>JAWHQI010000094.1:7335000-8746473 GCA_033032865.1 Dactylorhiza incarnata | reverse complement strand
CCCCCCCCCCCCCCCCCCCCCCCCCCCCCCCCCCCCCCCCCCCCCCCCCCCCCCCCCCCCCCCCCCCCCCCCCCCCCCCCCCCCCCCCCCCCCCCCCCCCCCCCCCCCCCCCCCCCCCCCCCCCCCCCCCCCCCCCCCCAAAAGTACTTAGGTTGCAATGGTTTTGGCATACCTTTAATGTACTTAACTTGCTGTCCAGTATGCCCTAAACGAACATTATGTTCGGGTTCCAGCCCGAGGATGCTTAACTACAATTCATCAATTATTGCCCGAGGTTGCTTAACTATAATTCGCCAGTTATTATAACCTTACATATGCTTTAGTGCCGCTTGAAAATGAATCAAAAGTACTATTCTTTCTAGATAGTCTCTCAAGCATTAAATACTGATAATGAAATACCATTATCTTCCATTTATTTTTTGCAGGTAGACATAGCCTTTGTATCGGTTTCATGTGTGCTCTACTAGAACAAAATTTTAAATTTGTGCTAGTTTGTTGAGAATATAGATCCAAATTATTTTGGTTGCATTTTATTTGGTGCTACATGCCTTTACTGCCACATTTCATCTTTATGATGCTTATAGAAATTATGTTGTCCTTTGTGATAAACTTAACAGATTTTATTTGACAGACAAACACAAAGTGTAGCTAGTTCTCTGGGAGCGTTTTTCTTGCCGCAAATAACACTGATATTCTTGGACATGCTAACAGTTATAGGTATACCATCGAATCCTTTTATGGTTGGTTTTTCTGTGGGTTTCCCGCAAGGAAGAGAGATGGAATGCTTTCGCACTATAATTTTATTTTGAGCCATTCATCTTTTCCCAACAGAATGTATAGTGAGCTAATATCCAACTCTATATCAGAAGGGGGCCCATTTACTTCAAAACGTCATTTGTGAAACTTCTTCGGTGAGTAAGCAGAAATATGCAACCAGTTGACCAATTATAATTTATTTGATTTAGAATGATGTAGATGATTTGTGATTTCAAACAGGTCAGTTAAGCGGGAAACTCTCAAGCTAATTGAAACATTTGTGACAAAGCTGAGGATCAACCCCAAATAGGAAAGCAGTTTGTACCGCCTATGATGGATCCTGTTCTTGGCGATTATGCCAGGAATGTACGGATGCCAGGGAATCTGAAGTCTTGTCACTATTTGCTACAATTATAAACAAGTAAGCCTATGTTGCCATTCTCAGTATTTACTTTAATGATGTTATTGGACAATGAACCGGTCACCCGAAGTAAATAAGCCGAGATTAATGTAATGAGTTTTTCTAAGGGTCCATATAACCTTGGAACTCCACTGTATTTAGTGCTTAATAAATCCCACTGAATGATGCTTAGTATTCCTGAAATCGCCTATAAACCATCAAGTTTGTATCAGTTAAATGTATCAATCAATTCTCTGAATATGAATGAATTAGAATGAAATGTGTCACTTCCCTCTTTTCGTTTCCCTCTCCACCTCATTTCCTGCATTAAGCAATGCCATGTTAGAGACATTTTTTTCGATCAGTGGTATCAGAGCCACGTTGATTCCTGCATTCCTGAAATTTGGAATTCATGAGCTCATCATCTACAGCTTCCACTCCTTTCTCACATCAATCCGCCCTTGTATTTAACGGGGAGATGTATGATCACTGGGCCATCAAGATGAAACGTTTTTTGACTCTCAAGATCTCTGGGAGATCGCCCAAAATGGTCCCAATGCAGCGAGCGGTAAGAAAAGGAGATTGAAGAAGCAAGAATACCCAAGGGAGAAAAACAGAAAAACTCTTTGGCACTACTATTCATCCAACAAGCTGTTACCACAAATGTATTTTTTGGATCATTGGAGCAAATACTGCAAAGGCTGCATTGGGGTATCCTCATAAGAAACCTATCAAGGTGATAAAAAGGTAATATCCATCCGTAAGCTAAATATAAGAAGACAATTTGATTCCATCTCAATGAGAGAAGATGAAACAATTTTTGAGTTCATACCGAGACTCACTGAACTCACAAATCAACTAAGCAATCTCGATGCCCCAATTCCAGAATAGGAAATTGTGCTCAAAACATTGAGAAGCCTTCTGAAGACATATGATCACATTGTTGCAAACAATAGAGGAGAGCAACGGTCTTGAAACTCTCCTTGTTGCTGCACTAATTGGGAAAATTCAATCTCATGAGGAAGGCTAAAGAGACACGTGCCTACAATTGATCAAGCTTTTCGGACCAAGATGAATCTTTGAAAGCAAGACCATAGTGAGAAACTGCAAACACAAAAGCATTTTGAGACATCTGAAAGCCACCCTCCCAGTGGTGTTTTCTGTGCACTTTGTAAGTAATCAAATCACGAGACGTCAAAATATTTTTTCAAATTCAAACGCGTTCTGCTGGTTCAAAAACAAAAATGAATCAAAATTCACTGAGGATAAAAAAGAAGACGACGAAAAATTGTTCTTAACATGTAGCAAGGACACAATGCAACTGAAAAAAATCCTCTAAATGGTACATCGACTCTGGATGTTCTAGCCATATGGCTAATGATAAAACCGTGTTTACTAAATTAGATGAAACAACAAAATTTATTGTGTACCTGGGAGACCGACAACTCTAAAAGCATTGAGGGAAGAGGGAGCATCACTGTCAAAGACTCAAACAACCAAGAACAAAGTGGTCACTGATGTCCAGTATGTGCCATCTCTGGCTCAGAACCTTCTCAGCGTGGGACAAACTAATGACCAAAGGGTACAACATTGTCTTCAAGTCAAACACCTGCAATATCTCCGATTTCTTTGGCAATTCAATAACCTAAGCAAAAATGCCAAAAATAGAGTTTTTTTCTTTATATTTGGAGTCACCAAATCAGGCGGCCCTCTCCACAATGGGTTGCTACTCCGATTTGGCAACAACCTGACATCACATGCTAGGACATTTGAACTATGGCTCTCTGAAAATCCGGTTTGAATACCAGCTGGCCAATGGTCTTCCTGAAGTGCAGATCATCATCGCCATTGTGAGTCATGTGTTATTGTGAAACCCCACAGACAACCATTCCCACATTCACATCTTCGCAGCTCAAGGCCGTTGGAACTTCTGCATTCCGACCTATGGGGATCTTCATCCACTGCCACATTGGGAGGCAAAAAATACTTCTTCCTTATTGTTGACGATTATTCAAGGTACAATTGGATTTCTTTCATAGAACAAAAGTCTGAAGCTCTCTTTTGCTTTATAGAGTTTAAAAGGGAGATAGAGATGAAATTAGAGAGAAACATTAAGACTATAAGAAGTGATAATAGGGGTGAGTTCATTTCACACACGTTTAAACACTTTTGCACAATTCATGACATAAGGCATGGACTCTCAGCTCCCGGAACCCCTCAGCAAAATGGTGTGGTGGAGCGTAGAAATCGAACCGTATTTGAAATGGCTCGATCCATGCTCTTACATAAAGACCCTACCAAAACAATTCTGGGCTGAAGCCGCGCACAGCCGTGCATATTCTAAACAGATTTCCAACTAAGGCACTCAAAAGGTCAGCACCATATGAGATGTTGAACAATAGAAAACCTGGTCTTGGTCACCTCAAAACCTTTGGGTGCACTACTTTTGCATATGTGCACAAAGAGAAGAGGGACAAACTTGACCAAACTATCGTGAAATGCTTCTTCTTGGGCTATAGTGAAATCAGCAAGGCTTATAGACGGCTTGATCCAACACCACAAAAGCTGATTATCTCAAGAGATGTCCTTTTTCATGAAGAAGAGAGTTGGAATTGGGCAGACAATGCATAAAAATGATAATTTAACTCCTGGTATCTCGGTTGAGTTCATAAAGAACACCCTCTAGGAGATACATGAAGGATTTTGGTCATCAAAAGGCACAAGTGCCATTTGATTCTGATCTATCCGAGTCATCACCGCCCCAAAGAACTAGATCTCTTCAAGAGATATATGCAGATACTGATATTGCTTTATTTCACTTCACACCAACATGTTACAAGGAAGCAACAATGAATGAAGAGTGGAGAAGTTCAATGAATGAAGAAACGAGCCTAGTTGAGAAGAATGACACTTGGAGCTTGGTCCCAAAACCTGGAAATAAAGTTATCGTCGGCCTGAAATGGATATATAAGCTTAAGGTCTCGTTTGATTGAGCGGTGGCGAGAGGAGCTGGCGGGTCCAAACGGAGGGGTCGAACTGGAGGCACGAAGGCGGGGGTCGAAACGGAGCGGCGCCGCCGCTTTTCCTCCTTGCTGCGGGTCCATACGCGACAAACAGAGATGGAGATTCGTTTGTTTTGCCGCCTTGCGACATCGTTTCCTCAAAACGCCGGGTTTAAACGCGGAACCAAATGAAGCCTAAGTGTGATGAAGAAGGGAGAATTGTTAAGCACAAGGCAAGAATTGTTGCTAATAGTTACTCACAAAAATTTGGAAGAGATTATGAATATTTTCTCCTGTGGCGCGTATGGATTGTATACGATTCCTTGCAATTGCTGCCAACAACAACTACCTGTTTCATCATCTCACCGTAAAGTCAACTTTCCTGAATGTGACTCTCACAGAGGAAGTTTATGTCGAGCAGCCAGAAGGATACCAGAAAGACACAACCATGTATGGACTGAAGCAGGCACCCCATGCTTGGCACTCCAACATCACTGCCTATTTCATTCAGGAACGTCTCCATCATGTAAAAATGAACCTTTCCTATTCATCAAAAATGAACCAGACAACCCGAAGCTTATTGTTTGCCTCTATGTCGATGACCTCCTCATCACTGGAGGATCCGACAACACCATCAGGAAGTTCAAAGAAAAAATGAATGAGAGGTATGAAATGACTGATCATGGACATCTAAAATTTTTCCTTGGCATGCAGGTAAAACAACTTTTTGGGTCATTATTCCTCTCGCAAAAACTCTATGCCACAGAGTTGCTGAAGAAATTCAAAATGTGGGAATGCAATCCCAGCCCAACTCCTATGTGCACCAGTTTGAAATTTAGCAAGTTCAAAGAAAGAGATGAGAAGGCCGATGAAGAAATTTATAGAAGTTTGATTGGATCCCTCATATATCTTACCAACTCCAGACCCGACCTGGAGCAATCGGCTAATCTATTATCACGCTTTGTGAGCTCGCTGACTAAACAAACATATGGAGGCCGCAAAGCGTATACTTAGATATCTAAAAGGTACAATAACCCACGCCATTCTCTTCACCAAGGATCTCAACCCAACTCTCACATGTTACCGCGATTTTGATTGGGGAGGCTCACATGATGACAGAAGAAGCACCGAGGGTTACATATTTTTCTTCGACTCAAATCTCATCTCTTGGAGGTCCAGAAAGCAACAAACGGTGGCACTGTCAACAACTGAGGCTGAATACATGGCCATAAGAATGATTGGAGAACTAGTAGAAGAGAAGAAGCCAATACTGCTAAAGTGTGATAATACCTCAGTGATTGCGTTATCAAAGAATCAAGTGTTTCACAACCAGAGCAAGCACATCGAGATTAAGTACCATTTTATCAGAGAAAAGCTAGAGAAGGAAGAAGCAAAGCTCGAGCACTGCACCCCTCAAGACCAGCTCACCGACATTTTTACCAAACCCCTCAGCAAAGTTCGTTTTGGCTGAGCTCAAGAAAAATCTAAAAGTTTAAGGACCTCCGGTTCAAGAGGGGGTATTGGATAATTAACCGGTCACCTGAAATAAGTAAGCCGAGATTAATGTAATGAGTTTTCGAAGGGTCATATAACCTTGGAACTCCCCTGTCTTGAGTGCTTAATAAATCCCACTGAATGATGCTTGGTATTTCTGAAATCGCCTATAAAACATCAAGTTTAAATCAGTTCAATGTATGAATCAATTATGTCATGTTAGAAACATTTTTTTCCATCAGATGTCTCTATCTTGAATTCAATTTTAATTCTTTTTTCTTGGCAAGATTTCTTAGTTTGCTACTTTTCACTCTGGGTGCAGGTATAAAGGCTTGATGATAGAAGATGTGCCTCGCATATTTGAAGCTGTTTTCCAATGCACTTTAGAGGTGAGCTTCATGCGTATATTAGTCTCGAGTTTTCATTGTGGTTAAATGATTGTGTAATCGAATTACAGATGATTACAAGAAATTTTGAAGATTACCCCGAGCATCGATTAAAGTTTTTCTCTTTACTGCGTGCAATTGCCACACATTGTTTCCAGGCTTTAATTCAGTTATCTACTCAGGTTAACATCATTCTCACCCTCTCTCCCCCTCATTGGAAATTTTCCTCTGCGTGCACAATCTAAATACTAGTCTTAATTAGTCATTTTATGTCATAACCAGTAGTTTTTGAAAGGAGGCTTCAATGCCGCAAAAAAGAAATTCTCCCTTTTTATGTCCAGTGGCACAAAATTACAGAGACGAAATTTTATTTAATGCCTTTGGTCCTTTTTGAGCATAATATTTATGGTTCCACATGAATCATTTTAGGTTCACTTTTTTTTGCCTAACTACTCTCTCTTCCTTTTTAGCAAGTAAAAGTTGTTATGGACTCCATCATCTGGGCATTCCGGCACACCGAAAGGAATATTGCTGAAACTGGCCTCAACCTTCTGATCGAGTTGTTGAAGAACTACCAAGTTTGGCAAAATTCCCCGTCCATCTCCGTCATTACTTCACCTAACCACAGTTCTCTAACCGTTTTGTGCTGTATACAGGTTACAGAATTTCGAAATCAATTTTACCGGACATACTTCTTGGTAATTGAACAAGAAATATTTGCTGTCTTAACGGACACTTTTCATAAGCCGGGGTTCAAACTGCATGTTCAAGTGCTCCAGATTTTGTTTTGCCTGGTAAATAAAAATGAAGTATTTACTCTACTGGTATCTGTTGAGTTCTCTACTGGGTTTGTTATTGAAATTTGTCTTTTCCTTAGGTCGATTCTGGCTCATTGACGGAGCCCTTGTGGGACGCCTCAACAGTTCCGCTTCCTTTCCCCAATAACACGGCATTTGTGCGCGACTACACCATCAAATTATTAGGAACCTCATTTCCAAATATGACTCCTGTAGAGGCGAGTGACCTTTTTCCACCTTTAATCTTCCAGTTCTCGAGTATATGAAACCTTATATTTATGTCTTTTTCAGGTGACTCTGTTTATTGATGGACTTTTTGAGTCAAAGCATGATATCCATGCGTTTAAGAACCATATTCGAGATTTCCTCATTCAATCAAAAGGTTTCTCTGCTCAGGTAACTCATCTTACTCAAGGTTTTAAATGTCGGCCGACATGTCCGACATGTCCTGTTTGATAAGAAAACGACTTGCATAATCAAAATATATAGGTTATGGCGTTTTTGAAAATGTCGGCCGACTTTTTGTATAAAACCCGACATTTCGGCCGACACGCAATAATCATTATATCCCGACATTTTGAAATGTCGCCTAAATTGAATTAAATTAAAGTGAACCGTTGTTTAGCGCTGTCCATCGATGTTTAGGGTTTTTATATACCCCATCGAACCGGCCAAGCATTTGAATGATTAGAAAGATAATAATATTTGAAGATAGATTTGAGTATTTAGGAAATATATACAAGTATACAACTACTAATAAAGCTAAGATATTATGTTACAAGTTACAATATAAATATTTTTTAGAAATCCGACATATTGAAATGTCCCCGACATGTCTCCGACATCCGACATCTAAAAACCCAATCCGACATGTCTCCAACATCCGACGTTTAAAACCTTGATCTTACTCCCTCGGATTCTCCGATGTTCCCACCATTTTATTTGCATTTGTCATCTACTCATCGTATTATAATTACTATGAATCATATCAAAATAAGCACACTCACTTTATCAAAGATGCCTTGTGAAATAGAATTTAAAGATTCATAGTTAGTGCACCAACGCCAAGTTGAATTCGCATTTGCTAGCTCGTATTTCACTTGCACGACTATATGATTTTGAATGTGTGTGCATATATTTGTATGATATCCACGAACACCTTACTTTTCCATATTTTCAACTTCCCTAGGTTCTGGTCTAGATTTCGTAGTAACCAACACCTAGGAAACATGATCCCAAGCTAGGTCTCCCACTAGTGTAGACCTAGACACCTAGCCGTCAGACTTGTCATTCAAGCTCTCCATCAGTGTGAATCTGGTAGAGCCGGCACAAACCGACACATAGTCAACACACATCAATGCATAACGTATGTATTCATGACTAGGGCTCCGTTCGGTACAGTGGTGGCGGTCATGAACGCGATGGTAAAATCGTCATTCATGAACGCCTACCTAAGGAACTTCATCCACTTGAATATAAAACTGGATGAAGTTCCTTAGGTGCCGGTTCACGAATGACGGTTTTACCACCGCGTTCACGACCGCCACCGTCGTGCCAAACGGAGCCTAGGTCTTGCCATTGTAAGCATATGCATAAACAGACATAAATCAATAATACTTATTTCGTGTACTATGTTTCATATATTTAAAGTGTTGTATGAATAGTATGCTGTTATGGATCCTATTATTATTATTTTCCATATATGCATTTTTATTTTGTCATTAGAGTCGCGTCCTTATATGACGCTTGATTGGTGTCGTATCCTTTTTAGTCGTGTGTCCAAGTTTGTCGTTATTTCCTTTAGTGTCTTTTCCTTTTTGATGTCGATTGTAAGTCCTATTTAAAGGACCTAGTGGGTCTTGTATCGGAATGCAAGAAATAAAGTCTATTTCCTTTCTCTAAAATTTGTGAGATATTGGCTGCTCTCTCCTCCAACGAGCAAGCCCCGCTTAGGCAGCCGCGGTTCCGGCTCCACGGTATCCTCCTCCGCCGTCGTCATCATCGCCACCGACTAGGTCCGTAACATATGCTTTCTTGTATCGTGCAAATAAGCACCACTGTATGTAGGCATAGTATGTAAATATAGATGCACTTATTTGAACAAAGCATAAAATCTTAGAACATTGTTATTCATTATAGTAACAAATGTTGATTGAAATATTATATGCTTTTACAGTTTTACATAATTGCTGTTTATTTACATGTATTTATACATTATTTTAATGTGTTATGCTAACATTTATCTACAGCACTGTATTATACACTAATTATAAACTTATAATTATAAATAGTATATTATAATTAACATAGTGATCTACAAATGATGAATGCTTTTTCTAAATTTGCTTTGTTTGCAGGATAACAAGGATCTATACGCAGAAGAGGCCGCTGCGCAGAAAGAAAGGGAGCGGCAGCGGATGCTCGCCATCCCAGGGCTGGTAGCTCCCAGCGAGCTACAGGATGAGATGGTGGATTCATAGCCCGGGCGTCACGCCACACTAGCTCTAATACGTTAGTTGCCGCATTTTCCTGGTCTCCGGGTTGCTTCCTCCCATCTCCTGTCTAGTTTTTGCTCGAGATGATCGAAGAAGCCCCCCAGTTGACTTCCGTTCCCTTTTTCGTCGTAGTTTTTCCGAAGAACTGATGAAATGCCAGATGAAGGAAATGAGTGGCACAGATCTTGCAACGGGGCCTGCGGGGCTTCCTATATGATGCTTTGGATCCAGATGGTGTGTGTAGTTAGTTTAGAAGATGCTGTTTATGCCATTGTGTATTTAGGTTTTCGTTTATAGTTGATTTGATTTTTGTGCTGTTATCTGCTCCAGTACTTCGACTGCAGCGCCGGGGGGACATGCTATCCGCCAGCCTGATGTATTTCTAACTTGGATTTTGAGCAATGTTTTATTCCATGCTGTGGGAGATCTCCAATTTTTGTAGCCTGTCAACTGCCTAAACACTCTATATATATTATTATTATTATTAAGAAAAATGTGGGATATCAAAATAATCTTAGTCATCGGTCATGATCCTCAATTAAGAACATTTAATTAATCTCAGCCTTTCAAATTTTAATATGCTCTCATCTAATGAAGCAGAAGGGCTATCATAAAAATAAAAAATTAAATGTGGACGCCGTGCCCCGCCCGTTGCCAGTGTGGGCTGGTGATAAAGGTCGAATGTTCCTCGAGCGTTGCAAGTGGATTTAGTTATGATTCATTTGGTTTGGCGGTGGCGGATGCAGCCGGGGGTTCAAACGGAGCATTGGAACAGGAGGGGGGAGGCGGGGCTGGAAACGCACTAGTTAGGCGTCTTTTTCTCTGTTCGGCGGGTGCAAATGGAGCAAACGCCGCCGGCGCCCTGTTTGTTTACCCGCCGTTTTTTTCTTGCTGGAGCTCAATGTAGATGTTTAGTCCATTTTGACCCCATTTTTAGCTGAATGGTTCATAACCACCACGTTCAAAAATAACCACGTGCAGCCGAAGTCGACTTCGCCTGGACTTCGGCCCCTCGGTGAGACCCAACTTTGCCGAAAAATTCTCACCACCGCGCCTCTCATGCTTCTCTACGTCCCCAAGAAAAACATGACCGACTTGATCCCTCCTCTCTCCCTGATCGGTGTTCGAAATAGATTCCATCAGTCGATCGGATGGTGAAATCAATGCCGGTAATTGGACAACTGCTGATTCCACATGCTCTAAGTCCTTTGAATTCTTCAATGGAGATAGATCTTCAAGTTCCTTTCTCCATAATTACATTCGTCCCTAAAAAAATGTCTTGAATCACTAAATTTTGATTGGACATGCTTGTGTTGTTATTGTTTTAGAGCATTGTTAATAGCACACCTCATCTCGCTAATAGCAACCCAGCGATAGTAGCACCTCACAAAATTCTATTCCACACATATTGGCTATTAGCACACCACCCAAAAATTTTAAAAAAAAAAATATTTGTCATACTTTTCAAAACACTCCCAAAAACACATCCACATTAAATAGCATGGAGAAAAGTTACATCATACTATATCTCCTACAATTGGATCGAAAGTATAGATCAAAACTCCACAAAATCTTCAAAAATCCATGTTGAAGCAACCTACAAAAAAATAAATATACTATTAGCCTCTCCAAATATATTATGTATGCTAGTAAGCCAAAGCTAAATGGAAATTAAACAAGTCATTGTTGTTCATTACCTTTCATAACATTCTTGGTATTCATGGATCAGATACGTTGATAGTTTGCTTCATAACATTCTTGGTAGCATGAACTCTAATACGTGAGATATATGGCAAGTCCCATGTCTCGGCTATAGCACTATGATATCTTGTCCATACAGAATAAACAGGGGGAAGCGGACAATCCTCGCGCATAAGCAAGCGAATGAAATGATTCTCATCAACAAAGCCAATGAAAACAATCTTATGGTCATCCATGCGTTCGGAATGTAAAGGAAGGAATGTAATTGACTGATATTTTGAAAAATGAACCACAGCAATGTTATAGCATGATGCGATGACTAAACCCATGTCTGGCATTGACATCCATTTGTCCAATGGCGCAGGAGCTACCTTACAATCCAGAGAATCCAATAACTCTTGTAGTCTTGATTTTCCATAAATGTGTGTATATCGATTCTCATTACATGTCATTTCTTTTGTTAGGTCAAGGCGCACCTGCAACCAATTTTCACCCATATGCATAGCATCACTAATAACTCGATAACCACAATGGCCATCCCCCGCCACGTTGATAGCATCAACTATGTGACTTGCAATGTAAGAAGGCATTTGTTTACGAATAGAGGTAACAAATCTACTAACGGATTGAACTTTATGTGCTAATGTCTTTCGTTCCATCTCTAACTTTTTCTGTTCACCAATAAGAACATGTTCAAAAAGAGATGGGTCTCTTTTCGTTGATTTGTAGTCCTCTTTGCATTTATTTGAACTACCTTTTGGCCGACCTTTTAATCTCTTGGGCATCACCGGTTCCAATGTTTGGCTTGTTGTTGGATCCAATATCTCACGCAGCTTCTTCTTCATTTCTTGTCGTTGTAAATCGGAAATATTTTCATATTTGTGAAGTATGCCATCCAACTCAAGGTGTATATCACGCGCTTGTTTACTTTCTTTCTTGACATGCACAGTTTTTGGAGCCGCACTAGTTTGATTCAATGTAAGTTGTTTCCAATGTTTATGGATCATCCATAAAGGAAATGCAGTTGATTGCTTCATGTAATTCAACAACTCATGAGAACAAGGTAAACCCATAGTAGATCTGACCTTATGTAAACACTCTTTTGTATCAACACCACCACTTTTAGCTACTTCTTCCTCCTTTTTAATTATCTCTAACGCAAAAATAGAAATAGAACCAAGCAACTCAAAATAAAGTGATCCTCTATAACCTGTGTTGGCTTGCATCGCACTTTGACCAAAAGACCTTTTAATTTCCGTATGTTGTAGTTCAAGCATTTGATCAAATGATTTCCAAACAGAAGTTAAGTTGCAAATAGATACTTCTAAAAATCTTTTGAGTTGGCTATGACCACTCTCCACACGATTAGTTGTGGAATTTCCCAAATGCAAATATTTATCTATCCATGCAGAAATGAAATACTCCTTGTAAGGCTCTATCCAAGTAGTGACAACATACTTGATAACATTTGGATACTTCTCCGAATAAATACTTAACATTGAGTTAAATCTCTCTTGAAATACATGCAATGTTGGAGAGTTAACTAATTGGTGCCAAATGATTAAGAACTCTTCACAGTCTTTGCCTTGTTTAAAATACTTTTTGCAATGTGCTAATATATTCCTGCTTATATGCACCTGACATAATATGATTGCTGAAGTTGGAAACACCACCTTGATGGCATTTATCAATGCTATTTCACGATCAACTACAAGTACACCCGGTAGAGTACCTTGTTTTAAATTGCTCTTAAAACACTGTAGTGCCCAAACATAACTCGCTTCTGTTTCGTTAGACATAAATGCAAAAGCAGAGAAAAAACTCAAACTTGTAGAAGTGACCCCCACAATGGAAAGTAATGGTAATCGATATCGATTTGTCTTGTACGTACAGTCCATGATAAAAACATCCGTGAACATATTACTTAGTTGCACAGAGGTAGGATGAGCAAAGTACAAGCTTTCTAAGTTACTATTGAAGTTAACTTTGTTGTAACTTATATATCCAGATTCATCGATAGCTTTGTATAAAAACTGAATAGGGGTACTTCCAGCTAGCTCTTTCTTATACAACTTGAACTTTTCATTATAAATAGTTCGCATCACGGTGGAGTTGGTGGCATCTCTTTTCTTGATAGTACTTAAGATTTTTCTAGGTTTAACACCCGTGGCATACATCTCTTCTACAATCTTTTGCTCACCTTCATTCAATCGTCCGGCATACGAATGCGCCTCTAAATGAACAAACTCATGATTATGAATCCCATTTTTAAGTTTAACTTTCCAATCATCTGAACAAGGTTCTTTTTGACCAAGAATTGAGAATGGACAACCACACCTCTTTGTGCTACTCTTTCTTAAATTCCTCTTAACCCATCCTTTCCTCTGATTGTCACGTTGAAAACCGGCCCTATCACAACCAAGAAATACTCTAGGCCTTGATCTATCTGCTATTTTATCGGCTCTTTGAATTGTCACCACAAATCCCAAACCTCTCCCAGTATTGCGGGTCCATTCAATTAAGTCGTCTTTACTTGGAAATAACAAATTCGTTACAAAATGAGATGACACATCTAATTGGACCGTTTTAGGTTGCTCACCCATAGTGAGCAACTTGGGAGATTCCATAATATCAAATCAATATACCTATGATCAATCGCACAATAAATAACTTGCTATAAGAACAAACAAACACAAGTAATGGAGAAATCAAGATTATGATCCAAACCCATAGCATACCTTAGAAAGCCAAATGGAGGAGAATCAGAGGAGATCCAGATGATGTGATTTCAAAGGAGAAAGGGAACTGGAAATCAGAGGAGAAAGGGAACTAGCGGAACTGGCATCGTCGGCGACATTACCTGCTCCAAATCAGCGACCTGAATAAAATGGGGGAAGAAATAACAAGTTAACAAACACAAATCTGGAAAGGGGGAAGAAAACGGGGAAGAAGACGGGGAAGAAGAGGGTGCGACAGTACCTGCGACGGGGAAGAAGACGGGATCGACGCGGAAGAAGATGCGAAATACTCCTGCGCAAATACTCCCGCCGGCGACTGGAGCGACCGTCGGCGACTGGAGTGACCGTCGGCGACTGGAGCGACCGTCGGCGACTGGAGCGACCGTCGGCGACTGGAGCGACCGTCGCGGGCTCAGCGATGGGGAAGAAGAACCGCCGAACCCTAGAACCTGCGGGTTTTCCTTTCACGGGAATAAAATGAGAGGGGTGCGACTATACCCGTGGAGTTGGAGGTTTATTTCCTATTAGAGCGTGTGCTAATAGCGATAAGAGGTGTGCTATTAACATTGCTCTTGTTTTATTGTGATATTTGTGAATACTTCTTATGTTGTGACCTAAATTATTATTTTTTTGGATTTTATTTGTTAATCCCTAAAAATCTTTTATTTGTGATGCTTGAAATGTTGTTTAAGCAGTTTGTTTTATTTTGTTTAGGCAATGTTGTGATTTGCCTCATTTTTTTTTCAATTCATTGTGGACAGTGATGTAGGAAGCATTAGTGGAAAGGGCTCGTAATGTGTGGGGTTCAATTAAGGTCGCTCACAAAACAAATATTTCGTGGATAATTTAGGAATCGATTCGTGATGATTTGATTAAGATTCATAAGAATTCGATCCGAATTCGAATCTAAATTAGGATTTGAGTGGTATTCAAATCCAACTCTGAATAGTATTCTCTCTACTGAGAAATTCACAAATAGTTCGCGAATAATAACAATATCTATATTATGTATAATCTGAACATGACTGTCGATCAATGTCTATTTGATTCTTCATTTAAAGCGAACTCGAATTTAAATTCAAACCCGAATCTAAACTTGAATCCAAGATTTCGGGACGAATCCGAATATGAATTCAAATATTCAAACAAATCCGAATTCAAATATTCGAATGAATCCGAATGTCTGCATTTTATGAAAAATTTAATTGCAGAGCTATTCGATTCGGTTCAATTAGGTTCGTGAACCTCTTAATTCAACACAATATGTTTTTTCGTGTTACCATCAAAATCAGCTCTCTCTTGTATGGTTGAATATTGCTCATCTGAAAATTAAACTCTTTTTTTTAAATTAATTGTCTAATTTGTCAATAAAAAACGGTTTATAAATATTGGATTTAAAAAAATAATAATTTGATATTACTAACGATTTTAATGGCAAAATGTGATTTCCTATAATATTAGGGATGTTTTTCGTATTCTTCAATCTTTTAGGAACTTACGGGGGTTAGCGATTGGAAATGGGCGTGCTCTCTTTCCTGGTTCCGATTCTTCTACTTGGCGCGCCGATTACATTGATCAGCGCCGGAGTTGGAGAGGATTACGTCCGGCCGGCACCTCGGAAAACCCTAAGCTTATCGTGGCCATGGAATCGAAAACATTCATCCGGCCCCCAACAGGTAAATTTCTCCTCCTTTCCTTTGTGAATATTTGATTCCCTACGCTCCTTGGATTTCCATTACATGCCGTTCGAGCTTCTTTTATTACTTATTTTGGGCGTTTGACATAGTTATCTCAAGATTGTTCTCGTAAAAACCTAGATGGAATTGATCGGGGTTTTGGATTGAGCTTGCTGGTTCTGTGATTCATCCCAATTTGTTAAATCTAAATTGAAGGAAGTACCTCTAGGTCTTGTAATCGTTCACTTGAAAGAGGCGAGTATGTCAATGAATTGATGAAAAAGACAGATTGTAATCAGCCAGAATAAGGCTCCGTTCGGCGCGGCTTTTTTGCTACCGTGAGTTCTGACAAAAACGCCACCAACATAGAATGCATGTTTGGCAAGACAATGGTTATGATCGCCACCAGGAAAAGAAACTAGTTTTGAACATAAAAATGGACGAAGTTCCTTAGGTGTGGTCGGGCGTTCATGAACGACAGTTCATAACCACCGCGTTCAAGACCGCCACCGCCGTGCCAAATGGAGCCTAAGTGGTATAGATTATTAGGAGTAATCCTGATTCTTGTTAGTGTTAATTTATTTCAGGTTTCTAGAATCTTTCTAGTTAATGGATCCTTAATTTTATCTTTGTGGATGATTAGTTTACAGTGGCTTAAAAGTAGGAATTCTTTGTTTGTTTTGCTTATTATTATAAGTAAGACTATCACTATTTTAATCTTATGAATGCAAAATCAGAGAATTTAATCAGATTCTTCTCGAGTCCCTATCTCTCTGTCTTTGGTTCTTCAATTTCTTCCCGTTGTTTTATCATTGATATCAGAGTTCTGTCTTTTGCCCGGTGACTGCGACGTTTAGACCTAGATTTTTTTGTGATTTTTTTAACAAATAGAGCTGTTTATTGCGAGGGCCAGCCATTCATGTAGGGAGCTTCGCATGCAACATGCGGTTTAAGAGGGGTATCTTATGGTTCTTATGATCACATATTTGTAGGATTCGAACTCAAGTTCATCGAAGTAGAAGAATTAGTAACCAGGAGCGTGCCAGAATACTTGCGCATAAGGCTTGCATGTAACACCGGCGAATGACTTTTGTGGTTGAAGTGTTCGTTGTGACAAAGTCCGAGATAAAGACAAATATAATGAAGAGTGAGGGAAAGACACAATATCCGCATGATGAAGATTGAAGACTGAGGCATCAATAGTTAGTGATGAGTAGTTGCGAAGCAACACGACAATTCTATGAAGTTTCGCTCACCGGAGAAGAGCACATCCAAAATGGATCGTTAGTTATCGGTTGGAGAATATGGATATCTCAATTTAGTCTATTGGCTACTATTCCTACTTGGATGTAAAAAAGGATCACGGTTGGTACTTTCAATTCATGGAGAATGGAGTTGCAGATTTCACAGAAATAGCAAATGAAACAAAGTAGCTGTAGCACCCATTGTGAATACAGGAAAAAATGTAAGGATCTAAATATTGAGGCGCCAAGAGCCATTTTGAACTTTTGGCCATAGAACCTTTAGGCCCTGTTCGTTTCGCTGGAATTGGGGCAAGAGAATTGGAATTGAGTATCCCAATTCCAATTCCATTGTTCGTTTGACATGTTTTGGACCCGGAATTAGCATTGGCTGAAAACCTATAGGTTTTCATTTTAAAAAAATAAGCCTGCCATCAAAACCGAGCCCCTTACCCGAGTTTTCTGCAATACGCGATAGGTTTTCATCCGCCCGACGCCGCACCCTTCCTCTCCCTCCCGCGCGATCATCTTCCTCGACTCTGGCAAGATCGACGTCGCACCCTCCCTCTCCGGTATGTATTCTCTCCCGCAGAAGGTTCTATGGCCGGTTGTAGGTCTTCTCCTCTGCACTGTTTTCCAGTCGGCTGAAGGGCGTCTCCTCTGTAGGTTTACCGGGGCAAGCCACCTCTTTCTTCCTCCTCTCCGGCATTCACCTGTTGGAGCAGCTTCCTCCAACATCTACAAGGCTTGTTCCTCCTATTTGGCCCACTCTCTTTCTCCGGTTAGGTATAAGCATTTTTGGTTCCCACAAATTCTTTGGTAAAATTATTTCTATCATTTTATTGTGTGTTTTTGTATATGTTTGTGTGTGTTTATATGTATGTGTATGTTGTTTGTATGTGTATGTGGTTGTGGTTGTGTATGTTATGTGGTTGTATGGTTGTGTATTAATGTGTTGGTTGTATGGTTGTGTGTGTATGTGGTTGTTGGTTGTATGGTTGTGTGTGTATGTGGTTGTTGGTTGTATGGTTGTGTGTGTATGTGGTTGTTGGTTGTATGGTTGTGTGTGTATGTGGTTGTTGGTTGTATGGTTGTGTGTGTATGTGGTTGTTGGTTGTATGGTTGTGTGTGTATGTGGTTGTTGGTTGTATGGTTGTGTGTGTATGTGGTTGTTGGTTGTATGGTTGTGTGTGTATGTGGTTGTTGGTTGTATCGTTGTGTGTGTATGTGGTTGTGTATGTGGTATGTTGTGTGTATGTGATGTGTTGTGTGTATGTGGTTGTGTATGTGGTTGTGTATGTGGTTGTGTATGTGGTTGTTGTATGTTGTGTGTGTGTATGTGTATGTGTATGTGGTTGTGTGTGTGTGGTTGTTGTATGTTGTGTGTGTATGTGGTTGCGTTGTATGTGGTATGTTGTGGTTGTGTATGTTATGTGTATGTGGTCTTGCAATGAGTTTTTAATGAAGTGGTATTTTATGTCGTTTACATATCATTGTGATATTTTTGTTAATTCCAGTCTCTGAATTCCATCCTGCAACCGAACAGAAATATTGAAATATTCAATTCCTGCGACTGAAAACCTTCCTGCAAATGAACACAGGAATTGGTTTTGCCCAATTCCAAAACCTCTACGCCGTAGGTTTTCGGCCAAAACCAATTCCTGTCAATCAAAACCTACGAAACGAACGGGCCCTTAGAGACTGTCACTTAGTGTTTCAATCGAGTCCTTGCATTGACAAATAAAAACTTACGGAGAAAAGTACAAGTTCTTTTTAAAGTTGAGAAGATATTAAAAACACTTGTAAACTTATTTGATGTGTTGTGGTTATAATTGAGGATGCCCATGATCTATTTGTAATGACCATCAAAAAATTATCTAGTAAGTTGCAAGCTCATGAGAAGCACATGAATGAGAAGACAACAATCTTGAAGCCACTTGGGCTAACGTTCCAAAGCTAACTCTCTATTAAAAAAGAACAAGGTAATGAAAGAGTTCAAAATTTGTTTAGGGTGGTGGTCACTACTACAACAATAAAGGTTGTGATGGGTACAATAATTCTTATTTAGGGAGGTGCAGAACATATGATGAATGGTATGCAAGGTATTCTGCATCCTGAACAATTATGTAAGATTTGTACACTTGGAAAAAACATATATTTCCCTTTGTGTTAGAAGAGAACCATCAAAAAATTATCTAGTAAGTTGCAAGCTCATGAGAAGCACATGAATGAGAAGACAACAATCTTGAAGCCACTTGGGCTAACGTTCCAAAGCTAACTCTCTATTAAAAAAGAACAAGGTAATGAAAGAGTTCAAAATTTGTTTAGGGTGGTGGTCACTACTACAACAATAAAGGTTGTGATGGGTACAATAATTCTTATTTAGGGAGGTGCAGAACATATGATGAATGGTATGCAAGGTATTCTGCATCCTGAACAATTATGTAAGATTTGTACACTTGGAAAAAACATATATTTCCCTTTGTGTTAGAAGAGAACCATCATGCGGCATCCTCGTGAGCTCATCCATTCATATGTGTAGTTCTATGAATGTCATGTGAAATTGTAATAATATGTATTTTCTTATCTTTATCGGTGAATTTATTAGAAAGTTTTGGGCTTATGTTTTACAAAGAAAATATAAGGTTTTTTGTCAGTTCAAGAAATTCAAGTTTCATGTCAAAAGACCATGTTAATTCTATTAAGTTTGTACGATCTTATGGTGTAGGTAAATACACCACTAATGAGTTCAATGAGTAGTCCAAAGGAAAATGTGACCATTATGGGCATGACAAGGAGCATAATAAAGGCCACAAATACGCCAAAGTCTTTCCAGGTGAAGTCTTCTCATGCTCTGTTTACTTGTTAAATAGATCTCCAACAAGAAAGTGTTATGGACCTTAAACTCATAGAAGCATTTTGTGGTTTCATCCTAAGTGTGCAACATCTAAAATGTTTGGCTCCATTGCTTATTCTTATGCTCCAGTAGAAACAAGGAAAAAACTAGATGACCGAGGAGAGAAGACGATTTGTATTGGCTATATGCATCGTGGATACAAGTTCTTCAACCTTGTGACAAAGAAGATGACTGTGCAAGTAGGGATGTGATCTTTGCATAAGATTGATCGGAATTAGAAATGATCGATTACATTAAAAGAGGAAATGAGGATGCAATAGTGACACAATCTTGCGCCTTGGTTCTTAAGTCAAGAATTCCTCTCCGAGAGCTAAAAACACACGAGGCTCAAAAGATTCCCAAAAATCTACTCTTACCTATATATGGAGAGAATACTCTCCTACCTAATTACTTAAAACACCACCCAAGATGAAATACATTAAGACAATACAAAATACTATATTAATAAATTATAGGCATGGCGAGACGACTCTGAATCTTCTCTCATCGTGAGGAGGGTCGTCTGAAGAGGCATATACGTATCAAAGTTGATCCTTGAAAATGTGAAATGGATGTTCATGATGAATCTTTATGGAAACCTACATCTTTGAAGAAGTATTTAAAAATGTATTGCTTTTAAAATTGAAGAAGAGAATGCTACATCATAAATTTTCTTAGAACTAGAAAAATCCTCAGTAATCTAATATTTTGCGAAATTTTGATTCAATATCTTATATTGTTGATGCTGATGGGAATTTAGTTCGCTATGCTATGTTTGTTGATTGCGAGTCCAAAGTCATTGAGCAAGCATCTAAGATCTACCGTTGGAGAAATTCATGAATGAAGAGATAAATAAAATTGAAAGTATTTTGATGTAATATTTGATACAGTATTATAGTTGCTCCGAAGATCCTCGAGTGGGAATTAAGGTTGAGCCTCATCCTCTTCCCGATCATGTTGTTTAGGTTGTCATATTTGAAGATAATGTTTGGCATAACATTGTTCCCATGGATGTTACCCATGTATTATTAGGTAGACCTTGGATTTATAATCACAATGTCATGTGTCATAGACGATTGAACACATGCACATTTTATGATAAATGTTTTAAGTTTACTCCATTTCCGTAGCAACCTAGATATTGCGGTGAAGATAAGGTAAAGATAAAATATTCATCTTTGAGTGCAATAACTTTCAAGTCTCTCCACATCTTATCTAAGAGTCAGGTCATGAGTGAATCTAGAGTTGATTATGTAGTGGTCGTATCACCCGTGTCTTAGGGTTCTACCAATATCTCGATAACTCATTCAAATATTCATTGAACTCTCGATGAATTCTTTGATGCCAAGCCTAGTGAGCCTCCTGATGAGTTATCCCCTTTGAGAGACATTCAATATGTTATAGAGTCGTATCCTAGTGGGTTCATTGAGGTACTTACTTGCCATTTGCATGATATGCATTGCATATTACAATATAAGACTACATTAAAATAATATAATATTTAAAACCTGCATAGATAGTCACATGAGAAAACAAAGACTCAAAAAAGGTAATCATGTGATAATTTTAACTCGACCTAAGAGATCCTCATTCGGAATTGCTTTGAATTTGAGTGTTGGTGAATAGTTCCCCACGTAGTCCTGAGAGAGATTGATGCAGGACGCCGGGGCCCGCCGCACCCCGTGGCATCACACCAGCTAGCGGACCACGGCCACGCACGCCTGCCAGAAGGACTGCAGTCCAGGCACCCCAACCCGTCTCCGCACCTGTGATAAGGCCTGTTAGGAGAGGTTCTTATCAAGGAGGTCTGGGGATCGAGCCTCAGCCTCAACAACCCGCCGCGCTGAGAACAGGTGCGGAGACGGGTTGGGGTGCCTGGACTGCAGTCCTTCTGGCAGGCGTGCTTGGCCGTGGTCCGCTAGCTGGTGTGATGCCACGGGGTGCGGCGGGGCCCCGACGTCCTGCATCAAAAAAGTGTCGCAGGACGCCGGGGCCCCGCCGCACCCCGTGGCATCACACCAGCTAGCGGACCACGGCCAAGCACGCCTGCCAGAAGGACTGCAGTCCAGGCACCCCAACCCGTCTCCACACCTGTTCTCAGCGCAGCGGGTTGTTGAGGCTGGGGCTCGATCCCCAGACCTCCTTGATAAGAACCTCTCCTAACAGGCCTTATCACCAACTGACCTGCAGGGGCCGTCCCAGCTTTGACGACACTTGGATCGCCCCGGGAGAACTTGCGAGGATTGCCCCCGAGCTACGCCAGGAGTATGATCACCTTCATTCCTCGGAGATGAATGCTTCTAAGCCAGGGGGAGTTGATGGAGATCGACAGCGACGATGGCCCACACACGTATATTCCCGCCGCAAGCGGGCGTGATTTTCTGATCCTGCACTTTGAGGGCCCTTTCGGACGATCCGAGCCCGTGGATGCGTCCGGAAGGTCGACGAGAGTATATTTTGTATTTTGTTTTATCTTATTCGGACAAGTTTTGACATTATTTTGGCACCCGAAAGATCGGGCGATCTGAGCCCTTGATTCCGGATGCCCTAGCTTTTATTTTCTATTTATATGGAGCCAAGATGAGGGTTTAGGGGACCGATTGTTTGAGAGATTCCTGCAGCCGGTCAGTTGGTGCGACGCCAACACCCCCAGGTGCGACGCCTAGGGCTCCCGATCTGCCGTTCGCCCTTTTCCCCGCCTCCGCCAGCCTGTCCGCCGCCGGTAAGGCCTCTACGCCCCTACTTCCTCCCCCACCAAGCCTCTCCCTGTCCCTTACAGCACCGACAAGCCTCCCTTGCCTCTCCTCCCATCCCGACGTCCACCGCCAGCCCTCCTTCCTCCCCACCGAGCCTCTCCCTGCCTCCCAGCAACCAGTCGACCACCTCCCTGCCTCCCAGCAACCAGTCGACCACCCCCCAGCCTCCCAGCAACCAGTCGACCACCCCCCAGCCTCCCCACAACCCGTCGACCACCCTCCAGCCTCCCCTCTACCCCGTCGACCACCCCCACATCCTTCCTCCACCCCGCCAGAGCCCTACTTCCAGCCCTCCTACAGCCGAACAACCCTAGTCCAGCCCTTCACCACTCCTTCCTCCCTCCACACAGCCACCATACCCCACCGCCATTGGCCACCAAAGACCCGGATTCATCCCTCTCCACATTTGGTACCCCGCCCGATTGGCTCCTTGCATGGTTGTAAGTTGTGATTTGGTTTTTAAGTTTAAACTTGAATTTTCTTGCTTAGATCTCTAATTACCTTGTTTGTCAATTAAGTGATATTTTGGATTACTTGAATTTGTGCTAACCTTGCAGGGCGTATCCGCTTATCATTTATTATTTGCGCTCTCCGATTTGGAGCCGCTCTTGTGTGCCTTTTCTATTGCTATAATCCTTCTTGTGGAGTCCGCAAAAGTTTAGATTAATTCGTCATAAAAATGAAAATTAATTTTAAAACAGCCTGGATTTGTGAAGCTCGCATCGTGTTGGGTTTCCTGCACCCTTATTCGCCAGTAGTGTGTCTAGCTTCTCACCCTAGCCCGCCCCTGCGTCAGATTGGTATCAAAGCGTCAGGTTGTCGCACTTCGTATGTTACGTAGTGGTAGGCATTTTCGACGAGATATGTCTGACCCAAACGTCACCGGTGAGCGGTCCAATGGCACCAACGCGGAGGTGTCCCTCGCGGACCTCCAACGTTTGATGTTAGATCGATTCGATCAAATGGGAACCCAGATTAATGAACTTCGGGCACGTCAAGACCACTATGAGGGTCAAGGTGATCACCCCAATCCTGGTCGTCGCCCCCATCGACAACCAGGACCTCCTGACTACGGCTATGACCCCCCACGAGACCCCGTACCAGATCGTGACGATCACGCCCGACACGACCGTTACGACGGTTACCACGATGACATCACTCGCCGAGTTCGCTTAGAGGTTTCTTCTTTTGATGGTCAGCAGGACCCCGGAGCATTTAGTGATTGGCTTCGAGAGATGGAGCATTACTTTGACTGGTACGACATGAGCGACGAGCGTAAGGTTAGATTTGCACGAGTGAAACTAGTGGGATCCGCGATGAACTACTGGACCAGTGTCGAGCGAGCCTTAGAGCGGGATGGCTATCGGCCCATCATTAGGTGGGAAGATATGAAGAGACGTCTGAAAGAAAAATATCTCCCCGCATCGTATCGCGATCGCCTACTTGATCAGGTATATGCGCTACGATAGGGCACATTATCGGTAGCCGAGTATATGACCAAATTTGATGATCTGTTGGTGCGGAGTGACCTTCGGGAAGAGAGCAGTGCCGCAGCTTCCAGGTTCCGATACGGCTTACGACCTGAGATTAGGAGGGAACTGATTCCCCATCGCCGGGAGACAGTCGAACAGATCTACGAGTTGGCCCTGGAGTATGAGCTCTACCTCCGGACTACTGGCCCCCGCCAACAGCCCCCGAGGACTGATGGCCCTGCGTTTAGGAGGCCTACGCCTCCTCATCCCCATTCCCTGCCCCTTCCCGCACCCCTGAGGATGCGAAAGGGAAGGCTGTTACGACTGGGCCCTTCAGGCCCAGTGGGCCTCAGTGCTACAGATGTTCTAGGCGTGGTCACTATGCGGCACAGTGCCCCATGCGGAACCTATTGGTTGAGGATGAAGAGGACGAGAGGGTAGACCCCGTAGAGGGAACAAATGGTGATATAGTAGCCACCGTGGATGAGGATTGAGAGAGCGACGCAGAGAGGTCACTAGAGTGTGGAGTTATACGCCGCCTTCTGCATACCCCGCGTGCGGAGGATGACTGGCGTCGGTCCACCATCTTTTACACTTATTTTCAGAGCGCAGGCGGCCCCTGCAAACTTGCTATTGATGGTGGGAGTTGCGTCAATATCGTTGCTAAGAAAGTGCTTGAGCGGATGCAGCTCACCCCTGAGCCACACCCTCATCCCTATCGTGTCCTATGGGTGGACAAATCTGCTATCCAGGTCACCCAGCGATGCCTAGTACCATTACGGTTAGCGTTCTTCGAGGACAAGGTTTGGTGTGATGTCATCCCGATGGACGTGGCCCATGTACTCCTAGGTCGACCCTGGTTATATGATCGAGACGTTACGTGTTTCGGGCGATCGAACACATGCGTATTCTACGACCGGAGCCGAAAGGTCACCTTGTCCCCGACCCAGCCCAAGGACTCATCCAAGGGCAAGACCGATTCCCCCGTCAGTGTCGGGCCCCCCAGGCCTCTGCACATGCTGAGGATGCATGATTTTATGAGAGAGGGCCTAGACTCGGGGATCGTATTTATTGTAGCGGCCACTCTGGCTCCCGACACCCCTAGTGGAGGTGCCGTCCCCACCGACCCTGATCTACAGCGACTGTTGAGAGATTTTACGGATATCACGCCCGAGGAGCTCCCTGATGAGCTCCCTCCCCTGAGAGATATCCAGCACGCGATCGACCTCGTGCCTGGGGCATCTTTGCCCAACCTCCCACACTATCGTATGAGTCCGACCGAACATGCCGAGCTGAAGCGGCAGGTTGATGAGTTACTTAGGAAGGGTTTTGTGCGCGAGAGCTTGAGCCCATGCGCAGTCCCAGCCCTTCTCACCCCGAAGAAGGACGGGAGTTGGCGCATGTGCGTTGACAGTAGAGCCATCAATAAGATCACAGTGAAGTACCGTTTCCCGATTCCCCGCCTCGACGACTTACTTGACGCTATGGCTGGTGCCCGTATTTTCACAAAGATCGACCTCCGGAGCGGGTATCACCAGATTAGAGTCCGTGAGGGAGATGAATGGAAGACGGCCTTCAAGACGAAGGATGGCCTATTCGAGTGGCTAGTGATGCCCTTCGGATTGTCGAACGCCCCCAGTACGTTCATGCGGGTGATGACCCAGGTCCTGCGGCCCCACATGGGCAAGTTCCTTGTTGTGTACTTCGACGACATTCTTATTTACAGCCAGGAGCGTACTGACCACCTACATCACGTCCGTTTGGTGTTCGACATCCTTAGGAGGGAGCATCTGTTTATCAACATGAAGAAGTGCGATTTTCTAGCTGAGTCGGTGCACTTCCTTGGGTACATTATTTCTGCGTCGGGCATATCCGTAGATCCCGACAAGGTGAGAGCTATCCGTGAGTGGCCCATTCCCACCACCATCCATGAGGCCAGGAGTTTCCATGGACTAGCCACCTTCTACAGGAGCTTCGTCCGCGGATTTAGTGCTCTTATGGCCCCCTTTACGAGCTGCCTACGTAAAGGAGATTTCGTGTGGACCCCGGCCGCCACTAGAGCATTCGAAGAGATCAAGAATCGGCTAGCGTCTGCCCCTGTCCTTAGATTACCAGATTTCAGCCTCGCCTTTGAGGTCGCATGTGACGCTTCAGGACTGGGGATTGGAGGAGTACTTAGTCAGGAGGGCCACCCCATTGCTTATTTCAGCGAGAAGCTGAACGAGGCCCGCCAGCGATATTCTACATATGACCGAGAGTTTTACGCGATAGTCCAGACCCTGCGGTACTGGCGACACTATCTCCTACACAAGGAGTTCGTGCTGTATTCTGACCATCAGGCCTTACGTTACCTAGAATCCCAGTCGAAGCTTAGCCATAGGCACGCTAAGTGGGTAGAGTTCCTGCAGAGCTATCACTACGTTATCAAACACCGCGCGGGTGTTGATAACAAGCCCGCCGACGCCTTGAGTCGCCGGATTAGTCTCTTGCAGACGATGAGCACGCATGTCATTGGGTTTGAGCGCCTTGTCGTAGAGTACGCTGAGTGTTCTGATTTTGGGGATATCTATAGGTCCCTCACTTGAGACCCACCTGATACGGTCGAGGGATTTATTGTTTCTGAGGGATACCTGTTTTTCGGCACCCGACTCTGCATCCCCTCCACTTCCCTTCGCGACTTTCTGATCTGGGAGATGCACGTAGGAGGTGCCGCGGGACACTTTGGGCGTGACAAGACTACTGCCTTAGTGGAGTATCGTTTTTATTGGCCCTCACTGAAGAGGGACGTGGCGCGTGTGACGAGGCACTGTAGGACATGCCAAGTGGCAAAAGGCTCACGCCAACCTGGCGGCCTGTATTCCCCTTTACCCATTCCTCACAGGCCTTGGGTTGACATTAGCATGGACTTTGTTCTTGGGCTGCCCCGCACGCCCAAGAAACATGACTCCATTTATGTTGTCGTGGACCGTTTCTCGAAGATGGCCCACTTCGTCCCGTGTCGCAAGACGGCCGATGCCTCCCTGGTTGCCGCCCTATTCTTTAGGGAAGTTTTTAGGTATCACGGGTTACCCTCCTCCATAGTGTCTGATCGTGATGTCCGATTCATGAGCTATTTCTGGAAGACACTATGGATGAAGACTGGCACCACTCTCAAGTTTTCCACCGCCTACCACCCACAGACGGATGGACAAACTGAGGTGGTCAATAGGAGTTTAGGCTCCCTCCTACGTTGTCTTGTTGGTGAGCATGTGTGTACTTGGGATTCAGTGTTGCCCCTAGCAGAGTTCGCGTACAATAGCTCGGTAAATAGGACTACTGGTCTTAGCCCCTTCCACATCCTGTTAGGATACGAACCCAGGAAGCCGATCGACGTAGTTCCCCTCCCACTTGAGACCCGTCCTAGCGAGTCGGCCGAATCCTTTATCCAGCACATGCATGAGCTTCACGAGTCCATCCGAAAGAAAATCGCAACAAGTAATGATAATTATAAAGCCTATGCGGATGTACACAGGAGGGAGAGGAATTTTGAGGTTGGCACACAGGTGTTGGTTCGTCTTCGTACTGAGAGGTTCCCCTCAGGAACTGCAAAGAAACTAAATGCTAGACGGATGGGCCCTTATACGGTGGTGCAAAGGATAGGGCCAAATGCTTATGAGATTGATATTCCAAGGCACATGGAGATCAGCAGAGTATTCAATGTGGAAGACTTGACTCCATGCTACGACGAGCAAACTTATGAGGATCCTTTCGCACCCCTTCCCTCGGAGCCACCATTTGAGCCACCACTTCCCCAGTTGTCACCGTTACCCTCTCAGTCCCAGCCCACAGCGACACCGCCTGGGGACTTGGCAGCACCACCGGTTGTGCCACCACCGGAGAGTTCATTAGAGAGTGAGCCACCACCTGCAGAGGCGGATACCGACCTGGAGACCGTTGAGGGCATCTTAGCGCATGACTACATGACAGCAGCAGATCCGAGCACTTTGCGACACTTGGTCCACTGGAGGGGCCGTCCCAGCTTTGACGACACTTGGATCGCCCCGGGAGAACTTGCGAGGATTGCCCCCGAGCTACGCCAGGAGTATGATCACCTTCATTCCTCGGAGATGAATTCTTCTAAGCCAGGGGGAGTTGATGGAGATCGACAGCGACGATGGCCCACGCACGTATATTCCCGCCGCAAGCGGGCGTGATTTTCTGATCCTGCACTTTGAGGGCCCTTTCGGACGATCCGAGCCCGTGGATGCGTCCGGAAGGTCGACGAGAGTATATTTTGTATTTTGTTTTATCTTATTCGGACAAGTTTTGACATTATTTTGGCACCCGAAAGATCGGGCGATCTGAGCCCTTGATTCCGGATGCTCTAGCTTTTATTTTCTATTTATATGGAGCCAAGATGAGGGTTTAGGGGACCGATTGTTTGAGAGATTCCTGCAGCCGGTCAGTTGGTGCGACGCCAACACCCCCAGGTGCGACGCCTAGGGCTCCCGATCCGCCGTTCGCCCTTTTCCCCGCCTCCGCCAGCCTGTCCGCCGCCGGTAAGGCCTCTACGCCCCTACTTCCTCCCCCACCAAGCCTCTCCCTGTCCCTTACAGCACCGGCAAGCCTCCCTTGCCTCTCCTCCCATCCCGACGTCCACCGCCAGCCCTCCTTCCTCCCCACCGAGCCTCTCCCTGCCTCCCAGCAACCAGTCGACCACCTCCCTGCCTCCTAGCAACCAGTCGACCACCCCCCAGCCTCCCAGCAACCAGTCGACCACCCCCCAGCCTCCCCACAACCCGTCGACCACCCTCCAGCCTCCCCTCTACCCCGTCGACCACCCCCACATCCTTCCTCCACCCCGCCAGAGCCCTACTTCCAGCCCTCCTACAGCCGAACAACCCTAGTCCAGCCCTTCACCACTCCTTCCTCCCTCCACACAGCCACCATACCCCACCGCCATTGGCCACCAAAGACCCGGATTCATCCCTCTCCACATTTGGTACCCCGCCCGATTGGCTCCTTGCATGGTTGTAAGTTGTGATTTGGTTTTTAAGTTTAAACTTGAATTTTCTTGCTTAGATCTCTAATTACCGTGTTTGTCAATTAAGTGATATTTTGGATTACTTGAATTTGTGCTAACCTTGCAGGGCGTATCCGCTTATCATTTATTATTTGCGCTCTCCGATTTGGAGCCGCTCTTGTGTGCCTTTTCTATTGCTATAATCCTTCTTGTGGAGTCCGCAAAAGCTTAAATTAATTCGTCATAAAAAAGAAAATTAATTTTAAAACAGCCTGGATTTGTGAAGCTCGCATCATGTTGGGTTTCCTGCACCCTTATTCGCCAGTAGTGTGTCTAGCTTCTCACCCTAGCCTGCCCCTGCGTCAGAGATTGAGTAAAATACTTATGAGCTTTATATTCCCTAGAGTATGGGCATTCATCATGTT
This sequence comes from Dactylorhiza incarnata, assembly GCA_033032865.1. NCBI lineage: Eukaryota > Viridiplantae > Streptophyta > Magnoliopsida > Asparagales > Orchidaceae > Dactylorhiza > Dactylorhiza incarnata. The sequence continues at coordinate 8,717,236 of JAWHQI010000094.1, read as the reverse complement.
TTTAGTGTAGATGATTTGATTCTAGACTATGTGCTGCTTAGTTATTGGGACCCTCAGCTTGACACCTCACACCAGCCTCAGCCACACCCTTACCCCCCAACTTCACCATCCCATTCAATCGCAAATTGCACCGCTTGTTGGGCCTTCAACATCTTTAGCAGTGTGATGAAGTCCATAGGACATTGCAAGCATTCTTTATCAAGAGATTGAGACGACATTAGACTAATTCACATCACAATATTTGTTACGTTGGAGAGGACGCTCATTCACCGATGATACATGGGCGACGTCCGAGGATCTAGATCAATTCACACTTGGCTTTCACCAAAGTATGGGGCTCCATTTGTCTATATGAACACTTCCAGTTAGGGAGAATTGATGAGGACCAGGATCTTCACTCAGACGGGCACATTTGGACTCGGTTAGAGTTGATAATCTTTGTAGATAATTATAGGGTCGTCATTTGGATGATCGGAGCCTACAAATGCATTCAAATATTTTTTTCCTAATTTCTTTATTTTTTAGTTGTATTTTTTTACTATGAAGTGTTGTGATCTGGCTATTACAACCATTTTTCACACTGAACCTAGGTATAAGTTTGAGTGGATGTGAGTTTTTTTGGTTGTTGTGGTTATTCTGAGAAAAGAGAAGTTGTTGATCCTCTCTCAGTGCTGAAGCTGAGAGCTTTGCTTATCCAAACACTTAAGCCAAGAATCTCCACCAGTCATCAGTTCTCTCCGCCGCCCCTTGTTGGTATTGAAATCATAAGACTCCCTGACATCGCCACCCGCCCCTCCTATAACGTTTGTTCTTCATCTTGTGATTGCAGTTGCAGTCTTCTAGCAGTCACCGCTCAGCATCTCCTCTTATAGTCCTTGTCGGTCTTGTGCAGCCTCTGCCTTCGCCCCCTCGATGTAACCCGAAATAAGAGATTTTAATATTAAGGTAATTTTGCGATCAACTTTAAATTAAGCGACACAAGCTAGACTTGATTATCGATTAAGTGAGATAATTAACCTAGACCTCCGTAAGATTACTCACAAGCGAACTAACATTCAAGCGAGTAATACACATGAATATCATTCCACAATCATTTTTATGAAATAACGAACAACACATGCTTTCAAATTAATGACAAATAAGTTCAGTGATAAATTAGGCAAGCTCTAAATTTTCTAATGACTAGTTAAATTAAATATGAAATTACATAATAGTAAAACAACAAGAGATTGGGCGAGTGGACTACCTTGGGTTCGTGGACACAACGAAAGTGGCTTGAATAGGAGAGGTTTCTGCTATAATAGGGGAAATAGGGCTTGGGTGGATTGGGATTTTGTTGTTGGGGAAAGCATCACCCCCTCAATCATCCTCCACTATCGCACCGATCACCCCTATTGCCGCCCACTTCTCCCGTCCTGGTTGCCGCCCACTTCTATAGTTAATGTTGTCGTTGCATTTTACTCCCCTCCAACCACTTGCACCCTGTAACAACCTCTCATCCACTGAGTTATCTAAATCTCAAACCTTCCAAAGACTTAAATTTTCACGACACCTCTTCCGTCAACCGCTCAATAACTCCTATGCATCTCTCCCACCACCACTCGCACCCATGGGTGGTGCCATTATTGCAGCATAGCCTATTGTTTGGTGAAATTTTATTTAGTTTCATTTTTTTCTACATTGAATGGATGTATTCTAAATTTTTAGTGATGTTTTGATACCCCTAGGGTTATCGTTGTGTGGAGGTAGACAGAAATCTAACATAACTCTAAGTGAAACTCCTTTTAGCCGGCCCTAGGCTCTTTCACATTAAAATTCCAAGTCCTAAAGATAACAACTAATACAAGACAAATGGTATATATATCCCCACATAAAGGAAAATATGTAAATACGACAGAAAGCAATAAATGTAACATCTCTAAGTGTAACGACCACTCCATACAGTCATCTCATGCTCCGGTTGGTTTCCTCCGAGAGTACACCCGCCAAGTTGTGTCTGCTCCTTCACGACCCTCCTCGTCCATCTCCGTATCAATACCCCCCCCCCCCCCCCCCCCCCCCCCCCCCCCCCGTATGGAAAATTTTCCTTGTCCTCAAGGCAAAACTCCGGAAACCTGCGGCGGAAGTCGTCGCGGTCCCACCAAATCGCGTCGGAGGGCAGTCATTGTTGCCATGCAGCCAAGACCTGCTCCCGGGAGGTTGTTTCATCCAACTTGCGGTCCAGGATGGCTTCGAGCAAGTAGAGAATGGAGCCATCTGAGCCGAGATTTGGGGGCAAGGTCTCCTCGACAGCGTGGTCGCCTACCACCTGTTTGAGCTGAGAGACGTGGAAGACCGGGTAGACTCGACTGTGGGTCGGATGGGGGAGGCGGTAGGCCACCTCGCTAATGTGAGCAATCACCTCAAAAGGACCATAGAAGCGGGAAGACAATTTGGGATGGATGCAGTAGGCCACTGAGAACTGATGATATGGACGGAGCTTGATGAAAATCGACTCGCCAACCTGAAATTGGACGTGGCGGCGGCGTTTGTTGGCTTGATGGAGCATCTTTTGTTGAGCGGCGTGGAGGTGGGTCTTCAGAATCCGGAGGGTGTCTGTTACCGACATACACACAGAAGAACTGCCGTGGCAAGTCTATTCGAGGAGGACGCGCGACGACGCGAGAGCAGAGGTGCAAACCGAGGCGCATGGCGCCGGCTAAAGCAAACCGGGCGGTTCGGGTGTTGCGGCTTGGGCAAGTGGCCTGGGCAATTTGTATCTTTTTTTAATGTTGCTTTTTATTATTGTTGTTTGATGTGTGGTGGATCCCTCCCTATAAAGGGGATCACCTTATGTTGTATGAACCATCTTTGGATTACTTGAATGAAGTGGGTCTGCTCCCCTTTCTTCCTCCCAACCCTAACTCTCTCTCCCTCTCTCTACCTCTCCTTTTCGTATCTCTCTCTCTACTTCTCTCGCTACCGCTACCCGCTAGCCGCTACCGCCGACGGAAGCCGCCTCGCCTACGCTGCCGTCTCCTCGCCGGCTGCCCGATACCCCAAGCGGTATCATTGGTCCGACCTGCCCTTTCCGCCTGCCCTAGCGCCGCCGGTCTTCTCCCGTTGTTCCCCACTTCGATGGCTCCCAACACCCGGTCCCAAACCAGTGAGGGCCTGGACGAAGCGGGCACCACCCGCCTGCGCCTCGACCGCCAGGAGGAACGCCTCGATGGCCTGCAGTCCGCCATCGACACCTTGTTCGCGGGCCAAGCACGCATCAGCAGTCAACTCGCGGGTCTCACCGCACCACCTCAACCCTCCGTGTCGACGGGCTCCGCCTCCTCCAACGACACAACATCCATCCTAGGGATGCCGTCGCCGCTCTTTCCCGGGCTCACCGCAAACGTTTCCGCGACCGCCGCTGTGTCCCCGACCGCCGCTGTGCCCGCACCTCCTGCCGACCGCCGACAACCCTTGGCCCTGGATGTTCCCTCCTTCTCGGGCGTGGATCATATGGGCTGGATTGCTCGGGCGGAGCAGTTTTTTGACCTTCACAACACCCCACATACGGACAAGGTGAGCACGGTCGTGGTTGGCCTAGATGGCTCGACCCTTCATTAGGCGCGTTGGCTTCGCCAAATCCAACCCTGCATCCCATGGCACGAGTTCAAACAAGAGATGATTAGTCGGTACGACTCTCATTACACCGGCTCCGCCATAGAGCGCCTCTGCTCGGCCCGCCAGACGACCACCGTGGACGCTTATCTCGATGAGTTTGTCGCGCTCGTCACGCAAGTGTCGGGTCTTCCACCCGACCACTACCTTGGATTCTTTTTGCAGGGCCTCCTTCCAAACATCCGCTCCCGCATCCGGACCCACCACCCCCGCACGGTGTCGGAAGCCCTTGACCTTGCCCGTGCGGTCGAAGCAGACATCGGACCCCGTATTGGCGGACCTCCCACCAACCGCCACCCTCTGCCGCGCGATGGCGGCCCCCGGCCGCCCCACCACCCGTCCAGACCCCCCACACCGCGTCTCCAATAACAACTACAATGATCTCCGTCGCCGCGGGTTATGCTTCCGATACCGCCAGCCATACTCACCACATGTCTGCCCTGTCAAGGAGTTTCACGCCATTATTGGCGATGGGGACGGCGACTCCTCCGCCGAGGATTCGGCACTCTCGGGGATACCGCCGGACACCCCCCCCCCCCCCCCCCCCCCCCCCCCCCCCCCCCCCCGTCGGTGCCGGAGGGGGCACCCCTCAATGTCTTGGAATTGCCTTTCTACTCCGTAGGCGGTCTTACCGGACCCCGCACAATGAAGCTCGCGGTCGTGATCAACAACCGCCAAGTGATCGTTATGATCGACAGTGGAGCGAGTCACAATTTCTTGTCGGCTCAACTCGCCTGCGACATCGATTTAGCATACTCCGCCTTCCCGGACTTCTCCGTCTGTCTCGGAGATGGTCGCCGACGGCCCACCTTGGGGCAATGTGTGGATGTCACCCTCTCTTTTGGCCCTTGCACGATCACGGCGGATTTCTACCTGTTCGAGTTGGGCGGTCTCGACGCCATTTTGGGCGTGGCATGGCTGCAGACTTTGCGGGATGTGCGGGTGAGCCTCCATGACCATGTCCTTTCAGCACCAGGGCCAACCATGCCGTTTAGTGGGTGACTCCGCCCTCCTCCGTTCGCCGGTTTCATTCCGCGCTATACAACGCATCACCGAAGTGGAGTTCTCGGCCTGGCTTTGGCCTCTCCAGATGGCCCCACCGGACACGGCCGCCCCTCTCGGAGCCGGACTGCAAGACGTTCTCGAGGAGTTTTCGGATATCTTCGCCACCCCACCGTGCCTCCCGCCTACTCGGCCGACCGACCATGCGATTGTGCTTCAACCGGGAGTGGCGGCGGTATCCGTTCGGCCCTACCGCTATGGACATGCCCAAAAGGACGAGATAGAGCGACTCGTGAGGGAAATGTTGTTGGGAGGTCTCATCCGGCCTAGCGCTAGCCCGTTCTCCAGCCCGGTTTTATTAGTCCGCAAGAAGGACGGGAGTTGGCGATTTTGTGTGGATTACCGGGAGCTCAACAAAGCCACGGTGCCCGACAAATACCCGATCCCGGTCATTCAGGCACTCTTGGATGAGTTTCATGGCGCCGCATTCTTTACAAAGTCGGACCTCCGCGCCGGATATCACCAAATCCGGGTCCGACCAGAGGACGTGCCAAAGACGGCTTTCCGAACGCACGACGACCACTTCGAGTTTTTGGTAATGTCGTTTGGGCTCACCAACGCCCCGGCCACATTCCAAGCAACCATGAATGACAGACATCTTCCGGCCAGTTCTCCGTACACATGTTCTTGTTTTTTTTTATGACATTCTCGTGTTTAGTGGCTCTTGGCAGGACCACCTCCGCCACGTGCGTGAGACTTTCACCACCCTTCAGCGCTACCATCTCACCGTCAACCGGAAGAAATGCACTTTTGGTGCCACCATGGTGAGCTACTTGGGGCATAACATCTCCGCCGATGGTGTAGCGATGGATGAGGACAAAATTCAGGCGGTCCTTCGGTGGCCGACCCCTTCCTCCCTTCGGGACGTTCGAGCATTCCTCGGTCTCACCGGTTATTATCGACGCTTCATCAAGGACTACGGCGGGTTGGGCCCGCCCTCTCACCCAATTGCTGAAAGCCTCGGAGGAGGGCCCTTTCGTGTGGCCGCCGGCGGCAATGGCGGCGTTCGCCGCTCTACAGGCGGCGTTTGTACAAGGGCCGGTCCTGGCCATGCCGGACTTCCAAAAACCGTTCATCGTGGAGTGTGATGCTTCGGGCTCCGGCGTGGGCGCCGTATTGATGCAGGCCGGTCGGCCTATTGCTTATTACAGCCGGGCGTTTTCCTCTGCGGTGCGCAGCCGCTCGGCCTATGAGAACGAGCTCATGGCCCTCGTGTTGGCGGTACAGCATTGGCGACCATATTTCTTGGGCCGTCCCTTCGTGATCCGCACCGATCATCATAGTCTCCGCTATTTGCTACAACAAAAAATCGCCACGCCAATGCAACAACTTTGGGTGGCCAAGCTTCTTGGTTATGATTTCACGATCGAGTTCCGCCCAGGTAAGACTAATCGGGCGGCGGATGCTCTCTCTCGTCACCCCCAAGCCACGGAATTGACCGCTATATCACGGCCGGTGTGGGAGGATGCATCCGTTATCCAGCAAGAGGTCGACCGCGACCCCCAGTTGAAGGACATTCGAGCAGCCTTACTTGCTGACCCGGAAGCACGCCCACCCTATTCCCTTATTGGGGGCCGGCTCTTCCATCGGGGCCGCCTGGTGCTATCGGCAGACTCCGCCCGGATCCCACAGCTATTAGCGGAGTTCCACTCCACGCCTTCGGGGGGTCACGCCGGGGCTTTCCGCACATATCGGTGTTTGGCTGCATCGCTGTATTGGCCGCACATGCTCCACCAAGTGAAGGCCTATGTGGCGGCCTGTTTGCCTTGTCAGAAGGCCAAATATGAGACGATGTCCCCAGCGGCCTACTGCAGCCCCTGCCGATTCCCGAGCACATCTGGGAGGACATCGTGTTGGACTTCATCACCCGACTGTCGCGGTCGAATGGGTTTGATTGTATTCTGGTGGTGGTCGATCGTCTCACGAAGTACACCCACTTCGTTCCTCTTCGTCATCCTTACACAGCGGCAACTGTGGCAGACAGCTTCATCACCGAGATCGTGCGGCTTCATGGTTTTCCCCGCTCCATTGTGAGCGACCGCGACCCGCTCTTCCTCAGTAGTTTTTGGACCTCTCTGTTCCGTCTCCAGGGCACGCATTTACGGATGAGTACGACATATCATCCGCAGTCGGATGGACAATCTGAAGTGCTGAATAGGTGTTTGGAAACATATTTGAGATGCTTCATTGGCGAGAGGCCCGGGTCATGGGCGAAATGGTTATGTTGGGCAGAATACTCTTATAACACGGCATACCACCACGCCGCAAACACCTCACCATTCGAGACCGTATACGGCCGACCACCCCTCTTAGTGCTCCGACATCTTCCGAGCACATCTGGGAGGACATCGTGATGGACTTCATCACTCGACTGTCGCGGTCGAATGGGTTTGATTGTATTCTGGTGGTGGTCGATCGTCTCACGAAGTACACCCACTTCGTTCCTCTTCGTCATCCTTACACAGCGGCAACTGTGGCAGACAGCTTCATCACCGAGATCGTGCGGCTTCATGGTTTTCCCCGCTCCATCGTGAGCGACCGCGACCCGCTCTTCCTCAGTAGTTTTTGGACCTCTCTGTTCCGTCTCCAGGGCACGCATTTACGGATGAGTACGACATATCATCCGCAGTCGGATGGACAATCTGAAGTGCTGAATAGGTGTTTGGAAACATATTTGAGATGCTTCATTGGCGAGAGGCCCGGGTCATGGGCGAAATGGTTATGTTGGGTAGAATACTCTTATAACACGGCATACCACCACGCCGCAAACACCTCACCATTCGAGACCGTATACGGCCGACCACCCCTCTTAGTGCTCCGACATCTTCCGGACGAATGCCCCGTAGCTAGCTTGGCCGACCATTTATTCGATCGGGACGTTATCTTGGACAGTCTGAAGCATCACCTTCAGCGCGCCCAAGCCAAAATGCTCTCCTTCGCCAACCGGAAACGTCGGGACCTTTCCTTCCAAGTGGATGAGCGTGTTTTCCTCAAACTGCATCCATACCGCCAGCTCACGGCCGCCCGCCGCCCTTGTCCCAAGTTGGCTCCTCGTTTCTTTGGCCCGTTTGAAATCATCAGTCGTATTGGCGTCGTGGCCTACCGGCTACGCCTACCGGATACGCCTACCGGACAGTATCCGCATCCACCCGGTTTTTCATGTGTCTCAACTCCGGCGCGTCATCGGCGATCACCCCGTCACCGACCACGTACCGGCCGACCTCGACAACTCCGGTTCTGAATCCCTTTATCCGGCGGCCATCGTTGATCGGCGCCACCACACACCGGGGAATCCGGCCCCGGAGGAGATCCGGGTTGCGTGGCGCAACCGCCCCTTGTCCGCCGCGACTTGGCTACTACGGGATGACTTCCGGCGCCAGTTCCCAGATTACTGCCTTGAGGACAAGGCGAATTTCCCAGACGGCGGTATTGTTGCCGACATACACACAGAAGAACCGCCGTGGCAAGTCTATTCGAGGAGGACGCGCGACGACACGAGAGTGGAGGTGCAAACCGAGCCGCATGGCGCCGACTAAAGCAAACCGGGCGCTTCGGGTGTTGCGGCTTGGGCGATTGGCCTGGGCAATTTGTATCTTTTTTTAATGTTGCTTTTTATTATTGTTGTTTGATGTGTGGTGGATCATCTTTTGTTGTATGAACCATCTTTGGATCACTTGAATGAAGTGGGTCTGCTCCCCTTTCTTCCTCCCAACCCTAACTCTCTCTCCCTCTCTCTACCTCTCCTTTCTATATCTCTCTCTACTCTCGCTACCGCTACCCGCTAGCCGCTACCGCCGACGGAAGCCGCCTCGCCTACGCTGCCGTCTCCTCGCCGGCTGCCCGATACCCCAATAGGTATCAGTGTCATCTCGTGCTATGAGTAGCTCCTGCACTGCCCCCATGTGGCACTCGCCGGGAAGGTGTTTGAGGCAGGCCATAGACGGCCTGAAAAGGAGTCATGACGGTGGAGTGGTGGAAAGAGGTGTTGTTTGAGAACTCTGCCCAACCCAACCACTTGCTCCAATCCTGCGGACGATCCGAAGTAAAACAACGCAAATAGGTCTCCAAACAACGGTTCAAAACCTCTGACTGGCCGTCCGTCTGCAGATGGTATGTCGGGCTCATCCGAAGTTGTGTCCCCTGCAACTTGAACATATTTTGCCAAAAGGCCCTCATGAAGATTGGGTCTCGATCACTAACAATCGAGCGAGGAAAACCGTGAAGGCGTACCACCCCGGCTAGGAAGGCTTCGGCCACCACAGGTGTCGTGAATGGGTGTCGGAAGGGAAGAAAGTGACCGTACTTTGAGAGGCGGTCCACCATGACAAAGATGCAGCCGAACCCGGAGGAGCGTGGAAAGCGCGTGATGAAATCCATGGCCAAGTCTCCCCAAATGAGCTCAAGAATGGGTAAGGGCTGCAAGAGTCCCCTCGGTAATGTTGCTTCATACTTGGAGCGTTGGCAAATCAAACAGGCCGCAACATTATCTTCCACCTGGCGCATCATCCCCTTCCAATTGAGAGCGGACGCGATGCGGCAGTATGTTCGGAACGCTCCTGTGTGTCCGATAGAGGGTGTAGTGTGATATTCGGTGAGGAGGCGCGGAAAGTTGGCGGAGGACCATGCGACCCTTGTAGAGTAGCCGACCCCGACGAGAGTGTATGGAGAGCACAAAGAACTATCCGCACGTAGGTGGTCAATGAGGACCCGTAGTGTCGGGTCGGCCTCAACTTCCTTCTGCAAGATGGTCGCCTCCTGCCAGACAGGGCGGGAAACGACTGTCAGCTCGGCGACACCTAGTTGGCGCGATAGTGCGTCCGCCGCCAAGTTCGTCTTGTCTGAACGGAACTCGACGTTAAAATCATACCCCAATAGTTTCGTCATCCAAACTTACTACGAGTGAGTAGTCATCTTCTGACTGAGGAGATACCGCATACCGCAAACTATGGTGGTCTGTCCGCACGACGAAGGCCCGCCCCAACAGGTATGGTCGCTAGTGCTGGACTGCTAGAACGAGTGTCATCAACTCGTCATTTGCGGAGCGGGAACGGACGGTCGCAGAGAAAGATCTACTAAAATAGGCTATGGGCCGACCGGCCTGCATGAGTACCGCCCCGACACTGGTGCCCGATGCGTCGTACTCCATCGTGAAAGGTTGATAAAATCTTACATTGCGAAGACTGGGGCCGTCACAAGAGCTCATTTTATGGCCGCAAATACGGTGGCTGCCTCCGTGGACCAGTGGAAGGTGGGGTCGGCCGTCTTGCAAAGCAGTCACGTGAGAGGGAGGGCTAGCTTCTCGTAATCACGAATGAAGCGACGGTAGTAGCCTGTCAGTCTTAGGAATCCCTTGACATCCTGTACGGGCCGTGGCAGTGGCCATTGTAGGTTCGTCGCGACCTTGTCGTGGTCCATCGCCACCCCCGCGGACAATAACGTATGGCCCATGTAAGATATCATCCGTTGACCGAATGTGCACTTCTTCATGTTGTCCATTAATGAATGGCGGCGAAGCGTCGCCAAGCTGATCTCTAAGTGTCGCAGGTGGTCCTGCCATGTCAGACTGTACACAAGTATGTCATCAATAAACACTAATATATTCTTACGGAGGACCGACCAAAAAATGTCGTTCATAGTCGCCTGGAAGGTAGCGGGCCCATTGGTCAGGCCGAAGGGCATGACCAAGTACTCGTAGTGCTCGTCATGGAAACGGAAAGCGGTCTTCTGAATGTCCGGTGCGCACACTCGGATCTGGTGGTACCTCGATCGGAGATCGATCTTGGAGAAGTAAGTGGCGCCACACAACTCATCCAGGAGCTTTTGGATGACTGGGATGAGGTACTTGTCCGTTATGGTGGCTCTGTTGAGGGCCCGATAGTCAACACCGAAACGTCATCTGCCATCATTCTTCTGCACAAGGAGGACCGGGCGAATCAGACCTGCAGTCAACATGTCAGACACGAGTCGCTCTATCTCGTCCTTTTGGACATGGCCATAACGGTACGAACGTACAAAAATCGCAAGTGTGGTGGGAAGCCCAGGATTAGAGTGAATACGGAGGCAAACTGCTCCAAAAGGTGTGATAGCTCGGGCGGCGGTGGAGGCCGGACTGGTATGGCGACGTCGTCCGCCGTCGGAGCGATGTGCCACAGGAGGTCCTGAAAGTCCACCATGTGAGGGCGCTGCGCCGCGCGAGATGAGTCGACGACACGCTGGAGGGCTGCCTCCCCCACGAGTGTGCAAGTGGGGTGGGCCCACTGATTGGACATCCGCATGGAGGCCCAATTGTGCTGAATGTCGCCCAAAGTTTGCAACCATGTCATGCCGAGAATGGCGTCCGCCCCACCCAAAGGAAAAACGTAGATGTCCACAGAGGCGCTATACGCCCCCACCTGCAGCAGAAGGCCGTGATAGAGACCGCCTGTCCGGGACCGTCGGCCGTCCCCGAGGTAGACGAGGAATGACGCAGACTGGTCGACAACCAACTGCATATGTGCCACGAAGTCCATGGAGACAAAGTTGTGGCTCACACCGCTGTCAATCATAAGTATCACCGGAGTCCCCTGGAGACACTCCTGGAGTTTCATGGTCTGTGGACTGGAGATGCCCCCAGGAGAGAGGTGTGAGAGATCCAACCGCAGGGGGTTGCTCGGTGTCGGAGCCGACGGTGTGTGGTCCTCCAGGATTAGAGTGTCGAAATCCGCGGTCATGATCTTGTCCTTGTCTTCACACATGAGCACCCGCAGCTCATTGAGCGGGCAATCATGTCCCGAGGAATAGGGTTGTTTGTAGCGAAAACACAACCCCTTGCTGCGCAGATCTTTGTATTCCTGAGAGGAGAGGAGGTTATGCGCAGATGGCCGAGGCGGGCGATGAGGTGGCGGTTTAGGAGGTTGGTGGGCCGGGTTGCCTGTAGGTAGCTGTTGAGATGCGAGTGGAAGGAAGGAGACGCGGGAAGAGGAGGTGGTGTCTGTCGGAGTCGCGCGAGACATGTCGACGGGCCGAACTGAGAAATCAGCCTCGGCCAATCGGGCGATCTCCATGGCGTCGGAGATATACTGGGGGTGTTGAGAACGGAGACGAGATCGGATGTGCGGCTGGAGTCCTTGCAGGAAGAAGCTCATGTAGTGATTGGGGGGAAGACCGGGAACATGGTTGGCCAACTCGTTGAAATATCCACCGAGGATGTGTAGTGGAGGGCGCACAAGCTCTCAACCGCATTGCCGGAGTAGCGGTGGTCGTAGCGTTTTATTAACGCTAGCTTGAGATCGGCCCAAGAGAGAAGCGGGGAGGTGTTGCGGAGCCACTGAACCCAATGTAACGCGGAATCCTCCATGGCGAGAAGTATCAAGGAGACCTTCTGGTTGTCGAGTGTCTCATGGATATCAAAGAATTGCTCGTCCTTGGCGATCCATTCAAGGGGGTCCGACCCGTTGAAATGGGGAACCTCAAGGGCCCGAGGTGCGTGGGACGTGGCAAGGGAGGCCAATGTCGGAATCGGTGGCGGTGTCGCTGGACGGCCCACGACGGAAGAGGGGTTTTCCGAGGGTGAGAGCGTTGGAGCTTGATTGGACGCGCGGTCGTCGCAGGATTCCAACTTCTAAAGAATGGCAGTCATGGTCGCTTGCATAGAATCCAGGGTGGAGGACTGCTCGTCCAGACAGCATTCGACAGTGTCTAAACGTTGATCCATCATGGCGCGTGTGACCGGACGACGGGAGGAAGGCGCCAGTGGCAGGCGGAAGGAGTGGCGAAACAGCTGACTGCAAGCGGAAGACGGCGATGCGGAAGCAGCGATCGGGGATGGAAGAAATGACGTTGGAGACGCTCGAATTGTCGGATGTGGCGAGATCGGGTATCGGTCGCGGAAGATGCACGACGTGGAAGAAACAATGCCGGAGACGCTCGATTCGTCGGATGTGGCGAGGAAGGGGCTCGATGTGGACGGGAGCAATGTTGGAGATGTGCGGCGTGGAAGAAACGGCGCTGGAGGTGCTGGATTCGTCGAATGCAGCGATCGGGTATCGACCACGGAAGATGCGCGACGTGGAAGAAACGGCGGTGGAAACACTCGATTCGTCGGATGCAGCGAGGAAGGGTCTCGATGTGTGGACGGGAGCAAGATTGGAGAAGACCCGACGGCTGAGGTTGCGAGCGGTAGTGGCAGGTCGGACCAATGATACTCCTAGGGTTATCGTGGGGTGGAGGTAGACAAAAATTTGAGATAAGTCCAAAATATAACAACTAATACAGGACAAAGGGTATATATATTCCCACATAATGACGAATATGTAAATACGACAAAAAACAATAAATGTAACATCTCCAAGTGTAACGATCACTCCATACAGTTGTCTCATGCTCCGGTTGGTTTTCTCCGAGAGTAGACCCGCCAAGTCGTGTCTGCTCCTTCATGACCCTCCTCATCCACCTCCGTATCATGTTTCACTTATTGGATTTGCATCTTTCTTTCAGCAGATCATTTAATTTTATAGCTCTATTATTAGTATGCAATTATTACTTGTTAGTCTTGTTTTAGTTGTAGTCAATTGAGATTAGTTGGGGAAACTTTAAAATTCTCTTATTTAATTAAATAAGTGTTGGAGATTATTGCATGATAAGTTATGCATGTGCATTGCATTAGAGTTTAGTTAGTCATTACTTCTATTCATCGATTTCATGTCTGCCTGCATTTTCATATACATAAATAGGTCAATATCGGCCCCTTAGCCTTGTCCTGCGTCAATAAGTCCCATAAGTAGGGCTAGGCTTGTTCGAAATATTTACAGCTTGAAAATTGTTTCTTTAGACTCATTAGTCAGTCCAGCTTGTCTAAATAGTTGTCTCCTATCCTTGCCCCCAGACCGCCAGAAACTGTGCTTTATCTGTGAGACCTTAAATATTCTCATCACCTTTTCTGCAATCTTGTATGCTTCATGAATAGTGAAAGAAACTATCTTGGCATTTTAAATCCTAATTGTACAAGTCATCTTATCGTATATTTTTGTATTCAGACCACTAAGAACAACCCGTGGATTTTTTGCAGGTTCACATTTCTTTGGCTGGGAAGAATTACATGAGGATTTCTTGGGTCACTGTTGATAAATCCCTTCCATCAGTAGTTGAATATGGAACCTCCCCCAGGCAGTACACAGGCTCATCTGAAGGAGAAAACTTGTCCTACAGGTATCTCTTTTATACCTCAGGGAAGATCCACCATGTTGTTATAGGACCCCTCAAGGACAATACAGTTTATTACTATCGCTGCGGAGGGCAGGAACCAGAGTTCCAGCTTAAGACCCCTCCCTCCAACTTTCCGATAAAATTTGCCGTAGTTGGTGATCTTGGTCAGACTGACTGGACCGCATCGACTCTCGACCACATCGATGAGTGCCAGTATGATCTACATTTGCTCCCAGGGGACCTTTCCTATGCCGACTATCAGCAGCATTTGTGGGATTCCTTTGGGGATCTTATACAGCCATATGCTAGTTCTAGACCGTGGATGGTGACTGAAGGCAACCATGAGAAGGAGAGTATTCCATTTATGAAATCTCCATTTCAATCATACAATGCAAGGTGGAAAATGCCCTATGAAGAGAGCGGCTCCACGTCAAATCTCTACTACTCTTTTGAAGTTGCAGGTGTTCATGTTAGTATGCTTGGTTCTTATACAGATTATGGTGAAGATTCTGAGCAGTATGCTTGGCTGAAGGTTAGTTTCTTTATTAATGTGTTCCTGATGCTCACTCTGTAGAGGCTAGCTCCTAGATACATATGACGGGCTGATTGCCAGGATCTCTCTGGAACTTTGCATAATTACAGGGACCTCTCCTCTGCTTTTTTTAAATTACAAAAACCTCTCCCTTGAGTTTACAGCATTAAAGGATACCCCCTCACTATTAACATACATTTTGAGTGCACCCTTTCCATAGAGTGGGTTTATTGTACACAAAATTAACAGTGTAAACTCATATGAAAGATTTTTGCAATCATTATAAGTTTTTTTTTCTTCAGTTTTAATTTCCATTCTCAGTTCACTCCCACGTGACGATCGGGGGGGGGGGGGGGGGGGGGGGGGGCATTTACCATTAGGGTGCACTTAATGATCCAACATTTGGCTCCCTGTTTCATAGATTGATATCGTTGGGGCATGTGTGGATCCCGAAGAACGGTGAAAAATTGTCTGAGAGTAACTCCGACGACTGAAACAATATTTTAACCCAACTTCTACCTTCTTAACTTCGGTGTATCTTTTTTTTAATACAACCTACTGCAGCTGACCAAATTTCTTGTTTAAACATGTAATTAGTCTGTTTGAATTTAAACATTAATTCTGAGCAAAGATAACAACCTTCGGAAACAGGCTGATCTCGCTAAGGTGGACAGAGAAAGGACGCCATGGCTACTGGTTCTTCTGCATGTGCCATGGTACAACAGCAATTGGGCTCATCAAGGGGAAGGAGATGATATGATGGCAGCCGTCGAACCTTTGATTTATTCCGCTGGTGTAGATATTCTGATTGCCGGTCATGTGCATGCTTACGAAAGAACAGTACGTATATTGAATTCCTTCAATAATATGATCGTTGTACTCTTTGCATGGAATCTAAAATCAGTTGGTTATAGGTAGAGGGGCCCAAAATATATATTAAGCGCACATTGCTGTACGCGGATTTCCCTGTGGGTCTAAATTCTCAACACGCCCCCTCAAGTGTAGGGTTTTTAGTGGATTTCTTAAAATTGAATAGCATGAGAGTAGGCTGTTAGGTGTTAGGTCTACTGTAATGCCATGTTAATATCTTTTTAGTCCAAACTAAAACCATTTTTTGTTATAGGTGGAGATGGAGGTTAGATTCTCAACATGCCCCATCACGTGTAGAGTTCTGGTCTCTAACACGTGAATAAAAATGGGTGACGTGACTCGTGAGAGTTGTTGGGTCTAATCAGTTCTGATTCCATTCTAGAACATACGTACTTAACCTAAAATCAACTAATTATAGATGAAGGGGCCCGTGATCTATATTAAATGCACACGGCGAGGCTACATAAGTTTCCTAATATTGAATTGGATTCTCAACCAATGATCTTAATATGTATATAGTATGGATATATATAGGGTTAATTGTGGGGACCTCCCCTAGGAGTTTGCATAATTAGTTGCACTCTATCTTTCAAAATTACATTTACCTCCCCTCTAAGTTTCTCTGGTTTACAAAAATATCCCTGAATGAAAAATGATAAAATCAGCTAAATTATTTTATGATATTTCAATTTTATCCTTTTATAATGATTCTAGATTCATTACAAAGGGTAAAATGCAACACACTCTTTTCAATGTAGAGTTATTGCAAAGGGTAAAATTGGAATATCATAAAATTATTTGGAATATTTTATCACTTCTCATCTATATTTCTAAAGGAAAATGTCACACCTTTCAATGTAGAGTCATTACAAAGGGTAAAATTGAATATCATAAAATAATTTGGCTGAGTTTATAATTTTTCATCCATATTTCTACCGGAAGGGGCATTTTGGTAAATTGGGGAAACTTAGAGGGGTGGTAAATGTAATTTTGAAAGATAGAGGGGTGCAACCTGTAATTATGCAAACTCCCAGGGGAGGTCCCGGTAATTAACCATATATATACACACACACACACACACACACACACACACACACACACACACACATATATATATATGTTAGAAATAGGAAAGGTAAATGGTGGTTGGCAACGTGGGACAAAACACCAGCCACCGAGGCCCAACCGCGTGTCACCGGGGATACTTCAACCGGGCAAAGGCCACACGACGTTGGTCCACATACCGACCATGAGCACACTGGATGCTCCCGGAGCTGAAACCAGGTCAACCAACAAAGGCCAAACCACACCTACCTAACAAAGAAGAAAAAGATGGGGAGACACACAACATACGAAATATGCCTGGAGGCCGTGCGTGACTAAGGCAGAAATCGGGAAAGAGGCATCTGAGTCGCCGGTATCACAAACACCCCCCCTCACGTGGAACACGTGCATGAAGGCATAGACTCGCATGGAGACACAGACGAAGAAAATCAGAACAACACATAAAACAAACAACTATGGATAACGGTTGCCGGCAAGACCACGATCCGAGATGCAGCGAGCAAAGCACAAGCCAGCTGCGAGCAGAAGGCTCAAGCGACTGCGAGCAGAGTGCTCAAGTAGCGGCGAGCAGAAAAGGCTCAAGCAGCGACGAGTGAGAAGGGAGGAAGAGAAGAGCTCGGCACCCAAAGAGCAGCAGCACGGAAACCATCGTCCATAGCACGCAACTAGAAGACACTACTAAGACAACAACACACAAAAAATTACAACGACACTTAAAAAAAAAAGGAGGGGCACGACATTGCAGATCTGGAATAGAAAATAAGGAGAAGAGCAGCAGCGGCACAGGGCGGCAGCGGGAGGAGTAGCCGGAGAAGATGAGACCCGGCAGAGCAGTAGCGGCACAGGGCGGCAGCGGGAGGAATAGCCGGAGAAGATGCCGGGAGCAACAGCGCCACGGAGAAGAAGAGCAGCAGACATCGATAGAACAGCCAGAAACATCGCACGCAGACGGGATCTAGAGCAGCTACGGGAACGTCGTCGGCAATAAGCGATGGGCACGACGGGTCCAGAAACGGGACTTGCTGACGGAACCAGAAGAAGCGAAGCCCGCAGAAGAACACGCGACGCACGTTCTCTGAAGAAGGACGGAGAAGACAGCGACCGGAATCCACGAATGACAGCAGCGTCGATGACGCAGACGGGAGGAAAGGCCGGATCGGCTCGACGAGCGCAGGCTGGAGCAGAGGAATCCTCCTCGTCGAGGGAAGAGAGGCCACTCCCGTCGATGGAATCTAACGACGATTCCGTCGACGGGAGCGGGAAGGGAGCAGCTCGACGGGGGCTATAGCAGCGCAGGGACGAGATCGAGTCGTGAGGAAGAGGCGGGAATCAAAGAGAGGAAGCCACCGAGAAATTGTACGTCGCCCTAGGGCAACCAAAATTTCAGGGAGGAGTCAATTCCTGCTCTGATACCATGTTAGAAATAGAAGGTGTAATTTTATTCTTCCTCCAAGGGGGTATTAAATAGCAATATAACAAGACACAAAACACCGCTAGCCGGTGTGGGACTAAACCCATAGACTTAAATATAATAACTCTCAACAATATATATATAGATATATATAGATATATATATAGATAGATATAGATACACACACACACATATATATATAGATATATATATATATACACACACATATATATACACACACATATATATATACACACACATATATATACACACACATATGTATACACACATATATGTCTACACACATATATGTGTACACACATATATGTGTACACACATATATGTGTACACACATATATGTGTACACACATATATATATACACATATATATATATGTATATATGAGTAAAATCTGCTGATTATATAAGCTGAGGGGCCCATTATCTATTAAATGCACCGACACATGAGTTTCTTGAGGCGTGACTAATAAATTCTATCTTTAAACCATGCTAACTTCTCACAACTACGATTCTTGACGCAGGAACGCGTCTACGGCGGTCAGTTAGACCCATGTGGTGCCGTACATATAACCATCGGCGACGGAGGCAACAGGGAAGGACTGGCTCAGAGGTATTCGCCACATCTACGCTGCTTTCCATATAAAGCTTGAATTTTCATCATTTTGAGCTCGATTATTCGACAGGTATCTGTACCCGAAGCCAGTGTGGTCGGTCTACAGGGAGGCGAGTTTTGGCCACGGAGAACTGAACGTCGTGAATGCTACCCATGCGTCCTGGAGCTGGCACAGGAACGACGATCATGAATCAAACTACTCCGATAAGGTTTGGATCAGCTCTTTGGCTGGTTCGGGGTGCCTGCGAACTAGAGTGCTGTGATCTCCACAGGGCGCAGATAACTCCTCCACAGCTAGAATGCCATTATAAGCCTTCTCATATTCTTAGAAGAGGTTTAGAATTCTCATGTATATATTTCAAAATATGGCAGCCTATCTGCTTTATATGCATTTTATATTTTCTATTAGAAAAATTTTAACTAGATTTTGTATTTTGTGATTTCAATGTGAGGAGGATGGGTCAAATGAGAAGCCTTCACTGCAAAAAGCAAGAATAGGTAAAATGAGAAGCCCCAATTTTACGCTCTCAACGACTTGCGTTCGAGTCCCGGACGCTACCTGGCAGTCCGGGACCAATGGCAGCGCGGAGGGGTTACCGGATCCCGCAGTGCACTGGTTTGTAGTGCATTGCGATTGGTCCTTGACGTCGGATCGAATAAATTATCCAACTTTATTGCAGTGAATTCCATGATTTCATGCAGCAGGCTGTGATAGTGCTCCCAGCTAATTAAAATGCTTTTCTTCCTTTTTTTTATAATTTATATTTTGTTTGTTTTGTTGGCAGTGGATTTTGCAAGAAGAATGGAAGGATGCTGAGGTGAGGATGAAGTTTACAATGGAAAATAAAAACTGGTATGGATTATTGTTTGGACGAGGGTGCGTAGACATGAGAGTTTCACCGGGCACCATGTAGTCGAGCGACTAGAGCTGTCACAGTTCCGGTTCGGTTCTGGTTCTACTAAAATCGTGAATTGAACCGCTAAGGTAACAATTCTTCAAATTAGAACCAAAATTATATTTGGTTTGACCGGTTCTTATTTCGGTTCCAGCATAATTTTTGGAACCGTCGTGTTAACGGTTCCGGTTCCGGTTCAACAAGGATGAAAATCAAACCGTTCACTAACGGTTCGGTCCGGTTCCAATCGGTTCCAACTAGAATTAAAACCAAACTTAGCGGAATGAATGAGGGAGGTCAAAAATAAAAAACCTGAGGGGAAAAGTATACCCGCGCGTCCGTTTTTTTTGCAAGTGGAACTTCAAAGTCTGAGGCCCGGGCGCAGGAATTTTGCATACACCAAGGGCGATTCTTTTTGTATAATATATAGTAAGTCAGGCTGAAAGTTAAAAACTGAAACCGCAAAACCACCAAATTGTACCAGACCGCGCCGATTTTACAAATTCAAAGATAACGATCGTGTAATGCTAATGCAATAATGTTCATGTTGCTGAAGACCACGACTCAACATAGGGTAAAGAAATTTGAATTGTTGTTCTTGAAATCTTATTTTACAATTAAAATTGTTTGTAGAATATATTAGTTAATTCAATTTGATTAATTTATCACCTACAATTAGATTTGTCTTTCATGATTACTATTAAATATTAGTTGTATATCCACTATATTTTTAAAATAAAATAATTCAGAATAATATGTGAGTAAAATTGAAAAATACATTTTATGACTATAAAAATCAAAAGCACACCGCAAAAACTGACTCTAAATTGCACCAATGTCAAACCACACAACACGGTTTAGGTACGGTGCGATTTTGTTCAGTTCAAAACCAACCCCCTTTGTTGCGATTGCGATTTGGGTTCAAACCGCACCAGTTTCACCCATAATAGTAAGCATAGATATTATAGATATATTATAAAAATAATAATATAATAGTAATAATAATAAACAGGTTGCGGTTCGGTTTTGCTTTGGTCCGGTTTGGATCGGTTCTAAAAATTTTAAAACCGCTTGAGACTTGTATATTGCGGTTCCGGTTCCGGTCCGGATAATAAAATGAAAGAACCACACCCGGACCAATGTTGTTCACGGTTCCAAAATTTAAACCGGAACCCAAATAATTCATGAACGGTTCGGTCTGGTTCTTTGCGGTTCCGATTCGGTTTACGGTTTTCAGTTTTAAGTGACAGCTTTACGAGCGACACAGTTGATGATTTGAGTCGAAAAATGTGGGAAGGTGGGCGGGATGGCACCATCGTTGAGAGAAGAAATGGAGAGCGGCACCGGCGGTTAGAAAGTTATATGGGAAGACTTTGGTGAGATGAATCGAATAGAGGAGAGCGGCACCACACCATTTTAACATCGCAAAATCGGAGAAAAACTTGCAATGGAGGCGATGGAGAGGGAGTTGTCGTTCCTGGAGAGGATGATCATGATGTTAGAGGTTTTCCGCCAGTGAAATGGAGGCGACCGTCACAACAATAGGGATGCAAGGGGAGGGGGCGTGGGCAGGAATCTTGAAGTCTAACCTAATGAGATCAGTGATCGAAATTGTTAAAAACACCACACTTTTGAGTGCTCATACATTTTTGTTAAGGCACAACAATTTTTTGAAATCACAATCCAATTTTATTAACAAACCTAATAAAAAACTTGACAATAATATGGAGATCACTAAGAAACAACCAATGGAATCACATAACGACCTTGTGAAAAATCACAATAGCTCAACTTCATGAACCACAACATGAATTTTCAATTGAAGATATTATACAATTCACATGAAACAAAAAAGCCTAGCCATAAAATACACCCACATTGCGTCTCTTTTCTTCTCGTCTTCTTTTCCTTTTTTTATGTTTCTGGTCTCCGTATTCCTACAAAAATCACAATAAGATAAAATTATTACATCAGGCATATACAATATGGAAATGAAAAAACACGAATTAATGATTGCTCACATTTACATGTTCAGAAATCCTCTAAACCGATAACCATACTACTAACCATGTTTACTTGTAGAAGTGCAATGCGTGACATTTATAGAGATGCATATGTTTCTACAATATATTCGTGAAACATTGTCTCTGGCGAGAATATTGGGGTAATGAGACAATTTTCACTTCAGAATAACATAATAAAATTGTTTTCATTTATGAATCCAATGGAAATAATGTTGGTTAGTCAGTGAAATTGTACAACCTCGAATTCGCTGAGTGTTTTCCGAGACCCGGGGTCCTTTAGAACATTGTGTGGTAGTATAGTCTCAGGCAGGAAGAGTAGGAGCAAAGGGGACGAACGGTGGAGGCGGAGGACTCCCGCTCACCCAGCTTGTGTAGAAGGCGAGCAAGAGGGGGGCGAGCTCCTCTCGCTCCCGCTCCCTAAGAGGGGGGCGAGCTCCTCTCGCCCCCCTCACTAAGAGGGGGGCGAGCTCCTCTCGCCCCCGCTCCCTGAAGAGGGGGGCGAGCTCCTCTCGCCCCCGCTCCCTAAGAAGGGGGCGAGCTCCTCTCGCCCCCGCTCCCTGAAGAGGGGGGCGAGCTCCTCTCGCCCCCACTCCCTGAAGAGGGGGGGGGGGGGGGGGGGCGAGCAGGGAGGGCGGCCAGCCCCCTGTCTCGCCCCATCTTCCTTAGAGGGCGAGCAGGGAGGGCGGCCAGCCCCCTGTCTCGCCCCAGTTCCCTTAGGGGCGAGCAGGGAGGGCGGCCAACCCCCTGTCTCGCCCCAACTCCCTTAGGGGGCGAGCAGGGAGGGCGGCCAACCCCCTGTCTCGCCCCAACTCCCTTAGGGGGCGAGCAGGGCGGGCGGGCAGCCCCCTGTCTCCCCCCAGTTCCCTTAGGGGGCGAGCAGGGAGGGCGGTCATCCCCCTGTCTCGCCCCAGCTCCCTTAGGGGGCGAGCAGGGAGGGCGGCCAGCCCCCTGTCTTGCCCCAGTTCCTTTAGGGGGCGAGCAGGGAGGGCGGCCAACCCCCTGTCTCGCCCCAGCTCCCTTAGGGGGCTAGCAGGGAGGGAGGCTATCCCCTTGTCTCGCCCCAGTTCCCTTACGGGGCGAGCAGGGAGGGCGGCCAGCCCCCTGTCTCGCCCCAGCTCCCTTAGGGGGCGAGCAGGGAGGGCGGCCAACCCCCTGTCTCGCCCCATTTCTCTTAGGGGGCGAGCAGGGAGGGCGGCCAGCCCCCTGTCTCGCCCCAGCTCCCTTAGGGGGCGAGCAGGGAGGGCGGCCAACCCCCTGTCTCGCCCCATTTCTCTTAGGGGGCGAGCAGGGAGGGCGGCCAGCCCCCTGTCTCGCCCCAGTTCCCTTAGGGAGCGAGCAGGGAGGGCGGCCAGCCCCTGTCTCGCCCCAGTTCCCTTAGGGGGCGAGCAGGGAGGGCGGCCAGCCCCCTGTCTCGCCCAGCCCCGAGAATAGGGGGCGGTCTGC
Organism: Dactylorhiza incarnata; assembly: GCA_033032865.1. NCBI lineage: Eukaryota > Viridiplantae > Streptophyta > Magnoliopsida > Asparagales > Orchidaceae > Dactylorhiza > Dactylorhiza incarnata. The sequence continues at coordinate 8,694,463 of JAWHQI010000094.1, read as the reverse complement.
GTTTAGCGCTATTGAATAGCGGGATTTGGCTGTTCGCAAGCCAAATCTGAGGGTATTTTGGTATTTTCAGGGACCAGTTTTGGCTATTTGCAGCCCAAGTCCAGGAATCCTATAAATAGGACAAGGGGGCACCATTTGGAGGCAAGCTTGTTCTAGGCTAGCTCTCTCTCTCTTCCTCTCCCTCCCCGACTCTCTCTAGTGGGGTGAGGAGAGCCTCCAGTGGTGCCCAAGCCCGACATTGGCTTGGGAGGGGAAATGCTCCAAAGATTTTCCGGGTATGTGGTGGGACCTCCTCGCCGAGCCCTTAGTCCAGTTTATAGTTCCAACACCTTCAACCTAGAGCTCTCCCTTGGGGGGAGTAAGAGTTGGCCACCCCTCAACTTGTTGGGGGCCCCGAACTCCTTAGAGGCCGAGAAATCGGTTTCAACGTTTTGGTGCGGTGAGCGTGGAGTGTGATAAACTCAAGAAAGTCTCAAGCTGAGCTCCATGGACGGAGGTAGAGGAAGATCTGACCTAGGTCACTCGCAGCCCCCGGTGGCTGGGGTGACGTTGGAGATGTTCGAAGATTTCAGGCAAGAGGTCTTACAGACCTTCCAGGTTGCTTTCTCCATGATAGTCGGAGGCAGAAGAAGAGATGGTCCAGAGGTCCCGCCCCAGCAGGTGGACGAGGTAGCTCTCGGCCAACAGTCCAGGAAAGAGGTACCGGTAGGGGGAGTGGGGAGGCACCATACCCCCACTCGCCCATCCCCAAGGGGGGAGCTCAGGAGGGAGGCGCCCTCCCAGCTCGCCCCGCCCTCTCAAGGGGGCGAGCTCAGGAGCGAGGCGCCCTCCCAGCTCACCCCGCCCTCTCAAGGAGGGGAGCTCAGGAGGGAGGCACCCTCCCAGCTCGCCCCGCCCCTTCAAGGGGGCGAGCTCAGGAGGGAGGCGCCCTCCCAGCTCGCCCCGCCCTTCTAGCCCAGCCCCAAAGGGGGGCGAACGGGGAGGCATCCGGGCCCCGCTCGCCCCACTCCGAAAGGAGTCGAGTGAATGTTGGTGGGCGAGACCACCCCGGGTGGCGGCTACCCAATAGCCCGGCGAGCGCAGAGGTCAGCAATTCGACTCCGCGAGAGCAAGAAAGGAAGGGCTTTCAAAGGAAAAGAGCCAACCGCTCGGGGTGGAGGCAGGGATCGAACACACCCTCTCCACCACCTCAGCAAACCATGACAATTGGTTGGGGGAGAAGGAGGAGAGCCAGGAAAGCAGAGAGAAGAGGAAAAAGAAGGGACATGGTTGAGTTACCTTACTGCGACTTCCACGATGAGGAGGGTCACGCGACGTCTGCCTGCCCTGAGTTATTAGAAATGAAAGATGCGAGGAGTCCAAGGCAACAACAGCAACTACCAGAATAAGTCGAGGAAGACCGGGCCTGGGAGTGAGAGACTCAGTTCAGTTTCCATGCTTAGTTTTCTTTTCAATCCCTAAGTTCATGTAATGTGACGTTTCGTTTCCATGTCGGGAACCACTCAGGGCAAGAAGTTCTCAAGGTTATCCCCGATGCTGGCCCGCTGACCAGGCTCCCACCTAGCTGGCAGGGCCGAGAACCGCTCGGGGCAGGAAAGAAAAATGCTCCAACTCTAGTTGAGCCGGGCTCCTAGAGTTTGTCGACTTTGTATCCACCTCTAGTGGAGCCGGGCTCCTAGAGTGTGTCGACTCTGTATCCACCTCTAGTTGAGCCGGGCTCCTAGAGTGTGTCGACTTTGTATCCACCTCTAGTTGAGCCGGGCTCCTAGAGTGTGTCGACTTTGTATCCACCTCTAGTGGAGCCGGGCTCCTAGAGTGTCGACTTTATATCCACCTCTAGTTGAGCCGGGCTCCTAGAGTGTGTCGACTTTGTATCCACCTCTAGTTAAGCCGGGCTCCTAGAGTGTGTCGACCTTAGCCCCGATGCTGGCCCGCTGACCAGGCTCCCACCTAGCTGGCAGGGCCGGGAACCGCTCGGTGGACGGATGTTTCTCAAGGTTAGCCCCGATGCTGGCCCGCTGACCAGGCTCCCACCTAGCTGGCAGGGCCGGGAACCGCTCGGGGCAGGAAAGAAAATTGTTCCACCTCTAGTTGAGCCGGGCTAGTAGAGTGTGTCGACTTTGTATCCACCTCTAGTGGAGCCGGGCTCCTAGAGTGTGTCGACTTTGTATCTACCTCTAGTTGAGTCGGACTCCTAGAGTGTGTTGACTTTGTATCCACCTCTAGTTGAGCCGGGCTCCTAGAGTGTTTCGACTTTGTATCCACCTCTAGTGGAGTCGGGCTCCAAGAGTGTGTCGACTTTGTATCCACCTCTAGTTGAGCCGGGCTCCTAGAGTCTGTCGACTTTGTATCCAACTCTAGTTGAGCCGGGCTCCTAGAGTGTGTCGACCTTAGCCTCGATGCTGGCCCGCTGACCAGGCTCCCACCTAGCTGGCAGGGCCGGGAACCGCTCGGTGGCCGGATGTTTCTCAAGGTTAGCCCCGATGCTGGCCCGCTGACCAGGCTCCCACCTAGCTGGCAGGGTCGGGAACCGCTCGGGGCAGGAAAGAAAAATGTTCCACCTCTAGTTGAGCCGGGCTCCTAGAGTGTGTCGACTTTGTATCCACCTCTAGTGGAGCCGGGCTCCTAGAGTGTGTCGACTTTGTATCCACCTCTAGTTAAGCCGGGCTGCTAGAGTGTGTCGAATTTATATCCACCTCTAGTTGAGCCGGGCTCCTAGAGTGTGTCGACTTTGTATCCACCTCTAGTGGAGCCGGGCTCCTAGAGTGTGTCGACTTTGTATCCACCTCTAGTTGAGCCGGGCTCCTAGAGTGTGTCGACTTTGTATCCACCTCTAGTTGAGCCGGGCTCCTAGAGTGTGTCGACCTTAGCTCCGATGCTGGCCCACTGACCAGGCTCCCTCCTAGCTGGCAGGGCCTGGAACCGCTCGGTGGCCGGATTTTTCTCAAGGTTAGCCCCGATGCTGGCCCGCTGACCAGGCTCCCACCTAGCTGGCAGGGACGGGAACCGCTCGGGGCAGGAAAGAAAAATGCTCCACCTCTAGTTGAGCCTGTTGGACATGTGTGTCACATCCCTTTGTTTGAGAATAACAAATCCCATATTGTATTTGATATTGCTTGTAGTGTGTTTATAGTGTGCAGGAACTATAGGTGCAATAATCCACAGGTAGAACGCAACATGGAATCAAACTTTTGAAAGGAGCAGCACTACCGCCGGCGCTAGCCGTCCGACGAAATTGAAGCTGCGTTCGACGAAATTTCGTTCGTCGAATTTGGTTCCGTGACGAAATGTCCGTTCGACGAACTTGAAGCTCCGACCGACGAAAGTTCGTTCTGCCATGCCACCGACAGTTTTCGCTACCGCCAGCGCTAGCGCTATCGCCAGCGCTATCGCTAACGCCAGGCGTTAGCTCAGTTGGTTTCGTCTCAGCGGTTTCCTTAGCGCTACCGCCAGCGCTAGCGCTACCTCCTGGCGCTATCTCGAGTTAGTACACAGCGCCACGCCTTCGACGGTTCCGCAACCGCTCAACACGACCGCTACCGCCAGCGCTATTGCTACCGCAGGCGCTATCTCAAGTTCGTGCAGAGAGCCACGCAGTCGACGGTTTTCGCAATCGCTCCACACGAATGCTACCGCAGGCGCTAGCCACTACCGCAGGCGGTAGCTCCAAGTTCTATAAAATAAGCCAACTTCGATCATTTTGATAATCTATCCCAAAGAGGTTGCTTGTACCACAATTCCAGTGTTGTTATGCTGCCGAAGATGGATCTCCCACAAAAAACTTAAGGAGAATTCTGGAGGAGGACTACGTCACGCTACATCCGAAGGACGATCGCTTCGACCTCGCTCATACTACAGCGATCCTTCATCTCCAACTTCAGAAGATCTCATATAGGGAGTTTTTATTATTGTTATCACTATTTTCATTCCATACTTTTTGTAACCATTTAAAGAATTCGTCTTGTGTTGGCGACTAGGTCTGGGTAGGACTTAATGGGAAATTCGCCTTGTGTTGGCGACTAGTTCTAGGTGATTAGATCTATGGGGCTCGAGGCCATATCTGAGTTTGAATTGGCTAGAGCGGCTTGAGGCTTTATCCGGGGAAGGATAGGCTAAAACCAACCGGTTTGTGGGGATACAAGTCGGTATAGAAAAGGAAAAGAAATTCACTTTTGTACGCCTCCGATTTCTAGCGATATTGAAATCAAATTTTGTAAACACCCTTTTTATATAATGCAATCATGATTATATTTGTGTTTATTTGATTTCTCTCAATTGACGTAAAATTTCTTTATTGCAAAATTGTTATTACTAAATTGTCATCTTATTTCCTATTAATCAAAAACAACTTAGTAATTATCTTGAAAATTATAAAAAAAAATTTATTCCCTTATTCACCCCCCCCCCCCTCTAAGGGCGCCGTAAGATCCAACAAGTGGTATCAGAGGACAGGTTATTCCAAACGGTTTAAAAACCAGGAATAATGGCGTTTCATGATCTCGCTTCTACTAGTGGGGGGAATTTTCTTAAAAATTAAATAGCATCACCTTTGTTTGAAGGCAAAAATTATAATGGGTGGAAATTTCTTATGAAAAAATTTCTTAAATCTTTGGATATTGAAGTATGGAATATTATAATTAAAATGCCCCCAAGTATTTTAAATAAAAATAAAATGTTTTTAAATGCCAAATCTATGAATAGTCTATATTGTGCATTAGATCAAAACATTTTCAAACTTATTTATACACTTCTCACTGCTTATGAAGTTTGGAAATTTCTTGAGAATACTTATAGTCTTCCTTCTACAGATGATGAACAAGAGGAATTCCTTATGGATCCAAGAGAAGAAATCGACGAGGAATTCCTTATGGATCCAAGAGAAGAAATCGACGAGGAATTCCTTATGGATCCAAGAGAAGAAATCGATGAGGACTTATGCTTGGAGGAAGAAGAATACAACGTCACAATATTGGACTCATTTGTTGGCAACACATCAAGCAGAAGAGAAGACGGAAACTATAGCAAGGTAAGAAAATCTAAATCTTCTTATTTTGTATCAAATTCTATTTCTACTTCTCGTATGCTTAAAATTGCTAAACTTAAAATTTTAAAGTTAAAAATTGCTAATTCCAAATTACGTTTAGAAAATAAATCTTTAAAAGCAAACGATAATGTAGAATCAAATATTGATGTGATAAATTCTCTTTCACGCTCTTTACTCAAAATTCCTATTCCTTGTCTTAATTGAAATTTATTAAAAGAAAAATTCAAGGAAATTGAAAAAGGGCTCTTAATTTCTAAAAGGCATAATGAAAAATTGTTAATTGAAAATGATGTTTTATCTTGTAAGTTAATACAATTAAAATCTTTTGTTAAAAAATTTCAACTATCATGTAATGAATTTCATCATAAGATTTTGAATAACAAAGATAAATTAACTTACAAAATCATTTCTAAAAAGGATCATTTTTGTAAGATCCCTCTCCCGCACCAGGAGAGTTCCTGGATCTTATGCCCAGAACCGCCGTCTTACGGAGATGCTAGCACACAAGTTAGCCACCTCCGCAAGACGCCGATCCTGCCGGCAAGAACGATCAACCAGGCCAACAAGAGATAAGAAGAAAAACTAGTACACAAGTCCACAATCACACGCATCTGTATATATATATATATATAAATATATACATATATATATATATATATATATATATATATATCCAAAAGTAAACTGTCCATCATGAGTACCATAAATGAAAGAGTAAAAGGGGCTTATGCCCAGTACATATCCAGGGTAGAACAGAATCTCACTCTCTCACTCTACATCTATGCGGAAGCTAACAATTCTCAAATCTTCAAACACCTGTCCTGTAGTAGAAGTATTGCATGGCTTCTGCTCCTCAGATCCTGCCATCATGTCTTGGCTGGTCGTGCCGGTGCTCCAGCTCCTCGAACACCTACGGTCACAACCGACCGTTAGTTATAAAGACTAAGCCGATTTTGTCCCCGCCTCCCCCCCGCGACTCCTAGGCACCGTGCGGGAGGAAGAAGCGGAGGACAACAAAGTGGAGTAATCAAGAAGGTAGCAGGTGACAAACATTCTACGCTAACAAGAGTATATCCATATAAATTCCATGCTAGCAGTATGAGCAAGTAAACAGTATTAAGTGCAGTAAAGTAATATCGCAGTAGTAAAAAAGGTAAGCATGAGAAGCAGTGCGACGCAAGTAAATTAATTTAAGAGTAACCATTGATTTATAGGAATGCCCATACAAACCTATAGACCAAGGGGTCGTTTAGCAGGGCCTATCGTATAAAAAGTCTCATACCAATTTATACGATAGGGGTAGGGGTTGAAATGCAATGTTCATGCTATGACATGCAAGGTATGCTGTTATGTCATGTTCATACAAGTGCAACTCACTCACCACGACTCTACGCGCATAGACCTTTAGCTCCCCCTTTTTGGAGCTAGTAAGACTCCCAAGATACTCCCGTAGTGGAAAACGGAAGCGGTGGGTTGGGCCTCGCCCACCTCTAAGTTGGTATTCACACTACCTAACCTAGACCTATCGTACGCCTCAACATAAAACCGCAGAGCATCTGCGTACTCTTGCTGAGTGGACCGCCATACTTTCATGGCTAAGTGTAATCACCACACTAGCCGAGTCAACGTATTGACGTCGGTGTGAACGACCATCCAATACCGAAGACCCACCACCTTCGTGCACATGCAACATGTTCTACTATCTACCTCCGAGCCATAAGCTCCCCGGGCTAACCTGCCCGGGAATAATAACCTTCCGAGCCACCGGCTCACCGGACCAACCCGTCCGTTCCAACATACACTACTGAGTCACAAGCTCACCTGACTTGTCAATCCGCTCTTACAAACACGGAGCTTACTGCTCGTAGCACCAAACCGACTAAGCTCCCGTAACCACGGGGTGTGGGTGAGTGTGTTATTAAATTATTCTTGTATAACATCTTATCCCTATGGTTTACGGTTAATCTTGGACTCCCCGAGGATTACCCTGTAAGGGGCTCGCTACGGTACTAGGAACTACAATGGGATGACACCCCAAAGTTCCCTTTTTCAAGACACTTAGTATTATTGGTATCTACCCATAAGATTACCCTCTTATCATTCCACTTAAATTAAACCTCAGCGCTTTATGACCCTCTAAGGGGAAGGATGATCTTTCGTCAATCCCGAGCACAGCCTTACCCATAGCTCATCAAGCACTCTCATCATCTAAACTCCTATTTAGACTACCCTTGTTTAGTTATTATTATACTAGGAAGTTTAGGGTGGATCCTGGACTTCCCGAGGGCTACCCGGTGAAGGGTTCGCAAGGTACTAGGGTATGTGATGGGATGATGCCCAACCCCTTTTTAGGACAATTAACATTCTTGGTGACTACCCTGACCTAACATTCCACCCTCTCATTACTCTTTATATCTTAAGTGTTTACACGCCTTAAGTTTCATCCCGCTCCTGAGCAATCGTTCTTTTGGATTCAAATATAATAACTTTTAGTCCTCTAAGTGGTCTATACTCATCTCTTGTTATAATCAAATTCTCACTGATTTCCTTGTGATTATATTGACCTATTCATCATAATGAGTTTTCACTATCCGCAGACCACGACATATAACTACTTAGATTCCTATGATGGAACCTTGGTCAAATTACTTCCAAATGACTTCTAATTTTTATCATAGGTTCATAGTGGATAAAATAAGGGATGATCAAAATCCAAGCATGTTTCATATTATTTTGCCCTCTATAAAAATTCATTAATTACTAATCTGAATCTAAAATGTGAAGGAGGTATCATGCTAGTGAATTCAAACTTGTTAAATATCCTTCCAGAGATGAAATGTGACATGATAAAAAGATTTCCAATATTTCATATTTTTCCAGCAATTAAATAACCATGATCCCTAATTTTCAATGAATGAATGGAAAAATAATTTTACACATCAAGTACAAGATTTTGACTTCCTAAAATTCTGGAAAAATTACAGTAGCTTCATATGAACATAAATACACTATTTCCAGAAGATCATATTTTTCCAAATATTTTAAACCCACAATTTCTATTTATCTTTAAAGGGGTGCAATTAGGGATTTACACAACAACTACCATTAATATGTCTCTATAAATTCTGAGAAAATTATCCTAGTATAATAATCATCTAGAAACACCAAATCCAAAGTTTCATAATTTACCAGAGAGTATTTATCCATAATTGCTATTTATTACAAATGGTGTGCCAATAAGGGTTTACACTACAACTACCATTAATATGTCTCTATAAATTCTGAGAAACTTATCCTAGTACAATAATCATCTAGAAACACCAAATCCAAAGTTTCATAATTTAACAGAGAGTATTTATCCATAATTGCTATTTATTACAAATGGTGTGCCAATAAGGGTTTACACTACAACTACCATTAATATGTCTCTATAAATTCTGAAAAAATTATCCTAGTACAATAATCATCTAGAAACACCAAATCCAAAGTTTCATAATTTAACAGAGAGTATTTATCCATAATTGCTATTTATTACAAATGGTGTGCCAATAAGGGTTTACACTACAACTACCATTAATATGTCTCTATAAATTCTGAGAAAATTATCCTAGTACAATAATCATCTAGAAACACCAAATCCAAAGTTTCATAATTTACCAGAGAGTACTTATCCATAATTGCTATTTATTACAAATGGTGTGCCAATAAGGGGTTATATAACAAGTACTATATAATGACCTAAAATTCATCTAAAAATTATGGTAAAAATTACAGAGCTATAGGATCACCAAGGAAACCTACTAGAATATTTTCATAATTCTCCCAGTGCATATGAGACCTAAATGTCATATTTGAATAAATTTGAACTAACCAAATAAATCAAATTCAGAGAAATAAATGAGGTCCAAAAATTCCAACAAAATTCCTAAATGTGCTTTTCCAGTCAAAGATCCAATTCCCAGAGTTTTGGATTTATCTCTAAGTTTTTGATTCAAATTATTTTATTAATCTAAAAGTGTGACAATTTTCATTTAATTAAAAACTTTAGGAAAATAACTTCCAAAAATCATGAAACTTATGTCAATGATGTATATCCTCATGACATACACTAACCCCAAGGTTTCAGAGGCATGAAAGGTGATTCCCACCTTCAATTCCATCAAAAAGCTCAAAAGCCCAAATTGACTATTAGCACCCCAATTTTCCTCTTAAGACCCAAACTTCATTTTAAAGTTCAGAGAATTATACTCATGCACATATGATGAAATTTTAACCAGTGATCAAGATATATATAAATAGCTTACCACCCAAATTTGGGGGTGTTTGGAGTTACACAACTCCATAAATACCAATTATTTACTATTGCTAATAACTGAAATATCTCAATGAATATACCTCCATAAATTCTCAAATTTAAACCCTAGGTGTCTCATCATACCATGCATGCATGGTAGAAAAATGAAGGGATTTGGTTAAGCCATTTAAAAGATATTGCACTTTTAATTTCTGCCCTACACAAGGAGCAGTCCTAGGAAAATGAGTGCCCTGGTGTCCACAGTGCACCAAATCAGTTGATTCAAGTGGCAAATGAAAGTGGACTCATAGGGCTACAAAAGTTATCTCTGCCACTTTTTGCAATTATGGCCTCTAAGGCCTTCAAATATTGCATGCAAACCACTGAATAATTTTAGGCAGAATTATTATGGTCTGCCAATAGGGATCAAGGAGACGAAATCAACGGCTGTGATTTCGTCTCCTTCCTCTAGCCGACGGCCCAGAAGGAAAGGGCCCTGATCCCGGCCAACCACTACCCTCCCCGGCCATCTACCGCCGCCCTCACCTCTGATGAGGGGTTGGCCGTCGATTGGCGGTGGAATGGTGGCCGGAGGTGGTGGTTCCCGGCGATCCCTGGAGGAAGCCCAAACAGAAAAATGGGAGGGAAATTTCCATGGCTGACGGCTCAATTGAGCTCGGCTGCCCTTGCTAAGACCTTAGATAACTAGCACAGAGGGAGAGGGGGAGAAATCGTACCTTAGATTGGCTTGAGGTTGAGGAAAGCTCGGAATCGCCATGGCCGGCCACCTCCATTAGAGCTCCTTGCCGATTTTGCTCCTCTCCACCAAAAGCTTCGATCTAAGACTCGATTTCATATTCCCTACACCTTCTGAAGCTGATGGAAAGGTCAAACGAGGCTGAGGAGGGCTGGATATAGGAGATTGAATTTGAGGATTTCGGCCAAGCTTGGAAGATCCTCCCAGCCACCAAGTAGCACCATTTCAGCAGGAATTAGGCTGGCATTGATGTAGGGGGCTCAGTGGGGGCTTTGGGCAGAGGTGAGGAGGGCCACATGGCAAGCTCTCCTCAAAATCCCCTTTGTCCTTAATGGAGGAGGGGAAAAATTCCACTTTTGCCCCCATGCATGTCCTTGCATGTTGGAAATAGGGGGCAAGGCTGGTCATTTAGACCTATGGGCTTCAGAGTAGGCTTTGAGTGAGGGCCTTAACCCATATGGCTTGCCCTAATCCATTTACATACCATTTTAGCCCAATTTTGACCTAGAGTTGACTTTAGGGTTTGACCTAGTCAAATGATGAGTTGACTGGTCCAATGTGATGGTCTTGAGTCTATTGAGACTACCCAAGGTTGGTTGAGTCATGGTGAGGACCTAGGTTGGCTAATTTGACCAATAAGTGTGATTTTGACCAAAATTGGGGGAATATTGACTTTGGTCAAATTGGCCAAATTGAAGACTCCAAGATGGGGCTTTTGAGTCAATTAGGTCCCCCATGATGTTCTAAGAATAGGGGTGAAGTCAATTTCATGCTTTGGGGTTCAATTGAACTTATTGGGGAAGGATTGGCTTATGTTGACCTAAGTTTGACTTTGGTCAAATTGGGTCAATTGGTGACCCCATGATGGGGATTTTGGGTCTATTGCATTCCTTGGAGTGTTTATCATCTATTGGAGGAGTCAATTTGCAAGTGTGAGTTCATGTTGAGCTAGTTTGACCTAGGTTGACTTGAGCCTTATAGTAGACCACATGTGAGTTCACTTAACCCTATGTGTCATAAGGCTGCAATCTAGCTCAAACTCACCACACTCACCACTTGTCTCACCCTAAATTGGAGTTAGGGGGGGGGGGGGGGGGGGGGGGGAAATGGGATGTTACAATTTTCATACATCAACTCAAAAGGAGTTTAGTTTCAAAAAGAATTATGATCATCACAAAATTCTTAAGAGTCATTATTATAAGTCTCAATATATTTTCAATCATGACTCAAATTTAAAAACTCCTTTTCATGAAAATCTAAATATAAAATATTATCCTTCATATTATAAGAGTATGTCTATAAGAAAGAGTGGAAATGAAAATCATCAAAATAATAATCAATCTTCTAAAACATATTGTAACCCACTCTTTCAACAATCACTTCTAAAGAAAGACAATCACTCTTATAAAATTTCAAAGAATCTATATAATGAAAATCATTATGATTATCAATATCAATCTATTTTGAAAAATAATTTCAATAAACATAAATCACAAATGAATTATTTTTCAAACAAATATAATCATATAAAGATGTCACATAATCATATTATGAATTTAAAATATAAACCACCAAGGTATGAATGGAGACCCTTAAAGAAAAATGATATATCATCTTTAATTGAAAATGCCCATTCATCATTATCTTCTAAAAAACCACCACGATGTATTTGGGTACCCAAAGGAACCATCCCACTTGGTCCCCTTTGGATACCTAAATCTCTTATTAATTAGTATCCAATCATTTGCATGAAGTAGAAACAATTACAAATGAAATATCAATACTCTACTTCATGATATGCTTATTGTCTCTTTTCTTTTTGTTTACTTTTTATTATTTTTTGAACAAACATGCTATGATCACTTTATATATCATGAAATATGACTTTCATATATTAAGCCTAATGATTATCAAATCAAATTTGTATTAAAATTGAACATTAAGTCATATATTTTTCAAAGTGATCTATCTCTCATCTTTGATTGTTCATTATCCTTTTAAATCCTTTACCCCTAATTATTTTGAATTATCATGATATATTGAATATTGAAATTATTTTCAAGACTAATAATTTTTTTTTTTTTAAAAATTGGATTTAAATGGTTTATTAAAGGGCTTATGTTAAACATTAAAATGCGAAATGTTTTTGATTATTTTCTATCTTTTTTGCTGCATATGATAGCCCTTATAATGAAGAATATTATCAAATAAAATTGAAAACAAAAATTCACAAAACGCATGTTTAATCCTTTAAAAATGCGAGTTTTAGATCAAAACTTCAAATAGCCATATCTTTTGATCTGCTCGTCCGATTTTCGCGTTTAATATATTTTCGGAAAGAGCACAGAAATTTCCAGCCACCTGCGAACTAGGCTTGCCCATTTAAGTTCGTTTGGTGATGTCAATTTGCCAAATTTCAACTCAGTTTTTTTTAAAAAAAATTAATTTGATTGATTTGGAGATTTCTGTGTTTATGGATTTTTCATCACATGATATCCTTTGTATATTATGTGTAATGCGTGTCACCATTGTTTGCATGTTATTTAGACCTTAAAATTGTCATGTATCATTAAGTTCAAATCAAAAGCTTAATCATTTCATTCTATGTCTAAAGAAAATTAATTTGAAAACTTCTCATATTACATGCAACATTATCTTCATTAATCCTATGTAATAACATTGCATTCAAACTCATCATCCTAGCATCACTTCTTGGTTTATGCTTAAATTTATATGCTAGGTATAACATTTACAATGTTATTAAAATATCATGATAACTATGTGATTTGAAATTATATAGAATACTAAAATTCCAACAAACACATAGTTTATGGATTAATCATTAGAATATATATATGAATATTGTATCATAAATCATATATTATCATGCAAAACCAAAGATCAATAGATTCAATTATTGAATGCAAATTTTATTATAAATTTTAAAACATTCTATATGTGATCTTTGTCTTTAATATAATTACATGATCATCATTTTCTAGACTTAAAAATCAAACATGCTTATTCAAAAGAAATTCACCAAATCATATTGTCGTAAGTCTAGAAAGAATAGAAATCACATACATCATGATGATCTAAGATATATTCTATGGAAATTCTCTATAATCATAAATTATAATTCATATTCTATCAAGAAAAATCTCAAAACAATAATACCACCTAGGAATTATGAATCTTATGATAAAAATATGAATATTGTTTTCTTTACATTAGTTGGTGTATGGATATGCTTTGATATTGATTGCATGTATCTCACATATATATAGATTCTAGAATCAACTTAGGAATAATAAAAGATACATCAAATTTAATCATCACTCTATTCTAGATCTATAATTTGAAATTCTATTTTGGAATACATGCAATATTAATCTTATGACATGACATTAAACCCAAAACTCATCATACTAGCTTTATCACCTATTGAATATTAGTAATTGTGCTAGTTATCACATATCGTCATCTCATAAAAATAGAAAAACTATGCGGCTTTATATAACTCATCACATTAAACAAAACCCATAGTTTATATATCAACCCTTAAATTTAAAAGCATAAGTTGTCCAAAGATTATTCACCTTTGACTTCATATCTCACAATAGCGGGGGCGTAGGGTTGTATGCATTAGAGACCTAACCTTGAAGTCATGTCTTGTCCTTAACCGGGGAGGGTTCCAGTGGGGCCTTGCGAGGCACTGGGGGGAAAGAGTGCTAGGTTGAGCATTCTCTAGTGTGTGCATATGAGATTAACACCCCAACCTACGGCATGTGTGCAGCTCCTCATGCCCATCCGTCACTTAGTATGGGGCTAGGGTGTAGACATTTAGTCGGTATAGTCTTTAATCTTAGGACATACTTATATTACTCGTGCATTGATCATTTTATTTACTTATCACTTAAATCATGCAGAGTTTGGGTTGTTTAATAAAAAATGTTCTCTTGTGTCTTCATAACTTATCTTTTTCATAATTAAATGGTTTTGTAAAACACAAGAATTTGAAAAAAGCCAAAGTTTCATGCAAATTTGATCCACCTAGAGATCTCCAAAAATTCTGAAATTTCAGCATGGAACTACTCTAAGGACACTTAATCAAAATCAAAAATCAAAATTTTAAAATTCTCAAAAAATCACGTACTGTTTGCCGCGCTATCACAAGCGTCGGCGCTAGCGTGGGTGTGTGATTTTTCTGTTTTTTAAAATTTCTAAAAATCAACAAGAATATGTTAATTTTTTTGTGCAAATTTATTTTTGTGTTTCTGTCTATTTTATTTTTGTTTTATTTGAATTATGAAAAATCAACTATAAAAGTTCAAAATTCAAAAATACAAAAATATGTTTTATGTTTTTCTGTTTTATTCATATTATGAAAAATCAACTACAAAAATTCAAAATTCAAAAAATAAAAGCAAAAATATGTTTTTTGATATTTGTGTTTTATTCATATTATGAAAAATCAACTACAAAAATTCAAAATTTAAAAATGACAAAAATATGTTTTTGTGATTTTCTATTTTTTTAATTGATTTAAAAATGATAAAACAAAAAACTGTACGATCTTTATTGCCAATATCAAGCATGTATGAATTCTATTTAGAATTATTTACAATGTTAAAACATATTCTTTCAAATTACTATGAACATTGTTTTGCTTATCATGCTTTGATATATCTATTTAAAGTGCATCAATTGTATTGAAAAATGTGTAGAACCAAGCTTAGCATGCCTCTAAGTATGAGTAAATGTTTTATGATTGATAATGATACATTTCACTCACTTATTTTGGTAATCAACATGTGTGTCTAAATCTAAAAATGCTTGCTTGTGTATTGTATTTGTACAATGAATTAAAACTTGCATACGTTTATTGCCTACACTACATTTGAATTGCACTTATGAAATTTAGAAAAGTGGTTAAGTTAAAATTGGGTTTGCAAAACAAGTGTATTCGGAGAATGTTATCTCACAAATGTGAACAAAAAATTATATATATAGACAAATATAACTCCACCAAGCACTACTTGAACCTCCTGATAAGTCTTCATAAGCATTGTGAGGTTGAGCACCTTGGAAAGAATAGTAAAGTGTTTTGTGCAAACCTTGGTTATTACACCACTTTGTTAAAAACTATGTGCATTATAAGTGTGTGAAAGTAATTTACTTGTGTTTTATTGTGCATTTTACTTTACATATGTTTTGTATTTTGGTGATTTAAATCAATTGTTAACATTGCCCAAAATACACTTATGTGCACATCATTATCTTTCATAACACTTCTTCTCATGAGTATTGGATTCTAATGTTTTATCTATACTACTATTTATATAAAAATGCACTAGATAACCTAGCATGATCTCTACAATGTTTTGGTATCTCTTGAACTTTAAATTAAGTAACATTGTAGTATAATATCTCTTTGATATGTTCATTTCATGTTTGGTATTTTTATGAAAAACTTTGAGATTTCAAAAAGGTTAAAACATCTTTCAATTTTGAACTAAAACTCACATTCCTACTTATGCTCTTCATGCTTACAAAAAGATGTTTTCTATAATCTTCCGCTTGCTTACAACTCTTATCTTTTTATTTGAAATCTCTTATATATACTATGCTTAAACTCTTTATCATTATTTATATTTCAAAAAGCTCGATCATGATGCCTCCTTACTACCCTCACCCCACCTTCTTTTGATAATACCAAAAGGGGGAGATTAATTGAAGAAATCTATATAGAAATATAGAAGATTAAGGGGAGAATAATTCATGTAATCTATCATTTAAGGGGAGTAAAACATAAATTGCATTTATGTAGGGGGAGCATTAAGATAGGGGGAGTATGCGCATTATCATGCTTATCATATACCATAGTTGCACTATCATCTTGCTTATCATTTACTATAAACACTATTGTTGATTTCTTGCTAAGTGGATTTGTTATTATCAAAAGGGGAAGATTGTTGGACATGTGTGTCACATCCCTTTGTTTAAGAATAACAAATCCCATATTGTATTTGATATTGCTTGTAGTGTGTTTATAGTGTGCAGGAACTATAGGTGCAATACTCCACAGGTAGAAGGCAGCATGGAATCAAACTTTTGAAAGGAGCAGCGCTACCGCCGGCGCTAACGCTACCGCCAGGCGCTAGCCGTCCGACGAAATTGAAGCTGCGTTCGACGAAATTTTGTTCGACGAATTTGGCTCCGTTCGACGAACTTGAAGCTCCGACCGATGAAAGTTTGTTCTGCCACGCCACCGACAGTTTTCGCTACCGCCAGCGCTAGCGCTACCGCCAGCGCTATCGCTAACGCCATGCGCTAACTCAGTTGGTTTCGTCTCAGCAGTTTCCTTAGTGCTACCGCAAGCGCTAGCGCTACCGCCTGGCGCTATCTCGAGTTAGTACACAGCGCCACGCCTTCGACGGTTACGCAACCGCTCAACACGACCGCTACCGCCAGCGCTATCGCTACCGCAGGTGCTAACTCAAGTTCGTGCAGAGAGCCACACAGTCGACGATTTTTGCAACCGCTCCACACGAACGCTACCGCAGGCGCTAGCCACTACCTCAGGCGCTAGCTCCAAGTTCTATAAAATGAGCCAACTTTGATCATTTTGATAATCTATCCCAAAGAGGTTGCTTGTACCACAAGTCCAGTGTTGTTATGCTGCCGAAGATGGATCTCCCACAAAAAGCTTAAGGAGAATTCTGGAGGAGGACTACGTCACGCTACATCCGAAGGACGATCGCTTCGACCTCGCTCATACTACAACGATCCTTCATCTCCAACTTCAGAAGATCTCATATAGGGAGTTTTTATTATTGTTATCACTATTTTCATTCCATACTTTTTGTAACCGTGTAGAGAATTCGCCTTGTGTTGGCGACTAGGTCTGGGTAGGACTTAGGGGGGAATTCGCCTTGTGCTGACGACTAGTTCTAGGTGATTAGATCTAGGGGGCTCGAGGCCATATCCGAGTTTGGATTGGCTAGAGCGGCTTGAGGCTTTATCCGGGGAAGGATAGGCTAAAGCCAACCGGTTTGTGGGGATACAAGTCGGTATAGAAAAGGAAAAGAAATTCACTTTTGTACGCCTCCGATTTCTAGGGATATTGAAATCAAATTTTGTAAACACCCTTTTTATATAATGCAATCATAATTATATTTGTGTTTATTTGATTTCTCTCAATTGGTGTAAAATTTCTTTATTGCAAAATTGTTATTACTAAATTGTCATCTTATTTCCTATTAATCAAAAACAACTTAGTAATTATCTTGAGAATTATAAAAAAGATTTTTATTCCCTTATTCACCCCCCCCCCTCTAAGGGCGCCGTAAGATCCAACAGAGCCGGGCTCCTAGAGTGTGTCGACTTTGTATCCACCCCTAGTGGAGCCGGGCTCCTAGAGTATGTCGACTTTGTATCCACCTCTAGTTGAGCCGGGCTCCTATAGTGTGTCGACTTTGTATCCACCTCTAGTTGAGCCGGGCTCCTAGAGTGTGTCGACTTTGTATCCACCTCTAGTGGAGCCGGACTCCTAGAGTGTGTCGACTTTGTATCCACCTCTAGTTGAGCCGGGCTCCTAGAGTGTGTCGACTTTGTATCCACCTCTAGTTGAGCCGGGCTCCTAGAGTGTGTCGACCTTAGCCCCGATGCTGGCCCGCTGGCCAGGCTCCCACCAAGCTGGTAGGGCCGGGAACCGCTCGGTGGCCGGATGTTTCTCAAGGTTAGCCCCGATGCTGGCCCGCTGACCAGGCTCCCACCTAGCTGGCAGGGACGGGAATCTCTCGAGGCAGGAAAGAAAAATGCTCCACCTCTAGTTGAGTCGGGCTCCTAGAGTGTGTCGACTTTGTATCCAGCTCTAGTGGAGCCGGGATCCTAGAGTGTGTCGACTTTGTATCCACCTCTAGTTGGGTCGGGCTCCTAGAGTGTGTCGACTTTGTATCCACCTCTAGTTGGGTCGGGCTCCTAGAGTGTGTCGACTTTGTATCCACCTCTAGTGGAGCCGGGCTCCTAGAGTGTGTCGACTTTGTATCCACCTCCAGTTGCGCCGGGCTCCTAGAGTGTGTCGACTTTGTATCCACCTCTAGTTGAGTCGGGCTCCTAGAGTGGGTCGACCTTAGCCTCGATGCTGGCCCGCTGACCAGGCTCCCTCCTAGCTGGCAGGGCTTCGAACCGCTCGGTGGACGGATTTTTCTCAAGGTTAGCCCCGATGCTGGCCCGCTGACCAGGCTCCCACCTAGCTGGCAGGGACGGGAACCGCTCGGGGCAGGAAAGAAAAATGCTCCACCTCTAGTTGAGCCGGGCTCCTAGAGTGTGTCGACTTTGGATCCACCTCTAGTGGAGCTGGGATCCTAGAGTGTGTCGACTTTGTATCCACCTATTGTTTGGCCGGGCTCCTAGAGTGTGTCTACTTTGTATCCACCTCTAGTTGAGTCGGGCTCCTAGAGTGTGTCGACTTTGTATCCACCTCTAGTGGAGCCGGACTCCTAGAGTGTGTCGACTTTGTATCCACCTCTAGTTGAGCCGGGCTCCTAGAGTGTGTCGACTTTGTATCCACCTCTAGTTGAGCCGGGCTCCTAGAGTGTGTCGACCTTAGCCCCGATGCTGGCCCACTGGTCAGGCTCCCACCAAGCTGGCAGGGCCGGGAACCGCTCGGTGGCCGGATGTTTCTCAAGGTTAGCCCCGATGCTGGCCCGCTGACCAGGCTCCCACCTAGCTGGCAGGGCCAGGAACCTCTCGGGGCAGGAAAGAAAAATGATCCACCTCTAGTTGAGCTGGGCTCCTAGAGTGTGTCGACTTTGTATCCACCTCTAGTGGAGCCGGGCTCCTAGAGTGTGTCGACTTTGTATCCACCTCTAGTTGGGCCGGGCTCCTAGAGTGTGTCGACTTTGTATCCACCTCTAGTTGATCCGGGCTTCTAGAGTGTGTCGACTTTGTATCCACCTCTAGTGGAGTCGGGCTCCTAGAGTGTGTCGACTTTGTATCCACCTCTAGTGGAGTCGGGCTCCTAGAGTGTGTCAACTTTGTATCCACCTCTAGTTGAGCTGGGCTCCTAGAGTGTGGCGACCTTAGCCCCGATGCTGGCCCGCTGACCAGGCTCCCACCTAGCTGGCAGGGTCGGGAACCGCTCGGGGCAGGAAAGAAAAATGCTCCACCTCTAGTTGAGCCGGGCTCCTAGTGTAAGACTCCTTCCCCCGGACTTCCCCAAAACTTGGAAGGACGGAGGGAACATGAAGAGAAATGGGCCCCGTAAACGGGACAACAAGCAGTAGTCGAGGCCCTTTTAGCCTTACTACGGGTCTTACTGCCCAGAACTGCCGTCTCATGGTGGACTGTCACCACTTAACGCCGATTCTGCCGGCAAAATCTAGAGGAAGCATCCATAGTTAATATTTCATAAGAGAAGCATATCCATCCATAAACCAAATGACATAGAAAGGTAGCATCATAGTCTGGTACAAAATCATACAGGAGTACTCGGGAACAAACCCGGTCAAATAAAGCTAAAACTAAATCTCCTCGAAAACTAAAGTGACTATAACACAGTCCTCATCACGAAGTACTAAGAATTTAGGACGAAATCTCACGGTAGTACGGCCGCCAACAGAAGGGGCTCCTGAATCTGTATCTCCTTCCGGATCAGGTCCTCCTGTCCTCTGGTGCTGGGTCTCCTGGTGTTGCCTCCCCTGTGTTAGGTCATAACCGACCGTCAGTCTAAAAGACTCAGCCACAACCTCCCCGCCTCCCCCCGCGACTCCTAGGCACCGGGTGGAGAGGAGGAAGAGGAAGGACACAAAGCAGCATAATCTCAAGCAGATGGAAAATGGTAGGTTAATTAAATATAACACATATTTATATAGATGATCACGGTAAACTAAGTGAGACAGGTGAGTATAGAGTACGGCAATGACCATTGTACAAGGAAACTAGCATCATAAGCAATATCACAACATAAGAGAAGAAATATAAAGTGTAACATATCGCAGTTTAAGGAGCATCCACTAAAAGTAAACAAACCAAGGTACATGGGGCAACAGTGAGGTTTTTATAATTCTAAGGAAGAAAACCTTAACTTATCAATTCAATAGATAAGTTAAGGGGTCATTTTGCAGGGCCCATCATATAAGGCATCACGTACTACTTTATATGATAGGGGGGGTAAAAAAAAGGGAAAGATGAGTGATATGATGTATGCTATGTTATGCAATGATGCACATTATTATGAAATGATGATCTACTCTCACACACGACTCTGTACGTACTGACCTTGTAAGTTCCCCATTGTTCAAGGTGTAGCTATCACCCAGGGTCTCACTACCGTGGCCGTAGTGACAATGGGTCGGGCTCCCCCACTTCTAGGCGGGTACACACACTACCAGGCCTAGACCTCTCCACACTCCCTCCGAGACCCACGCGTGGGTGGACTAGTCGTGCTTTTTGCTGCGCGTCAGACTTAGATAGGCCAAGTATGAGTTTAGGGATGGTAGCTTCTCCACATCATCAACTAAGCCAGATCCCTAACCTCCATCACTCGCTTGAGTCAACGTATGTCCGCCGGTGTGCTAGCCCTGACCATACCGAAGACCCGCCACAGATTCCATTTGTTCATAAAAGTTTTACCCCAAGCTTACAACTCGCTATTAATCGTATAAAACACGGGCTCAGCCAGCCTCTCACTAGGCCTTAAGACAAGTTCATTTCCAAGGTAAGCATGTGGAATTGTTTAATAATGTATTTACTTGACTCTAAATTACAAGTTCTCTCCCAGTTGACCCTACTCTTGTAAATTTGAATGGTGAACCTAGATTATCGTACCAATCCTCACCTTATCATGTGGGGTTGATTACGTTGTAGCATGATCTGATCGACACGGTGCCCTTACCTTAGCTTATAGACTTAGGGATTTAGAAATTTACCTTGGACTTCCCGAGTCATAGACCTAAGTGCCTTGGGGTAGGTTAAGTGATGTGGGATCACGCATCTGAGACCTCCACAGGACTTGAAGTCGTTTAACTCGTCTTAATTATACTACCTTAAATGGTCACTTTAGATTCTCCTCGTATTGCTTTAGTTCCTGTTCCAACATGGGCATGAGGTTCTATTGATCCGACACGTCCTCGAGTGGTTATCTTCTAATGATTTGAGTCTATAGTATTTAACAATTACTCCAAGGAATTCATATTAACTTGAGTTTCAAGCCCCAAGAGGTTAAGTTTCAGGAGGAGAGCGATTTGTTCAAATGGAATCTTTGTAATTGTATTCATTGGAGAAGGCATCAGTTGTCTTCCGAGTATATGAGCATTATTAATGGCCTTATGAGATTAAGATTTATATCTCCCAAGTTTGGTATTACGCAACGATCTAGATTCACTTAATGAGTATTCAATTTATTCCGGATACCGAAAGGGCATTTTACTATTCACCGAAGGCCTGCCTAACTCCATTCTTGAAGAGGGGACTTCCTTTCATTTTGCTGGTCCAATTGCTATGAAAACTCTCCTTACCCAGAGTCCATACTTAATTAAGTTGCTCACCAAAAGTTGAGGTGGTTCCGAGGTGCATATCTTCCCAGTTTTACTCCTCTTTACAATTCAATCCCCTAGGGGTAATCTAAGGTAAATTAAGTCTAAAGCTTATGATTTTTGAACATGGGTTGGGTCTAAGGGTGTTCCTAGCCCTGTAAAAGTTTGGGGACAGTTGGGTGTCTCAATTAGTGTGGGGGTCCATCTTAGTGAATTGGCTCATACTAAACTAGGCCTTAGGAAAAATGAAATTCAGGGAGTTCTATAGCTCCTTGTAATCCCATTTCAATTCTGAACAGTAGAGGGTTGTCTCCTCTCCAATAAAGGTTTGGGGCACCCTTTCTTATAGGAACCCTAAGGGAGGTGAATTTTTAGTCAAACTTATAGTGGTTTTGGTGACCACCTAGGGGTTACTATTTCTCTAGTGTTTCCTCTCATTCTTACTCAGATTAATTTAATAGCTTCTGTGGGGTCTGCTGGTTGTCCTATCATTTTATTACCATGATTTAATTGAGATCATGTATTAAGAAAATTTGCTCATGTCTTCAATTGATAGTATCCACTCACTAGGAAATCTGTATGAATATTGGGGTGGACTGATGTATGATTTTGAGCCTTGGGACATTTTAGAGTCCTATGCTTTGTTCAAGACTTCTGTTCAACCTATGTAAGCTCACTTTAGTAAGGTGGATTATTGTTGCTTCTAACTAACTCTACTTTTACTATTGTGTGAGGCTAGTTTAACTTTATTCCCTCTAGATAGCATATGCTAAGACACTTCAAGGGTTGGTGAACTCTTTTCAATCTAAGTTTTAGAATCATGAAGTTCTTAAGTTCACTCTATATGTTATACTTAAAGTATGAGTAAGGGATCATCTAAGTTGCATGGACCATTTTGCTTAAAGACATCAAAATACAAGGGAATGTAATATTGTACATACTTTACTAAAATGGGTCTACAGGGAGCTATACTGCACCAAAATTTTTGTATGACATATCATTAGAAAGGTAAGAGCGAGAGCTACAACTTTGGTGTTGACCACATGATCTGAAATTGAGTGTAAGTCATTCAATTTTCTGCCTAAAGTTTCAGTATGGGGTGTGACAAATTAAATACTATTCATTTATTCAAACTAGTGATCACAAATTCCAAGCTTCATATCTTCATTTCTACTTAGCCAAACCTTATGAAAATTTTACAGATGACTAATCGTGACTTTGGGGAGAGATCCCTGAAATTTCATTAAAAATTAATAATTATTATTTCCTAAATTCACAAAATTCATAAAATGAAATATCTAGCAAAACTTTAGAAAAATATTCTCTAACAATTCTAAATTTCTCATCAAGCATTGGTCATGCATGGATACATGCATGGCCTGAATATCATTCCTGTTGCATGCACCAATATCTTTAAATTTCAAAAATACCAAAATCTTAAGCAAGGTACATATCACACCAAAACTAGTCTACAGTGAGATTTACTCCACCAAAATTTTTGTATAACATATCATTAGAAAGGTAAGAGGGAGATCTAAAACTTTGATGTTGAACGCATGATTTGAATTTGAGTGTAAGTCACTCAATTTACTGCCTAAAGCTTCAGTATGAGGTGTGACAAATTAAGCACTATTCATTTATACAAGCTACTCAACAAGATTTGGAAACTTCATATCTTTACTTCTGCCCATTCAAACTTCATAAAAATTTCAAGGATGATGGATCATGCCATTAGGAAGGGAAGCCTTAATATTTAATTAAAATTTTGTTATTAAAATTTCCTAAATTCACAAAAAGAAATATCTTGCAATACTTTAAAAAAAAGTCCTCTAAAAATCCCAAATTTTTCACCAAGCATAAGTCCTGCATGGATGCATGCATGGCCTGAAAATCATTCATGTTGCATGCACCAATATTTTAAAAAAATCAAAAATACATAGAAATTTGAATATTATACATGTTACACTAAAACAGCCCTACAGGGAGCTATACTTGACCAAATATTTTGTATGACATATCATTAGAAAGGTAAGACAAGGATCTACCTTTTTGGTGTTAAACACTTTGTCTGATATTGAGTGGATGAGGGCTAAATTTCAGCTCAAAGTAACAGCACAGAATGTGACACACACTGCCACTATTCATTTATTTAAATGATTTTGGTCTACGATTAGGATCTCATCAAATCCAACGGCCAGGGCATTGTCTTCAACCTACAGCCAAGGGTTGACATTGCTCCCGCCTGGGCCGACTTTGGACCCAATTTCCCGGCCACCTGAGCGGCTTCCCGGCCGACCACCACCACCACCTTCACGGAGGTGGGGGCTGTCGAGACGACGGTCTAGGTCGGCCGGCGGCGACCGGATTAGGGAATTAGAGGAGGGTCATTTCAACGGGAAAACCCGTGAAAACCAGTGGTGGATCTCGCTCGATTGAGCTCATCTCACCTCCTATTCGATCTAGATGACTAGCACGAGGGAAGAGAAGGAGGTACGGGCCTGAATTTGTGGTCGGAAGCGCGGATTCGCCCTTGTTCCCATATGCGAATTGTCTCCACCGGAAGCCATGGCCGACTGTGCTTTCAGAGCTCGAAATCTTCGATGGTGGTGGGGGATCGTCTTCGTGGGAGCCACTGAGCATGCCAGGGCCTTCAAATGGGGCTGAGAGGGTGTATAAATGAAGAAGGTAGGTGGAGGGGCTCGACCATTAATTCCACCTCTCAAGCACCCACTGCATGGCCTCCAGCTTGAGCCAAAACAGCTAGGCACCAAGCCTGAGGTCGGGTGAGGAGAGAGGGGTGGAAGGGAGGTGCCAATTGGCACTCTGAGGCTGGTTTCAAGGTGGGTGAAATCACACCTTTGCACAAGCACTATTCACCCAAATTTCACCCTCTTCATGGCCATGCATGGCTGCCACCTCAGCTCAAAATGGTGGGGGTTTACTCTCCAAGGGTGGCTGAGTTGGTTGGGGCAAGGTAGGGTGTGCCATTTGGCATGGTGCACAAAAAATCCTTCCTCTTTCTCTCTCTTTTTGTCTTTTTCTCCCCAAATTAATTCCCTACTTTTCATTTATTTGATTTATTAATTATCAATAGGTCCAATTTTTATCATGGGCTGAGAATGGCTTGAAATTGGGCTAGGGTCCAAGGAAATTCATTTTTGGACCCAAGGTGACTTGGTGGGTCATTTTGAGACTTGACTTAGCCCTAGCTCACCTAGGCTAATATGAGTAGTTCAATTGGACTTAGTGGGCTCAATGAGTTCTTGGTAGGGTGCCCTAAGTGGAGGGGAAGACACAAAGAGGCCTTGAGTTCACTTTTGAGCTTGGAGGCATAGTGGAGGTCCTTAGGGTTTGCCCTAATTTCCAATTTGGAGGGCCTATTGGGTTAGAGAACCTCAATGGAAACCCTAGGGTTCAAGGCTCCTTGTTGATACTAGTTGATTCTCAAACTTAGGGTTTTACCTTTATGTGTCTAGGCAGCTCACCCTAGTGTCACCTAATCTCCTGTTGGTCTAGGGAGCTTGTTTAGAAGGGGGAGTGTCAAAACCTGTACTAAGGGGGTCTAGTAGTTTTGGAGATGTTACACCTAGAGTGTGTCGACTTTGTATCCACCTCTAGTGGAGCCGGGCTCCTAGAGTGTGTCGACTTTATATCCACCTCTAGTTGAGCCGGGCTCCTAGAGTGTGTCGACTTTGTATCCACCTCTAGTGGAGCCGGGCTCCTAGAGTGTGTCGACTTTGTATCCACCTCTGGTTGAGCCGGGCTCCTGGAGTGTGTCGACTTTATATCCACCTCTAGTTGAGCCGGGCTCCTAGAGTGTGTCGGTCATAGCCCCGATGTTGGCCCGCTGACCATGCTCCCACCTAGCTGGCAGGGCCGGGAACCGCTCGGTGGCCGGATGTTTCTCAAGATACTTAGCCCCGATGCTGGCCCGCTGACCAGGCTCCCACCTAGCTGGCAGGGTCGGGAACAGCTCGGGGCAGGAAAGAAAAATGCTCCACCTCTAGTTGAGCCGAGCTCCTAGAGTGTGTCGACTTTGTATCCACCTCTAGTTGAGTCGGGCTCCTAGAGTGTGTCGACTTTGTATCCACCTCTAGTTGAGTCGGGCTCCTAGAGTGTGTCGACTTTGTATCCACCTCTAGTTGAGCCGGGCTCCTAGAGTGTGTCGACCTTAGCCCCGATGCTGGCCCGCTGACTAGGCTCCCACCTAGCTGGCAGGGCCGGGTACCGCTCGGGGCAGGTGGTTCTCAAGGTTAGCCCCGATTCTGGCCCCCTGACCAGGCTCCCACCTAGCTGGCAGGGCCGGGAGCTGCTCGGGGCAGGAAAGAAAAATGCTCCACCTCTAGTTGAGTCGGGCTCCTAGAGTGTGTCGACTTTGTATCCACCTCTAGTGGAGCCGGGCTCCTAGAGTGTGTCGACTTTGTATCCACCTCTAGTTGAGCCGGGCACCTAGAGTGTGCCGACTTTGTATCCACCTCTAGTTGAGCCAGGCTCCTAGAGTGTGTCGACTTTGTATCCACCTCTAGTGGAGCCGGGCTCCTAGAGTGTGTCGACTTTGTATCCACCTCTAGTTGAGTCGGGCTCCTTGAGTGTGTCGACTTTGTATCCACCTCTAGTTGAGTCGGGCTCCTAGAGTGTGTCGACCTTAGCCCCGATGCTGGCCCACTGACCAGGCTCCCACATAGCTGGCAGGGCCGGGAACCGCTCGGTGGCCGTATTTCTCAAGGTTAGCCCCGATGCTGGCCCGCTGACCAGGCTCCCACCTAGCTCGCAGGGCCGGGAACCGCTCGGGACAGGAAAGAAAAATGCTCCACCACTAGTTGAGTCGGGCTCCTAGAGTGTGTCGACTTTGTATCCACCTCTAGTGGAGCCGGGCTCCTAGAGTGTGTCGACTTTGTATCCACCTCTAGTTGAGCCGGGCTCCTAGAGTGTGTCGACTTTGTATTCACCTCTAGTTGATCCGGGCTCCTAGAGTGTGTCGACTTTGTATCCACCTCTAGTGGAGCATGGCTCCTAGAGTGTGTCGACTTTGTATCCACCTCTAGTTGAGCCGGGCTCCTAGAGTGTGTCGACTTTGTATCCACCTCTAGTTGAAATGGGCTCCTAAAGTGTGTCGACCTTAGCCCCGATGCTGGCCCGCTGACCAGGCTCCCACCTAGCTGGCAGGGCCGGGAACCACTCGGTGGCCGTATGTTTCTCAAGATACTTAGCCCCGATGCTGGCCCGCTGACCAGGCTCCCACCTAGCTGGAAGGGTCGGGAACCGCTCGGGGCAGGAAAGAAAAATGCTCCACCTCTAGTTGAGACGGGCTCCTAGAGTGTGTCGACTTTGTATCCACCTCTAGTTGAGCCAGGCTCCTAGAGTGTGTCTACTTTGTATCCACCTCTAGTTGAGTCGGGCTCCTAGAGTGTGTCAACTTTGTATCCACCTCTAGTTGAGCCGGGCTCCTAGAGTGTGTCGACTTTGTATCCACCTCTAGTTGAGTCGGGCTCCTAGAGTGTGTCGACTTTGTATCCACCTCTAGTTGAGCCGGGCTCCTAGAGTGTGTCGACCTTAGACCCGATGCTGTCCCGTTGACCAAGCTCCCACCTAGCTGGCAGGGCCGGGAACCGCTCGGGGCAGGAAGTTCTCAAGGTTAGCCCCGATGCTGGCCCGCTAACCAGGCTCCCACCTAGCTGGCAGGGCCGCGAACCGCTCGGGGCAGGTAAGAAAAATGCTCCACCTCTAGTTGAGTCGGGCTCCTAGAGTGTGTCGACTTTGTATCCACCTCTAGTGGAGCCGAGCTCCTAGAGTGCGTCGACTTTGTATCCACCTCTAGTTGAGCCAGGCTCCTATAGTGTGTCGACTTTGTATCCACCTCTAGTTGAGCCGGGCTCCTAGAGTGTGTCGACTTTGTATCCACCTCTAATGGAGCCGGGCTCCTAGAGTGTGTCGACTTTGTATCCACCTCTAGTTGAGCCGGGCTCCTAGAGTGTGTCGACTTTGTATCCACCTCTAGTTAAGTCGGGCTCCTAGAGTGTGTCGACTTTGTATCCACCTCTAGTTGAGCCGGGCTCCTAGAGTGTGTCGACCTTAGCCCCGATGCTGGCCCGCTGACCAGGCTCGCACCTAGATGGCAGGGCCAGGAATCGCTCGGTGGCCGGATGTTTCTCAAGTTTAGCCCCGATGCTGGCCCGATGACCAGGCTCCCACCTAGCTGGCAGGGCCGAGAACCGCTCGGTGGCCGGATGTTTCTCAAGATACTTATCCCCGATGCTGGACTGCTGACCAGGCTCCCACCTAGATGGCAGGGCCGGGAACCACTCGGGGCAGGAAAGAAAAATGCTCCACCTTTAGTTGAGTCGGGCTCCTAGAGTGTGTCGACTTTGTATCCACCTCTAGTTGAGCCGGGCTCCTAGAGTGTGTCGACTTTGTATCCACCTATAGTTGAGTCGGGCTCCTAGAGTGTGTCGACTTTGTATCCACCTCTAGTTGAGTCGGGCTCCTAGAGTGTGTCGACTTTGTATCCACCTCTAGTTGAGTCGGGCTCCTAGAGTGTGTCGACTTTGTATCCACCTCCAGTTGAGCCGGGCTCCTAGAGTGTGTCGACTTTGTATCCACCTCTAGTTGAGCCGGGCTCCTAGAGTGTGTCGACTTTGTATCCACCTCTAGTTGAGCCGGGCTCCTAGAGTGTGTCGACTTTGTATCCATCTCTAGTTGAGCAGGGCTCCTAGAGTGTGTCGACTTTGTATCCACCTATAGTTGAGCCGGGCTCCTAGAGTGTGTCAACTTTGTATCCGCCTCTAGTTGAGCTGGGCTCCTAGAGTGTGTCGACTTTGTATCCTCCTCTAGTTGAGCCGGGCTCCTAGAGTGTGTCGACCTTAGCCCCGATGCTGGCCCGCTGACCAGGCTCCCACCTAGCTGGCAGGGTCGGGAACCGTTCGGGTCAGGAAAGAAAAATGATCCACCTCTAGTTGAGCCGGGCTCCTAGAGTGTGTCGACTTTGTATCCACCTCTAGTTGAGCCGGGCTCCTAGAGTGTGTCGACTTTGTATCCACCTCTAGTTGAGTCGGGCTCCTAGAGTGTGTCTGTAAGATCCCCCTCCCGGAACACAAAACACGACCGAGGGGAGCCTTATGCCCAGGATAGCCACCTTGCGGAAGCGCTAGCGCACGAGCTAGCCTCCCCCACAAGATGCCTATCCTGCCGGCTAAACCAACTGAACAGCGCCAACCCATCAATAATAGAAAGCATTAAAGCCATATGTTCACAATAAGTAATAAAGTCCAGAACAGTACAGAGAAAAGCAGAAAGCTACACAAGCTCCTGCAAATCATTAGAGTAACCAGCTAAATGCCCCAAGGGCTACATCTCAAAACACTCACCCGCCTCTGTCACTGACGGCAGCTAAGGTACCATAAACCCCAGCCCTGCACACCTGACCTAGCTAGCCTCCGGTGTTGAACGCTGCGATACCACTGAATGTGCTCCTAAAAAGAGGGACGTAGCAACCGTTAGTCATAAAGACTAAGTGGCTTCCCATCCGCTCCCCCGGCGACTCCAAGGCACCGGGCGGAAGGAAGGAAGAAAAGCTGCAATATAACAGTAATATACAAGCAGGTGACGGGAAAAGTAAACTAGTATATACAAAAATTCTAAGCTACACAAGTGTAAAAGGGGCTAACCTAATCATGTATAAGCAGGAGTATAATAAAGGTGTACATCAGTAAATAAACAGTAAGTAAGCAGGTAAAGCAAGGCAGTAAGAACAGTAGCGACAAGTAATCAATCTCGTACCCTAACTTATATGAATGCCCATACAAACTTATAAGTTAGGATTTCAAGGAATTATAACTCATCATATAAAAGAGCACATACTAATTTATATGATGAGGATCTGCAAGTGCGTATGCTATGCTATGCCATGACACGACTCTATGCGCATAGACCTTTGTAGTTCCCTCTGTTTGAAAGGAAGCCAACCTCTCGGGTACCAACCGCTGTGACACACGGTGGTAGCGGACCGGGCTGTCCACTCCTAGGCGGGTATACACTCTACCAGGCCTAGACAGCACGTACGCCTCGACGCTAAACAACCGCGGAGCTCTGCGTACTCTTTGCTGGAGTCCACCAGACTGTGAGCCAAGTGAGAGGTGTCTTCGGGGAACTGTCGTCCCGACACGCAGCCAAGCTGGCCCCTTAGACCCATACACACCCGCTAAGTCAACGTACCGCGGTCGGAGTGACGACCTGCCTAGTACCGAAGACCTGCCACATTTTCTGAGAAAGTTACCGGGATAATCATCCCCTCGAGGTTCCCGCTCGTCTAACCGGGCACCACAATCCTGCCACTCCCGCAACTGGAGGAGATACATAAATCCATTCTTACCCTACTATGGCTACTCTTGTCTACCTTAATTGTTATTGCAATTTAGGGTTGATCTTGGACTTCCCGAGGTACACCCGGTGAAGGGCTCTCATCGGTACTAGGGAACACGATGGGCTGAATCCCAAACTCCCTTTTACCAGATATTTAATTGGTTGGTGATTTATTGCTCCTTCTTTATATTGCTCTTAAATAGATAGTGAATTTGGACACTAGACCTTCTTGGCCCAATTGGAACAAGTGCAGTTTTCCCTCTCTCTCCTGACTTAAACTTGACCTGAATCCCTCAAGTGGTGACCCCTCATGGGTAAACATATTAATCATGAGCTCCTTATCACTACACCTCAGTCATCTTCCAAGTCCCATGGGTCTAGAGAGTCAGGCTACAAAAACCAGTTTTGCTAAACGCAGACCACCTAAGGGTAATCCACCTTCCCAAAGGGAAAACCCTAACCACAGGTCCTATGGTTCCACAAATTTTATCCATGGTTCCTACTGACTTAAATAGAACATGGTTCAATTTTCATAATTTTCCAACTTAGTTTAATATTTAATTATTTTTCTTGAATATTGTGACACACCCTAAATTGTTCATGGAGTACTCTAAATTTTGGTCCAATGCCTACCAAATAATTATCATGTATGTATACTGAATTCAAATGCATAAGTACCAAGGATGTAGGTTCATAATTACTGTTTTGCCCCTGAATTAAATAACTGAAGATAAATCCAAAATCACCCAATTAATTACATAAATATCAAAATTGCATTGAAAAATCCAGAAAATTCCCATAAGTTATTGTCATTGATGTGATCCTCATATAAAAATTTCATAGAGTTTCAAGGTGATTTGCTCAAGTATTTGTATACGTCATCAAAAGGGCATAAATGGTAATTCCCTTATGAATACAAACTTTTTCACTATAAGCGTTCCAAGTAAAATTTCATATACCACATCACCATAAGTAACCTTCCTATAGAGTTTGGGGGCCTTATGTATGGTTTTACTTTACATCATAATTAAATTCCCAAAAACCTAGGTTTTTCACAAAAATCATAAAATGGATAAGTTCCTAAGTAAATAGCACCCCAAATGATTCCAATGCTTTAGAATATGAATGTTAATGTATGGCCTAAATTTCAGAATTTTTCGAGGACAAATGCCATTTAATATTAATTTATTTTCAAAAGTGGCATATGTGTAAATTCAACCAAAGAGGCATGGAAAAATCATCACGGATCAAAAGATTAAATCCAGAGGGTACTAATACTTCAATTGACATCATTGTTCAATTTGGTAAGGTGAAGATAACTTCAAGTTCTTGATTTGACTTGATCCATCAATTAAGCAAATTTCTCCAAAACTCAAAATAAATACTAATTAAATAGTAAAAATCTCATGATAATTATCCTAGCCCTATAACACTATTCTCCACCTAGGGATGAAGTTTGGTTGTCTAGATATGTGTTTAGGTCCTAGTTGCTTCATTAAGGCCCAAGAGGGCAATTAAGTAATTTTAGAGGTACGAGCTAGGGTTTTTGGTCTCCATTGCTCCAACCACCCATTGATAATGAGCAAGACCCTACACAATCCCTAAGCCCCATTACCACTGGATTTGGATAAGCCCTTAAGGCTAAGCACCAAAATCCACGAGCCACCAAAGCTAAGTGGTTTTCAAACCTAGGGCATCAAAATGTCCCTTGGGGGTTCACCATTAAGATGAACTCCAATTGTCCTCAAATTTGAAATAGAGGCTACTCATATACATATCTACATGCCACCAAAAATTTGGGGCCATTAGGGGTGATTACACCCACTAATTATTCTTAGGTCAATTTTCTAAGTTATGATCAAAACTATAACAAAAGTGCCCTAAACATACAAATATTTGGGCACAAGGTAGGCCTAGGGTACATAAAAATTCTTTTAGAGCTCGGCTATGTAAGAGTGAAAGAAAATTGCAGTTATTAAAATAAAATTACTAGCACACATCTTAAGCACATCAGACGATCACCTCATCGTCTACCTCCAGCCTAGGGCTGCGATCTGCCCAACCTGAAATATAACACATCTCTTCGTCGGCCACCAAAAACCCCAAACCGAACGACTAACACCGCCACCACCTTCCTCGCTTTGAGGTACATCGACGGGTGACGTGCTAGCGGTCGGAAGTGGCCGAAACATTTACCCGGAACATTTATTTCAGGCCGTCTCCTCACGGCTTGCTCTCCGATTGACTCTATTGAGATCGATATCTCACCTAGTGTGATCTAGGAAACTAGCACCAAGGGAGAGGGGAGGAATCTCACCGAGTGTCCATGCATGCTACCCAATAGCCATGTATGCGGCATTTGTCCGTCATTCCCGATCTGGTTGGATCTCGCCGATCCGAACCTTGTGAAATGTCGCCGAATGGAAATCGACACCTTGAGTGGGCTGCCTTGGCTTGAA
This sequence comes from Dactylorhiza incarnata, assembly GCA_033032865.1. Lineage (NCBI taxonomy): Eukaryota > Viridiplantae > Streptophyta > Magnoliopsida > Asparagales > Orchidaceae > Dactylorhiza > Dactylorhiza incarnata. Next base: position 8,662,011 of record JAWHQI010000094.1, on the reverse strand, counting down.
GAGCGAGGTTGAGTTGCAGAAATGTAGCGAACACGCCCAGATCTGGAGTTCCCGGGCTGTTTGGAGATGTGCTCGGTCAGATCTAGAGTTATGGTGGTGGTCGGCCATGGATCTGGAGGTTGCCAGCCTTGAGGGAGAAGGTGGAGGTCACCGGAGGAGCTTCTCGGTCAGAGTCGCGGCAGGGCAGTTCACGAGAGAGGTCACCAGATCTGAAGAAGGAGAGCTCGCCGGTGGCCGGAGCTTGGAGCTAATGTAGAGGGGCGGTCGGGCTTGAGGTGGAGGGAAGAGCTCGTTGGAGGAGGAAATCGCCGACCATGAAGGAGGTGGAGGTGCTTCGGCCATGGTTGCTTGGAGGGGGAGCTTGGTACTCGACTTGGAGAGCTGCTCGGATAGGGCCTTGCCGGAGTAGAGCTCGACGGAGGTGGCGCCGACCGGAGGGGAGAAAGATCGGAGCAGTCGCCGGAGCTGGGATCGGGAGTGGAGGAGGGGAGCGCCGAAGAAGCTCGCCGCGAGGAGCGGCGCCAGAGGAGAGGAAGAGGGATCGGGGGTTCCCTGTGCTGGCTGACGGCGCAAGGTGGGGGGGATCGGGTAAGATTTTCCTAACCTAAACCCGCCCTGAACATAAAGCCCGATCGGGCCGGCCTGGACCGGGCCCGATCGGGCTTTTTCCTGTATCGGGCCGGGCCGGCCCGGTCCTCCCCTGGAATCGGGCCGGCCCGGTCCTCCCCTGGAATCGGGCCAGCCCGGGCCGGGCAGGACCGGGCCGGTCTCGGGCCCGATCCGGGCCGGCCCGGTTTTATTATTTTTTTAATTTTAATTTTTATTTTTATAAATTATTAAATATTGCACCAAATGAAAAATTTGGAATAAAAAATTTTATTAATATTGAAAATTTGGAACAAAATACAAAATTGAAAATACAAAGTTACAAACGCGTCCATTTCGTACAAAATTGAAAATACAAAATTTAAGTCGTACAAAATACAAAATTGAAAATACAATTGCTCGATTTAATCATCTTGTAGATTCAACGCGTCCATTTCGTCTTCTATCTCCTCCGAGCTATCCTCCAATGCTGTTATGTGTTGTTTCCTCTTTACACTGTCCAAGTAGTCCTTGTAGCATATGCAAACCTCCAGCGAATCTTCGTTAAGCCGGCTCCTCCGCTCGTTCAAAACCCTGCCACTAAGAGAAAAAGTGGACTCTGAAGCTACTGTCCTAGCTTGGACAGTTAATAAATCACGGGCCATATAGGCCAAAACAGGATAGCTATTAGCTTTACCTTTCCACCAATTTAAGATATCGAAGTTTTCGATCTCTTCCGAACTCATAAATTCGCTAAATTGAGTTTTTGTGTATAATCCTAATTCATCTAAACTACTAGATGTGCGCGCTTTTTTCCTAGAAGCTAAATCTAAAATTTTATTTTTAAGACTATCCTTCGTTTTGGGTTGCGTTATTTCTTCGCGGGGTCGTGACCCGTATAAGTTATTGTAATAATTATAACTTTGCGTAAAAAGTAGTAAAACTTGAAGTACTAACGGGGTCATCCGCATCATCATAATTTATATTTAAGGTTAGATTAGTATTGATTTCGTCGATCAAATTTTCTACGCCTTCTATGTTAAGTAGCAGATTTAAAGCGGCGGCGCACGAAAACATAGGCGGTATTTCTCTATAATATTTTAAAAAAATTTCTTCCATTACTTTAATTAAAGGAGCCCAACCTTGGTGTTTTCTATAATAACTAATTTTTTCTGTGATATGTATGAAATGTTCAATTACTAATGCGTTCGTTGGATAATAGACTCCAGATAAAGAAACGGTGGCCCTAGAAAAAGACTTTAGTAAATCTATATAATGTTCTATAATAACTCAATCAGTTTCACCTAAACCGTGTTCAATATTAAGCAAACTATAATATTCCATTAGAAGTGCTTTTTGTTGAAGGGCTCTTTTTAACATTTTATAGGTTGAGTTCCATCTAATAGGCATATCGAATTGAGGTTTCAAATATTTTTGATTTTGTGCTTTACAAAATTTTCTAAAATCTTGAGCTCGTTGTTTAGTACAATAAATTGTTTTTAACATGTCGCGAATTTTATTAATATATGTTGACATTGCCTTTAAACTATCCTGTATCACTAAATTTAGGACGTGACAAACACATCTAGTATGAAAAAAACGCGTCGTTGAGAAATGATTTTAAATCTCGTTTTAACAATTCAATTGCGGCGTCATTATTGGAGGCGTTATCAAGAGAAAAACTAAGTATTTTATCGTTAATTTTAAATTCCCGCGCACATTTCATAATAACCTTATATAAAGCTATAGCCGTGTGCGGGAATTCAAAACCCGTAAAACATATTACGCGTTTATTTAGCTCCCACGAAATGGGATCAATCCAATGACAAGTGATGCAAAGATAAGCTAATCCTAAATTTAAATTACTCGTCCAAACGTCGCTCGTTAGACTCACACGTCCTTCGAAATTTTCAAAATACGTAATTAATTCTTGTTTTGCTTCTAAATATAACCTAATCGTGTCGCGCCTTAAAGTAATTCTACTAACCTTTTGGTATTTGGGCTGAAGCCCCTCATGTATGTACTCTGTGCCGTCGTCATTGTCGAAGACGCTGAATGGCAGCCCACGTTTGATGACGAACTTCGCCTGCATCTCTCGCTGTCGCATTTGATCATACGTCCAAATCTGTCCTGCTCCAGAAATTTGAGCTTGACTTGACTCGGGAGGAGCTTGTTTCGACTCGCAAGATTTTTGGTGTCTAACGAGCGTCAAGTTGTCGCTGATGGATAGCAACTTCGAGCACATCTTGCAGTGCGCTTTTCTTTCGGTGCCGACTTGGACCATGTCGAAATGCTCCCAAATACCCGCTCTACGATTGTGCTCCACCACCGAAGCCGTACTTTGGGAAGACGACGCTGGAGTTGAGGAGGACGACGTCATTGGGAGAGCTAAGAGAGAGAGAGAGAGAGAGAGAGAGAGAGAGAGAGGGAGGTGTGAGAAAAGAGAAAGGGGAGGGGGGTATTTATAGGATTTTTTGTTTTTTTTTAATTAAAAAAATAATAAAAAAATTAATAATAATAATAATAATATATTATTATATATATATATATAATGGCAGCCAACGGCTCTAATAGCCGTTGGCTGCCTTCATGGCAGCATGGCTGCCACATGGCAGCCATGCTGCCATGATATGAGCCTAACGGCTCTAATAAGAGCCGTTAGGCTCAATCGGGTCTAGCCCGAGACCGGATCGGGCTATGCCCGGCCCGGTCTCGGGCTAGCCCGATTATCGGGCTTTACCCGACCTGGACCGGGCCGGGTAACGGCTCCAAACCGGGGCCCTTTCAGGGCCCCGGGTAAGGGCTCGGCCCGGTTCGGGCCTGAACCGGGCCGGGCTTGACCAGGCCTTGACCGGGCCGGGCTCGGGCCGGGCCGTCAGGCCCGGTTTTTTTGTTCAGGACTAACCTAAACTTTATAATGTGTATATATAAATAAAATATATTATATAATAATAATAATAATAATACTATTATTATTAATGCAATTAAACGCTCGCGCAACGCTCTAGAATGCTCGGAATTTATCTCAGACGGGCTCGTTACGACCGTCTCGCCGATACGCATCTATCGGAATAGACCACGATCCAATCCGAGTTCGTCTGCTCATTTTACGCTCTCCGGAGCGTTTACGGCCTAATTTACGTAAATGTCAAAAAACCCTTCAAACGACGCCGGAATCGCAAACGGATAGATTCGTTGAACTCGTACAATTATTACGAGTCTAACAAGATGGACTGCGGTCAATTGCGAGGTTGTTTGGTCAATTTCACCATTTTGGATAAATATGCTATTCACAGACCACATTAATAAATTTGCCGATTCTCATCAGAATCGAGCGCGGACAGTTTTGTTGAACTCGTATAGGCTTCACGAGTCTAACAAAACTGACTGGGGTGAATACCGAGACCGTCTGCTGAATATCGCCTTTTGGATAAATATGTTATTCGCAGACCGTGTCATTTGAGCTAACGTACGCACTATAATTCCTTCAAGGCGGTACGCCTCCTTCGAGTTTTATTGCTCAAATTATACTCTCCGGACAGCTCGGATCTCGATACAGCAAACATCGAGACAAGGAATAGAAATGGTATTCGCCGCGTTCGTCGAGTGCACTCCTCCGGCTCAGGTGCAAGCCGGGCCCCCAATACACCACGAGCTCGAGTCAACTCGCTCGACTCAAAAAACGCGCACAAGGGGTCTAGCTCGAATCGGGATGTTACAAATCCAATAAACGAAGAAATAATTTCGTCCCCGAAATATTAGGTTGAGGCTATGAGGATTTTCTGGATGAGAGTAAAATATACTCATCATATTCATTCGTGGGCACTTCATCCATAATAATTTCAAGCGTATGTATGCACTCTCAATTGTTGCGGTTTATACATAGAAACTAGATTGCATGCGCACTCTTGCCTTGTGAAGTCATACGAACTAATAATGACACACTATTTCAATAATCGCTACATCAGTCTAACTGATTATGTTGTGATTTAATCTCAAGCACACAACATACAAAGGAGCATTTAGCAAGGACTTGATATGAACGACTTCAAGCATGCTACTTATTTATAAAACCACGATGTAACAGGCTACCACTACCAACATCTATCGCTGTACAGGTTCTGCAAACCAACAAGACTGCCGAGCCACCAGCTCGTTTACACCTTGCAGGACTAGATCTCAAAACATTATATCTCTATAGCAGGTGTCATCATCAGTCGTCTTGCATCAATATCATACCTGTCTTCCATGAGTCTCCAACACAAATCCTCGGTAATTTTATTTAATTTACAATATCATTACATATGTACGCAAACCAGTGCATAGACATAACTATTGTGAATTTGTTAACTTAACAACCACGTTGCAAAACCTTGGCGCTAAGAGTGCTACGATTTAAACCATTTATCCTAAATATGTCACTTTTAAACACACCTCATTGATCAACAATCGAATACAACTCCAACTCAACAAATTTCAAGGCGTCCCCCAAAATTTGTCGCGCGGTCATCAGACCGACCATTGATCACTGAGAGGCACTACAACACTATCAAGAAGATTCAAGATTTCACTTACTACACTCATAAGGTTCTAACGATGGAACTCATGCTATTAAAGCCCATGGACTACCACCAAGTCCTTATGTCATCCAAACACTTGTCAGGATCCGACTAGTGCATAGCAGCACTCAAGGACTGCCAACTCAATTCCTTACCATCACATCAGGATGTCATTGCATCCTTCACATAGTATTGACATTCATCTAAAACCGTGCTAAATTTTACTCAACGTAATCTAAAACTTGGTGCTTAACCATCCACCTTGCTTAAAAATGACTCATTCATCAAGGTGTACCTAATTCTAATATCGTCGACTTGCAACGACTTAGATGAGAAAACCTCATTATAGCAAGGCTAAGTGAAGCAGTCTGCAAAGATTTTTAACTCCCAGTGAAACCTCAGTTGGTCCATTAGCTAGGCCAATAAACGAAGAAATAGGGTTAGCCCTTATACACCTGGGTTATGTTTCTTCGACCACCAGTTTGGTACATTCACCCCCTGTAAGCACACTGGCTCTATGGGCATGCCGTCATCGATTAGGAGTTTTACCCTATAAGCACTCGCCACAAGGCACTTGAATAACAGTTCCTGGGACCTATTAAAGTGTTCTAGGCCCTCAAAGCTACCATTTTCACAACCTTTTTAGGGGTCGACATGTTCCCGACTACAAAAAGGTCACTTTCTAGGCTCGCAGTCTAAATGGATGTAAACTACAGCGAGGAGCATCACATTGTGGGTACGAACATCAAACTTAGAGGTCTCTTACTGCCTCAATAATTGATAAGAAGCACTACTTCTAACCGCGATACTAGTCACGAGTTGCTCTCACTAAAAGGGGGTCTTAACATTTATCATGTGATTTCACTATATCTACTGCTGATAATTAAATTTTATTTCCCAAAATCATGAATCTTTCAAAAGGCGGTCATGATATTTTCGATTTATGTGTTCTGACTCTCCATATCATCATATTTATAGTAAAAAAGATTCATACATATAGTATACGTCTTCCAAATTTAGCAAGTGACTGGCTAACTTTTAAATTTTGGGAGGCAAGGATATTTCCAATGTCACGTCATGGCAAAATATTCATGTGTTTAATCATCAAGAACTTCCACCATTTATCTTTTGGTTCATAAAACAATCGAGTTCACATACGCCTCATTTCACTTGCCACGATGCTATCCTATCTCGATCCACAAATCCCCAACATGATGTTATTGCCTCAAGAATTTAAGCTTGGACAAATTTATATTTTCAATGATTCCCAAAAATCAACATTTGTTCGACCTGTGAAGTTTAACAATTTGTCTTATTGTAGGGTTATGATACCTAGCCTCTAAAAATCTACCTTGCCAAGGCAATAATATTACACATAACCCTTACTTGTTCGAATATAACGTATAAACTCCAAAGTTGCCCACAATCGCCGCTAGAGATTGCTAATGACATGTTTATTCCATGATAAACATTTGAGATTTTTAATCAATTAACAAGTCATACTATCCTCGTCATCTTCATAGATCAAACGTAATCGAATCAATGAAGCCACATTCATTTTTAGCCTTTTACTAGTCGATTTGGATCTATTAATTTTTCCTAACATCCCTTTAACATACAAGTCATTACAAATTTCCTAACTTCCTGGGATGGTTGATCATTAAACCACTCGTACACATACAAACTTCATTATATCATCATGAGGGTACATAATTTCATCAAGTACCAAGCTATAATGTCATCAAAAGTTAAGTATAGGTCGATACGGATATTTACCAAAACGGCTAACTTACTATTTTCCTCGTTACTTATCCACATAATCTTAGAACACTATAAAAAAATGATCATCTTCAAAAATGCTTTTCTTCTCTTATTCCGCTAATAAAATTCCTATCAACCCAAACATGGCCTTAGCAGTCTGTTTTGCTTAAGGTGAATTAACTCTCAGGGGTCAAAACTTCCAATGTCAAAAAAATTACAAAGATTCTAACTCCTCAAAGGATCTAAGATGGTACATAACTAGCCCAATAAACGAAGAGATAAGCCCCCGTATCTCTTCGACTGAGTTTCTTCTACCACCAATATAACACATTCGTCCCAAAATGAGTCTTCTCTGGATCCGAATTCTTATCATATCTCCTCCATATGAAACCTTCTACATAAATAGAAGTGAGAGGTATCGACATACAGTATAAAAAGCATGCTTGGTGGTCTCTTACTAAGCTGATAATGGACTACAGGCACCAATCTCATTGAGATTGCCCTAAAATTTTTGGGTAAGATGATTATATTACTCCATATCTGGGATAGAAATCTCAGGGTGCGAATCTTTAGCATTTGCACTCACATTAAACTCTTCCCTTAGTCACTCAAGGTCACTTATTGATTGGCTCAATCATCCCCAAGATCCGTATAAGGCTAGGATGCGTCATGACCTATCCTGCTAAGTCGACCAAAATGGTATCATATGCCAAACCAACTCTGACTGTTGGAATGGGAAAACAAAATACTGTCTCGGAATGAGCCAGCATCTATACGTAAGGGTACGAGTTTGGCTTAGGTTGGCACTTTTTATAGGAAAAAGAGGACGTACTTATTGTGAATTACACATGGGCACACCACTACTTCCGCTGCATCAGTTTGTCCTCAAACTGATCTAGCTAGCAGGGGTAGCCTAGTGGTCTAATGGACTTCTTTATCTCAGGATCGTTGCAGTTCTGATACCATTTGTAAGATCCCCCTCCCGGAACACAAAACACGACCGAGGGGAGCCTTATGCCCAGGATAGCCGCCTTGCGGAAGTGCCAGCGCACGAGCTAGCCTTCCCCACAAGACGCCTATCCTACCGGCCAAACCAACTGAACAGCGCCAACCCATCAATAATAGAAAGCATTAAAGCCATAGGTTCACAATAAGTAATAAAGTCCAGAACAGTACAGAGAAAAGCAGAAAGCTACACAAGCTCCTGCAAATCATTAGAGTAACCAGCTAAATGCCCCAAGGGCTACATATCAAAACACTCACCCGCCTCTGTCACTGACGGCAGCTAAGGTACCATAAACCCCAGCCCTGCACACCTGACCTGGCTGGCCTCCGGTGTTGAACGTTGCGATACCACTGAATGTGATCCTAAAAAGAGGGACGTAGCAACCGTTAGTCATAAAGACTAAGTGGCTTCCCATCCGCTCCCCCGGCGACTCCAAGGCACCGGGCGGAAGGAAGGAAGAAAAGTTGCAATATAACAGTAATATACAAGCAGGTGACGGGGAAAGTAAGCTAGTATATACACAAATTCTAAGCTACACAAGTGTAAAAGGGGCTAACCTAATCATGTATAAGCAGGAGTATAATAAAGGTGTACATCAGTAAATAAACAGTAAGTAAGCAGGTAAAGCAAGGCAGTAAGAACAGTAGCGACAAGTAATCAATCTCGTACCCTAACTTATATGAATGCCCATACAAACTTATAAGTTAGGATTTCCAGGAATTATAACTCAGCATATAAAAGAGCCCATACTAATTTATATGATGGGGATCTGCAAGTGCGTATGCTATGCTATGCCATGAATGTTTTATGCAATGAAACTCACACACACGACTCTATGCGCATAGACCTTTGTAGTTCCCTCTGTTTGAAAGGAAGCCAACCTCTCGGGTACCAACCGCTGTGACACACGGTGGTAGCGGACCGGGCTGTCCACTCCTAGGCGGGTATACACTCTACCAGGCCTAGACCGCACGTACGCCTCGACGCTAAACAACCGCGGAGCTCTGCGTACTCTTTGCTGGAGTGCACCAGACTGTGAGCCAAGTGAGAGGTGTCTTCGGGGAACTGTCGTCCCGACACGCAGCCAAGCTGACCCCTTAGACCCCTACACACCCGCTAAGTCAACGTACCGCGGTCGGAGTGACGACCTGCCTAGTACCGAAGACCTGCCACATTTTTTGAGAAAGTTACCGGGATAATCATCCCCTCGAGGTTCCCGCTCGTCTAACCGGGCACCACAATCCTGCCACTCCCGCAACTGGGAGGAGATACATAAATCCAATCTTACACTACTATGGCTACTCTTGCCTACCTTAATTGTTATTGCAATTTATGGTTGATCTTGGACTTCCCGAGGTACACCCGGTGAAGGGCTCTCATCGGTACTAGGGAACACGATGGGCTGAATCTCAAACTCCCTTTTACCAGATACTTAATTGGTTGGTGATTTATTGCTCCTTCTTTATATTGCTCTTAAATAGATAGTGAATTTGGACACTAGACCTTCTTGGCCCAATTGGGCCAAGTGCAACTTTCCTTCTCTCTCCTGACTTAAACTTGACCTGAATCCCTCAAGTGGTGACCCCTCATGGGTAAACATATTAATCATGAGCTCCTTATCACTACACCTCAGTCATCTTCCAAGTCCCATGGGTCTAGAGGGTCAAGCTACAAAAACCAGTTTTTCTAAACGCAGACCACCTAAGGGTAATCCACCTTCCCAAAGGGAAAACCCTAACCACAGGTCCTATGGTTCCACAAATTTTATCCAAGGTTCCTACTGATCTAAATAGAACATGGTTCAATTTTCATAATTTTCCAACTTAGTTTAATATTTAATTATTTTTCTTGAATATTGTGACACACCCTAAATTGTTCATGGAGTACTCTAAATTTTGGTCCAATGCCTACCAAATAATTATCATGTATGTATACTGAATTCAAATGCATAACCACCAAGGATGTAGGTTCATAATTACTGTTTTGCCCCTGAATTAAATAATTGAAGATAAATCCAAAATCAACCAATTAATTACATAAATATCAAAATTGCATTGAAAAATCCAGAAAATTCCCATAAGTTATTGTCATTGATGTGATCCTCATATAAAAATTTCATAGAGTTTCAAGGTGATTTGCTCAAGTATTTGTATACGTCGTCAAAAGGGCATAAATGGTAATTTCCTTATGAATACAAACTTTTTCACTATAAGCGTTCCAAGTAAAATTTCATATACCACATATCACCATAAGTAACCTTCCTATAGAGTTTGGGGGCCTTATGTATGGTTTTACTTTACATCATAATTAAATTCCCAAAAACCTAGGTTTTTCATAAAAATCATAAAATGGATAAGTTCCTGAGTAAATGGCACCTCAAATGATTCCAATGCTTTAGAATATGAATGTTAATGTCTGGCCTAAATTTCAGAATTTTTCGAGGACAAATGTCATTTAATATTAATTTATTTTCAAAAGTGGCATATGTGTAAATTCAACCAAAGAGGCATGGAAAAATCATCAAGGATCGTAAGATTAAATCCAGAGGGTACTAATACTTCAATTGACATCATTGTTCAATTTGGTAAGGTGAAGATAACCCCAAGTTCTTGATTTGACTTGATCCATCAATTAAGCAAATTTCTCCAAAACTCAAAATAAATACTAATTAAATAGTAAAAATCTCATGATAATTATCCTAGCTCTATAACTCTATTCTCCACCTAGGGATGAAGTTTGGTTGTCTAGATATGTGTTTAGGTCCTAGTTGCTTCATTAAGGCCCAAGAGGGCAATTAAATAATTTTAGAGGTACGGGCTAGGGTTTTTGGTCTCCACTGCTCCAACCACCCATTGATGATGAGCAAGACCCTACACAATCCCTAAGCCCCATTACCACTGGATTTGGATAAGCCCTTAAAGCTAAGCACCAAAATCCACGAGCCACCAAAGCTAAGTGGTTTTCAAACCTAGGGCATCAAAATGTCCCTTGGGGGTTCACCATTAAGATGAACTCCAATTGTCCTCAAATTTGAAATAGAGGCTACTCATATACATATCTACATGCCATCAAAAATTTGGGGCCATTAGGGGTGATTACACCCACTAATTATTCTTTGGTCAATTTTCTAAGTTATGATCAAAACTATAACAAAAGTGCCCTAAACATACAAATATTTGGGCACAGGGTAGGCCTAGGGTACATAAAAATTCTTTTTAAGCTCGGCTATGTAAGAGTGAAAGAAAATTGCAGTTATTAAAATAAAATTACTAGCACACATCTTAAGCACATCAGACGATCACCTCATCGTCTACCTCCAGCCTAGGGCTGCGATCTGCCCAACCTGAAATATAACACATCTCTTCGTCGGCCACCAAAAACCCCAAACCGAACGACTAACACCGCCACCACCTTCCTCGCTTTGAGGTACATCGACGGGTGACGTGCTAGCGGTCGGAAGTGGCCGGAACATTTACCCGGAACATTTATTTCAGGCCGTCTCCTCACGGCTTGCTCTCCAATCGACTCTATTGAGATCGATATCTCACCTAGTGTAATCTAGGAAACTAGCACCAAGGGAGAGGGGAGGAAGCTCACCGTGTGTCCATGCATGCTACCCAATAGCCGCGTATGCGGCATTTGTCCGTCATTCCCGATCTGGTTGGATCTCGCCGATCCGAACCTTGTGAAATGTCGCCGAATGGAAATCGACACCTTGAGTGGGCTGCCTTGGTTTGAAGAGCGAGGTTGAGTTGCAGAAATGTAGCGAACACGCCCAGATCTGGAGTTCCCGGGCTGTTTGGAGATGTGCTCGGTCAGATCTAGAGTTATGGTGGTGGTCGGCCATGGATTTGGAGGTTGCCAGCCTTGAGGGAGAAGGTGGAGGTCACCGGAGGAGCATCTCGGTCAGAGTCACGGCAGGGCAGTTCACGAGAGAGGTCACCAGATCTGAAGAAGGAGAGCTCGTCGGTGGCCGGAGCTTGGAGCTGATGTAGAGGGGCGGTCGGGCTTGAGGTGGAGGGAAGAGCTCGTTGGAGGAGGAAATCGCCGACCATGAAGGAGGTGGAGGTGCTTCGGCCATGGTTGCTTGGAGGGGGAGCTTGGTACTCGACTTGGAGAGCTGCTCGGATAGGGCCTTGCCGGAGTAGAGCTCGACGAAGGTGGAGCCGGCCGGAGGGCAGAAAGATCGGAGCAGTCGCCGGAGCTGGGATCGGGAGTGGAGGAGGGGAGCGCCGAAGAAGCTCGCCGCGAGGAGCGGCGCCAGAGGAGAGGAAGAGGGATCGGGGGTTCCTTGTGCTGGCTGACGGCGCAAGGTGGGAGGGATCGGGTAAGGTTTTCCTAACCTAAACTTTATAATGTGTATATATATATAATAATATAATATATATTATATAATAATAATACTATTATTATTATTATTATTAATGCAATTAAACGCTCGCGCAACGCTCAAGAATGCTCGGAATTTATCCCAGACGGGCTCGTTACGACCGTCTCGCCGATACGCATCTATCGGAATAGACCACGATCCAATCCGAGTTCGTCTGCTCATTTTACGCTCTCCGGAGCGTTTACGGCCTAATTTACGTAAATGTCAAAAAAACCCTTCAAACGACGCCGGAATCGCAAACGGATAGATTCGTTGAACTCGTACAATTATTACGAGTCTAACAAGATGGACTGCGGTCAATTGCGAGGTTGTTTGGTCAATTTCACCATTTTGGATAAATATGTTATTCACAGACCACATTAATAAATTCGCCGATTCTCATCAGAATCGAGCGCGGACAGTTTTGTTGAACTCGTATAGGCTTCACGAGTCTAACAAAACTGACTGGGGTGAATACCGAGACCGTCTGCTGCATATCGCCTTTTGGATAAATATGTTATTCGCAGACCGTGTCATTTGAGCTAACGTACGCACTATAATTCCTTCAAGGCGGTACGTCTCCTTCGAGTTTTATTGCACAAATTATACTCTCCGGACAGCTCGGATCCCGATACAGCAAACATCGAGACAAGGAATAGAAATGGTATTCGCCGCGTTCGTCGAGTGCACTCCTCCGGCTCAGGTGCAAGTCGGGCCCCCAATACACCACGAGCTCGAGTCAACTCGCTCGACTCAAAAAACGCGCACAAGGGGTCTAGCTCGAATCGGGATGTTACAGTGTCGACTTTGTATCCACCTCTAGTTGAGCCGGGCTCCTGGAGTGTGTCGACTTTGTATCCACCTCTAGTTGAGCCGGGCTCCTAGAGTGTGTCGACCTTAGCCCCGATGCTGGCCCACTGACCAGGCTCCCACCTAGCTGGCAGGGCCAGGAACCGCTCGATGGCTGGATATTTTTTCTCTCGAGGTGGTCTCGCCAGCCGGGCTCTCGCTAGCCGGCGGGGTTGGAAGACCTCTCGGGGAGGTTGTATGTTTTTCTCCCGAGGGGGTCTCGCTAGCCGGCAGGGTTGGAAGACCTCTCGGGGAGGTTATATGTTTTATCCCAAGGTGGTATCGCTAGCCGGGCTCTCGCTAGCAATCAGGGTTGGAGGATCTCTCGAGGAGGCATTGTGTTTTTTCCCCTAGGGGGGGGGGGCCTCGCCTATGGCGCGATTTTCAGCACCGCTCGCCGAACATACGGGGTTGGACTATTCTTTCCGAGCTTGTACCTCGCTCGGAAAGAGCGGGGATTGTGTACAACCCTGAATTCGCCGAGTGTTTTTCCGAGACCCAGGGGTCCTTTAGAATATTGTGTGGTAGCATAGTCCCAGGCAGGAAGAGTAGGAGCAAAGGGGACGAACAGTGGAGGCGGAGGCCTCCCGCTCACCCAGCTTGTGTAGAAGGCAAGCATGAGGGGGGAGAGCTCCTCTCGCCCCCGCTCCCTAAGAGGGGGCGAGCTCCTCTCGCCCCCGCTCACTGAAGAGGGGGGCGAGCTCCTCTCGCCCCCACTCCCTAAGAGGGGGGCGAGCTCCTCTCGCCCCCACTCCCTAAGAGGGGGCGAGCTCCTCTCGCCCCCGCTCCCTGAAGAGGGGGGCGAGCACCTCTCGCCCCCGCTCCCTGAAGAGGGGGGCGAGCTCCTCTCGCCCCTGCTCCCTGAAGAGAGGGGCGAGCTCCTCTCGCCCCCGCTCCCTGAAGAGGGGGGGGCGAGCAGGGAGGGCGGCCAGCCCCTGTCTCGCCCCAGCTCCCTTAGGGGGCGAGCAGGGAGGGCGACCAGCCCCCTGTCTCGCCCCAGCTCCCTTAGGGGGCGGCAGGGAGGGCGGTCAGCCCCCTATCTCGCCACAGTTCCTTTAGGGGATGAGCAGGGAGGGCGGCCACCCCCTTGTCTCGCCCCAGCTCCCTTAGGGGGCGAGCAGGGAGGGCGGCCAGCCCCCTGTCTCTCCCCAGTTCCCTTAGGGGGCGAGCAAGGAGGGCGGCCAGCCCCCTGTCTTGCCCCAGCTCCCTTAGGGGGCGAGCAGGGAGGGCGGCCAGCCCCCTGTCTCGCCCCAGCTCCCTTAGGGGGCGAGCAGGGAGGGCGGCCAGCCCCCTGTCTCGCCCCAGCTCCCTTAGGGGGCGAGCAGGGAGGGCGGCCAGCCCCCTGTCTCGCCCCAGTTCCCTTAGGGGGCGAGCAGGGAGGGCGGCCAGCCCCCTGTCTCGCCCCAGCTCCCTTAGGGGGTGAGCAGGGAGGGCGGCCAGCCCCCTGTCTCGCCCCAGTTCCCGTAGGGTGCGAGCAGGGACGGTGGCCAGCCCCCTGTCTCACCCCAGCTCCCTTAGGGGGCGAGCAGGGAGGGCGGCCAGACCCCTGTCTCTCCCCAGCTCCCTTCGGGGGCGAGCAGGGAGGGCGGCTAGCCCCTGTCTCGCCCCAGCTCCCTTAGGGGGGCGAGAAGGGAGGGCGGCCAGCCCCCTATCTCGCACCAGTTCCCTTAGGGGGCGAGCAGGGAGGGCGGCCAGCCCCCTGTCTCGCCCCAGTTCCCTTAGGGGGCGAGCAGGGAGGGCGGCCAGCTCCCTGTCTCGCCCCAGTTCCCTTAGGGGGCGAGCAGGGAGGGCGGCCAGCCCCCTGTCTCGCCCCAGTTCCCTTAGGGGGCGAGCAGGGAGGGCGGCCAGCCCCCTATCTCGCCCAGCCCCGAGAATAGGGGGCGGTCTTCATTTAGCGCTGTTGAATAGCGGGATTTGGCGTTCGCAGGCCAAATCCGAGTGTATTTTGGTATTTTCAAGGACCAGTTTTGGCTATTTGCAGCCTAAGTCCAGGAATCCTATAAATAGGACAAGGGGGCACCATTTGGAGGCAAGCTTGTTCTAGGCTATCTCTCTCTCTCTCCCTCCTCGACTCTCTCTAGTGGGGTGAGGAGAGCCTCCAATGGTGCCCAAGCCCGACATTGGCTTGGGAGGGGAAGCGCTCTAAGATTTTCCGGGTATGTGGTGGGACCTCCTCGCCGAGCCCTTAGTCCAGTTTATAGTTCCAACACCTTCAACCTAGAGCTCTCCCTTGGGGGGAGTAAGAGTTGTTCACCCCTCAACTTGTTGGGGGCCCCAAACTCCACAGAGGTCGAGAAATCGGTTTCAACAGACATAGAATGGAGTGGAAGAAAGTTAAAATATTGATCACGTGAATGCTTTACTACACCAACGTTGTAGCAAAATACGGTTACACGAGTCATATTGGTAATGACATCCAATTTTCAACTGGGACGAGAGTCATTGTGCAATCGAGAGATTCTAACAACCATTCTCATGTGATGTTGTCGAATACTACATCATATAAAGTTCTATGATTTTCAAGTTCCAAGTAAAGATCCTTCCTTGTGCGTAATCTGCATCCCTATCCAAGACTTGGCTAATAACTCGAAGCTTGCAATGTCCATTGCCAAATACATCTACCACATTCGTAATATGTTTAAACAAAAAAGGTTGTCAATTGTTCACATACATGATTGCCAAAATTTATGTTCTGTGAATGAGTTTTAAACTAATAGTTTGTCTTCTTTCTTGCAGTCAACTTGTCAATTCGTCTTAGCTTTTTTGTTTCATTCTTTTTGATCTTCCATCAAAACATGTTCAAAATGAGATGGTTCACGTTTGATTGATTTCCAATCATCTTTGTTTTCTTAATCATCATTTTGGTCTTCCTTTCAATTGCAAACGCACAAAAAGCTCAAATGTTTGATTAGATGACGGATCATCCGATTCTCAAAGCTTTTGTTTTATTTCTTTCTTTTGTTGATCAGTCTAATTAATAAATCTGCAAACATCGGCTTCAATTTCAATGTATAATATCATTATTTTCTTTATCTTCTAATTTTGTT
The DNA here is from genome assembly GCA_033032865.1 of Dactylorhiza incarnata. Lineage (NCBI taxonomy): Eukaryota > Viridiplantae > Streptophyta > Magnoliopsida > Asparagales > Orchidaceae > Dactylorhiza > Dactylorhiza incarnata. The sequence goes on along the minus strand of JAWHQI010000094.1, from coordinate 8,645,835 downwards.
TCCTGCAAAGATTGCTTCCAATTCCTATGTACCAACCATTGGAGTATAACTATGATTGAGTTATGTATTGCAAAAGCATGTGAGCAAGGTAAACCCAATGTGAATCTCTTCTTATGTGTGCACTTTTAAGGTTGCTTAAATTGCATACCTTCCCTGATCAATTATTCTTCCTCCCCAGTGTGCTCTAAGGATTTTAGAGATACATGCGCAAATAAGTCTAAGTATAAAGAACCGGTATACTAGTTATTAATTTTATACAACTTTGCTCAAAAGATCTCTTAATATCAGTATGTTGAATTTGATTATTTGATCAAATATTTTTCATATGGTAGTCAAATTTCTAATAGATACCTCAGTCATTTTTTTTATTGACTATGACCATATTCAACTTGATTTGTACTATAAAACTACCCAAATGTGAGTATTTATCTATCAATGTAGAGACAATATATTTTTTGTATGGTTCAAGCCATGATATGATGACAGCCCGATACTTCTAGATAATTTGCGGAAAACTCAACCATTAGTATGTTGAATGTCATAGTGAAGTTGTTATCCGTTGTTGCTCCAATCAACCGTTGTCATGCACACATAAACCACTCAAAATATTTTCCCTTCCTAATAAAAACTTCTTGCAATTAGCAAATATATTCATATTTATGCGCACTTGACACAATATATTTTTGGAGTGTGAAAATACAACTTCAATTGCCTTCATTAAATTAAACTCTGTATTACAAATACATGTAGTGAATTTAGTTAAAATACCGATTTGAAACATTTCAACACTCATAACTAACTTTTGTTTAATCTGACATGAAGGTAAAACAAGAAAAAGGACTTGTATGTAGAGGTGACTCCGACAATGCATAACAACCACATATGATACTTGTTAGTCTTGCACACACGATTTAGTTCAAAAATAGCAGGGAACATATTACTGAGTTTGATGGAGAGTGATTGAGCAAAAAATATACCGTGCAATTGATTAGTACTTTCAACTAGGCATGTGCAGGGAAACCAAAAACCGCACCAAACTGGCAAACCACACTGCACCACACCCATTTCAAACCGCACCGCACGGTTGCATTGCAGTTCAGTTGTGTGTGTCAAAATCGACCCCCGGTCGGTGCAGTTTATAACTCCATAAAACCGAGAAAACCGCACCGCATCATCACTTAGGTTTTAAAATTTAAAATTTTATGTCTAGTAAGAGAACCGCCCGCACCGTGATTCACTGATTCAGTCATTCATGAATGGGTTTAGACTTTAGCCGGGACAAGTTTTCAATCTTTCAAACCATCTTATATAAAACATAACTATATAATATAAAAAATATAAGTATTAAAATTATATTAATATAAGCATTACAGGTTGCATAGTGCATTCCATTTGAGGGAGAAAAGTTTAAGAAATATTCTATAGGTTTCTGCTTGAATCGTGATGGGTGCTTCTATTTCATCAACTCCTTTAACACTCAATATAAGAAAATAATTAGCTTAGTTCAGTAGGTCAACTTACCACACATGCTGTTATGGTGAAGTAAATCATGTTGAAGTGAAGATACATAAAATACATTATTTAGCCCACTTAGCTTCGTTGATTACTCAAGTAGATATGTTGCTACTTATTTCTAGCATGAATAATGAATAGTCCCATGTTGAGAGTCAAACTTCCGATGGCCTAAAATGGTGTCATTTATTTGCATATGAATGCAGTATTGCAAGAAATCTAGTGCACGTAAGCCTATACTCTACGCCAATCATTCATAGTGTATCATACATTGCGATTTGAAACTATCATCTTTGGAACAAGAGGACTCTTGCCACAAGAGCTATACCTTGGAAGCAAAAACCAGCGAGTTAAATACATTGCTTTCAAACTTCAGAACTATAATAAAAATATTACTAAACTTTGTTTATGGTTAATTGGTTATCTATATGAGTGGTTGTTACACCTTTATTGTTTTGATGTCGGTGGTTGTGATAATTGTCTCCATGCCCATTCCATTAACTTGGTTGGAAAGCTGAAATCTTTTTTTCTTAGATTGAATTTTGCCAGGATTTTTGTCACTAGCTATTTCAGTCTGTATGATTTTTTTAATTATTCTACGATCTCAAGTCATATTGGATTCGACTTTTTGTTCTATTACCACACAATGATAAGAAAGTATAATGGATATCCACATAAAATAGTGCGCAATTTTGAATTTAATTATCACAGTGCTACTAGAAAGCATTACATTTGTAATAATCAGATTGACTACTTAGAGCTGAATCTATATGCACATCGCTACAGATCATGCTATGATGGAACTATGTACATAAATACATTGTTACAAAATCTATAAGCACTCTAATCCTAGGCTATATTGCAAGACCTCATGATGGTTATTAGATCTCTATTCATTTTTCAACTTTTCATAGAAGAACCTCGCCCAAATTAAGGAAGGGGCAAAAAAACTGCTAAAAATCGAAACCGCACCGCAAAAACCGACCTAAAACCGCACCGAATCGAAACCGCACCGCATGGTTTCGGTGCGGTGCAGTTTTGGTTGGTCAGAAACCGTACTCTTTCGGTGTGGTTTCGGTTTGTGCCCAAACCGCACCGAACCGCATCGCTCGCATACCTACTTTCAACTATGTTGTAAATGACATAGCCCTCCAAATTGATACACTTATACATAAACTATATCCGAGTTATTTTATATATTTCTTCTTATGAAATTACTCTCTCTCTCTCTCTCTCTCTCTCTCTCTCTCTCTCTCTCTCTCTCTCTCTCTCTCTCTCTCTTTTTAACGACAACAAATATTTTCCGTTTACTCTCTCTCTCTCTCTTTTATTTTAACGACAACAAATATTTTCCGTTTACTTCTAAAGCATACATATCATTGACTAGTTTTTCCTCAAGTTGATCCAATAGTCCTGCATATGCATGCACTTCCAAATGAACATGCTCATGATTATGTTTCCCGCATAGTACGTCTATCTTCCATTCATCAATATTTGCTACTTTTTCCCTTTAATAGAAAATGGACAACCCCACCTTTTACTTGATGATTTTTGAATACCTTTCTTTACAAAATCCCACTTGCTTTGATTAGCTCGATAATGGACTCATCTATGGCTCTATCTCACCCAAGGAGCACACGGTGTGTCGACAGTGCGGATCCAGAAAATTATAAATGGGGGTGCACAAAAAATTTCAAAACACAAATGCTAGCGGGGTGAGTAGGAGGGTCGTGAGTCACATGTTGAAAATTAATTTTGGGGATGCACATAGCTAAACTTGGTTTGCGAATAGCCAACTTTGGTCAGCAAATAGTCAACTTTGGTCCGCGAATAGCCAATATTTGTCCCAAAACAAACTAGTTACGTGACGTGAGAACGCTTCCATATTATCGGAGTCGTTTCTTCCTCATCTGACCACCGTTTTTGACATATAAGTAGTCAAAATTCATTGTCTCGACGAGAGGAATCCAAATCCACTAACAGTTTTGAAAAATAATGGGGGTGCACGTGTCCTCGGGCCCCCCTCTGGATCCGCCCCTGGGTGTCGACCAATAAGCTTATAAGAACCTCTTGTCATGATAACAAAACCCAAAATTTGACAAACTTTTTGAACCCACCAAATTAAAGATTCTCTTGACGAAAACACTTGGTTAATCTCAAAATGAGTTCTCGCATCCACTTTATTTTTTACATATGATTCCTTGGTAGGGCCATTTTCAATCTTTTGAACATTATCATCAATACAAATCTCACATGTAAAATATAAGAATAGCATTCACAAATAAAATATACGAATAGCATTCTCCAACTCGGAAAAATACAAACATACAATATAATTAGTTGTTAGGGGCATGCTAAGAATATACTCCCAAGCAAAAAATCCATAGTTTATATTGATGTGTAACTAACAATTCCATAGTTTTTATTATATTACTAAAACATAAATATGTTAATAATTAACTATTATAACATAATTACTATGATCAAACTACTAAAAATTTAAATACAAATAATTATAGAACAACTAGTTTAAGATGATTGAAACGGGAGAGCTAAATGGTAATTTTTTTTAAATATAATGTAATTAGCTGTTACAATGTAACTATGTTTTGCTAATAACTAAAGTTTTGAAACTACAATAACTGTTTAAAATTAGATCAAAATAACTAAAAAATCCAGCTGGATTTAGAATTCAAAAATCGATTCCAGATTCCGGCTTTATTCAGAGATTCCTATTTTTAGATTCAATCTCTGTCAAACACAAAACCGAATCAAAATTCATCGGTCTTCCTCCCATGGACCGAAAGCAATGGAGGAGCTCTAATGAAGAAATCAGGTCAAAAAAATTAAAAACATGACTGGTTCTTTAGTTTGAATTTCTTGTTTACTCTTCTCCTACCCTTTCTATGAAGGCCAGTTAATTAAAAAAAAAATTGAAGAGGAAGAGGAAATCGACCATGGGTTGTCTCTATTGCTTTGGCGGCTGCAAATCATTGAAGGATTCCAACATGAATTTCAGGAGGAGGAAGATGAAACTGTGCTTTTGCTGTAAAATCTCGCCATCAGAGGAGAGGAAGGATAGAAACAGAGGAGCTTGGGTGAATGCATGTTTATGTCATGGCGATTCATCAGCAGCAGCATCAAATGGCGATTCGAACGGGAACAGAGAATTTTGCTGCTTTCCTTGTTCTAAATCGTCGAAGAAGGATATTGAATTCAGAGGAGAAAGAAAGGAGGAAAATTGCTTCCCTTGCTTCAAGTCTACCAAAGAGGGGAGAACGGAGAGAAAGGTGACAAATTGTGGGATCGAGTTTTGCTTATGTTGCTGTAAATCTTCGCCCAATTCACCGAAATCAAAAGCACGTTGTAGTCTCCGCTGTAAGAAATCATCGAAGAAAGACGAAGACTCTAGAGGAGGAGTTGGAAATGATAAGACGAGTTTATCCAGTTTGGGGCCATCCAAGGAGGAGGTGAAGCAGAGAAAGAGAAGAGGGTGTCGAAATTGCTGTTTATTTTGCATGAAATCATCAATGAAGGGCAATTCATCGAAGGAAGATAACAAATCTAAGAGAGTAAAAGATAAGGAATGCTTCCCCTGCTTTACACCCTCCAAGGAAGAAGGGAAGGAGAAAAAAAGAAACATAAAAAGAGGATGCTGTTCTTCTTTACTATATAAGAAATCCTTGAAGAAGGACTTAGAATCTAGAGAAGGAAAGAAGATAAAAAGTTCATCTAACTTTACATCACCCAAGGAAGATTTTTCAAAGAAGGCGAAAAGAAGAACATGGTGCCATTTTTGTGGGGATAGTAGATCTCCCAAGAAGGAGAACGGTGGAAGAAATTGCTTATATTTTCAGCGCTGCAGAGGCAAATCACTGAAAAAGCATCCTCAAGAGGATGCAAGGGCTCGCGAGGAGAAATCAATGGAGGCATCCGAGAAAATAAGAGGGAGGAAGATGATGTGTTGCTGTGGGTTTTGCTGCACAAAAGCTTTGAATGAGAGGAAGCCATCGTCAAAGACCAAATGCACGCTGAGTTGTTTCTTCTGCGTTCACTCTGAAAGTTATCACAATTCATCAGCGTTGAAGAAGAGAAGAGGTGCTTTAAGCTGTTTGCAGATTAATGAGCAGTCGCAGTGTGAGAATCAGCTTGCAACTGCAGTTTGCACCGCTGCGTTTGTATCTGGTAATTCTTACTATTTGCTTCCATTTGTTATAATAAGATTTCTGCATAAGATTAACACTGAAACAATGAAAGAACAGATATTGAAGGAACGAGGAAATCTCAAGTAGAAGAAATACTTCCACTCCAAAAAGGCAGCAACTCCGTCCAGGTATTCACATACAAAGACATTGCTGCAGCAACAAAAAACTTCAGCGAAGACTATCTGCTGAGTTCTGGTGGGTTCGGGAGAGTCTACAGAGGAGAATTCCTTGGCAAATATGAGGTTTTAATTAACTTTACATTTATTTTGTGCATTTATATGGTTAATTACAGAGACCTCCCCCGAGACTTTGCATAATTTACGTTTTGAGAATACAAAAACCTCTCCTTTGAGTTTACAAAAAAAAAAAACTCTGCATGTTTACATTTCATAACATTCATGCACAAAAAGTCTCCCTGTAATTTACTCCAAGGGTATATTTTTTTTGCATGGATGTTATGAAATATTAACTTACAGGGGAGGTTTTCGTAATTTCAAAAATAAGAGGGTATATGTCTCCCTGTAATTTACTCCAAGGGTATATTTTTTTGCATGGATGTTATGAAATATTAACTTACAGGGGAGGTTTTCGTAATTTCAAAAATAAGAGGGGTGCAACCTATAATTTAGCAAACTACCAAGACCTCTATACCTCTCATGTAAGTTTATATTTCATAGCATACATGCCCTAAGGGGGTATAACTTATATGAAAAGTTTGTGTAATTTTAAAAGACCTGCGGCCTATGATTACACTAACTCTCATAATTGTGTGTGTGTGTGTAATTGCCCAAACCTCCCCTGTAAGTTAGCATAATTACTGAGAGCGCCCCTCTTGTTTTCAAAATTACAAAAAACTCCTCTTAAATTTTCATTTCATTATAAAAATCTCCACTGGACTTTTCATTTCGTAACATCCATGAAGAAAAATATCCCCATGGACACTGTACACCGAGGGGGGTATTTTTGTGCATGGATGTTATGAAATAAAAAATTCAGGAGAGGTTTTTGTAATGAAATGAAAACATTGGGGGAAGTCTTTGTAATTTCGAAAATAAGTGGGATGTTGTCAGTAGTTTAGCAAAGTTAGAAGGGAGTTCCCAGTAAATGGCACTATATATATATATAGAAATAAATACCAAAACTTTCCTTGGAAGTTAGCATAAATACAAGTTGCACCCCTTTTACATTTGAAATAACATAAACATCCGTGCACAAAAATACCCTATCAGAGTAAATTTTCAGATGCTATGAAATGTAAACTTCAAGGGAGGTTAATGTTATGAAATGTAAACTTACATGAAAGATTTTTGTAATTTCAAAAATAAGAGGGGTACAACTTGTAATTTAGATAACTTAGAGGGGAGGTCCCGGTAAATGGCCCTATATATATACACACACACACACGCACACGCACACACACACACACACTCACAAGACTTGCACACATATATAGATGTAAATGTGCATAATTTTGATGTGACAGGTTGTAGCAGTAAAGCAGCTTAGGGAGGATAAAAATCACAGCAGCAATGGATTCCTTGTTGATGTAGTGACCCTCAGTCTGCTTCATCATCCCAATCTCATCAAATTGCTTGGATATTGTGCTGAAAGAGATGAAATGATTCTGGTGTATGAGTACATGCATTTTGGCTCACTGAGGGATCACCTTCTTGGTATGTTTCTAAGTTTCTTGCAATTATCAAAATTAAATATGTGTTAGAAGGTATCATTTGCCTATCAATGTTGTAGTGATCATTTGTTATGTAAAAATGTCTCTTTTTTAAAAAAAAAATTATTATTTTATGATGGAATGTGTTGAAACCGAAATCTTGAGGACAAGACTTGGTCTCTGTGGAGTTCGGGGTCCCTAAGAAGGGGTGGTCTCACACCTACTTCCCTCGAGCAGACTCTCTAGGCAAGAGCACTTAGATTTGGAAACGGACCAAGGGCTTAGTGGGGAGGTCCCGCCACATACCCGGAAGTCCCCTTGGAACTTCCCCTCCCAAGCCACTACTAAGCTTGGGCACCACTGGAGCCTCTCCTCACCCTCTCTAGAGAGACTTGCTGAGGAGGGAGAGAGAGGAGAGAGCTAGCTAAGAATGAGATCCTCTCAAATGGTGCCCCCTTGGTCCTATTTATAGGTTTTTCGGGTCTGGACTGCGAATAGCCAAAACTGGACTGCAAATAGCCAAATCCCGCTGTTCTGGGGCGCTAAACGCAGACCATTGGACTGCGAATAGCCAAAACTGGACAGCAAATAGCCAAATCCCGCTGTTCTGGGGCGCTAAAACGCAGACCATTGGACTGCAAATAGCCAAAACTGGACTGCAAATAGCCAAATCCCGTTGTTCTGGGATACTAAACGCAGACCAACCCCCCCCCCCCCCCCCCTCCCCCCTCCTCTGGAACTGGGCGAGAGGGGTTACCTCGCGGAGCTCGGCGAGCCTCCTTGCTGGGTTGGGGCGAGACCAAGGGTCTTCCCCCTTACCAGGGTCGGGGGCGAGAGAGGGGGTCGGCCCCCCTCCTCCACTCACCCCTGGCTGGGTGCGGGCGAGAGGGGGGGCGCCCGCCCCTCCCCTCTCGCCCCTAGCTGGGCGAGGGCGAGAGGGGGGGCACCCGCCCCTCCCCTCTCGCCCCTAGCTGGGTGCGGCGAGAGGGGGGGCTCCCGCCCCTCCCCTCTCGCCCCTAGCTGGGCGAGGGCGAGAGGGGGGGCACCCGCCCCTCCCCTTTCGCCCCTAGCTGGGTGCGGCGAGAGGGGGGGCTCCCGCCCCTCCCCTCTCGCACCTAGCTGGGCGAGGGCGAGAGGGGGGGCACCCGCCCCTCCCCTCTCGCCCCTAGCTGGGTGCGGCGAGAGGGGGGGCACCCGCCCCTCCCCTCTCGCCCCTAGCTGGGCGAGGGCGAGAGGGGGGGCACCCTCCCCTCCCCTCTCGCCCCTAGCTGGGCGAGGGCGAGAGGGGGGGCACCCGCCCCTCCCCTCTCGCCCCTAGATGGGCGAGGGCGAGAGGGGGGGCACCCGCCCCTCCCCTCTCGCCCCTAGTTGGGCGAGGGCGAGAGAGGGGGGCACCCGCCCCTCCTCCTCTCTCCCCCTCACTTACCTCTTACTCCAGCTGGGTGAGCAGGAGGTTTTTGCCTCTACCCGCTCTCCCTCCTTTCTCCCTGTCTTGGATCATACTACAGATGCGGCCCCGATGCACTCCTGGGTCGTGGCAACCTACTCGATGGATATGGGGGTTGTACACAATCCCCGCTCTTTGCGAGGTTGGCACAACCTTGGAAAGAAATGTCCAAGCCCAAATATCCATCGAGGGGGGCAGAACCTCCCCCCCGAGGCATGTTTGACTCATCCAGCTAGTGAGAGCCTGGAGTGAGGAGGACATCTCGATGGCGAGCCCTTCCTTCCGGGGATCATTCGACCCACCCAGCTAGTGAGAGCCTGGAGTGAGGAGGACATCTCGGCGTTGAACTTACCCATCCGAGGATCATTCGACCCACCCAGCTAGTGAGAGCCTGGAGTGAGGAGGACATCTCGATGGTAAGTCTTTCCTTCCGAGGATCATTCGACCCACCCAGCTAGTGAGAGCCTGGAGTGAGGAGGACATCTCGGCGTTGAACTTACCCATCCGAGGATCATTCGACCCACCCAGCTAGTGAGAGCCTGGAGTGAGGAGGACATCTCGATGGTAAGCCTTTCCTTCCGAGGATCATTCGACCCACCCAGCTAGTGAGAGCCTGGAGTGAGGAGGACATCTCGACGTTGAACTTATCCATCCGAGGATCATTCGACCCACCCAGCCAGTGAGAGCCTGGAGTGAGGAGGACATCTCGGCGTTGAACTTACCCATCCGAGGATCATTCGACCCACCCAGCTAGTGAGAGCCTGGAGTGAGGAGGACATCTCGATGGTAAGCCTTTCCTTCCGAGGATCATTCGACCCACCCAGCTAGTGAGAGCCTGGAGTGAGGAGGACATCTCGGCGTTGAACTTACCCATCCGAGGATCATTCGACCCACCCAACTAGTGAGAGCCTGGAGTGAGGAGGACATCTCGATGGTAAGCCTTTCCTTCCGAGGATCATTCGACCCACCCAGCTAGTGAGAGCCTGGAGTGAGGAGGACATCTCGGCGTTGAACTTACTAATCATATAAGCAAAGTAACTTCATCCATCTAATGGGGGGATTTCCCTTGTCAAAAACCTCCTGGCCCAACCAGTGAGGGGCAGAGCTTGTTACAAAGGAAAACCACAAAAAACAGAAAACAAAAAATAAACACATCATGCCCCCCCATGGTACTCGCCTCTCCGGCTGCTCGCGCGAGATGATCATTCCTCTGCTTCTCCTGCCACTCCCATCTGGCTCATGCTCTCCATGATCTTCTCCATCTCCTCCGCCCCTGCTTGCCAAGAGATGCTGTTGACGGCTGTGACGTAGCAGTGCCTCGCCATCCTGGGGTCTCCGCGGATCCTGACTTGGATTCCTCCAGCGTTGAGCTTGAGGCATTGGTGGAAGGATGATGGTACGCATCAGAAGGCGTTGATGAGGGGTCTTCCGAAGATGGCATTGTAACTGCTAGGAGCGTCAACTATGACGAACCGACAGTTCCTTGAGCCTCCCCCCATCGTCACTTGGAGTCCAACTCCACCCTCCACCTCTTTCCTTTCTCCGGAGAATCCGAACAAGGGCCCATCTGAGGCCAGCACCCTCCTTGGCTCCACCTTCAACTCGTCAAATGCCTTCTTGAAAATGACGTTGACAGAGCTCCTGTTGTCAACGAGGATCCGAGAGACAGTGTAACCTTCGATGGCTGTCTGAATGACTAGCGCATCACAGAATGGATCCTCGTTATCTGGCATGTCCTTGCTTGAGAAAGTGATTTTCTCCTCGGGAGGTGGGTCCTGTGACGTTGAAGCGACGCTGCGTCGATACACGGCGTGGAGGCTTGCCTTACGGGTGGCCTCGATCCCTACCCCCCCCCCCCCCCCCCCCCCCCGTGGATCACCGCGACCCGTCCTTTGGCTCCTATGTCAGTTCGGTCCTCGCAGATGTCGTCGTCCACTACTGCTCCAGGTGGAACTTCTTCAATCCGCACCGGCGGCTGCTGTTGTGCCTGACCTCTCGCCTCTCTCACCTCCAAGAATTCCGAGCAGGTGGTTGTTGCATGCCCCTCTGCTTGGTGGTAGTCGCAGTACGGCACCACCCTTCCCCCCCTTCTCCTACGGGCTGGGATGTCTCTTGCTTCCACTCCTCCTCCTCTTCGAATCGCCATAGCTTGAGCTGGTGGGGGTAGGAGCTGCCTAGGGGCCTGCCTCCAAGGAGGAGGGTTGGGCATCCCTTGGCCTCCGTAGAAGTTTCCCCCTCCTTGGGCGAGACCCCTCCCTTGTTCCTGACCCCCCTGGGGTCCCTGGTACCCTTGACCCCTCTGCTCTTCCCTCCTCCTTCCTTCCTGCTGCCTGAGGCCACCTTGCTCTCTTGGCTCGACCTCCACTAGCTTTGCCAACTTCTTTGCCAGCCCCGGGTTCGCCGCCTCAGTGGCTATCTCCTTTGCAGCTTTTTCCATCAGGTCCTCAAAGGACAGGGGAGGCTTCCTAGTTAGGCGCATTTTGAAGAGGCTCTCTCGTAGCCCCACGATGAAAGCCATCTGGAGGGCATACCCTGGCACCTCCTGGATGTTCTGGATCTCCTCCTGGAATCTGTCCATGTACTGGGCCAACGTCTCCTCGTGCCTCTGCTTGACCAGGAAAATGGACTCAGCATTCTTCTTCCTCTTCTTGGATGTGGAGAAGCGTAGCTGGAAGCTTCGGCTCAAGTCATCAAAGCTGTAAATGGAGCCAACCGGGAGCTGGTGGAACCAGTCCCTAGCTTTGTCTCTCAGGGTGGTGGCGAAGAGACGACACTTGAACGCGTCCGTCATGGGCCTGATGGAGACGGTATCCTCGAACCACTGTAGGTGCTGGACGGGATCATCCTTCCCGGTATAGAAAGTCATGTTGGGCTCCTTGAAGCCTTCCGGGATGGGAGCCGAGATGATCAGCTCGCTAAAGGGTGACCCCCCACTCGCCGGCTTCGCGAGCTCCGCTCGCGCGACTCCTGCTCCGAGCGAGACCCCACTCGCCGGGCTGGGAAAAAGCACTCGCCCGGCGAGGTCTCGCTCGCCACTCTCATTCACTGGCTCCTTGCCTGGCCGACCCCCTGGGGCAACCTCTCCTGACCCCCCCTGGGCGAGCGCTCCTTGCGACCCAGAAGGCGGTGTCTGGGGGGAGGGAGCCGAGCAGTCACCTCCCCTGGAGATGCCTTGGAGTAGCTCCATGATTCCCTTGATGGCCGTCATGAACTCTCCCCTTCCTACCACCTCACTTGGGATGTGAGACCCCTCATCGTCTCCTCCTCCGAGGTCTCCTGTCATGAGATTTGGCTCAAGGACTTCTGTGCTGACCACTCTCCACGCTCACCGCACCAAAATGTTGAAACCGAAATCTTGAGGACAAGACTTGGTCTCTGTGGAGTTCGGGGTCCCTAAGAAGGGGTGGTCTCACACCTACTTCCCTCGAGCAAACTCTCTAGGCAAGAGCACTTAGATTTGGAAACGGACCAAGGGCTTAGTGGGGAGGTCCCGCCACATACCCGGAAGTCCCCTTGGAACTTCCCCTCCCAAGCCACTACTAAGCTTGGGCACCACTGGAGCCTCTCCTCACCCTCTCTAGAGAGACTTGCTGAGGAGGGAGAGAGAGGAGAGAGCTAGCTAAGAATGAGATCCTCTCAAATGGTGCCCCCTTGGTCCTATTTATAGGTTTTTCGGGTCTGGACTGCGAATAGCCAAAACTGGACTGCAAATAGCCAAATCCCGCTATTCTGGGGCGCTAAACGCAGACCATTGGACTGCGAATAGCCAAAACTGGACTGCAAATAGCCAAATCCCGCTGTTCTGGGGCGCTAAACGCAGACCATTGGACTGCGAATAGCCAAAACTGGACTGCAAATAGCCAAATCCCGCTGTTCTGGGATACTAAACGCAGACCAACCCCCCCCCCCCCCCCCCCTTCCCCTCTCCCCCCTCCTCTGGAACTGGGCGAGAGGGGTTACCTCGTGGAGCTCGGCGAGCCTCCTTGCTGGGTTGGGGCGAGACCAAGGGTCTTCCCCCTTACCAGGGTCGGGGGCGAGAGAGGGGGTCGGCCCCCCTCCTCCACTCACCCCTGGCTGGGTGCGGGCGAGAGGGGGGGGCGCCCGCCCCTCCCCTCTCGCCCCTAGCTGGGCGAGGGCGAGAGGGGGGGCACCCGCCCCTCCCCTCTCGCCCCTAGCTGGGTGCGGCGAGAGGGGGGACTCCCGCCCCTCCCCTCTCGCCCCTAGCTGGGCGAGGGCGAGAGGGGGGGCACCCGCCCCTCCCCTTTCGCCCCTAGCTGGGTGCGGCGAGAGGGGGGGCTCCCGCCCCTCCCCTCTCGCCCCTAGCTGGGCGAGGGCGAGAGGGGGGGCACCCGCCCCTCCCCTCTCGCCCCTAGCTGGGTGCGGCGAGAGGGGGGGGCACCCACCCCTCCCCTCTCGCCCCTAGCTGGGCGAGGGCGAGAGGGGGGGCACCCTCCCCTCCCCTCTCGCCCCTAGCTGGGCGAGGGCGAGAGGGGGGGCACCCGCCCCTCCCCTCTCGCCCCTAGATGGGCGAGGGCGAGAGGGGGAGGCACCCGCCCCTCCCCTCTCGCCCCTAGTTGGGCGAGGGCGAGAGAGGGGGGCACCCGCCCCTCCTCCTCTCTCCCCCTCACTTACCTCTTACTCCAGCTGGGTGAGCAGGAGGTTTTTGCCTCTACCACTCTCCCTCCTTTCTCCCTGTCTTGGATCATACTACAGACGCGGCCCCGATGCACTCCTGGGTCGTGGCAACCTACTCGATGGATATGGGGGTTGTACAGAATGTTACCCTTATAATTCAACACCATCATGGATATAATGTTCTTCATATTATATATGATGGTGATGGTGATGGTCGTACGATGACAAGGAGGTATCCGGGGTATAAGAAAGTAATATTTAAGAGAAATTGTAAATGATGATCTTCACAACTTGAAGTATTTTAGGTATTGAGATGGAACGACTACAACATTTTTGGTCTTTAGCGATATTCATTTTGTGACATTTATAAAATGTTGTTTAAACATATAATAGATAACACTTTACAATTATTGCAATCAAGTAGCAGTTTTAGGCAACACACACTATGACAACAATTATTTATGTTTTGAAAATAGTTTGCAGTTTTAGGGAGCATTTTTCAAGTGTTGTTAGAGACCGAAAATGTTGTAGTGAACTGTTAAGAAGAGGATTCACTTGATTTAGAGGAAGAATGTGCTTGAGATACGTTCAGAGTTTGTGGAGTCGAGATATAAGAAAGTTGATGCATGCATTTATGAATGAAAACTCAACACTATTACTAATCAATACTATTACTAATTTAGAGGTAAGCTATTGGAGGATCCATGGCCGGAGATACATAAGGCTTATGGGAAAGCTAGAGTACCTTTGGGTTATATGACCTAATATTTCATATTCAGTCAGCATTGTTAGCTAGTTTATGTCTGATCCTATTAGGAGTTATTGGGATACAATAATTAGGATCAATTGCTTGTGCGGGACCCTGCCAATTCCTCTGAGTTTCATTCTTGCGAACGTACTCTCCAGGCGGGATACTTAGCGCGTTAGCTACAACATTGCACGGGCTGATATGCATAGCACCTAGTATCAACCATTTACGACTATAGGACTACTGGGGTATCTAATATCATTTTCTCCCCTAGCTTTCGTCTCTCAGTGTCAGTGTCGATCCAGCATAGTGCTTTCGCCGTTGGTGTTCTTTATGATCTCTACGCGTTTTACCGAAACTGAAATACCTAAATAGTGCCCTAATTAATGAAATCTTGTATTCGAATTGTACGTGGGCATGAATGTGTATCCTAGAGGAGCAAGAAGCAACATATAAAGTCTTGATCAAGCGCATGGTAAAACAAAAATTTGTGGGCAGTGTCACTTGTGAGATTATTTGGATCAAATAACTTATAGGAGAACCCCATATTTATATAATGATCTTATGAGGCTGCATTCTAATGATCAAGCATCCATCTATATCACTTTCAATTAATCTTTTTCATGAGAGAACTAAACAATTGAGATTGTAACCGCCTCTTTCCTTGATCGAGTGAAAAACAGATTGTTGTTGGCTTGCTGCCAGTGGGCGCAACCCATCTTGAGGTGAACCGCATAAATCTTTGTCTTCGGTGATCGTTCTATTCTCATTTCCGCAACAGACGTGTCTCCGAAGATTAAAACTAGATAACACTTCGAAAAATTATTCACAAAGCCTCTTGTCTAAATGTGAGTTCATTTATTTGCAATTAACAAGCTGGGCATGCACGCATGTACTATGCTATGATTCAGGATGAGTAGCAGTGCTAGAATGGTAATATTATAACCCTACTTGTATAAATTGACAATTTCCAAGTAGTATGAACTTCTTTAAGAGTTCATTTGGTTGAATGCAGCAAAAATAGTTAGTAGTCTCTACAAATATCCTCTAAAATTTCTTAGAAAATTGAAGATTTCTTTCTATTTATACCAACACAAAACAAAATCTTTGTTTGATGTTGATGGTGACAATGAGGAGACAGAAGCATTCATTAATTTAATATGAAACATGAAATGTAATTTGCATATGATTATTCAGCAAATTTAACCATATAAAATAATGCTTTCAGTAATGATCATGCAGACATAGGACCAAATACTAAACCACTGGATTGGTTCACGAGAATGAAAATAGCAGCGGGAGCAGCCAAAGGCCTCGAGCATTTGCACGACAGAGTCAATCCGCCCATGATTTATCGCGATATGAAGGCGTCAAACATACTTCTTGACGAAAACTACAATCCAAAGTTATCGGATTTTGGGTTAGAAAAGCCGATGAGAGTGATGGGAACCTACGGATGTTGTGCTCCAGAATACGCTTTCACCAGAAAGCTAACAAAAACGACGGATATTTATAGCTTTGGAGTCTTGCTTTTGGAGCTCATCACCGGAAAGAAAGCTATAGACAGCACTAGACAGAGAAATGAGCAATATCTTGCTCATTGGGTATGGCTTTTTTCTTTGTTTGTTGTTTTTTGTTCTTTAGTTTTGAATGTTTGTCTTGATATAAAAATGTATTTTTTAGTATGAATAATTGCCAAAACTTTTCCCAAAAGTTCGCATAATGGCAGGTTGCGCCCCTCTTAATTTTGAATTACAAAATCCCCCGTGTAAGTTTATATTTCATAACATCCGTGCACAAAAATATCCTTGGAGTAAATTTCAAGGAAGGGTCTTTTTGTGCATGGATGTTATGAAATGTAAACTCAGAAGAGATTTTTGTAATTTCAAAACTAAGAGGGAAGCAGCCTGTAATTCAGCAACTTTAGAGGGGAGGTCCTAGTAAATGTCCTTTTTTTAGTATAGCATATATTAAATTTGTTAGAACTCCACCACTTCGCCCGTAAGGACTTTGCTCTCTTGCATGCGAACTTTTGTTTTAATTTTGTGGCATCATAATTGATATCGTGTTAGAATTTGTGTATCCAATCCAAAATCAATCGATTGTATGCATACGAGACTAAGATTTATACTAACTATTAATTACTCAAATCTCTCATTGGAGTTAGCTTAATTATCGGTTGCACCACTCTATCTTTTGAAATTATAAAAATCTCCCTTGTGTTTATGTTTCATAACATGTATGGACATAAATATTCTCAAAAGTGAAGTTTTTGTCTTCGGATGGTCTGGGATCCGGATGAAATAATCGCCCGTCTCAAGGGGTATTTTTGTACATGCATTTTATAAAATGTAAATCTACCAAAGAGATTTTTGTAATTTCAAAAGACCGGTCGATGTAGAACATGTAATTTAGCAAACTTATATGGGAGTTCCACCCTTTAAATTAAGGGCATTGTTAAAGGCAAACCAGAAATGACTATTGACAAACCAATTTCTACGAGTTATTACGCGGCTTTTGAAAATACGTTTTGTACATGCATTTTTAGGAAAAGTGTTAAACGCAAAAATTGTAGATCTCGTCGAGATCTACAACTTTCAGGTTGAACACTTTTCCTAATAATGCACGCACAAGACCCTAAAATCGCCCTGATCGTTATTATAGTGAATTTTTGAAAACAACAAGAAAATACGTCTTGTACATGCATTTTTAGGAAAAGTGTTCAACACGAAAGTTGTAGATCTCGACGAGATCTACAATTTTCGTGTTGAATACTTTTCCTAAAAAAGCATGTACAAAGCGTATTTTCAAAAGCCGCGTAATAACTCATAGAAATTGGTTTACCAATAGCCATTTATGGTTTGCCTTTAACAACTCCCTAAATTAACTACAAAAGTCATAATTCTCCCATCAGTGGACAATTTTCTCAACATCAATTTCTAAAAAAGTGATTTTCAAAAAGTCCACTTTTTGGAAAAAAGATTCATGTCATTAATAGCTAAGAATCATAATATCTTTGGTTAATTGGCTAGTTCTCTTCTTCTTTCTTCTAGCTTATGCTACTATTTGCATTTTCCATTGCAGGCTGCTCCTCTGTTTAAAGATCGAAGAAAGTTTCCTAAAATGGCTGATCCACTTCTCAACGGTAACTTTCCAATTAAGGATCTCTATCAAGCCCTCGCCATTGCCAACATGTGCCTTCAGTACGAAGCAAGCAGCCGCCCTCTGATGAGCGACGTCGTCACCGCAATCGAGTATTTGGTGACGCCAGAAACTGAATCTTCGGAGCCGCCTCTCGAAGAATCAAAAAATTCTCAGAAACTAACTACTTCTGATCCTGAAAAACTCGAGCTTCAATCGGTTCCCGACAATGGCCGCGCACGGACGAGCACTGTAAGTTTCGACGGCGAGACATTTCAGTCACTGTCTAGTGATGCAGAGAGCTGCGGTACCTTGAGGGAAGAAGATGAACAAACTGGAGAAGATTGAAGGGCGGGAAAGACATTGTCAAACCAAGCTGCAGATTTTATAGAAAAGGATATGACCGTTGTGGCAGTTCAAATTTCAGGAGAGTGAGCGGGCATATGTTCTTCCCCTTTAAGACAATTCTTTTGGTGGTGAAAACTGTGAGAAGGTGACATTTGACTTAATGTCACCGGGAGGTGACCCGTATCGCCTGATCTGAACTATCTCAAACGCCGGCCGATCGGCGTCGTTCTCTGTTGATTTGGTGAAGATCCATTGCGGCGGGGTTGCTATCAATTCTATCGCCGCCGGGATGTTTTTTGCCGACGGAGGGAGGAGCGTCTTTCTGTTGCGGAGATAAACTCCGGCTGCCTGATATTTGAATATCTTAAGAGAAGAAGGTTGTTATTAAGTCCAATTCTCGAATAGCACCCCAAAAATTGTAAAAAATTTCATTATATTCGCAGCACAATTCTTGCTAATCTCGCCTCATCGAATAACCTACTCCTCTCCATCTCTCTCCTCTCGTTGCCTAAACTCTAGCGACGATTATTTGCAGTCCTAAAACGATTATTCGTAGTCCTAAAAACACATAAAACGGCTATTCGCAGTCCTAAAAGCACTTAAATTCATTGGACTGCGAATATGAATGGACTGTGTTTAGCCATTATAGGACTGCTTAGTGAATTTTGATTCCTCTCGCCGAGGCAATGAATTTTGACTACTTACACGTCAAAAACGGTGACCGAATGAGGTAGAAACGGCTCTGATAAGACGTAAGTGTTAAGATTTTTTTGCTCGAGGAAGGCGACGTCTGCCCCCCCCCCCCCCCCCCCCCCCCCACAAATTTTTGGATCCATCGATGATTCTGGATGCACAAAAATGATATCTTGAGCTAGCAGAAATGATCTCCCCGTGAGTATAAATGATATCGCGAGAGAGTAGAGATGATCATTCAGAAATGATATCATGTATGAGCAAAAATGATATTCCGGACGACCGGAAATCAGCTCCCTGCGAGCAGAAATGATATCCTAGATGAGCAGACATAATCTCTCATAAATGATACCTCGGCCAAACAAAAATTAATTATATACCGTTCGAGTAAAAATGATCTCTCTGTGAAGGGTAATGATATCCCGGACGAGCAAAAATGATATCTTGAAAAAGCAAAAATATTCTCCATGAAATAGAGATGTCACATCTTCATTTTAAAAGCGCCTCTTCTTCGAGCTTCTCTATCCCAAATTCAAAAACTTTCGCCCAACTATCATCGGGAAAATCTCTCGCCCTAACTCGACGGCGACGCCAAATCCACCGCACATCTCGCCGGGAAAATCTCTCGCACTAACTCGACGGAGACACAGAGTAGGTCATCCACTACTTCCTGTAGAGGAAGCAGGACTGCTTGTGGGGTAGAGGTTTGAGAACTCGAACAACCTGTGGAGACCGCATACTGACGCTCACGAAGAGTAAGCACTCATATAATATATAATATTAAAATGTCAATATTTACTATTTAGTATAATATTTAGTATTGCTTATAATATTTTTGAAACTCCTTCGTATTATGGTTCTGTCATTCTGCATTCATTCTGATTTTATTGCAGGAATCTCATCGATTTTTTCACAACTTTATGTATGATTTTTTTCCTGTCAAAATCATGTCAATTTGCAGTGGTAAATTTTGATTTCTTATTGGGGGCAAATCAGAATTGGCTATTCGCAAACCAATTTCTATGAGTTATTCGCTCCTTTTGAAAACATTCTTTGTATTGTTGTACATGGATTTTTAGGAAAAGTGTTCACACTAAAATTGTAGATCTAGTCGAGAACTACAACTTTCGTGTTGAACATTTTTTCTAAAAATACACGCACAAGACATTATCGCCCTGATCGTAACTATAGTGAATTTTTGAAAATAACAAGAAAATACGCATTGTCCATGCATTTTTAGGAAAAGTGTTCAACACGAAAGTTGTAGATCTCGACGAGATCTACAATTTTCGTGTTGAACACTTTTCCTAAAAATGCACGTACAAAGCGTATTTTCAAAAGACATGTAATAACTCATAGAAATTGGTTTGCGAATAGCCAATTCTGACTTGCTTTTAACAATTCCCTTCTTTTTTTCTCCTAGGTGTTGGAGTTGGGGAACACTTCCGACTCTCTTGTTTCTCACACCGGGTTAGCTCACGTGAGCTTAGAGACATCGGAGCGTGACTCTCTCCGATGATTGAAGTACCAGCGAACGCGGGGGTCTGGGGGCGGCGAGCTCCCGACGGCGGTCCCTCCGGTAACCCGGTGTGCAGATAACCGGGTTTCGGTTCCGTGGCCTATTTAAAGGCGTGTAACCCGAATCTAGGGTTAAGGATTTTTTTCTTAGCAGTTTCGGCTGAGGAGTTTTGGAGGCGTCTACGAGGAGATTCCGTGGAGAGGCGTTTCCGCCGGTGGTTCCTCCGTTTCTTGTCCAAAGAGAGGGGTGCGAGGTAGGACCGGTTTTGATCCGTGTAACCTCGAGTGTTTTGTAATCTCTATTGGTGAATACAAGAAGGTGAAGCGGAGGCGGGATAGGGGACGTAACCCGGTTTTGGGTGAACCTCTTAAATTTGTGTGTTTTCTGTGATTTTCTCTTCCTTTTTCGTTCGAATCTCTCTTCTCGGCACCCCATGTTTTTCTACACTAGGCATGCAATTAGTTGTAGCAGATCATGATTTATTGGTTCAATATTTAAACGTGTTGTCTCCATCCCATAATTTTTATTTTCGTTCCCGCAAGATACATCATCAAATTCGAGTCTTGATTTTAGATGCTAGTGACTCCATATGTAGATTTGAACTTCAAGCAAATTTCACATTATTTGAAATGTAACTCTATTTTTTGTCCCGTATTTTGGTATTTCCGGCTAGATCAAAATGATGTGCTTGAAGTATGTCAAATGTCTTAAGAGAGGCTCAAAATTCGGTATATCCGGCTGGATCAGTCCTGTATCAGTAACAATATTGACTTGTTGTTAATAAAATTATGGGCGATGCTTGGAATATCTTCATTTTATGCATCAATCAGGAAGAGATGATGCATCATTAATGTAACTCTATTTTTGTGCTCAAAATGCTAGGAAGATGTTATATGCATATTTCTTGCATTTATCTATTTTTATGTTTTTCTCCTCATCACCCCTCACACATATATGCAGATGGAAGGCCAATATGCTGGAACATACTTGAACACCCGATGCACAGTTCTACCTTTAAGAAGCTACCTGCACCGATATTGGCAGTGATTTTAGAGCCATCAAAGCAGTTATTACTGAGCTCTTTGGTTTTGCACTTTTTCACCCTTCCTGATTTACCACAAAACATTCCTCTATTGTATCGGCTAATTAGGTTGTACATGCTAGATAAGTATGCATTCTTGTTAGAGCAATATTATATAAGGATGGCAATCAACGAAGTGGTTTTGATACTCGACCTTCCCAATAGGTGAGAGGATTATGATTTTAGAAGATCTCCGGCCTCCAAGGTTACACAAGATGACCTTGTCAACCAGCTGAATGAATTAGCAAATATAGACAGTTTCCAATGAAGTTGAAATGCAGAGAGTATATGCACTTGTGAAGTACCTACATTTTAGGTTTTTATTTCCCCTCAAGTCTCTTAGAATTTCAGCATGCCTGAAATCATTTGGAGGCTTGGAAGAATTTCTAAGATATAACTGGCCTAAAGCAATCCAAACATTTCTACATAAGCAGTTTGAGGAGCTACATACTCTCAGCTGCTCCCGGAAAAAACCTGTCAGCCTGGGTTATCCGGAAGGGTTCTCTATTGTTGTGGTAAGTGCTTAATATGTTTAATACTTCAAGTTGTTAAAGTGCCACTAATTAATTTGTTTTGGTTTGTTATCTTTTAGATTTTTTTTGAACATACTAATATCCAGGTTCAGTGGATGAGCTAGCTCGATCATGTTTGTGTCTATGAGCTGCAAAGGTGGTTACAGTTTCAAGTTTTGTTCTGAGTTAACTACAATGTTGTTCCCAAAAAATAGGTAAATAATTTACGAAAACACATTGTTAGTTTCTAGTTTTGTTCTTCTTACTAATTGACGATTACTAATATCTTATGTGCAGGTAGTCCTGACCAAAAAGCCCCCCGGGCCCGGGCTTGAACCGGGCTTACCGGGCCCGGGCTTGAACCGGGCTTACCGGGCCCGGGCCGGGCCTTGTTTGCAACCGGGCCGGGCCGGGCTTTCGCCCATGGAAGGGGGCCTACCTAGGCCCCCAGGGCCGGGCCGGGCCGGCCAGGTCGGGCCTAAGGCCCGACCCGGTTTTCTTCCTAGTAGGCGGGATTAAAATCCCGCCTAATAGGATTAGGCGGAATTTAATCCCGCCTAGCCTAAATCCGGCCAGCTGGCGGGATTTCCTATTGGAAATCCCTCCTAGCTGGCGGGATTTCCATGGAAATCCCTCCAGAAGGCGGGATTTCCTGCCTGCCCGGGTGCCGGGCCCAGGCTAGGCCCAGCGCCCGGGCTTTGCTCGGCCCGGGCCGGGCAACCAGCTTATATGGGGGCCCTGTAAGGCCCCCCAAGCCCGGCCTTGGCCCGGGCTGGGCTTTTCTTGGGCCGGGCCTAGCCGGGCTTTTACCGGGTCGGGCCCCCAGGCCCGGTTTTTAAGGGCACGACTATGTGCAGGTAAGGCCTAGTTTTATTTGGCTAAGCACAGAGGAGCAAGAGATTTTTGGTCCTAAGGAGTCAGAGTCCTCTTTTGATGAGACACCGAAATTAAAGTTGGAGAAGAAGATGGACAAAGGGAAGAAAGTAGCCGAGGAGTCGCTTGATAAGGAGAAAGCTCAGGAATTGAAGGAGAAGACTCAGAAATAGAAGGAGAAGAGGAAAAAGGAGAAGGTATTAAAAAGATTAATTAAAAAGGAGATTAATCAATTGGAGGGAAAACTGCTTATAGAAATCAGTGTTGTGTGAACTATAAGGAGAGATTTGTTTCACTTGTCATCCTTATTCAATCCATGTCGCATGTGCATGAACCCAAACCATCCGTCGCCACACCATCTTTGCCTCATGTTACTCTAGTTCCCACCACATAGATTCATTCTTTGAATGAAATTGTTTCTAGTATTCAATGTACACCATATTCCAAAGGCCGTAAAAGACTCGTGCTCAGCTGCGTGTAGCAGGGGAATCTAGAGAAGAAATTCAGTTCTCAGGAAGGTTATATCTTACAACAGATGTAGGAGAGCTGATAGACTCTACATTGACTTGTTATGTCTCTAGGTAAATTAATATTTTTTTATTTTAAATTAAACTCAACTTTTTTGTCTCAGTTGCATGTATATTAATTTCTGTCTACATGAACTTGTTGTGATGTAGTGATTATATATTTGAAAGTGGCAATATTACTATGATAAGATCGGGGATGGAAGATCTTTTACGGGAGAGATGACTCATGGATACTCACTTAGATGCCTTCACCGTTCTCCTAAACCATCGCAAGAGTACATCCCCTAAATCTTGGAAAAAATTCCCAATGTGTCACCTACTCATGCGGTAACATTTCTTCATATTAATCTTCTATTCTTGGAAAACACCCTTGTGATTTATCTAACAAATTATCTTAAAGTGATTTCATAATCTAGGATATATTACCCATGTATTATAAAGAGGATAATCTGGTCATTAGATATCCCAGGATATCACACTCACGCTAGAGTGTCAAGACCTGTCCAAAACAAGCACAAAAGTCAGTTGAGTTATACTTTCGTCGAATAGAAGTCGACGCAACTTCAACTACAAGTCGAAGCAAGTTCGAATACAAGTAGAAGTAACTCAGACTGAAATCGAAGTATCAAGTGAAGTCGGCACAACATCGAAATGAACTCGACGTAGAAGGAAGAGCCTGTCGAAGAAATCTTAGAAGTCTAAGTAACTTTGATTTCAATTCGACGCAGAAGATGAAGTTCAAGTCCAAGTCTTCAACTCGACGGATACGTCGATAAGAATTCCACGCAACATCGACATCTGAGTTCAGTCAAAGTTAAGAAGGAATTTGAAACTGCTTCTATAAGAACTCAGAGGTGTATAAGAACTCAGAGGTGCGTCGAATAGAGTGGAAAATGAAATCGACGCTACGTCGAATACAGTAAAAAATGGAAGGTCTTCTGCTGACTTATCTAATGCCTTTTCGGAAAGTATCCAATGCTATGGTCTGATTTCTAATGGCTCATTTATTGTTAAGAATGGAATGGAGTGCTCCAGATAGACAGCAAGAACATTCTTGGAAGTTATTCAAATCAGATGGACGGGTCGGGAAACATAAATAGAAGGAAATATTTAATGTCCAATGGATATTCTTTCTAAGGACAGAACAGAAGATGACATAAATTAAAATACTATTCGACAAAGATTAAGTATACACAAGAAGGAAGAAAATTAAAAGCGAACATTATTATTCGGTCTTCTTCTTCTTCCTCAAGCTCTCTGAGATAGAAAATAAGAAGAACTTTGTACAGGAACACAAGGCTTCTTCTTCTTCACATCTTACAGTAGCATGCAAACTAGAGTACAGAGACCACAAGGATCAAAAGCTTACAACCCTTGCATTGTTCTCTACCATAAGCAAGGGTTCATTTTATACAGATCTTGAAAGACATCAAAAGCTCGCAGTTGTAGAAGGATTCATACAGCAGAATCCTCCTTTTCTTCTTCTTCTTTACTTCTCCTCTTTACTCTGTAACTGAGAAGAGTCTTAAGAATCCCTCTCCAAAGGATTCAGTTGGTTCTAAAAGACTCCTTATCAAAAGACTCAGTGGTTCTAAGAGTCTCCTTATCAAAAGACTCAGTGTGTGGTTCTAAGAGTCTCCTTATCAAAAAAATCAGTGGCTGGTTCTGAGAGTCCCCTTATCAAAAGACTCGGACACTTATAGTGCATTCCTACCAAGGTGGTAGAAGAGTGGACAACCCACATTTTGGGGAACCACTATAAAACTTTGTGTCTTCTGTGTTTGCATTTCTTTGCTGTAGCTTTACCTCTTACTATTTTCTGTGACTATATTATTATGTGTTGGTATTGTTGACTGCATAGTTATTAGAAGAGTTTTGATTGTGTGCATATTAGGGTAAAAGTTTTAAAACTCTATTCACCTCCTCCCTCTAGAGAAAACTCAGAGGGCACACTGTGCACTTTCAATTGGTATCAGAGGCAGGTTGATCATTAAAAGACTAATACCTTGATCAAAGATCACTTCTCACATTTTTCTATATTTAAAAACTATTTTAAGATAAATGAGTTCTAAGGACTATGCATCAACATGACCACCAGTGTGTAATCTAAATAAGTTTACACTCGAGAAGGTCAGAATAAAATTATATATGAACGCTATTGATGAAGACATCTTTGATGTCATTATTTCAGGTCCCCCAGTACCATATAGGAAATATGCCAGCGGATCTGCAACATAGGAAGTTATGTCAAGAGCTGAATGGATAAATGTTGAAAAGAAGCAGAAGGCATGTGATGTCAAGGCTATGAATATTCTGGTCTCCACTATGTCTGATGATATTTTCTAGAAAGTAGTTGACTACCAATCAGCAAAAGAGATCTGGGAATCCCTTTCCAGATTAGTAGAAGGAAGCTTTGATGAAAGAAAGGACAGAAAGTCCCTTCTCATATCCCAATATGAGAACTTTCAAAAGAAAGATGAGGAAAGTGTTGCTAAAATGCATGAGAGATTTAGCACTAGAATAAATGAGCTGAAAGGTCTAGATAAAGAGATCTCTCTGACTGAAATAAATGACAAGATCATCATGTTCTTCCCAAGCACATGAGACTCAAGGATGCGGGCCATCAGAGAGTCCAGATGCCATAGAGAGATCTCCACTGATGTCTTACAAGGAAATCTCAAATCCTATGAGCTACTATTGAAAAGCAGGGCTGAGACAGAGCCCAAGGAGGTTGTCTCAACTCCCATCCAAAGTAGTTTTGCTCTGAAGGTTGTTGAAGGAGATCCTTCCACTCCTGAAAATGAGATGTTCAGCCTTTTAGCAAGAAAATTCAGAAAGTGAGTCAAGACAGAAGATTCAAGAAAAAAGAGTGGAACTCAAAATCTAGATTTAATAAGACTCCAAAGCAGGAAGTTATATGTTTTTTCTGCAGAAAACCAGGACATATAGCTCCTGAGTGTCCTGAAGAGCAACATGACAGTAGCAGTAGTAGAAAGGAGCACAAGAATAATAAGTCCTCCAAGAAAAAAGGAGAAGAAAAGGGAAGGGGTGTCATTGTTGAAACCTAGAGTGACACAGAATCTGACTCAAGCTCCTAATTATAGAGTGATGCTGCTGGTAAAACTGCCTGCCTGATGGCATTGGAGGTCTCCTCAGATGATGAAGGAGATCAGGTAAGTCTCTTTGGTGACTTTGAATTTAACTAAGAAGAATTTAAATTTTGCTTCAAAGAATTTTACAATGATTATCTTAAAGTTCAAAAAGGAATATAAACAGTTAGGGAAGAGCTAGAAGACTTTAAAAAAATGATTTGTATTCTATAAATTATGATCTGAGAAATCAACTTTGTAAAAAGGAATCAGACCTAACTAAAGAACTAATGAAAATCTAGCTTTAAAAGAAGAGCTTACAAAGACAAAAGCCTGTGAGGACTCACTCAATGGAAGGAGTCAAAAGATAAAAGATATTACATAAAATCTCTCCATGAGATACAAGCACCTAGGTCTAGGAGCAGACCCATCCACTAGCACAGAAATCCCTAGTAGACATGCTTGGAAAAATCCAGTTAGATTTGTTAGACCTACTGGCTATCAAATAAGTGAGGGGGTGTTGGAACCCGGATACCGGTCCAACTATGTTCGAGACTTGGGGGTGACTAGAGGCTACTTGTTTAGTGATCGACCCACGTGAGATAAGGTGATAAGGAACTAGATAACATACAAAACCGCTCCAACCTGCCTATAAACAGGACCCCCGTGCTGCAGCAAGGAGGTCCCGCCACATACCCGGAAGTCTATAGGAACTTCCCCTCCTAAAGCCAATGTTGAGCTTGGCACAAGAGAGACAGGCAAGGTACTCGCCCACCATAGGGGGGGGTGAAGGTCTCTTCTACTTGTGCCTTGGGGTCCTATTTATAGGCAAATCCAAATGGACTGCGAATAGCTGCTCCTGCCTTCTGAAGTGGACTGCAGATAGCCGCTCCCGCCTTCTGAAGTGAACTGCAGATAGCCGCTCCCGCCTTTTGACGGGGTGGAATTCTGTACTCGCCCAGGTGGAGGAGGTCTTCTGTACTCGCCCAGGTGGGGGAGGTCTTCTGTACTCGCCCAGGTGGGGGAGGTCTTCTGTACTCGCCCAGGTGGGGGAGGTCTTCTGTGTTGTCCTCATACATTTCTGATCTCGACGAATTACGGGTTATACACAATCTCCGCTTTTTTCGGGCTCGATGCGAGCTCGGAAAAACAATGTAGGACCCGTGGTTCGGAGAGATGGGCACTAGATGACATGTCGCTCAGTATTCCTCTCAAGCCCTTCGCTAGCTGAGCAAATTCAACTAAAATAGATGGAGAAGAGTCGACACCCTCCAGGAGCGAGGCTCAACTGAAGGTAGAGAAGATTAGACATCCTCCAGGAGCGAGGCTCAACTGGAGGTGGAGAAGATTCGACACCTTCCAGGCCCTTCGCTAGACAAGCGAGCTCAACTAGAAGTGGAGAAGATTCGACACCTTCCAGACCCTTCGCTAAACAAGCGAGCTCAATTGGAGGTGGAGAAAATTCGACACCTTCCAGGCCCTTCGCTAAACAAGCGAGCTCAACTGGAGGTGGAGAAGATTCGACACCCTCCAGGCCATTCGCTAAACAAGCGAGCTCAACTGGAGGTGGAGAAGATTCGACACCTTCCAGGCCCTTCGCTAGACAAGCGAGCTCAACTGGAGGTGTAGAAGATTAGACACCCTCCAGGCCATTTGCTAAACGAGCGAGCTCAACTGGAGGTGGAGAAGATTCGACACCTTCCAGGCCCTTTGCTAGACGAGCGAGCTCAACTGGAGGTGGAGAAGATTCGACACCCTCCAGGCCATTCGCTAAACAAGCGAGCTCAACTGGAGGTGTAGTTATTGAAATAACCGCTGTCTATAGTCACTATCGGGGGACTATAGACAGCGGTTATTGAAATAACCGCTGTCTATAGTACTATAGACATCGGTTATTTTAATAACCGTTGTCTATAGTCTCCCGACAGTGACTATAGACGGCGGTTATTAAAATAACCGCTGTCTATATTCTTCATTTGTTTAAAAAAAATGTCGCCTAGCATTTGCTCGCCTTATTGTTGCCTAGGCGGACTCCGCCTTGTCGCCAAAGCGTCAAGGCGGTCGGGGCTCGCCTTGGTACGCCTTGACGCCATGATAAGAATGACTGGGTCAGATTATAATTATTAGAAAAATATGATGAGATGTTTTCTTATGACCCTTGATATTGAGGTATGGAATATGGTAGAATAGAAATACTCTCCTCCTACATTTGTAGTTGGAGAGGTAACATTAGAAAAACCTAAGGAAAAATGGGATGACAGGGATAAACTCAAATGCAAAAATAACGTCAAGGCCATGAATGCTTTATTTTGTGTGTTAGATATAAATGAAATTAATAGAATTTCTGCATTTACTACTGCATATGATATTTGGAATCATTTGGAAATTACTTATGAAGGTACATCGCAGGTTAATGATTCAAAACTTTTCCAACTGGAGTCAGAATATGAAAAGTTCAGGATGGATGAAAGCGAAGATATTGATGCAATGTACACGCACTTCACCAAGATCGTCAATGCCTCCAAAGCTCTTGGAAAGACCTTCTCCAACAACGACTTGGTCCGAAAGATTCTTCGATCTCTTCCTCCAAAATTCAATCCGAAGGTGGCGGCTATCTCGGAGTCGCACAATCTAAGAATGCTCCAGATTGAGAGCCTCATTGGGAATCTCAAAACCCATGAGGTTGAACTCAAGATTCAATATGATGAATACAACAAGGAGCCAAAGAAGAAGACATTGACACTAAAATCTAAGGAGGAGTGCCAAGAGGATGAGGATGAAGATGAAGAAAGTCTCTTGGTAAAGAACTTCCGAAAGTTCATGCGAAATACGAAAAGGAGAAACACCTTCCGAAAATATTTTCAAAAGGATGCAAGAAGGAAAGGGTCATCTTCAAAGAAGAAAAAGGAGAGAGATGATGAAGAAGAAAGACCTCCACCGGAATGCTATCATTGCAGGAAGACCAGACATATTCGGAGCCAGTGCCCAAAGTTTTTGAAGAAGAAAAAGGAAAAACGGCACAAATGAAAGGAAAAGAGGAAGGTACTAAAAGCTAAAACATTGTGTGACTCCTCCTCCTTCGAAGAATTAAGCGGATCTTCATCAAGCGACAATGAGGAAGCAAACATGTGCCACATGGGACATGAAAATGACGACGATGACACAAGTGTTCTTAGCGACACTGAGGTAATTCCTCCAACTTATGATGAACTTTTTAATGAATTTCTTGAAACTTGCAAAACTTTTGATAAAAATATGAAAAATAGTATTTTATTGAATCGTGATTTTATTGAATCGTGAAAATGAATCTCTAATTAAAGAAAATCAAAAACTTTCCAAAAAAATAATTGTTTTAGAAAAAAGAAAGGTTTCTTGCCAATAGTGTGATCACTCCATTAAGATGGCAAAAGATATTGAAGATTTTCTTTCTAAAGCTCTCTCCCATGCCAAAACTCTTACAAAAGAGAAGGGAGAATTAGAAAGGAAATTAGAAGCCTCTCTTTTGCAAATTAAAATTAATAAAAAAGGTTTTGAAAATAGGTGTGTCATGCTTGTGAAAGAAAATTCATCACTTAAAGCACAAGTTTATGATCTCACCATGACCATTAAAAAATTTGGAATAGCCAAAAATCACTGGATATGATTTTACGGAACCAGTGCCAAAAAATTTGGAATAGCCAAAAATCTCACCATGGCCCTCGAAGGACATCCTCCCCTCTTTTGCTTTCCTTAAATTGTCGGCCTGCGTGCCGAAGTATGTTTGAGCTAAAATACAATTTTCAATGTAAGGCCTTAAGGCCGTAACTCTATTATTTTATTCCTAGGATAGTGGACAGTTCTAAAAGGTGTTTTTAATCAAATGCTTCCGCTTTCGTTTTATTCACTATGGTGTAGTTGTAGCTCTTTCTGTTTATCACCTTATAATGCCTAGCTAGTGTGTATAGTATGGCGTGGGGTCTCGGCCGGACCTACTGTTATATTATTTGTACTGGCAGGGTGTTACAGGATTACCCAAATCATTTTGGGTCGAAGTCGTTAATACTTCATGTTATGTAATTGATCGTGTCATGCTTCACCCATTTTTAAAATTAACTCCTTATGAATTACATTTCCAAGAGAAACCTAATGTATCTTACTTTCGTGTTTTTGATTGTAAATGCTTTATATTGAACACTAAAGATACCTTAGAAAAGTTTGATGAAAATGTGATGAGGGAATTTTATTGGGTACTCTTCAACTAATAATAAAAGGACTAAAATAATTGAAGAATCTATTCATGTTATACTTGATGAGCTTATTCATTTTGTAGATACTAATCCTACAGGAATTGAAGAGGAATCCCTTCCCACTTTGGAGCATGAGAATGTTTAATCACTTGGTGAAAAGGAGAAAGAGGAGAATGAGGAAGAAAGAAGAATATGTACCTCCAAGTGAGCTCAAATTTTCAAAGGATCATCCAAGAGAACTTATTATTGGAGAACCATCAAAAGGGGTAACTACTTGTTCTTCTTTACATGAGTCATTTTCAAACATTTGTTTTGTCTCCGAAACAGAACAAAAAACGTTTTAACCGCTTTAAATTATGAATTGTGATTTTTAGCCATGAATGAATAACTTAATCAATTTGAACATAATAAGGTTTGGAACCTTATAGAGAGACATCTAATCATCTGGTTGTTGGTGTTAAATGGATTTTAAAAAAAAATTAGATGGTGACTCTAGAATTATATAGAATAAATCTAGATTAGCTGCACAAAGTTATTCACAAATCGATGGGGTAAATTTTGATGAAACTTTTGCACCCGTTGCTCGCCTAGAATTTATTAAAAAAATCTTGCATTTGCGAGTTTTAAAAGGTTTAAATTATTTCAAATGGATGTTAAAAGTGCATTTTTAAAAGAGATTATAAAAGAAAAAGTACATGTTGAACAACCCACCAGTTTTATTAATGAATATTTTTAATCATGCGTATAAATTAGAAAAGACACTTTATGATTTGAGACAAGTGTCACATACTTTGTATGAAAGATTAAAATCATTTTTATTAAAGCATGGATATACTATGAGAAGTGCGAATAACACACTCTTCATTAAGCATTGTAATAATGATTTGATAATTTTGCAAATTTATGTTGATGATATTATTTTTGGAGCCACTAATGAAGTAGTTTTAATGATAAAAATGAATTTGAAATGAGATTGGTTGAAGAACTCATATATTTTCTAGGATTTCAAATCACACAAAGATATGATGGTATTTTTATTTGTCAATCTAAAACAAGCTAATACTCCAATGAGTGTACCACTAAAGTTAGGAAAACATGAAGTCAATATTTCTATAGATCAAGCATTATATAGAGGAATAATATGATCATTATTATATTTGAGTGCATCTAGACCTGATATTATGTTTGTCGTTTGTTTATCTCCTAGATTTCAAGCTAACTCAAAAGAATCACATTTAAAAGTGGTTAAACAAATTTTTAGATATCTAATCGGAACATCTAGATTAGGCTTATGGTATCCACATAATGATTCCTTTATTTTAAATAGTTTTGTTTATTCGGACAATGCGGGATAGATCGTAAGAGCACTAATGACAGATGTCATTTCATATATAGGCCATTTACTTGTATCATGGTCAAGTAGGAAACAGAATTCTGTTGCCCTCTCCACCACCGATGCCGAATATATCGCACTAGGTAGTTGTTCTGCACAAGCTGTATGGTTGACACAAACATTAGAAGACTTTGAAGTTCGTCTAAATAATTTTGAGCTAAAGTTTGACAACAAGGGCGTTATCGATCTTACAAACAATCACGTACATTATTCTAGATCCAAACATATAGATGTCCGACATCATTTTATTAAGAATCATATTAAAAAACATGTAATAATTAGCTTTATATGGACTGATTCTCAACTTGCGGACATTTTTACCAAACCTCTCCCCGGTTCTAGATTCAATATGGTAAGATTAGAATTATGAGTTTTGGATATCCTAGCTTAAAATATTTAAAACCACAATTTTTTGCTTATTTTCTGTTTTTCTTGCTGCATTAGATAGCCCCCATAATGACAAATCATATTCAAGAAAAATTAGAAGCAAAAAATTACGAAAAAAATATATGTTTTGAACGAAAAATCAAGTCCTTGTTGTTAACGCCCGACATTAGTTATTACCGTCCGCGTTAGTCTAACTGACGTTAGTTATTACTGTCGACGTTTCTCTAACTCTTAATATATCAGACCCATCTCTGAATTTTTCCTTTCTGAAATTTTTTTTACTGCATTTTACACTGATTTCAAAAAGTTTATTGTATTTTAGTTTTTGATCTTTTCCTTAAAAAACAAAATCAAAGATATAATTACAAAATAATTTCAAAAATACAAAAATATATTTTCCCTTACATTTGTTTGTTTGTTTCTGTTTTGTTATTAAAAAATTAAAAAAAATGATTATGCTTCATTGACAAAGTCAAAGATGATAAGATTTATCACTTAAGAATTATTTACAATGTTTGATTTTACTTTCAAGTTTCTTTAAACCATTTTTTTGTTTATGTCATGCATTGAATTTTATCTTATAATGTGCAATGAATTTGATTGTAGAGTACACATGCAGAATTATTTTCGCATGCCTCTAAGTATGATCAGTAATATTTTATATTTAATAATGATTATCTAACTTACATTTTTTGATAACCTACATGTATTTTCTTAATCATACTCTTGCATGATTGTGTAGTATAATAACTTAACATATTGAATTACATAAATAGATTACTTACACAACATTGTATTCTTTCTTGCAATTTGTATTCATGCGCTTGTTATTAGAGAAATGTGGTTTAAAAATAAAATTTTATGTTTGCAAAACAAGTGAATTTGGAGTCCTTGGTCACAAAAATAAAAAAATCAAATAAAAATATGTGACAAAAATAACTCCACTAAGTACTACTCACCCTCCTGATAAGCCTTAATGAGCAATGTGAGGTTGAACACCTTGGAAAGAATTCTAAAGTGCCTTGTGCAAACAAAAATCACACAACATCTCTTTAAAAAAAATCTTCATGTGCATTAAAATTTGTGGAAGTAAAATTATTTCTGTTTATTTAGTGTTATGTTCTTATATTACACGCTTTCATGTGGTTTGATTTATACACTTGTATACTTTATGAAACACATTTTTATACACATCATAATCTTATATAAAACTTTCACTCATGAGAATTGAACCTTAAAGCATATCTACACTATTATTAACAAACTTGTGTAAATGTACTAGATAATAAAGCACGATCTTTATAATATTTGTTTTTTACTTGGAATTGCAAATTACTTTACATTGTGAAACATATCTTTTCTTGATATTTTCAATCATGCTTGCAAATTTTATGATAACAATTTCAATGAAAATGCATCTTTTGTACTTAAATTCAAACATCTTCTTATTTGACTTAAAATTCATTATATTTTATAGTTTAATATTCTTAAAGATGTTCATTTTAAAGAATGCGTCAACTATTTTTCATTGTATTTACTAATTTTAAAAAATTATTTCTAAAGTTGATATTACTGTCATCTCTACATAGTACACAATAAAACATATTGCTATCACTCTACCACACTTTTTAATAATACCAAAAGGGGAAGAATAAATTAAAGAAATCTATTATTTAGGGGAGTAAATCATAAAATGCATCTATGTAGGTGGAGTATTCATATAGGGGAAGTATGTACACTTATCATGCTTATCATATACTATAAACATCATTCTAGTTATAGTTGATTTCTTCCTAGAGGATTTGTTATTATCAAAAGAGGGAGATTGTTGGAGCATGCGTTCCGCATCTCTTGATTTGAGAATAACAAATCACATTGTGTATTTGATCATGCTTGTCGTGTGTTTATAGTATGCAGGAACTACTGGAACAATACCCCTATGTGTAGAATGTTGAATGCAGCCAAAGCTCTGAAAAGAGAGCTAACACCCAACGTTAGCGTTAATGCGAGCAGTAGCATATTATCGAGAAGCTATGTCCACAAGAAGGAATGTCATCGTAAATGGAATATCGACGAGAAGAAATATCGACGTGAATGGAATGCTAACGCTCGACGGTAACGTTACCGTGAGCGGTAGCATATCGTCGAGAAGCAATGTCGACAAGAAGGAATATCGTCGTGGAGGGAATGTCGACGAGATGTCACCCGCACATCGAGCCAACGCGGAGCGTTAGTACTACCGCGGCACGATAGGACCACCTTCAGCCATGATCAACCATGACCTCCACGACATCAGACATATTTCTACAGGAACGCTGGCGCGGGGTGGTAGTTTCCAGAGCCTATATAAAGGATGGATCTCTTTGTTCTATGTTCCGACCTTTCTAGCCACAACTCCAACCTTTCGTGAGAGCCTTCATCTCTGAGTTCTACAGCACTCCCAACTCCATCTTTGAAGATCAAGAGTGATAAGGAGATTTCCAAATGACCAAACTACAAGAAGGACGCACGCTTCAACTCTGATGATGTTCATGGCGTTTCTTCATCATCTCTTTCAGAGCTCTTCAATATAAGGAGTTTTTATTTCATAATTTACTTTGTATTCCTTTATTTTATTTTTTAACGGTAGTGAATTCGACACGGTTGTTGGCGACTAGGCCTTGCGATATTTAGGAGGAATCTGTCGCGGTGTGTGCAGCGATTAGGTCTAGGTGTAGATCTAGGGGGATTCTAAGGTCGTATTTGGAGAACGATAGACTATAGGCTATAGCCAATCGGTCCTTAGGAGAAGAATCAGTGAAGAAACAAAAAAATGATTTTTCTTATTGCCTCAATTTCAAACGTTATTGAAATTATTATCTTTGTAATTATCTTTTGAAATAAAATCGTTTTCATCTTCTCTGAATTGCTAGAACTTTATTTTATTTAAGAATTTTTAAGAAGAATCACTTTGGCACATTTTTCAAAAGATTTTATAATTCTGAAGAGCTAGCGTCGGGCGGTAACTATTAACGCCGGCGGTAGCAACATAAATAAATATTTTTTTTCTCTCAACATTATTCTCAGACAAATTTACAAGTTTTATTCAAAATTCAAAAAGCCCTTATTCACCCCCCCCCACCCCCTCTAAGGGTGACATAAGATCCAACAATATGGATCCTTTGTCGCCATTGTGCCCTATCTTTAGTCATAAAATATGTGTTTGACATGGCAACGGTTATGACCGCCACCAAGAAAAAAAAACTAATTTTGAATATAAAATTAAGTGAATGTGAGGTTGGGCGTTCAAGAACAACCGTTCATAACCACTTTGTTCATGACCGTCATCGTCGTGCCAAACAGACCCTTAATGATAATGAGATACGCACTTATAAGGACTTGAGACCCAAAGTTATATTATATTTGGGCATTTTAGTAAAAAATCATTAACAATATTCATGTCATTAAAATATAATTAAGTATATATTGAGGCCTAATATGATTTAGAACACTATAAATAGGTGGGAGCGTCCAGTAGATCCGACCTGATATTTCATATTGTATGCAACTTTTTGTTCTCCTTTCATCATTGCAATACTATCTTTAAGAGAAGAAAGAATCTTTTCATTCATGTCGATATCTTTAATCTTAGAAGAGA
Source organism: Dactylorhiza incarnata (assembly GCA_033032865.1). NCBI lineage: Eukaryota > Viridiplantae > Streptophyta > Magnoliopsida > Asparagales > Orchidaceae > Dactylorhiza > Dactylorhiza incarnata. The sequence continues at coordinate 8,610,193 of JAWHQI010000094.1, read as the reverse complement.
CGACAGTCCCCGAATGAATTAGGAATCACAACATAGTGATGATAACATTGTTAAGTGAAGGATTTGTGCTTTTGGTGTAGTGAAATGCCACTTGTCCATTCAAATTCCGAGGTTTCTCCTTCAATTTTGAATATGTTCGGTTGAAAAATGTTGCTATGATGGTTAATTGGAAATGCTTCGGTTACAAACTTTGCCGTTTGTCTTGATTCTTTAGTTATTCATCTTTGAAAACTACCTTCTATAACTATTTTAGTCTCTTAAGATGAAGGCTCTGTTTGGGGCAGCTTTTTCTATTCAAAGAGTTCTATTCGAAAAGCAAAAGCTATTTTTTAGTTGTTTGAATAAACAGTTTTTTGAAAAGAGTTTCTTCAAATAAGTTGTTTTAGAGGTTTTTTGAGAAGCCAGTCCGACATAGCTTTCTAAAAATTATTTTTTTCTATTTTTAGCCTTTTCTCGTTTACTAACTCCATCTCGCTACATACCACTCCAGCATTTTCGTCCGAGCTTGCATTTTCGGCCAGGTACTCGTTTTTGGCTGGACACTCATTTTTCGCCTGAACGGTCATTTTCTGCCCGGGCAGGGCAGCCGTTTTTCGTCCGGACGTGCATTTTTTGGTAGGGCGCCCAATTTTTGCCCGACCGGCTGTTTTTCTCCCGGGCGGCCGTTTTTTCGCCCGGGTGGCCGACTTTTCTCCCGGGCGGACGGCTTTTCACCTGGGCGCGCGTTTTGCGGCCGTTTTTTCACCCGAGCGCGTTTTTTTCGCCCTGGCGGTCGTTTTTTCGCCCGAGCGCGCTTTTTTCGGCCGGGTAGCCATTTTTCGCCCAAGCGAACGTTTTTCTCCCGAGCGACCATTTTTTCGCCCGAGCACGCATTTTTTGCCCGGGAGGTCATTTTTCGCCTGGGCGACCGTTTTTCGCTCGGGCACGCATTTTTTGCCCGAGCGACAGGTTTTGCCTAGGCTGCCGTTTTTTCGCCCGGACGCGCTTTTTCGCCCGGGCGGCCGTTTTTTCCCTCGAGCTCGTGTTTTTCGCCCGGGAGGCGGATTTTCGCCTGGGAGGATGTTTTTAGCACGAGCGGCCGTTTTCCCCTCGGGCGCACGATTTTCGCCCGGGCGGACATTTTTCGCCCGGACAGCCGTTTTTTGCGCGGGCGGCCGTTTTTTCGCGCGGGGGAGGTTTTTCGCACGGGCGGGCGTTTTTCGCCCCGACAGTGATTTTTCGCCCGTGTGGCGGTTTTTCGCCCGTACGCGCGTTTTCCCCCGTGCGGCCGTTTTTCGCCCGGACGCCCTTTTTTCACCCATGGGGCCGTTTTTTGCCCGAGCGACCGTTTTTCGCCCGTACACCCGTTTTTCACCCATGGGGCCGTTTTTCGCCCGACCGTCCGATTTTTGTCCGGGCGGCGGTTTTTCTCCTGAGCGACCATTTTTGCCCGACGCGCGTGTTTGTCTGGACGCGAGTTTTCACAATTATTATAATTCAATATTTTGGATTAAAAAAACAGTTTTCAAACAGTTGTTCTACCGAACAGCTTAAATGAAAAAACTCTATTTGATCAGCACTTTTGCACAGACTCTCCAAACAGTCTGCAGTTCTCTCATCATAGTTTTTCTGAAAGCTCTATTCGATCAACAACTTTTCCATCCGCTAGAGCTGTTCTAAACAGAGCCAAAGTCACCGTGCACTGGAAGCATAAAAATCTTGATTAGACAACAGAATAACACGCGTTGGAGAATAGGTGTATCCATTTTTTCAAAAAAAAAAATATGTTATTGGTACTGCTTGCAAACAGGGCTAGTACTAGGCTGTTTTTTTAACTTACACCCGGGCACTTGCCGGGGTGTGCTTGCATTTGGGTCTGCCTCTTGCTGGTAGCCATCAAATGATGACTGAGAGCCATCAGTCTTTTATTTATTTTTATTTAAAACTTTAAATTTTAAAAATTTATAAAAATAAAAAAATATACAAGACTGGGCCCAGCTTGGGCCGAGCTTAGGGGGCTTCATCAGGCTCCCCTTTGGGGAGGGAGCCTGAGCCCGGCCCGAGCCCAGCTAAACCCGGGCCCGGTATGCCCGATTCAGGCCAGGGCCTATCGGGCTTTTTGGACAGATCTAGCTCAGATGATGGTCAAGGAAGAGGGCGCCACCAGAGTAGTGGAGGGTGCTAGAGGTGACGTCGTTAGCGAGTGTGAGCGGCGAATCGAGGAAGATGGAGGGTGGCGGGCGGAAAAATGTCTCGCGATCGTCTGGTGCCTCGCGAGGGGGTAGGGCACGAGAACTAATGGTTTGCAAGTAGACCCCATTGAATTGTAAAGGAATAGTAAACATAATTTAGGTCTGCGGATAGAGAAATCGTGTCCTCAATAATTAAGGGCAATGTTATAAGCAGGCCTGTTTGGATTGGCGATAAAGTGCAGGCTTGCCTGATACTCTCACCATCCCCCTTTCTCGCAGAACCCTCCCCCGCCCTTCCGACCGACAATTCTTCCTCACGCACACGCCGCCGACGGTTCTTCCTCACGCACACGCCGCAGACGGTTCTTCCTCACTCTGCCGACGGCTCTTCTCAATCTGCCAACGGTTCTTCCTCACGCAGCAAGCCGTCGCCGAGTCTATTCCGCACGCCGACGCCGACGGTTTCTCTGCTCGCCGATCTAGGGCAAGGTAATATTCCTATCTCTCTCCCATCTTCTCTGCTCGCCGACCTCTGGATCTTCGTTTATCTCTGCCGGATCATCATTTATTCCTCACGCAACACGCCATCTTCTCCCGGATGTGTTTTCTGAAAAATAAAATAGGAACCCCATCTCTGCCCGATCTGAGTCAAGTCTTTGTTGGTTTATCTCTGCCGGATCTCCTCAATTTGCATTTATATGCATTGCGCGTCATAGTAATTTGTTCTGTTTTGTTGTTGTGATTGCTCAAAAATATGATGATCCTATCTCCTATCCTATGTGATCTTAAGTTAACACAGTTAGATAGTAGTTTTTGATGATTCCTTAGGATTTTCAGTGTAATGAGAATATAATTTTGTGAATACATGTGAAGTGTTTTTTTTTTTTGCAAGTAGTAGTAGTTATGATTACAATGCATATTTATCTTAGCCCTAAACATTGGTTATTGAGCTGGATTTTACTTGCTATGTGTTGTTGTGGAGCATCTAGGACCATGCATGCTAATAAATCTCACATAATCTATATAGTCTTGAATTTCTTATTTGTTGTTGAAATTAACAATTAAGATTATTTTTCTCCTGTCATTTGACATCCAATTATTCTTCAAAATTTCATTGAATTTTTTTCAAGTAATCCATTGCAATCCAGTGCAATATCCCCACTAAGAAGGCGTAAGTGCAATATGAAACAACATCCTCCGATGAGTTCATGCAGCATACATCCTCGTTATTTTGTTTTTTCCTTGTATTCATTTGGAAATGTTGTTGGCATGTTGTCTTTAATAAAAGATTTAATTTGTAAAGGTTAATATTATTGTTATTAACAAATGAGTAATCGAAGGGATAGGGGAGTATCTGCTTCGTGGGAAGCAAACGATGTCATGATATTTTGTCAAACATTGCTGTAATCTCATTTGAACATTTCAATTATTTTGTTTAGACATTATAATATTTAAGTTGACACTTTTATCAATTTATGGTTACAATTTCTATTATATATATTTTCACTCTAACAACCACCGCAGTTCTATGTCACCAAAGAAATAAAAATGCATTCACATTTTTGACAACACAAAAAACACAGTTTCTCCAAACAACCCAACTTCGTTCATGACCGTAATTTCCAATCACCGCGTTCACAACCGCCAGTGCCGCCCCAAACAAACCCAAAGTGGTCAAGGAGCGTGTTCCACGGTCTAGAATCTCTGCCTCGCAATTCAGCTCTCGCGATTCCTCTTCCTTCTCGATTTCTGATGCTAGGGTTTTCCTCATCCTCGACATTTCCCTTCGTAGCCTCTGCCGACGCTTCTCTCGTTGCTGAACGACGCCTTACTCGTCGACGAACGACGCCGAAGCTTTCCCATCGACGAGGAAGCTGTTTTATTTTCTGAATGAGTTTTCTGTGCAAGTTATTTCATTCTCCAAATAGATTTCATCTTCCTTATCGATTCATAGAGATTATCTCGATTTCGGTTCGGTTCTAATGTGCGAGCTGCCATTGAATTTCATTGGTTTGGTACAAGTATTTTTTTTCAATGGGATTATCTTCAAATTGATTTGTCAACAGGCTCACTATTTTGTTGTTGGTGTTGTTGTTCATAGGGATTAGATGCAACCTGCCATTGATTTTCTATTCAGCCATATGCAAATGAATGATTTGTTCATTGGTTTTGTTTTGTGCGAGCTCTAGATATGATTTGTTTTCTGCTTTAGTTCTAAGGGATGAATGTTATGACTTGTGACTTGGAACTAAGGTTGACAAATGAATGATTTGTTCATTGGTTTTGTTCATTTTTTTCATCAAATAGGGGATTAGATGCACGTTGGGGGATAGAATAGGGGATCATGTGGAGGTGGGGATGCACACGTTGGAAAGGAAAGCCACCAACGACGTCTACGTAAGGTGGTGATAGGCAGGTGTGGCGGCGAGGCTGCTCGAATGAGGTGCATAGGGGGATTTTAGTAATTGGTGTCGGTGGAAGTAGTTGTCGATGGGCTGGGGGTTGCGGCGACAAACATTGACGTCTGAGGGGATGCTTAGGTGACTGAGGTGCAGTGGCAAGTGAGTAGGAGGCGGCGACGGGAGGTGTGGCTAGTGCACCGTGCAAGGTCCAACTTTGACATCGAGACTAGGACTGACAACTTCTCTATTTTTTGAAAATCATTGATGATCCCAAATTTCTCCCATACTAACATATAAATAGAAAACAAACTCTCATCAAATATCAAGAACAATCATGATTGTTTGATCTCGATTATGATTGCCCGATCTCCCAAATCTAATTATCGCTTAGGCCAGTATCGAGAATGCACATGTGAGAACTGCAAAAGAAATTCCCATTGGTGATAAAAAATCCATCAATAGGATCAGGAAGTCACTTGTCAATAATGTTCAAATCTCACCAAAACATGGCCAAGTGGGGTATTCCACAATAAAATCTGTGTAACAAGCGTACACGACGACTCAAGACATCTGTAGGTTTGTTCTCAACACTAGCTTGATGCCGAGAACATAGTGAAAACCTGACAGGTATTCTACCCACTTAGCATGACGATACCCCAATTGTTTTTGTAAATCCAAAATTGCAGATTTTGATGGTCAAAATATAGGAAAACTCTCGAGATAACTTATAATGTCTTTAATTGGAGTACTTTTGTCTTACCTCATTTGACTTTTCACTGAAGTAAGAAATTGGATGACCCTTTTGAATCAGTACACCCCCTATGACAATGACGAATGCGTTGCATGCCACCTCAAAAGCCTTGCTAAAGTACGTGAGTCTTAGGACACGTGCAATAGATAACTTCTCCTAGATCTTGAATGCCCTTTTGTCTTTGCCCCGATCAACTAAAATCCACTTTACAATGGTAGTTCATGAAGGGCATCTTGATCATACTAAAACCCTCGACAAACCCCATATAGAAGGTGAGCAACCCATGAAAGTTATGGCATGTATGTATAGTTATGGGAATGAATCACTCACGAATGGACTATCTTATCAGGATCAACAGAGATACCAAAGGTTCACACGATCCAACCCATAAATGCGCAAAATTGACATAAACGTGCACTTCTTCAAATTATCATATATGTGTCCGTTCTGTTCTACGGATTTGGAATTGAGGAATTAGAATTAAGTCAATTTCAAAACCTGTAGGAATTAGAATTTGGCTGAATTCCAGTTATGTTATTCGACATCATGATAGAATTAGGCAATGTAAATTGGATTTGAGCAATTCTATTGTTCCGTTGCACGAAGGAATTCATCCACAAAAATTGCATATTAAAACTGAATCTGTTAAAAAAAACTAAATTGTAAAAGAAGAATTTAACTACACTTTGAAACCAAGCACATAAAAGTGACTTTGGATGTGCAAAATTTATATAAAAACAAAATTTAACCTTCTTAATTTGGATGTGCAAATCAATTTATAGAAAATATCAACAATTCTATATCAACTCTATACAAACCCTTCTATCGAAACTACCATTCGAAGAAAACGGATATCAACACATACATGAAAATAGGAGGAATGACAATACTGGCAAATTAATAAACACATAAATTGTAATCTACCAAATATACATATTTGAAATTCCAATAACTATAAAGTAATTTTTACAGTAATTAGTAATCACACGTCATAGGCCTATCGGTACTTTTTTGGACCATATCATTCAAATTCTAACAGAAAACTGATGTAGGCCGAGTGGCCAAAATTAAGTCTTGCGCGCGAATATCAAACTTGTCTTTATGAACGTTAAGAAGTTCGTTAATTTCGTTCAAATTGATCTTTCATGTATTTACGAGGTCAAATCTTTCATGAGATTAGTACGGTCACAAGAAAAATCACAAGCAACAATTTATGAAAATAACGGTAGTAAAAGCAGTTAGAACGTTCGGAGCAAGCTCATGATTAGTTAATGAAGCGCGTAAAAATTAACTAAGGAATGGAGCAAGAGATACATCACAAGGAGTCGGCAGAGGCAGTATGACGATCCAAATCCTTCACATGAGGGTGGCAACACGTGTGACCTGAATGTTCACGGGTTGGGGCCGTAGTGGCGGGCGTTGTCGACGATTATTGTTGAGTTTCAGATCGTCGGCAGGGTTCCGCAGTCGACGACGACCTGAAGCCCGGAATCCGATCGGGTTGGCGACGGCGAGCGGAGACTGTGAGCGGAACCCCACTCGGACGACAGCGTTGCAGGCGGCCACAGATTTCGATGAAGACGAGGACATTGGCTGGAGCTTCTGGCGGTTCCCGACAAGGCAGAGAATCAAATTTGATTTCAATTCTCTGCTGTCTGGTTCCGGCGCCCGAATTAGGGGAGAATAAAAAAAGACAGAGAGGTGAATCCCCTTCGTTTCTCTGTCCGCCGATTAAGCCTTCCCTTGTTCGAGCGCCGATCTTCCAGCTGCCCTAGGCGCCACCGCTGACCAACGAGTTCTCCCTGCAAACGATTGCCTCCGGCCATCTACAGTGCAAGACCCACGACCTGTGCGTTTGCATCCAGCGCCCGACTACCACGTTGATCTGTTGTCCTACTCGATCGGTTGTTGTAGACTCCGGCCCTCTACTCTAGTTACCGACGAAGACGTGTGTTCATCCTCCCGTTGCGTGACGAATTCGAAGAGGACAACCACTCTGTCGTATACTTTTCCGTATCCTTGCTCCAATACATTAGTGATAAGTTTATGCATCCATTTAAATATCTTTAAGCTTGCTGCTACGTTCGCACTGCTTTTATTACCGTTTATCATAAATTATTTGTTGCGAATTTTGCTTGTGATTGTGCTGATTTCTTGGAGGAACAACCCATATAACACGTGAGAGTTCATCTCGGATAAAATTGACGAATTTCTTAAAGTTCATAACGACAAGCTTGATTTTTCGCGCGCAAAACTCAATTATGGCCACTCGGCCTACATCAAAAACACACAATTTACCAATCTTAAATAACAAATACAAGCCAGTGCACAATATAGCTGATAGAATAGGAGGCAAAATAAGATGAATTTTTTTGGGGGATTACAATCTGCTTTGGCGTTGTGTGGCATGGGATTGTTTGTTGTCCATTTTACCTGATAAACAAATAGCATGGGCTTTGAACTATGGAAGAACATTTTTCTTTGGTGAATACAAAAACAAATACACTGAAATTGAACAAATAGCAACGAACTTAGGGCTGATCGATTCTAGAATATGAACGGGGTTCACAAAAAATTGCAATCGAAACAAAGAAAACTGGATAAATCGACCACAAAATCATTTGAACTGGAAAGAACACTTTGAAAATTAAACAAAAATACCCGTCTTCGGTCTATGGGAAGCTCGACTATATAAGCGGCTTGGCAGCGTGATCACGGTATTAGCAAAGAGATTGACAATATAAACCAGTCATGCACGATCGACAACCACCAAAATCAGCGAGATCTGCAATAAACAAAACCGGCGATCTCCCAGCGTCGTATTTGCTTGGTTTGCCAACAATGATCTAGCTCAGGTGGAACTCCACAAATTTCACTCAAACCACAAGTAGAAGAAGAAGAGAAGAAGAGAAGAAGAAGAAGAAGGAGAAGACTTAGATTTCGAAGAAGATAAAGAAGAAAAGGACCTAGATTTCGAGGAGGAAGAAGTACGGGATCAAGATTTCGATGGAGAGGAAGAAAAGGATGAGGAAGGAAACCCTCATGGAAGTGTAACTAACCACTTGTAGAGCCCATCCTTTATTTTAAGCCTTGTCTTCTCATACCCTCTTTGACTCTATTTTGATGGTACTCATCACGTAAATTGATCTTAGAGCTACCAACCATTGTATCTAATAAATCATCAAGGCAAGGGATGAAGAAATGATACTTGACTATAATCTTATTGATAGCCATGCTATTGCTATCAATATACACACATCAACTCTTGTCATTCTTAAAGGTAAGAAGAACCGGAACAATGCACTGACTCAAGCTTTCATGAATAAATTTCTTCAACAAATCATCAATATGCTACTTCAGCTTAATATGCTAGTACAAATTCATCTGATAGTGAGGTAGATTCTGCAAAGGTAGACTCTGCAATAAAGCTCCCGTGATGAGGTCAACTTATGTTGGATGTCTCTCAAGGGTGGTAGTTTATGGGGGAGTTGATCATGCATAATTCAGAATACTCGTTAAGCACACGACGCACATCCAGATGAACTATCGAGACATTACTAGTGTCCTCAAAAGTCTCTAAGGCAGAGACAACCATTGCATAAACAACACCCAACTGGTGACTCTCAAAAACACATGATGTGTGACTTTCAGAAACTCGCTCTTCTTGATATGTAGGAGCTTCGAAGTGCTAGTACTTAATGAAGGATTTAACCTTACCCATAGATTGGTCTTTAAGTTGGGTTGGGAACAATGTACTTTTCCGATCCTTATTGAAGAATACACGCATGTTCGATTGTCGTTAACACATGACATCACAATCGTATAGCTAAGGTCTATCCAAGAGTATGCGTGCAACATCTCCATCGAATGAACGTCTCATCACACTCGATCCTTAAACGACACAAGACAAATCAACATAAGGCACTACTGGGTGACATTTATCGTAGTCTTCCCAGTTCATAGAACCCTTAAGCGTGGGGGTCTCATAGAACCCTTAAGTGTGGGGGTGTTGTTTGACTTTCACCCTCATATGCACGAGTCCTTTTTGAGCCAGAATTTGAAGTATTAACACAACTTCCATTGTCAATATCAAGCTTATCGGCATAGCCCACGCTTGGAAAGTAAGTGTAGAAGATAGCCACACGTCTCCAATTCTCACCTAGTCGAGGGGTACTCGAGAAGGTTGCCTCTTTTTTTCATGTCTGCAGGGTCACAACTAAGCATTGAAGATGCAGCCTTGTGTTGGGGTGGTCTCCTAACCATGGAACTTAGGCTGCCAGCTCACTCTCCTCGAGCCGGTGAATCTCAAATACTGCTCATACTCGAGTGAGAGTTTCGAAATGTCTGCTCAACAGACTCTGGTAGTAGGGAATCAACTACTGACGAATCTCTAAATGCTGTCCAGCCAAAAAGTGCGATGTTGTTGCAATGTGCTCCGTTTGAATATCATTCCTCACCACTAGCTCCCCAAACCTAGTCATGTCTCGTTGACGGAGAGGGCCTCTTGTTGTATAAACCTGATCGAGGAGTTCAGTCCTATATGGCACTACTTCATGTCCGACCATTAGGAGGCCTGACAAAAACTCTCTTTCTTGATCATCTATATATTAACTTGCCCATGCAACTGCAGTTGCACTCTTAAGTGCGCAAGGCAATATGAATTTCATATGGGATTATATTCCCATCAAGGGGTCCACGATCTGTATTAAGTGTACGAGGCAATATGAGTTTCCCGATGTTGGGACTATATTCTCAACACACGCCCTCGCACGTAGTGTTTTTGGACTTTAACCCGGTGGTTTCTTTTTAATTCGTTGATGTTTCAATGGGTGGAAGGGACCCGGAATCTAATATTAACTACACAATACTATATTCTTGACATGAGACTAGCTTTGTGTTACGGGCCTACTTCTGTAATTGCGGTAACTCGCCGGGATAGTGATCGGAGGCGGAGAAGATGGCGGTGGTGGAGGATACTGTGGAGCCGGAAATGCGGTTGCGTAGGCGGGGTTGCTCGTTGGAGGAGAGAGCCACCAAGATCTCACAACAAGGGATAAGAACTAAACTTCATTTCATTGATACCTGATACAAGACTCTAAGGGTCTATTTATAGAACCCCCGGGTGGCAAACCCGTAATTACATAAGGATGCATTAATACTAATATAATAAGACTCGACTCCTAATACAAACTCCATACAACATAATATGATAAATGGCAAACCGATCCGTAACATCTCATCCGCCCTAGAAATCGAGCTTGTCCTCAACCTCGAACTCCATGTGGAGGGTCGGAGCTTCTGGCATTTTGATCTTCCGCCAGAACAATGCATGATATCGCGTAGCGACGGCGGTGGTGTCGGTGAGTAGCGGCGGCGCCATCAGAAAGACACGCGGCGACAGTAATGGCTTCGGCCAAGTCGGTGGAGCGGTTGTGAGCAACATCAGCAAGGAGGTTGGAGGAGCGGTGGCTGGCAAAAGGAACGGATCTGAAGGCGTTTGGGCGGCGGCCACGGTGACTGATGAAGGTGGCCCAAGGTGGGGCAACACCACCACGGAAGGTGATGGCGGAGATGCAAACACTGCGGAGAGCGGTGGCACTTCAGCGGCCGGCGAAGATGGTGACTTCACGAGGGGAGGCAGCGGCGGCGAAGGTGGAAGCTTCGGCGGAAAGGCGGCTATCCAATTATCAAATTTCTGGAGCTTCATCATGGCGTCCTGACGACGTGCTTCGGCGTCCCGAAGGCGTGCATCCATGGAACACATTATTTCTCGTAGCTTTGATTGGATGACGGTGGCATCCGCGGTTGTCAACTTGGTGTTCCCCATAATAATTAATAAGCGATGAAATTACTAATAATTAATTAATCAGGAAAATGATTAATCAATTAAAAATATTTTCATTAATGTATAATAGTATTTGTTAGATGGAGGGCCTCATAATCTATATTAAGTGCACAAGCTCATGAATTTCTCAGCAAGGTACTATATATTCCCCACAAGTGCATGGTTTTAAAACCGGATTTTACCCAGTCTGCTCTTGCCCTACCAGCTTTATGATCCATCAAAATTGAAACTTTTTTTCGAGTTTTTCCTCCTTGTTTAGATTTTCTTCTAACATCATATAATTTCTTCCTTTAATTTTCATATTCTTAGTGCATATCTATATTTAGAATTAGCCTCTACTTCTTCGCAGGCCTGCAGAATTTGTTTGTTTTATTTCTACTGCACAAGCTTCAGATGGATACTTCATTTGCAGTTCGGGGTAAGAGATTGAACTCTATACATTGACTTCATCATGGATTTCTTTTTTTACCGCGAAATATATATTTTTGCATGCTGTTGGCGTAGAAATCATCTCTTCTCGAAAAACAGAGTTCTATGGATTAATCTTTGAAGCCATGAAAAGTTTCTTTCTTTCTTCTACACTCACATTGGCTTTTCTCCTGTCAAGTTTGATTTATGCAATGAAGTGCAGAGCTTTTAGACATGGAGACGGCCCTTCGGTCAGCAACTCCAAAGTATTTTTTTTTTAAAGAGCGAAAAAACTGAACTTTATAATGTCTGTTAAGCCAAAACAGACAATATCCCGATGATTTGAGAGTTTGAGTTGGAATACTGAACTCGCATGTTGCATCTTTTTGCTCTCCCATTGCTTCTCAGGTCTAGCTGACACCGCCGTATCAAGCGGCAGGAGCACGCAGCGGAAGCTTCCGTCGGAACCCAAGCTCCCTCTCGGAGATAAATCGGCGAGGAGGTTTTTTGCCGGTGGGAGCAGGGCCTTCCATGGAAGCCGGCCTGTTTCTGATTCATTCAAAGTCGCTTATGTGAACCGCCCGCTGTCGCCGCATCTCCAGTTGAAGAAGCCGCAGCTGAACGCGACTTACTCTATTTCTCACCGGATATTCGGGGTGGGTGTTGCCGGCGGCATCCTGTTATTCCCACTCGCTATGAAATTCAGCACCCTCTTTGATATCTGATGACCAGCTGAGCTGGCACTTTACTTTTTGTGTAATAAATAATATGTATGCCCTGGGATTGGTTACTATACTTTTTGTGTATCTTGGCTCTTACTATTTTCCCATCAGATGCTATTCTCTCCAACACATTTATAAAAAATAATTTGGGGTTTGCTGAAGCTATTTCTATATTTGATTAATTTAATTTCAAACTTTTTTGTTTCCCCGCAAATAATTTCATTTTAGAGGTTCATTTAGTTGTTTGAATTTTCTTTTCTCTTGCAAAATATTTCTAAAATAATGATTTCATTTTCCACACTCGTTTTAGAGCCTGTGGGATTATGGGTCTGTTTGGCTCAGCTTTTTTTTGAGCTGCACACCCCGCTGTTCGCCAAACAGTAATAATTGAGCGCCTCTATAGTCTATTCCCACCGCCTGCCGTTTTTTTGGCGATTTCAGGGCTTTTCGCACAGCCGGTTGGGGGGCACGGTCCACCACTCTTTAAGTGCTTTTTGGCTTTTCGCGTGATTCGACTCCGCTGGTTCATCAAAGCTATTTCAGAAGTAATTTCTCACCATCTCCTGTTCTTGATTACTGTTGATCACCGTTCTTATTTCCACACTTCCGATCAATATTCATTTTCTGGAAAATACTTGGGTACACAAACATACCTAAACAATGGTGCGCTTATTGTATTTGTAGGCCAAAATACAGTATTTTTTAAAAAATAAATTACAGAATATTAATTTAATTATTTTTATGATCATTTTAAGATCTCATATGTATATGTTACGGTCTGAAAATACACGTGTTAAAAAGTGATTTTTTTTTAATACAGTTACAGTTGTAAATTACATATGTTTTTACGACTGTAAATATAACTATGAATACAGTTACAGTCGCAATTTCAACTAAAAATACTGTCACTTACCATTCTTTAGGAACGTTACACGTACAGAAAATTCTCTCTCTTCTATGGATTGTTTTCATCCAAATCTGCCATGGATTTTTGATTTGCTCTAAAAAGAAATCCATAACATTTTTTTTTCATCCAAATCTGCCATGGATTTTTTTTTATTTGCTCTAGATTTTTTTATTTGCTCTAGATGATTTCATTAACAATTGCTTCAATTTTCAATAAGTCACCGCTACTTTGTCAAACAGTATAGTCAGGTTCTCTTTTCAAACAACACTGAAAAAGCAGATCTTCCAAACAGTTTCGGCGCTTCTTTCACCACTCTGCAAAACAGTTGATTTTTTCACCACTCTGCAAATCAGCTGCTTCTCCAGTCGCTGCATCTGAGTCAAACAACCTATATTCTCAATATGCTCTTTTGCGTGTACGGTCCCATTGGTTTTTCTAATTGATCCACTTGAAGTTTAGGTGAAGTGGGTTAAAATTTATATCAAGACACATTGTTGTGGCAAAAGGTGAGCCGGATAGCAAATAGAGGTCTTCCTCTTCGGTGGGTAATGAAACCATATCGAAAGTTTTTACTTTCCCGCCGAAGGCCGAATGCTATCGGAGCCTCGCTCTTGTGGTTGCACCGACCTACCAAACACACCCTAAGTGTAGCAGGCTACATAATCTTTTTTAATGTAGGATTATATTTTCAACCTGTCTTTTCACCAGTATTCTTTGTTGGATTTAACTTCATGTTAAAAACTATGCATTAATTTACATTATCTTTTGAGGGAGGAGTTCAAAATCTATACTTAATTCCAAAGTCTACATGGGATTCTTTTCTCAATAGATTGTTTGCAAGCAGAAATATATTTTGGAGTTTTGATTTTTTGTTTCACTTAGAATTCGTTTGGCCCGCTGAGTTTGGACAAAAACGCTACCGTCATAAAATGTGTTTGATATGATAACGGTTATAACTGCCACCGTGAAAAACAACTAATTTTGAACATAAAGTTTGATGAGTTCTTTAGGTGAGGTCAGGCGTTCACGAACGACGGTTCATAACCACCGCTTTCATAACCGCTGCCACCATGCAAAACAGACCCTTAGTTTTTAAAGGATGTCCAAGAATATTAAAGCAATTAAGAAGTGTCACAATTGGCTCCAAAAACCGGCTGAAATTATTTGACTACCTAGGCTTCGTTTGGCGCGGTGGCGGCGGTCGTGAGCGTGATGGTCATGAACCATCGTTCGTGAACGCCCGACCTCACCTAAAAATTTCATGCATTTTATGCTAAAAATTAGTTTATTTTCCTGGTAGCGGTCATGAACTTTGTCATGTCAAACATGCATTCTATGATAATTACGTTTTTGACTAAACTCACCGGAGCAAATAAGCCAGGCCAAACTAAGCCCTAGTTTCTCATTACAAATATATATCATAATCTGAAATTAAAACATTAGATGAGTAAGATATAAACCCTATAAATTATTTCTGTTAAATTAATAGTAACTGGTAGTAATTCTAAACAGTGATTGATTAATTTAAACTATACTTATTTACAAGATATGAGCAGTTAAACAGAACTGTTAAGTAATAACTGAACTCAATTTTCACAATTAACTACTTGATTTTACACATTTACAAAGTTCATTTTCTCCACTAATCACAGTTTTGAGGATTTCGTTTGAAAATTTTGCACAGAAAAAACCAAAGGCTCTGTTTCGCACAATCGCGTCGGTCGTGAACACCTAAGGAACTTCATCCACTTATATGTCTAAAACTAGTTTTATTTTCTTTATGGTGGTCATAACCGTTATCATGCCAAGCATACATTCTATGAGCAAAAACGCCGCGCCAAACGGAGCGTAATTCTTGGGCAATAATTTAGCATTTCTCTGTTCTCTCGCGCCAAAGTAGACCTAACAAAAATTTGAGGAAAATCATCACAGAAGTGCCCAAAAAAAGTGTTCAAAAGATACAGCCTTCAGTTGTCCAGACGATTATAACTCAAATAATACTAATAATGTAAGGAAGAATAGCTCCCGAAAAAGAATCTGCTGATTCTCTTTCACCCGATTGGTTACATCGTAGGTGCGATGATTATCTTCGAAGGCAAATTCTCAGGCTTCCGTCACGAAAAGGAATCGAAGAAGCGTCTGATAGAGTAGCTGCCCAGCAGCCGAGATCATGCAAAAAGCGATATCCTCGCGGAGGAGACTAACCAATTGTTTCAGATAGTTTGGAGAACCCAAGCTTCTTCAGCCTGCTGCTCATAGGGTTGTTGCATTTTACATCCACAATTTCAACCAGGCACCCATGCCCTTTCTTCCCGAGCATTTTTTCTCTCGTCTTCCTGCCCGAGTTAGTTCCCTCGCTCGGAATCGGAACCAGCAGCCCGTTCCGTGGAAATTTTCGCTTGGCTTTCTCGGCATTACCGAGGCGGCGGGCATTGTGGTCCTCGCCGCTGCTCACTTTAATAGATGGCTTTTCGCTCGGTCGTGCGCTTTTAGGGGCAGAGGCTGAAATAGGGGCGGCCACGTTTTTCTTCCGAAAGGACGACGATGCTTGGACCGAGTTAACCGTGTCGAGTTCTTGGGACATCAAAGAACCGATGGTGCCGATGGTTCCGATCTCAACGGGATCAGCGCTTCCTTGGGGGATTTGATGAGTCTGAGACATGATTCTTTTTTTTTTTGGTTTATGGCATCAGGAGGAACTTCTGTTGGAGATATGCTCTTCTACTGCAGTAGAAAGTAAACATGGATAAATCTATAAGATTATAATGCCAATAGTCCTGAAACCAAAATATATGTTCCTTGACTTTAACCAAGCCTCCGTTTGGCGCGGCCTTTTTACACCGGTGAGTATGAGAAAAAAAAAACTATTTTTAAACATAAAAGTGGATGAAGTTGCTTAGGTGAGGTCGGGCGTTCACGAACGACGGTTCATAACCACCGCGTTCACGACCGCCACCACCACGCCTAACGGGGCCCAAATGCCCAACGGATACCTAAAATAAACCTCAGAAAAAGCCACAATTAAAATGATGTACCAGTTAATATAAGCTACATTTTTCACATCACTGGACCAAATTTCTCGATCGAAGGCATAAAAGACAAACACTATTGTGTATTATGAATCAGTCATTCAGATCAACATAAGGCTTTTACCACTTTGTGATCTCTAACTAAAGAGAATTTCCACTGTGTCATCATTAAAATTTCTGTTGTCTTATGTGTTTGATCTTTCACCTTCCCTGATATTAACATTGGCTGGTGTTTCCAACAGTTAAGGATACAGAATTAAAATTTGAAAAAAAAAAGGAGGTGTTACCATCTTCGCTTTTTTGACCCCTATGGTTTCTATCCCATGAAATTATAGCGAAATCTCTCATCTCCAACTCAACCTGCTGATATCTTAGAAGACCTACAGTGAACTCTATAAATACTCAACATCTACGACTACTAGTAATTGATGCTAGCAGCATACGACGAAACCCAGTTGTGTAGGCCTCCCTGGACTATAATGCCTTCATATGATTTTGATTCAACATTATTCAATATGATTGTATATGTATGATTCTTATTGTGTTAACAATATTCAGCCCACATAAGACCAGTCACAAAAATATTTAACTGCATTCGTAGGACTGTTTATTTTTTATATAAACTGTTATGATTTGAATTGTTATATGTATGTTTTTAAGGAGAGAGGTTTTAGAATAAATGTGATACCTATTGGATTTTGAAATATATGTTATCAAGTTTTTAATTTGGTTTACATTTATAAATTTTGTATTTTCATTTACCAAGTTTTTGTTTTGGTGTGCATTTATCAAGTTTTTATTTTCATTTCCCAAATTGATAAAAATGTTTCTTCATTCATTTTGAAATATATGTTATCAAATTTTTAATTTGGTTTACATTTATAAATTTCGTATTTTCATTTACCAAGTTTTTGTTTTGGTGTGCATTTATCAAGTTTTTATTTTCATTTCCCAAATTGATAAAAATGTTTCTTCATTCATGATGGCAGAAAATAAAAATTTACCAAGCAAAATTCAGTTCACGAACCGCGGTTCATGACCTCAAAAAATATAAATCATCCAAACAAAACTCCATTCACAAACCGCGGTTCATGACCACTCCATTCACAAACCGCGGTTCATGATCACTCCATTCACGACCGCCACCACCGCGCCAAACGAAGCCTAGATCTCATAGGTGATGGCGCTGGGGTTTTGCATCATGGATCAACAACAATAAATCGGTTGTCTGTGAGGAGGTACCATGGAAAATCTGTCAGGTGATAATTGGCAGTATGCTTTTGTATGATATAAACCTTCAGTTTCATATAATAGAAATGAAGTATGAGTTTATGAAGGAAGGCTTTACTTCATGGTAATGAGATAGTAGCTGAAAAATTCTTGTAAAAATGGTGACAACTTGCCAAGTAAAGAGGCGGTGAATGCAAAATTAATTTCATCACTGAACTTTTTGACAGATAGAAGTTTACCGCAACAAATTCAATTTAAGGCTATAGGTTAAGATTGCAAAATATAGAAAGTGCTATGAATGATTCTCTTCCTCTCTTTGCTTGTAAGCATTGTTGCATTCCACTACATGGTTGTGGGCAAGGCCGACTTAGGAGAGATAATCCTAAGTTTGCTAATGTGTTTATTGCAAGATTCCAGTGTCACGCGGATTTGAGGGCATAAATCCCTAGTCCCGTGGCACATACATCCTACCTAAAACTAATTGGTTGTAGATGGAGGAGCCTATGATCTATATTAAGTGTACAAAATAGCATAACTTTTCCGAAATGAGACAATATTCTCAAAAAGCTAAATAGTTAGTAACTTAAATTTCATCATCAGCACGATAGATAAGCACATGCGATGTCAAAAATTCAACATATGCAAATATTAAAAGTAAACCTAAGTAATGAACTAAAATCTCTTCCTCTTATTACAAAATGGGTCCATAACTATAGGAAAGCATCTAAATTATTGACAGACCTCCTAAGCTTATTAATTCATCAGCATGTCTCTGAAAAAAATTTGTTAGAACAACGAGCGAGTTTCCATCACGTTAAAACTATGAACGAGTTTCCATAAGACTTAGTGGGCCCATCAATACTTCAAGATGATAAAAATGAAGGAAAGAAAGACAATATGTTGTTGGTCATGAAGCATAAAACCATGAATATACATAAACATGACATTTATCTATCTTTTGCATGAAAGAAAGTATACTAATGCGCATGTATAATAACTTTCTTTGGCAAGAACAAGGTTGTTACGGTGGATCGAAGATCATTAATAATTTGAACATCAGATCAAATTTAGTCTTGGATTGAGCCTGCTGAACCGAGACAACAAGACATTTCATGCTCGGTAAATTCTATCGAACAGATTTAGAGAAGGCATTGCTTCCGCTTGAGCTGGATTGGTAAATATCTGAGAATATTTATAGAGGTTGTAAATATCGGATGTCGGCAACATGTCAGGTCAAGTTTTTAAATGTCGGATATCGAAAGTCAAAGACAATGTCGAAGATATTTTAAAATATCGGATTTCCATAATGTAAAATATATATTTTATGTATATTACGTATAATTATATGTTATAAAAGTAAAAAAAAAATTATAACGAGTAGACTAACAATAAGTCATATATATCCTAAAATAAATTTAAAAAATGCCCAAAATAAAATATTATTAATAAGTACAAATAGATACATTATATAATATATTTAATATTATAAAATAATTTTATTTTAATAACACTAAGTTCTGTACAAATAAAGAAGATTTAAGAGCTAAATATGTTTGATTGATTATAAGTCGTTTCAAGCTTAATAAATTTATGTTAAAAATAATCAACCAATAAATGTGTTAAACATTTTGATATTTTTTGTAATATGAAATAAGAAAAATATAATGTGAAATAATTATAAAAATTAATTTTAAGAATAACACATTAAAGAGAACGAAATACTAAATGTAATCGATTTACGCATTATAATATGATGCATATATGTGTTTTAAACTTATATTGCTAGTCTGTTAATATTACATAAAATAAAATAGCAGACAATATGTTCAAAAGTCGCGTCGGCTAATATATCAGAAAAAAACGGACATGTCGAGCTATATTTTAATCAGTGTGGATAAAGATGTGATACATATAATCCAAGAAGGTTGGTTGAAATGGAGAGGCGTGTCTGTGATTCTTATGTGATTGTAAAGTACCATTAAAACTTAAAGGCAAGTTTTACCGTACTGCAATTAGACCAGCGATGCTCTACGGTTTTGAGTGTTGAGCAGTGAATTATGTACATGAGCAAAACATGGGAGTTGCGGAGATGAGAATGCTTAGGTGGATGTGTGGACACACGAGACTGGATAAAATTAGGAATGAATGTATCGGGGATAAGGCATGAGTCAGTGGCGGAACTAGAAATTTATTTCTACTCGGGCACACTTAAAAAATTTAATTAAACAAATCTCTATTGAAATATTAACAATGTTCATTTTATTTAGAACTCATTATATTTAAATGTTGATAATCTTTTAACTTTTAGCAATAATTACCGAGAAATATTTAGCATTACCAAAACCAAAATCTTTTTAAGTTCAACTACAATGGATTATGTATTTTTGGGCTAAAGTATTACCGTAAGAGCATCAATTACGGAATATCTATATATATATTTTAAGGATTGTTTAGAAAAAAAAAGATAGAATAATAAAAAATAAGAAAAACAGGAGGTGGCACAAAACAAAACAAAAACCCAAAAAATAAGAATGAAACAAAGGAAGAAGGAGAATAATGAGGCAGAAAAAAGAAGAAGAAAAAAACAGAGCCATACAAGAAAAACAATAAAAGGAAGAAGAAATAGAAGGATTGTATCCTTAGCTTCGGAGACCATGCTGTCGGCGGGTCGAATTCGAGGAAGAACTTTGACGGAGCCACGCCGGGACGCCAATGGAGAACGGAGGGCATAGTGCTCATGCTCCCTGGTCATGGAGGCGGGGCTCCCTGTTTGTGAAGCTACGGACGAGCTAGAGTGCTCATAGTGCTAGGGATAGAGTTGTAGAGCTAGGGGCGAGCTAGAGTTCCGACTTCTAATTTTGAGCTGGTGGAAGACAGAGAACTTCAATTGCCATCATTTCATGCAGCTTTTGAGCGTATAGGGTAGGCAGCTAGCTACAACTAATATTCTCCCAAAAATCAGACCCCGAGCACTTGCCCGGGTGTGCCGCTGTTTAGGTTCGCCCCTAGCAGGAGTGACGCCAATTGTAGAGAAGATGCGAGAAGGTCGATTAAAATGGTTCAGACACGTACAAAGGAAACCATTAGAAGCACCTGTTAGGTGTTGTGAGAGTTTAGTTACTAGGCATGTTAAATGGGGGAGAGGTAGACCAAAAAAGACTTGGAATGAAATTATAAGAAAAGACATGATGTACTTAGCCATTAGTGAGATTATGACTTAAGATAGGGCACAATGGAGACAAATGATCCATAAAACCGACCCCGCTATAGTGGGATAAAGGCTTGAGTGTTGTTGTAGTTTTCCCCTCAAAAATGATATGCTGGCAGACATGCCGGATGGCATTTAAAACAATGCATATAATAATCATTAATACTAATACACTCCTATAAATATACTAGCCATTAGAATTAACTTAATTATTGACTTACTCCTCTTGCTTCACTCGCTAGTTTGCTCACTATTGGTTTGATTGTTCTCAATCGCTAACTCTCCTACTTCCATCGATGATGTAGTAAATTGTGGCTTAAGTGCTTCTTCCTTCTAGTCATTCTCGATCTCGGTGTAACTCTAGACATTTGAGGCTCATCCTTTTTTTCTTTATTTCGAGCATGTGGCTGGTTGGCAACCTCACCTCTCTCTTGTATCCTCTAGATCTAATGCTCCGCTGATTCTGAGGCTCTGACACTCCTGTCTTTTTTATTTCTTTATTCTAGATTGTGTCCCTTTGGACAAGTAGTTGGCCAATGACTTTACCTCTTCCTCGACTCCTCCAGCTTTGAGGCTCTAATTTTCACGTCTTCTAAGTTTCTTTATCCTCTCCCCCCCCCCCCCCCCCCCCCCCCCCACCCTCCATTTTCTCAGTTCTAATATCCTGATTTTGTTGCTCCAATTGCCTTTGGATGTGGTATGTTGGCCAGGGAATAATGACAATGACTTGTCACTGGTAAGTGCTCTCTGATTCATTCAGCTGTATTGTGGATTTTAACTGACTTTGGTTGTGATTATAACTTGTGAGTGCACTCTGATTCATTCACCTATAGTTGTGGATTTTAACAGACTTTGGTTGTGATTGTGACTTGTGAGTTTCTTAACTTTACTCTCGGCTCTTTTCCATGCTCAAACAATCAAACCTAAATAATTATGAGTAATTTTAATCTCTCATTCCCTTATGAGTTATTTATGCAACTATGTGAATATGCGGAATGTGAGATTGTGGCATTCACTCTGTGTGCCTGAGATTCATTGTTCATGGGATTGTGGCATTCACTCTGTGTGCCTGAGATTCATTGCATGCTTGATCTACAAAGAACAGATACTTGAAATGGCTTTACATATCGTATCTGCACCAAGGGATGAAGGATACATTTTTATTGGCTGGGAAGACCAACATCGAGAAGTGGTAAAGTGTTATAGTCGATAGTGAGGAATGGTCGTGTTTCCAAATCTCCAAGTGATCTAATGGGAGTTGAATCTTGTAGTTAGCGGAGACTTGATTCGAGAGGATATCAAGGTATGAAGTTTGTCGACCACAAAATAAGAAAAAATAGCATTGCATTCTTAGTATAAAAACAAGTGATATTATACAGGAGTAGAACTAATTGATATTACGACCCAGACATAATGTCTAGAAGTTCAACTCAAATAAAAAGTTCAACAATAAGTCAACTCTAGTCTCTAGTAGAAAATTGAATGGATCCAGTTCAAGTGGAAGTTCGGTAAGAGGTAATGTAAAGAATGTACACAATATAAAGCACATCATAGTGACAATACAAATATTCATATAACTTTATATGGAAACACCTTGGGAAGGAAATGACAAAGAGTGCCAACAACAACATTGCTAACAAGTTATTCAGAATCTCAGAGGTGTATAGTGAAAATGCCTACAAAATAGAGTTGTCAGTGTACATGGAAGCATATTCATATATAGAAGTTAGGTTTTTGTAACGAGTACCGACCATGCTTGGCAAGGTAGCAGATGTCGGATGTCGGACTTATGTCGGTTTGTGTTTTTTATGTCGATTGTCGGATTGCGGGAGATATATCGGGGACATTTCAAACTATCGGATTGTAATGTTATAATTATATATATATATATTTCATAATATCAACATAATATTTTTCATTTATTAATTAGATGATAATTATTGTCTAATTAAGTGTATACTAAAATTCATATGAGAAAATTAAACAACTAACAAGTGTCTAATCAATTTATAATAAATAAAAAATATTACATACGTTCAATCATACAATACAACATCACAAAATCATATTTAAATAAAAAATGTAGTCGTACCTCAGCTTATTACCAAAATGTGAGTGCTCCACAAAATCTGTTACTCTAATATAAATCTATAATATTGTTTTCCTGAAATCAATGAACGAACATTTGAGTAAGAACTATATTAAAGATTAATGAACATGACGAAAAGAATCAACTAAATACAACTCACATAAATAACATCATGATTCTTGATTTGTCGAGTAGTCCTCGGAAGTGTAAAACATTAGTGCATCAGCAATGTCCTCATAATTCTCATCCTCGTCCCTCCCCGACATTGGTTGTTTTCTATTCTCTTTTTCCGTACATGCCTGTTTTAAATCCGGTCTTGCACTTCTCCTAAAACCCACATCAACATCGACAATCTCACCAATTTGAGCCCAAGTCAACCGTTCTCGAGGAAACACTTCGTCATCATCATCATCTACAACATCATCAGCAGGACCCGCTAACCATTCAGCAACTTTTCCTTCATCAATACTCTTTGCAGACAATGAGTCTCGAGATGGATCAGAATATTTAGACTTCAAGATTCTCGTAGTCATAGTTCTCAAATTTGGAGTTTCAATTCCATAGAACTTCCACCAATGAGCTTATAAAAAAATAACAAATTATTAGTAGTTCATTATAAAAAAATAATCCAACAATTATTTGGTGAAAATATGATTGAAAATATACCTGGATTAAACCCTGAGAGTACTCTTTGCCTCTTTACTATGTCTCGAGCAAATAATCCTTGCTCTAGTTGATAAACTTCAACCTTAGCACTAATGACATCTTGCATAGAAGGATCATGAGAGTACATTCTAGTGAGGCAATCAATAAATCCACCCATAAACTTTGAATCTCCTTCTATCTCTTCCCTATTGAGGTAGTAGAAGAAGAGGTTCAGAAAATAGCATGTTAGATGTAGATGGTGTTGGAGTTTCCGAGATGATCTCAAAGCAATCAAGCAATTAGTCTTACTGCCAACGCAATATGAGTCTATAGGGTCGCACATAAAAGCGTTTGGAGAAGTTGGAGAAAGGATTGTGTTGGCCTTACTCATATTGGATATGAGTGGAGGACCAATCCTATGACTGCTCGGAATTAAATTGAGAATGTCTCAAACGGGAAATAAGTCCTCTTGAAGAATCGTCGAATGAGTTTTGACGAATTTTATAGGACTTAGCGAAATCGTCGAAAGGGGTTTCGACGAATGGATTTATACTAGACAATCGTTGAAAGTGTTTCGACGAGATGTGTCAATTCGTCGAAAGTGTTTAGACGAATTCGTCGAAATTGTTTCGATGAATAAGATACAAATTCGCTGAAATTGTTTCAACGAAATCGTCGAAAGTGTTTCGACGAAATTGTATCGACGAAATCGTCGAAAGTGTTTCGACGAAATCGTCGATAGTGTTTCGACGAAATTGTGTCTATTCGTCGAAAGTATTTAGACGAATTATATCATATTCGACGAATTATATCATATTCGATGAATTTAAATCCTGGCGGAATTGTTCTGTTTTTCCTGGGTCTGTGGATAACCTGTTTTTATGCCTTGCGTATAAAAGGGACGTGATTAGGTCTTCTACAGATCGATCCTTTTTCGTGACTCTCAGAAAGGCTGAAGACGGAAGTGTTCTGACCTCGCCCCCATCCGCCGACCTCGTCGTTCGCCGACCGTCGCCACCTTCCCTTCAACAGACCTAGCAGTTCGTGGGGACGCAGAGGGCTGTTCTTCTCCGACCCACTCCTCGTACGACAAGGCATTGGGGTTCTGCTTCACTTGTGTGGATCTCTATAAAGGGGCCAATCCATTTCGGTGATTGGAACTCGAAGTTTGTCTACCGGATTTCTTTTTGGAGCATCTTGGTTGAGTATTGACTCAATCCCACAAAGGTATATCGCATTATCCTTTCCTAATCCATAGATTCATGAAATCCGCAAGATCCATACTCTTTGGGTTGTTCTTGTTATTTCTTCCGCTGCGCATATTTGATATGTTTTTATCATTTTCGAAATGGTATACAGAAAACCCAATAGATGGCTGCTCATCTTAGTCTCTACTATAAATCTATCAACTTCCATATAGGAAGATATTTACTCTTCTTAAACTCAAGAGCAACAGCAACCTCCTCTCTAGCCTTCTTCATATCACCATACAACCATCACATTGAAGGTGTGTCCCCATCAGCTCTTCTGAGGACTTCCACCAATGGGGCAAATACGAGAATGACAAGCTCAACATTCAACCGAAAAGTCCCACCCAAAACTGCAGTTGTAGCCTACAACTCAAGATAATAGATAGATAAGTAACAGATTAATCATAAATCAATAGGTACTAGACTACTACACATGAATATTAAATACTAACTACTAAAACACTTGTTTGCCTGCATCACTACCGGATAATTTGGTAGCATCTCACCTGGCCGATGTAATCATCTCTCACAACTGCCTCTTCTCATGGATGCTCTGTAACGAAAGAAATGTTGCAACGAATCTGATCACTCCAGGGCGTACAAGATAATGGGACTCCAAGTCTTTATAGTCTCCCTAAAAATGTCAAGGGACATAGTATGACCATATATAAACACTGACAATTGACGTCCCATTGCAATTGCATTCTTGATTTGCTTTAATCTAGCAATGTGTTGGAGAAGCAAATTTATTGTGTGTGCAGCGCATGAATTCCAAAAGAGCATTAGCCTCTTCAAAGCCATCAACTTTGATGCTGCCATGTTATTGGACACATTATCTATCACAACTTGTATTATATTCTCCTCTCTTTGACCATATGGGCTAGCAATCTTCTTTGTCATTATCCACTCCTCCAACAACTACCTCTTCCAAAGTTGTTTCCAACCTTTCAATCTTAAACTTTTTGATTGCTTTTGCAGAGTTTAAATATCCCTCAACCTTGCCTTTAGCATCAGATGGTATTGTTGGACATGCCTTAACGTTGCCCCTTATCCCCGCCAAGTGATGCTTCAAGCGGGTAATTCCACCATTCACAATTTGCTTGCAATATATGCATTGTATCCAATTTGTGTTATTTGGAGTCACCTTCTCATCAAATGTCCAACACGGATCTCTACCTACTAGGGAAGAAGCACTAGGAACCTTGCTAGAATCTTCTAATGAATTCATCTATAAAAAAATATTATAAAAAATTTGAGCAAATTAAAAAAAAACAGTGATATTTTTATATCTCGATTCTCACAACATCGGTGTCATCACTCATCAATGATCATTGATCGGTCTAATCACTTAAGGCTCAACATTAATTTTGCAACATCAGAAATATTATATATTGCATCACGTGGAAAGACAACGAAATATCGACTGAAAAAACAATGATATTACATTATTCCAAATTCCAAAATAACCTCATTTTTTTCATTACTACGATAGCACCAATGATCCATTATTCAACAAGACATGCTCAATATAAACTACGATAGCAAACAAGTAGTTTAGATAGGGCATCACAAAAAATCCTCATTTGTTGCAAAAATATTAAAATAATGTTGAAACTAAAGTGTATAGCTGAATATTTTTTCACATCATATGTTGCAATGAAAAACACCAAAAGCATAGTGGATGACATCATATATTCGACACAATCATATATTCGGGCATCAACACAATCGTATATTCGGGCATCGACACAATCATATATTCGGGAATCGACACAATCATATATTCGGGCAACGACACAATCATATATTCGGGCATCGACACAATCATATATTCGGGCAACGACATAATCATATATTCGGGCATCGACACAATCATATATTCGGGCATCAACACAATCATATATTCGGGCATCGACACAATCATATATACGGGCATCGACACAATCATATATTCGGGCATCGACACAATTCGGCAAAGATAGAAGTGAGGGAAGAGAGAAAGAGAGGATGACAAGTGGGTTGCTTACCTGCATGAGTTCACTTTTCATTTGAAGGACAAATCCGGCGACACGAATCGAGTGGCCGACGCACTTAGTCGCCGCTCCCACTTAATAGTCACACTTGCAGGAGTTCACTTTTCATTTGAAGCACAAACCCAGCGTCACGAATCGAGTGGCCGACGCACTTAGTCGCCACTCCCACCTACTAGTCACACTGCATCCTTGCATTACGGACTTAGATTCACAGCGTGACTAATACACCACTAATCCTTTTTTTGTGATATTTGGATCGCGTGTCAGCATAGTAGGACTGATCCTACGACACAGTATGTCGTGAGTGAGGGATATCTGTTTAGGGGTACCCGCCTTTGCATCTGTGAAGGACCACTGCGAGAGACACTCCTTAGGGAGCTTCGCTCATCTGGGTTAGGTGGACACATGGGCCAATCCAAATTATTAGATATCGTTGGTGCTCGTTATTATTGGCTGAATATGAAGTGTGACGTCATCGAATTTATTAGGCGTTGCATGACTTGTGAGCTGTATAAGGGGCACACACAAAACAAGGGATTATATACCCCCTACGGCCTTACCGATACCCGAGCGACCGTGGGATGACATTTCGATGGATATCGTGGTAGGACTTCCTCGCACTCAGAGGAAAGTCGACTCTATTTTTGTAGTCGTGGATCGCTTCTAAAAAATGGCGCATTTCATACTGTGTAGAAAAACTTCTAGTGTTGTACACATCGTTGAATATTTTTTTAAAGAAATAGTTAGATAGCACAGTATACCTAGATCGATCACCTCTGATAGAGATACTCGTTTTATGTGATATTTTTGGAAAACATTGTGGGGCCGATTAGGAACCAAACTCGAGTTTAGTAGCGCTTATCATCCTTAGACCGATGGACAGACTGAGGTCGTTAATAGGAGTTTGGGAGATCTTCTTAGGTGTTTGACTGGGGAGAATCCAAAACAATGGGATCTTATACTGCCACAAGCTGAATTTGCATTCAATAATTCTACTTATTGCTCCACTAATAAATCTCCTTTCGAAATTGTTTACGGGTTCTCTATACCACATCTACTTGATCGTCACTCACTTCCATCTCATGAACGTATTTCCTTTGATGTGCAAGCTCATATTGATTACTTAAAGGAATTGATACAAATATTGCTAATAAATTGCGAGTGACTTCTAAAAAATATAAATCCATGGTCGATCATCATCACCGATTCAGAAGGAGATTGCGTGTTTGCTTATTTCAGGAAGCAGAGATTTACTCCGGGTACATATCATAAGCTACAACAGAGGAAGTTTGGTCATTTCCAAGTCCGAAAGTGCATCGGTGAGAATGTATATCTTCTAGATTTGTCAGTTGAATTCGGTACTTCGCTGATATTTAACGTGGCCGATCTGACGCCATTCTTTGGAGATCCACTAGTTCCATCCCTAGTCCACCTGTTGCAGCTCCAGAGATACCGCCCGACTTAGCACAAGTGCAGACGCCCACCACTAAGGAGATAGAGCAGGTTCTTGACAAATGAGAGTTTCACACTTGTCACGGGACGTATCAGCGCTACTTGGTTTCATGGCGGGGACGAGACATCATAGACAACTCTTGGATTAGTACTGACGAGTTACAGCGCCGCCGCCCAGATCTCTCAGTTGCTAGTTTTTGTGAGTTCTCGTCGGGGTCGAACTCCATCAACCTCGGGGGAATTGATGCATCCTGCGCGCATCATAGTCCCTTCACCATTTATTTATTTACGTATTTTATTTCATGTACTAGTTTTATTATTTGGCTCATTGGTTTGACCACCTGATGAGACCTTGAATAAAACGGTCTGGTATTATTAGTAGTAAGACACTAAAGGCAAGCCTAAAATTATAAATTTAAAACATTCAGAAGATTAGGAAAGAATTGGAAAAATCTGTGTTTAGGAAACACTTTAAATCTGTGTTTGGAAAAATCTGTCTTTGGAAACATTATTTGGCAATTCATCAAAGCCACAAAATCAGCCACACTCCTCCATATATTCCACTGTGAAGAAGAGAAGACAAAATCGGACAGAGCAGAGAACGAAAATTTTGTTTCTTTGTTCATTGCCGATCGGCTCGCCTATTTTTTTCACCAAAAACATTGTTGATTGCCTGCGCTAGAGGAAGAACCACCGCCAGTACACCTTCGCACGCCGGCTTCCACAGACGCCATTCCCGCTGATCCTGCCAGCCGCCGTTCGTCAGCTGGGACGCGCTCGCCAAGTTGTCGTCGACATCGGACCCTATTCTGAAGACCTGTATTACCTCTCGTGTCGTCGACTTCGGCCCCTGCTCCGGTTGTTTGACCGGGTCGATCAACCGTTAGCCCGGGATCTTATTCTCCTCGTGCGTGAAGGATTTGGAGCGGATCACTGCTTCTCTCTGTGCTTTGGTATCCTCGTTCATTCTCCTTGCATTAGTATAATTTTATGCATTTCACTTAATTAATTTTTGGGTTTGCCTTTACGTTCGCACTACTTTTATTATCGTTTATTCATAAATTGTTGATTGTAAGTTTTGCTTGTGGCCATATTAGTCTCGTCCAAGGTTCGACTTGTAAAGCATCTAAGTGCTCCAACCGAACAAAATTAACGAATTTCTTAAAGTTCAAAAGTTGAGTTTGATTTTGCGCACAAAATTCGTTTGGCCCGCTCGGCCAACTCTCAAAACAAAACTAGCTATGATTTAAAATTACTTGTCTCGAAAATCTAATTTCAGACTACATCAGTTCTACTCTGGATTCAAACAATTTGATATAGTCCTTTGAAAGTTTTAAAACCCCTCGAAAGACAATATTGAAGTGTCTGCTAATAGTATCAATCGAGCGCATATATGTATGTCCAACATCTCGAAACTTTTTGTTATGCCCTAATATGTATAAAAAATAAAGCAACCGCTTCTTTAGTAGAAACAGACTGCGTATCACAGACATACCCTTTCGCATGTAAATATTACAGAGCTCAATAAATGGAGATTTACCCATACGTAACTGGTTAAAACAATCAACCACTTGTCCAACAAATAAGCGTGTTAATAATAGATTATGGAGGGCTTCATTGTCTGCAGCATATGTAGGTTGTCTAGGAATGGAATTCAAAACAACTACAGCTGCCCCTAGAGTCACTCCGTTGATGCCGATATGATGATATCTCTTTTACGTTTGTTGTGCACCTCATTATGGTTCATTGCAGCAAAACTACGCATGAAACGAGTGAACATGAAACCACAATATGAAAACTACGCTATGTGATTTAAATGTAAAGATATAATTAGGCATAATACTTATTTCAAGAGTTGGTGCTCTTTCTATCCTACTACACTCCAGATCGGGCTGTTCAATATCAGTCAGGATGAGGAAGATTGTGAAAAGCCTAATTCAGATTAGCATTCTAATTCAGCACAATATTCCAGATCTAACATTATGCATACATAAAGGAACAATATTTTACATTAGGCATACAACAAATGACCGATTTAACAATATTCCATATCTAACATTATGCAAAGAGGAAGATCTAGTTCTAACGCAATGCATCCATAAATGATCAGATCTAACATATATATCCAGAAAAAAATTCAAAACAGGAAGGAGAAGAAGAGAAGAGATGGAGGAGAAAATTGCAATAGGAAGAGAGTTAGTGATACATACCATTTTTCTAATTTAAATATTGTATAACTATTTTCCCATGTATTACCTGTTCCTGCCTATGTTTGAATGTTGTGTAACTGTCATTAGGAGGCTATAAGAGCCTGATGGAGTACCGTGTATGGGATATGTTGATGAATATGAAGTTATTGTGTGTTATCCTGTTCTTCCTCTATTTCTAAACCAGTTGATGGTGCGCCATTGACTCTTCTGCTCACATCATCTTCTCTTCCAGTGGTGCGCCGCTGATCTTCTTCCTCAATCCTTCTTAGATATGAATTTGGTTCGTATCAGTGGTATCAGAGCTTCACCTGGGCCACGCCGACGTTAACATGGGATGGATGTTCGTTCCGCTGACCACCGCTGACTTCGTTTCCAGAATGATGGCCAACGATCGTTACAATGCTCTCCTTCGGAAAGTCATTGCATTCTGCGACGAAGTGATACAGAGGCCACAAGAAAGGATTCGTAATCGCCAACATTCGGATGCATTCCTGCTCGATATACCACCGCCGCCGCCACCAACGCCGATGTTGCCACCAACGCCTTCTCCTCACGAATTTGTCATCTCGCTTATCGCGCACACCGGCGTCGGTCCCCAAGTTGGAATGATGATTACGTCACCCCAAACCGTTGCCCATAAATTCATTGGGGAAGACATTCATCACCTGAAATCGAAAATGACTGGTCTCCCAGAAGCTCAACGTGACGGGTTGTTGGCTAATGGAGTCGTTCGTGGCAACAGCACCGCTGACAAGGCTGGTTTTTGATCCTGGAGGAAGACGACTAATGCTTACTCTTCTCCTGATCCTTGAGGGCAAGGATCTTTTCAAGGGGAGAGATTTGATACGCACCGGTTTTTTAATTTAAATATTGTATAACTGTTTTACCCTGTATTACCTGTTCCCGCCTATGTTTGAATGTTGTGTAACTGCCGTTAGGAGGCTATAAGTGTCTGATGGTGTACCGTGTATGGGATATGTTGATGAATATGAAGTTAATTGTGTGTTATCATGTTCTTCCCATGTTTCTAAACCAGTTGATGGTGCACCATTGACTCTTCTGCTCACATCATCTTCTCTTCCAGTGGTGCGCCGCTGATGTTCTTCCTCAATCCTTCTTAGATATGAATTTGGTTCGTATCAGTGGTATCAGAGCTTCACCTGGGCCACACCGACGTTAACATGGGATAGATGTTCGTTCCGCTGACCACCGCTGACTTCGTTTCCAGAATGATGGCCAACGATCGTTACAATGCTCTCCTTCGGAAAGTCATTGCATTCTACGACGAAGTGATACAGAGGACACAAGAAAGGATTCGTAATCGCCAACATTCGGATGAATTCCTGCTCGATATACCACCGCCGCCGCCACCAACGCCGATGTTGCCACCAACGCCTTCTCCGCACGAATTTGTCAACTCACTTATCGCGCACACCGGCGTCGGTCCCCAAGTTGGAATGATGATTACGTCACCCCAAACCGTTGCCCATAAATTCATTGGGGAAGACATTCATCACCTGAAATCGAAAATGACTGGTCTCCCAGAAGCTCAACGTGACGGGTTGTTGGCTAATGGAGTCGTTCGTGGCAACAACACCGCTGGCAAGGCTGGTTTTTGATCCTGGAGGACGACGACTAATGCTTACTCTTCTCCTGATCCTTGAGGGCAAGGATCTTTTCAAGGGGAGAGATTTGATACGCACCGGTTTTTTAATTTAAATATTGTATAACTGTTTTACCCTGTATTACCTGTTCCCGCCTAGGTTTGAATGTTGTGTAACTGCCGTTAGGAGGCTATAAGAGTCTGATGGTGTACCGTGTATGGGATATGTTGATGAATATGAAGTTAATTGTGTGTTATCCTGTTCTTCCCCTGTTTCTAAACCAGCTGATGGTGCACCATTGACTCTTCTGTTCACATCATCTTCTCTTCCAGTGGTGCGCCGCTGGTCTTCTTCCTCAATCCTTCTTAGATACGGATTTGGTTCGCATCAGTTAGAGGAGGAAGAGGGAGAAGAAAAATAGGAAGAAGAAAAAAAAGAGGAGAAGGAGGAGGAAGAAGAAACCTGGCGGAGGAAACAGCGGCCGGTCGGAGAACAGCTTCGTTCGCGGTGGAACCAGCGGAAACCAGCAGATCGTGACCTAATAAAGAAAAAAAATGGAGAGTAAGCGGAGGATAAGGAAGAAGAAAAAAAGAGAGGAAAAGGAGAAGGAAGAAGAAACCTGGCGGAGTAGAAGAGCGGAGGTCGCGATCACTGGAAGAAGAGCGGACGTGATGCGGGAGAAACGCGGAAAGAAACCAGCGAAAACGCAGAAAACCCTTGACCTGAAGAGCGGAACAGCGGAATTAGCTTTCAGGTAGCCCTGCGAGCGGTTCGGTTCGGTGCGGTTTCACGGGTGCGGTTTCCGACCGGCCAAAACCGCACCGCACCGAAACCGTACGGTGCGGTTTGGTTTCGGTGCGGTTTGGCATCGGTTTATGCGGTGCGGTTTCGGTTTTCTGACAGTTTTTCTGATCCTTTTACAGCAGCGCGTGTCTCGGGGTTTTGTCTTTTTGATACTTATTTATGGTCCTTTAGCATCATATCATCAACCCTCTATATGTAATATGTTCTCATTTGGGATAAATGATTGGCGATAAGCCGATAACATGGATAAGCCTAGCTATATGTGATAACAAATCACTAAACCAACACGACATTGTTTACTAAAAATTTCAGATGGAAATTTCAATAAAAATTTCAATAAGATAAGTAATAACAAATCACTAAACATGTTCAATAAAAATTTCAATAATGCTTTGAAGAGCATAGAATGGATTGCATTTGCATACTTACAGTGTCACTGAAACCTAGTGCCTGTGTCAAGAGTGAAGTGCCTGCAACTGTAAGCAGGCAAAGAACTGTCCAGAAGATATTTGTTGGCATAAACTGTCCAGAAGATTATGGTTTGAATTGTTGCCAAAAACAATAACACCAACTTGGAAAGAGTTTACTTTAATATTCCAGGACTAGTTATGGTTTGAATTGTTGCGCAACTGATGAATGATAAACTTAGTTGTTTGGTCCAACAAGCAAACTGTTGACGCCAGGAAAATCCTGACCTCAAGATTCGGACCGATGCAGCTGGAGGTTACTCGCCCAGCAGTTCAACGAGATGACCTGGCTGGCGACTACTACGGAGCTAGAAGAACAACAAACAAGACCCCAGGCGCTGCGGCAGGGAGGTCCCACCACGTACCCAGAAGCTCCAAAGAGACTTCCCCTCCAAGACCCAAAATGGCCGAGCAGGGTACAAGGAAGGCACCGACTTGGCTAGGTACCGGGAGTAGCGGCCAAGTGCGACAGGTTCCAGAATGCAGGAGCAGGGTTTCGAAAGCTCAAGTCCAGGTGCCAATCCAAGTACCCATAGGGTCCTATTTATAGGAAAACCAAGGGGTAGGGGGCTTTATAGCCCATCCCCTGCCCGGCGACTAGCGACATTGAGGCGATCTCCCCGGGCAAATGGGCGAGTATCACCTATGGTTGCCCATCTTTTGGCGAGTATCCGGGCTACTCGCACGAGTGCACCCCTACTCGCCTAGGCTTTCTTCTGCTCCTATGCTTGACGAACTCCTCCACTATGCCTGCTGTTCGACTTTATCTTGGTATCTCGAACTGTTAACTGTTGTGTTGACTCTTTGACTTTGACCTCTGTCTACGTGGCCTTGGGTGGGTCCTACCCTCGGAGAATGAGGGTTGTACACAATCCCCGCTCTTTGCGAGTAACGTAGTTGCTCGGAAAGAATCATCCAACCCTGATTCGACGAGCTGTCTTTTGGCGAATATTGATTGATAGTCGGCATCTCCCTTCTGCCCCCCTGGCTCTATATATAGAGGGGGAGGGGTCTCTGATGGCAAGACATTTTTGATCTCGCCTCAAGATGTCGCGTAGCATTGCCGAGGAAGCTGCTGCGGCCATGGCCGAGCTTGCGAGTCTGATACCTCCATTGCGGAAGCCTGCTCGCGACGCCGAGCTCGAGGACTTCCTCGCTTCTAGGAAGAGGAAGCGTCTGGAGAAGAAGAAGGAGAAGAAGAGCAAGAAGAAGACTGCTGACGCTCCTGAGAATGTCGTTGATTCTCAGGTCGGCACTACCCAGCAGGTACTCGCCGACTTGGGTCTTGGTCAGTCAGGCGGCTCGCCTGCTCCCGATCCTCCTTCGTCGAATGTTGCCCCTGAGCCGAGTACTGCTGGAATCTCGGTCCAAGTTCAAACTGAAGTTCCTCCTGCGCAAAGTGAGAGCTACCTACTCATCACTTTCTAAGTTTTAGTCGCCCGAGTGTCGGTTAATCTCTGACGTTTTCTACACTATCTCGCAGATCCGCTTCTCGCCGATGCTCGGGAGGAGCCTTTGAGCGCCACTCCTCTGCGATCATCGCCTATGATCCCGCCCAAGACTGGGGGAGGAGCTCGTCGGGGTGGATCGGTGCGGATCCTTCACAGCTCGACGGTGGACAAGAGGCCAATGAGCGATCAGAGGGCTACTTCAGCGAGTAACCCTCCTCCGCCGCCGCCACTTTTGCAGCAACCAGAGGTGGCGAGTAGCCCGCGACGGCCCGCGGACGAACTTCCTCCACCTCCTCCCTTTCCGCCTCCTGCCGACACGCAAGATGATCATCGCCTTCTTTCTTCCTTGGCTCCCACCACTCATCCAGCTGAGTACTCGCGCCGAGGCGGGGTGGCCGGGTCTTCTGGCTTCTTCGCTCCCAGAGGGGGAGGGCGACCAGTGGATGGTCGCGGTCGGGGTGATGTGCATTCCAGCAGGGAGCACATCGGCGGATCGCACTCCAACCGGCGAGATGGCGCTCGTCGCAGTCCATCCCCGCATCGAGGAAGGGGCTCTCCTCGCCGACCATCTCAGAGTCCTCGCCGCGACTTGCGGAATGATGCTCATCGGCCTGGTAAATGGAGTCGATATTCTTCCGAATATCTTCAAAGAAGGGTCTTCCCGCTACTCGCCACTAAGGTTTCGCTTTTATGTCTTTTTCTGCAGCTCGCGCTCACACCCCTATCGGGGCTCTAGTTGACGGGGTCGGGCTTCCCTCCCGCGAGTATCAGGAGAGGGCTACTCGCGCCATCCTGGACTTGGAGGCAAAGTTGGAGCGTCTGGCGATCAGCGAGTCTCATCGGCGCCTGACCGCGGTGGAAGCGCGAGTGGAGCTCCTGGAGGCTGTTGACTCTCAGCGTCGTCTGACCGAGCTGGAGGTGCAAGCATCACGGCTGGAAGAGTTAGATACTCGCATGGCTAGTGTAGAATCTCGCCTTCAGTCTGTCGGCGATCTGGAGCGCCGGGTTGGTTGGATGGATCATCGCCAGCAGCTGCATCATGACGAGCTGGTGGGGATGCGTGCGAGCATGGGCTTCGTAGGTCGCCTGGCGAGGATGGAGGAACAGCTGCGACAAGGCGAGGATGCGATGTCAAGCGAGCTCGTGGTTTGGGCTGGGTTGGGCGACAACCACAACTTCCTGATGCTCAGCCGAACCCCTCGGATCCTGCCCCCTTTTTTTTTTCTTTATAGTCGCTTGTAGCCTTCTGGCAAATGCTTGTAATTCTGAACTATTTGATTTCTTTTAAGTAAATTGATATTTGGCGAGTATGATTATCGCCCTTGTTGCCTTGCCTTTCTTTTTTGTTGTGATGTCTTGATTTTCTTTTTGTTTTTCGTTTCTGCGAGTATTGGTTGAATGTCGCGCTGATGTTGCGGGCATCCTAGTGATCTGCTGCAGGTACTCGGTCGTTCGACACGGGTGATTTGACGTGCACCTTTTGTCTTTGCGGATTTTCCTCGGTACTCGCCACCCTGACTCGTGCTCGCGGCGGCGTATGCGGCAAGCCAAGTTTCGTCGAGTACTATAAATAGGGGGGTGAGTACGTATTTAATACGCTTTTGGCGATCTTCCCCTTCCATCGAGTATCTTCCGACTGCTCCTCTCCTCGCATCTTTGATACTCGCTTCTTCTATCCCTTTCTTCCGGAATGGCTGACGAGGCAGCTATTCGCCGTGCGAGTCATGCGAAGAACTTCGAGGCGACTTCTTTTAAGAAGCCGATTACTCGGCCGAGCGACCTGAAGGAGTTCTCTGCCAAGTACTTGTCGCCGAAGTTTGTCGTCAGGCTTCCTCGCGAGGATGAACGCCTGAACTCCTTCTCGGCGACCGAGTTGGTCTTCCCCATCCGTCACTTTGAAGTCGGCCTGCGACTACCCTTGTGGTCGGAGGTTTGCCAGATACTCCGCTATCATGGGATAGCTCCGGCGCAAATCAACCCAAACGGAGTGGCGATGATCGTGGGGTTCCTCTGCTACCTGCGCGACCAGAAGATCGCCTTTGATCTTTCCGTCTTCCGACGAGTATTCCACTTCGGCGCCACTGGCGAAGGTGTCGTCTTCTTGTGCAGCCACGTCTGCACGCTGGTCGGCACGGCGAACAAGAACCATCGCTGGACCGAGCGAATAGTCGTCATCATGGGCGACTTTGGCGTCGTGCCGACTTCATCCTTCCAGCCGGCAGAGAGTGCCTTCGCTGCCCCTTATCTGGAGGAGAGTCGGAAGAAGCTACTCGACAGCTTCCGAGGTCGCCGTCTGGATGTCGTCCTCTGGAGGAGGCGAGTAGATGAGCTCGCCGAGGTGTTCCCGGGTGAAGGTATTCTTCTAAGCGAGTACTTAGTGATACTCACCACTTTGTCCTCAGTCGGTGTCTAACACTCTTCTCTTCGTCTGGGTGCAGCTACTCGCTCCTTACCGAGCGAGCTTCTACCCTTGGTGCCAAAGGCGGGGGCTCCTACTTTGGTTGATTTGTCGCTCGGCAGCGATGATCAGGAGGTCGCTGGCGACGATGCTGGGTCCTCGAAGAAGAGGAAGGTCAAGGGGAAGGCCACCGAAACTGCGAGGAAGAAAGAGGTCGCCAAGAGGGACCTGAAAGCGAGGGCAAATCCTTCGGAGGCTGGCGAGCCCAGCGGCCATCCGCTCTTTGGCGAAGGTGTGGGCAGCGAGGATGCCTATGGTCGCCCTCTGGTTTCCTGGGCTGAGCGAGCCCATGAAGTGACTTTGAGCACCAACCTCCCCGCCTGGTCGGAGGATTGGGAGGATGCGGGCGAGGCGTTCGATGTGACGTTCACCCTTTATGGTCGCGCGGACGCCGAATCCTTGCAAGACGTCTCGGCCGAGTATCTCGCCCATCAGAGCTCGCGAGCCAACCTGCGAGCTGCCGAGCTTGGGCATGCGACGGTGAGGAAATTGCTTGAATATGAGCAGGTGATCAAGGTGCAGAGCAAGAAGCTCATCACCATGGGGCTGGAGGCTGCCAAGTGGAAAGACCAGGAGGTACTCGCTCGTCGCCTTTCTGGTTTCTTGGGATTAGTCGCCTTTCGTGCTGCCAGGTCGGTTGAACCCTTGGAAGAGCTTTGGCTGGGTCATAGGACAACCACGACTCGACCTTCACCACCTAATAGTGGTCATTTGGAGAAATAACTGTTTTGGGTAGCATTGTGCTTCGCCGCAACGTCAAAATTATTTATTGAGCATACGTGATCCGAATCGACTTCTGTCAGTTGCGTTAGACTCGAATAGTTGATACGAGTGCAACGGAACTCATTTCGTTTCGATCCGAGGTCATATGTAGAATATGACTATTTTGAGTATCGTAGCGCGTCACGACGACGCGATTTTTGAATATGGAGCATACGTGCTCCGAATTGAATTCCGTTAGTTGCGTTAGACTCGTATGGCCGATACGAGTGCAACAGAATTCGTTTCGTTCCAACCCGAGGTCGTTTGGAGAAAACGACTATTTTGAGTAATATCGAGCGTCGCAACAACGCCATTTTCAAATGTTTAGCAAACGAACTCCGATTTGAATTCCGTCAGTTGCGTTAGACTCGTATGGCCGATACGAGTGCAACAGAATTATTTTCGTTCCAATCCGAGGTCGTTTGGAGAAAACGACTATTTTGAGTAATATCGAACATCGCAACAACACCATTTTAGAATATTGAGCAAACGAACTCCGAATTGAATTCTGTCAGCTGCATTAGACTTGTATAGCCGGTAGGAGTACAACAAAATTCGTTTCGCTCGATTCCGACGTCGTTTAGTTAAGTAAATAAAAATAAACGTTCGTGAATTTATAAGACTTTCGAGAAACGTAAACGCTGGATTTCAACCTTGCCACGTCCATGGTGACCCGACACTCGATGACTCAGACCCATATTGACTTTGACCCACCATGGGGGACCCACCCGAGAGTTGACTTTAGTCAAACCTCCCTAATATGAGATTTCCTTAGGAGAATTTGTTTCCAATTAGTGCCCCCACTTGAAGCCCACATACCAAGGTCCTCATGGGCTTTGATTCCCATTTAGGGAGCCAAGAAATTGGGCTTGGACCTAAAGCAAGAAGCCCACCCACTTCTCCCTTCTCTTTCTCTCTCTTTCTTCCTCTCTTTCTCCCCACATGACTAAATAGCCTAGCTAGCTTAGGCCTCATAGGGGGTACAATCCTCCACTTGGAAGCTGCCACATGCCTTTACATGGCTGGGAGGGGCTCAACTCTCTCCTCCATGGAGAATAATCCCACATCGGGGAGAAGAGGAGGGGGGCACCTCAAACTCCTATATAAGGACCCCTCTCCCCTCTAGCTAGACACACACCTCTCCCCCATCTCAGTCGAGCCCAAGCCACCCCCTGCCGGAGCCCCACCTCGCCGTAAAACGCGAGTCGAGCCTCCACCACCCTCCACCACCTCCAATGGCGGAACTCGCCGGAAGCTCTCGGAGGCCCCCAACCAAGGTGGATCCTTCTCCTCTCCTCCCTCCCTAACAGTCGGATGCATCTCATGCAAACTCCGGCGACCGGAGCGCCGCCGCCGCCCTCCCTCTCCTCCATGCAGATTTTGAAAAAAAAAGTTAACTCCGGCGGTGGCCGGCGGCGGCAGGCCGCCGGACCACCACCGGAGGGAGCGCCCGCCCCCGTACAGTCGGTCGGGGGCGGAGCCACGGCCGGCCGGTGGCCGGACGCCGGCGGGGAAGGCTTGCAAGGGGGAGGCGGCGTACAGGAACGGCACTTCTGAGTTCTGTCAAAAATTTCTGATAAAATTTTTATAAAATTTTATTATTATGTTTATTATATAATTTGATTTTTCTGGGTCCTATATGAACCCCAAATGCAAAAACTTTGAACATGAAAGTTGCTCATCTTGGCAAGGTCTAGCTCCTGTAAAAATTTCATAATTTTTTGAGGAGATTTAGTATTTTTAGAAATTAAAATACTATGGTTTTGGGGGTTTTTGAATTATCAGAGAGCCGTAACAGTGATGGAAAATTTTGAGAAAATTTGGGAAGCTTCATACTACTGACCTACATCTACTGTAATTATTTTGGAATTTTTGAAATAGGTTTACTATTTTTCGATGCTAAAAATCTATGTTATAAATTAATAATGAACTACGCCCTCCTCCAGCACGTCTCCAAAAATTATGGGAAGCCTGGGAGGCTGGATCGCACCCTCTAAAAAGTTTGGGTATGTTCAAAAAGTAAAAATGTCGACGCGCAATTCGGGTCGCAATCGCGAGGCGACACCGTAAATTCAATAACCTCAAGATAATTAAAAATGTGAAATCAAGGCACACGAAAATAAGGAACCTCATAAAATATAAGTAAACTCCTATGAACGGAGAAAGAACAGAATTTCCTCCTATGAACGGAGATGGAACAGAACTTTCCTCCTAAAAACGGAGTCGACTTTGAATCCTCCTGTTATGGAGTGATTGGACTACTAACCTGTTTATTTATTTACTTCCTCCAGTCTCGTACTGGTCCTTATTTACTGCTTTCAGTATCTTTAAATCCAGTCTCGCACTGGTCCCCCGCAACTACTTTCTGTACTCTCAATTCTCCAGTCTCGCACTGGTCCTGATATTATGGCCTCTGCTTTCGGCCTATTTTACTGCTTGATATTATGACCTCTGCTTTCGGCCTATTTTACTGCCTGATATTATGGTCTCTGCCTTCGGCCTATTTTACTGCTTGATATTATGGCCTCTGCTTTCGGCCTATTAATTATATTGCTTGATATTATGGCATTTTCTTCTTTATTAGCTATAATTTAGAGTTGACATGAAGATGGGACATTCCTTCAGGGTCAACCCTAAATAGTGTCGAACTGGCCTCCGCTTGTAGAGCCGAGCGGACAGATCGATGTTTTGGCCTTTTCCTCTTTATTGTCTATAATTTAGAGTTGACGTGAAGACGGGATATTCCTTCAGCGTCAACCCTAAATAGTGCCGAACTGGCCGCCGCTTGTAGAGCAGAGCAGACAGTTCGATGTTTTGGTTTTTCTTTTTTATGCCTATAATTTAAAGTTGACGTGAAGATGGGACATTCCTTCAGCGTCAACCCTAAATAGTGTTGAACTGTCCGCCGCTTGTAGAGCCGAGCGGACAGATCGATGTTTTGGCCTTTTCCTCTTTATTGCCTATAATTTAGAGTTGACATGAAGATTGGACATTCCTTCAGCGTCAACCCTAAATAGTGCCGAACTGGCCGCCGCTTGTAGAGCAGAGCGGACAGTTCGATGTTTTGGTTTTTCTTCTTTATGCCTATAATTTAGAGTTGACGTGAAGATGAGACATTCCTTCAGCGTCAACCCTAAATAGTGTCGAACTGGCCGCCGCTTGTAGAGCAGAGCGGACAGTTAGATGTTTTGGTTTTTCTTCTTTATTGCATATAATTTAGAGTTGACGTGAAGATGGGGCATTCCTTCAGCGTCAACCCTAAATAGTGCCGAACTGGCCGCCACTTGTAGAGCCGAGCGGACAGTTCGATGTTTTGGTTTTTCTCCTTTATTGCATATAATTTAGAGTGGACGTGAAGATGGGGCATTCCTTCAGCGTCAACCCTAAATAGTGCCGAACTGGCCTCCGCTTGTAGAGCCGAGCGGACAGATCGATGTTTTGGCCTTTTCCTCTTTATTGTCTATAATTTAGAGTTGACGTGAAGACGGGACATTCCTTCAGCGTCAACCCTAAATAGTGTCGAACTGGCCGCCACTTGTAGAGCAGAGCAGACAGTTCGATATTTTGGTTTTTCTTTTTTTATGCCTATAATTTAGAGTTGACGTGAAGATGGGACATTCCTTCAGCGTCAACCCTAAATAGTGCTGAACTGTCTGCCGCTTGTAGAGCCGAGCGGACAGATGGATGTTTTGGCCTTTTCCTTTTTATTGCCTATAATTTAGAGTTGACATGAAGATTGGACATTCCTTCAGCGTCAACCCTAAATAGTGCCGAACTGGCCGCCGCTTGTAGAGCAGAGCGGACAGTTTAATGTTTTGGTTTTTCTTCTTTATTGCATATAATTTAGAGTTGACGTGAAGATGGGGCATTCCTTCAGCGTCAACCCTAAATAGTGCCGAACTGGCCGCCACTTGTAGAGCTGAGCGGACAGTTCGATGTTTTGGTTTTTCTCCTTTATTACATATAATTTAGAGTTGACGTGAAGATGGGGCATTCTTTCAGCGTCAACCCTAAATAGTACCGAACTGGCTGCCGCTCTCGCAGCAGCACAGACGAATTGATGTTTTTTTGGGTTTTATTCCGTATTGACATTAATTTAAATTTGACGGGAACACCATGTGCCTTCGAGAAATAATTCCTACGGGAATGAAACGTTGCCTTCGAGAAATAATTCCTACGGAAATGAAATGTCCCTTCGGAAAATGTGCCTTCGGAGAACATAGGATGGCCGATGAGTTTTACTCTAAGGCAACCCGCACGACGGATGGTCTGGGAGGGCAACCCGTGCGAAACTAATAGAACTACGTGGGTCTGAGACCGTATGCAGGACGATACGGAGTACGTAGGCGGTGGTCGTGGGAAGACTGCCTCGGCCCAATAAGAGTCCAGATATCCCCTCCCTCATAACTATTATATTATGTTGTGTGTTAGTAGGAGTTGGATTCTGATCGTGGTTCTAATAACTTGTCTTCAGCACAGGTGACATGTGCGGATGAGAGACAACACTCATGTGTGGAGGAAGCCACAGAGCAGGCTACTTCAGGTATACGTTGTTAAGCCGCATCTCCTTTTGTTGTACCCTATCTCAGGGTATATATATAATGGCAATGAAGCCTTGATGGATATGATTTAATGCGGCGGAGAAATTGATATTATTCATACAGGTCTTGAAATTGTGGTTTCTGTGATATTTAATCTTCTGCTATAAACCATGTCTTCCGCTAAGGGATACAAAGCGCACTCTTTAATGATGTCTTCCGGTAAGGGATACAAAGCGCACTCTTTAATGATGTCTTCCGCTAAGGGATACAAAGCGCACTCTTTAATGATGTCTTCCGCTAAGGGATACAAAGCGCACTCTTTAATGATGTCTTCCGCTAAAATACTGCTTTCTTACTCTGTTGGTGTGTAGTGACTTTCGCTTAACACCAC
This sequence comes from Dactylorhiza incarnata, assembly GCA_033032865.1. Classification (NCBI taxonomy): domain Eukaryota; kingdom Viridiplantae; phylum Streptophyta; class Magnoliopsida; order Asparagales; family Orchidaceae; genus Dactylorhiza; species Dactylorhiza incarnata. Next base: position 8,567,363 of record JAWHQI010000094.1, on the reverse strand, counting down.
CCCAATGCGTGACCATGGAGTGTTCAAGGAAGGGGGTTGAAGAAGCTAGTACCTTCACCCTTCGTGATCGCTTCGGCGTCATGCAAAAGGGTGGTGTGCGATAAGATCCCCCGGTCGGACCGCCGATTTTGGAGGGGGGGGGGGTCTTACACTCGGCCTGCCGAGCAACAGCCTTCGTCGGCGGGCCCCTCCAGGGTTGGCAAGCAGATTCGGATACTCGGCGACGATATGGTGCATATTCGCCGGGAGATCACGCGAGCAACCGGGAAGGTGGTTCTAAGCAGTCTGAAGGCCGATGGCCGCTTGAAGCCGGAGGCAATGAACCTGACTGTCATGGACATCATCCCGGCACTACTCGCCGAAGAGTCCAATTCTCCCATGCGAGATCTTCCATCCTCATCCACTGATTCCGAAGATGACGATTCTGAGGACGAGGGTGATGATGGTGAAGATGTCGATCCTGACGGCGAGGACGGTGGCGATGATGATGCATAGTCGCCTGGCTCCTTTTTGTAAATCTGTACAGCAATTTTTGTATATGTACTTTATGAAAGTAAATGAATACAATTATTTGCTCGCCTTCTGTAGTTGCCTTTTGTTTTTCTTCTTTTTTGTGATCATGCCGAGTAGGTTCTTAGGCTCGAGACGAGGTTGAGTGCTCGCTAGGCGACTAAGTATAGGCGAGAGGGGATGCTGCGGACGACGATCATACCTTACTCGCTGGGTAGATGCTCGGCCATACATACTCGCACCATCATACTCCCACCATCATACTCGCATCTTCATACTCGCACCTGCATATGAAAAAGGATCCTTGAGATATGCTTTTCTAGAACCTCATTTTGTACCTCCATGTTGATGTTGTTGAAGAGGTCGACTCAGTAGGGAATGACTGTCGGGGAGGTTCCGATGGAGCATCGTCCCAGGGATCACAGCATCCCGCGGTCTCCATCCTACTTGGATGCTTGAACTTCGACGAAGGATGACGTCAAATAGGGACTGACAGTCGGGGAGATCCGAGGGGACACACCATCCCGAGGTCTCCATCCTACTTGGAGGTTTGAATGCCTTCGTCCTTCGGTCGGTCGAATCGGTCACCTCTTCCTCCAAGTTAGGACTTCGGCGTTCAGACTTCCTCCTGATAATTTCTCCAGTCGGATGAGAAGCGCAGTCGGTGGAAACCGTGGCCAACGTGCAAGGGGGAGCTGATCTCGATCGTCAATGCAGAGGCTTGGTCTTTTAAAGGGTTGCGTGACCGAGGCACTGTCCGATCATCCGTTCCGAGCTTTTACGAGGGTTAAGTTGGAGGCTCGTTTCCCAACTGGTGGTGCCGGATATTGTCAAGCAGATCATCCGGTGGGGAATGACAGTCGGGGAGATCCAAGGGGATACTCCGTCCCGAGGTCTCCGTCCTACTTGGATGATGAATGCCGACCGAACCTGTTTCCTACTACTCAACAATTTTAAAGGGTAGTTAAGCACACTTAAGCACACTAACTCACATAATTGGAGGAAATGATTGGAAACGAAATACTTTGCTGCGAGCTATAAGCTTTCGAGGGTACACAACACCTTTATTCAAGGGTCCCCTGAGCTCAGTTAGATCGATCATCTCTTCGCCGAATCGGGAGGTCGGCGTCCAGACTTTTCTCCTGGTAATCTCTTCAGTCGGACGAGAAATGCGGTCGGTGGGAACCGCGGCCAACGTATAAGGGGGAGCTGATCTCGGCCGTCATTGCAGAGGCTTGGACTTAAGGGAACGCACACCCGAGGCACTGTCTCATCATCCGTTCTGAGTTCTTATGAGGGTTAAGTCGGAGGCACATTTCCCAACCTAGCGTGGAGATCGACTATACTGGCCTTCTTCCTTAAAAGACTCTTCTGAGATAGGAAGGACTGTCTCATCACATATTTCAGGGAGACGCCAATTTTTATTTATTTTGTAACTGAATTTACAAAAGAAGGAGGGTATGTACATTCCCCTTAGGGATAGAACCTTTTCAGGTCATCGCCGCTCCAGGTGTTCCCTAGCAGCTCGCCTTCCTGGTTCTGCAAGCGGTACCCTCCGGTCAGGAGAGCTTCCTGGATGATGAAAGGTCCTTCCCAGTTCGGGTTGAGCTTCCCGACGGCTGCTGATCTCCCTGCCGCGTCCACTTTCTTTAGGACCAGGTCACCTGCTTGGAAGTGCTTGAGGCGGACATTTTTGTCAAAATGTCTTGCCATTCGGCGCTTAATCTCTTCTTGCCTAGCTGAGGCCAGGTCCCGTAGTTCTTCTATGTAGTCGAGGGACAGCTTCTGGGCTTCCTCATTTTCCAATCGCCATTCTTCGTTTCCGTCTTCCGCGGCTACCACCCTTGGGCTTCTGACTTCAAACTCTACTGGAATGAGAGCTTCCGACCCATGAGAGAGCATGAACGGTGTCTCCCCGGTGGCTGAGCTAGGAGTGGTCCTCAAAGCCCAAAGGACCGAGGGGAGCTGGTCCGCCCAATTACCTCTCAGGTTCTCGACTTTCTTCTTCAGCAGATTGATGATCAGCTTTTTGGCGGCCTCCACTTGACCATTGCTCCTGGGATGGTGTACGGAGGCGAATCGAAGATCGGTTCCCAGCTGTCTGCAGAAATCTTCCAATTCCAGGCTGGCAAACTGGGGACCGTTGTCGGTGACGATGGCGAGAGGGATTCCAAATCTGCAGACGATCTCTCCCCAAATGAAGTTCTTCACGACTTGAGAGGTGGTCTTGGCCAAAGCCTTGGCCTCGATCCACTTGGAGAAGTAGTCGATCATGACGAGAACGAACTTCCTCTGGCCACTTGCTTGAGGGAAAAGGGCCGATCAAGTCCATCCCCCAGATGGCAAACGGCCATGGGGCAGTGATTGATCGGAGCTGCTGGGCCGGCTGCAACTGGAGGGGGGCGAAGAGCTGGCACTTCTGACACTTCTTCGAGAAGGTCTCGGCATCCTTTCGGATAGTAGGCCAGAAGTAACCTTGCATCAGGATCCTTTGCTCCAAAGTGCGAGTCCCAGAATGACTTCCACACTCTCCCGAGTGGATCTCCTCCAACACTCGAGGTACTTCGTCTTCAGAGACACATCTGGCCAGGGGGCCTGAGATGGTTTTGCGGTACAGCTCTCCGTTTTGCAGTAAATAGTACGCCGCCTTGTACCGGAATCTTCTTTGATCACCTTCGTCCGCCGGGAGCTGGCCGCTGACCAGGAAGGCCACAAAGGGATCCATCCACGAAGGGCGTTGCTCGATCTCCATCATCTCCCCTTCTTCAATGGATGGATGGAAGAGTTCGGTAATAGTTTCTCCAGCCCTCGGCCCATACTTGGCTAAGCGATCTGCTGTCGAGTTCTCTTCTCTCGGCACATGCTCGACGAAGAAGGACTGAAAGCCTCCAATCAGCCCTTTCACCTTTAGCAAGTACTTCTGCAGGATGGTGTCGCGCACCTCGAACTTGCCTTGAATCTGCGACGCGACCACCATCGAATCCGTGAAAGCCCGGACATCACGGATCCCCAACTCCTTGGCAAGGCGCAAGCCTGCCACTATGGCCTCGTACTCTGCTTGGTTGTTTGTGACGGGGAAGAGGATCTCGACGGCTTGCTCGATCCTTGTTCCCTGTGGGCTGACAAACACGATGCCCACCCCCACAGAACTTTTGCCTGAAGCTCCGTCCACAAACATCTTCCATGGGATCAGATTGAGAGCTTCTTCTCCTGGCTCCGTTTCCACCGAGAAGTCAGCCAGGAAGTCTGCTACTGCCTGGGCCTTGATAGCCACCCGGGGGGAGAAGGAAATGTCGAACTCGCTGAGTTCTACCGACCATTTCGCTAACCTCCCAGAATGTTCCACTTCCTCTAGGACATTTCGAAGAGGATGATCAGTCACAACCCGAATGGAGTGAGCTTGAAAGTAAGGCCGGAGCTTCCGCGCCGACACCACCAGGGCGAAAGCGAGCTTCTCCAGGATCGGATATTTCAACTCCGCCTTCTTCAACACCCGACTGACATAGTAGATGGGCAGCTGCTTCCTTCCTTCCTCTCGGACCAACACAGAACTCACTGCTTCTGCTCCTACTCCCAGGTAGATGAGCAGGTCTTTGCCTTCCTTTGGGCTCTAAAGGAGAGGTGTTTGAGTCAACTGCTCCTTCAGTCTTTCGAATGTCGTCTCACATCCTTCGGACCACTCGAAGCTTTCAGTTTTGCGGAGTGTCTTGAAGAATGGAGAGCACTTCTCACCGGTCTTTGAGAGGAAGCGGCTAAGACCCGCCAGCCTTCCTGTTAACCGTTGGACTTCCTTCATCGTCTTTGGGGACGGCATCTCCAGGATCGCCCTAACCTTGTCGGGGTTAGGCTCTACTCCCTCCGGGGTAAGGAGATGTCCCTGGAACTTTCCTCTTCCAGCTGCAAAGACGCACTTCGCTGGATTGAGTCTCATTTTGAATTTCCTTAGCGTCGCGAAGGTCTCCACCAGATCGGTCACGTGTTCCTGGACGCTCTTGCTTTTTATCAAGAGGTCGTCCACGTACACTTCCAGATTCCTCCCCTTTTGTCCCTTGAAGATGTGGTCCATCATCCGCTGGTAGGTGGCTCCCGCATTCTTCAAACCGAAGGGCATCATCTTGTAGCTGTAGCAGCCATCATCGGTGATGAAGGAGACATCGCGGCAATCGGAGGGATGCATCCGGATCTGGTGATATCCTGAAAACGCATCAAGGAAACTCATCACAGAAAAACCGGCGGCTGAATCAACCAGCGCGTCGATTCGAGGCAGGGGATAACAATCCTTCGGACAGCTTTTATTCATCAAGGAAAAGTCAACACACATTCTCCAGCTACCCCCCGTTTTTTTCACCATTACAACATTGGAGACCCAGCCTGGGTACTGGATCTCTGATACAAAGCCTGCATCGAGCAGTTTTTTCACCTCCTCCCGGATTGGCTTGGCAAGGATGGTGTCGGTCCTCCTCTTCTTCTGGCGGACGGGCTGGACCGCGGGATCCAGGTTGAGGCGATGGCATGCAACCTCGGGATCAACTCCTGGCATCTCGGCGGCACTCCAAACGAAGATGTCGGCGTTCTTTTGCAGACACGCCGCCATCTCGATCTTCTCCTCCGTCTTCAGCGACCCGCCGATCTTCAGCAACCCAGGTACTCCCTCTGCGGAGAGTACCTCGATTTCTTCAACTGCTTCGGCCACCTCCATCCTGACCGGGCTCTCCAGCACCCTTCCGAACTCCTCTGCGTCAGCCATCCAGCTGATGGTGCTGACGGCGCTGAGATAGCACTCCCACGCGGCTCTTGGATCGCTCCTGATCCTCACCTGGACATCTCCCTTGCAGTACTTCAAGCACTGATGGTAGGAAGATGGGACGGCCTTGAAGGCGTTGAGAAGCGGCCTCCCAAAGATAGCCCTGTAACAGCTCGGGGCGTCGACGATGACAAATCGACAATTGATGGAGGTGCCACCGAGCGTTACAAGGAGATCTGCTCCTCCTTCTACTTCCTTCTTCTCTCCAGAGAAGCCGAAGAGGGGGCCATCAGCTGCCCGAACCCTTGCTGCTCCGACTCCCAGTCCGCTAAACATCCCTTTGAAGATAACGTTTACGGAGCTACCGTTATCGATCAGGATTCGATCAACAGTGAAGTCCTCCACTGCGGCTTGAATTACGAGGGCATCATGGAAGGGATTCTCATTCCCTAGCATGTCCTCCTCAGAAAAGGTGATCTCCTCCATCGGGGGTGGTGTTTGCAAGGTTGAGGCGATGCTCCTGCGGTAGATCTGATGGAGGCTCCCCTTGCGGGAAGCTTCCAGCCCCGCTCCCCCATGGATTACTCCGACTCTGCCTCCCTGAACCAGGTCTCCCCGCCCTCCTTGGTCGACCCGGTCCTCGTTCCTTCTTCGAACGACGGCAGCCTGCCCTGCCTGTGGCTCGGCAGGGGCCTCTATCCTCCTCTGCTCCCCTCCACCTTCTCCTACTGCTAGCCTCCTCCGGGCTTCCCAAAAGTCTGGGTAGGCAGCCATGGCATGCCCCTCCGCCTGGTGGAAGTCACAGTAGAGGGGAACCTCCTCTGCTTGATGCCTCATCTGCTTCTGCTTCTTCCTTCCTTGACGGCGGCCACGCCCGGCTACCGCCATCGCTTCGTCTCTCCTCCTCTCCTGACGCCTCTCCGGCTGGTGAAAGGGCCTTCTCTCTGGGGATCTCCCCCTTTGGTCCCGACGCTGGTGCCGTCCAGCCGGCCTCCAAGGTGGCCGGTTGACGGGGACCTGATAGCGCCTTTCCTCCTCCTGGCGCTCTGGGACTCGACGGGTCTCCTCTCAACGCTCCTCCTGGCTTCTTTCCTCCTGGGCTCATCCCTCTTCTTTTCTTCTCTCCTCCTTTCTTCTCGCCGCTCCGGCCTCTTCCTTTCCTCCCTCCGGGGCTCCTCTCTCTTCCTTTTCTCAGGGATCCTATCCCTCTCTCCTTCCTCGCCTCTGGTCACCTGTGCAAGCCTTGCCAAGAAGTCAGGGTTGGAAGCCTCTCCTCGAACAAACTTGTTGGCCCTCTGAATGAGGTTGTCGTAGGAGTATGGAGGATTCTCACTGAGCTCCAACCTGAAGAGGCTTTGACTTATGCCGAACGTCAAGGCCAGCAACATGATTTTGCTATCCACCTCCTGGATCTGCAGAACCTCCTCCTGAAAGCGCTCGATATAGGGTCCCAACGCCTCGTCCGGCCTTTGCACCAGATAGAACAGGGCCGTTGCCTCCTTCTTCAGTTTCCGGGCCATGTCGAACCGGGTCGTCAGCCCACGGCACAGGTCTTCAAAGTAGTAGATCGAGCCGGCGGGCTAGTCCCAGGCCTTTGCACGGAAGGTGATGACAAACAACCTGCACTTGAAGGCGTCCGACATGGTTCGGATAGAGACTATATCCTCGACCATTGGATGTGCCGGACGGGGTCCTCCTTCCCCGAATAGTAATTCAAGGCGGGGTCCCTGAACCCTTCTAGCACTGGCGCGGCAAGGATCTCCTCGCAGAAGGGGCTCCTCCCTCCTGCCCGGCGACGATCCTCAACCTGGCGAGTATCACCTCCATACTCGTCATATGGGCGAGTATCCTGGTGCCTCGCCTGCTCGCCCGGCTCGCGGAAGCGAATCCCTTGCGAGGTTGGCTGGTAGAACTGCGACCTCCTTGGTCGCTCGGTCCCATCCTCCACGTGCTCCTTTCCTGCTCGCCGAGGGGGACTCCCTCCCTCGGACGGAACTGGGCGATGCGGCGAGGTCGCCGTGACCTCGGCGCGCGGCTGAAGTGCTGCTCACATGGTTCCCTTTATGCGTTGCGCGAAGGCTTCGAAAACTGCCAACGTAACGAACTCGCCACTCGCGGACGGGTTGCCGACTACCTCCTCATGGTCGCCAACTACGACCATCTCGCCTTCTTACTGAACTTTCTTCCAATGACTACGATCCACGCTCACCGCACCAAAGTGTTGACGCCAGGAAAATCCTGACCTCAAGATTCGGACCGATGCAGCCGGAGGTTACTCGCCTAGCAGTCCAACGAGATGACCTGGCTGGCGACTACTACGGAGCTAGAAGAACAACAAACAAGACCTCAGGCGCTACGGCAGGGAGGTCCCACCACGTACCCAGAAGCTCCGAAGAGACTTCCCCTCCAAGACCCAAAATGGCCGAGCAGGGTACAAGGAAGGCACCGACTTGGCTAGGTACCGGGAGTAGCGGCCAAGTGCGACAGGTTCCAGAATGCAGGAGCAGGGTTTCGAAAGCTCAAGTCCAGGTGCCAATCCAAGTACCCCTGAGGTCCTATTTATAGGAAAACCAAGGGGTAGGGGGGTTTTATAGCCCATCCCCTGCCCGGCGACTAGCGACATTGTGGCGATCTCCCCGGGCAAATGGGCGAGTATCACCTATGGTTGCCCACCTTTTGGCGAGTATCCGGGCTACTCGCACGAGTGCACCCCTACTCACCTAGGCTTTCTTCTGCTCCTACGCTTGACGAACTCCTCCACTATGCCTGTTGGTCGACTTTATCTTGGTATCTCGAACTGTTGACTGCTGTGTTGACTCTTTGACTTTGACCTCTGTCTACGTGGCCTTGGGTGGGTGTAACGCCCCTAATTTTTTTCGTTAATTATTTTTACGTGCCCGCTGTGACGTAATTTTGGCTTAAGGGCGTTATGTCAGCTCGTCTGGTAGTGTTTCGAGCTTTAGCTTGGTTAAGGCTTGTGATTTAGGTCAAGCGTGCGAGATTTCGCGTCGTTTCGAGTTAAAGTAAAGATTTTGAGTGGATATCAAGATTTTAGCTTCGGAAGGCTTTATCCGGAGTTTGGCTCGTCGGAATTGAATTCTGACTCCGCCGTTGGATTCGTAGCGCCGTGTTTTAGTTAATGTGCGAATTTCGTAGAAATCCGAGGTGTTTTGATCGCCCTCGCAGTTTTAAGTAGATTGGAGGATTAATTAATTATTTAAATAATAAATTAGGTTTATATATAAGCCTAAAATCCTTCCCTTCCCTATTCATCTCCTTCCTCGATCAAAATCAGCCACCGGAGGTTAGGGCGAGAGCGGAGCTTCGTGGAGCCTTCAACCGGTGACTCCTAGGGCTGTAGTGGTCGGAATCGAGTTTGGTTTGAAGATTTGGAAAGCTCTCGGCGAGATCTTCGTTCTAGCGGTAAGATTTTCTCGTTTCGTGGAGTTTTGAGAGATTCGGTAGTGACCTAACTCCTTCCTTTGATCCGAAAGGTTTCAGGTTTTGTGCTCGGGTGAGTTCTTGGCCGGATCCTTAGCTTTCGGAGCGGAGATCTTCGAGTTTGCAAGGTTTAAGGCAAGTGGTTTCTTCATCTTCCTCTCTTGATTCTTTTGACGGTTGGTTTGCTCGTTTTGAGCTCTTGTCATGCTGTTTAGCAAGAGTTTGTGTGTTTGGTGTAGTAACTTATGATCTAGAACCTTCCCTTGATTTTTCTCCTCCTCAACCTTACCCTAATATCAAGTTTTTTTTCCTTGTTCTTGCGGTGGCTCGAGAGACAGATTTGGATGTCTCGAGACATAGCTGATGTCTCGAGACATAACTGTCTCTGTCTTTGGGGATGTCTCGAGACATAGCTGATGTCTCGAGACATACCTGTCTCTGCAGCTTTGGATGTCTCGAGACATAGCTGATGTCTCGAGACATAACTGTCTCTGTCTTTGGGGATGTCTCGAGACATAGCTGATGTCTCGAGACATACCTGTCTCTGCAGCCTTGGATGTCTCGAGACATAAGGGATGTCTCGAGACATAGCTGTCTCTGGCCCTTTCTTGTCTCGAGAGATTTCTCTTCTCTCGAGAAATTGCCCTTCCCTCGAGAAATTGCACTTCTCTCGAGAAATTGCCCTTCCCTCGAGAAATTGCACTTCTCTCGAGAAATTGCCCTTCTCTCGAGAAACCCTTTTATCTCTCGAGAAGTTCCTTGTAGTTTTCAAGACGTCCTAAATTCTGCTGTGTTTTTGGATGGCTCTGCCCCGCACCCCGCAAGGGCTCTGCCCCTTGACCCCGCTCGCTGATCGGTCAGCGAGACCACCGCCAGGGGCGCTGCCCCTTGGACCCCGTTAGGGGCTCTGCCCCTAAGACCCCGCCAGGGGCGCGGCCCCTTGGAACCCCGCCAGGTGCGCATGTGATTTCGTTGCGATTTCCATGTTTTAAATCGTGTGTCCTCTCTAGTGCACCAGGATGATTGCCAGTGTCCCTTCGGTGCTCCTGATCTTTGAACCCTCTTGCTTGTATTCTTTTACTGGTTGTGGTCTGATAACATTCGAGTTTACCCTTAAATCGTTGTGATCGGTGTACCTTGCCTTGACCCTAATTCTTAGGGCCTTCCAGTGATTATCCTTTCGGGTAGCGTCCCGTGTTTAATTAAAAATTTAAGTAATAAGAACTACTGTCTTTAGCCTTACACCGTAGTGGTGTTTGGGGAACAGTGGGGGAAAATGTTATAGCCTTGCACGGTAGTCGTGTTTGGATGGTTGGGTCTAGTAGCACCCCCCACCTGGTTTTGGGCTTTGGGTAGCGGAGTTAGTTAACCGCTCCCGTTTAACTTGAGCTGATCAGTCTCTTTATTCAATGAAACTAAATAAATGAATGTGTTTGTTCCTCTTTTGGTATTTAGTGCACTTAATGCTGGTTGGTTCATTGTTTAGAGCTTCTCTTCCGGTAAATTTGGCTTGGGTTGGTACCCCTTATGCCTTGTTTGTTTTTCTGCTAATCTTCTGCCACTTGTAATTCCTTGCTGAGGCGTTCTTTGTTTTATTGAATGCCTCAGGTTCAGAGCCGTAGCGGCTAGTGGTGTTGCCTGAAGTTCAGAGTTTGTAGCTGCTCACCCCGCTGTTGCGAGGTAGTTGTTTTTAGTTGCTTCTTGTGCTCAGACATACTAGTTGGTGCCAATGGGTTAGTGTCATGCTGTTGACGCCCATTGTGCCCCTTTTTATACCTTATAGTTTACTTGTCAGTTTATGCCACTACTTATAGATCTTGTGTATCTTACTCTCTGGGAATGATTTATGCTAGGTGCACTATAGTTATAAAATGGTTTTTCTTCATCCTCATTGCATTCTTTCTAACTAAAACCCTTAACTTTAAAGCCGTCTAAAGGTATTTCCTACTCTTACAGTACGCCTAGTTATGTGCATATCATTTACTTCATGCCCCGTCGTTTGCATACATATAGGACTTTCAGCAAACTAAATCAAGTACTTTCCGCTGCAATTATATATACTTTCTCGGTGGACTAGTTGATCCACGAACTGAGAGACACAGTTCTTATCTCAAAACCCCTAATAAATGATTTCAATGATGACTTATCATATAATCATGTTTGTTTAGTTAATTAATAGGTTCCCGCCTGAGCGTCTACAGTTGTCTCCTGTATGACGTGGCATCATGACGTGTATTTTCTCGTACTCTGATATTCTTAAATTCGGAGAAAATGCGGGTTGTGACAGTGGGTCCTACCCTCGGAGAATGAGGGTTGTACACAAACAACTGATGGCCCAGATCATAGAAACGAAAGTCTCAAAAGTTTGTGCGGCTAAGAAAGCGAGGAGGAATTCCAAAGATAACACTAATACTATACATTTCTATCATAGAAAGTTAGAAATAACAAAAAGCACAAAGGACCATGCATATATGATTGAAGGTAGTGCCTGCAAGGCTGCAACATATATTAGCTTCAGAACTCCTTGATTCAGCAACCACCTATAGTAACAATGAGTTAAATCAGAATAATTAGAACAATCAAAATTCCAATGTATGTTACATGTTACTATATTTACCATAATTTAATTTTCATCTTCATTAATTTCAACATTATCGTCCTCCACATTAACTTGCATTTGTTTGTCCAGCTCTATAAAAAATAAAAAAATAAACGTTTAAAAAAATTGATCAACAACTACAAGACTACAACTTTAATAAAGTGAAAAAAATACAAATTAAATGCAAATACACTACCTTTATCGAGCTCTTCGTATTTGTCAACATCAATAATCATCTCTTCTATCTCATTTAGGTTTGACTTGCAACGCAACCAATCACGAGCACATATAAGAGCTTCTACCGTCTTAGGTGCTAATGAACTCCTGAAAGGATCAAGAATACGTCCTCCAGTACTAAAAGCTGATTCAGAGGCTACAGTAGAAACTGGAATAGCTAGAACATCTCTTGCCACTTGAGATAATATTGAAAATCTATAAGAGTTCAATCTCCACCAATTCAAAATATCAAAATTGGTTTGCAGCTTGAGTGTATCTTCCTTCAAGTATAGGGTAATCTCAGATGCACAAATAGTAGCTTCATCCTCCTCTGAATCATCCATAAACATTTTCTTTTGATAAGCCACGAAGCTAAATTCCACATCAACTTGATTCTTACTAGTCCCGGAGCTTGAAGCTTGGCTAAAATTATTCTGAGTTGATGTTGGATTTATAGATTTGTCATAATGACTGTATAAATGATATAATGTGCTTTCAGTCAACTCAACCATTTTCCGTGCTCTCGCTATATCATATACTACTTTGAAACACTTTGTAAGTCTTTTTAACTTGCATTGTGGGTCCAAGACAAAAGCAACATATAGTAGAATATTACTTTTTTCCAAACTACCCCAATATTTATTGAATTTTGTCTTCATCTGATGTGCAACAATGCTCATTGCTGGATCGTGACTATCACACATAGAATTAATTGCATGTTCCAACATTGAAACGTTTTGAAAAAATAAATTCGAAGTTGGATATTTCGTTCCGGAAACTTCTAAAGTAACTGTATAAAATAACTTTAAAAGCTTCAGAAATAAACTTGCATTATTCCAATCTTCTGCCTTGGGTGGGTCATTAATTGTATCGCCATTATTAAAATAGTTTCTATATGAGCTTTCGTCCTCTAATTCATTGAAAGCTTTCTCAAACTTTATTGTTGTCTCTAGCATCAAGTATGTTGAATTCCACCTTGTCTCAACATCCAAACACAAAAGTGATTTGCATGATATCTCTGTATTTGCTACACATTTCTTAAACTTCTCTAGTCGTTGTGAAGATCCTTTTACATACTTAATGGCTAACCGAATCTTTTCGATGGACTCATTATATTCGGATAATCCTTTCTTCACAATTAAATTAAGTATGTGTGCTGAACATCTAACTTGTAAGAACTCATTCTCTAGTATAGTAGATTTCCACTCTTTAGTTTTCCTTGTCAAATATCTAGCAACTACGTCATTTATCGATGCATTATCCATAGTGACTGTGAAAAGTTTTTTAATCCCCCATTCTGTAACACAATTTAATAATTCATTTCCGAGACCTTCTCCAGTATGATCAATGATTCTAACAAAGTTAAAAATCCTTTTTTGCAATCTCCACTCTTTATCTATCCAATGTCCAGTAAGACACATGTATCCATATTTTTGAATAGATGTTCATGTATCTGTAGTTAAACATATTCTTTCTGATCGCAATTGTTTCTTTAATTTCTTCCTCTCTGAGGTGAAAAGATTAATGCAGTATTTGGAAATAGTTGTCCGAGATGGGACTTTGAATCTTGGCTCTAACTTGTTAGAAAAATTTCTAAAACCTTCATTTTCTACAAATTTGAAAGGCAACTCATCAACTACAACCATTTTTGCTAAAGCAACACGACATTGTTCTTCATCAAATTTACTAGCTTTTAATGAACCATCACCCCATCTTCTTTTTTTCCACTAAGAGATAACATTTGTTGATTGTTAGTCTTTAACCTAAAGCGGCATAAAGTTAACATATGCGTTCTTAAAGCGCTTGTTCCGTTCTTACGAGGATCAACAGCGTATGTCTTGGAGCAATGCTTACACTTCGCTTTATCCCTTCATTCATTGTCTTTAAACTTCGTGAATCAATCCCACACAGCAGATTTGACCTTATTACTATCAGAGTCATCCATTTTAGTTTTCTTCTCTATATGCTTTGTATCATCATTATCATTCACAAGAGGTTCTTTTACTTTATTTTGACTATCTCCATCTCCCTCCATTACAAGAGATTGTTTTTCTTTGTTCTTTTTGTATGTCATCAACAACTATGCACAAACACAATGACTTTAGGTTATTAAAAACCGAAAAAATAAATAAATTATAACATATAAAAAAACATTGATATACCATTATACCTGCCACTGTGCACCTATAACCTATGGCACTTGGCACTTGGCAGAGGTAACCAACAGTCCAACACTCCTTGGCCTGCAATTATTTAAATCATGGAAGGAGAAACGAGCACACAAGCATTAGGCATATGAAATAATTGTTTTCTTGTATTGAAAAATTGAAATATGGAGGATGCACAATGAAATTGGCCACATTCTTCAATTGGGAATGAGATACACATGTCACAATGAAATTGTTTCATGCAATTATGTGATTGAAAATTTGGATGTTGTACAGAAATTAGTGAATGGCAGACTGGCAGTTGTCGACAGAAATTAGTAAATGGCAGAAATTTAAACTACACAATCAATGAACTACCTGCAGTTGTCGACAGGCGTGAGGCGGCCCAGGCGGGTATAGATCGACAGCTTGTAGGGTTGGAGGTTGAAAAGTGAATGCGCTGGGGACTGGGGAGTAGGGATTGCAGGAGTTGGAGCTTGGAGGTTAGAGAAATGAGAAATCGTGCTAGATCGGGGGAGGTTTCACTGTAGCGGAGGAAGATCGCCAGTCGGCGCAGTCGCCAGATGGCCCAGATCGTGGCAGCGGCGCAACGCAGCAACGACTCAGCAAGCCCTAACTTTGTGCCGTCGCCGCCGACCTGGAAGTCTGCTGCGGCCTGCGAGCCTGCTGCGACTGCGATATATGAGGGATTGGGGCCGGGCCGCCGCCGCGCCGGGGGTTTGGTTTCGGTTTCGCCATTTTCGGTGTGACTGAGAGTGAGACCGAGAGGCGAGAGACTGGGAGTAATAAGTTAGGGCTGTTATCCTCGCCGTCTCGCCGACTGAGAGTAATAAGTTAGGAATATAACTATATAAGATAATAAGAACTAACTATTAAGTATTAACCCTTAATTTAATAGTATGACTTGATCCTCGGTTGATCGGTTCGGTTTTAACTATTAAGTCTTAAATTCTGAATACTTATTAATTTTGAGGGGGTTGCGGTGCATTGCGGTTCCACCGGTTTTTAAGTAGCCTAAGTCAAGCCGAACCGAATATGTGTGGTTTTCAGACCCACGAAACCGAACCGCACCGCATCCGATCGGTTCGGTTTGAAATGGGGTGCGGTGCGGTGCGGTTTTGCGGTTTGGTGCGGTTTTCGGTTTCCCTGCACAGGGCTAATCGCAACGCACAACCTCATAAGAAGTCCTAGGAATTACATTGTATATCTTAGCACATGGAGACTCTGTGAGATTAACAAAAGAGTGATTCTAACACTCGACTGAAACTATAAGTAGATATTTTTTGAAATGTCTTAAATCACTATTGTTACTATCAGTTGATGTTATAAAACCAATTGATCGTCATTTTAGAGATATAAATGGGAAAATAAGGTATGACGCCCATTACATGTCATTCTTTAAAGACCGCGTTGGTGCAATTGACGGTACACATGTAGATGCGAGGATACTCGTTGAAGATCAAGTTCGATATATTGGATGTCATGGTACAACAACGCAAAATGTGATGGTTGTTTGCGACTTTAATATGTACTTTACATTTGCACTCGCTGGATGGGAAGGATCCGCTCATGATAGTCGTATCTTCGCGCGCGCATTGACAGACGATAAACTACATTTTCTTCATCCCCCTCAAGGTAAATTGTTGAATTAATGACCGTATATGCTATAATCATTCACTACCATGTTATTATGTTTAACCTATCAAATAATTATATGTAAATATTATTTAGTGGATGCTGGATATCCATTAAAGACGAGCTATTTAAAATCATATCCAGAAACAAGATATCATTTGACATATTTTGCACGCGGGAGTCGTCCCGTCCATGGTAGACATGAGCATTTTAATAAAGCGCATTCATCTCTTCGAAGTGTGATAGAGCGGACGTTTGGTGTTTGGAATAAAAAGTGGCACATTCTTCAAAAAATGGCTCAGTACAATTTCAAGAAGCAACGTTCAATTGTGCTAGCGATGTTGATGACTCATTCATACCCCCAGAGAATGATGACCCTACAACAGAGGATGATATTGAAACTGATTTTCTTGATGTCAGAGGATCTGATCATATGTCTGCAATACGAGATAGTATTGCTGAAGAATTGTACAGCGCCTGCAGGTAAAATTTCCCTACATTTTTTTAACAAACTTTAGAATTCATCATATTCAAAAGTATGATTAATATCAAATTTTTTTATCGCGCATGATGGGTACTCATAATAAGAGTCTAGTATTTATAAAGGTGTCTGACGGAAATGTTCATAAAAGGCAGCAAATATTTCCAAAGACGGGTCGTTTCCAAAGACGGATCGTTTCCAAAGACGGATTATTTTCAAAAAACTCTCCCCCTCCGAAATTGGCAGGAAAAGCAAGGCGCGCAAAACCGCCGCGGACGCGACGGAGTTTCTCCCTCCCGTCGCGGGAGGGATCCTCGCCCCCACACCACGCCCCTTGGGGGTGCGGCCGAACCGCACCCCTTGGGGGTGCGGCCGAACCGCACCCCGCGAGGGGTGCGGCCGAACCGCACCCCGCGAGGGGTGCGGCCGAACCGCACCCCGCGAGGGGTGCGGCTAAGCCGCACCCCGCAAGGGGTGCGGCCTTGGCCGCACCCCACACGGGGTGCGGCCTTGGCCGCACACCCTTGGGGTGCGGCCTTGGCCGCGCCCCCTTTGGGGTGCGGCCGCGCCGCACCCCCTCGGGGTGCGGCCTTGGCGCACCCTATGCGGGGTGCGGCCAAGCCGCACCGCCTCGGGGTGCGGTCAAAGTCGCCCCCCTCTTGGGTGCGCCCATGCCGCACCCCCTCGAGAGGCGGGCGCGCCGTACTCCCTTGGAGTTCGACCGCGTCGCCCTCCACTTCCCGCGCACGGTACGGCCGCCCCGTCTCTCCTACTTTCCCGGCGGAGGGGACTTGCGGGAAGCCCTCACGGGCGTACTTTTCATCAGGAACATCACGCACTTATTTTCTCCTTAAGGGTGCGGCTTACTGTTCCCCTGTTCGCATGGAACACCTCGAGGCGTAACCTGAACGCCCTCGCATTTCGTCGCACACTTGAAACACTTCAGCGCTAGCGCGCGCTCAGAACGTTTCTGAGCGCGATCAGGAAGCCTTCTCACTTTTTGTCTTTCCGGCTTCTCACTTTTTGTCTTTCCGGCTTCTCACATTTTGGGTTTCAGACTTCTCACTTTTCAGGAACAGTTAGTCGCCTTTTTCGCCTCCAACGGAACTGCCCGAACCGCCCGGGCTGCCCAAGCTGCCCAAGCTGCCCGAGGGGCAAGGTGGTCATTTACGAAAAATGGCGATCCGAGGGCCCCGAACCGGAGAATATGATTCGTCCACCAAACATTTATGGAAACTGCAAACGACAAGATTACCGGACTACCCCCGACCAAAGCTATAAAAAGGGCCCTGGGGCTTCATTTGAAAGGACCTTGACTTCTGGACCCAGGAGAGCTCCTTGCAGACTTTTGCGGAATCCTCCTTCGGCACTTGAAGATCTCTTTCGGGACTTGAAGATCTCCTTCGGGACTTGAAGATCTTCTCACTTCCGAAAGGCGACCAGCAATCTCGGAAGAGAAAGACGACTGGCCTTCCCGCTTCCGAAAGGCGACCAGCATTTCTCATAAGGGAAAGGCGACTGGCCTTCCCGCTTCCGAAAGGCGACCAGCATTTCTCAGAAGGGAAAGGCGACTGGCCTTCCCGCTTCCGAAAGGCGACCAGCATTTCTCAGAAGGGAAAGGCGACTGGCCTTCCCGCTTCCGAAAGGCGACCAGCAATCTCAGAAGGGAAAGGCGACTGGCCTTCCCGCTTCCGGAAGACGACTAGTAGTCTCAGAAGGAAAAAGGACTTAGTTTTTCGAGAGGTGGCCTGTCACCCTCAGAGCTCTCTCTCTCCAAGTATTGCAACGAGCAGCGGTCTGTCGCGCTCGAGTTCTAGTTTCCAAGTTGTAACCCCCCAGAAAATAGTGAAGTTTGGTCGGCACAGCTCCGGCCGCGTGGTTTTTTACCCTTTCCGGGTTTTCCACGTTAAAAAGTCTCCGCGTACTCAGCGAACCTCTAATTGACTGTTTGCGCGCTTAGTTCGCTCACGAGCTGAGGCGGTTCAAGTGAACCGGTCTACCAAGAGCCCTAAGCGTTCCGCAACAGCGCAGGTGAACAAAAATGATTGAAAAATATGAAAAGAATGCACCGATTTTTTTTACTTCATTTCATGTTTGAGAACAATTCATATTTTTCTTGTTATGTTTAAATATTTTGTAATATTTTTAATTGTTATGTTCAAATATTTAGTAATATTTTAATATTGACGTTTTGAAAAAACATCTCTCAAAAAAGCTGTTCTACCAAACAATCCTTAATTTAAAAGTTATGTTCCATTATCACTTATATATATATATACTCTCCAAACAGTCTCCAGCTTTTTCAAAATAGCTTCTCAAAGAGCTCTATTTAACAATCTCTATCCGATAAGCAATTTTTCTATCCATTAGAGCTGTCCCAAACAGACCCTTAACCTCTCGCCACTTTTTTTCTTCTCATCCAACTCTCTGACCAGAGCAGGCGGCCAATACCTGCATTCAAGAATTGTTCGATAAAATTCATATTAGATAATTGTATTACCTGTTGGGGTTTAGGGAGCCCATCGCTGATTCATTTTATATACAAGTTGAAAACTTTTCTCTACACCATGTTATTGTGAATCAAATTTGATCGATAAAAATTATCTCAAATTCATTTTATAGAATTTGTATATACAACCAATAATCCCTGAACCAAGAAAAAAAAATTCATACAAATATTATGTTGATTTATCTAGGTAAAGTTTATTTGGAGTTAAATTTAAGAATCTCTATTCTTCATTTCTTTCCGGTCGAAACAATTGCAGCTGTTAAGGTTGCAACAATATTATGCGATGAAATGTTTTGCCCTGTTTTACTATTTTTCACAAAATGTTTTGGTTGCATTACTTGGTGTCCGGGTTAGATGAAAATTCTGGGTCCGCCACTGCTGCTAGCCATCCAGCCATCATTTGATGGCTGCCAGCCATCCATCCATCCATTAATTGAGCCCGACAAAAGCCCGATTTTTTATGGCTGGCATGGCCGCCAACCCGAATTGATGGATGGCTGGTTGGACCGGGTACTGGGCCGGGGAATTGCCCCAAGTGGGGGCCCTATTAGGCCTCGACAGCCCGACCTGGGCCCGGGCGGGCTAGCCTGGGACCGGGTCTAACCGTGCTTTTTTCGGGCCGGGGCCCAGGGCCCGGTTCTGAGCCCCTCACGAGACCGACTTCGGTCAAGTATGACTTCCTCTGATCCACTGACGTATATCTGAGTCGAGCCCAACTTCGGCCCTCTTCTCCGGCAACCGTCTGAGCAGAGGCCGACCACCACATTATTGCTCTAATTAATTTGTCCATTGCTTTTAAGTTACAATCTTTAAAATTGCTGGTTTGAAAATTGGTGCTCATTTCATTTAAGTTGCATTCTTTTGCTTAGCTGTCGTCAACCTGTATACATTGATTGCTAGTTTTTTTTAGAGAGTTGATATTAGCGGTCCGGAACTGGCTATACGTAGTCCATCGCTATTCGTAGTCCATAAATTTTATTTGTAGTTAAAAATTATATTTGCACCCCACTCCCATCCCAAATAAGCGATTTTATCATATGTTCGTATAAATGGCTGAATGTTTATATATAAATGAAGAATTTCAAATTAAATTTAACCAGTAAAAAAATAAGTTATATATAATTTTTATCTCATCTAGTAAGAGCATTTTCGCACGGGCTCCGCCAACATGAAACTCGTGCTAAGCTAGTGTTCACACCTCCCTCACTCGACCACTTCACGCTCGGTCAAAGGCACCAAATTTGTCCAAACAAGAAAGGTCGAGCGAGGGATGCAGGCCAACCAGCCATGACCAGTCTACCTATTAAAAAACCAGGGAAAAGATCCTCTCAATTCACTCCAAATAAATAGTACCTATTTTGCGCGGTCTAAGTTGATCGGGCAGGTTCAGCAATTTTATCCTTTTATTTTTTTTAGAATTAATTTGTCTTTAGCGCACGCGCGCACACACACAAGCTATGGATTAATAATGGTAATCATCAATTGAGCAGACAAATGTCTATTGGTAGTTATCATACGAGTCGAACGGGACGGCCCGCCGGCCGTTGCACCTGTCGCGACAGTACTATCGACGCAACAGTACCCCGTGCCATATCTATCTCTCCGACGACGACGGGATCCGCCCCTACTGCCAAGTGTGACAGTATCTGGCCGGTGACGACGTGCTCCCAGTTATGTTTAATGTTTTTTCATTTTTAAAATTTAAAAATCTAAAATTAGGTATTTTTTTTAATTTTTTAAGAAATCAGTAATTTATAGTATATTATAATTTAAAAAAATTATAATATATATAATATATACATAATATAATTTATGTATATGTATATATAAAATATATATTATGTTATTATATATATAATATATAATAATTATTACGTTTTTTTTTACAGAACAGCCGCCCCACTTCGCCGTCCGCCGCCTCCGCCGGAGCCACCGCCGCCCAGACCGGGGCCCAGACCGTGAGGCCCAGATCGGGCCTCACGGTCAGGGCCACCGCCGCCGGTGGCCCTTCCGGAGCGCCGCCGGACCAACCCCGGCAGGTTCGCCGGGGTCCGGCGACCTCGCCGGTGGGCTCCGATCATGGCGGCGGTGGCTCCGGCGGCGGCGGCGGACGGCAGGGGGGGGGGGGGCAAGCCTTTGATCGGGATTTCTTCCAGTTGCCTGTATATTGGATTTGCAATTGTGGCTATTCGCAGACCTGTTTAATGAGATTTTGGCTATTTGCAGCCTAAATCGAACGGTTCCGGAATTATGAAGCCATATCTGGACAGTCCAATTTTTTTTTGGATTTTTGATCTCATGCTATTCGCAGACCACCATATTTCTTTTTAGAATAGTATAGATATAACCACGTAGAGTTTAATAATTAGAGTAATTTGTTTGTAGAATTAACGTATTTATATATAGCCAAGCGCGAGAGTATCGGCCGGCAATGGCTTCGCCCGCCCTCGGCGCGATGCTGTCGGGCGGCCTTCGGCCGCATCTACGGGGGCTTTGCCCGTCTCCGCACGGGCTTCACCCATGCTCGATGTGTCTGCGGATTGCGCCCGCAACGTATACATATGAGTACTCGAAATGACCGTAAAAAATATACATCAATATTACAATATTTGTTTATTATAGGAATAAAGTGTAATTACACAAATAGTCATTATATTTTTTGAATTTATATTTTTTCATAATATATGTTAAGTCATTGGAGTAAAAGAAAGAGGCTATATTTGGCAATTTTGAATGTTGCACCAAAGACAACTTCTTGTATACGAGCAGCTTCGCACGGGCTTCGCCGTGCTCGCTGACTCTTAGCGGGCTGCGCCTACATTCGACAGTACCCAGTTGACGACGTCGAGCTTCACCCGCAACATATACATATGAGTACTCAAAATGATCGTAAAAAAATATACATCAATATTTTATAATTATTTTTTTTCAAAAACATTTATATTTTAACAAAAAATTATTTTAAAGTAAGTTATTATATTTTGAAATTAATTTTTATTGGCATAATGATAATCTATCATAGTAGGTCTAAGAGATCTAATAAAAACTTTTGAATTTTATGAATTTTCATCAATTATTTTTATTATAAGGCTATGATGTAATTACATAAATAATCTTTACATTTTATGAATTTCCGATATATGCTAAGTCATTGGAGTAAAAGAATGATAATATATTTGACAATTTTGAATGTTGCACCAAAGAAAACTTAACCGCTCCCTCTCTCCACTTTTTTATAGGTTTCCTAAACCTACTAGGGGGTGACCTAAAACTATGAAGGTGTAGAGTACCATACAACATGAAATTACGATTTTACCCTTAAATTTATTGAAAAATGAGGGACATATGACCTGTGTTTTAATCTCATAAAAATTGTCAATGGTGAGAATTGAACCAAGATTTTTACTATGTCAAGCAAAGATGAAAACCATCAGACCATATGATTTTTGTTGAACAAAAATGAATTAAGTTTTATATATACATATATAAATATAGATCGCCCCCGCCGAAAGTCGCCGCCCCTGCCGAATGTCGCCTGTTGAAACCGATTTCTCGGTCTCTCGTAGAGCTCGGGGCCCTCACCGAAATGAGGGGCGGCTAGCCCTTACTGATCCCTCGAGGAGGGTGGACGGAAGATTAAGAAATTGACTAAGACCTTAGTTACAGCGAGGAGGTCCCTCCACTAACCCGGAAGATCGTTGAGCGCTTCCCCTCCTAAGCCAAAGCTGTGACTTGGGCACCTTGGAGAGCTCTGGAAATGCTAACCAAAGGAAATCTAAGGAGAGAGAAGCTGCCGAAAAAACCTCCCTCCAAAGGTGCCCTTAAGGTCCTATTTATAGATTTTCTGGTCTGGTCTGCAAATAACAGGATTCCGCCTTTTGATTTTACTATCAACACCCCAAACGGGTCTGCTAACAGCCAAACTCCGCTGTTCGGAGGGGTTAAGCGCAGACCACCAGGGGTCTTCTGGTAAAAGACCACCCCCGGCACCGGCGAACCAAAGACCCTTGACCTGTTCAGCGAACACAAGTCTCGCCAAAATGCCTGGCTGGCTCGCCTGTCTGACGCTCCTTCGACTGGCTGGCTCGCCCGCCTCTATAGTTCGCCTGCCGAACCGCTCCTTAGCGGGTCGGGCTCGCCAAAATGGCTAACTGTACCCCAGGAATGGCTACTTGTACCCCAAGGTCCCGGGCTGGCCTAGCGAACTCCTTCGATCGGCTGGCTCGCCGGCCTCTATGGCTCGCCTGCCGAACCGCTCCTTAGCGGGTCGGGCTCGCCAAAATGGCTAACTGTACCCCAGAAATGGCTACTTGTACCCCAAGGTCCCGGGCTGGCCTAGCGAACTCCTTCGATCGGCTGGCTCGCCGGCCTCTATGGCTCGCCTGCTCTTCCTGGCCTCGCCCCGCCTGGGCTCGTCCGTCCTGGCTCGCTCCCTTGGGCGTGCGAACCAGACACCCTTCCTGGCGAACATCGGGGTTGTACACAATCCCCGCTCTTCGCGAGGACAATTGTCCTCGCGAAGAATCGTCCAACCCCTGATATTCGCCCGCTCCCGGATGACCTGTCAGGAATCTTTGGTGGGACCCACCCTGTGGGCTATAAATATCGTCCCAAACCCCCCCTTGGCGCGCGCCGTTACTTTTCTTCCTTCTTTCACTTTAGTTGCTTGGAGATGCCGATTTCCGAAGAAGCAGAGGCTCGCTTGAGGGCGATGAGAGCTGGCGGGTTACCTTCCACGACCAAGGTCCCCGCCTGGATGAACCGGCCGTCCCCCGCCCCGTCGCCGAAAGTCAAGAAGGCGAAGGCGGCTTGTCGCACCGGAGACGACTCTGTGATGCTGGACTCCTCCCCGGACGATCGCCGCCCCGAGAAGGTATGAGCTACACGAACTTATGTTAATAAATTGCTCCTCATTCATTTCTACTCGCAGGATACTCTGCCGAGCGAGATCGTTGGAGAGCTTGCTAAGGGGTCTCGAAAAAGCCCGCAGGTGGACCTGAACCTTACTAGGAAAAACACCACCGGTACGATCTGGATCTCGCATACCGTAATATTTCTGTCGACCATATATGACCTCCGTTACTCTTTTCTTACAGTCTCGCCCCTGAAGTCTCCGGTCCGCCAGTCGTCGCGACCTCCGTCTCCGCTTCCGCCTCCTGACAAAATCATAGACAAGCCCGGATTCCAGCTCTTGACGAGCGAGGAGACCGGGAGCTTTGCGCCGACGAAGATCCTTCCTACCAACTGTGCGGCCTACCCCGCCGGATTGGGCAAATCTCTCTATCCTCACTACGGCAACGTGTTCCAGGGTCGTCCCTTGACCTCTCGCCTCCCGCTTGGTAAGTATTCTGACCTCGCCAGAACCCTGCGCGAACTCGCGCGCGCCATCTGACCTCTTCGTAATATTTTACAGACAATGCTGAAAATCCGCCTACCGACTCCGAGCAGGGCGACGACGAGATGTCCCCTCTTCCGGACCAGGTGGAGGACTTCTTAGGGGATCCGCGAGACCCCGAGAGGTTGAAGCAGCGAACCGCGGAGTTGCTGAGGAAACATGGGAGGATGCTGATGGATCTCAGCATGCAGGCGAGGCGGGACCGAGAAGCCGGCGAGGACAGGCATGTAGTTTTAATGGAAGAATGTGCGAGGCTCCGGCAGGCGAGACAGTGTGACCAGGATGAGGGTGCCACGACGCCGGAGGTTCATATAGCTAGGATGAGAGACTACGCCTTCCTCACGGATAGGGAGGGTCGTTTGGCGGAGGAATATTATAATTCTAGGGTACCGCCGAGGTCCGGGTCGCGTGGTGGGGGCCGGTGGAAATGGCTACCCCATGATTCTCGCTAATCGTTGTGCTATGGAATTATGTGTAACTGGTGTCGCTATTTTTCTTTGAACGATCTATGTTTCGTGGCTCGCGTAATTGCCACAGATGCTGACTTGTCTGACAATCACTATATATATTCTTTCTATGGTTTCTCACTCGCTCTATAGATCTGTTTTAAGTGTTATATTGTGCTCGCAAAGACTCTCCATTCTCGCTAGGTGTATCTCGCAAGTAATGTTCGTGCTAACCTTGCAGGTCCATCTCGCCCATGGCCATGATGTGATGTTTTAACCGCTACCTGCGCTCGCCGACGCTTGGACTTCTTCCCGCCCTTTTGCTTTGGCTATAAATAGGCGGTTTTAACTGAGCCAACCACCGCATTTACTCTCGACCTTCTTCTTCCTCTGCTTTAGAGCTCTCGCTCCTTCTCATTTTTGCATTTCATCCTTTCTCGCAGGTGCTTAAGATGGGTGGTGACGTGGAGTCGGAGGGTCGGCGAAGGGTCGCGAAGGCCTTTGCCGAGCATAGCTTCTTTACTTGCAATCTGACCGATGAGGAGTACTTCAGCGCGGTCGCTGACTACGTCACCCCCCCCTGTTTGAGGCACGCCGCCCTAGCGAGGACGACGTGATCAACGACCCGTTGGTCGACGAGTTGGCCATCCCTACCGCCCATTTCGTGGTCGGTCTGCGCCTCCCCTTGTGGCCGGAAGTCCGCCAGTTAATAATCGCTCTCGCTTATTTCCCATTTTCTTTTGCCACTCGAGTTCCGCTCGTCGTGCAGACTAATCTTGTTCTCGCTGCTCATTAGGTGCTCAAACATTATGGGGTGGTTCCCGACCAGCTCACTCCCAATGCCATGGCGGTGGTCACCGCCTTCGCCTGCTACCTTCGCGAGGAGCGTATCGAGTTTAGCCTCCCGGTCTTCCGGAAGCTGTTCTCTTTCCGCGCCTACAAAGATGGGACAACCTATTTCGTGGGCACGGGTCCGAAGGTGGTCGAGACCGTCAACAAGGCCCACTTCTGGGCCCAAAAGTTCGTCGTCGTCAAGGGGAATTTCGGTAACATTCCCCTCTCGCCCGTTCAACATAGCGAGACGACCTACCGGCCCACCGCCCTTGGCGGCCACGACGCCCTCCTCCATCAGTTCTTCTGCAAGAAGAACTTCGAAGTTGTCTACCTCCGCCGTAACTTAGATTTGCTACCTCCGGTCCTCGCCGGAGAAGGTAAAGATCTCGCCCAACACCTTTCTTTATTCGCCACCGTATCGTACTTATCCGAACCATTGTTTGTTTCTAGGCGAGCGAGATATGCCCCTTCGTCCCCCTTACGCGAGCACCCGGAAAACCGACGCTACCATGGCTCTCGCTACCATGGGGGCAGAAGCTTGCCGAGGCATCGCCACTCCGGCCGAGCCCTCTTCTCGCAAGTCGGGGGTTTCTAGTAATGCTGCCCCCTCGAAATCTCCGCCCAAGAAGAAGAGCAAGAAGAGCACGGTCTCGTTCGCTCCTTCGAAGGGTAAGGAACCTCGCGAGGCCGGCTTCAACGAGTTTGACCTTACCGGCCTCTCGGGGGGGGGGGGGGGGGGGGGCGAGGACGAAGAGCCCTGCCAGGAGGCGGTCAGGACCTCTGTCCTTCCCATCCCAGTGAACCACTACAACTTTGGCCTCGGCCAGAGGCGCCGGGACGAGACTGGCGAGCCACTCGTCACCTGGAAACCGGAGACCAACAGGGTGGATATCTCCTCCATCCTCCCCTCCTGGGTGGAGAAGGAGACCGTCAGCGGTCATGCCTTCGACCTCGCGTTCGCTCTTTACGGTCGCGAGGATGCGGAGTCTTATAAGGATGAGACCGCGAGGACCCTTGTTTACGAGAGTGCGAGGTCCCAGCTGCGCTCTGCCGAGCTCGCCCACATGACGGGGAGGCATTGCTTGCAGCTGGAGCTTCAGAATGTGGAGCTCGCGAGGGCCTATCAGGGGGCTCTTGCCGAGATTACGCAGCTGAAGGAGAAGCTGCTCGCCGCGGAGGGCAGTGTGGTGAGTCATCTAGACCGTTTCGCCTTTCTAATTGAACTTACTGAACTTATTCGCCAGGTAATTGAAGCTGCTCGCCCCTGGCCGTCTCGCCTTTCTAATTGAACTTATTCGCAGGATGTCGCTGCTGTCGGGAGAGCCAACGCTCGCATCGAGGATCTGGAGGGCGAGGTTGCTGGGCTGAAGGCCCTAAACTGCGACCTCACTCGCGCCGTTGTTCCCCCCTCACCTCGTCGTTTAAAAGAAGACCGGCGAGCGCGAGATGAAGAAATCCGCGTGGGATCCATAGAGTCAGCTCGCTACATCTTTTCTGTGGTGAAGGCGATCGGCCTCTTAGCTGATGATGCGGTCGACATGACTCTGGAGGATGTCGTCCCGGAGCTCTTCCTCCCCCTTCCGCCCGTGAAGGACAGTGATGACGAAGGAGGCTCTGCGGGTGATTCCTGAAGCTCGCTGTTATTCTTTTTGCGCTGTAATTATCATCGGCGAGATCACCGAAGATTGTAACCGAACCATGAAATGAATGCGAATTTTGCTTTGCTCATTCTTTTCCTCTTGTAATTTTCATGCGTTGAATGTTTCGCTTTTGCTTATCTCGGTATCCGCCTTCGCAGAGGCTATTCTCGCGATGATTATTCTCGTGCCATGCGATATTGAATAGATAGGTATAGGCTACTTTGGTCGCTCGGGCCTTTCGCATAATTTCTCTAGGTTTCGCAAGGCATTTTCTTTTTCTTGGCGAGAGCTCGCCTCTTACCTGGTGCTGGCAACCTTCCTGCCGAGGACCGGTTGTTCTGGGTCGCATAAGACTGATTCTCGTCACTCTCATGGTGTGAAATTTCTCTTTGCCGAGCGGATCTGTCCGCCGAGCGAGACGGCACCTTCCAGTATAAAGACCTGTCATCCTTGCCAGCCTCTCCAGAGATCAACCAGAACCCCCCGTCTAGGTGAGAGCCCGGGAGCGGAATCGATCTGGGGCATTCCAGCGCTAACACATCCAACCTCGCCAGCCTCTCTAGAGATCAACCTGAACCCCCCGTCTAGGTGAGAGCCCGGGAGCGGAATCGATCTGGGGCATTCCAGCGCCAACATATCCAACCTCGCCAGCCTCTCCAGAGATCAACCTGAACCCCCCGTCTAGGTGAGAGCCCGGGAGCGGAATCGATCTGGGGCATTCCAGCGCCAACATATCCAACCTCGCCAGCCTCTCCAGAGATCAACCTGAACCCCCCGTCTAGGTGAGAGCCCGGGAGCGGAATCGATCTGGGGCATTCCAGCGCCAACATATCCAACCTTGCCAGCCTCTTCAGAGATCAACCTGAACCCCCCGTCTAGGTGAGAGCCCGGGAGTGGAATCGATCTGGGGCATTCCAGCACCAACACATCCAACCTTGCCAGCCTCTCCAGAGATCAACCTGAACCCCCCGTGTAACGCCCCAAACTGGTAGTTCCGCGAAGTAGGTGGAGTGGTAGTGCTGCGTTTGGAACAGGCTGAAATTTCCCTGTCTGCTCTTAGCGCACGATCAGTGGCCTCATCGCGCACGACCAGTGATCGTGCGCCAGCGATCGTGCGTTAATTCAGAAGAGAATCGAGTTCTGTCTCGGACAGTGCGCACGACCATTTCCCTCTTCGCGCACGACCAGTGATCGTGCGCCAGCGATCGTGCGCTTATTCACAGGAATTCAGAGTTCTGTCCCGGATAGTGCGCACGACCATTTCCCTCGTCGCGCACGACCACTGACCGTGCGCCTGTGATCGTGCGCCCTGTTTATTCTGTTCCGCGATTTTGAGCGGAGAAGAAGATCGGGCCGTCCAAATCTTTTGAGATCTGATCCGATGGCTAGGATTAGATGCTGGAGGCTATTATGGCTTATGAGAGGAGATTAATCCTCATTATTTTGAGGTGTTTCTCTCTCCTAGGCTAGAGGAAGAAGAAGGAGGCAAGGAAGAAGAAGGAAGATCCCGCCATTGACGGAGCTCCGGAGCTCCGTTTCGCGAGCCGTTTCCAGATTTGGAGAGTGCAGCCCGGTGCGGTCGTTTCTCTCCGTATAGAATCTCGGATCCATGGCGAAAAAGAAAGCGCCTAGGGTAACGATTCTTCCTCCCGAACTTTGGACTTGTATTTGTCCATTCATTCCTCTTTCTATGCTTGCATGAGGTGTCTCTTTCACCAAATGGGTGAAGTGTAGGATTTCCTCAAGTTCTTCGGAACTCCGGGTAGATTGTGTCCGTCCCCGGCATTATTGCATGTAGAAAATCCGGTAGTCGTGCGGATTTAGGCATTTTGTGTGAAGCCTATTCGTGGCCGTGAGCCCGAATCGGTGATGCTTAATTTGCGACGTTGCATTTAGGTTAGGCCTAGAATGCGTGCCGGAGAATGACTCCGTGAAATCTTCTATAGTATTGCGGGAATTAAGCGTAGGCGTCTTGCGAAGATCCTAACGAAAGCCCCATGCTTTGAGAGTTGGATGAAGGCAAACCTTCACCACGAAATTGATGCGGAGCGAGTTGTATCTCCTTTTTGGTTACGTGTAAAGCCTATGTCCTCGTGAAGGCTTGGGTGTTGTAACTTATGTTTTGTGTAGCACTAGCAAGTGCTAAACCCTTACGGGCCGAGGTGATGTCATACCCGCATCGTATGTGTGAACTCGACGATGAGAGCTCGGGAATTGACTGAACTGAACCCGTTCCCATGCAGTATCGGTAAAGGGATAGTTGTCTCTCGTAAAGCCGTGTGATCGTGGGAGAGGTCGCGGAAGGTGTTTACCTAGACGGGCCATAAGCTCTTTTCCCATCTCAAGTTTCCGGACTCATGATGGTGTTGGTGCTCGGGAAGAAGTACCTTTGATCCATGCCTTGTGAGCATGGAGCGTGCGGTTGTTGTACCCACGTCTGTGATAGAATGATGTCATGCGGTGGCTTAGGCGGTTGTGGGGAACCTTCTTTTGATGCTCAACTTAGAAGATTGATTGTGCTTGAAACCTCACATCGTGTAGTTGCACTTTCTTTATATTAGTACTTGTGCTAGTATGGCTTGCTTGCAGGGTAGAAGCTCCGCCACCCCGGGTAAGGGGTGGGGTCGTTATAATTTGGTCAGCTGTGCTGACCGTTACTTTGTTTGCCACCGCTTGGTGGAATGTTCTTATGCAGGTACAGGTGAGCCTAGCGGGAAATAGCGGGTGTTGGCCCCTTGCTGAGTTGGCCCTCGAAGGCCAGCCTCTTTTCCTGTTTTTCATGTATTGCCGGCCTGCGTGCCGATGTATGCTTTAGGGAGTTTTGTGCATTTGGGTAAATGTAAGGCCTTAAGGCCGTAACTCTTTATTCTGGGTTCATTCCTATAATAGTGGACATGTCTCTTTGAATGGTTTAATTAATGCTTCCGCTTACGTTTGTACTCTCGTTTAGTTGTTACTTTTCTGGTTATCACCTTTTAACTCCTAGCTAGTGTGGTTTGTATGGCGTGGGGTCCCGGCCGGACCTGCTGTTATACTTTTCGTACTGGCAGGGTGTTACAATTTGGTATCGGACTTAAGGCGTCGATCCGTAGTTTAGCGAATTCGGGACGAATTCCTTTTAAGGGGTGGTGCGCACGGGTTGTGCATTCACCTAAAATGATAAAAACTAATAAGAATGTCCACTTAGGAATGAAAAAAAAACATACTTGTTTGCGGAACCTGAGCGTTCCATGATTGATGTTTGATATGTTTTGAGTCACTAAATCGTGCCTTGCATGATTATAGGTGACTGGAAGTGGTGCGGGGCAGTCTCGACCCCGTAACACCGCTGATAGTAGTGGGTCGGCTGAAGTGCCAGCGACCGCTCCTTCGGCTGAGATGATCAGAGTGGTCACAGAAGCGGTCTTGGCTGCACAAAATGCATGGCTAGGAAAGCTGGTACAACCTCCCAGTCTTATTGTGGCCCCGGTTCCGACAAGGGCAAGTGAGCCAGAAGCGGAACCGCAATTGCGCTATCAACTGTTAAAGTACTTTCTGAGCCTCAACCCTCCATCCTTCGCGGGGACCGAATCTCCTGTGAGAGCTGCTGAGTGGTTGTCAGAAATAAAGAAGACTTTAACGTCAATACTTATAATTAAGGATATGTTGGTAGCCTTGGCCACCTTCCTACTTATAAGAGAAGCAAGACTTTGGTGGGAAGAGGAGTTGGTGCACAAGTTTGGTGGGAGACAACTTACCGAAATCTCTTGGGAAAACTTCCATGAGTCATTCCTTCTAAGGTACATGCTCTCATCAGGGCATTTGGCACTACAGAACCAGTGCTTGCACCTGGGGCAGGGAGCACACTCAGTGGATGAGTACCTGAATGAGTTCATCAGTCTGGGTCGTTATGAGAGGTCTATGTGGGAAAATGAGGAGACCAAGGTCAACAAGTTCTACAATGGCCTGCGAGATGACCTAAGACAAATGCTTGTGGGTCCAATGTTACTTGGCTTCAACGTCTTAGTGAAAGCAGCAAAATCTCTAGAAATAGAAATGAAGAGTATGCCACGCGCGAATGACTTCAATGAGTTACATGCGCCGACCTCTCAATCCAAGTCGGAGTTCAGAAGAAACAAGAGGAAGTCTAGGTTCGCGGAACCAGCTCCTTCTAATATTTTGGGAGCCACGACCGTGCGGGGACCTATTACGTGTTTCACCTGCGGGAAGGTGGGGCACAAAGCCGCGGTGTGTCGAAGTGGTCCTCCAAAGGCAAAAAGCGGAGAAGTGGACTATGCTCGTGCGATGGGTTCAGCTGCTATAGAGAAAGGAAAGGCGGTGGAGTCTTCGACTCCCCAATATTCTTTAACCCAGCCGAGAGTCTACTCTTATGGCCAGCAAAAGGTCGTTCAACAATGCGATGTTGCCACAGGTATGGATGATCATCTCTTAATATGATTTCTACCCTGTGTGCGGATAAAGATTTCATTGTGTCCATTGTATCCGATGACAACAAAATTTTATGTTTTGAATTTGTGTGCAATTAGGCCTTGTCCTAATTATCGACTATCCGACGAAAGCTCTGTTGGTGTGGGAGCATCGCTCTCTTATCTGTCTAAGGACTTCGTGTTATGAATCGGAGTGTCGTTTACCTTAGTCAAGGATAGATTAGAGGTAATGCTGCCCAATAGATCTCGGGTGAGCGCGGATAGGAGAAGCTGTGAAAAGGCGCGAAGATATTCTTCACCTTGTTGAAGGATTCGGGGCCTAAGACCAGCCTTGGTGTTGTCCTAGTAGTAGCAGATCAAACTGACAGAGAAGAACCGTTATCCGATTCCGAGAATCGACGACTTATTTGACCAACTGGTTGGGTCGACGGTATACTCTAAGCTTAACTTAAGGTCCGGCTACTAGCAACTTAGGATAAAGTAATGTGACATTCCAAAAACAGCGTTCAGTACCCGCTCTGGGCACTATGAGTTCACGGTAATGCCGTTCGGTCTATCCAATGCACCGTCGGTATTCATGGACTTGATGAACGGGACATTCCGAGAGTATTTAGATCAATTTGTGATCGTCTTCATCGACGACATTTTGGTATACTCTCAGTCGGAAGAGGAGCATGTAGGGCATCTGCACGCAGTCCTGAGCACCTTGAGGAGGAGTCAGCTATATGCCAAGTTCTCCAAGTGCGAGTTTTGGCTACCGTCAGTGGCATTCCTTGGTCATGTTGTTAGTGGCGAAGGAATTGCAGTCGATCCGTCGAAGATAGAAGCGATCCAAGCGTGGCCTTTGTTGAAAAATGTAGCGGAAGTCCGAAGTTTCTTAGGACTTGCCGGCTATTATAGGCGCTTTGTGGAAAACTTCTCGAGGATCGCACTTCCTCTCACAAAACTGACTAGGAAGGATCATAAGTTCGTTTGGTCGCCCGAGTGCGCACGAGCTTTTGAAGAGCTAAAGAGTCGTCTGATCACGGCGCCCACCCTATGCCCGCCACAGGGTACGGAAGGCTATGAAATATATAGCGACGCCTCAGGAAGTGGGTTGGGTTGTGTCCTAGTGCAGTTCGGGAAGGTAATTGCCTACGGCTCCCGGCAACTGAAGGTTCACGAGAGGAATTACCCGGTCCATGATTTGGAGCTAGCGGCCGTGGTTTTTGCCCTCAAACTTTGGAGGCACTATCTATATGGCGTGAAGATTGATATCTTTACCGACCACAAGAGCCTCAAGTACTTACTAGATCAAAGGGAATTGAACATGCGCCAAAGGAGGTGGATGGAGTTCCTTGGGGACTACACCTTCGATATCAAGTACACTCCGGGAAAAGGAAACGTAGTTGCGGACGCGTTGAGTCGTCGGGCTCCCGCGCAAGCAAATTGGATTTTGATGCACGATGAGCGTCTAATCCGTGAGCTAGAAGAAATGGAGATTGTTTGCATCGATAGGAGAACGTCTACTTCAGCATGCTTGAACTGGACGGAAGTTCATTACGACCTTGCCGACCGAGTTCGACAAGCATGAGAGTTGGACGAGAGCATGAAACGTTACAAAGCGGAAACCGTTGAGGGGTTAAACGCTGATTTCTCTTTCGAAGATGACCTTATGTGGAAGCAGGAAAGATTGTGCATCCCAAACGTTGGTACTCTACGGGCGGAGTTGATGTACGAGGCTCATCATACCAAGTACTCGATCCACCCGGGGAGCACTAAAATGTATATGGATATGAAGAAACTGTTTTGGTGGCCGGGCATGAAGAAGGACATTGCCCTTTACGTAGCCAAGTGTCACACTTGCGCGTTGGTGAAAGCGGAATGTCAACGTCCCGGTGGGGTTTTGAAGTCCTTGCCGATTCCGGAATGGAAGTTTGATGATATTTCGATGGATTTCGTGCATGGATTGCCGAGATCGCAACATGGAAACGACGCCATCTGGGTGATCGTGGACCGATTGGCAAAGGTATCACACTTCATTCCGAACCGGAAGGATGATTCTGTAGAGAACCAACAGGACTATGGAGGATATGCTCCGAATGTGCGCTCTAGGTTTTGGAAAGAGGTGGGAAGATCATCTCTACATAATCGAGTTCGCCTACAATAATAGCTATCAAGCCAGTAAAGATGGCTCCTTTCGAAGCCCTCTATGGTAAGAAGTGTCGTACGCCGTTGTCTTGGGCGGAAACGGGCGACACTAAGCTATTGAAGCGAAAGGATGTTGAAGAAGCAACTTCGACGATCCGGTCTATACGCGAAAGGCTATTGGTTGCCCAGGATAGGCAAGCAAAGTATTTCAACGCCAAGCATAGGAACTTAGAGTTTGCCGTCGGTGACCGAGTTTACTTGAAGATCAAACCGTTCAAAGGGGTATCAAGGATTCGACGCTTGAAAAAGCTCAGTCCGAGGTACTTAGGACCGTTCGAGATCGTGGAGCGTGTTGGTGATGCGGCTTACCGGCTTGCACTATCTGCAGAGCTGAGCGGTCTGCACGACGTGTTCCACATTTCAGTGTTGAGGAAGGCAGTGCAAGAGCCTACTCATATCGTTGCGGTCGGCAAAGTTCCGATTGATAGTGGGTTGTCGACGAAAGTCAAGCCCTTACGCATCGAAGATACCGAAGTAAAGCAGCTGCGGAACAAGTCCATTCGGATGGTAAAAGTCCGGTGGGATAACTGCGGCCGAGAGGAGCTCTCTTGGGGGAGAGAGAGCAAGCAATGCTTGCGGAGTATCCCGAGCTATTTCCCTCAGGTAAAGTATAACTGTGATTTATGCTATTACTGTTTTCTGGATTTCGGGACGAAATTCTTTTAAGGAGGGTGGAGTTGTAACGCCCCAAAACTGGTAGTTCCGCGAAGTAGGTGGAGTGGTAGTGCTGCGTTTGGAACAGGCTGAAATTTCCCTGTCTGCTCTTAGCGCACGATCAGTGGCCTCATCGCGCACGACCAGTGATCGTGCGCCAGCGATCGTGCATTAATTCAGAAGAGAATCGAGTTCTGTCTCGGACAGTGCGCACGACCATTTCCCTCTTCGCGCACGACCAGTGATCGTGCGCCAGAGATCGTGCGCTTATTCACAGGAATTCAGAGTTCTGTCCCGGATAGTGCGCACGACCATTTCCCTCGTCGCGCACGACCACTGATCGTGCGCCTGTGATCGTGCGCCCTGTTTATTCTGTTCCGCGATTTTGAGCGGAGAAGAAGATCGGGCCGTCCAAATCTTTTGAGATCTGATCCGATGGCTAGGATTAGATGCTGGAGGCTATTAGGGCTTATGAGAGGAGATTAATCCTCATTATTTTGAGGTGTTTCTCTCTCCTAGGCTAGAGGAAGAAGAAGGAGGTAAGGAAGAAGAAGGAAGATCCCGCCATTGACGGAGCTCCGGAGCTCCGTTTCGCGAGCCGTTTCCAGATTTGGAGAGTGCAGCCCGGTGCGGTCGTTTCTCTCCGTATAGAATCTCGGATCCATGGCGAAAAAGAAAGCGCCTAGGGTAACGATTCTTCCTCCCGAACTTTGGACTTATATTTGTCCATTCATTCCTCTTTCTATGCTTGCATGAGGTGTCTCTTTCACCAAATGGGTGAAGTGTAGGATTTCCTCAAGTTCTTCGGAACTCCGGGTAGATTGTGTCCGTCCCCGGCATTATTGCATGTAGAAAATCCGGTAGTCGTGCGGATTTAGGCATTTTGTGTGAAGCCTATTCGTGGCCGTGAGCCCGAATCGGTGATGCTTGATTTGCGATGTTGCATTTAGGTTAGGCCTAGAATGCGTGCCGGAGAATGACTCCGTGAAATCTTCTATAGTATTGCGGGAATTAAGCGTAGGCGTCTTGCGAAGATCCTAACGAAAGCCCCATGCTTTGAGAGTTGGATGAAGGCAAACCTTCACCACGAAATTGATGCGGAGCGAGTTGTATCTCCTTTTTGGTTACGTGTAAAGCCTATGTCCTCGTGAAGGCTTGGGTGTTGTAACTTATGTTTTGTGTAGCACTAGCAAGTGCTAAACCCTTACGGGCCGAGGTGATGTCATACCCGCATCGTATGTGTGAACTCGACGATGAGAGCTCGGGAATTGACTGAACTGAACCCGTTCCCATGCAGTATCGGTAAAGGGATAGTTGTCTCTCGTAAAGCCGTGTGATCGTGGGAGAGGTCGCGGAAGGTGTTTACCTAGACGGGCCATAAGCTCTTTTCCCATCTCAAGTTTCCGGACTCATGATGGTGTTGGTGCTCGGGAAGAAGTACCTTTGATCCATGCCTTGTGAGCATGGAGCGTGCGGTTGTTGTACCCACGTCTGTGATAGAATGATGTCATGTTTAGCCTCATGCGGTGGCTTAGGCGGTTGTGGGGAACCTTCGGGTGAACCCAACCAACATCATGTGCATACCTAGGTTCCCTTCTTTTGATGCTCAACTTAGAAGATTGATTGTGCTTGAAACCTCACATCGTGTAGTTGCACTTTCTTTATATTAGTACTTGTGCTAGTATGGCTTGCTTGCAGGGTAGAAGCTCCGCCACCCCGGGTAAGGGGTGGGGTCGTTATAATTTGGTCAGCTGTGCTGACCGTTACTTTGTTTGCCACCGCTTGGTGGAATGTTCTTATGCAGGTACAGGTGAGCCTAGCGGGAAATAGCGGGTGTTGGCCCCTTGCTGAGTTGGCCCTCGAAGGCCAGCCTCTTTTCCTGTTTTTCATGTATTGCCGGCCTGCGTGCCGATGTATGCTTTAGGGAGTTTTGTGCATTTGGGTAAATGTAAGGCCTTAAGGCCGTAACTCTTTATTCTGGGTTCATTCCTATAATAGTGGACATGTCTCTTTGAATGGTTTAATTAATGCTTCCGCTTACGTTTGTACTCTCGTTTAGTTGTTACTTTTCTGGTTATCACCTTTTAACTCCTAGCTAGTGTGGTTTGTATGGCGTGGGGTCCCGGCCGGACCTGCTGTTATACTTTTCGTACTGGCAGGGTGTTACACCCCGTCTAGGTGAGAGCCCGGGAGCGGAATCGATCTGGGGCATTCCAGCACCAACACATCCAACCTTTGTCACGCCGGCACGGCGGTGGTTATGAGCATTATAAAAAAGGAGTAAGAGATTCAGTAAATAATACAATAAAGTTTTTAAGGGTAAAATCGTTTTAGATCATCCCCACTCCTGGCTCGGTCGAGGGGCATCCCCTCCACATCCTGGAGGTGATACCCCCCTGACTTGAGCACCTCGCTTACAATATATGGACCCTCCCAGTTGGGGTTAAGCTTACCCACCGCGGCCCCTCTGCCGGCCGCATTGACCTTCTTCAGGACCAGGTCCCCTTTCTGAAAGTGCTTTATCTGGATGTGTTTGTCAAAATATCGAGCCATCCGCCGCTTGACCTCTTCTTGCCTGACGGTGGCCAAGTCCCGGAGTTCTTCCACCAGGTCTAAAGACAGCCTCTGCTCTGCATTGTTATCTTCTAGCCACTCTTCATCCCCTTCGCTCGCAGCGATCACCCGGGGGGTCTTTACCTCAAACTCTATGGGGAGAACGGCCTCGGACCCGTGAGAGAGCTTGAACGGAGTCTCCCCGGTGGCGGTATTCGGAGTAGTCCTCATGGCCCAGAGGACGGAGGGTAGCTGTTCCGCCCAGTTCCCCCGAAGGTTCTCCACTTTCTTTTTTAATAGGTTAACGATTATTTTGTTCGCCGCCTCCACCTGCCCATTGCTCCTCGGGTGGTGGACCGATGCAAACCTGAGGTCAATGCCGAGTTGAGTGCAGAAGCCAACAAACTCTTCACTAGCAAACTGCGGCCCATTGTCCGTCACTATAGCTAGAGGGAGCCCGTGCCTGCAAATTATCTCCCCCCACACAAAATTCCTTACAACCTGAGAGGTTACCTTAGCGAGTGCTTTCACTTCTACCCACTTGGAGAAGTAGTCGATCATGACCAGCAGGAACTTCCTCTGGCCACTGGCTTGGGGGAAGGGACCGACCAGG
The DNA here is from genome assembly GCA_033032865.1 of Dactylorhiza incarnata. Taxonomy (NCBI): domain Eukaryota; kingdom Viridiplantae; phylum Streptophyta; class Magnoliopsida; order Asparagales; family Orchidaceae; genus Dactylorhiza; species Dactylorhiza incarnata. The sequence goes on along the minus strand of JAWHQI010000094.1, from coordinate 8,530,308 downwards.
TCCAACCCCCATATGGCGAAGGGCCAGGGAGCCGTGATGGTCCGGAGCCTTTGAGCCGGGAGGAGTTGGAGCGGAGCATAGAGCTGACACTTCGGACACTTCCTTGCGAACTCTGCCACGTCCTTGCTGAGAGTGGGCCAGAAGTAGCCTTGCCTCAACACCCTCCCTTCCAGGGTCCGACTCCCGGAGTGACTGCCGCACTCCCCAGAGTGGATTTCTTCCAAGACTTTCGGAACCTCCTCCTCGGAGACACAACGGGCCAGGAGTCCCGAGAGAGTTTTTCTATACAGCCCTCCTGCATGCAAGGAGTAGTAGGCGGACTTATACCTGAAGCGTCTCTTATCCACGACCTCTCTAGGGAAACTCCCGGAGGACAAGAAGGTGATGAATGGATCCATCCACGAGGCTCGCCGGTCCACCTCCATCAACTCTCCTTCTTCGATGGAGGGCCGGAAGAGTTCTGAAGCCGTCCCTCCCGCTCGGGGACCGAACTTGGCTAAGAGGTCCGCCTGGGTGCTCTCCTCCCTCGGCACGTGCTTGATGGAGAAGGTGCGGAACTGCCCGATGATCCCCTTGACCTTTTTCAGGTATAGTAGGAGGGTCGGGTCCTTCACTTCAAACTCTACCTTGATCTGGCATGCTACCACCATGGAGTCCGTGGAGACCTCCACGTCCTGCACTCCCAGTTCCCGGGCCAGCCGAAGGCCCGCTATCACTGCCTTGTACTCAGCCTGGTTGTTGGTAATTGGGAAATGAATGTTTAAGGCTTGCTCAATCCGAGTCCCTTGAGGACTTACCAGGACCATTCCTCCTCCATAGGAGTATTTTCTAGACGCTCCGTCCACCACCATCTTCCATGACTCTGGGGGAGGTGGCTCGTGCTCCCCCACTTCGGCCGCATAGTCGGCCATGAAGTCTGCCACCGCCTGAGCCCTGATGGACGTCCTGGGCACGAACGTGATATTGAATTCACTTAACTCTACGGACCACTTTGCTAACCTCCCTGAGTGCTCCACCCCTTCCATGATTTTACGGAGCGGGTGGTCCGTCACTACCTTGATTGAATGGGCTTGAAAGTAAGGCCGGAGCCTCCAGGCTGACACCACCAATGCGAAGGCCAACTTTTCCAAGATCGGGTACCAGAGCTCTGCCTTCTTCAACACTCGGCTGACGTAGTAGATTGGGAATTGTTTCCTCCCCTCCTCCCGGATCAACACAGAACTTACTGCTTCGGACCCTACCCCCAGGTACAGGGATAGGTCTTCTCCTGGCCTTGGTCCCTGGAGCAGAGGGGTTTGGGTGAGTTGTTCTTTCAGAGCCTGGAAGGCCTCCTCGCACTCACGGGTCCACTCGAACTTCTTGTTGCCCCGCAGCACCTTGAAAAAAGGCGCACACTTTTCCCCTGCCTTGGAGAGGAACCTGCTGAGCCCGGCCAACTTCCCTGTAAGGCTCTGAACCTCCTTTGGATTCTTCGGCGACCCCAACCCCATTACCGCCTTAACCTTGTCCGGGTTGGGCTCCACTCTTGCGGGGGTGAGTAAGTGGCCTAGGAACTTTCTTCGGCTTGCCCCGAAGACACATTTCAAAGGATTGAGCTTCATTTTGTAGCGCCGCAGGGTCCCGAACGTCTCCTCAAGGTCTCGGAGGTAAGACCCAAGGTCTCGGCTCTTTACCATGAGGTCGTCAACATAAACTTCCAAGTTTCTTCCCTTCTGCTCGCGGAAGACCCTGTCCATCATCCTTTGATACGTGACACCTGCGTTCTTGAGCTCGAACGGCATCATCTTATAATAGTAGCATCCATCCCCCGTGATGAAGGAGACATCCTTGATGTCCGGGGGGTGCATGCGGATTTGATGGTAACCTGAAAAAGCATCTAAGAAAGACATCACAGGAAAACCGACGGCTGAGTCAACCATCGCGTCGAACCTAGGAAGGGGGTAACAATCTTTAGGGCATGATTTATTAAGTAAAGAAAAGTCGATACACATCCTCCATTTACCTCCTCCTTTCTTTACCATAACGACGTTGGAGACCCAGCCCGGATACTGGATCTCCGTTACAAAGCCTGCCTGTAGAAGCTTGCTCACTTCCTCGCGGATGGGTCCTTCCAGCTTGTCGGCGGTGGCCCTTTTCTTCTGGCGGATGGGGCGAGTGCCGGGGTCGAGGTTGAGGCGATGGCAAGCCACGTCCGCGTCGATCCCGGGCATTTCCGCAGCGCTCCAAGCGAAGACGTCTATGTTCTTCTGCACGCATGTCAGGATCTCCGCTTGATCTTCCGGGTTGAGTCCTCCGCTGACCCGGACCTTCTCTACCACCCCTAGCCGGGTGGTGACCTCGAGCTCCACGACCTCGTCCATAGCCTCCAGCCGGGACTGCTCTCCCCAAGCCCTCTCCTCTTCGGTGTAAGTGAGAGCCTGGGTTCCTTCCTCGACTTCCTTCTCTATCACCATCAGCTTCTCCGCCCCTCCCTTCCGGACCTTCTCTTCTTCTTCTTCTCCTTCCGCCCGGGGTCCCTCAGCTACCCCTTCCTGGGCATGAACTTCATCTTCCTCCATCTGCTCCTCGGCTACCTCCTTACTTTCGGCTTCGGCCGCCTCCTCCATCATCTTATCCCACTCCTCAGCTTCCCCCATCCAGGAGATAGTGTTGACAGCCGTTACGTAGCACTGCCTTGCCACCTTGGGATCCCCCCTGATCCGCACCTGAACCCCTCCGTCGTTGAACTTAAGGCATTGATGAAAGGTGGAGGGGACACAGCGGAACGCGCTGATGAGCGGCCGTCCGAAGATGGCGTTGTAGCTGCTTGGAGCGTCCACTATGACAAAACGACAGTTCCGGGACTGCCCACCCAGGGTCACATGAAGTCCTACTCCCCCTTCCACTTCTTTCCTCTCTCCCGAAAATCCAAACAGAGGGCCATCCGAGGCCAACACCCTTCTAGGCTCCACCTCCATCCTGTCAAACGCCTTCTTGAAGATGACGTTGACCGAACTCCCGTTGTCCACTAAGATTCGGGAGACGGTGAAGTTCTCGATCGCCGTCTGGATGACCAGCGCGTCGCAGAACGGGTCATCATAGCCCGGCATGTCCTTCTGGGTGAAAATGATTTTTTCGGCCGGGGGTGGAGCGGTGGATGTTGAAGCTACACTCCGGCGGTAGATGGTATGGAGGCTAGCCTTGCGGGTCGCCTCCACCCCGACCCCCCCCATGGATCACCCCAATTCCTCCCCTGTTCCCCACATCGTTTCTATCTTCACACCTTTCTTCATCCTCCTCTCGAGGTTCGACCTCCACAATCCTCACCGGCTGCTGCTGCTGTGGCGCGGGCGCTCTGCCCCTCTTCACTTCCAGGAACTCCGGGCAGGTGTCCGTTGCGTGACCTTCCTCATCATGGAAGATACAATACGGTAACGTCACCTCCCCTGCATCAGCTTCCGCCACCCTATTCTTTCTCCTCCTAGCGGCTGCCGCTTCCACCTCGCCTCTCCTTCCTCTTCCTCTTCCCCGACCGATTGCCATGGCCTGTTGAGGTGGGGGAGGCATCTGCATCGGACCCTGCCTCCACCCCAACTGGGGGGATCTCCATTGACCTCCGAAATGGTTACCCCTTCCTGGGCCGTAACCCCTTCCCTGCCCTTGCATCCCTCCACCTTGCGGCCTCCATCCCCCCTCCGGGGCCCGGAGCTCTTCCCTTCTCCTGACCTCATGCTGTCTCATCTCCGGCTCACTGAGCTTTGCTAGCCTCTTGGTGAGCTCCGGGTTGGCTTCTTCACTCACGACTTCCTCCGACACCCTCTCCATCAGCTCTTCGTAGGAGACTGGGGCTTTTCTCTTCAACGCCATCTTGAAGAAACTCTAATTCAACCCGACCGTGAAGGCGAGTTGGAGTGCAAACCCAGGCATCTCCTGAGTGAGCTGCACTTCCTCTTGGAACCTATCGGCATATTGAGCCAGCGACTCCCTGGGTTCCTGCTTCACTGCGAAGAGGGAATCAGCGTCCTTCTTCCTCTTTTTTGAGGTCGAGAACCTCAGCAAAAAACTTCGGCGCAAGTCCTCGAACGCGTAGATGGATCCTGCAGGGAGATGATGGAACTAGTCCCTGGCCTTCTCCTTAAGGGTGACGGCAAAGAGCCGACACTTGAAGGCATCTGACATCGGCCTGATGGAGACCGAGTCTTCGAAGCTCTGCAGGTGCTGGATGGGGTCATCCCTACCATTGTAGTACACCCGGTCCCACTCTCCGAACCCTCCGGGGACGGGTGCGGAAAGCACCAGCTCGCAAAAGGGGCTTCCCCCTCCTGTCACTTTTCCTGGCTCCACTCGCCCCCCAAGCTCTCTCGCTAAACTTGAGCTCGTCGGGACCGCACTCGCGAGGGCGGTGCTCACCTGAACCAACCCGACCGTCGTTGCATCCTCTTGGCGCGGGCTTGCCTGCGCCACGCTCTCTGGGACGGAGTTCGTTAACACTGAGCTCGCCGGCACGGAGCTCGCCGGCAAGGAGCTCGCCGGACTGGCGAACAACACTCGCCCTTCCCTGTCCTGTCCTGATCCAACGGCAACTTCCTTTCCAGCCCTTCCCCCGGGGCATTCTCGCCCACCGTCGTTGGGGGAGGGGTCGCCTGAGGTGTTGGGGTCGCAAACTCGTTTCGCAGAGCTGTGACCGTAAACCCCAAGGTATCGAGCACTTCCTTTCTGAAATCTGCGAGCATCCTGGCCATCGCCACCTGGGGTGTCTCGCCGAACTCCTCGCCTTGTTCTTCATCTCCCGCCATAACCTTTCTCTGGAACTTTCTTGAACCAGCCACGCTCCACGCTCACCGCACCAAAATATTGAAACCGATTTCTCGGTCTCTCATAGAGCTCGGGGCCCTCACCGAAATGAGGGTCGGCTAGCCCTTACTGATCCCTCGAGGAGGGTGGATGGAAGATTAAGAAATTGACTAAGACCTTAGTTACAGCGAGGAGGTCCCTCCACTAACCCGGAAGATCGTTGAGCGCTTCCCCTCCTAAGCCAAAGCTGTGACTTGGGCACCTTGGAGAGCTCTGGAAATGCTAACCAAAGGAAATCTAAGGAGAGAGAAGCTGCCGAAAAAACCTCCCTCCAAAGGTGCCCTTAAGGTCCTATTTATAGATTTTCTGGTCTGGTCTGCAAATAACAGGATTCCGCCTTTTGATTTTACTATCCGCACCCCAAACGGGTCTGCTAACAGCCAAACTCCGCTGTTCGGAGGGGTTAAGCGCAGACCACCAGGGGTCTTCTGGTAAAAGACCACCCCCGGCACCGGCGAACCAGAGACCTTTGACCTGTTCAGCGAACACAAGTCTCGCCAAAATGCCTGGCTGGCTCGCCTGTCTGACGCTCCTTCGACTGGCTGGCTCGCCCGCCTCTATGGTTCGCCTGCCGAACCGCTCCTTAGCGGGTCGGGCTCGCCAAAATGGCTAACTGTACCCCAGAAATGGCTACTTGTACCCCAAGGTCCCGGGCTGGCCTAGCGAACTCCTTCGATCGGCTGGCTCGCCGGCCTCTATGGCTCGCCTGCCGAACCGCTCCTTAGCGGGTCGGGCTCGCCAAAATGGCTAACTGTACCCCAGAAATGGCTACTTGTACCCCAAGGTCCCGGGCTGGCCTAGCGAACTCCTTCGATCGGCTGGCTCGCCGGCCTCTATGGCTCGCCTGCTCTTCCTGGCCTCGCCCCGCCTGGGCTCGTCTGTCCTGGCTCGCTCCCTTGGGCGTGCGAACCAGACACCCTTCCTGGCGAACATCGGGGTTGTACATCGCCGCTCCTGTCGAATCTTGCCCCAGCTGAATGTCGCCGCCCCTGCCGAATGTCGCCATCGCTGAATGTCGCCGTCTCCGCCGAATATCGCTGCCCCCGCAGAATGTCGCCGCCCGCACGGGCCTCCGACCCTATGCTAGTGCAACGGCGGGCTACGCCAGCAGTGACAAACTTGTATATATTTTTAATAACAATTAGAATTATTAGTTATTCCATATTTATATAAGTATATATATAACATAGTTTAATGTTGTTCAACAAAAATGTATTGTACGATGATTGTCATCTTTGCTTGATATAGTGGAAACTTGAGTTCAATTCTCACTATTGACAAATTTTGTGAGATTAAAAATCGAGTCATGTGACTCTCATTATTCAATAAATTTAGGAGTAAAATCATAATTTCATGTTGTAAGGTACCATACACCTTAACATAAGTCTAGGACATCATATCATAGTAGGCGTATGAGCTCTAATAAGAAAGTAATAAGTGATCGGACGACCCATATTAATCATGCCATCATCGACGAATCTGATCTTTTCAATAGCTTTTAAATTTCATGTCATAGTATTTCTTCCTAAAATAGGATAGATAAATATATATATATGAGCATCTTCGCACGGGCTACGCCCGTGCTCGATGCTCTCGGGCGGTCTTCGGCCGCATCAATGCGGGCTTCGCCCGCAACCAAGCGGGCTTCGCCCGCAACCAAGCGGGCTTCGCCCGCAACCAAGCGGGCTTCGCCCGCAACCAAGCGGGCTTCGCCCGCAACCAAGCGGGCTTCGCCCCCTTTGCATTCAAGGCGGGCTTCGCCCGCCCCCTCGGCGTCGGCGGGCTTCGCCCCCTTTGCATTCAAGGCGGGCTTCGCCCGCCCCCTCGGCGTCGGCGGGCTTCGCCCGCCGTAAACGAAACAAAAATTGACGCTCGATGCTCTCGGGCGGCCTTCGGCCGCATCAATGCGGGCTTCGCCCGCAACCAAGCGGGCTTCGCCTGCTTGGCATTCAAGGCGGGCGCCCGCCCCCTCGGCGTCGGCGGGCTTCGCCCGCCGTAAACTAAAAAAACAATTGATCTGTGAATAGCCATCTATGGTCTGCGTATAACAATAATATTGTTATGAACTCTTTTTGACTGTCTGTTCATTTGATTTTGTTGAACTTAGATGACTAATCCAATTTGTTCATGAGAACATTAATTAGACCGCAATATTTAGATTTTTATATGACGGACAGATTGAGTTAAAATTCTAGATCAGCGGCCGCATCAATGCGGGCTTCGCCCGCTTGGCATTCAAGGCGGGCTTTGCCCGCCCCCTCGGCGTCGGCGGGCTTCGCCCGCCCCCTCGGCGTCGGCGGGCTTCGCCCGCCCCTCGCCGGTATTCGCTCGCCCCTCGCCGGTCTTCGCAATATTTTTTTTAAAAGCCTACATTTTTTTTTAATTAAAAAAAATGTAAAAAAACAGAAATGTAAAAAAGCCCACATTAAAAAGCCCACATTTTAAATGTAAGAAATCGTAAAAAAAAGCCCACATTTTAAATGTAAAAAAACGTCCAGGCGGGCTTCGCCCGCCCACTCGGCATCGCCGGGCTTCGCCCGCACCTCGCCGGTAATCGCCCGTCCTTCGCCGGTCTTCGCGCCGTCACATATTTCAAAGTTTAAATAATTTTCCATTTATTAAATATTAAAAGAAAAAATAAATTAAAGAGAATAAAAAATGTAACCCCCTAAAATCTCGGGCGGCATTCGGCCGCATCAATGGGGGTTTCGCCCGCTTGACATTCAAGGCGGGCTTTGCCTGCCCCCTCGGCGTCGGCGGGCCTTGCCCGCCCCTCGACGTCGGCGGGCTTCGCCCGCCCCTCGCCGGTATTCGCCCGCCCCTCGCCGGTCTTAACAATAAGTTTTTTGAAATGCCAACATTTTTTTTATTAAAAGAACATGTAAAAAAAAACAAAAAAAAAAGTTTAACCACATTTATGATTTTTATTTAAAAAAAGCTGTAAAAAAAAAGTAAAAAAACACTGTAAAAAAACTTTTAAAAAATTAAGTTTTTCGTTTTAATAAAACAAAATTGCGGATGAACAGTGACTGACACCACTGTTCATCCGCAATTTATATATTAATAATATATTATACTGTTGGAGTTACCATTGTGATCTAGAAGTGGTCAAACATGTAATCTCACTGCCAACGCGATATGAGCCTGCAGGGTCGCACATAAGAGCATGTGGAGAAGTTGGAAGATTGACTGTGTTGGTAAAGGTTACCAATCACCATATAGAATCGGGGAGGTAAAGCAAATGTTGCTGTCGGAATTCGTCGGAATTCGTCTGATATGATTCGTCGGATTCTTCGGAATTCGTCGGATCGTTCCGTGGAAACTCGACGAATTATTACAGAGACCCTAAACTCGGCAAATGTTGCCGTCTGATATGATTCGTCGGAATTCGTCGGAATTCGTCGGATTGTTCCGTGGAAACTCGACGAATTGTTACAGAAACTATAAACTCGGCAAATGTTGCCGTCTGATATGATTCGTCGGAATTCGTCGGATTGTTCCGTGGAAACTCGACGAATTGTAACAGAAACCCTAAACTTCTGTATGGACTGCGGATAGCGATTTTTCTAGGTCTTTTTAAGGGTTCAAGATGCTCTTCTTACGCCTCCTGGAAGAAGACCCGACGGAAGAGTTCCGCCTCACGAACCCTAGCCGACGGAAGTGTTCCGCCGTTTCGCTCGTCTACGCAGACCTCCTTCCGGCGATCGTCGCCGTGATTGTTCTTCCTGGAGCGAACCTAACAGTTCGTGGAAGTGCAAGGTGCAGTCGTTCTTCTCCCGGCTCGTGTGGATCACTGTAGAGACGTAGACATCATTCTACGTGAGGACTCTCGCATAGCCGCTGACAGGATTCATCTTCTTGGAGCACCTAGGTTGGATTCGATCCAACTCCACTAAGGTAATTTATGCCTAGTAGTTTTCATTACTTCTTGATTCAATGTTCATGGCCGATCCAAATCTTTTTGTGTTGTTTCTCTTTATTTCCGCTGCGCCTACATACGATGTATGGTTGTAGAAAAACCCAACAGTGGTATCAGAGGGAGGTTCCGGTCATGAATGTTGTTTCAGAAGTTAGGTTATTCCAGTACGTGCAAATCTAGGTATTTGGAAGCGTTCTAAATGTCAAGATTTCTTCTTGGAATATCACATTTGATGTGATTTTGTGTGGTTTCTGGTGGTGGGATTTCAAAAATTTGGTCGGGGCTCTGCCCCGCACCCCGCAAGGGCTCTGCCCCTTGACCACCGCCAGGGGCGCTGCCCCTTGGACCCCGTTAAGGGCTCTGCCCCTAAGACCCCGCCAGGGGCGCGGCCCCTTGGAACCCCGCCAGGAACGTCTGGAATTTCGTGGAAATTTCTAATTGTTAGAAATTGTTGTCTCCTTAGCAGTAATCGTCCCTCAAGTGGTTAATGAACCCTTGTATTGTTTTGGATTTTGAATCCAACAATGAGAGACGAGCTTGTCTACTGCTTTAAGTCGAGTTGTCTTTGCCTTTGTCCAATGCATGTAAATCTGAAGATTTGGAAGAGTTCTAAATGTCCATATTTAGCCCTTTCGTCTATCAAAGGTTGATAGTCTTATGTTGTGCACATAAGGGATGCATGTGGATTTTTAGAAAGCTTGTTTTTCTGTTGATGTGCACATTGATCAAATGTTGATCATGGTTAAGTGTTAACCTATTATTAAAAATCCCTTCATCAAATATTAAGTGTTCGGATGCCTTCCGATGGATGACACTCTTCCTGCCTCGATCGATGAAGTGTGGGCTTGCCAAAGCAAGGTGCATCAATCTATCTTGGTAAGGGTGCGAGCGGATAATTGTGATATCCCACTGTCGACATCGGGTCTAACTTAACTAGGTGACCTCAAAAGTTGAGTGCCTAGAGGCATATGGTTGGCATGCACCATATGATGGATGCGAATAAGGAGTTATTCACCAGCCATACAAGAATTGCATGAGAATGCAATTGGCAAGCGTTGCCTACCTAAATAACCGCATTATGAGAGGAACGCCAAAGCGGACTCGTGGTGTTGGTGAAATATGGATCTTGTCCACTAAGAGAGTAGCTCGCATGGACTCTCCGAATTGATAGTGAGGGCTATCAATTTGAATAAAATAGTGGGAGTATTTAATTGAAGTCCAAATTAAAATAAGTTGTATTTTGAAATTTTGGTACTGATTAAATTCTGCATGAATTCTTGTAGAATTCCATGGCAAGTGGTTCACATTCCACATTGTCCCTGAGAGCTATCCTTGAGAAGGACAAGCTAAGTGGGACGAACTATATGGACTGGTATAGGAACCTGAGAATTGTTCTCAGGCAAGAGCGAAAGCTCTACGTCTTGGAAGAAGAAGCCCCCGAGGTGCCGACCGGGAACTCGTCTCGTGTTGATAAGGATGCTTATAAGAAGTATACCGATGACGCCTTAGACGTCGAGTGCCTTATGTTTGCCACCATGAACTCTGAGCTTCAGAAGCAACACGAGAACATGGGGTGCAAGGAGATTGACGAGCACCTAAAGAAAATGTTTCAAGGGCAAGCTCGTCAAGAGAGGTTCGATGTCACGAAGGCCTTATTTCAGTGCAAAATGGGAGCTCGAGACTCATTTGGTACTCACGTACTCAAGATGATTGGGTATATTGAGAACCTGGAGAGACTGGGTTTTCCTCTGGGTCAAGAGTTGGCCACAGATCTTATCCTGCAATCGTTGCCGGATAGTTATGAGCAGTTCGTCTTGAACTACAACATGAATGAAATAGACAAGACACTGCCCGAGCTCCTAGGCATGTTGCGAACTGCCGAGATAAACATGAAGAAGGCCAAGCCTGCTAGTCCCATATTGATGGTACATAAAGGCAAGGGTAAGGCCAAGGGCTTCAAGAAGACGAAGGTGGGACCTAAGTCACATCTTGAGCCCAAATCTTCTGCGCTGAAAAAGAAGAGCACCGTGAAGGAAGGGAAATGCCACCACTGTGGCAAGGCTGGTCATTGGAGGAGGAATTGTCCTTCGTACATTGAGGGTCTGCAGAAAATGAAGGGAGGTATAACTTCCGCTTCGAATATTTACGTTATAGAGATAAACCTTTCTGCTCCTTCATCTTGGGTATTGGATACCGGATGTGGTTCTCACATTTGTACAAATGTGCAGGAACTGAAAAGGAGAAGATTGCTGAGTAAAGGAGAGGTGGACCTGCGCGTCGGCAATGGAGCAAGAGTTGCTGCTGTAGCCGTAGGGGTTTACCGTCTTTCTTTACCCAGTGAGCTTGTAATAGAACTTAATAATTGTTATTTTGTTCCGGCCATAACTAGAAACATTATATCCATTTCATGCTTAGACATGATTGGATTTTCTTTTATAATTAAGAACAATTGTTGTTCTATATTTAAGAATGATGTTTGTTATGCTGTAGCTCAATTGTTTAATGGTCTTTATGTTTTGAACCTGGACCATCCGATCTATAATGTAGATAATAATAAAAAACTAAGAACAAATGACTCAAATCCTACATATCTCTGGCATTGTCGTTTGAGCCATATAAACGAGAAGCGCATATCCAAGCTCCATAAAGATGGACTATTGGACTCATTTGATTATGAATCATTTGAGCGATGCGAGTCTTGTTTATTAGGCAAGATGACTAAAGCCCCTTTCACTGGTTATACTGAGAGGGCTGAGGATCTTTTGGGTATAGTACATAGTGATGTATGCGGACCCATGAGTTCTATGGCTAGAGGCGGGTATTTCTACTTCGTTACATTTACTGATGATTTCAGTAGATACAGATACGTGTATCTTATGAAGTGCAAATCCGAAACTTTTGAAAAGTTCAAAGAGTTTAAGAATGAAGTGGAGAACCAATTGGGTAAAAAGGTTAAAGCACTCCGATCTGATCGAGGTGGCGAATACCTGAGTCATGAGTTCCGTGATCATCTAAAAGAGTGTGGTATTGTATCACAGCTCACTCCACCTAGGACACCGCATCATAATGGTGTGTCTGAGAGGAGAAATCGTACTCTGTTAGACATGGTACGGTCGATGATAAGTCATGCAGACTTGCCGGTTTCCTTTTGGGGTTTTGCTTTAGAGACTGCTGCAATGACATTGAATCGCGCTCCGACAAAAACGGTTCTAAAGACACCATATGAAATATGGACTGGGAAGCGTCCCAGCATGTCATTCATTAAAATTTGGGGCTGTGAGGCATACGTACGACGTCATATGCCTGACAAGCTGGAACCCAAATCAGATAAGTGTTATCTGGTGGGATATCCTAAGGAAACGAAAGGATATTACTTTTACCTACCGTCTGAGGGCAAAGTGTTTGTCGCAAGGACGGGTGTCTTCTTGGAGAAAGAGTTCTTGTCAAGAAAGACACAAAAGATAGAACCTGAAGAAGTTTAAGAACCACAAGTAGTGAATGAACCGGAATTAGATTCTGATCCAGGACTACAAGATGTTGTAGCTAGAGAACCTGCTCAAGAGACACACATCCTACATAGATCTGGTAGACCAAGATTTGAGCCTGAGAGATATGGATTTCTCGTGTCTCAAATAGGTAATGTGTTGCTTATGGATCATGATGATGAACCAGCAACCTACCAAGAGGCTATGAATGGACTGGACTCCGACAAATGGCTTGAGGCTATGAAATCCGAAATGGACTCCATGTATACAAACCAAGTTTGGAACTTGGTGGAACCACCTGAAGGGGTACGACCCATAGGGTGCAAGTGGGTCTTCAAGAAGAAGACCGACATGGATGGGAATGTACAGACATTCAAAGGGCGACTGGTGGCTAAGGGTTTCAAGCAAATTCATGGTGTCGACTATGATGAGACCTTGTCCCCTGCTGCCATGGTAAAGTCCATTAGGATATTGCTTGCTATTGCTGCGTATTATGACTACGAGATCTGGCAGATGGATGTCAAAACGGCTTTCCTAAATGGAAACCTCCTTGAGGAAGTGTACATGACACAACTCGATGGTTTTGTATCCCCAAATGAAGCCACTAAAATATGCAAGCTGAATAGGTCAATCTATGGATTGAAGCAGGCCTCTAGAAGTTGGAATCTTCGTTTTGATGAGAAGATCAAAGAATTTGGTTTTGTCAAGAATGAAGATGAACCGTGTGTTTACAAGCGAATCAGTGGGAGCATTGTTGTCTTCCTGATATTGTATGTAGATGACATACTGCTGATCGGGAATGACATACCTACCCTGAAAGTTGTTAAGAACAACCTAGGGAACTGCTTTTCTATGAAGGACTTGGGTGAAGCGACTTACATACTCGGTATTAAGATCTATAGAGATAGATCGAAGAAGTTGCTGGGTTTGACCCAGAGTACGTACATTGAGAAGGTGTTGAAGCGGTTCAACATGCTTGAGTCCAAGAAAGGATTTTTGCCCATGTCTCATGGTGTAAATCTCTCTAAGGACCAGTGTCCAAAATCTTGTGAAGATAAGGACCGCATGAAGTTGATTCCATATGCTTCGGCAATTGGGTCAATCATGTATGCAATGTTATGTACTCGACCCGATGTCTCTTTTGCTTTGAGCGTGACTAGCAGGTATCAGTCTGATCCTGGTGAATGTCACTGGATAGCCGTAAAGAATATCCTGAAGTACTTGAGAAGGACTAAGGATGTATTCTTGGTGTATGGTGGAAAGGAAGAGCTCGTTGTAAGTGGTTACACGGATGCCAGCTTCCAAACTGATAGGGATGATTCGAAGCCTCAGTCAGGGTTTGTGTTTTGCCTGAATGGAGGAGCTGTGAGCTGGAAGAGTTCCAAGCAAGAGACAGTTGCTGATTCTACAACTGAGGCCGAGTATATCGCTGCGGCAAATGCAGCGAAGGAGGCTGTATGGATTAGGAAATTCATCGGCGAGCTAGATGTAGTTCCTAGCATTGTTGGTCCCGTAGTTCTCTACCGTGATAACAATGGTGCAATTGCACAATCTAAGGAACCTAGATCCCATCAGCGCTCCAAGCACATACTTCGGCGGTTCCATCTTATTCGTGAGATTGTCGAACGAGGAGATGTGAACATTTGCAGAGTGCCGACTGAGGAGAATATTGCAGATCCACTGACAAAGCCTCTCGCGCAGAGAAAGCATGATGGTCATACTAGATCAATGTGTATACGATACCTGAGGGATCAACTCTAGTGGGAGTCTTGTGGGTTGCATGTAAAATATATATTCTGTTGGCTGTTGATTATTTATTCATATGATGAATTGTGTACCAATTATTTCTTTTTACAATTAATGGCAAGTTCTTTTATTATGATATACTGTTTCTATATGATATAATAAAATTCGTGATAAATACCCTTAGAATGTTCGCTTCCATAGGACATCAAGTACGTGACTTGAATGTGAGAGCCTATGATTTCGAAGCTTCATTCTTAAAAGGTCCCTGGTCGAGGTATCATCGTAGAAGCTAAGGGTGATGATGATACATTAAGACTAGCATGTGTGTTGACTGATGACCGGTTCTCACAGGTCATGATATTGTGATATCAAGTCATCACGTGGGTACTTGTTAGTGAACAAGTTGTACTGGACAGACCCAACCTGAGACTACTTTGTGGATTGTTACTTAAAAGTGTCACAAGTAGGTCTCATTTGACAACGGTGTTGTGGTCCTTTGACCTGAAGTCACAACATTCATCGAGTGAGGAAGAGTGTGCTTTGATGTCATCTAAAGTTTTCCTTGAAGAAGGTTGATGATAAGGGTGGTCGTTGGGTACGTTACAAATCATTTGGGTGTTTGGGTGTGAGCAGATATGGGATTTGTCCTCCTATATAACAGGAGTTGCATCCATGGGCCCCTTGATGGAATTGGACTGAGAAATACATGGCCATGCTTGGTTGAGTCAATATGTGATATTGAGCTCACCATTCTCTGGAAGTCCGTTCTAGATCAAGAAACTTGGATTGAGCTATTATGAGGGTGACACAGTCCATGCCTCTAGTTCTTTCCGGATGTAAGGGACAAAGGGACAAAGACAACGCTGGAACATTGGTCATAAAGGCTTATGAGTTATGAACTCTTATTGCTTGGGGAGCAATGATGCATTGCTAGATGCCGCTCATTGTTTGTGAGTTTTTTGTTTGATACTTTCAAGATCAAGTGGGAGACTGTTGGAGTTACCATTGTGATCTAGAAGTGGTCAAACATGTAATCTCACTGCCAACGCGATATGAGCCTGCAGGGTCGCACATAAGAGCATGTGGAGAAGTTGGAAGATTGACTGTGTTGGTAAAGGTTACCAATCACCATATAGAATCGAGGAGGTAAAGCAAATGTTGCTGTCGGAATTCGTCGGAATTCGTCTGATATGATTCGCCGGATTCGTCGGAATTCGTCGGATCGTTCCGTGGAAACTCGACGAATTATTACAGAGGCCCTAAACTCGGCAAATGTTGCCGTCTGATATGATTCGTCGGAGTTCGTCGGAATTCGTCGGATTGTTCCGTGGAAACTCGACGAATTGTTACAGAAACTATAAACTCAGCAAATGTTGCCGTCTGATATGATTCGTCGGAATTCGTCGGATTGTTCCGTGGAAACTCGACGAATTGTAACAGAAACCCTAAACTTCTGTATGGACTGCGGATAGCGATTTTTCTAGGTCTTTTTATACTTCGGGTATAAATAGGACCTGTTTTAAGGGTTCAAGATGCTCTTCTTACGCCTCCTGGAAGAAGACCCGACGGAAGAGTTCCGCCTCACGAACCCTAGCCGACGGAAGTGTTCCGCCGTTTCGCTCGTCTACGCAGACCTCCTTCCGGCGATCGTCGCCGTGATTGTTCTTCCTGGAGCGAACCTATCAGTTCGTGGAAGTGCAAGGTGCAGTCGCTCTTCTCCCGGCTCGTGTGGATCACTGTAGAGACGTAGACATCATTCTACGTGAGGACTCTCGCATAGCCGCTGACAGGATTCATCTTCTTGGAGCACCTAGGTTGGATTCGATCCAACTCCACTAAGGTAATTTATGCCTAGTAGTTTTCATTACTTCTTGATTCAATGTTCATGGCCGATCCGAATCTTTTTGGGTTGTTTCTCTTTATTTCCGCTGCGCCTACATACGATGTATGGTTGTAGAAAAACCCAACAGGTACCTGCCTACTCGCCAGGCCTCCTCGGCTCTACTCGCCGAGGGAGATACCATCCTACTCGCCAGGTACCTTCGATTCTACTCGCTGAGTACATACCTGCCTACTCGCCGAATACCTTCGGCTCTACTCGCCGAGTACCTTCGATTCTACTCGTCGAGTACATACCTGCCTACTCGCCTACGCGTCGAATACCTTCGGCTCTACTCGCCGAGTACCTTCGATTCTACTCGCTGAGTACATACCTGCCTACTCGCCTACTCGTCGAATACCTTCGGCTCTACTCGCCGAATACCTTCGATTCTACTCGTCGAGTACACACCTGCCTACTCGCCTACTCGCCGAATACCTTCGGCTCTATTCGCCGAGTACATATAGGCCTACTCGACGAATACGGGTTGTACACAATCCCCGCTCTTTGCGAGCTCGCCAGAGGTCGGAAAGAAGAGTCCAACCCCTTATTCGGCGGAGCTGCGAGTCCACAAGCTCTTCCTCTATAAATAGAGGGGGGGGGGGGTGACTTCCCTACTGCAAGCTGAGATGTCTTCTGGAGGTGGTTCTACCGCGCCCGCTGATCGGGAGCTCGCTGACGATGAGCCTGAGGCGGCCGAGGTTTTAGGCATTCTTGGCGAGTTCCTGACGCCCTGTCCTCCAGGCTCTGCGCGGAAGAAAAAGCACAAGAAGAGAAGAATCGACCCCGATCTTCGTGAAAGGTCCTCCACCGATCCCGAGTCTACCGCGCGGGACCGATCCAAGCCGAAGAGGGTGGCCGCCTCGCCCATCCCGGAAGAGTCCAATCTCGACCTGGTCTCGCGACAAGGTGGGGGCGTGACTGAGGCCACGATCCGGGGAGCTGGCGAGACGGGACGGCCTCCCAGCAATACGGGTGTCCTGCCTCCTTCTCTGACTCGCCATACCGAAATGCCAGGTAGGGTGGCCGAATCACTCTATTTTGGTATCCCTTTTACTCGGATCAGAACGCTCATCGAGATCTTTTCGCTCTGCAGCGCCTTCCGATCGTCTTCTCCCGCCATCTTGCCGGGGCGAGGCGCCCATCGGAGACCGGACGACCGCGTCCTCTACTGCTCCGGGGTATGCGGGGGTGACCATCACCCAGTCTTCTCGCCCTACCTCCGGAGGGAAGTCCATAACCATCAGCCCCATGCCTGGGGGCGCAGGTGTGGTCCTTCGGTTATCTGGCTCTGTCGGTGCGCCACGGGTCAATCCATCACGACTTCAAGGGGAAGGCGGTGCTCTTGTAGACACTCGTCTCTCTCCTGCCGGTGCTTGCTCTACTCAATCCCCTTTCTTCTCACTTTCATTATTCCGCCTCGCCGTCTCAACTCTCCTTCTCGTGTCCAGGCAATCAGAGGCCCGCCTCTTCCAGCCATCAACTATCTCTGGAGTCTCTTCCGGAATCACCGCCGCCTGTGATGTCCACTCTCATGAGGGATTTCCTTGTTGATCCTCCGGCATTTGGCGAAGAGTCGTGGACTCGCCTAATTGCTGTTCTCCGAGCCCATGACTCCTTTTTACTGGCTATGCCGCCTGCCAAGGTGAATGCTCAGCTGGTGGATCTAGGGGATCGCCTCGCCGGAGTGGAGGAATTCCAGCAACAGTTGCAGGGCGAGGACGACTTACTTGACCGGATGACCGACTTGGAGGCAAGGCTGTACGAGATGGAAACTCGCCAGAAGGCCACCGAGGATGACCTCCATCAGTTCGCGCAGGTGGCCGGTACCGTGGGGGAAGCCTCCCTGTTGGAAGAACATATCCGGCGAGGCGAGGATAATCTCCGTCAGGGTGAAGAGAGCTTGGGGAGGGCTCGCGAAGATCTGCGCGCAGCCCGCAGCATCACCTGGAGGGCTCGCCACCCTCAGCGTACGCGTCGCCGAGGCCGCGGTCCGGTGCATCGCGGTTGAGGTCCTAGGGTGATCTCCATTTTTTGATTTTTTGATTTCTTTGAGCCTAGGTGCCTGGGCCTTTGTAACCGACGGGTACCGTTTTGTGCCTTTTTACTGTACTCGCGCTATGCGCCTTAAGGATTTTCTTGCGTACATTTTGCTACTTTTTGCCGTACGCTTTTTTACGTTTATTATGCACGTGTCTCTACTTTTTACCTGTCTCCTCGCCCTTAGAACGCTTACTCGCTTAGGGCGTACTCGCCTCACTCATAGGCCTACTCGCGCTCGATTAGGCTCGGGAGGGGGGGGGGGGGTGGCTATAAATATAGACCCCCACCCTCCAGAGGTGGAGGGGTACGCTCCTTTAGCTTCTCAAATTCCCTTTCCTCCTCCTAACATTCCCCGCCGGCTTCCTCTTGCACCCTGTCGAGAATGGTGAAAGAACCTTCTGAGGAGGGTCGCGCCTTTTGCGTGCGCAACTTCAAGGCGCACAACTTCCCTTCCTCGCAGACCCTGGGCGAGGAACTGGCGGACATGGAGAACCGTTTTCTGCCGCTCGGCTACACAGCGAGGCAGCCAGCGCCCGGCGAGTTCCTCAACTCACTCTATAGCGGGGAACTCGCCCTTCCCCTCGCCCACTTCCACGTAGGGTTGAGGCTTCCTCTGTGGCCTGAGGTGCGTCAGGTCCTTCGGTACTTTGGGATGGTCCCCACGCAGGTTAACCCCAATGCGATAAGCGTTCTTATCGCCTATGCGTGCTACCTGCGCGAGGAGAAGATCGAGTTCGACCTCTCTGTCTTCCGCAAAGTGCTCACCTTAAAGGAGACCAGCGACGGCACTATGTTCTTCACCAGCGTGTGTGTCAAGGTCGCCGAGACGCTCAATAAGGTCCATCATTGGACCGACAAGTTCGTTCTTGTGCGAGGCGACTTCGGCAATATTCCATTCGCTCCGCTCCATAAGACCGAGGCTGAGTACAGGCCGCCTCGTCTGAGGGGGGACGCGCTGAGCCTCTACCTCTATATGAAGAGCAAGGTCATGGACGTCGTCTACCTGCGGCGAGGCGTGGACCAACTCACCTTCGTAGACCCGGGAGCAGGTAATTCTTGAGTTAGACTCGCCGCGCGATCTCAGTTATCCGTTCTCAATAGGGTCAGCGGTTAACACTTTCATTTTTTCTTGCAGGGGAGCGTGTCGTCCCCACCCATCCTCCCCATGATGCCTCCCGACAACGATCGAGCGAGTCCCATCCCGGGGGGCCTCCCGCGGGGGTGGTGGTCGCGGTGGACAGCGGGACCCCTCCGTCCACCGACAAGGGCAAGGGTCGGGTCGATCCAGAAGCGGTCGTAGTCAGCGAGCCGAGGCAAAAGAAGCGGAAGACGAAGGGCTCATCTTCTCGCCCCCCAGCGAGTCCTCCTCCGGATCCCTCCAACCATACGCATTATGGGTTGAGGATGAGGGGCCAGGACTCCCGGGGGGATCCCCTGATGATATGGGATCCTGAGTCGAACAGGACTCCGTTAGTTCGCTCCTCCCTTCCTGGGAAGACTTCGAGGAGGTCGGCGATGAGGCGTTCAACCTGATCTTTGGGTTGTATGAGCGCGATGACGCCGAGGTACTCGCAGAGATTCCCATCCGCGAGTTGGCCAATCTCATCTGCCGCTCCGTCCTCCGGACGGCCGAGTTGATTCATAAGACCGCGCGTCGGGGGATCCAATCGAACAGGCGGCTCCGCGACCTGGGCGTCGCCTACGCGGAGTTGGAGAAGCTGGTAGTCGAGAAGGACAAGGAACTCGCCCAGCTCCGTGCCCAGGAGGCTCCCCTCCCGAGGTATGGGGTCTTACTCGCCCCCATCTTTCTCGCCTACCTTGGCATTGGTTCACGCTTTACTTTTCAGGAGGCCGCGGTGGCGCTGGTGACTCGGATATCGGAGTTGGAGGAGCAGCTGGCCGCCTCGCAGAGTCAAGTTGATTATCTCGGTAATCGTCTCGCCGAGGCCGAGTCTGAGATAGAGGAGCTCCGCCATCAAAGCCGGGGGGAGTCGTCGACCACGCCAGCCCTCCTCCAGTTTACTCCCGCTCAAGTCGCCGAGACGCGCAGGAAGCTGGCGATCGCGACCGCCGTGTTCGTGCGGGAGCGCCTCCGATGTCGGTTCATGCTTACTGCGGAGGGGGCCCAAGTTAATCTCGCGACCCTTCTTCCCGAATTATATCGCGAGGCGGTGAACCCACCCCCAGCGGGGACCCGAGGCGAGGACTCTTCTAGTGGGTCAAAGGAAGAAGATCAGAACATTTGAGTTCCCCTCTTTACCGGTCTTTCATGAATCGTTTGTAATAATTAGCTTTGTTTGTTTGAACATCTTCGGCGTACTCGCCTTTTATATTTTGTGGATATGTGTTTTTCCCTCAATTCATTCTGTGACTGTGTTGTCTGTTCTCGCCGTGTGGTCGCTTTTCCTTTCCTTTTCGTACTCGCCTCTAAGGGATACTCGCCCATAGCCGCGATTCGCCTAGGGCCCTTTATTTCATGGGTGCGGAGACCGGGCCTCCCTCCCCTGCCTAGGCGGCGAGAAGGTTGTCGGGGCTGGCTACGCTGAGCGCACGTGTATCGGCGCTACGAACTTGGGCGAGGCGGTGGGACAGGTTCAACGTCGGTCTCTCGCCCGTGGGGGGTCGATAATACTCGCCTCGCCTTCTTTTCTCACCCTCTTTGGGTTCAGGGTAGGGCCTAACATACCCTCGGATCTGGGCCTCCCCCGAGGGGGAAAGTAGCCGGTATGCAGGAGTGGAGCTCGTGCAGTGACCAGGTCTACGATAAGACTATGCTCAAGGACTTAGAACTCACTCGAGGGGGCAAGTAGCCGGTATGCAGGAGATGAGCTCATGTAGTGACCTGGTCTACGACAACAACACATCTCGAGGACTTACAACTCACTCGAGGTGGCAAGTAGCCGATATGCAGGAGAGGAGCTCGTGCAGTGACCTGGTCTACGACAACAACACATATCGAGGACTTACAACTCACTCGAGGGGGAAAGTAGCCGGTATGCAGGAGAGGAGCTCGTGCAGTGACCTGGTCTACGACAACAACATATCTCGAGGACTTAGAACTCACTCGAGGGGGCAAGTAGCCGGTATGCAGGAGAGGAGCTCGTGCAGTGACCTGGTCTACGGCAACAACACATCTCGAGGACTTACAACTCACTCGAGGGGGCAAGTAGCCGGTATGCAGGAGAGGAGCTCGTGCAGTGACCTGGTCTACGACAACAACACATCTCGAGTACTTACAACTCACTCGAGGGGGCAAGTAGCCGGTATGCAGGAGAGGAGCTCGTGCAGTGACCTGGTCTATGGCAACAACACATCTCGAGGACTTAGAACTCACTTGAGGGGGAAAGTAGCCGGTATGCAGGAGAGGAGCTCGTGCAGTGACCTGGTCTACGACAACAACACATCTCGAGGACTTAAAACTCATTCGAGGGGGCAAGTAGCCGGTATGCAGGAGAGGAGCTCGTGCAGTGACCTGGTCTACGACAACAACACATCTCGAGGACTTACAACTCACTCGAGGGGGCAAATAGCCGGTATGCAGGAGAGGAGCTCATGCAGTGACCTGGTCTACGACAACAACACATCTCGAGGACTTACAACTCACTCGAGGGGGCAAGTAGCCGGTATGCAGGAGAGGAGCTCGTGCAGTGACCTGGTCTACGGCAATAACACATCTCGAGGACTTACAACTCACTCGAGGGGGAAAGTACCCGGTATGCAGGAGAGGAGCTCGTGCAGTGACCTGGTCTACGGTAACAACACATCTCGAGGACTTAGAACTCACTCGAGGGGGCAAGTAGCCGATATGCAGGAGAGGAGCTCGTGTAGTGACCTGGTCTACGACAACAACACATCTCGAGGAATTAAAACTCACTCGAGGGGGCAAGTAGTCGGTATGCAGGAGAGGAGCTCGTGCAGTGACCTGGTCTACGGCAACAACACATCTCGAGGACTTACAACTCACTCGAGGGGGCAAATAGCCGGTATGCAGGAGAGGAGCTCGTGCACTGACCTGGTCTACGGCAACAACACATCTCGAGGACTTACAACTCACTCGAGGGGGCAAGTAGCCGGTATGCAGGAGAGGAGCTCGTGCAGTGACCTGGTCTACGGCAACAACACATCTCGAGGACTTACAACTCACTCGAGGGGGCAAGTAGCCGGTATGCAGGAGAGGAGCTCGTGAAGTGACCTGGTCTACGACAACAACACATCTCGAGGACTTACAACTCACTCGAGGGGGAAAGTAGCCGGTATGCAGGGGAGGAGCTCGTGCAGTGACCTGGTCTACGACAACAACACATCTTGAGGACTTACAATTCACTCGAGGGGGCAAGTAGACAGCCTGCAGTGGAGGAGCCCAGTGCTACGGCCTGGTCTACGACAACAACACATCTCGAGGACTTGGAACAGTTTCGCCGCTCGATGCCTGTCGCTTACGGGGTGGAGTGATGCACATTTGGGACCGAAAGTATTCATTTTATTCTACCAAAAAGGATGAACTAGATATTACATAGATTTTATTAGTAGAAACATTTCAAGTCGTCTCCACTCCAAGTGTTTCCCAGGAGTTCTCCCTCAACGTTCTGCAGACGGTACCCGCCAGTTCTTAATACCTCGAACACAATGTAGGGGCCTTCCCAATTGGGATGAAGTTTACTTACCGCGGCGGATCTTCCTGCGGCGTCCACCTTTTTGAGAACCAGGTCTCCCTTGGCGAACTGCTTGACTCGAACCTGCTTGTCGAAGTGCTTTGCCATCCTTCGCTTGATCTCTTCCTGTCAGACCGTGGCCTGGTCGCGAAGTTCCTCCACGAAGTCCAAAGCGAGTCGTTGCGCCCCTTCGTTCTCGACTCTCTACCCTTCATTCCCGTCTTCTGTCGCCACCACCCGGGGACTCCGGACTTCGAACTCTATCGGGATGAGAGCCTCCTAGCCGTGTGATAGCTTGAATGGTGTTTCGCCGGTTGTCGTGGTGGGGGTAGTCCTCAGGGCCCAGAGGACCGAGGGGAGCTGTTCCACCCAGTTTCCCTTCAGGTTCTCCACCTTTTTCTTGAGCAGGTTGAGGATGACTTTATTGGCTGCTTCAACCTGGCCGTTGCTTCGTGGGTGATGAACTGAGGCGAAGCAGAGATCGATGACAAGTTGACTACAGAAATCGGTAAGCTCAAGGCTTGCGAATTGCGGACCGTTGTCGGTGACGATGGCGAGGGGTAGACCATGTCTACACACGATCTTCCCCCAAATGAAGTTCTTCACCACTAGGGAGGTCATTTTTGCCAGGGCCTTCACCTCCATCCACTTGGAGAAATAATCGATCATTACCAGGAGATATCTTCTTTGCCCACTTGCCGGGGGGAATGGTCCCACCAGATCCATTCCCCAAATGGCGAAGGGCCAGGGGGTGGTGATTGACCGGAGACGCTGGGCTGGCTGTAACTGGAGCGGAGCGTAGAGTTGGCACTTTGAGCATCTCTTCGCGAACTCCTCCGCGTCTTTCTTGATGGTGGGCTAAAAGTACCCCGCTCGGAGTACTCTCTTCTCCAGGGTTCAGCTTCCTGAATGACTGCCGCACTCGCCTGTATGAATCTCCTCCAAGACCCGGGAGGCCTCCTCCTCGGACAGGCACCTGGCCAAGGGGCCGGATAGAGTCTTCCTGTAGAGTACCCCGTCAGTTAGTAAATAATAAGCGGACTTGTACCTGAACCGTCTCTTGTCCTGAACCTCCGCAGGCAAGCATCCTATGGTTAAGAAGGTGACCAGGGGGTCCATCCACGAAGTGGGGTGGTCGATGTCCATCACCTCTCCCTCCTCGATCGAAGGCCTAAACAACTCAGTGATTGTTCCTCCGACTAGGGGGGCATATTTGGCCAGTCGATCCGCTCGGGTGTTCTCCTCCCTTGGCACGTGTTGTATGGAGAAAGACTTGAAGGCGCCCACCAAGTCTTTGACTTTTATTAGGTAGCGCTGTAGTACCGACTCTCTTGCTTCAAACTCTCCTCGGATTTGGGAGGTGACCACCAGGAGTCGGAGTGGACTCTGATGTCGTGGATCCCCAACTCCTGGGCTAGGCGTAGTCCCGCGATTATGGCCTCATATTCTGCTTGATTGTTGGTAACAGGGAAGTGAATGCTGACGGCCTGTTCAATTCTAGTGCCCTGAGGGCTGATCAGGATGATGCCTTCTCCACATGAATTTTTTCCTGACGCTCCATCCATGAACACTTCCCAAGCCACCTGTCGGGGTGTCTCCTCCTCGCCTATTTCTGTGGTATAGTCGGCTAGGAAGTCCGCCACCGCTTGGGCCTTCATGGCTAGTCGGGGCAGGTAGGTGACGTCGAACTCGCTAAGTTCCACTGACCATTTCGCCCTCCTTCCAGAATGCTCTACTCCTTCTACGACACTGTGGAGAGGGTGATCGGTCACTACCTTGATCGGGTGGGCCTGAAAGTAAGGTCGGAGTCTCCGTGCCGATACAATCAAGGCAAACGCCAATTTTTCCAGGATGGGGTACCGCAGTTCTGCCTTCCGCAGGACCCGACTTACGTAGTAAATGGGGAGTTGGCGTTTCCCCTCCTAGCGGACCAAGACCGAGCTTACCGCTTCCGACCCTACCCCTACGAATAGGAAGAGGTCTTCTACCTATCTAGGCCCTTGCAACAGGGGTGTCTGGGCCAACTGGAGTTTCAGGCTTTCGAAGGCCCCCTGACACTCCGCCGTCCACTCGAACTTCTTATTGTCTCGGAGGGTTTTGAAGAAAGGCGAGCACTTCTCTCCTGCCCTAGAGAGGAACCTACTCAGCCCTGCTAGACGACCTGTCAGGCGCTAAACTTCCCCTTTCCAGCCCCGAACACGCACTTGGATGGATTCAGTCTCATCTTGTACTTTCGCAGTGTGGCGAAGGTCTCCTCCAAGTCACGAAGATGTTCTTCGACGCTCCTGCTTTTCACCATAAGATCGTCGACGTAGACTTCTAAGTTTCGCCCCTTCTGCTCTTTGAACACCCTATCCATCATGCGCAGGTAGGTCGCTCCTGCGTTCTTAAGTCCGAATGGCATCATTTTATAACAATAGCACCCGTCGTTGGTAATGAAGGATACGTGCTTTACGTCGGGTGGATGCATGCGGATTTGATGGTAACCAGAAAAAGCATCTAAAAAACTCATGACAGGGAATCCGACGGCCGAATCTACTAGCTCGTCGATTCTAGGCAAAGGGTAACAATCCTTGGGGCAAGCTTTACTAAGGATAGAAAAGTCGATACACATGCGCCATTTTCCCTCCCCCTTCTTCACCATTACAACATTGGAGACCCAGCCTGGGTACTGGATCTCCGACACAAATCCCGCCTCCACCAGCTTCTTGACCTCCTCCCTGATAGGCCCGGCCAGGGTAGTGGCGGCTGCCCTCTTCTTTTGTTGGATGGGGTGGACTCCTTTATCCAAGTTGAGATGATGGCAGGCGACGTCAGCGTCGATGCTTGGCATATCGGCTGCGCTCCATGCAAAGATGTCGGCATTCTTCTGGATGCAGGACATAATCTTCTCCTTGTCCTCCTCCTCCAGCTCTCCGCTGATCTTTATCCTTCCCGACCTTCCGCCTTCAGGTTGGATCTCCTTCTCCTCCACCTCCTCGGCTGCCTCTAGCCTTGCCGTCTCCTCCGCTTCTTCGGCTGCCTCCTGCCTCGCCACTTCTTCCATCACTAGGTCTACCGCCTCTGCCTCCTCCTTCCAGCTGATCACGTTGACAGCATTAAGATAACACTGCCTTGCCACCTTGGGATCGCTCCGGATCCGGATCTGCACGCCTCCCTGGTTGTACTTCAGGCATTGGTGGTAGGAGGAGGGCACACACTTGTAGGCACTGATGAGTGGTCTGCCGAAGATGGCATTGTAACTGCTGGGGGCGTCTACGATGACAAACCTGCAACACTTGGTGGTCCCTCCCAACGTCACCACCAGCTCCACACCCCCTTCTACTTCCTTTCTTTCTCCCGCAAACCCAAAGAGCGGTCCTTCCGTCGAGATAACCCTCTTTTCATCCACCTTCATGGCCTCTTTCTTGAACACGACATTGACGGAGCTCCCGTTATCCACCAGGACGCGAGAGACCGTATAGTTCTCTACCGCGGCCTTGATCACCACCGCGTCGTGGAAAGGGTTTTCGTTCCCCAACATATATATCTTCCTCCGAGAAAGTGATCTCTCCTGACGGTGGCGGAATCTGGGAGGTAGAGGCCACACTCTTCCGATACACGGCGTTGAGGCTCCCCTTCCGGGTCGCCTCCAATCCTGCCCCTCCGTGGATGACCCCTATCCCCCCATGGGCTCCCAAATCTCCCCTATCCTCACACCTCCTTGGGGCGGGGGCTCCTCCCCCTTCGATTCTCAACATTTCTCCTTCTCGCCTCTCATGCCCTTCCTGAGCTCCTCCAGCTCCCCTCCTCAACTCCAAGAACTCAGGGCACGTGGTCGTCGCATGGCCTTCCACCTGATGGAAGTCGCAGTAGGGCATCGCCCGACGCTCCTCTTCACCCCGGGGTTGCCGCGGCCTTCCTCCTCTTCCTCGTCCCCGTCCTCTTCTGATCACATTAGCCTCTCGGAGTGGCGCTTGGTTTTGCCTCCACTGCCCCTGCCTCCGCTCGGGAGAGCGACAGCGGTCTCGCCGCTCCGGGGAGTACCTCCCTCCTGGTCTCCCTTGGTAGCCTCCTCCAGCAGGTCTCCAGGCCGGCCGACGAGGCGGAGCCTGGAACCTCCTCTCTTGATCTCGTTGATCCCTGTTCTCCCGGGATGCTCCTACTTCTCGCCTTCTCGGCTCACTCCTCTTCTTGGACTCGCGCCGGCCGCTCCCATCTCCTTCCTTCTCCCCTCCCTCCAGTCTAGCTAACTTGGCCACGAACTCCAGGCTGGTTGCCTCCCCTGCGATCTGCCTTCCAGCCCGATCGACTAACTCCTCGAACGATGGGGGGGGGGTGCGAGTGATCTCCATCTTGAAGAACCCTGGCTGTAGCCCTATCTTGAATGCCAAGATCAGGGTGTGTCCAGGGACCTCTTGGACTAGGAGGATCTCCTCCTGAAAGCGATCTAGATACGACCCGAGCATCTCCTGGGGTCTTTGCTTGACAAGGAAAAGATCTTCTGAACCCTTCCTCCTCTTCTTGGAAGTAGAGAAGCAGAGCAAATAACTCCTGCGCAGGTCATCGAACCCGTAGACGCTTCCCGCGGGTAACTGGTGGAACCAATCTCGGGCTTTTTCCTGGAAGGTTATGGCGAACAACCGACATTTGAAGGGATCCGTCATCGGCTTGATGGAGACCATATCTTCAAACCATTGCAGATGCTTGACGGGATCCTCTTTTCCGGAGTAGAAACTCATGGCGGGCTCTGTGAACCCTGTAGGAATGGGGGCGGACAGCACCAACTCGCAGAACGGACTGCGCGGGGCGAGCTGGCGAAGGGGACGAACTTGGTCGTACTCGCCCTCTGACTGGCGAGTCTCCGTTGGGCTTGCAAAGAGCACTCGCGCGTGGAGCGGCTGGTCTTCCTCCCCTAGGAGCGCTTCCTTGCCGAGGCGCTGACTTGGACCCGCCTCCGTGGGCGAGGCGGCTGCGATAGGGGGGATACTCCCACCTCGGCGCGAGGTGTGAGTAGTCTCCGGATGGTATCCTCCATCGCCTTCATCCCCTGCTCGAAGACACTCTTGGTCACGAACTCGCCCAAAGGCGGCGAGTTTTCCTGGCCGGTTCCCAGCTCGTCACGTTCAGTCATGGGATCGTCAGATGAGATTTTCTTCTCTTGCTATAGTCCACGCTCACCGCACCAAAAATGTTGGAACCCGGATACCGGTCCAATTTGTTCGAGACTTGGGGAGTAGCTTGAGTTACTTCTCTCTTCGTCGGATCCCTAGATCTAAGTGTTCCGAGCTAAGAATCGACCCTCACCGGTTGGTAGGTAGCTCCCTAAGTACGACCCACTGGCTGCAGCGAGGAGGTCCCGCCACTAACCCGGAAATCTTCTTGGATTTCCCCTCCCCAAAACCAGAGGCTGAGCCTGTCTCAGACAGCACAAGGAAGAAAGCACAGGCTCTCTAGGGGGGGGGGGGGGTGGATCTATGCTGATCTGAGACATAATGGGTCCTATTTATAGGGAAAGACTTCCCAGGGGTAAAATGGTCCGGATGACCTGTGGATAGTGTAACTCCGCCTTACTATTTTGCTAAACGCACCCCAAATTGGTCTGCAAGTAGCCAGACTCCGCTGTCCCGAAGGGCTATAGGCAGACCACCAGGGGCGCCCAGATGATTCCATTCCCTGAAATCTGGGTCTGTTTGCTGAGGAGGTACCTGCCTACTCGCCAGGCCTCCTCGGCTCTACTCGCCGAGGGAGATACCATCCTACTCGCCGGGTACCTTCGATTCTACTCGCCGAGTACATACCTGCCTACTCGCCTACTCGCCGAATACCTTCGGCTCTACTCGCCGAGTGTCTTCGATTATACTCGCCGAGTAAATACCTGCCTACTCGCCTACTCGCCGAATACCTTCGGCTCTACTCGCCGAGTACCTTCGATTCTACTCGCCGAGTACATACCTGCCTACTCGCCTACTCACCGAATACCTTCGGCTCTACTTGCCGAGTACCTTCGATTCTACTCGCCGAGTACATACCTGCCTACTCGCCGAATACCTCCGGCTCTACTCGCCGAGTACATACAGGCCTACTCGCCGAATACGGGTTGTACATGTATAGAATAAATTTTTGAGATTAGCACACAAAATAAACAACCCTAGGAAGAATTTAACTGCAACTAAGGCCCATACATTATTTACAACAGATTTCTTGTTTGATTTGCCAATTATAGCACTCATGAAAAGAAGAGAAAAAAAAATAAGCAAACTTGTAGAAAGATCAAGTGTTCGTGAAGCGGTTGGTTATGATGATTTTGAATGGAGTTTTTTCTCTGCAGTTGTGTTTGAATTTACGCATGATTGAGAGGATCCAGTGATGTTGTTTTTCACATGTCAAACATAATTCTAATTTTTGTTTGCTCTCTTAACTATACATTAATGTTTCCTCTCTTTCTATGTTATTTTGCAATTTGCATGTGATTATGTTTTTGATTTCAATGATTTTTCAATCTTCTTTTGATTGAAATCTGTTGTTATCTCAAGAGCGAATTTTTATTGAACTCGAAGCAGCCTCTTGCAAAAATGCAGGGTAAGATTTGCCTACATTTCACCCTTGTGGTGGGACCTTTCCCGGTGTTAGAATATTAAACTCATTCTATCTATTTTGTAGTGCAAGAAACTGAGAAAAATGGAAGAGAAGAGAAAGGCAGATAAGATTTCATTTCATTTTCATACGTTCATTGATACAATGCCTCTTGCATATATAGTCTTTTAAGCAGGAATACAAAACATAAAATATAGAGTAATTAAGCATTGATAGAGGAGCGGTTCCAAGAGGTATGACACATTGGCAATACATTTCACTTATTCCTGACTATCGGTTCATTCTCCAATATTCCCCCTTGAACCGGAGGTCTAGAAACTCTCAGGTTTTCCTTGAGTTCGGCAAAACGAGCTCGACTGTGGGGTTTGGTAAAGATGTCGGCAAAACTGTTGTCCAGTTGGGCAATGATCGAGCTTGGCTTCTTCGTTCTCAAGTTTCTCTCTGATGAAATGGTATTTAATTTTGATGTGCTTGCTTCGATTGTAGAATACTGGATTTTTGGACAATGCAATGGCTGAGGTGTTGTCACACTTTAGCAGCATCGGATTTTTCTTCTCTTCTTTTACTTCGTCTATCATCCTCTGTAGCCATACTCCTTCACAGATTGCTGAGGAAATGGCCATATATTTGGCAACAGTTGTTGATAGCGCTACAATTAGTTGTTTTGGAGACCGCCGTGAGATGGGATTTGAGCCGTAGTAGAATATGTACCCCTCAATGCTTCTTCTATCATCTTGTGAGCCTCTTCAATCTGAGTCACAATAGTCCGTGATCGATGGGTTGAGATCTTTGGTGTAGAGAAGGTCGTGGGATATCATGCCTTTTATATTTATCAGAATACATTTTGCTCCCTCCATGTGCAACTTAGTTGGTGAGCTTACAAAGCGGGACATAAGATTAACAGATTGCTACAGATCGGGTTTGGAGTTGATAAGGTAAATGAGGGATCCAATTAAACATCTATATACTTCTTTGTCTGCTTTCTCATCTCCTTCTTTGAACTTGCTGAACTTGGTACTGGTGCACTTTGGAGTTTGACAGGGGTTGCATTCCCATATTTTGAATTTCATAGTAATTCGGTGGCATATAGCTCTTGCGAGAGAAAGAATGATCCATATAGTTTTCTTATCTGCATACCAAGAAAAAACTTCACATGACCAAGGTCTGTCATATCATACATTTTGAAAGTGCACTGATGAATAGTAAATATACGCATTTTTCTTTATAATTTTTAGTATAATTTTAATTAGATTTCTAAATAATATATGTAAATTAATGAATAAAATGTTTGTTTTTGTTATTTTTGTTTTTAACTTAGTTTTATTTTCATTTTGTAAAGTTTCTGTAATTTTGTTAAGTCACGCCCTAGGTCACGCCCGTGTCCAAGGGCGTGTTCACTAATCCCTAACATTTTCTTTTCTCTGTTCTTTTTCCAACTCAAACATCAAGTCACGCCCTCGGTCACGCCCGTGACCGAGGCCGTGTACCTCGGTCACGCCCGTGACCGAGGCCGTGTACCATGGTCACGCCCGTGTTGGATATCCATCCCAGATTCCAGCCACTTGAAGCATTTCATCCAAAAAATCAAAGTCACGGCCGTGACATTTCAGACACGCCCGTGACCCTCAATTCCTTCCAGAAGAACAAAGGACACGCCGCCCGTCACGCCCAGCAGCCGACAGCACAATGCCGACATCGAACACGCCCGTGTTCCCTGGAACACGCCCGTGTACTTCCAAGTCGCCGGTCAAGCATTCCAGATGCCCGCCTGGATCCAGCTGTTCTGGCTATTTGCACCCCAAGTCGTGTCACGCCCTCAGACACGCCCGTGTCCGAGGGCGTGTAATCCAAAATTTTTTTCTATAAATAGCCAGATTCAGCTGAGTGCAAGGGTTCAAAATTTTGGGAGCTTCTCTTAAGGTTTTGTTCCATTTTGCTGATTTTTGGTGTTTTGTAATTTTTGTAATTTTGCACTTTCTCTCTCTAGTTTTGTAACCCCTTTTTTGATGGAAATAAATTAAGCTTGTAATTATTGTCTCTCTTTGTTTTAGTGTGTGTGTGCGTTCTCTTTTTGTTCTTTTTCTTTTTATTTTTAGTTTTATGTAATTTTGTAATTTTTGTTAAGTTGTCATTTTAATTTGGGTGTGTGTGTATGAGTGTAATTTTCTTATTTTTAGCTTTGTTGTAATTTTTAGATGATTTCATATTAGTGTGTGTGAGTGTAGGAGTTTAAATAGTGTTTTTTGTTTTGTTTTGATTTGGTGTTTTTACTTTCTTTTTGCCTTTTTTGTAAGTGTGTGTGTGTATGAGAGTAGATTTTCTTTTCTTTTTAACTTAGTTTCATTATTGTTGTGTGTGTGAGTGTATGAGTTTAGATTTGTTTTATTTTAATTAGATTTCATTAACGTAGAGTGGGTGTGTGTATGAGTATAAAGTTTGCGCCTTTTTTGTAATCGAATAGTTTCCATTTCCGTCACACATTTATTTCCTATCCGTTTGGATAGGACTTGCTCACGCATTTATTTCCTGCCTATCCGTTTGGATAGGACTTGCTACGCATTTATTTCCCGCCTATCCGTTTGGATAGGACTTGCTCACGCATTTATTTCCCCTCTACCTATTTGGGTAGGGATCGCATTTCTTTAATTTCTGCAATTTACAGCTTTCATTTTAATTTTGTAGAGTGTGTGCGTTTTCAATTAGTGCGTCTTTTATTTTTTATATATAATTGCTTTTTGCTTAATTCCGCTACCCGCTCAATCGCTTATTATCGCCGTAGTTATCATTATCGTTTTATAAAACCCTAAAAAATTCTAAGCAAAACTACTTTTTAAATTAACGTTTTCGTTCTTTTTCTTTTCATCGCTTTTCTTGGTTTTTGCTAAACGCACACCAAGCCCGCGATAGTTATCATTTTCGTCACTAACTTTTCTATAAAATCATAAAAATCAATTTCAAACTCTTTTCGATAAAATAATAGCGCGTTCCTAAGAAGTAGAAATAATCGATACGACCTTGGAAAAATACGACCTTGATATTTCAAAAGAAATATCCTATACTACTATCGATAAGGTCCACTTGCCTTTATTGATTTTAGTCCGGATAATTACATAAACCCAAAAGCTTTCTCTCTAAAGCACTTTTTAAAACTCTCTTTTAAAAACACTAAAAAATTTGTTGCAACACCTCTTTGGTTGTTGCAACTAGCTCAAGGTAAAAGAAGTTTTAAAACGCTCTTAACGAATTGTTGCAACTACTCAAAAAATTGTTGCAACAATATTTTCAAAAAGCTTTCAATTTTAATTTCAACATAAAGCTCTTTTTCAATCTTTTCTACTTAGCTTTTGGCGACGCGGCCAAAGAGTAATCTTCGATATTTCGAAAGAGGAAAAGGCCGTTACTTCTATCTTTCGATAGGATAACGGGTAATTCCTCGAAGTAGGATTACTCGCGGGACTTTTCGAAAACGCCGCCGAATTCTAATAAAAGAAGAAAGCAAGGCTTCACACTTAAAAAAAAAAACTAATTTTAACGTATCAAGTTTTTGGCGCCGTTGCCGGGGACTTGTGTCGTTATTTTGAAATAAGAAACGCTATTAATTTTATCTTATATTTCATCTCTTCTTCTATAAAAAAAAAAAAAAAAAAAAAAAAATACTATCTAAGTAAAGAAAAATAAAAAAAAATATATATACATATATTTTTCAATTTTCCTTTTTTACATATATTTTCGAGTATAGCTACATATATTTTCATATAAAAGCCCCACAAAAAAAAAATCAAACCCAAAAAAAAAATATATATTTATATATTTTACTTAAGTAAAGAAAAACCCAAAAAATATATTATTCTCTTTTACTTATTTTCCTTTCTTTTTCATCTTTGTAAAAATATTTCTAAAACAAAAACATCAAAAAAAAATCTATAAAAGAAAAAAAAAACTCTTCAAAAAAAAATTAATTAAAGAATAGTGTATGACCCGAGGAGAATCTTCGGATAATCCAATTTTACCTTTTGATCCCGAAATCGAGCGCACGCTTCTCGAGCGCCGCCGATCTCGTAATCAAAATCTACAAATAGATCCCGAAGAATCCATCGGCGATATACATATAGGCGTGATGGGCGATCCTAATCTAAATGCGGCCCCACCGAGGACCATGGCCTATTATGCTAGGCCAAATTTAGAGGATACAGGATCGAGCGTCACCCGCCCTGTGGTAGCTAATAATAATTTCGAAATCAAATCCAGTATAATTCAAATGGTACAACAGTCGATTCAGTTCGACGGTTTGCCAGATGAGGACCCAAACCAACACCTTAATAATTTTTTAGAAATTTGCGACACCTTCAAGATTAATGGCGTCAGCGATGACGCCATTCGCTTGCGCTTATTTCCCTTTTCCCTGCGGACAAAGGCGAAATCGTGGTTGACTTCTCTTCCGAGAGGGTCCATAACCACGTGGGCCGAATTGACGGAGAATTTTCTAACTAAATATTTTCCTCCGTCAAAAACCGCTAAATTACGCACCGATATCGCATCCTTCATTCAATTCGATTCCGAGTCTCTCTACGAGACTTGGGAACGTTTTAAAGAATATTTGCGTAGGTGTCCTCATCACGCGCTACCAACTTGGCTTCAGGTACAAACGTTCTATAACGGCTTGAATTTCTCAACGAGACAGATGATCGACGCAGCCGCCGGGGGAACGTTAAACAACAAAACCCCGGAGGCCGCTCAAGCTCTGATCGAAGAAATGGCCATGAACGCGTACCAATGAAATGTGCCAAGGTCGCGTCCTCCTAAACCGGCTGGTATTTTCGAAGTGGATGCCACTACTCATTTAGCCTCGCAGGTAGAGCGGCTAAGTAAGCAAGTGGCGGAGATGACTGCTTCCTCCTCCACTCCCGCTTGGGCTAATAATCCTAATAATAATAATAATAATAATTTTAATAATCCAAATAATAATAATAATAATAATTTTAATAATCTTAATAATAATAATCTTAATAATAATATTAATAATAACAATAATTTAAGCGAGGAATCGGTGGATTACGTGGGCAATCAAGTGCGGGCGCCCTTCTACCCATATAGTAATAACTATAACCCGGGTTGGAGGAGCCACCCGAACTTCTCCTGGAGTAACTCTAATAATGCGCAACGCCCTCCACCTGCGATCCCGCAAGGATTTCCGCATGGATATCCCCAAGGATTTCAGCAGGGTTTTGCGCCTCCTCCTCCAAAACCTTCTCCGCTCGAGGAGATTTTTGCAAAATACATGGCTTCCAACGACGCAAATATCCGGAATATAACCGGATCGCTAAAAAATTTAGAAATGCAGGTTGGCCAGCTTGCAAAAATGGTCTCCGAGCGGCCACTTGGAGCACTACCTGGGAACTCGGAGCAGAACCCGCGTGAAAATGCCCACGCCATTACCTTACGCAGCGGCAAGGAGGTCGACTCCCCATTGCGGGTTGAGCATCAGGTAACTGCTTCGCCTCCGACCCCTGCACCCTCGTCTTTTATTTTATTAGATACGGAAAAATCATTAGCGCCGGGCGTCTCGAGCCCGCAAATTCCGTACCCCGCAAAACTTAATAAAGAGAAGGAGGACGAACATTACAAAATTTTTTTACAAATTTTTAAACAAATTCAAATTAACGTCCCCTTCTGCGAGGCACTCTCTCAGATGCCGAAATACGCGAAATACCTTAAGGAGCTCCTTTCTAATAAAAAGAAGCTCGAGGGTATTTCGCGTGTTTCCTTAAATGCGGAATGCTCGGCGGTCCTACTTAATAAATTGCCACCGAAACTAAACGACCCGGGAAGGTTTTCCATCCCGTGCCTATTCGGCAATTTATTAATAAAGTACGCCCTAGCGGACCTGGGAGCGAGCATCAATTTGATGCCCTTCTCCCTCTTTAAAAAACTAGATTTGGGTGTTCCCACCCCAACAAAAATGAGCATCCAACTCGCGGATCGCTCGATAAAATATCCTATCGGGGTAGTGGAGGACGTTCTGGTCAAGGTTGACAAGTTTATCTTTCCGGTAGACTTCGTCATCCTCGACATCGAGGAGGACGCCGAGGTGCCAATTATCCTCGGTCGCCCTTTCCTCGCGACCTCCCGCGCATTAATTGATGTGAGTAACGGTCGCCTCCTCCTTCGGGTAGGGGACGACGAAGTTACCCTTCTTATTAATCCCTCGATGCGAAACTCTTTATCGAACGATGATTCCTGCTTTCACTTAGAATCCGCGTTCGAGGATGAATGTTCTTCGCTTGCAGAATTACTCGCTTTAACAATAGACGATCCGGATTTGGCGGACCTCGCCCCTTTGGACGAGCTACCGCCAGATTCGCCTTTCGAATCTTTTAATTCTAAAAATTTAAAAATAACAACTTCTTACGAAGAACCCCCAGTCTTGGAGCTTAAGCCACTCCCCGACCATCTAAAATACGCTTTTCTCGCCGCGGACTTAAAACTCCCGGTTATTATTTCGTCTTCTTTATCTGATTCGGAAACCTCCGAATTAGTTAAAGTTTTGTCCACGCATCGCCATGCAATTGCATGGCAGATTTCCGATATTAGGGGGATAAATCCCTCTTTTTGCACGCACAAAATCTTCTTAGAAGATAATTCCCGCAAAACCATCCAGCCTCAGCGGCGACTAAACCCAAATATGCGGGAGGTCGTTAAGGCTGAAGTAATAAAATTAATGGATGCGGGGATTATCTACCCTATATCCGACAGCACGTGGGTTAGTCCCATTCATGTCGTGCCTAAAAAGGGCGGTATAACGGTAGTGACAAATGAACATAACGAATTAATTCTAACTCGTACTGTTACGGGTTGGAGGGTGTGCATCGATTACCGAAAATTAAATGATGCCACCCGCAAAGACCACTTTCCGTTACCATTTATCGATCAAATTTTGGAGAGACTATCGGGTCATCCTTATTATTGTTTTCTCGATGGTCTATCGGGATTTTTACAAATTCCTATCTCCCCCGAAGACCAGGAGAAAACAACCTTTACGTGCCCCTTCGGTACCTTCGCGTACCGAAGGATGCCATTCGGCCTCTGCAACGCGCCAGCTACATTTCAACGATGTATGATGGCGATCTTTGGAGAGCTCGTAGAGGATATTATGGAAGTCTTTATGGATGACTTCTCGGTTTTTGGAAGCTCCTTCCAAAACTGCCTCCAAAATTTAGACCGAGTCCTCCAACGATGCGAAGACACGAACCTGGTTTTAAACTGCGAAAAGTGTAATTTTATGGTTCGAGAAGACTTAGTTCTCGGGCACAAAATTTCTGAAAGAGGGATGGAGGTCGACAAGGCCAAGGTCAAAATAATTGAAAAACTCCCCGCGCCCTCAAATATAAAATCAATCCGTAGTTTTCTTGGCCACGCGGGTTTCTATAGGCGGTTTATTCAAAACTTTTCCAAAATAACAAAACCGCTAACCCACCTCCTGGAGAAGGAATCTCCATTTATTTTTGATAACGCGTGCATAGAGGCATTCAATGCCATAAAAAATAAACTTATCCATTCTCCCATTCTGGTGGCGCCCAATTGGACCCTTCCGTTTGAGATTATGTGCGACGCGAGTGATATAGCGGTAGGGGCCGTATTAGGCCAACGCGTTAATAAATATTTTCATCCTATCTACTACGCGTCCCGCACGCTCACGGCCGCACAGACTAATTACACGACAATGGAAAAGGAACTCCTTGCCGTCGTCTTCGCCATAGATAAGTTTAGGCCCTACGTCACGCTTTCAAAAATTATAGTATTTACCGACCACTCCGCCCTAAAATATTTATTAGAAAAAATGGACGCTAAGCCCCGCCTTCTTCGATGGATCCTCCTATTACAAGAATTTGATTTAGAGATCCGCGATAAGAAGGGGGCCGAAAATTTAGCGGCCGACCACCTTTCTCGTTTAGAACACCCAATCGCGGAAGCGCTCTTCGAACCGGAAATCGATGATCGATTTCCCGAGGAGCGTCTTTTAGCTTTAAATAATTTAAAAACTTCTCCCTCGCCTTGGTTCGCAGACTACGCCAACTATTTAGTTGCGCGGGTGCTCCCGAAAGACTTTTCAAAACAGCAAAAGAAGAAATTCTTTTCTGATTTGAAAAATTACTTTTGGGAGGACCCTTTCTTATTTCGCGTCTGCGCGGACCAAGTCGTGCGGAGATGCGTTTCGAACGAGGAGGGTGCGCAAATTTTGCGGCACTGCCACGAAGGGCCGTCCGGGGGGCATTATCAAGCCAACCGGACCGCACAGAAGGCGCTGGAGGCGGGCTTTTATTGGCCCGCTCTCTTCAAAGACGCTCACACTTTTGTGAACGCATGCGATAGCTGTCAACGGTCGGGTAACATCTCTCGTCGCGACGAGATGCCCCAAAATTTTTATTTAGAATGCGAGATTTTCGATTTATGGGGCATAGATTTCATAGGCCCCCTACCTCCTTCATATACAAATCGCTACATTTTAGTGGCGGTCGACTACGTATCTCGTTGGGCGGAAGCGCAAGCTCTCCCCACCAACGATGCGAGAGTCGTCGTCAAAGTTCTTAAAAAATTATTTTCTCGCTTCAGTACGCCCCGTGCGATAGTTAGTGATAGGGGTACGCACTTTTGCAACGCCCAGTTTGCAAAAATATTAACCAAATATGGCGTCACGCATAAGCTCGCCACCGCCTATCACCCCCAAACGAGCGGCCAAGTGGAGGTAGTAAATCGGGAAATCAAACGCATATTAGAAAAAACCGTTTCAACTAATAGGAAGGATTGGGCACTTAAATTAGACGACGCGCTGTGGGCATATCGTACGGCGTACAAGACCGCAATCGGTTGTACGCCTTATCGATTAGTCTACGGCAAGGCATGCCATTTGCCCGTAGAATTAGAGCACCGCGCTTTTTGGGCGTTAAAACTCTTAAATCTCGATCATAATTTAACCGCCGAAAACCGGAAATTCCAATTAAACGAACTCGATGAATGGCGTGCGAATGCTTACGAGAGTAATAAATTTTATAAGGAACGCTCGAAATTTTACCACGACCGGAAAATAAAATATCCAAAATCATTTGCGCCGGGCGATCTCGTCCTCCTATATAATTCACGTCTTCGTCTTTTTCCGGGAAAACTAAAATCCCGTTGGTCCGGCCCCTTTCAAGTGAAAGAGGTTTGGCTATACGGGACCGTCCTTATCACCCACCCGGAAAAAGGCGACTTAAAAGTTAACGGTCACCGACTAAAACTCTACCACGCGGGGGATCAACTGGGAGGGAAGTTAAATTCCATACCCCTCCCCCACCTCTAAAAAGATCGTACCCCGCCAACGAGTCAAGCTACGAGACGGTAAACAAAGCGCTCGTGGGAGGCACCCCCATATTTATCGAATTACGCTCCTTTTTTTTACAAAAAAAAAAAATGACGAAATAAATTTTCATCTCAAAAAAATAAAAACTTAAACAAAAAAAAAAATGATAATAAAATAAATAATAATAAAATTAATAATTATGCATATTTTAAATTATCATTCCTTTTCAAAAAAGAAACATAAAACAAAATAAAATAATGCAAAAACTTTAAAACAAACATCAAAAAGAATTTTGGGAATTTTAAGATAAGACAATAGGAAGTTTCTCAAAGTAGGATTACTCGACAGACCCGAGAGGGGAATTTTGTCGATATTTCGAAACGAGAAAACCTCGTTGCTTTTACCTTTTTATTTCTCTTCTTTCTTCCTTGGTTTTTATCTTAAAACCTTTTCTTTATTTTACCTTATTTTATCTTTCTTAAAATTTAGATATATTTTAAAACATGCATATTTTAAAATTAAAAAAAAAAAATACATATAATATAAATAATAACATAAAAAAATGATAAAAATTTATTTTTATCATACCAAAAAATATATGTTTTTTTTTACTTCTTGTATTCGTGTTTTGTACATTTCGAAAAACTAAAACAACCCCAAAAAAAAAAATACAATTTTGTATATATTCGTGGAGTTCCTTTTTTTTTGTAACTATCCTTGTATATATATTTTTTTCTATTTTGTAATTAAAATCTTCATCTTTTTCTTGTAAATATTTTCGTTCCTCACACTTACCTTCAACATTGAGGACAATGTTGGTTTTAAGTATGGGGGCGTGTTTTCCCTCTTTTTGTAATTATTTTTGCCCCTCCCATAATAGAAAAAATCCAAAAAATCTTTAATTAACTTAGAAAAAAAAATTTAAAAACACACAAAAAAAAAAATTTTATATAAATGTTTTATGTTTATGTCTTTTATTTGTATATAAAAATCCTTATTTATAATAATAAATCAAAATCCAAAAAAAATTATGAAAAATGTACTTAAAAATTTGTTATAACAAAATTCATTTTGTCATAACACCAAAAATGTTTTTCCTTCTCTCTTTTCTTTTCCTTTTTTTCTATTAATGTACATATTTTTAACAAAATTAAAAAATCAAAAAAATATATGATGAAAAAAAAAATTCTTAAAAAAAAATATATATATATATTTTGTATGTATTTTTTACTTTTCTTAATTTTTGTCTTCCTTTTTTTTAGTATTTATATATGCATTTTGTTATAAAGAAAATCAAAAATAAAAAATATATCATATCTTAAAAAACTTCAAAAAAAAAAAAATGAATGATGAAAAACTTATCAAAAATCCAAAAATAAAATAAAACCCCTACTTAGCTTTTTGTTATTTCCAAGGCTAGGTTAGTTTTATCTTTAAGCGTTTTTCATTATTTATGATTTGCTAAAACAATTTTGTTTATTTCATAGTTTGAAAATTTTAAATCGAGGAATTTTTAGTAGTAAAGAAAATCTTGCGATCTTAATTTAATTTGAGAACAGAATTTTTAGCACTACCTCGGGTTTACCCTAAATAGATTCCTTTTTGTATTATATTGGCAAACCATCTTTAGATTCAATTATTCTAACTCTAAACTTGTGAAACTTTAGGAATGTTTTTAATCTACTAAACTTGCTCTCAAAAATCTTTTTTATTAATCTAGAATTTCTCTTGAAACCCCCCTTATAAACACCCCTTAGCTTGGCATAAAAATAATAAAAGAAGGAGTTTTAAAAGAAATCCTGTGTCAATGGGAATAAAGAAATTCCGTAAACACAGACACCCAATATTGTTAAAAGAAATCCCGTGTCAATGGGAATAAAAAAATTAATAATTCCGTAAACACGGGCATTGGGTTAAGTTGAGAAATGATTTCAATTCTCCCGCGTAAACCAACGCTGGGAATCAAAGCAAAGGCTACCAAAAAGGTGGGGTGAGAGGATAAAATCCGTCACCCCTAATTCCAAGCACTCTTCTTTTTGCCAAGGCTACCTTTTTTCCCCTACCCCTTAGCCAATAAAATTGTACCTAGATTTTAATTTAAAAAAGTTTGAGAGAGCATAATTAGTAGGCTTTATTTATTCTTAAAAACTTTCTTAAAAAAGGTTATAGTTTTATATAATTCTATTCTAATTAAAAGGTACCAAAGACTGCAATAATCGACGCTATTTAGCTAACTTTAGAAGTCTCGCTAAAATTTTTTCACTCTTTTTAAATTACTTTCATAGTTTTGGACTTACCTCTTTAAATACCCTAAATTTATTTCGATCTTACTTTTGATTTAATAAAAACTTTAGTAAATTAGAAATTTTATTAAACGTCTTATAGGTATCCCTTACTTTTGCTCTGGAATAGCAAAAGCTTAAGTATGGGGGTGTTTGATGAATAGTAAATATACGCATTTTTCTTTATAATTTTTAGTATAATTTTAATTAGATTTCTAAATAATATATGTAAATTAATGAATAAAATGTTTGTTTTTGTTATTTTTGTTTTTAACTTAGTTTTATTTTCATTTTGTAAAGTTTCTGTAATTTTGTTAAGTCACGCCCTAGGTCACGCCCGTGTCCAAGGGCGTGTTCACTAATCCCTAACATTTTCTTTTCTGTGTTCTTTTTCCAACTCAAACATCAAGTCACGCCCTCGGTCACGCCCGTGACCGAGGCCGTGTACCTCGGTCACGCCCGTGACCGAGGCCGTGTACCTCGGTCACGCCCGTGACC
Source organism: Dactylorhiza incarnata (assembly GCA_033032865.1). Taxonomy (NCBI): domain Eukaryota; kingdom Viridiplantae; phylum Streptophyta; class Magnoliopsida; order Asparagales; family Orchidaceae; genus Dactylorhiza; species Dactylorhiza incarnata. The sequence goes on along the minus strand of JAWHQI010000094.1, from coordinate 8,489,058 downwards.
GAGGCCGTGTACCATGGTCACGCCCGTGTTGGATATCCATCCCAGATTCCAGCCACTTGAAGCATTTCATCCAAAAAATCAAAGTCACGGCCGTGACATTTCAGACACGCCCGTGACCCTCAATTCCTTCCAGAAGAACAAAGGACACGCCGCCCGTCACGCCCAGCAGCCGACAGCACAATGCCGACATCTAACACGCCCGTGTTCCCTGGAACACGCCCGTGTACTTCCAAGTCGCCGGTCAAGCCTTCCAGATACCCGCCTGGATCCAGCTGTTCTAGCTATTCGCACCCCAAGCCGTGTCACGCCCTCAGACACGCCCGTGTCCGAGGGCGTGTAATCCAAAATTTTTTTCTATAAATAGCCAGATTCAGCTGAGTGCAAGGGTTCAAAATTTTGGGAGCTTCTCTTAAGGTTTTGTTCCATTTTGCTGATTTTTGGTGTTTTGTAATTTTTGTAATTTTGCACTTTCTCTCTCTAGTTTTGTAACCCCTTTTTTGATGGAAATAAATTAAGCTTGTAATTATTGTCTCTCTTTGTTTTAGTGTGTGTGTGTGTTCTCTTTTTGTTCTTTTTCTTTTTATTTTTAGTTTTATGTAATTTTGTAATTTTTGTTAAGTTGTCATTTTAATTTGGGTGTGTGTGTGTATGAGTGTAATTTTCTTATTTTTAGCTTTGTTGTAATTTTTAGATGATTTCATATTAGTGTGTGTGAGTGTAGGAGTTTAAATAGTTTTTTTTGTTTTGTTTTGATTTGGTGTTTTTACTTTCTTTTTGCCTTTTTTGTAAGTGTGTGTGTGTGTATGAGAGTAGATTTTCTTTTCTTTTTAACTTAGTTTCATTATTGTTGTGTGTGTGAGTGTATGAGTTTAGATTTGTTTTATTTTAATTAGATTTCATTAACGTAGAGTGGGTGTGTGTATGAGTATAAAGTTTGCGCCTTTTTTGTAATCGAATAGTTTCCATTTCCGTCACGCATTTATTTCCCGCCTATCCGTTTGGATAGGACTTGCTCACGCATTTATTTCCCGCCTATCCGTTTGGATAGGACTTGCTACGCATTTATTTCCCGCCTATCCGTTTGGATAGGACTTGCTCACGCATTTATTTCCCCTCTACCTATTTGGGTAGGGATCGCATTTCTTTAATTTCTGCAATTTACAGCTTTCATTTTAATTCTGTAAAGTGTGTGCGTTTTCAATTAGTGCGTCTTTTATTTTTTATATATAATTGCTTTTTGCTTAATTCCGCTACCCGCTCAATCGCTTATTATCGCCGTAGTTATCATTATCATTTTATAAAACCCTAAAAAATTCTAAGCAAAACTACTTTTTAAATTAACGTTTTCGTTCTTTTTCTTTTCATCGATTTTCTTGGTTTTTGCTAAACGCACACCAAGCCCGCGATAGTTATCATTTTCGTCACTAACTTTTCTATAAAATCATAAAAATCAATTTCAAACTCTTTTCGATAAAATAATAGCGCGTTCCTAAGAAGTAGAAATAATCGATACGACCTTGGAAAAATACGACCTTGATATTTCAAAAGAAATATCCTATACTACTATCGATAAGGTCCACTTGCCTTTATTGATTTTAGTCCGGATAATTACATAAACCCAAAAGCTTTCTCTCTAAAACACTTTTTAAAACTCTCTTTTAAAAACACTAAAAAATTTGTTGCAACACCTCTTTGGTTGTTGCAACTAGCTCAAGGTAAAAGAAGTTTTAAAACGCTCTTAACGAATTGTTGCAACTACTCAAAAAATTGTTGCAACAATATTTTCAAAAAGCTTTCAATTTTAATTTCAACATAAAGCCCTTTTTCAATCTTTTCTACTTAGCTTTTGGCGACGCGGCCAAAGAGTAATCTTCGATATTTCGAAAGAGGAAAAGGCCGTTACTTCTATCTTTCGATAGGATAACGGGTAATTCCTCGAAGTATGATTACTCGCGGGACTCTTCGAAAACGCCGCCGAATTCTAATAAAAGAAGAAAGCAAGGCTTCACACTTAAAAAAAACTAATTTTAACGTATCATGCACAGTTAACCTCACTAGAATTCTCTAGAGGGGGGGGGGGGGGGGGGGTGAATAGAGATTTAAAATATTTTTGTGCAAAATTAATAATTATATAAATATATGTGTGTAGTGATCATAGATTAGTGCTTCCCACACACCAACAAGAATTAAACAAGTAAAGAAAATAAATGCAAGAACAAAAATCACTGCACAACACAAAGAAATATAGTGGTTCCCCAAACTTTGGGTAGTCCACTCTTCTACCCCCTTGGTAGGAATTCACTATCTTGCACTGAGTCTTTTGATAAGGAGACTCTTAGAACCACCCTGAGTCTTTTGATAAGGAGACTCTTAGAACCAACTGAGTCTTTTGAAAAGGAGACTCTTAGAACCAGTACAACTGAATTTTTTGAAGAGAGATTCTAAAAACTCTTTTACAATGTTATAAAGAAGAAATAAGAATATGAAGAAGACAAGAGGGAATCTTCTTCCTAGCAAGAAGATTGGAAGCACAAGAAGTAGTGAATGAAATCTCTCTTCTATAGTGAGAATGAGATTTGTAGATTTTCTCTCTTTTAGTGAGAGCTATCAGAGCTTGCAGCAAAATGGCTTCAGAAGCAGGAGAAGATGGAAGCTTGATGGTTGCTGCAGAACTATTTCTCAATTCTCTTTCTTTTTACTTGGGAGCTCTTCCTCTTTTTCAAATGTAAAAATGGTGGATCACTTGTTATAGTTCTCTGCCGACCTCCTTGGTATTTTATAGCTCTGTCCATTCAAATAATAATATAGGAGGATAATTGATTAGCAGACAGAGAAATAGAAAGATAGAAATATTTCCATAATAATTATATCAATAGAAGGAAAGAATTCATTCTGATTTTAAATAATGTCCATAATGGATTTAATCAAATTAGCCAAGAATCCATTAGAGGAAAAGAATGATTCAGAACGGCTATAAAGAATAGATTGATTCCATATAAATCAGATCTATAAAAGAAGGAAAGAGATCTGGCGATTTTTGAATTAAATATAAAAATCGACGTGCGTCGATTACTATTCGACGTAAGCGTCGAATTCGTCCTGGCTGGACGTCGAGAGAAGAATAAGGAAGGTGCGTCGACTGAGGTGCGTCGACTTCACTAGATGCGTCGACTAGAAGTCAGAGCTACGTCGACATATGATACGTCGATTTCTTCTTAAAGTTACTTCGACACATTCTGAAAGGAACGTCGATACTACTTTGACGTTGCGTCGAATACTATTCGACGCATGTTTACTTAACCTTGATTTTTCTTTCTTAGAATTCATATTCAACTCATTTTCAGAGGTTAAGAGAAATCATTTTCCCAACAATCTCCCCTATTTGTCTTAACCCTATTTAGAGAGAAATTGTATCAGCATATTGATCAATCACAGCAAAGCATTTAAGCAAGTAGAAGAAAAATTAGAAAAGGAAATCTTATAAACAAACTTCATGTTCAGATCAATCAGTATTCAACCATAAATATATCAGTCATTGTTTTTAAGGCATTTCAGGAGGGGTAGGAGTAGTCTTCCTTTTTCTAGTGAATACAACTGTTTTAAGAGAGGGAGGTTGCTCCTTCTCAGCACCAGGTAGTTCACTCAGCTCCCCCTGAGTTACATCAGTTTGCTCCCCCTGGGATGGAGCTTCCTTGGTTGCTTCTACTTCTGCCTTTTCAGTTTCTTTTTCAGTTTCAGCTTTAGTCATAGCAGTACCTGGCTCCTGAGCTCCTATTTTAACTATCACAGTACCTAGCTCCCCCTGAGTTTCAGCTTCTTTATCTTTATCTTTCTCACCATCTGCCACATCTTCCTTTTCAGCTTCATTTTCTGCCCTGCTTGCCTCCCCTTGTAATAGTACCACTTGACTTGCAGCCTCTCTTGCTATATTGAGTACCTCTATTGTTTGTTCTTCAATATATAGTTTAGGTACTCTCTCATTTCCAATTGACTTGTGGGAGAGAGATTTATGAGCGGAGGGCTGCTCTTTATCTAGCTTCTCCCCCTTCTTGACCTTCTTGGCCAAGGAGTTTAAGAAATACCTGGTTACTCTAGAGGAAGAGAGAGAGGTCTTCAGACTTTGCACAGAGGCACTGACCCCATCTATTTGGGTGTGCATATGTAGGATGGAGGAATGAATCTGGGAGCAGTGCTCATCCAGCATTGCTTGGAATGTTTGAGCTGCTGATGCAATGCACCGAGTGAGGAGAGCTTCAGTGGATGCAGATGGTTCATGTTGTGGTTGGTGATGAGGAGAGAGTGGTGGAGGTGGTGATGAAGCTGGAGAGAAGTTAGTTGATATATGAGGTATGGGTGATAAAGGAGGTGGAGAGGATGAGAAAGTATGAGGAGGAGGAGATGGAGAAACTGCTGTTTGAGCAGGTGTTTGAGAAGAGGTAGGTAGAGTAGGAGTTGTGAGAGTGGTAGAGACTAGTGGAGTAGATGATGGTGGTAGAGAAGGATTGTCTCTTTGAGGAGGAGGAGGAGGAGAAGGATGAACATGAGAGTTAGGAAGAGATGGAGTCTTTTCAGGAATGGAACCAGGCTTAGGGATTTGCCTGGTCCATTTGGGGAATAGAGCTATTGACATCTTTTTCCCTGGAGGAATAGGGATTCCTTTTGACCTACATAGGTCAGGGAAGAAGTGGAAGAGTACTTGACTCATAATCCTCATATATGCATTTTCTTTGTGTGAGTATTTAGAGCTTATCATCTTGAGCAAGCATGTGGCCCAGTCCACCTTCTTCTTCAGCACCAGGGCCCCCATGATATTCAGTTGCTGCTTGGGCACTGCATCATGGGCTGAGGTCTTGCATAGCAGGATTTTTCCTACTATATCTGCTAGCAGTCTGTACTCCTCATAAAAGTCTGTTTTCTTTAGATGGATTGGTCTATCTTTTGAAAACTTCATGGTGGTTAGCAGATGCTTGATTTCATCAGGTGTGAGGTCTATAGATTCATCACCTAATAAGGGAGTGATGAAGACTTATTTAGTCATTCTTTAGAAGCTGTTTTTCTTTCCCTATTTGCTATGAACAAAGATAATATTAGGGTGTACCTGATGGAAGATCAAAGGTTGTCCTAATGTGTTCTGCAGATATTGAGGCAGGTGTCTCATGGATTGTTCCTTGGATTTCTCCTTGTTCAGATATCTGAACATGAGTCATCAGCTCTGTGAGCTCTGTTTCCAGGAGCTTGCATCTTGTGGAGACGAGCTTATCAAGTCCAGCTTCAGTGAACAGAGCAATGATGCTCTTGTAGTTTTCTGCGGCGGCTTGGAAAGATGCAAGGTCAATGTCGAAACCAGAGTTGGTCTTGGGAGCCATTTTAGGTCAGTGAGAGAGAGAGAGAGGAAGAAATCGGCTTGACTAAGGAGCAAGAAGGATGAAGGATGCAGAGTAGTGAAGGTTTCTAACTGAAGAGTCTTTTTAAGTCAGGTGAAATGTCGAAATGCGACACTATTCGAGGCTTATTCGGTACTTCAGTGGATGTGACCGAAAATATTTTAGTATTGCCGCTCGTTTTCATGAAATCGATGTTACGTCGAGTGGAATTCGATGTAAGCGTCGATACAGCCCGCGTTAGGATGCTAGGGTTTTGTATCGACGTATGCGTCGATTGTAGTCGACGTATGCGTCGATTTCGCTTATTGTGTTGAGTCATCGACGGTGTGTAGATTAGAAGTCGACGTGACTTTTAGTTTTCCTGAAAAATTCTAGGTGTTTATTTCCTTTTATCTCTTCCTAATCCTAAAGGTTTCTAAGTTAGTCTTGGACTAATTTTCACAGATAGTTTGATTGATTGTGCCAACATTGTTTGGCAGGGTGGCCAGTTTTGTTACATATGTAGCACTTGATTATCTTAGTATTGTGAGAATTTGAGTTTAGAGAGGGATAGAAGTGTTGATTAGGATAGAAAGTTTGATTTAGATGGGAATTTTGGTTAGGATAGAAAGTTTGGTTAGGATAGAGATCATGTTTAGGATGAATGGGTCCTGAATAGGGGTTAAGATGGAAGGTTTTTGGAGGATAGGCATTTAAGTTGCTCTGAGTTTTTATGCGTCGATATCTATTCGACATATGTTGATAGTTGCGTCAATTTATATTCGGCGCTTTCTCCAAATTGCATTGATCTGGTATCGATGCATGAACAAAGTTGCATCGATTTGATGTCGACGTACTTTTACTCAAGCGTCGAGTTGAGGTCGAGACATCTGAGAGATTGCGTATAGTAGAATTCGACGCACTATCACTCATGCGTCGATATGAAGTCGACGCAACTGTATCTTCATAAATTTTCTTCTTCCCTGTTTCTGATTTTACTCTTTTATGTATTGTTTCTTTTGACTTAGTTGTTTCTTCAGATGAAGTTTGAGAGTCATCAGCTGAATAATATGATGTTTCATCAAATTGTTTTATTTCCTTGAGGGAGTCTTCTTCCTTATTTAGTGAGCCTTTTTCTTGGTTTGATTTGATGGGTTTTGTGAATTTTACAGGGATCATCCAAGCAGGTTTGTTGGATGGAATTTGCTGGTTGAGGGGTCAGCCCCTAGACCAAGATTTTTATGTCTCCTTGTTTGTTGTTCAGTGATTTTCTTGAGAGTTTGGCTTCTCATTTTTATTGATTCTTCAAAAGCTTTTGCCTGGGACACCTTATCCTTAAGGAGCTGGTTTTCTATTCTAGCCCTTTCTACTTCCTTTTCTATGATGTTAGCCCTTAATTCATAATTTTTAGAGCATTTATCTTCTCTATTTCTCTGGTTTTTAGCCATATTAATTTGTTCTTTTAGATCCTTAATTTCTTGTTTAGCTTTTAGTTGATCTAGACACATTTCCATAAAATCATTTCTGAAATTATCACTTTGAAAATCTATTTCATCAAAAATGCTTACCTCATCCTTATCCTCAGATTCCTCTATGAGAATAAGGCTATTTTCTCTTTCATCTTCAGAAGATATGCTTTCATCTGATCCTGTCTCACTCCATGAGTTGGTACCATCATCTTTCTTTGAGCCTTCAAATGCCATTAAGCATAGGTCTTCTTGCTTAGGCTCTTCATTGTCACTCTTAGAAGAGGAGCTGTCCTCAGAGTCTGTTTCACTCCAGGCTTCTGCAATAAAGCCTCTTTCTTTCTTCTTCCCCTTTTTCTTGATATCTTTCTTTTTCAGATCTTTCTTTGTCTCAGCATTTTCTGGACATTCTGGGGCAATATGTCCAGGTTTCCTGCAAGAATAACAAATAATTTCTTTAGTAGGAGTTTTGTCATACCTTGGTTTTGACTTTCTCCTTCTCGATTCATCTGTTCTGACCCATTTCTTGAATTTTCTGGCCAGGAAACTGAATAGTTCTTCTTCAGTGACAGAGCTTCCTTCTTCTGTTGCTTTTAATGCAATGCTCCTGTCTTTTGAAGAAGTTGGGGTGTTTTCTCTTCTCTTCTTCTCTTCTCTGGTTTTCAGCAGTTGCTCATAGGATCTGAGTTTTCCTAAGAGAGCATCTGTTGAAATTTCCCTTTGTCCTCTTGTGTCTCTTATTGCCCATATCCTTGAGTCCCATGAACTTGGGAGACTCATCAACAATTTGTCATTGATCTCTGTGAGAGAGATTTCTCTATCCAAGTCCCTTAGTTGATTGATGATCAGACTGAATCTGTCATACATCTCAGAGATGCTTTCTTCATTCTTCTTTTGGAAGTTCTCATATTGAGAGATCAATAGAGCCTTCCTATCTTTCCTTTCATCAGCACTTCCTTCTACCATCTTTATGAGAGCCTCCCAAATTTCTTTGGCTGATTCACAATCAACAACCCTTTGAAAGATTTCATCAGAGAGGGTTGAGACCAAAATATTTACAGCTTTTGCATCACATGTTCCTGCCTTCTTCTCTTCAACTGTCCACTCAGCTTTTGGGACAAGTGTTTGAGTCACTTCACCACTTGAGTCTTTTCTATAAGGCTTGGGAGGACCTGTCAAGATAACATTAAATAATTCTTCATCAATAGAATTCATATAAATCCTAATTCTTATTTTCCAAACTGCAAACCTTTCAAGATTGCACATTGGTGGTCTGGTGGAAGCATAATCTTTGATTTGTGCCATGTGAAAAATAATTGTTAGAAACATATATATATAAATATAAGAGAGATAAGATCTTTTTGATCAAGGAGTTATCCTTTTTAGATTAACCTCGCTTTGATACCAATTGAAAGTGCACAGTTAATAATTAATAATTATATTTAAAATAATTCTCTAGAGAGGGGTGAATAAAGATTTAAAATATTTTTGTGCAAAATTAATAATTATATAAATATATGTGTGTAGTGATCACAGATTAGTGCTTCCCACACACCAACAAGAATTAAACAAGTAAAGAAAATAAATGCAAGAACAAAAATCACTGCACAACACAAAGAAATATAGTGGTTCCCCAAACTTTGGGTAGTCCACTCTTCTACCCCCTTGGTAGGAATTCACTATCTTGCACTGAGTCTTTTGATAAGGAGACTCTTAGAACCACCCTGAGTCTTTTGATAAGGAGACTCTTAGAACCAACCGAGTCTTTTGAAAAGGAGACTCTTAGAACCAGTACAACTGAATTTTTTGAAGAGAGATTCTAAAAACTCTTTTACAATGTTATAAATAAGAAATAAGAATATGAAGAAGACAAGAGGGAATCTTCTTCCTAGCAAGAAGATTGGAAGCACAAGAAGTAGTGAATGAAATCTCTCTTCTATAGTGAGAAGGAGATTTGTAGCTTTTCTCTCTTTTAGTGAGAGCTATCAGAGCTTGCAGCAAAATGGCTTCAAAAGCAGGAGAAGATGGAAGCTTGATGGTTGCTGCAGAACTATTTCTCAATTCTCTTTCTTTTTACTTGGGAGCTCTTCCTCTTTTTCAAATGTAAAAATGGTGGATCACTTGTTATAGTTCTCTGCCGACCTCCTTGGTATTTTATAGCTCTGTCCATTCAAATAATACTATAGGAGGATAATTGATTAGCAGACAGAGAAATAGAAAGATAGAAATATTTCCATAATAATTATATCAATAGAAGGAAAGAATTCATTCTGATTTCAAATAATGTCCATAATGGATTTAATCAAATTAGCCAAGAATCCATTAGGGGAAAAGAATGATTCAGAACGGCTATAAAGAATAGATTGATTCCATATAAATCAGATCTATAAAAGAAGGAAAGAGATCTGGCGATTTTTGAATTAAATATAGAAATTGACGTGCGTCGATTACTATTCGACGTAAGCGTCGAATTCGTCCTGGCTGGACGTCGAGAGAAGAATAAGGAAGGTGCGTCGACTGAGGTGCATCGACTTCACTATATGCGTCGACTAGAAGTCAGAGCTACGTCGACATAGGATACGTCGATTTCTTCTTAAAGTTACTTCGACTCATTCTGAAAGGAACGTCGATACTACTTTGACGTTGCGTCGAATACTATTCGACTCATGTTTACTTAACCTTGATTTTTCTTTCTTAGAATTCATATTCAACTCATTTTCAGGGGTTAAGAGAAATCATTTTCCCAACACATTTCTTTCATTTTGTCTTTGAACTGCTTGATGATTAGGTCGGATCCGCCAGCAATGAGAAGAGCATCCATGTAAAGGAAAACAATGAGCTTTTGATTTGGGTTCATTTCTGATGAAGAATGAAGGTTCCATTTTACCTGTTGTGAGACCTTCGTGGTTGAAGTAGGTTGTAATATTTGAGTGTTGGGCATGGGGAGCCTGTTTCAACCCATAAAGCGTCTTGTGCAGTATGTAGACTGAGATTTCTCCTCCTTCTTTCGGATACCCTTCAGGCTGGTCAACATAAACTTCTTTTGTTAGAGCCCCATTTAGAAAAGATGGCTTCATATTGAGCTGATGTATTGGATAGTTGTGGTTGCAGCAGTTGCAAGTAAAATCCTTATAGTATCCATTCATGCTACGAGGGGAAATGTCTTTTCATAATCTCTGCCGAATTGTTGGGAGTATTCCTTGGCAATAATTCTTGCTTTATGTTTGACTACTCTCCCTTCTTCATCACACTTGAGCTTGAAAATCCATTTAAGGCCAATGACGGGTTTGTGTGTAGGTTTGGGAGCCAATCTCCAAGTGTTATTCTTCTTTACTAAACTCATTTCTTCATTCGTAGCCTTTTTCCACTCTTAATGAGTTGTTGCCTCTTCATAACTTGATGGTGTGGAGTGGAACATGACAATACTGGTGTTATCGTATAGTTCTTGAATGGATCAAGTTCGTTGGGGCGGTGATGATTGTGGTGAATCAGAGATAGTAGGATGCTCTGCCTCTTCATGGTTTGGTGCTACCTGGGTCACATGGAGGGGGTTCATCATGAACTCAACCGTGATGTCGGGAGTTAGACCACCATTCACATCCATGTCTGATGCCCAATTCCAACCTTCATCCTCATGAAAAAGAACATATCTTGAAATGATTAGGTTCTCTGTAATTGGATCAAGCAGTCTATAGGTTTTGTTCTTTTCAATGTAACCCAAGAAGATGCACTTCACATTTATTTGATCAAGTTTATCCCTTTTTTCTTTGAGGATATGAGCAAAAGATAGCAAAAGATATGCACTCAAAGGTCTTGAGATGCCCCAATTGTGTTTTCTTACTATTCAACATTTCATAAGGAGTTGTTTTTTTATTTCCATAGTGGGAACTCTGTTCAACATATATACAGTTGTATTTGCAGCTCCACCCCAGAAATGCTTTGACATATTTTTGTGTAGAAGCGTGGATCAGACCATTTCTATTATGGTGTGATTTCTGTGTTCTACTACCCCATTTTGTTGTGGGGTACCAGGGGTAGAGAACTCAGGCCTTATGCCATTATGCTCACAAAAGTGTTTAAAAACATGAGATGTGAATCCCCCATTATTGTTGAAAATGTTGAAATGAAAGTTGGCGATCTGGGGGGAGGTCGCGCGGTCTGGCTAACCACGCGGTCTTGCGGTCTCCATCTGCGGTCTGATCTCTTTGGTCTAGCCGCAGGTCCTTTCGGCTTGACCGCCGTTCTCTGTCCAAGGTACCGAGGTGAGGCCACGCGGTCTGGGTTGTGTGACCGCGTGGCGCGAGCTGGTTTTCAGGAAGGTGAGGTCGTGCAGTCTGGTTTGTGAGACCGCGTGGCGAGCTGTTCTGTACTGTGCGGTCTGGTTCCTGGTAACCGCACAGGGTTGTTGTTCTGGTAACGGGCAGTCTGGTCTGGTGGCATCCCGGGTTCTTGGTGGTGCGCGCGGACTAATGTTCTTAGTCGCGCGGTCTCCGGTTTGTGTTCGCATAGCTGGTCCTTCGGCGAACTGCTGGTATATGCGGTCACTGGTGCTTGGTCGACTTGGCGGGCTGTTTCCCTAGTCGGCCCGGCTGTGTTCGCGGTCTCTGGAGGAGATCTCGTATTCGCGAACACAGGTGGTGGGCGTCATGACCGGGCGAGTTGTCATGGTCGCGCGGCTTCTTGGAGGAGTGGCGATCTCCGGTCCGTGTTGAAGTCGGCGAGCTCACAAGGCGCAGAGCGATCTGCTGACCGCGCGGGTTGACCGGTCTTGGTCACGCAGTCAGGGGGCGGTGACTTTATCTCATAGGGTGGTGACTGGATCAGGTCGCACGCCTATAAATAGGAGTCACTGTAGCAGCAAAATCAATCGCACCAAGTGTAAGCTGAGCTCACGCCTCATTCTTGCGGTCTCATTTTTGCGACCGTCCGGTTAGCTGGTTGAATTTCCTTGTGCAGCTTTTGCGGATTGTGCGGGCAGCAGCGGCCACCTCTTCTTCTTAGGTGTTCGGGCGGTCTCGCGGCTTGCAGTATGGGTTGCTGGAGTTCGGGAGAATCAGTGGAGTTCGGGAGGTTGCAGAGTTCTCGGTTGGTGTTGTTCAAGTCGCAGGCAGACAGTTCAGGCGGTCTCGTGTTCTAATCACGCGGACTCGCAGGTCGCGCAGTTTGGCGGTCTCAGTTTTCTGACCGCCAGTTATCTTTCTCCAGCTTGTATTTTCTTCTGTTTTTGTGTACTGGCGAAATCATGTCTCGACATGTATACCTCGCTCTGTAATAAAGATTTCTGCAAGTATCAATAAAGATTGAAGTTTTTCATGTGCTTCTGGTTGTTGGTTATAATCTTGAGTTATACAATTCCTGCTCACTCCTAGATCTTCAGAAAATTTCACAATTATCACTCCTAATTGATTTAATACTTCTCTCCCATCTATTCTCTATTTCTCTTTTGAAATCAATAAAATAGGAAAGTGTTTCATATTTTTGTAATTCTAACAAGAACAATCACATATACCTTGAGTAGTCATCAACAATGAGGAAAAATATCTTTTCCTCCCAAGGTTGCAGTGGAAGATGGCCCCCATAGATCATAGTGCAGTAGTTCCAAGGGCATTGAGGATCGGTTGTTGGATGCATGGAATGGTAAGCTGTGGGATTTTCCAATAGCACAGGTCTCACAGTGATGGTAATGATGAACTTGCAGCTCAGGAAGACCTTTTCCCAGCTTGTGTTCAATGAGATTTTGCATTGACTTGAAATTGAGGTGTCCCAACCAATGATGCCACTTGAAAACTCATTTGGAGAGTGACCCATAAAGGTGAGGAGTCGCCCGATTTGGTGATTCTATAGATAGAGAAAACACTTTGTTCTTTGACATTTCTATGGAGGCTATATGTCTGTCAAGGATTGTTGGAACATGGTTTTCCGCATCTCTTTGGCTCGAGAATAACAAATCTCATATTACATTTGATCAAACTTATTTTGTATTTATAGATTGCAGGAACTCATATGTATGATACTAGGATGCTACAAGCTAGATGAGGAACTGATTAAGAACAAAGATGCAAAGTGACCACTAACGTGTGGCGTTAGCACTAACGCTGGCATCATCATCTAGTCGATATTATCCCCGTGTCAAATATTGGTCAAGTCGACATGGAGTCTTCCTGATGATATGCCTCTCGACGATAGATCCACTACCATTGGGCGCTATTCCTAATGCCAGGCGTTAGCCCTGGAATATGCAAGCGTGCCTAAATGAATTTCAAAGGAAGAACTCTAGCGGGAAGATGGACTCACATATGGAAGGATACTACCGCTGGGCGCGCCGATAGTATTGTCGACATGCAGTCTTCCTGATGATATGGACTCACATTTGCAAGCGCGCCGATAGTATTGTCTAAAATGAAATGTTTCCTAAAGCGCAGAATCTTCTTCCCCGATTTAAGATTCTGGCGCTCAAAATATTGCATTAAGTGTTACCGACATGCGTTATCAATACCGCCAGCGGTAGGGGTCTTAATTTATAAAAAAGCAATTTTTGATGCTCTCGTGGATGATTGAGGAAATCTAACTCTACCACGCCGAGCACTCTGTGAGGGACCTTATTTCAAACATTTGAGAGCACTTCTATCTACAACTTCAAGATCAAAAGGAGTATTTATGAAGGAAGATTCATCACGCTTATTCAACGCGAAGAACGAATGCATCAGCAACGCTGATCGCCTGCGTTCCTTCGCCGCCTCCTTCAGAAATCTTTATAGAGAAGTTTTTATTTTATTTTGTATTCATTTTCTCTTTATTGTTTTCGTGTAAGGTGAAGAATTCGTCGCAGTTATTGCCGACTTGGTCCTTGTGTGGCTTAGGAGAAATTCATCGTGAGTGTTGGCGACTAGGTCTAGGGCTTACATCAAGGGGCAGCTCGAGGCTTTATCTGGGGAGAGATAAGCTAGAGTCAACCGGTCCTTGAGAGAAAGGTTGGTATAGAAAACAAAAAAGGATTTGTCATTGTCGCTTTGATTTCTAACGTCATAGAAATCAAACCTTTTGTAATTTAAGTTTTATGAAATAAAATTATGTCTCTCTTTGTTATTAACTAACTGGATTTTATTTCTTATTCATAAATATTTTAAATAATATTTTCCATCGAAGTTTAAACTCAAAATATATTGGAAGGTTCATTAGTGTTCTATAAATCAAGGAATTCAATCTATGTGAGCTAGCGTCGGGTGGTAGCACTTACCGTCAGCGGTGTCCAAACAGCAAGTTAAGCGTACAAGGCTTGCAAGCATTCAACGTATAGTAACGCTACGAAATATCATGCTACACACATAATCCCCTCGTGAGGACATATGTTTCGCATGCACTATCGACATAGGAGGGCCAAGACGACTCAACTACGATTTGTGGGGAAGATTTGTGTTCATGGGGCTTTCACTAAGTACTCCAAGAGATCCCTTAATCCCAAGCCCCGCAACACGATGACGCATTTCACAGAGACATTCTCCGACACGCATACTAGGCTTAACCTAAATGCAACGCTAAATCAAGCATCACTGATCGGGGCCACGACCACGGGTAGGTTTCACACAAAATGTCTAAATCCGCACGACTACCGGATTTCTACATGCAATATATTCCGGGGATGAACACAATCGCCCTAGGGTTCGTATGAATCAAAAGAGTTCATGTACGTCCTCCACTAATTAGTGGAGGAGCCTCTTCATGTGCATGCATATAAAAATATAAATGGACAAAACACATCATAAGACCGGGGAGGAGATTCGTTACTCTTGTAGATTTCTCCGGCGCCATGGAACAAAAGTGAGACGGATGGAAACGACCGCAAGGGGTTCCTCTCCGCGGATCCGGACTCGGTTCGCGATTCGGAGCTCCGGATCTCCTCCAATGGCGGGATCTATCTCTTCTTCCTCCTCTCTCAATCCAAACCTAGCCAAAAAAACTCCCAAATAAAAAGTGAGGGTTGGATAGAGACCCTCAACCACTTTAGGACTGATGGACGACCAATTCTGTGCCGTTTGATCAAGTTCCAAAAGGAATTAACGGTCACGATCGTGAACTTAAAAATCTGGATCCGTCAGCTGCCGTGTGACGGTAGTATTACCACGTTGCGGTATCGATTCAGTGCTGACTCAGCGCCGTTTCGCTCAGGAAAAGAGACTACCGTCGGAGCTAAGTCACAGAGCTCATTTTTTGTCACTTTTTAGAGGGGTAGAGGCAGTAGGGGCTACCGCCCGCGCTAGCTCCTCGGTTGTGCCCATATTTGCCTAATTTCCCATTTTTCCAATGAGGAAACCGAGGCGCTACACTAGGCATCAGTGATAATCTTGTTTCTTCCATCTGTGTCTCTGATTAGAACATTGCATTTGCCTTCAATAGATCTGGAGTTCCCATCACCCAGATAAACTAAGGATTTTGATGTTTCAGCAATGTGAGTGAACAAGGTTCTATCATTTACCATACGATTAGAACACTCTGAATCAATCTGTACCATTTTCAGGTCTTTTCTGGGTGAGCTTGTTCTTTCTAGCAGATTAGAAAAAGCTTCTCTTTTTCTACTTTTTCTTTATTTTCTTTGTTCTTGAACCAACAATCTTGATCAAAATGTGTGGGGTTGTTACACCGTTTACATTTAAAGAAATATTTTGAAGTTGACTTTTTTTTTTACAAAGTGCATTTTAAAAATCGGACTGGACTGGCCGGACCGCCAACCGGTCCCCCGGGCGGTTCGGTGAAGCTTTTAAAACCAACCTCGAAAAGGACCGGATAAAACCAGCTTAACCGCTCGGTTGCGCCACAACTGGGAACCGGGCCGGTTTTACCGTAACCGGGTGGGTCTTGGGCGGGATTTTTCTATGCAAAAGATTTAGAACTATGTACATTAGATTTCGATCCTAAGACCAGATCAAGTGCCTATCCACTATTCCATCTTGCCAAGTTGATTTTTAGTGGCATATATTTATATAAATACATTATCCATCTCAATTAATGAAATTTACTTACATAATTGTATATAAATGCATATATAATGAAAATATAATATTTATTTATATAAAATATAATGAAAATAAATTAATAATAATATGTATCTAATTTTAATTCTAATTATAAATATTATATATATATATATATATATATTATATAAGTGAATATATCATTCTTCATGCTCTTATCGTGCTTTCATTATCCACCGTTTGATCTTTCGCATGTTTTATCTGAAACATCTTTAATATAAAAAAATAAAATAAAAACTTCCCAGAGAGAGAGTGGGAGAGAGAGAAAGAGAGGAGAGAGGGGGAGAGAGTGCGGCGTAGAGGGAAAGAGAGGGAAAAATAATCTTTTTAAGTATATACATTTTTTTTTATAAAATAAATATTGTAATATTGATGTATATTATTTTACGGTCATTTTGAGTACACATATGTATATGTTGCGGGCGCAGCCCGCAGACGCATCGAGCACGGGCGAAGCCCGTGCTGAGGCGGGCAAAACCCTCCTGGATGCGGCCGAAGGCCGCTCGACAGCATCGCGATGGGGGCGTGCGAAGCCCGCTGTCGCCGACCGGGTACCGTCACGCTTGGCCGTAGGGGCGGAGCCCCGTGTCGGGCACTCAAGAAGTTTTCATCTCTACATTTGTAATATATATCTATTATAAAGTCTATTATAAAGATATAGTTTTGATTGAATCTAGGCCATTCAAGAAAGCCCCAAAGCTCAAACTTTTCATCTCTACCGTCCATAATTATTTTGGATTACAGAATGAAAAATAGTAGACCTTCTAAAGGTATTCACGGTGGAGGACAAGAGAGAGAGAGAGGGAGAGGGAGAGGGAGAAAGAGAAAAAAATTGTGCTCTGAGAGAGAGAGAGAGAGAGAGAGAGAAAGAGAGGAGAGAGGAGAAATTAAATTTTTTAGGTAAAAATTTACCCTTTTTTTATAAAATAAAAATATGAATATTTATTCGTATTTTTTTTCGGTTATTTTAAATACTCATATGCATATGTTTTGAATAAAAGATAAGCGTTCATATGCGAGTGCATCCCGCTTATAGGCGGGCGCAACCTGCTCGAATGTGGGCGCAGCCCGCTAAGAGTCAGCGAGCACGGGCGAAGCCCGTGCAGAGCTGCTCGTATATATATATTTCATGTGTATTATTTTGTAACGGTTGAACCCTAGTTAAATCGGTTGGACCGGTTCAATCTTAAACCCTTCCTTCCAACGGTTCGATGTTCGGTCCGATTTTCAAAACGTTGCAAAAAACTCATTTGCTTGTCTATTATCAGTTGGCACAACAAGGTTTTGATGTTTCCGATTTTGATAGGAAGCTTTCCATTGACTGGATTTGTTGGAGTTTCAGAGGGTGTGTCATTTCAGACGTTCCTCGTGGGATTGAATTTTCCCTATGAGAGTTGCAGCTGTTATAAAACTTTAAAGGTGTGTGTGCGTCGCTACGTAAATATATTATTGAAAATTAAGGATAATTAATTTGTTAAATGCAGTGACAACACAATACACAAGGATCTTTCTTACTCAAAAATTATTTATCTCAAGTGGAATTTTAACACGCAGGCAGTATTTTTCTAAATGAGTGCACAAGTTGAGAGACACACAAATATTGTAAAACTAAATAGAACGATAAAATATCTGAAGAGCGGAATTATTTTATACCGTTCTTGGAATCTTGCTTGTGCTTCATGATGACGGAGATTCGCAGCAGTTGCGATGTGTTGCTCTTTATGAATTCTGCGACGCTAACGGATCCCGTTAGCATACAATAATTATCTGCTATTTGTTTCACTAAACAAGAGACAATTAGCACGGCATAATTATAGAGATGATTCCACCATCCAATCTAAAGACTAATAAAATTTGAACACCCTAGCAAATCTATCAATAAAATCTTTGGTTATTGCTGAAATAATAGCTTCGCAAGGGTGAGAACTTGAATCCAGATTCAACAAAAATATTTCTGCAATTTGAAACTGACTGTAATTTAGATCACCTTGAAATCGGTGGCAACAACAACCAATGGAAGAAGTGAGCAGATCTCCTTCTCGGATCTGCAATTCTTAAAAAAACTGCAGAGAGTGAATCAGTCTTTCAGTACTCAGATGCCACTTTGGTTGTCGGCAAAAATAAAAGCAGTGGCATCAGATTTTGGTTTCTTCAGGAATAGATCGATCGAGGTCTAGCTCTATCTCTCCAGATTTGGGCCTTTTCCCTCGTCCACGGCCTGGAGCAGAAGTGGCAAGATCCGGCCGTCTCTTTTCTCAGTCTCTCAAGATCTGGAGCGATGCAGTGTGTGAGGATGAAGAAGCCAACGGATTCCGACAGTTTCGATGGAGATGGAGAGCACCTCTTCAACCTTCCTCCAGATCTGATGGAGAGCACCTCTTCAACCTTCCTCCAGATCTATACCGAAAAAACTAGGAGAGAAAAGGAAAAACAAAAGGGATAGAGAGAAGGAAGGTTTTCCAAAAGAAGCAGAGAAAGACTCTCAGGAGCTTCACCCTTGTTCACTCTCACGGCAAGAATGGGAATTTGGTTTAGGTTTTAATAGGAAAAACCATTTTGGGACTTACCAAAATATGGGGTGCATTAATCCCCATGACTCTTCATTTAAATCCAAAAAAATTTTATTGAATCCTACAAATTATTTAGTATTCAATCACCATGTCTATTCAAATGCCAAGGGCGAGACCTGGTTCGCGGCATGAATTTACGAGACAGTCTGACCCACCTATCACAGGCTTCAACCGTTCGCGCGACTAAATTAACGCGCACTCGTGGGAGTCTGAATGAGCTCTAATTTTAACGCACGACTTCGTCGGGACGTCTCGACGAACCTAGTCCACCTCACAGAAAAATTTCCAACATTCTCCCACTTGGACTTGGATTCACCGTACCTCATCACGTTCCATATGAAAGTCTTCACTAGACTTAAGGGTACCACTAGCGAACGTGATATTTAAGAGTCTACTCTCACGTCAATCCGGTCCAACCAAATTCTTCACTCTGAATCTTAGCGGCAACCACATCATTGAGCGACACGGGACCTTCCATGGTCACAGTTGCTTCCAGATTCAATTGACATGGACAAAACGCGGTTAGGATTCACGATAACATTATGAAGAATGTGTGCACATGTAATTGTTATCTCAGTTTGGTGGTCAACCATTTTCTCGAATGAATGCACTAAACCATGCTTTGAGAAATTCTTTATGTGCTCAAAAGAACACGTATGTCACTTTCTTAAGAATTCACTTAATGTATCATAATGGACATACACAGGCTTAATGAAAATAAATGAAGTGTTCATAAGCCTTATGCTCAGACTGTCGCTCGTCCGAGTCTTTTGAATGAAGCGTGATATATCACAATGTTTCATGAGTATCGACACTTAATGATACTTAACACGAATATTCTCTTAATCTTTGACATCAAACTATTAAATACAAAGTGCTTAATTAAATAACAGATGTATGAATTGGAGCTACACGCAGCCTCCCACTAATCTAGCATATCAATCGAGTCCTTAAGCCCCATACTGTAGACATGTTTCTGAAACACGTTGGGGCGAAGTCCCTTAGTAAGTGGATCGGATACCATGTCATCTGTTCCTATATGCTCCACAGTAATGTCACATTTCTTAACCAACTCCTTAACGGTCAGAAACTTAATTTCCATATGCTTGGACCTTGTGATACTTTTATTGTTCATTGAGAACAAAACTGCAGAAATGTTATCACAGTATATCTGAATGGGTCCAACTATAGAATGGACGACCCTTAGCTAAGAAATGAAATGCTTAAGCCACATATCATGAGTAGAAGCTCCAAAAGAGCGACAAACTCCGCGTGTATGGTGGATGATGTAATGAGTGTCTGTTTGACACTCTTCCATGAAATGGTCCCGCCAGCAAACTTAAATACATAACTCGAAGTAGACTTCCTATCATCCTCGCATCCAGCAAAATCATAGTCTGTATACCCTACCAATTTGAGATTTTGAACCTTATGGTAGACAAACTTAAAATCTTTCGTCCTCTTCAGATACCTTAGAACCTTCTTGGCAGCCACCCAATGACAAGGTCCCTAGTTCGACTGATACCTGCCTAGAAGTCCTATTGTGAAGGCAATGTCCGGTCTGGTACAGACCTAGGCATACATTAAGCTGCCTACAGCATTAGCATAAGGAATGTCCTTCATAGACTCTCTCAATGTCGTTCTTGGGGCATTGTGACAAGTTAAGCTTGTCACACTTAATCACATGCACATCACTAGGCTTACAATCGAGCATGTTAAATCTCTCAAGTACACGCTCTATATAGGCTCGCTGAGAGAGTGTTAAGGTATGATGAAATCGATCCCTAATGATCTCAATTCCTAGGACAAAAGACGCTTCTACAAGAGCCTTCATATCAAAATGCTTTGACAAAAATTGCTTTGACAAAAATTGCTTTGAATCATGCAATAATGACAAATCACTGCTTGCAAGTAAAATATCATCTACATACAAAATTAAGAAGATGAATTTACTCTCACTGATCTTGAGATATATACAGCGGTCCACCTCGTTCTCTTCAAACCCAAAAGAAGTGACTACCTCATCAAATTTTAAATACCACTGTCTAGAATCCTGCTTCAGACCATATAGGGTCTTGTTAAGCTTACATACAAGTTGGTCACTATGACCAGACTTGAATCCCTCGGGCTGCACCATATAAACTTCTTCGGCAAGATCGTCGTTCAAGAATGCGTTCTTAACATCCATTTGGTGTAGCTCCAAATCATAATGAGCTACAAGCGCCATTATCATTCTGAAAGAATCTTTAGAGAAAATAGGAGAAAATGTCTCATTGTAATCGATACCTTCTCTCTGTATAAATCCCTTGGCAACCAGTCTGGCCTTAAACCGCTCGATCTTCCCCTTGGAGTCCCTTTTGGTCTTAAATATCCATTTAGAACCAATGAGTTTACAACCTTTAGGCAACTCAACTAACTCCCAAACTTTATTCAGCTTCATAGACTTCATCTCATCTTTCATTGTTTCCCACCATAGATCAGTTTGAGGTCCAGAGACAGCCTCATTAAATGTCACTAGGTCAACCACATGACCAATGTCAAAATCACTCTCACCCAAGTAAACTTCACAGTCAGTGGAAATCGCTGGCTTTCTTTGCCTAATGGATCTCCTAACAGGTGGATGAACCTCCTGAGCTTGTGGAGGAAGCTCAACAGGGATCGATGGTAAAACTGGATCCACAGCCTCCACGTGCTCTATCACGGGTTCAAGCACCATAGGATCTCCTACCAATGACACAGATAAATTAATCGGCACAATTTCCTCGACTTCACTAACTGGGTGAGAGCAACTCGGTTTGTCAGCAATATCTAATTCCAAGAATTGGGCTGTTTGCGACTCCACTATTCTGGGTCCTCCTAAAGGGGAATAAAACCTAAATCCATTTGAATGATCTGGGTATCCTATGAAAAAGCAACGACAAGACCTAGGGGCAATTTTACTCTTCGATGGATTATAAAGACAGACTTTTGTAGGACAACCCCAAACTCGCAAATGATTAAGGCTGGGTCGTCTACCAATCCACAACTTGAATGGTGTTTTGGGTACTAACTTTGAAGGTACTCTATTGAGGATATATACCGCAGTCTTAAGTGTCTCACCCCACAAAAACTCAGGAAGATTAGTCATACTCATCATGCTCCTCATCATTTCCTTAAGGGTGCGACTGCGCCTTTCGGACACACCATTTTGCTCGGGACTACCCGACATGGGGTACTGGGCAACAATGCAGCAACTCTCCAAGTATCTGGCAAACGCACCTTTATGCTACCTAGAGGCATTATGTCTACCAAAATACTCGCCACCTCTGTTAAACCTAACAATCTTGATGACTTTCCCTATTTGCTTTTCAACTTCAGTCTTGAAAATCTTGAACTTGTCAAGGGATTCAGTTTTTTTTTAAATTAAGTACAAATATCCGAAACGGGAGTAGTCATCAATGAAGGTGTTGAAACCGATTTCTCGGTCTCTCGTAGAGCTCGGGGCCCTCACCGAGATGAGGGGCGGCTAGCCCTTACTGATCCCTCGAGGAGGGTAGACGGAAGATTAGGAAATTGACTAAGACCTTAGTCACAGCGAGGAGGTCCCTCCACTAACCAGGAAGATCGTTGAGCGCTTCCCCTCCCAAGCCAAAGCTAAGACTCGGGCACCTTGGAGAGCTCCGGAAACGCTATCCAAAGAAAGCCTGATGAGAGGGAAGCTGAAAATGAGATCTTCTCCAAAGGTGCCCTTAAGGTCCTATTTATAGATTTTCTGATCTGGTCTGCAAATAACAGGATTCCGCCTTTAGATTTTACTATCTGCACCCCAAATGGGTCTGCTAACAGCCAAGCTCCGCTGTTTGGAGAGGCTAAGGGCAGACCACCAAGGGTAAAATGGTAAGTTGACCCTAATGATTTATGGATAAGGGGTTGCGATGACCTTACTGTCGGAGCTCTCGCAGGCCTTCTCGCGGGTCCTGTCCGCGATATCTCTTCCGGGGGATCGCCTTGCGAGAACCTTGCTGAAGGAGTTCTCGCGGGTCCTCTCGCGAATACTGCCCGCGGCATCTCTTTTAGAGGGTCGCCTCGTGAGGACCTCCCTGCCTATTTTGGTGGTCTGCCGAGGTCTCATCGGCTGGGGGCCGATCTCGGCGAGGTCTGTATCTCGCCACTCCCGTCTCGCTCGATTTCCTTACCTGGCGAATATCGGGGTTGTACACAGTCCCCGCTCTTCGCGAGGACTAATGTCCTCGCGAAGAATCGTCCAACCCCTGATATTCGACCGCTCCCGGATGACCTGTCAGGAATCTTTGGTGGGACCCACCCCGTAGGCTATAAATATCATCCCGAACCCCTATTGGCGCGCGCCATTTCTTTTCTTCCCTTTCTTATTTTAGCTGCCTGGAGATGCCGATCTCCGAAGAAGCAGAGGCTCGCCTAAGGGCGATGAGAGCTGGCGGGCTACCTTCCACGACCAAGGTCCCCGCCTGGATGAATCGGCCGCCCCCAATTCAATCGCCGAAAGTCAAGAAGGCGAAGGCGGCTCGTCGCTCCGGCGACGACTCTGTGATGTTGGACTCCTCCCCGGATGATCGCCGCCCCGAGGAGGTATGAGCTACTCGAATTCACGTCAATAAATCGCTCCTCACTAATTTCTACTCGCGGGATGCTTTGCCGAGCGAGAACATTGGAGAACCCGCTGAGAGGTCTCGCAAGAGTCCACAGGCGGATCTGAACCTTGCTGGGAAAGATGTCACCGGTATGATCTTAATCTCGCATACCGTAATACTTCTGTCAACCGTATATGACCTCCGTTACTCTTTTCTTACAGTCTCGCCCCTGAAGTCCCCGGCCCGCCCGTCGTCGCGGCCGCCGTCTCCGCCTCCTCCAGGTAAAATCATAGATAAGCCCGGGTTCCAGCTCCTGACGAGCGAGGAGACCGGTGGCTCCGCACCGCCGAAGATTCCCCCGACCAACAGCACAGCTTATCCCGCCGGCCTGGGCAAATCTCTCTACCCCCACTATGGCAATGTGTTCCAGGGCCGTCCTTCGGCTTCTCGCCCCCTCTTGGTAAGCGTTATGGCCTCGCCGAAACCCTGCGTGATCTCGCGCTCGTCATCTAACCTTGTAAAATCTTGCAGACAATGCCGAAAATCCGCATACCGATTCCGAACTGGGCAATGACGAGATGTCTCCCCTTCCTGACCAGGTGAAGGAATTCTTAGGGGATTCGCGAGATCCGGAGACGATGAAGCAGCGAGCCACGGAGCTCTTGAGGAAGCATGGGCGAATGCTGATGGATCTCAAGATGCAGGCGAGACGGGATAGGGAAGCCGCGGAGGATAGGCACGCGGTCCTGATGGAGGAGTGCGCGAGGCTCCGGCAAGCGAGACAGCGCGATCAGGACGAGAACGCCACGACGCCGGAGGTGCACATAGCAAGAATGAGAGACTACGCTTACCTCATAGACCGGGAGGGTCGTTTGGCAGAGGACTATTATAATTCTAGGGTACCGCCGAGGTCAGGGTCGCGGGGTGGCGGCCGGTGGAAATGGCTCCCCCACGATTCTCGCTGGACGTTATATTGTCTGTAATAATCGTCGTCGTCTTTGAACGGTCTCGCCACGTTTTGCGACTCGCATATTCGCCACTCCTGCTGGCTGCTATTTCTTTCGACAATAAGTATCATTACCTTTTATGGTTTCTCGCTCGCTATCAATGAATTTATTTATTTTGTTACATCGCGCTCGCGAGGACCCTCTGTCCTCGCTAAACGTATTCTGCAGGGATGTCGTTTGCGCTAACCCCGCGGGTCTCCCTCGCCCGCGTACGTGATGTGATGTTTTTGTTGATACTCGTGCTCGCCGACGTTTGGACTTCCTCCCGCCCTTTTGCTTTGGCTATAAATAGGTGGTCTTGACTGGGCCAACCACCGCATTTATTCTCGATCTTCTTCTTCTGCTGCTGCAGAGCTCTCGCTCTTTCTCATTCTCGTGTTCCTTCCTTTCTCGCAGGTTTTCCAGATGGGCGGCGACGCGGAGTCGGAGGGTCGGCGAAGGGTCGCGAAGGCCTTTGCCGAGCATAGCTTTTTTACCTGCAACTTGACTGATGAGGAGTACTTCAGCGCGGTCGCTGATTACGTCACCTCCCCCCCCCCCCCCCCCCCCCCCCCCGTTCGAGGCACGCCGCCCTAGCGAGGACGACGTGATCAACGACCCGTTGGTCGACGAGCTGGCCATTCCTACCGCCCATTTCGCGGTCGGTTTGAGCCTTCCTTTATGGCCAGAAGTTCGCCAGGTAATAATCGTTCTCGCTTACTTCCTATTTTTTTGCCACTCGAGTCTCGCTCGCCACGCGGATTAATCCTGTTCTCGTTTCCTGTTAGGTGCTCAAGCATTATGGCGTGGTTCCCGGCCAGCTCACACCTAATGCCATGGCGGTGGTCACCGCTTTCGCCTGCTACCTCCGCGAGGAGCGAATCGAGTTCAGCCTCCCGGTCTTCCGGAAGCTGTTCTCATTTCGAGCCTACAAAGATGGGACAGCCTACTTCGTGGGCACGGGCCTGAAGGTGGTTGAGACCGTCAACAAGGCCCACTTCTGGGCCCAGAAGTTCGTCGTCGTCAAGGGGAACTTCAGCAACATTCCCCTCTCGCCAGTTCAACACAGCGAGACAACCTACCGGCCCACCGCCCTCGGCGGCCATGACGCCCTCCTCCATCAGTTCTTCTGCAAGAAGAACTTCGAAGTCGTCTACCTCCGCCGCAACCTAGACTCGCTGCCTCCGGTTCTCGCCGGAGAAGGTAAAAATCTCGCCTAATATCTTTGTCTCAATTCGCTAGCATATTATACTTATCCATATTATTGTTTGTTTTTAGGCGAGCGAGATCTTCCCCTTCATCCCCCCTACGCGAGCAACCAGAAAACCGACGCCACCATGGCTCTCGCTACCATGGGGGCTGAAGCTTGCCGAGGCGTCGTCGCTCCGGCCGAGCCCTCTTCTCGCAAGAGATCGGGGGCTTCCGGTAGTCATGCTGCCCCTTTGAAATCTCCGCCCAAGAAGAAGAGCAAGAAGAGTGCGGCCTCGTTCACTCCGTCGAAAGGTAAGGAACCTCGCGAGGCCGCCTTCGACGAGTTTGACCTCACCGGCCTCTCGGTGGGCGAGGACGAAGAGTCCTTCCAGGAGGCGGTCAGGACCTCCGCCCTCCCCATCCCGGTGAACCACTACAACTTCGGGCTCGACCAGAGGCGTCGGGACAAGACTGGTGAGCCCCTCGTCACCTGGAAGCCGGAGACCAACAGGGTGGACATTTCTTCTATCCTCCCCTCCTAGGTGGAGAAGGAGACCGTCAGTGGTCATGCCTTTGACCTCGCGTTCGCCCTTTATGGTCGCGAGGATGCGAGGTCTTATAAGGATGAGACCGCGAGGACCCTTGCTTACGAGAGCGCGAGGTCCCAGCTGCGCTCTGCCGAGCTCGCCCACATGACGGGGAGGCGTTGCTTACAGCTGGAGCTTCAGAATGTGGAGCTTGCGAGGGCCTACCAGGGGGTTCTTGCCGAGAACACGCAGCTGAAGGAGAAGCTGCTCGCCGCGGAGGGCAGTGTGGTGAGTCATCTAGACCTCCCTCATCCTCCTTTCCCCTGGCCGTTTCACCTCTAACTGAACTTATTTGCAGGATGTCGAGGCCGCTGGGAGAGCCAACGCTCGCATCGAGAATTTGGAGGGCGAGGTGGCCGGGCTGAAGGCCCTAAACTGCGACCTCACTCGCGTCGTTGTTCCCCCCTCGCCTCGCCGTTTAAAAGAAGACCGGCGAACGCGAGATGAGAAATCCGCGTGGGATCTATAGAGTCAGCTCGCTATATTTTTTCGGTGGCGAAGGCGATCAGCCTCTTGGCTGATAATGCGGCCGACATGACTCTGGAAGACATCGTCCCGGAGCTCTTCCTCCCTCTTCCGCCCGTGAAGGATAGTGATGACGAAGAAGGATCGGCGGGTGGTTCCTGAAGCTCGCCGCTATTCCTTTTTTTTGCGCTGTAATTATGATCGGCGAGATCGCCGAAGATTGTAACCAAACTATGAACTGTATGCAAATTTTGCTTTGCTCATTGTGTCCTCTTTCCTGTCTTGTTATTTTTACGCGTTGAATGTCTCGCTCTCGCTTATCTCGATATCCGCCTTCGCGGAGGCTATTCTCGCGTTGGTTGTTCTCGCGTCACGCGTTGTTGAATAGATAGGTATAGGATACTTTGGTTGCTCGGCCCTTTCGTCGTTTCTTAGGATTACTACCCTTCGGGTTATGCATATTTCTTCCTAGGTTTCGCAAGGCATTTTTCTTCTTGGAGAGGGCTCGCCTCTTACCCGGTGTCGGCAACCTTTCTGTCGAGGACCAGTTGTCCGGGATCGTGTGTAAGATTGATTCTCGCCACTCGCCTATCGTCGTGCGAAATTTCTCTTTGCCGAACGGACAGGTCCGCCGAGCGAGACGGAGTATTCTAGCATAAAGACCTCATCCTTGCCAGCCTCTCCAGAGATCAACCTGAACCCCCGTCTAGTGAGAGCCCGGGAGCGGAATCGATCTGGGGCATTCCAGCACCACCACCTGTTACCTTGCCAGCCCCTCCAGAGATCAACCTGAACCCCCCGTCTAGTGAGAGCCCGGGAGCGGAATCGATCTGGGGCATTCCAGCATCAACACTTGTTATCTTGCCAGCCTCTCCAGAGATCAACCTGAACCCCCCGTCTAGTGAGAGCCCGGGGGCGGAATTGATCTGGGGCATTCCAGCACCAACACTTGTTACCTTGCCAGCCTCTCCAGAGATCAACCTGAACCCCCCGTCTAGTGAGAGCCCGGGAGCGGAATCGATCTGGGGCATTCCAGCACCAACACTTGTTACCTTGCCAGCCTCTCCAGAGATCAACCTGAACCCCCCATCTAGTGAGAGCCCGGGAGCGGAATCGATCTGGGGCACTCCAGCACCAACACTTGTTACCTTGGCACGACAGCAGTTAAAAGCATCACAAAAGAAAGCAAGACATTCATTAAACAACATAATAAAGTCTTTTAAGGGTAAAACCGTTTCAAGTCATCCCCACTCCGGGCTCGGTCGAGGGGTACCCCTTCCACATCCTGGAGGTGATATCCCCCCGACTTGAGCGCCTCGCTTACAATATATGGACCCTCCCAGTTGGGGTTAAGCTTACCCACCGCGGCCCCTCTGCCGGCCGCATCGACCTTCTTTAGGACCAGGTCCCCTTTCTGAAAGTGCTTTATCCGGATATGTTTGTCAAAATATCGAGCCATCCGCCGCTTGACCTCTTCCTGCCTGATGGTGGCCAAGTCCCGGAGTTCTTCCACCAGGTCCAAAGATAGCCTCTGCTCTGCATTGTTATCTTCCAGCCACTCTTCATCCCCCTCGCTCGCAGCGATCACCCGGGGGGTCTTTACCTCGAACTCTATGGGGAGAACGACCTCGGATCCGTGAGAGAGCTTGAACGGGGTCTCCCCGGTGGCGGTATTCGGGGTGGTCCTCATGGCCCAGAGGACGGAGGGTAGCTGTTCTACCCAGTTTCCCCGGAGGTTTTCTACTTTCTTTTTTAATAGGTTAACAATTATTTTGTTCGCGGCCTCCACCTGCCCATTGCTCCTCGGGTGGTGGACCGACGCGAACCTGAGGTCGATGCCGAGCTGAGTGCAGAAGCCAACAAACTCTTCACTAGCAAACTGCGGCCCATTGTCCGTCACTATAGCTAGAGGTAACCCGTGACTGCAAATTATCTCTCCCCATACAAAATTCCTTACAACCTGAGAGGTTACCTTAGCGAGTGCTTTCACTTCTACCCACTTGGAGAAGTAGTCGATCATGACCAGCAGGAACTTCCTCTGGCCGCTGGCTTGGGGAAAGGGACCGACCAGATCCAGCCCCCATATGGCGAAGGGCCAGGGAGCCGTGATGGTTCGGAGCCTTTGAGCTGGGAGGAGTTGGAGTGGAGCATAGAGCTGGCACTTCGGACACTTTCTCGCGAACTCTGTCGCATCCTTGCTGAGAGTGGGCCAGAAGTAGCCTTGCCTCAACACCCTCCCTTCCAGGGTCCGACTCCCGGAGTGGCTACTGCACTCCCCGGAGTGGATTTCTTCCAGGACTCTCGGAACCTCCTCCTCGGAAACACAACGGGTCAGGAGTCCCGAGAGAGTTTTTTATATAGCCCTCCTGCATGCAAGGAGTAATAAGCGGACTTATACCTGAAGCGCCTCTTGTCCACGTCCTCTCCAGGGAACTGCCCGGAGGATAGGAAGGTGATGAACGGATCCATCCACGAGGCTCGTTGATCCACCTCCATCAATTCTCCTTCCTCGATGGAGGGCCGGAAGAGTTCCGAAGTCGTCTCTCCCGCTCGGGGACCGAACTTGGCTAAGAGGTCTGCCTGGGTGCTCTCCTCCCTCGGCACGTGCTTGATGGAGAAGGTGTGGAACTGCCCGATGACCCCCTTAACCTTCTCCAGGTATAGCAGGAGGGTCGGGTCCTTTGTTTCAAACTCTCCCTTGATCTGGCATGCTACCACCATGGAGTCCGTGGAGACCTCCACGTCCCGCACTCCCAGTTCTCGGGCCAGCCGAAGGCCCGCTATCACCGCTTCGTACTCAGCCTGGTTGTTGGTAATTTGGAAACGGATGTTCAAGGCTTGCTCAATCCGAGTCCCCTGAGGACTTACCAGGACCATTCCCCCTCCATAGGAGTATTTTCCCGACGCTCCGTCCACCAACATCTTCCATGCCTCTGGGGGAGGTTGCTCGTGCTCCCCCACTTCGGCCGCATAGTCGGCCATGAAGTCTGCCACCGCCTGAGCCCTGATGGATGTCCTGGGTACGAACGTGATATTGAATTCACTTAACTCCACGGACCACTTTGCTAACCTCCCTGAGTGCTCCACCCCTTCCATGATTTTACGGAGTGGGTGGTCCGTCACTACCTTGATTGAATGGGCTTGAAAGTAAGGCCGGAGCCTCCGGGCTGACACCACCAATGCGAAGGCCAACTTTTCTAAGATCGGGTACCGGAGTTCTGCCTTCTTCAGCACTCGACTGACATAGTAGATAGGGAACTGTTTCTTCCCCTCCTCCCGGATTAATATGGAACTTACTGCTTCGGACCCTACCCCCAGGTACAGGGATAGGTCTTCTCCGGGCCTCGGTCCCTGGAGCAGAGGGGTTTGGGTGAGCTGTTCTTTCAGGGCCTGGAAGGCTTCCTCGCACTCCCGGGTCCATTCAAACTTCTTGTTTCCCCGCAGCACCTTGAAAAAAGGTGCACACTTTTCTCCCGCCTTGGAGAGGAACCTGCTGAGCCTAGCCAACTTCCCTGTAAGGCTCTGAATCTCCTTCGGATTCCTTGGCGACCCCAACTCCATCACCGCCCTAACCTTGTCCGGGTTAGGCTCTACTCCAGCGGGGGTGAGCAAGTGGCCTAGGAACTTTCCTCGGCTCGCTGCGAAGACGCATTTCAAGGGATTGAGTTTCATCTTGTACCGCCGCAGGGTCCCGAACGTCTCCTCAAGGTCTTGGAGGTGAGACCCGAGGTCTCTGCTCTTCACCATGAGGTCATCAACATAAACCTCCAAATTTCTTCCCTTCTGTTCGTGGAAGACTCTGTCCATCATCCTTTGGTATTTGGCCCCTGCATTCTTGAGCCTGAACGGCATCATCTTATAACAGTAGCACCCATCCCCCGTGATGAATGAGACATCTTTGATGTCCGGGGGGTGCATGCGTATTTGATGGTAACCTGAAAAAGCATCTAAAAAAGACATCACAGGAAAACCGACGGCTGAGTCAACCAGCGCGTCGATTCTAGGCAGGGGGTAACAATCCTTAGGGCATGATTTATTAAGTAAAGAAAAGTAGATACACATCCTCCATTTACCTCCTCCCTTTTTCACCATAACGACGTTGAAGACCCAGCCCGGATACTGGATCTCCGATACAAAGCCTGCATGTAGGAGCTTGCCCACCTCCTCGCGGATGGGTCCTTCCAACTTGTCGGCGATGGCCCTCCTCTTCTGGCGGATGGGGCGGGTGCCGGGGTCGAGGTTGAGGCGATGGCAAGCCACATCCGCGTCGATCCCGGGCATTTCCGCGGCGCTCCAAGCGAAGACGTCTACGTTCTTCTGTACGCAAGCCAGAATCTCCGCTTGATCTTCCGGGTTGAGTCCTCCGCTGACCCGGATTTTTTCCACCACCCCCAGCCGGGTGGTGACCTCGAGCTCTACGACCTCGTCCACAGCCTCCAACCGGGACTGCTCTCCCCAAGCCCTCTCCTCTTCGGCACAAGTGGGAGCCTGGGTTTCCTCCTCGACTTCCTTCTCTACCACCATCAGCTCTTCCGCCCTTCCCTCCTGGGCCTTCTCTTCTTCTTCCTCTCCTTCTGCCCGGGGTCCCTCAGCTACCCCTTCCTGGGCATGGACTTCATCTTCCTCCATCTTCTCCTCGGCTACCTCCATACTTCCGGCTTCGGCCGCCTCCTCCATCATCCTATCCCACTCCTCAGCTTCTCCCATCCAGGAGATGGTGTTGACAGCCGTTACGTAGCACTGTCTTGCCACCTTGGGATCCCCCCTGATCTGCACCTGAACCCCTCCGTCGTTGAACTTAAGGCATTGATGAAAGATGGAGGGGACACAGCGGAACGCGCTGATGAGTGGCCGTCCGAAGATGGCGCTGTAACTGCTTGGGGCGTCCACTATGACAAAACGACAGTTTCGGGACTGCCCACCCAGTGTCACATGAAGCCCCACTCCCCCTTCTACTTCCTTCCTCTCCCCCGAGAATCCGAACAGAGGGCCATCTGAGGCCAACACCCTTCTGGGCTCCACCTCCATCTTGTCAAACGCCTTCTTGAAGATGACGTTGACCGAACTCCCGTTGTCCACCAGGATTCGGGAGACGGTGAAGTTCTCGATCGCCGTCTGAATAACCAGCGCGTCGCAGAACGGGTCCTCATAGCCCGGCATGTCTTTCTGGGTGAAA
Organism: Dactylorhiza incarnata; assembly: GCA_033032865.1. Lineage (NCBI taxonomy): Eukaryota > Viridiplantae > Streptophyta > Magnoliopsida > Asparagales > Orchidaceae > Dactylorhiza > Dactylorhiza incarnata. The sequence goes on along the minus strand of JAWHQI010000094.1, from coordinate 8,457,636 downwards.
ATGATTTTTTCGGCCGGGGGCGGAGTGGTGGAGGTCGAAGCCACGCTCCGGCGGTAGATGGTATGGAGGCTAGCCTTGCGGGTCGCCTCTACCCCTACCCCCCATGGATCACCCCGATCCCTCCTCTACTTCCCATATCGGCTATATCCTCACACCTTTCCTCATCCTCCTCTCGAGGTTCGACCTCCACGATCCTTACTGGCTGCTGCTGCGGTGGTGCGGGCGCTCTGCCCCTCTTTACTTCCAGGAACTCCGGACAGATGTCCGTCGAGTGATCTTCCACATCATGAAAGATACAATATGGCAACGTCACTTCCCCTGCATCGGCCTCTGCCACCCTATTCCTTCTCCTCCTAACGGCTGCCGTTTCCACCTCTCCTCCCCTTCCTCTTCCTCTTCCTCTTCCTCTTCCAATTGCCATGGCCTGTTGGGGAGGGGGAGGCATTTGCATCGGACCTTGCCTCCACCCTAACTGGGGGGCCTCCATTGACCTCCGACATGGTTACCCCTTCCTGGGCCGTAACCCCTTCCCTGCCCTTGCATTCCTCCACCTTGCGACCTCCATTCCCCCTCCGGGGCCCGGGGCTCTTCCCTTCTCCTGACCTCCTGCTGCCTCACCTCCGGCTCACTGAGCTTTGCTAGCCTCTTGGTGAGCTCCGGATTGGCTTCCTCACTCGCGACTTCCTCCGACACCCTCTCCATCAGCTCTTCAAAGGAGACGGGGCTTTTCTCTTCAACGCCATCTTGAAGAAACTCTCTTTCAACCCGACCGTGAAGGCGAGTTGGAGTGCAAACCCAGGCATCTCTTGAGTGAGCTGCACTTCCTCCTGGAACCGATCGGCATACTGAGCCAGCGACTCCCTGGGTCCCTGCTTCACCGAAGAGGGAATCAGGGTCCTTCTTCCTCTTTTTTGAGGTCGAGAACCTCAGCAAAAAACTTCGGCGCAAATCCTTGAACGAGTAGATTGACCCTGCAGGGAGATGATGGAACCAGTCCCTGGCCTTCTCCTTGAGGGTAACGACAAAGAGCCGACACTTGAAGGCATCTGACATCGGCCTGATGGAGACCGAGTCTTCAAAACTCTGCAAGTGCTGGACAGGGTCATCTCTACCGTTGTAGTACACCCGGTCCCATTCTCCAAATCCCCCAGGGACGGGTGCGGAAAGCACCAGCTCGCAAAAGGGGCTTCCCCCTCCTGTCACTCTTCCTGGCTCCACTCGCCCCCCGAGCTCGCTCGCCAAACTTGAGCTTGCCGGGACTATGCTCGCGAGGGCGGTGCTCGCCTGAACCACCCCGACCGTCGCCGCTTCCTCTTGGCGCGCGCTCGCTGGGACGGAGCTCGCCAACACTGAGCTTGCAGGCACGGAGCTCGCCGGACTGGCAAACAACACTCGCCCTTCCTGGCTCTGACCTAAACCAACGGCAACTTCCTTTCCAGCCCTTCCCCCTGGTGCCTTCTCGCCGACTGCTGTTGGGGGAGGGGTCGCCTGAGGTGCTGGGGTCGCAAACTCACTTCGCAGAGCTGTGATCGTGAACCCCAAGGTGTCGAGCACCTCCTTTCTGAAATCCGCGAGCATCCTGGCCATCGCCTCCTAAGGAGTCTCGCCGAACTCCTCGCCCTGCTCCTCATCTCCCGCCATAACCCTTCTCTGAAACTTTCTTGAACCAGCCACGCTCCACGCTCACCGCACCAAAATGTTGAAACCGATTTCTCGGTCTCTCGTAGAGCTCGGGGCCCTCACCGAGATGAGGGGTGGCTAGCCCTTACTGATCCCTCGAGGAGGGTAGACGGAAGATTAGGAAATTGACTAAGACCTTAGTCACAGCGAGGAGGTCCCTCCACTAACCCGGAAGATCGTTGAGCGCTTCCCCTCCCAAGCCAAAGCTGAGACTCGGGCACCTTGGAGAGCTCCGGAAACGCTATCCAAAGAAAGCCTGAGGAGAGGGAAGCTGAAAATGAGATCTTCTCCAAAGGTGCCCTTAAGGTCCTATTTATAGATTTTCTGATCTGGTCTGCAAATAACAGGATTCCGCCTTTAGATTTTACTATCTGCACCCCAAATGGGTCTGCTAACAGCCAAGCTCCGCTGTTTGGAGAGGCTAAGGGCAGACCACCAAGGGTAAAATGGTAATAGACCCTAATGATTTATGGATAAGGGGTTGCGATGACCTTACTGTCGGAGCTCTCGCAGGCCTTCTCGCGGGTCCTGTCCGCGATATCTCTTCCGGGGGATCGCCTTGTGAGAACCTTGCCGAAGGAGTTCTCGCGGGTCCTCTCGCGAATACTGCCCGCGGCATCTCTTTTAGAGGGTCGCCTCGCGAGGAACTCGCTGCCTATTTTGGTGGTCTGCCGAGGTCTCATCGGCTGGGGGCCGATCTCGGCGAGGTCTGGATCTCGCCACTCCCGTCTCGCTCGATTTCCTTACCTGGTGAATATCGGGTTGTACAGAAGGTAATGAAGTAAGTGTTCTTACAGAGGGTAGAAGAATAAGGGCCACTAATGTCCGTATGAATAACTTCCAACAAATCTGAACTACGAGTTGAGTCTTTCTTTTTAATCTTAGTCATCTTACCTCTACAACAGTCAACACATGTCTCTAGGTCACTGAAGTCAAGGGTAGGGAGAATATTTTCCTTAATTAATATCTCTACTCTTTCCCTAGATATATGACCTAATCTTTTATGTCATAGCATGAATGAATGTTCCTTAATTAGAGATCTTTTACTGGCAATGTTTTCTACATTATAGGAAGTAGCATAAATATTTGTAGGAGACAGACATAGATTATATAATCCGCCAGATAATGAACAATGGCCTATAACTCGCGATGCATAAGAAATATCAATAGAACCAGCATTAATGTTAAAGTCAAAATGAAGTTTATCTAAAGCAGATACAGAAATCAAGTTCCTTCTAATCGAATGAATATAGAAAATGTCTTTTAACAAATGTTCAAATCCAGAAGAAAGGACTAAACGAACGTCTCCTATGAACTCCACCTCCACCTCAGCATTATTGTCAATTGTCAGTCTCCACTCACCCTTGCTTGGCCTCCTCCTTTTGATGAACCCCTGTAATGTGTAAGCAACATGATTAGTTGCTCCACTATCGAGCCACCAGGAACTTGATGGGGCTTCAATCAAATTGGATTCACAAAGGACAAGGGCTGAAGGATTACCTGAAGGTGCAAAACTGCGCTTCTCCATCCAAGACTTAAACTGCAGGCACTCGTTCTTCATGTGTCCCTTCTTCTTGCAGAAGAAACAACTCAGAGGCTTCTTTCCATCAGCGCCCTTGCTAGAGGAAGTGGGCGTATCAGGAGCTTTAACGGGAGCTTTGGACTTCTTCTTCTTGTTTTTCTTAAATGCGGGCTTGGAGACAAGAAGAGCAGTATGAGTCTTCTCATTCTTGAGCTTCTCCTCTTCAGCGACACAGCGAGTTATTAACTCATTTATCTTCTACGCCTCATCTTGGGAGTTGTAGGTCATCTTCAGTACGCTGAACTCCACAGGGAGGGTGCTGAGTGCTTGATGCACAATCAACGCTTTAGAGAGACTGATCTCCATCTCCTGCAATTTGGTCTGAAAATAGACCATCTTCAGTATGTAATCACTAGCACCGCCTCCTCCCGAATACCTCATGGAGAAAAGGTCCTGTATCAGCGTCCTGATCTCAACATTTGAAGACACCTTATATCTCTGCCCCACGACAGTCAGAAAGTCCCTAGCGACGATCGTGTCAGGCAAACCACTCAGCAAGTGCTCCGGGATGGAACGCTTCATAGTCAACAAGCATATCTTGTTAGACTTGTTCCAGACAGCACAGCGGTCTTTATCAGTTTGAGTGCTGGTCGTTGTGAGCTCTGCAGTCAGTACTCATGGTCATCTCAATATCAGTCATCTGAAGGGCGAACATTATGTCGGACTTCCATCTTTTGAAGTTCGACCCAGTGAGCTTCTCAATAGTCGTCATATTATTATGGACTGTAAAGGTGACTGAAAGTAAAGAGAAAATAAAACGGATCAGACTAATAGAGCAACAGTAGCTAAAACCCCTAAATAACACACTAAGCGAAGAATCCAGACGCGTCAGCGAGCAACACCTTTGGGCAGACTACGTGTCACACAATTAGTAATTCTTCACACACGAACTAGCAACAGTTACACTTAAGCTTTTCGTAAATCTACCACCTTTGGACGTATATATTACTAGAGCTCGTGCTACCGCCCAAATGTTCGAGTGTATCGCTCTGAACCTACTGTGCAAGCACCTCCTTTGGGAGAATGATTGCGCACTAGTCTCAGAGAACTTCCTAAAACATGTGAAACCGTAATCTCACAAATCGACTCGAAAAGGCCACTTTGGCGGCAACAGTTCTTATCAATCCACGAGACCCTTTCACACCGGGATATCTGAATATTGCTCTAAACTTAATGAAGTATTTTCTTATGAATGACATGTGGGCACTTAATCGCCTCAAGAAGACACGACGACTGTCTTAGACTATTTCGATAAATGCACTTTTAGAAACAGTTCCGTATTTTATTTCCCTCAAAATGAATATGGTTTTATATTTGGTGTTCTCACTTAATTCAATTAGAAAAATTTTAAATTCCAAATAATTAAGGTGACAAATAATTTTGAAATAAGGAACCTCCCTCTGATACCAACTGTTATAAAACCTTAAAGGTGTGTGTGCGTTGCTACGTAAATATATTATCAAAAATTAAGGGTAATTAATTTGCTGAATGCAGCGACAACACAATACACAAGGATCGTTCTTACTCAAAAATTATTTATCTCAAGTGGAATTTTAAAACGCAGACATTTTTTTCTAAATGAGTGCACAAGTTGAGAGACACACAAATATTGTAAAACTAAATAGAACGGTAAAATATCTGAAGAGCGGAATTATTTTATACCGTTCTTGGAATCTTGCTCGTGCTTCATGATGACGGAGATTCACATCAGTTGCGATGTGTTGTTCTTTATGAACTCCGCGACGTTAACGGATCCCGTTAGCATACAATAATTATCTGCTATTTGTTTCACTAAACAAGAGACAATTAGCACGACATAAATATAGAGATGATTCCACCATCCAATCTGAAGACTAATAAAATTTGAACACCCTAGCAAATCTATCAATAAAATCTTTGGTTATTGCTGAAATAATAGCTTCGTAAGGGTGAGAACTTGAATTCAGATTCAACAAGAATATTTCTGCAATTTGAAACTGACTGTAATTTAGATCACCTTGAAATCGGTGGCAACAACAGCCAATGGAAGAAGTGAGCAGTTCTCCTTCTCGGATATGCAATTCTTAAAAAAACTGCAGAGAGTGAATCAACCTTTCAGTACTCAGATGCCACTTGGTTTGTCGGCAAAATAAAAGCAGTGGCAGCAGATTTTGGTTTCTTCAGGAATAGATCGATCGAGGTCTAGCTCTATCTCTCCAGATTTGGGCCTTTTCCTTCGTCCACGGCCTGGAGCAGAAGTGGCAAGATCCGTCCGTCTCTTTTCTCAGTCTCTCAAGATCTGGAGCGATGCAGTGCATGAGGATGAAGAAGCCAACAGATTCCGGCAGTTTCGATGGAGATGGAGAGCACCTCTTCAACCTTCCTCCAGATCTGATGGAGAGCACCTCTTCAACCTTCCTCCAGATCTATACCGGAAAAACTAGGAGAGAAAAGGAAAAACAAAAGGGATAGATAGAAGGACGGTTTTCCAAAAGAAGCAGAGAAAGACCCTCGTGACCTTCACCCTTGTTCACTCTCACGACAAGAATGGGAATTTGGTTTAGGTTTTAATAGTAAAAACCATTTTGGGACTTACCAAAATATGGGGTGCATTAATCCCCATGACTGCTCATTTAAATCCAAATAAATTTTATTGAATCATACAAATTAATTAGGATTCAATCACCATGCATATTCAAATGTCAAGGGCGAGACCGGGTTCGCGACATGAATTTACGAGACAGTCTGACCCACCTATTACAGGCTTCAACCGTTCGCGCGACTAAATTAACGCTCGCTCGTGGGAGTTTGAATGGGCTCTAATTTTCGCACACGACTTCGTCGGGACGTCTCGGCGAACCTAGTCCACCTCACGGAAAAATTTCCAACAGCAACATGTAGAGTGTCGAGATCACTGCTCTCCGCTATCACAGCAGCGATGTGATCGTAAGTTTTTGGAAGGCTTGTGAGGATATTAAGAACAACATCTTGTCAGTTTTGACATAAAATCAAAGATTGATTCATCGTCTCGCATTGAGAGGGAATCAAATTGTCTCTTTACATTCACCCAACGGATTGATATTACCTTTATGTCACCTTGATAGATCTCTTTGAGAGTATATCCCATGCAGTTTTAGCAGTTTTTGCGCCCATGATCCTCTGGAAAACGTTTGGTGTGACGGCTTGTTGGATGGTTAGCAACGCCAGAGAGTTTTTTTGTTTTTCTCCCTTTGGTATCCTTGTTTCTCCATCTTCTGTTGCCTTGCTGTCGGTTTGTGGACCATTTTGAACGATTTCCCAAAGATCTTAAGAGTCAAGTAGAGTCTCTATCTCGACAGCCCAATGATCATTCATCCCCCCATTGAATATAGGGGTGAGTTGATATGTGAAGGAAATGTACCCACTAATGAGAGAATGCAGAAATTTGAAAAATTAGATCAATTTTTTTTTATAAAAAGATTTTTTGCGTGCAATATATTGATGTGCAAATATAATTTAATGAGTCGTTAATATAATTTAGTTGTGAATATGTAGTGGATAACTAGGTGCGTGCAAATTTGCCTAGGTGGTGTTTGGCTAGGATGCCTGTGCGTGCCGAGGGTTGAACTCCGCGCTGCTTGGGAAGGTGTCCGTTGGGCGATTCAAGTTGCAGATACTCGCCGCCTTCATCTGGAGGGGAACTTCATGACGGTAATTCAGTGGCTGCGGGGGTCCGCCCCTCGTCAGGATGCTCGGGCCGCGCATGTGTCTGATGTGATTTTCTGGGCTTCGTCTCTTGACGCTTTTGTCGGTCATGCATACCGCGAGTTGAACCGTGTGGCGGATGAGCGCGTCAACATTGTCATCGCCGGAGGGATTTCTCTTGCTCTGAAAAGCATCTCCCGGATGGAATATAAATCTTGCTAGAGATGATCATGGACGTCTGTGCTAGAGATCTAGGCTCCGTTTGGCAGGGGCGTTTTTGCTCCGGCGAGTTAAGACAAAAACGGCATCTTCATAGAATGCATGTTTGGCATGACAGCGATTATGACCGCTACAAAGAAAAGAAAACTAGTTTTGAACATAAAAGCGAATGAAGTTCTTTAGGTGAGGTTGTGCGTTCACGAACAACTTGTTCATAATAGTCACCGCGGTTGCGATTCAGCAAATAGTAAAGAAGAAACAGAGAGAGCGATTTTTTCCCAAAAGCAAAGGGGAAAAAGTGATTTTCGGCTTCGAATACCTGCCGCATTTGCCTTATCAAAATGTCTCCTCTTCTCTTCTACATAATGGATAAATTAATATCTTTCAGCAAAGAAGATGGAGGAGAAGCATATAAGAAGACTGAGAGCTCAAAACCCAACACCGGCCACTACCGACATGCCTTCATGCCCCTCCTTGAGCCGCTCGCTGGCTTCCACCCTCCAAGCGCCGCCTCTAAACCACCATGCCCAGCTTTCCAAGCCGCCAGTCCACCTTCTCTCCGTCCCTCATCTTCTGTCCCCAATCTCTCCGACCGTCGGAATCATTTCTTCCGCCGCCGAAGCCGTCTGCCTCGACAATGCTGCCGCAGAGGCTGCGAGTAATGCGCTGCAGTTAGCCCGCACTCTCACCGAAGTCGACCTCTCCAAGTTATCCAGCGGCCATGGATTTGAACGGCGGAAAGACTCTATGAGAGAGCTGCGGAGGCGGCGGCGGAGGCAGAGGAGCGGCGTAGACCTTGATGCCAGCGAAAGAGACGTTTTTGAAGGAAGATGTTGTTCGAAATCCGAGCGCTCGAGGTATCTTACGAGGGATCAAGAGGCGGAGTTCTCTAGTTTTCTGAAGGTAAATCTGTCTGAGAGTTCTGTCAGTATAATCACTTCATGTGCTTAAATAACTATCTTGTTTCAGTGGTTGTATAATCCGTTCTTTGAACTGAATTGAAGCTCTGAAATTAAGATTGAAGGTCTATTTTTATTGAAATTAGATCTCCAATTTCAATACTGAAGCTCCAATTTCGTCCAACCGGCAGAAAAGTTGAAATTATCTGTGTTTGAGGAGGGTTGTTGAATCTGAATTCAATGAAAATGCGCAAATACATCAAGCCAATTAAGAAATTTATAATGTGTTTTGTAATTTCAAGCAACCAAATGAGCTACTAAGAAATCCAAAAGTTGGTGAAATGATCATCATTTGCACCTAGGGGTGTTCACGAACCGAATCGAATCGAATGACCCTTCATTTGAATCAAAATTTGTCATAGAATGCAAAGATTCGGATTCGGATTCATTCGAATATTTGAACTCGAATTCGGATTCGTCCCAAAATTCTGGATTCGAATTCGGATTTGGGCTTGGATTCGAATTTAAATTCGCTTCAAATGTAGGATCAAATAGACTTTGATCGGACGTTCATGATCATCTTCATATATAATATATATATTGTTATTATTCGCGAATCTTGGCAATAGAGACAATATTATTCGGATTCGAATGTCACTCGAATTCGAGTTTGGATTCGAATTCGTAAAATTCGAATATTTACGAATTGATTCCCAAATTATTCACAAACAATTTGATTTGCGAACAACCCTATTTGCACCTATGCTCTTTTATCAGTTGTAATGGAAAACATTTCCACGGTAAAGGGGAGAGAAAAAACTTTGTGATGAAAATAATAGAAGGCTATCCTTTTGACCTCTGCAATTAATCCACCTTTCCACAAATTCTCTTATAAGGGATCAAGGGTTTTTTCAATATTGACTGAGTTGGTTTTGATCAGGTTGAATCGATGGCCGAGGATCCTTTGAATGGGAAAATCAGTTCGTGTGTTTCTTCGAGGATGGGAAGGAGGAGGAAAAATGAGAAAGCTCTGCTGAGGGCGAGGGAGTGCAGAGAGAGGATCGCTCTGAGCTATAAGAGGCTTGTGGTTTCCGTTGCGGCCTCTTATCAAGGGAAAGGGCTCAGCCTCCAGGATCTCATTCAGGTATATATCTCTTGTTATTTGAGAAAATGGGTTTCAGATTGTGTTTTTGAGCTCAAAAACAAGGGTGATGTGAATATATATATATATACTATTAACTACCCAAATCTCCCCTGAGAGTTAGCATAATTACAGGTTGTGCCCCTCTATCTTTTGAAATTACAAAGACCTTCACTGTAAGTTTACATTTCATAACATGCATGCACAAAATTCCACCCCCTCTCATGGTGCTTTCCTCCAAGGGGTATTTTTGTGCATGAAAGTTATGAAATCTAAATTTATAGAGGAGATTTTTGTAATTTCAAAATATAGAGGGGCGTAACCTGTAATTTTGCAAACTTAGAGGGGAGTTCACAGTAAACAAACATATATATGTTTGCAAGTGCGTTGGTGTAGAATTGTCAAATGATTAACTCTCTTTTTTATATGCTTATAATTTTAAGTTGAATAGATGTTTAACCAACGGTATTGGATCCAACTTGGGCTACCTTTGGAACATATGAACAAACAACTCGTGTTCGATTTATTCGTTAATGGATGAGTCAACCATGAGCATAATATTTAGGGCCTGTTCATAAATACAAAGAACACAAATTTGGTATGGTTTGTTTGTGTTGGGCTCATTAAGTCAAACTAGTTGTTGCAATACACATTTTCATGTTAAATATAACTTTTAAGTTTATCTTTGTTGGGGTTTCAAGAACAATTGTGATCACTATATATCATATCGTGCTGATGAAAAATGTGTTGCTGTAGAAATAAGAAGTGTGTGATCATCTTCCATTTGCTTAACTTCTTAGGTTGAATATGAGTTGGACCACTAAATTCGATAATTTCCTTGGAAAACACTTTGCTGATAAGAAGAATAGTCCTTACAAATAGACAGCCATCACTGAACTGCCTCGCTTGAAGCTCAATTTCTCTCTATCATGTTTTATTTTTCTATAAATGTTCAAGCTATGCTCTTTTTTCAAGCTCATCCGGTTAACGAGTCAAACACGAATATGACCTACCACATATGTGCGCATCTCGATCGTAGTTCAACAAAATGTCGTATATATTCTGGATTATATATATATGAATTTCAAATAGATTTAATGTTAACAGCTTGCTTTTAGTTAGATTGCAAATGTGTCTAGTCACATGTACTATACTACTTTTTGTTCTAGGGCTAAAGGTATTCAGAAATCAGAAATTCGTCTACTTCTCTGTAATCGCTTTTGTTTTTTATCTAGTGGAAAGCGGACTGTTGTTGCCCGTGTACGTAGCCCATCTTGGGGTGAATCACATAAATCCGTGTTTTCTGTATTTTGATTCTCTGTTTGTTTGATCGTTCTACACTCGTTTCCACAACAACATGCATATAATTGAATTTTACATTATGCTTCATTGAATCAACCACTAAAACTCCCTTTACATCAATCTTTGAAACTCTCTTATGATGTGACCAAAATCTACATTTTTCAGGAAGGAAGCATAGGGCTTCTTCATGGTGCGCAGAAATTTGATTATAAGAAAGGGAATAAAATGTCCACTTATGTGTATTGGTGGATCAGACAAGCCATCATGAAGGGCTTAGCTAAAAATTCCAACATGGTTAAATTGCCGGTATGCGCACATACACAAACATATAAAAATTTATGTTTCTTGTTTTTCTATGGCATTACCTGCCCTTGCACAGATAATATGTAGGACTAATAAATTCAGATTAGTCTATGTAGGGATACTTGTGTCCGATGAACGCCAAAGTTGCCGAAGCCAAATCATTACTAAGGGATAAGCTTAAGAGATTGCCAACTTACGAAGAAATAGCAGAAACCGTTGGCATTTCAGCTTCCAGCGTACGGCTTATATCTCAGAATAGCCGTGGTGTGGTATCCATTGATCAGCCTATTAACGGCGAAAATATAGCACTTAAGGTAATATCTTTACTTTGTATCTCGTCATCATCGACTTTATCAACTTCAATCTTATTCAAGTATGTAGAGCCCGATTTATGAATAGTTGTTTTTCATTGAGTGTTGCACGGGCTATTAAACCTATTTTTCTGCACGAATTGTATCCACGCTACCTTCGTATTATTTCTTAATTATTCTTAAATTTTGATAGTTGTGCGCTATCTAGAACAAAAATTAAATGATTAAACACAAACGAAGGATACAAGTCGAGACAAGCTCGATTCGAATTCTTAAGGGTTTGTTCCCCCTAAGAGTTTCTCTCACCTAAGCTAGGACAGCCTAACACTCACAAGTTCTCAAGATAGAAAATAAGGCTCCGTTTGGCGCAGCGTTTTTGCTCCAGTGAGTTTAGTCAAAAACAGCACCATCATAGAATGTATGTTTGACATGACAACAGTTACGACCACCACAAAGAAAAAAAAATAGTTTTGAACATAAAAGTGGATGAAGTTCATTGGATGAGGTCGGGCGTTTACGAACGACGGTTCATAACCATCGCGTTCATGACTGCCACCACTGTGCCAAACGAAGCCTAAGAGACACTATCGCTCCATTATATAGGAGAGTGAGACACAAATTACGATAATGCCCATTAGGGCTACATAAGCAGAGGTAGACGTGACGGTTGACCAGGAGGTCGTATATGTATCAAATTTTAACATAGTCATCTTAACATTGTCATTTATATCTTGTTTAACTCGTCTATCATTGGCTTCTTCGCTTCTCAACGCTGACACTGCATTATAGACATCTTAACTTAGAGTTTTATGAAATTTACTTTTTGATCTCTTATAATTTATTAATACACTTATGGAATTTTTATTAAGTACATTTTGTATATGGATATATAGGATATTATCCAAGGGCCAGATGAAAGAAGGCCAGAAAGCATGGTCAACAGACAGCAATTAATACAAAATATGGAGATGCTTCTAAAAAAACTTGATGAAAGGGAGGAGTATATCATGAGGTCATATTATGGAATAAATGGAGAAAACTCGCTGACGTTCGAGGAGATCGGAAGGTCTTTAAATCTTTCGAGAGAGAGAATTCGGCAAATTTATTACAGCGCGTTAGCGAGATTGAAAGAGGGCGCAATTTTTTTAGAAGGATTGACGGACTCTGTGACATAAATTGTGTACATTTCTTGCGCAATTCTTAGGCTATTTCCTACTGATGATGTAGAGCATTGGAAGCCTTCATCCATGTTTGAGTTCAATAGAATAAGATGTTGAAATTTAAAAGAATATATGCATACCTTTTTTGTTGATTATTGACATTTTTTTCATTAATATTTACCTGAACCTCCCCTCTAAGTTTGCTAAATTACAAGTTGCACCCCTGCTTTGTAATTATTAAAACCTGCTCTGTAACTGTAAGTTTACATTTCATAACATCCATTCACAAAAAAACTCTGAAAATATACTCCTAGGGAGTATTTTATTGTGTATGGATGTTATGAAATGTAAACTTGCAAGCCAAGTTTTAGTAATTTCAAAAGTAAGAGGGGCGCAACCTGTAATTATGCTAACTTTCAGGGGTAGTTTTGATAATTATTCCTTTAATAATATAATTAATTTATGATACCATTGATCTACCATCTTTCTTTTTCTTCGTTTTTTTATTGGAAAATGTCGTGTGCAAAGCAACCAACAACTGTTTTATTAAATGAAGTTATGTACGGATACGCATTTAGCGCATATGTGTCGGGTATGTTTAACTTTTTCTCAGTTCTTGCATTAGTTGGAGTTCTATATATTGGTAGAATGACAGTTGCATGAATATCAAGCTAGTTTATAACAAGAGTAACTTGGGCTTAACAAAGTGAAAGAGGTAGGGAGATTAATATATTATCAGAAGCTATGCAAATTGTCATATTTATGTCATATGTGGTTAGTTAAATAGGAAGAACTTTTGAAGGAAAGATGATCATAAATGAAGATCAAGGGGTAGGGAGTATAATAAAAATGAAAACTATCCTTTATTTCAAAGACAAGTGCTTCAATAAATAAGAATTACAAAGATGAAAGGGTAAAATGCCTACTACTTCTACAAAGAATTGCAATGCTTTTAATATACACTCTACATTCGTTATTCCAAGGATATCCCTTTTTGATGTTTTGTGGCCCAATTCATGGCCATAATCATTAAGGGTCCGTTCGTTTGGACGGAATTGGAATTTGATATTAGAATTTGATATTGAGATTCAATATTCAGAATTGGAATTGGTCTAATTTCAATTTCATCGTTCGCCTAATAAACAATATTGTTGAATATTGTGGAATTGAACAATTCTTTTGTTCATTTGTTAAATAAAATTCAATCTAAGAATTTTAAAATATTATAAAGAAATTAATATTTTTTTACATATATAATAAAAGATGTGCGTCCTGACAAAAAACACACGTCCGGGCGAAAAACGCGTGCCCGAACAAAAAAAACGTGCTCGGGCACAAAAAGCCCGCCCGGGTGAAAAACTCGCGCCCAGGCGAAAAATTGGGCGCCCGGGCGACAAAACGTGCGGCAAGGTGAAAAACGCGCCCCCGGGCGAGAAATGCGCGGCCGGGCGAAAAACGCGGTCCCTGACGAAAAATGCGCGGCCGTGCGAAAAAATTGTGCACGGTAGAAAATTGCGCGCCCGGGCGAAAAAACGCGCGCCCGGACAAAAAACATGTGCTCGGGCGGAAAACGCACGCCCGGGAGAAAAACGCGCGCCCGGGCGAAAAATTCGCACCCGAGGGACAAATTGCGCGCCCGGGCGAAAAACGCGCGTCCGAGCGAAAAATGCGCGCCCAGGCGAAAAACACGCCCCTGGAGGAAAAGCGCGTGCCCGGGCAAAAAATGCGTGCCCGGGCGAAAAATTGCGAGACCGAGCGACAAAACGTGCGCCCGGGCGAAAAATGCGCGCCCAGGAGAAAAACGTGCGCCCGGGCGAAAAACTCGCGCTCGTGCAAAAAATTATGCGTCTAGGTGAAAAACGTGCGCCCGGATCAAAAACGCGTCCACGGGCGAAAAACTCGTGCCCGGTCGAAATAGGCGCCGCCGGTCTAAAAATGCGCGCCCGAGCGAAAAAACCCACGCTCGGGCGAAAACTGCGCGCTCGGGAGAAAATTGCGCGTCCGGGCGAAAAATGTGTGTCCGGGCGAAAAAACGTGCTCCCGGGCAAAAAATTGCGCGCCCGGTCGAAAAACGTGCGCCCGGGCGAAAAACGCGTCCACGAGCTAAAAACGCGCACCCGATCGAAAAACGCGCGCCCGGGCGATAATTGCGCGCCCTGGCGAAAAATGTGCGCCCGGGCGAAAAAACGCGCGCCCGGGCGAAAACTGCGCGCCCGAATGAAAAACACGCACCCGGGCGAAAAACGCGCGACCGGGCGAAAAATGCGCGCCCGGGCAAAAAACGCGTCCACGGGCGAAAAATGCGCGCCCGGTCAAAAAACGCGCGCCCGGGCGAAAAATGCGTGCCCGGGCGAAAAACGCGCGCCCGGGCCAAAACTACGCGCCCGGGCGAAAACTGCGCGCCCGGGCGAAAAAACGCGCGTCCGGGCGAAAAACGCGTGCCAGGGCGAAAAACTCGCGCCCGGGGAAAAAAATTCGCGCCCGGGCGAAAAACGTGCGCCAGGCGAAAAACGCGTCCACTGGCGAAATGCGCGCGTCCGGTCGAAAAATGCACGCCCGGTCGAAACACGCGTGCCCGGGCGACAATTGCGCGGCTGGGCAAAAAACGCGCGCCCGGGCGAAAATTGCGCGCCCGGGCGAAAAACGTGCGTCCGGGCGAAAAAGCGCGCCCGGGCGAAAAATGCGCGCCCGGGCGAAAAAACGCGCGTCCGGGCGAAAAACTCGCGTCCGGGCAAAATATTTGCTCTATCTGGCGAAAACGCGATAAATCGAGCGTGCCAGACTCGCCGAATTCCGATATGTCCAGCTAGATTTTGTGCCTAGGTTAAAATCAATTCCATAATATTCAACTCGAATTCCAATTATTAAAGTTATCTAACAAGCGAACGACGTAATTGAAATTCGACGTCGAATTTCAATTCTAAGTCTTTAATTCCGTCCAAACGAACGGTCCCTAATATATTGACCAAAAAATATATATGAAATTCTTCTTGTTGCTTTTTGCTTCTGTTTTTTGGCTGTTGTAATCACATGTCTTCTAATTCATCAGTTTTATTAGGAACATAAAAGTTTTTTTGCAGTCTTAAAAGAGCTTTGAGCTTCATAGATAGTAGGAATAATAAACAAAACTTTGCATCACTATTTTTTTTTTAAATTACAAAAATCTCTCATGTAAGGTTACATCTCATGACATTCTTGCACAAAAATAACAAACTTACAAGGGAGATGTTTGTAATTTCAAAAGTAAGATGAGTCCAACCTGTAATTTAGCAAAGTTAGAGGGGAGGTCCTGATAAATGCCCCTAGATAATATTTTACAAATTTCCAGCATGTTGAATTAGCATTTCTACACTAGCACCTCTTCTAATTCATATTTTTTTTGGACGTTGATATCCGCACTACAGTTTTGGCTATCCGCACTCTATTTGTATGTGTTATTATGCGTCTTTTGGAAATACGCATTGTACATGCATTTTAAGAAAAGTGTTCAACACGAAAGTTGTAGATCTCGTCGAGATCTACAACTTTTGTGTTGAACACTTTTTCCTAAAAATGCATGTACAAGGCGTATTTCCAAAAAATCGTTATAGTTACGCCCAGGTTTCAATCAAGGCGGCAATACATACGTCTTGCGCGTGCATTTTTAGGAAAAGTGTTCAAATTGAACACGTTTCCTAAAAATGCATGTATAAGAGGTATTTCCAAAAGGCACATAATAACTCATACAAATAGAGTGTGGATAGTCAAAACTGCAGTGCGGATATCAGCGCCTTTTTTTGTCACAAATGAATATTCAACTTCAATGAAGTCAAACAATTCACTCAAAATATCTTAGTTAGACACAATGTTTGTGTTGTAAGATCTTGGGAGGAAAACATTTTGCCGCTAACAATATTCTTATCAACATAGTAAAATAAATAAAACTTATATCTGCAGTTTTATTTACGCATTCAAAACTTCTCTAACCTCAAAAAATCATATATTTGGGGATGAAATGTATTTTCATGTGCGGAAAAAAAATGCAAAGAACGTATAATCATTCTTAACCTTATCAAACCTTACTCTCATTGTGTTAATATCTGTCACGCATAAGTAACTAACTGCAGAAAATCCTCATTTAGTATTATATAAAACTATAAAATATTTAAAAAATTATATTTATCTCCATTAAAATCAATTAAGTCATTCATAATATAAACCACCATCAACATATTCAACAAAAACCTCAAACTTCAACAAGATGGATCGGTTTGGCACAGCAGTGACGGTCATAAACACGTTGGTTACAAATCGTTGTTCATAAACACCCAACCTCGCCTATAATTTTTCTACAAAACATCAACTTCAAACTTTTTAATATTCGCTTTGTGGTCATCCGAATCCTTCGTGCGATTTTCTCGTCATCTCTTATGGTATCAAAATTAGAATGTTATCTCATTAATATAGATATGCTCACAATAAAAATAGAATATTATCCCCAATATCTTAACCTCATTTTTTGATATTTTCATTTAAATATATTTATAGGCCACATGATCAAATGCATTGAACAATCAATTCAGTATATAAATTCTTCTCTACAACCCCTTCTTTCTTAAGAAAACCCTAGGAACTATTAAATTTCATGAAAAATCCTGCATTTCTTGAATCTCACAACAAAATCGCGTCCACTTCTTCGTCAAGCAAGCAGACAAACCATGAAAGAGATATCCTGGGGAGATCAACAGCTGTTATACATTTTCTGGTTCAGAATTGTTTATAGATATCTTGCTTCTCTGCAACAACTATGTGGCAGCTACTACAACATATATGAAGAACTGTAAACATATCCGCTGAACACTGGGAGCAAGAATTCGCGTGCCTTTTGGCCAAAAATTCACTATTTTTTGGCTACGGAGTTGCCATTGACACACTGAAAGGTCGTCTGAACATGTTATCAGGCACAAATGTGGGGGAATTTTAATCAATTCTGGATGTACATAACCAATTTAATGATCGATGAAGTCGAACAGCAACAGGAGCATTCTGATGGATCTGCATAATTGCGATATTATTTATTGATGGTGCTCAGAGTTTCCTGAAAGAAGAAGTAAAATCACAAAATGTTGCAGAGTCAAATAACATTGGGTTTGACTGGAAGAGAGAGATTCAACATCATTTTTTATCCTTAGACTGTTGATTATGAAATTGTCTGCACACAGATATATAAGCAGCTGTAACAGGAAGAAAAAAGACGCGGGAAAGAAACACGCAGCAATGTTGCACAGCAGTTAGACAGCTAGGCATTTGTTGATACGATTACGACTCACCCGGGGAACACACGTCCTCCTATCTGCATATGTAGCCTTGGTACACTTCAGTGAATATGTTTGTCACTCCCGCCTACATAAGGGAGTGGTAGTGAGTCTTTTAGGGTATCTTGAATCCTTGTCTTGTATTAGACTCTCTTAGGAGAGAGACTCTTAGAGGGATGCTGCCTTCAAGGGTGGGTATCGAGCATACCTCGTATATTGTACCTCTCATTTTCAATTAATCTACTCTCGTTTAGTTCCACGATAGCGGACTGCGGAAGTTCTCAGTTGATCCAACCTGCCACTCAATTAGGTTAGAACCCTAATCTGCCTTTCCCTGTCATGTCCACGGTCGATCAAAGCCATCCACACACCATGCCACGAAGATACTGCTTTCGGCCTCGGTATCCATCGTTGCAACCCCTGCTTCCATGTCGCGACATTACTAATTCATGTCTTCCCTCCAGTGTCGATCGACTAGACAGTGTGTGCCCACGCGCCGCTCGTGCATCTCCGCGCTCGGGCTGCCGATCACGCCATCACCTTGTTTTGCGCTTACCGACCTCGCGTCATCTACCGAGGGTCGCAGTCCCTACTTTGTGCTTCATCTTCGCACATCCCGTCTCAGCGCAGCACGCCAACAATTTTCATGCAATGCTACCAGGCCGACGACAACCAATGTCGCTCCAGCAAGCCTCCTCCTCCGCGCACCTCATCACTGTCATTTCCAGCAGTCTGACACCTCGTGCATCTTCTTTGCACAGCTGCAGTCTGCCCTCTCTTACGTCTCCATTGCTCCTGTCTCTTCAGCATTCGTACATGCCCTAGACCCGTTCCATGGCCCTCCAGGTCGACGAGGACGCCTCCGCTCCAGCTTCCACCAATTCCAGTCACTTAGATCGACTCGCAACTAGGCTAGAAGATCTCTCTTCTACTCCGCAAGTTCATAACCACCACCGAAAACCGTCCTCCGGCACCTCCACCACTACCACCCAACCGACCCGTCATTGAGGACATTCACCCGGCCCACCTCCGTCAAATTGAGATTTTAGTGTTCGACAACACCGCCCCCTCTCAGTTAGATCGCATGCGCCGAACAATTCTTTGACCTCCAGTCCGCCTTTGACCTCCAGTCCGCCTCCACTAACCAAAAGGTTCTCATGACAACTATCTACATAGAGGACCATACGCTCCACTGGATGCATTTGACGCGCCAACGGGTCTCTAATCTCTCTTGGCCCACCTTGAAGAAGGAATTCCAATGCCACTATGACACGCGTCAAGCGGGTATGCCTACGAGCACATCAACTCCGTTCGACAGTCTGATACCATCATCACCTACATCATTGAGTTCATCGAGGTCGGCACGCACGTCATCGAACTATCCCCTGACCATTATCTAAGGTATTTTCTTGTGGGCCTGCAACCCCACATTCGGGCGAAACTTCATATCCACAACTTGTGCTCTTTCCCGCGCCATGGAGCAAGCGTATTGCCTCAATGAGGAACTCTGCACGGCCAAGCCGTGCTCCTCTACACGGCCACCTCACCAGCCGCTGACACCGCCTAAACCTCAACCACCCTCTGCATCGCTTGGATCACATGTCTCTACCTGGACTTCCGTTGATCGGCCCGCATCCGCCACTGTCAGTTCTACGGATCCTACCTCCGTCGGTACCCGCACCACCCTAGTGCTTATCTCACCAGCAATACTTTGAGCTTCGCCGCAAGGCCTCTGCTTTCGTTGCCACCAACCGTACTCACACACCCACCCACAAATGCCCTCTAAAGGACTTGTGTTTGCTGCTCGACACTGAAAACGATGATCTCGAATTCCCTAACTTGAATCCTCTCATGCTTGTTGATGACCCCAATAAGCCTCGACCATAAGGGCAAGGTCGATTTTCGAGAGGAGAGCGTTGATACGATTACGACTCCCCATGGAATTCACACATCCTCTTATCCACATAAGTAGTCTTAAGGCATGTCAGTAATTATGTATATGCCACTCCCGCATATATCAGAGTGATAGTGAGACTTTTAGGGTATCTTGAATCATTGTCTTGTATTTGGTTCTCTTAGGAGAAGACTCTTAAAGGGATCCTTCCCTCAAGAGTGGGTATCGAGCATACCTTGATATATTGTATCTCGCAATTTCAATTAATCAATTCTCATTTAGTTCGACGAAAGAGGAAGCTATCATTTGTATAATGTTTCTTTTTGCACCTCCGGTGAAAAGTTTTATTTTGTATTCTCATTTAGTCCCAGGTTTGATTAGCCCAGAGAGCTGTCATTTCTTCCTCCATAGCAGACCGTCACCCGGGATGTTGAAGAGCTTCTTGCAAAGAAGTAGGGGTTGAAATAGTCGTCAAAGATGTCGCAAATTTGTGAAGCGTCGGAGACAAGCGATGTAATGAGACATAATTAGATAAAGGATGAACAGTAGAGGCTGGTACCGGATCAGAGGGTTACGGAGCATCATTTTTAGAGGGTAACTGTCATTGGGTATCCGAATGAGGGAAACGTCGCTTGTACACATGAATAAT
This sequence comes from Dactylorhiza incarnata, assembly GCA_033032865.1. Taxonomy (NCBI): domain Eukaryota; kingdom Viridiplantae; phylum Streptophyta; class Magnoliopsida; order Asparagales; family Orchidaceae; genus Dactylorhiza; species Dactylorhiza incarnata. The sequence continues at coordinate 8,437,539 of JAWHQI010000094.1, read as the reverse complement.
AGGCGGGTTTGGAGAGATTTTAGTGGGTGTAAGTAGAAGGGGAGGTGAGATGGAATGGACAGGAACGACAAGGCGAGGTAGTGTATAAGTTGTTGGAGGTACCGTATGTGTGGAGTGAAACAGCTGGTCTTCGAGGAATGTTAGATCTGCAGATGTAACAATCTTGCGATAAACGGGAGAATAACAAACATAACCCTTCTGAGTGCGGGAATAGCCGACGAACATATATTTGGTAGCTCGGGGAGCAAACTTGTCTGTAGGAGGACCAAGACGGTGAACATAGCATGCGCAACCAAATACGCGAGGAGTCAAGGGAAAGGGAGGTGTGGAAGGGAATATAAGGTTGAAGGGTGTCGCAAAGTTGAGGATTGAGGAGGGCATGCGATTGATGAGATGGCATGCCATAGAGACGGCGAAATGCCAGTATACCGTTGGCACCATCATCTGAAACAAAAGAGAGAGCGTGACATAAAGAAGGTGACGGTTCATTCGCTCGACAACCCCATTTTGTTGAGGTGTGTAGGCATAAGAAGTTTGGTGGACAATATCATGCTCAACACAAATATTTTGAAACGCATGACTAGTATACTCACGAGCATTATCGGTTCGAAGAATTTTGATAGAGGCAAAAAACTGAGTACGCGTCTCGGCGATGAAGACACGAAATACACCAAGTAGTTCCGAACGATCGTGAAGTAAATACAATCAAGTCATGCAAGAGTAATCATCAATAAATATGAGAAAATAAGGATAACCGGAAACACTGTTTGTTTATATGATCCCCAAACATCAGAATGCACTAAATTAAAAGGAGCAGAGCTCCGGGTATAATGTGGTGTAAAAGTAGAACGATGTTTGCCATAGATGCAAGACTCGCAGGTGAAGTCGGGGAGGGAGAGATCGGGGAGAGCTTTTCGGAGAATTGGGAGAGGCGCATGCCCAAGGCGCCGATGTCAATCAACAAAGGTCACATAGGTTAGAGCAGTGGTGGGAACATCCAGAGTGTAAAGCCCATTTGACAGTCACCCTCTACCAATGGTATTCTGGGTCTGTCAATCCTGCACAATAAAGGAAAAAGATGAAAAAATTATAGAGCAGTCAAGATCTTGTATCAGACGGCTAACAGAAAGAAGATTAAAATGAGAGATGGAACATGAAGAACGAAGAGCAGAGAGAGAGATGAAGTGAGTCCCCAGAACCACAAACATAGGCGGTCTCCCCATTAGCCACCGTGATGAACTTGGGGTATGTGGAGTTCAAATATTGACGCGGCTTTTGTGGAGTAATATGATTCGTGGCTTCAGAGTCCACAATCCAAGCTGGACTAATGGAAAAACAAGAGATAACTTCATTTGAAATAGATGCCACAGAAGCCAGGAGAGCGACTGATCAATCCTTGAAGATGCTGAAGTTGGGTGCGCGAGCTGTCAATGTCAGCATGGGTGGAGGGAGCATCGGTTGCAATGGAGGCATGTTGTTGCGAAGACCGCGGAGGTACAACATGCTTACAAAAGCAGGTAGACTACAAATGACCACCCTGGCCATAATAGGTACACACGTGAGTGTCGATACCCTTGGAGCAATACCAATCGCCGCGTGCCCGTCCACGAGAGCCGGTGCAACCCCCATGAGTCGGTGACAGGGTAGGACGGTGTTCAGAAGAGTGTTGGAGAAAGGCCGGAGAGGCAGGCTCTGGAACATCAGGGGGGGTGTCACCTTCAACATCATGGAGCATACATCAGAGAGGGAAGGAACCATGGAGGATGAGAGAATGGTGGCACAGACACTCTGGAGATATGGGGGTACGCGGGCCATCATCATAGCAATGTCGATTGCTTCCTTCTGAGCACGTTGAGCGGCAAGATCCGACGTTAGAAGCTGATGTTGAATCCAGGCCTCGACGAGTGTTTTGGATTTCGCAACAAAGGAGGTTAAGTCTCTGTCGGCTCCCGGAGTAAGAGATTGAAGCTCCGTAAAAATGTCAAACAGGTGTTGGTCTGTTGAATACTGTCCTTGCCAGAATACAAGGAGTGAAGTTCATCGCACATTACCTTTGTCGGTTCCTTGGAGAGATGATGAAGCAACCCCTTTGTTTGTAGAACTCGGCGCACCGAGTGCACCCACTCGACAAAAAAAATTTTGCCGTTGAGAGAGATAGTAGTGATCCACAGTTCATCTAGTACATCGGGAACAGGACCCGGAGCAAGGGCCGGAAGGGAGGAAGAGGAAGACCCGCCAGGCGTATCCATGACTACTAAGGGAGCACAGAATACAGCGGCAAAGTATCGGGTGGTGGCCTGGGGTGCGTCTTAGGGCGCGATAGTGGGAGCGTCTTGGGTTGCGGCAGTAAGATGTTGCGGCAGAAGGATGGTGTGATGCGCGGCAGTCGGCAGGGTGCAGATGCAACGCAGGATCAAGCAGGAGCGACGCTCTGGATGGGACAGGTGCAGCACGCACTGGATAGAGCAAGCAGCAGGCGCGCGAGAGAGAAGGCTGGTGCAGGATCAAGCAGCAGGCGCGTGGGGGGATCAAGGCAGGGCGGGTGCGCGGAGTAGAAGGCAGGAGTGGAGCGTGCGAAAGAAAACAGAAGGCGCGCGGTAGAAAGCAGCAGGCGCGCATGCAGAATCAAGCAGCAGGCGCGCATGCAGAATCAAGCAGCAGTCGCGCGCAAGATCAAGTAGCAGGTGCGCGCGGGATCAAGCAGTAGGCGCGCAGTAAAAGGCAGGAGCGGCGCGTGCGGGAGAAAACAGGCGAGTGCGGGGTTTTAAGAAAATAGTGAGGACCGATCGGGAAAGCTGATAAAAGGAAACAAGACAAGAGCAGACTGTCACGCATCTGTATTTAGGGGTTAATACACGGGAAGATTCCAGAGAAATCCAGAAGCTTGTACATGGGAAGATGCTAGAAAGTTCTGCATAATTCATGATCATGTATATACTAGATTTGTATAGAACACTCTAGAATGGTAGTGGTCTAGAATCTTCTGTGCTTTGGAGGGAAATCTCTTTGAGGACTATAAAAAGGGAAGGCCCCCTCATTTGTAAATCATCGAAGTTTGGAGAAGCAATAGAGTTCTTTGAGTTTCCATTGCAATTGTGAGTTCTCTTGAGTTCTACTTTGCATCCTTTCTTCATCACCACCTAGTTCTTGCAGAAGAGGTTGACTTAGCTTGGCTACGCGGAGTAGCGAGGAGGAGCTAAGGCCGCACGGGAGCTTGTAAGAAGACAAGTCTGTGACAGTTGGTATCAAAGCGAGGTTGCTCAAGTTCGTGGCTGGTGTCCGAGAAGACTAGATGGTTGGTGAAGGGAACAACAACTCAAGCGTGGTTGATGAACGTGGCAGAGAGGTCATCCCTCAAGCCTAAAAGAAGAAGCGAGGCCAAAGCAAATCTCGTGAGGAAGCACACTTGGATCGTGTGTTGGTGGATTGGGACAAGCGCATGACGGAGGTGGAGCAAGACCACCTAAATGTTCGCGGAGAACTTGAAGCTGTCAAACAAGCGCTACCGGCTCGCGGAGAGCTGGAACTTTTGATGACCAAAGTTCAAGTATGCCTGGATGCCCATGCGGAGCTGAAACAAAGGTTTGATCAGATGGAAGATGACTATGAGGAGTGGATCGCATTCTTGGAGGAGGAACTAGCCGTATGCAGAAAGGCTATTGCAAACGGTGGCAATGGTGGGGTTGTGACCAACCCAAAAATTGATGTCCCCAAGCACCAACCCTTCGCAGGAAATAGAGATGCCAAGGAGGTCGAGCACTTCCTTTATCAACTGGAGATGTACTTTGAAGGGATCAACCTCACGGAGGAGGCATTGAAGGTAAAGACTGCAAGTTATTACCTTTCTGATATCGCATCACTATGGTGGCAAAGAAAGATGGCAGACATCAAGAAGGGAACATGCACCCTAGACACTTGGGAGGCATTCAAGACTGAACTCAAGAAGCACTTCTACCCAGAGAATGTTGCCAATGAGGCAAGGATGAAGCTGAAGGAACTTAAGCAAAAGGGGTCAATCACAGAGTATGTAAAGGAGTTTCAGAACTTGATGCTGATGGTGCCAGGTATGTCTGAAGATGATCAAGTGTTCAATTTTAAGGATGGACTGCAGAATTAGGTAAAGCAAGAAGTGCATCGGCGGGATGCCAAGACTTTGGACGAAGCCATTGCGGCAGCTGAAGCAATGGCGGAGTTCCAAAGACCATCGGATGCGACAGCCAAGAAGGGCTACAGGAATGACAACACCAAAGGTGGGGGAGAAAGGTGGGGGAGAAAGGCTTGGGACACGAAGACCAAATAAAGGAGATCGAATTCCTACTCATGGGAAAGAGATCGATGGAGGAAACAGAGGCTTCACCCCAAAAGGAGGATGTTATATATGCAAGGGGCCGCACATGATGAACAAATGCCCAAAGCTTGGATCGGTTGCAATACTACAGGAGAAGGATTCCATTGAATCGGAATGGGAAGAAGGTACCAATCAAATGTGCTCTTTACAACTTCTTAATGCTTTAAAGGTAAAGCCTGTAAAGAAAGTAGCAAGCAAAGGGCTTATGTTCGTGGAAGCGGTGATCAACAATAAGGCTACCAAAGCCTTGGTAGACACGGGTGCAACCCACAATTTCGTGACGGAAGAGAAAGCTAGGAGGCTTGGATTGCAAGTAACCAAGAGCGAGGGTTGGATCAAGACGGTGAACGGGAAGGCGAGACCGCTAATAGGAGTGGCTTGCAATGTGGAGCTTCGCTTGGGAAAATGGAATGGACAAGCGAATTTCTCGGTCGCACCGATGGATGATCACAAGTTGGTGTTGGGCATGGACTTCTTTGATACGGTGAGTGCTATTGTCATGCCAACATGTCGTTCAGTTTATATTATGCAACAGGGTGCAACTTGCTTGGTCCCCACGGTGGAGGGGCCACCAAGCACGGAGCCAAACACCTATCGGCGATGCAACTAGCCAAGGGTATGAAGAAAGGAGAGCCGACTTTCTTAGCAGCTTTGAAGGAGGAAGTCAGAGATACGGTGGAGGAGGTTCCTCCACCTGTTGTAGAAGTCCTTGAGGAGAATAAGGACGTAATGCCCGCGGAGCTACCGAAGAAGTTGCCTCCCCGAAGGGAGGTAGATCACAAGATTGAGTTAGAGGTTGGAGCGAAGTCACCGGCGAAGGCGCCATATCGGATGGCTCCACCCGAGCTCGAAGAGTTGAGGAAGCAGTTACAGGAGCTGCTTGAGGCCGGGATGATCAGACCGTCGAAGGCACCATTTGGCGCACCGGTGCTCTTTCAAAAGAAGAAGGATGGAACCTTACGTTTATGCACTGACTATCGGGCGCTGAACAAGGTAACCATCAAGAACAAGTATCTCGTACCCTCGATTGCTGACTTGTTTGATCGATTAGGAAGTGCAAGGATATATACGAAGATGGATTTACAAAAGGGCTACCACCAAGTACGGATTGCTGAAGGGGATGAGCCTAAAACTACATGCGTAACAAGGTACGGATCCTTCGAGTGGTTGGTAATGCCATTTGACCTAATCAACGCACCCGCTACATTTTGTACATTGATGAACCAGATTTTTTATCCCTACTTGGACAAATTCGTGGTAGTATACTTGGACGACATCGTCGTCTATAGTAACTCAATGGGGGAGCATGGTAAACATCTTCGCATAGTGTTCCAAGTGCTGCAGAAGAATGAACTCTATGTGAAACAGTCAAAGTGTTCATTGGGCAAGAGGAGGTACACTTTCTTGGGCATGTCATCGGACATGGCCAACTAAAGATGGACATGGACAAGGTGCGGGCGATTGTCGAATGGGAGTCGCCGACAAAGGTGACAGAACTGGGATCATTCCTCGGTTTGGTAAACTACTATCGACGATTCATCATGGGGTATTCAAAGAGAGCAGTACCACTTACAGAGCTGCTCAAGAAGGAGAGGGCTTGGAGCTGGACTGAGGAATGCCAACAAGCTTTTGAAGATTTGAAGAAGGCTGTAAGCACGAAACCCGTGCTTGCACTCCCGGACTTTGAAAAGAAGTTTGAACTACATACTGATGCATCGGACTTTGCTATCGGAGGAGTATTGATGCAGGAAGGACATCCACTTGCCTTTGAGAGTCGCAAGTTGAATGAGGCGGAACGACGATACACGGTGCAAGAGGAGATGATGGCCATCATACACTGCTTGCATGTATGGAGACATTACTTGCTTGGAGCACCGTTCCTAATCAAGACCGACAATGTGGCGACCACATACTTTCATACACAGAAGAAATTGTCGGCCAAGCAAGCTAGGTGGCAGGATTTCCTAGCGGAGTTTGACTTTGTCTTGGAACATAAACCAGGCAAAGCCAATGTTGTGGCAGACGCGCTGAGCCGCAAGGCAGAGCTGGTGGCAATCTCAATAGCAAAGAGCGATCTCTTGGAGCGGGTAAAGAGTGGGTTGAATGAGGATTCAGTGGCCAAGGAACTCATGCTCTTAGCTAAAGAAGGTCGAACAAAGAGATTTTGGGTAGAGGATGGGCTACTCTACACCAAAGGAGGAAGGTTATACATTCCAAAGTGGGGAAACCTGCGGAGGAACTTAATCAACGAGTGTCATGACACCAAGTGGGCTGGACATCCGGGGCAAAAACGTACTCTAGCGTTGATGGAGGATTCTTACTATTGGCCGCAAATGAGGGACGACATTGAACTTTACGTGAAGACATGTCTTGTTTGCCAACAAGACAAGGTGGAGAACAAGGAACCAGCGGGACTCTTGGAGCCCCTGCCAGTGCCGGAATATCCATGGGAGACGGTGACGCTAGATTACATCAACGCTCTGCCCAAATCTGAAGGTTGCGGATCTATCCTGGTGGTGGCAGATCGCTTTTCCAAGTATGGCACTTTTATACCAAGTGTGAAAGATGCAACGGCGGAAGAGACGGCGCGGCTATTCTTCAAACACGTAGTGAAGTATTGGGGGTTGCCGAAGAATATTGTGAGTGATCGGGAACCTCGCTTCACGGGGAAGCTATGGACAGAGCTTTTCAGATTACTTGGGTCGGAGTTAAACTTCTCTACCAGTTTCCACCCACAATCAGATGGGCAAACAGAAAGGGTAAACGCCTTGTTAGAATGCTACTTACGACACTTTGTGAGTGCCAATCAAAAGGATTGGGCAAAACTTATGGATGCGGCACAATTCTCCTATAATCTGCAACGGAGTGAAGCCACGGGGCGGAGTCCATTTGAGCTTGCCACGGGGAGGCAACCCCTCACACCGCAGACATTGGCGACCACCACTGATGAAGGGAGAAGTCCAGGAGCTTGGAGGATGGCTAAGTCATGGGAGGAGCATGCCGACTTAGCCAGATCATGCTTAGAGAAGGCCCGCAAGAGGATGAAGAAGTGGGTCGATGCAAAACGGAGGAATGCGGAGTATACAGTGGGAGACATGGTGATGGTAAAACTCTTACCTCAACAATTTAAAGCCTTGCGCAGTGTACACAAAGGCTTGGTGAGGAAATATGAAGGCCCATTCCCGGTAGTGGCAAAGGTGGGAAAGGTTTCCTATCGCCTTGACCTACCTAGCTCATTGAAGATCCATCCGGTTTTTCATGCAAGTATGCTCAAGCCATACCATAGAGATGATGAAGACCTTCAAAGAGGGGAGTCAAAGAGGGCACCTCCAGTGGTGACAAAGTCTTTCGACAAAGAAGTAGAAGAGGTGCTCACAAAAAGAGTAGTTCGAAGAAGAGGTGTGCCACCATGCACACAATATCTGATCAAGTGGAAGGGATTGCCCGAATCCGAAGTTACATGGGAAACATTAGAAGACTTATGGCAATTCAAGAACATCCTTCAGCAGTACGAGGCGACGAGGACGTCCCCAGGATAGGCGGGGGAGGATGTCACGCATCTGTATTTGGGGGTTAATACACGGGAAGATTCCAGAGAAATCCAGAAGCTTGTACATGGGAAGATGCTAGAAAGTTCTACATAATTCATGATCATGTATATACTAGATTTGTATAGAACACTCTAGAATGGTACTGGTCTAGAATCTTCTGTGCTTTGGAGGGAAACCTCTTTGAGGCCTATAAAAGGGGAAGGCCCTCTCATTTGTAAATCATCGAAGTTTGGAGAAGCAATAGAGTTCTTTGAGTTTTCATTGCAATTGTGAGTTCTCTTGAGTTCTACTTTGCATCCTTTCTTCATCACCACCTAGTTCTTGCAGAAGAGGCTGACTTAGCTTGGCTACGCGGAGTAGCGAGGAGGAGCTAAGGCCGCACGGGAGCTTGTAAGGAAGACAAGTCCGTGACAAGATGCTCTATCTTTAAAAAAAATTTGGTCCGTTGATTGGAACCTAGCTCTGATACCATGTAGAGAGACAAATTTGGAGAAAAAATTTATTCTCATAAAAATATATTACATCAAGGCAACTATAATTACATGAATAAATAGATGAGAAGAGTGGAAACATAATCGTCATTCAAGATGTGGGACTAATGCCTACTTAGTAATGGGCTCAATTGTGGGTCTTTGTATGGGCCTTTTGTATAGATTGCTTTAACATATATGAATATGGAATTCTTAATTTATAGGTGTTATTGTATGTGTTTTCTCATGAAAAACATCTTTTTTTTGCAGCTTGTTCACGCTTTTATTTATTTTTAATATAATAATTTTGCAATATCCCAAAGTCCCGACCCAAAAGGCTTCAATTTTTTCCCTACACCCAAACTACAGACACAGTTGATGTGAGTACGTTCATGAACTGAGTTCCAGCACCACCTCTAAAATAAAAATCGATCTACCAAAAAATGGATTCTACATAAGTATTGTGTAAGAGTTTTATCAACCACAAAGGAAGCCCCAGAAGAACTGAAACAGCACAAGGAGAACAATCAATTTCTTTTCAGACTTAAAAATATATGAAGTTTTAAGTTATAAATCGGAATGGATTTATCATGTAATTTATGTTAATAAAGAAATAATGAGAGTGAAGTATGATAGAGATTAAGAGAGATTGGAATCTGTTCGCACACCTTACTTTCTACATCACCCTATGGCCTATGCTCATGTTTCTATGCAATCGCATTCTTTGGTAAGAGGACTAGAATGTCATTGGTTCGCACAATGGCATGATGGCTCGTAGAGAAGAACGACGACGCAGGGCATCTTGAAAAAAACACAAAATTACATAAATCTAATAATTGAAGAAATGAGTGCCGTAATGTAGCAAACAAGTTAGTAAGACAATTCAAATTTATGAATCTTAAATGTGAATGACGCAAATAAATAAGTGGCAAATAAAAGATTCTAAAATCAACACAAAAAATGCTTTATTAGATATAAGCAGTTTGATTTAGGACCGATTACACAATATGATTGTTATTCGCAGACCATTTTCCTCTATTCGCAGACCAATATTCTACCCGATTAAATACTTTTAGTATTCCTTTTACAAATCCACGCTATCTATTCGCAGATTATTGCTCCCGTGCCCTGCCCCTGGCGAGAATGATGCGGTCGTGAGTTAACCACTTGCATCTTCCTCGATTGGCCACCCCCACTCGCCGGCGACTTCACCACTTGCATCCCCGACAACGCCGGCGACATCCTCTTCCTCGATCGAGCCATCTGCTGAGCCCGACGCAGCCGCTCCGCCAAGCCCAATGACACCTCCACTGTTCCGGATCTCTCGTCTTCGGTGACCATCTAAGAGGAGGCCAATCACCACCTCTTGGTAAAAAAATTCTTCCCTTTTCATTCTAGGGTTTAGGGCATGCAAATACTTGTTTGATTTTTCTTCCTTTATCATTCTAGGGTTTACGAAATGCAAATATTTGTTCCATTTCAGCCCTCTCCTCTCCACCATGAATGTTTTGAGGGGGTTTCATCTTATTAGGGTTTTCATTCTAGGGTTTAGGATATGCAAATATTTGTTCCATTTCGGCCCTCTCCTCTCCACCATGAATGTTTTGAGGGGGTTTCATCTTATTAGGGTTTTTAATTTGCTCAATGAGGGGGTTTCATCTTCCAAGTTTCCTAACACTATCTTCTTTCTTTTCTTCTTCTCTTTTCTGCTCTCTTTCCTGCTCTACTCCTTGATATCTCTATGGCTTTGATCTTGTGTTAATTAAGGGAGGAAACTTCTATAGAGATTGCAGGAAACAATACCATGATGGTTCCTATTACTAAGCCCATTGTTTTTGTCCCTCCACTGACCGTCTCTCTCCTCTCCGGTGACCATCTAAGCGGAGGCCAATCACCACCTCTTGGTACAAAAATTCTTCCCTTTTCATTCTAGGGTTTAGGGCATGCAAATACTTGTTTGATTTTTCTTCCTTTTTCATTCTAGGGTTTAGGATATGCAAATATTTGTTCCATTTCGGCCCTCTCCTCTCCACCATGAATGTTTTGAGGGGGTTTCATCTTATTAGGGTTTTTAATTTGCTCAATGAGGAGGTTTCATCTTCCAAGTTTCCTAACACTGTCTTCTTTCTTTTCTTCTTCTCTTTTCTGCTCTCTTTCCTGCTCTACTCCTTGATATCTCTATGACTTTGATCTTGTGTTAATTAAGGGAGGAAACTTCTATAGAGATTGCAGGAAACAATACCATGATGGTTCCTATTACTAAGCCCATTGTTTTTGTCCCTCCACTGACCGGCTCTCTCCTCTCCGGTGACCATCTAAGCGGAGGCCAATCACCACCTCTTGGTACAAAATTCTTCCCTTTTCATTCTAGGGTTTAGGGCATGCAAATACTTGTTTGATTTTTCTTCCTTTTTCATTCTAGGGTTTAGGATATGCAAATATTTGTTCCATTTCGGCCCTCTCCTCTCCACCATGAATGTTTTGAGGGGGTTTCATCTTATTAGGGTTTTTTATTTGCTCAATGAGGGGGTTTCATCTTCCAAGTTTCCTAACATTGTCTTCTTTCTTTTCTTCTTCTCTTTTCTGCTCTCTTTCCTGCTCTACTCCTTGATATCTCTATGGATTTGATCTTGTGTTAATTAAGAGAGGAAACTTCTATAGAGATTGCAGGAAACAATACCATGATGGTTCCTATTACTAAGCCCATTGTTTTTGTCCTTGTTTTTTTAATCTGAGGGATCATGGCCAGTCTAATTATAATTAGAACATTATTTGATTTTTGCTTTAACATACAGTATTGCATGATTGAAGTGATTTATTACTACTCTTTTAAACTCTTCTTATTACTTGTTAATGCATGTTAAACCCTTTCATGCAGAAGAACTGATTTAAATGGAGATTTAACTTCTTTTTCTCATCTTTTTATCTATTCGTATATTATGAATATTATGATGCCAGGTACATAGAGGTGAAGCCGTTTTGTTTCACCTCGATGAATCCTATAACATCTCCATCTTCTCTCTTGTACAACCCTCATATTTTCCGAGCCGGTATGACCCGACGCAGGTGAGGTCGTGGTAGAGAAGATGACCGTAACGCAGCGGACCTTGGGTCTAAACCAAAGAGAGAAGGTCCCTCCTCCCCACTCGCCCGCCCCCTTGGGGCGGGTGGGGGAGGTTCCCCCTCCCCACTCGACCGCCCCCTTGGGGGCGGGTGGGGGAGGTTCCCCCTCCCCACTCGCCCGCCCCCTTGGGGGCGAGTGGGGGAGGTTCTCCCCCTCCCCACTCGCCCGCCCCCTTGGGGCGGGTGGGGGAGGTTCGCCCTCCCCACTCGCCCGCCCCCTTGGGGGCGGGTGGGGGAGGTTCCCCCTCCCCACTCGCCCGCCCCCTTGGGGGCGGGTGGGGGAGGTTCCCCCTCCCCACTCGCCCGCCCCCTTGGGGGCGAGTGGGGGAGGTTTTCTCCCTCCCCACTCGCCCGCCCCCTTGGGGGCGAGTGGGGAAGGTTCTCCCCCTCCCCACTCGCCCGCCCCCTTGGGGGAGGGTGGGGGAGGTTCCCCCCTTGGGGGCAGGTGGGGTCTCGAGTAGACTCGTTTGGACCTCCGGCAAGAGGGGGAGTGGGTACCTCAAGTCCCACTCGCCCCTTCTCCCGCGTTGCCCGTTCGTGATCGTGGTCGGACTGCGGATAGTAGGATTTTGGCTATCCGCAGTCCATTTTTGGGAAAGTCTATAAATAGACCCTCATGGGCACCTTGGGAAGGGATGTTGGTACCCCCCCTCCCCCGCGTGTGAGCAAGCACTACCCCTCCCCTCCCCCTGTCGTTGAAGGTGGACGGTGAGGTGCTCCTTAGTGCCCTCCAAGGTGCCCAGGCTCAGCATTGGCTTGGGAGGGGAAGCGCTCTAAGATCTTCCGGGTATGTGGTGGGACCTCCACGCTGCAGCTTAAGGGGTCCGTTTGTGGACTTAGGTGTTCTCCAAGGGCAAGGTTCTTCGTTCTTAGTGACTGGTCAAGGGTCTCGCTCAGGTCAAGTAAGGGTTAGCTGCATCCCCCTTGCGAACGTCGAAACCGGGTTACTGGTTTCAACATTATGGTGCGGTGAGCGTGGAAGCAGCTAGTTCGGAAAGCTCTGGGCAAGTCTCATGGCTGGAAGCGATGAGCTGGGGGACTCACCCCTGCCGGCGAGTGCGTGAAGAAAGGTGACTTCGAGGAGTTCAGGAAGGCAATCCAGGAAGTCTTGCGGGCCGCGCTCCCCCCTCAGGGCGAGTGCTCGGCATCGCCAACACCTGGCCAGCCTCGGAGGAGGGCTTGGGCCTCCAAGCGCAAGCGCTCTTCAACAGTTCTCCTGGGACCAGCTGCCCCGAGTGAGGGGGTAGGGAGGATGCCTCCATCTCACCGGGAAGGGGGTGGAGTCCCTGTTCCTGATGTGACAAAAGCACAGGGAGACACAGGGGAGCTATGCGGATCAGTTTCAGGAACAAGTCCTCCGCCTCCAGGCTGACAAGCGAAGCAGAAAGGACCAGGAGAAAAAAAAAGGAATAAGAAGACGAAGGAGATGGAGGAAGTAATGAAGGAGATGGTCAAGGTGCATGTGACCAAGTAGGCCCAGAGAAGCGCGTTGTAATAAAAGTGTAACCCCTCGATGATGAATGAAGAAGGTTCCAGGTAAGCACCTTGGACACAGGTGGGTACTTCCGCCTCCAATTGGATTGGGAGGGCGTTGAGTTCCCATGTCTCCAGGTAAGCAAGGCACCTAGGACGCAGGTGGGTACTTCTGCCTCCAATTGGATTGGGAGGGCGGTGAGTTCCCATGTCTCCAGGTAAGCAAGGCACCTAGGACGCAGGTGGGTACTTCCGCCTCCACTTGGATTGGGAGGGCGTTGAGTTCCCCAGTCTCCAGGTGAGCAAGGCACCTAGGACGCAGGTGGGTACTTCCGCCTCCAAATGAATTGGGAGGGCGTTGAGTTCCCATGTCTCCAGGTAAGCAAGGCACCTAGGACGCAGGTGGGTACTTCCGCCTCCAATTGGATTGGGAGGGCGTTGAGTTCCCCTGTCTCCAGGTAAGCAAGGCACCTAGGACGCAGGTGGGTACTTCCGCCTCCAATTGGATTGGGAGGGCGTTGAGTTCCCCTGTCTCCAGGTGAGCAAGGCACCTAGGACGCAGGTGGGTACTTCCGCCTCCAATTGAATTGGGAGGGCGTTGAGTTCCCCTGTCTCCAGGTGAGCAAGGCACCTAGGACGCAGGTGGGTACTTCCGCCTCCAATTGGATTGGGAGGGCGTTGAGTTCCCCTGTCTCCAGGTAAGCAAGGCACCTAGGACACATGTGGGTACTTCCGCCTCCAATTGAATTGGGAGGGCGTTGAGTTCCCCTGTCTCCAAGTAAGCAAGGCACCTAGGACGCAGGTGGGTACTTCCGCCTCCAATTGGATTGGGAGGGCGTTGAGTTCCCCTGTCTCCAGGTAAGCAAGGCACCTAGGACGCAGGTGGGTACTTCCGCCTCCAATTGGATTGGGAGGGCGTTGAGTTCCCCTATCTCCAGGTAAGCAAGGCACCTAGGACGCAGGTGGGTACTTCCGCCTCCAATTGAATTGGGAGGGCGTTGAGTTCCCCTGTCTCCAGGTAAGCAAGGCACCTAGGACGCAGGTGGGTACTTCCGCCTCCAATTGGATTGGGAGGGCGTTGAGTTCCCTTGTCTCCAGGTAAGCAAGGCACCTAAGACGTGGATTGGATCTCCGCCTCAGTTGTTTTGATAAGACGGTGGAGTTCCTCTGCCTCTAGGTGAAGGTAAGCACCTAAGACGCGGATTGGATCTCCGCCTCAGTTGTTTTGATAAGACGGTGGAGTTCCTCTGCCTCTAGGTGAAGGTAAGCACCTAAGACGCGGATTGGATCTCTGCCTCAGTTGTTTTGATAAGACGGTGGTGTTGAAACCAGTTTCCCGGTTTCAGCGTTCGAAAGGGGGTTGCGACTAACCCTTACTTGACCTAAGCCTAGACCCTTGACCGGTCACTAAGAACTGAAAGACTTGGACTTGTTGAACACTCGAATCCACAAATGGACCCCTTAAGCTGCAGCGCGGAGGTCCCACCACATACCCGGAAGATCTTAGAGCGCTTCCCCTCCCAAGCCAATGCTGAGCCTGGGCACCTTGGAGGGCACTAAGAACCACCTCACTGTCAGCTGAAGGATGACAAGGGAGGGGAGGTGCTTGCTCACAAGATCACGCGTGGGAGGGGGTAGTCACCAACCCTTCCCAAGGTGCTCATGGGGGTCTATTTATAGACTTTCCCAAAAATGGACTGCGAATAGCAAAAATCCTGCTATCCGCAGTCCAACCACGACCGCCATCGATCACGCGTGAGGGGGGGCGAGTGGGACTCGAGGTGTCCATCCCCCCCTCGCGGGAGGTCATACTGACCTCCCTACCTACACCGGGCGAGTGGGAGGATCCCTCCCACTCGCCCAAAGAGGGCGGTGAGTGGGAGGCCTCTCCCACTCGCTCGGCGAGTGGGAGGCCCCTCCCACTCGCTCGGCGAGTGGGAGGGCTGCTCCCACTCGCCCGGCGAGTGGGAGGCCCCTCCCACTCGCTCGGCGAGTGGGAGGGCTGCTCCCACTCGCCCGGCGAGTGGGAGGCCCCTCCCACTCGCTCGGCGAGTGGGAGGGCTGCTCCCACTCGCCCGGCGAGTGGGAGACCCCTCCCACTCGCTCGGCGAGTGGGAGGGCTGCTCGCACTCGCTCGGCGAGTGGGAGGGCTGCTCCCACTTGCCCGGCAAGTGGGAGGGCCCCTCCCACTCGCCCGGATGAGTGGGAGAAATTCTCCCACTCTTTCCGTGGCCTCTTTCGCGGTTTAGGGTTTTGCTCGCTCGCTACCCAGGCTTCGTCCGGGTCGGGTCACACCGATTCGAGAAATATGAGGGTTGTACACAATCCCCGCTCTTTGCGAGCTTGACTCAAGCTCGGAAAGAAAGTCCAACCCACCTATTGAACGAGTTGGTGGGACCCGGAGGGAATCTTTGGAGGGTTCCACCTGATGGCTATATAAGACCCCTCGAAGAGGAGGGTAAGAAGAGCACCCTTCCTGAGCGCTTCCCCCACTCCCTCTTCGAATGAGATGGATCCACCTCGAGACTTCAGGGCTCGCTTCAAAGACTTTGCTGGGAAGGGTTCGTCTGACGTGACGGAGCTTAAAGCTCTGGTCCATGGCCCTCCGTCTTCTCCTACCCGCCCCGCGGTGCGATCGCCTCGGAAGAAGCCCCGCCCCGAGTTGGTGAAGGAGGCTGCGTCATCATCCTTTCGTGGGGTGACCGAGTTTGCCCGCGGACTGGATATGGATATGGTATCGGTTCTCTCCTCCTTCCTGCTTCACACTTGTGGTTATATCTGTCCATGACAACGTGCTTTTTCATTGTTCATAGCTTCTCGCGGATGACCTCGAAGGGATCCGAAGAGTGGTAGAGGGAACGGGTGCAGACGCTCGGGTGAGTCCTATCTCTCTCGTCCGGGAACCTGCCGCCCTCTCGACTGCTCATGATGACTCATCTGCTGGAGGGGGCAAGACTTCGACGGGCCAGTCGAGCCGAAAGGAAGTCTCGTCGCCACCCCACTCTCCTACTGCAATCTCGGAGCCCGTCGGGGACCGTCCCGACGTCTTCGTCCGTCTGAGCCGCTTGGAGACTCTTACCCAGGAGCTGCGGGAGGGGAGGCTATCTTCCGGACCCGACCCCCTCGCCCGTGTTGGCGTGCTGGAGCGTCGGGTGGAGAGGCTGGAGGCTGAACTCAATCTCCTACGAGGGGAGGTCCGGCTCGCATTTGGCGGCATGACGACACCGTTCGAGGATCATTTTCGCCGGGTGGAGGCCTCCGTGCGTACCGTGACCGAGGAGCTCTCCTCAGCCAAGGCATGCTTTGAATCCACGCGTGGGGGGGGTCCCCTTCACCCTGGACCAGGGCTTCTGGAAGTGGACGGCGCGTTAGCCCCCCCCCCCCCCTTTGGGGATGTACTATTTGTTATGTAATAATGAGGATCGACACGTCGCAGCAGCTCGTCTGTTCCGCGGTCGGACTATTTGTTTTGTCATGTTTATGTCGTGTTTGTTTTAATAACTCTGCCGAGTTATATCTCAGTTGAGCTGTCATTATTTGGCTAACTTTCATGCAGGGTGAGCGCAGCAACACTGAGACAGTGGAGTAACAGGCGGGGGATAGGGACCTCGGGTGGACGGTCCAAGGGCGAAGCAGTTGGGTGGTGTGTCAGGGGGGAGACGTAGGCGAAGAGACCCTTCGGTCCGCATCGCTACCTCAGGGGAGAGGGCTGCGAGGCCCTCTCTCCTCTGCCGGGCGAGCGGACCATGAGGTCCACTCCCGTGCACCGGGCGAGTGGACCTCAAGGTCCACTTGCCTATGCTCGGGGCGAGCGGGCCTTGCGGTCCGCTCGCCCGGGGCGAGTGGGCCACCTGGTCCACCCCCCCCCCCCCCCTTCATGCCCTTGGGCGAGTGGATCCCATGATCCACTCGCCTCTCCTTTCACCCCTCCCTTATAAATACGCCCTCCTTCCCCCTTTGGACCTTCACCTTCATTTCCTCCCTTGCCTTGCCTTTCTCCCAGATCCGGCTCTACTCTTTCCTTCCACTCCCACACGATGGCATCCAACCGTTCAGCTGTCAAGAGGAATGGTCGGGAACAAAACGCGGCCAACTTCTCGAAGAGTTCTTTCCCCGTAGGGAAAGTATCCAAGGAGGAGCTCTCCGCCTTTAGGACTTCCTACCTCCCCGAAGGGTGGAAATGCAGATGCCCATCAGGGGGTGAGACCGTCAACTCCTTTTACGATAACTGGCTTGCATTTCCTCTCCTTCAGTTCGAGGCTGGGCTACGGCTGCCCTTGTGGCCTGAGGTGAAGGAGTTCCTGGACTACTTTGGCGTAGTCCCGGCTCAGGTTAACACAAATGCGATCTCGATGTTAACAACTTACGCATGCTATTTGCGGGAGAAGAAGGTGATGTTTAACCTGAACGTGTTCCGCAAGATCTTCACCTTCCGAGCGACCGTTGACGGGGTGTGCTTTCTGACCGGCACACACATGGAGGTGCACGAGACCTCCAACAAGGTCCACCACTGGAACGAGTCATTTGTGTTCGTTCGGGGTGACCTGGGCGGCATCCCCTTCTCCCCCATACAGAGGCCCGAGAAGGTTTGTAAACCCACCTCACTACGTGGGGAGGCTGCTGAGCTGCACTGCTTCCTTAAGGGTGCGAGCTTTGAGGTTGATCACCTCCGGAAGAACATCAATCAACTCACCTACGTGGAACCGGGGGCAGGTACTTGGACCTCGACAACTTGCCTTTCTTATGGCTCATTTCCTCCCATTGCTGCTCAACCCGTCCCAACTTGTGCAGGTGTTCGGTCCCTTCCTCGACGCCTTCCCTCCGCAGGAGGAAGTTCCTCCTCCGCCCATGGGCTCAACGAGGAGGTTGCGGCTGATTCGGCTTCGGCTCCGAAGATACTTGGGTCGAGTCAGAGGAGGGATAAGGAGCGGGTGGTTGAGGAGGGAGCGCCCTCCTCCCCACCGAAGGAGCCGAGGATGCGGCGGGGGAAGGCAGTTTGCCGAAGGGATTCCAGGGTACTGCCTAGGGAGAGGGGGCAACCGAGTGACCCCAACGCATTGGCCAATCATCCCAACTTTGAGATGGGGGGAAAGGCCACGGACCCTCTAGGCGAACCTATCGTCTACTGGGATGAGACGATGAACCGGGTCTCCCTCACCTCCCAGCGGCCTTCGTGGATTGAGGGAGATATCACGGATGGCGCAGCGTATAGCTTTACCTATGGCATCTACGGTCGGCAGGACGCTGCATCTTACCGGGAGATGTCCATGCGTGACCTTGCGTATGCGAGCTCCCAGGCTCAGCTCCGCGCGACCGAACTCTCCCACATGGCCACCCGCCGAGGTCTTAGTCTCTCGCAACGGTCGGTGCGGGCGGACGCGTCGAAGCTGGATGCAGAAGAGAAAGCCACTGACCTTGCGGCTCGCTTGGCCACTGCTGAGAAACTCCTGGAGGAGTCATCCGGGGGCTTGGTTCGTGCCCACCTTAATGAATTTTCCTTTTCTCCTTTTAATTCCTTATTATTCGTAGGTTCTAACTTATTTGCCTTGCCGGTCTGCAGGGACCCGGTGCCGCCGACTCGCTCAGGAGACGATGTGAGGAGTCGGACCAGGAAGTGCAGGACCTGAGGGCTCAGCTTGCCGAAGCGCATAGGTAGTTAAGAGAAGGGGGAGGAGAAGGAGGTGCACCTTCGAGAGCGGCGGGGCCAGCCCCATCTCGACCCGCTGAAGTCGAGCGCGCTCGGGGGAAAATCATGGCGTCAACGGCCCGAGCCCTGGTGAGTCGCCTCCATGACGTGGACGCTATTCGAGACAGCTGGAGGGGGGTCTCCGCCAGCGACATCCTGCCCGAGTTCTTTCCTTCACCTGGGCGATCCGGCTCGCCCCCTAGCAGCGGCGGCTACTCCCCATGGTCGTGAGGGCGGCCTGTGACTTCTTTTTTTTCTCCCGTTCCTCATGGGAACTATGTATTTTTTGTGTTTGTCTTTCTCCTTCAAGCCTACATGTACTAGAAAAGTGAAGTGACAATTCGTGTAGTACATGTTATCAACGAATCAGTAGTTATTTAAACGACTTGTCCCAGCTTATTTTCTTCCTTTACTGCTTGAGGAATTGATACCTTACTTGAATCGATCATCGAGTCGTTGACTGGCCCGATGAGTCTCCCATCTGTCAATATGACTGAGTCTGTGGAATGGTCTCTTTTAGTCAGGGATCCTACCGATTGGAGGTGGAAGTACCCATCCATGTCCTGGGAGTCTTAGCTCAACCGGGGGTGGAGGAACTCAACGCCTTCCCAATCTGGCTGGAGGTGGAAGTATCCATCCATGTCCTGGGAGTCTTAGCTCAACCGGGGGTGGAGGAACTCAACGCCTTCCCAATACGACTGGAGGTGGAAGTACCCATCCACGTCCTGGGAGTCTTAGCTCAACCGGGTGTGGAGGAACTCAACGCCTTCCCAATACGACTGGAGGTGGAAGTACCCATCCACGTCCTGGGAGTCTTAGCTCAACCGGGTGTGGAGGAACTCAACGCATTCCCAATACGACTGGAGGTGGAAGTACCCATCCACGTCCTGGGAGTCTTAGCTCAACCGGGTGTGGAGGAACTCAACGCCTTCCCAATACGACCGGAGGTGGAAGTACCCATCCACGTCCTGGGAGTCTTAGCTCAACCGGGTGTGGAGGAACTCCACGCCTTCCCAATACGACTGGAGGTGGAAGTACCCATCCACGTCCTGGGAGTCTTAGCTCAACCGGGTGTGGAGGAACTCCACGCCTTCCCAATACGACTGGAGGTGGAAGTACCCATCCACGTCCTGGGAGTCTTAGCTCAACCGGGTGTGGAGGAACTCAACGCCTTCCTAATACGACTGGAGGTGGAAGTACCCATCCACGTCCTGGGAGTCTTAGCTCAACCGGGTGTGGAGGAACTCAACGCCTTCCCAATCCAATCGCCAAGCAGCGAGTTGACCTGATACGTCCCCCCTCCACCGGCATGACTTAGCCCGGCGGAGGGTCTCTAGTCAGGGATTTTGAACCTGGATATTCTTCCAGAACCCCTTTCCCATTCATAGTTCTTACCTATTACAACTTACCTACGCTACGCCCCTTTGGGCATCCTGTTACACCTCGCCCTTTTCTGGGCCCCTCCTTACATCTCGCCCCTATCCGGGCACTTCACTACACTTCACCCCTATCTGGGCACGCCGTTACATCTCGCCCCTCCCTGGGCATTTCCTTACACCTCGCCCATTCCGGGCTCACTCTGCTGCCTACTCCTTGGCCATCTTTGTCATCACTTCTTCCACTTCTTCGGCTGCTTGCATCCATCCGATCGTGTTAACTGCAGTAACATAACACTGACGCGCCTCCCGGGGATCTCCCCTGACTCTCACCTGGAGTACTCCGGAGTTGTACTTCAAGCATTGGTGGTAGGAGGACGGCACGCACTTGTACGCGCTGATGAGGGGACGTCCGAAGATGGCGTTGTAACTGCTCGGCGCATCCACGATGACGAACCGGCAGTTCTTTGAAGTTCCCCCCAGGGTGACGAGGAGTTCGACTCCCCCCTCCACCTCCTTCCTCTCCCCGGAGAATCCGAAAAGTGGCCCATCCGATGCTAGCACTCGCTTTGCGTCAACCTTCATTCCTTCAAAAGCCTTCTTGAAGACCACGTTCACCGAGCTCCCGTTGTCGACTAGGATCCGGGAGACGGTGAAGTTCTCGATCGCCGCCTTGATGACCAGCGCGTCGCAGAAGGGGTCCTCATTGGCCGGCAGGTCTTGGGTTGAGAAGGTGATCTTCCCGCTTGAGGGCGGGGATCGAGAAGTCGAGGCGATGCTCCGACGGTATATGGCGTGGAGGCTCCCCTTCCGGGTGGCCTCCTTGCCCGCTCCCCCGTGGATGACCCCGATCCCTCCCAGGGCCCCTACATCGGCCCTCTCTTCACATGGATCATCCTCTTCCTTGTCCTTCCCCTTCTCCCCCGCCCGTGGTCCTTCCAGGCACAACTGCTTTCCCCTTGCTGGGGCTCTTCCTCCTTCCCTCATCTCGAGGAACTCCGGGCAAGCTGCGGTTGCGTGACCCTCCTGCTGGTGGAAGTCGCAGTATAGCAGTGCCAGCTCGCCCCTCGGCTTCTCCCAACGCTCCTTCTTCCTTCCGCCTCTCTTCCGGCCGATGGCCATGGCTTGCAGGGGCTGGACTTGCAGCGGCCCCGAGTTCTGTTGCCACCCTGCTGGGTGGAACCGCCCGTGTCTCCCCTGATAACCTCCTCCTTGGAAGTGGCCCCTTCCTTGGCCCTGAGGGGGACCAACCTGTGACCTCCAAGCTGGTCGGGCGGCTGTCGGTTGCGACTTCCAGCCTTGCTCCTGCCCAACGGGAGGTCCATGTTGTTCTTGACTCCTCACTTCCTCCTTCTTTTTCCCTCCACGCTCTCTCCTTTCCTCCTCAGCTAATCTAGCCACGAACTCTTGATTGGTAGCCTCACACTCGGTCTCACGATCAGCACGCTTCATCAGCTCTTCGAAAGACAGGGGAGGGTCCCGAGTCAGACTCATCCGAAACAGCCCAGGCTGCAGCCCAAGGGTGAAGGCTAGCTGCAGGGTGTGTCCGGGAACCTCGACGACAAGAAGGACTTCCGCCTGGAACCTATCCATGTAGCTCGCCAGCGTCTCCCCTGGCTTTTGCCTGACTGCGAACAAGACCTCCATGCTCTTCCTCCTCTTCTTTGAGGTAGAGAACCTTAACAAGAAACTTCGAAGCAGATCTTCGAAGCGGTAGATGGTTCCCGCCGGAAGCGAGTGGAACCAATCCCTCGCCTTTCCTTGGAACGTGACGGCGAAAAGCCTGCACATGAAAGCGTCCGACATTTGCCTGATCGTGGTCATGTCCTCGAACCACTGAAGATGCTGGAGAGGATCGTTATCCCCTTCGTAGTAGGACACGGCAGGATCGCGAAACCCATCCGGAACGGGGGCTGACATGACCAGCTCGCAGAAAGGGCTCCTCCATTCTTCCTGGCTGGGTGGAGGTGCTCCCATCACTTCCCCGCCGGGGCAGCTGGTCTGGGGCGAACCGTTGAAGAGCACTCGCGCCTGGAGGCTCAAGCCCTCCTCCGAGGCTGGCCCCTTCTCTTGCTGACTGCTTCTCACTTCCACTAGGGGGAGTGAGGGGATCCTAGGTGCAGGTGGTGTTGAGCACTCGCCGCGAGCGGAGGATGCGGCCTGCATGAACTCCAGGATCCTCTTGCTGAATTCGTCGAAGTCGCTCTTCTTCACATACTCGCAAGGTGGAGGCGGGTCTCCCAACTCGTCGCTTCCAGCCATGGGACTTGGCTCAGAGGTTTCCGAACTAGTCGCTTCCACGCTCACCGCACCAGAATGTTGAAACCAGTTTCCCGGTTTCAGCGTTCGAAAGGGGGTTGCGACTAACCCTTACTTGACCTAAGCCTAGACCCTTGACCGGTCACTAAGAACTGAAAGACTTGGACTTGTTGAACACTCGAATCCACAAATGGACCCCTTAAGCTGCAGCGCGGAGGTCCCACCACATACCCGGAAGATCTTAGAGCGCTTCCCCTCCCAAGCCAATGCTGAGCCTGGGCACCTTGGAGGGCACTAAGAACCACTTCACTGTCAGCTGAAGGATGACAAGGAAGGGGAGGTGCTTGCTCACAAGATCACGCGAGGGAGGGGGTAGTCACCAACCCTTCCCAAGGTGCCCATGGGGGTCTATTTATAGACTTTCCAAAAAATGGACTGCGAATAGCAAAAATCCTGCTATCCGCAGTCCAACCACGACCGCCATCGATCACGCGTGAGGGGGGGCGAGTGGGACTCGAGGTGTCCATCCCCCCCCCCCCTCGCGGGAGGTCATACTGACCTCCCTACCTACACCGGGCGAGTGGGAGGATCCCTCCCACTCGCCCAAAGGGGGCGGCGAGTGGGAGGCCTCTCCCACTCGCTCGGCGAGTGGGAGGCCCCTCCCACTCGCTCGGCGAGTGGGAGGGCTGCTCCCACTCGCCCGGCGAGTGGGAGGCCCCTCCCACTCGCTCGGCGAGTGGGAGGGGCCTCCCACTCGCCCTCCCACTCGGCGAGTGGGAGGCCCCTCCCACTCGCTCGGCGAGTGGGAGGCCCCTCCCACTCGCTCGGCGAGTGGGAGGGCTGCTCCCACTCGCCCGGCGAGTGGGAGGGCCCTCCCACTCGCCCGGCGAGTGGGAGGCCCCTCCCACTCGCCCGGCGAGTGGGAGGGCCCTCCCACTCGCCCGGCGAGTGGGAGGCCCCTCCCACTCGCCCGGCGAGTGGGAGACCCCTCCCACTCGCCCGGCGAGTGGGAGGGCTGCTCCCACTCGCTCGGCGAGTGGGAAGGCTGCTCCCACTTGCCCGGCAAGTGGGAGGGCCCCTCCCACTCGCCCGGATGAGTGGGAGAAATTCTCCCACTCTTTCCGTGGCCTCTTTCGCGGTTTAGGGTTTTGCTCGCTCGCTACCCAGGCTTCGTCCGGGTCGGGTCACACCGATTCGAGAAATATGAGGGTTGTACAGGTGGAGTTCCTCTGCCTCTACGTGAGGGTAAGCACCTAAGACGCGGATTGGATCTCCGCCTCAGTTGTTTTGATAAGACGGTGGAGTTCCTCTGTCTCTAGGTGAAGGTAAGCACCTAAGACGCGGATTGGATCTCCGCCTCAGTCGTTTTGATAAGACGGACAAGTTCCTCCACCTATATGTGAAGGTAAGCACATAAGACAGATTGGATCTCTGCCTCAGTTGCCTCAATAAGATGGCTGATTCCCTCTGTCCCTCGGTGAGGGTAAGCACCTGGGACATGGACTGGTTCTCCGCCCCCGCAGGTCGAGTCCTCGACTGGAGACCACTCGCCCGGGCTTGTTGATGTCGGTCGTTGGGTGGCTCGTCGGGCAGATTCGTTTGGGTTGGTAAGGCTCCAGGAAGAGAAGCCGGTCTGAGGATGTGTCGAGTTCCTCCACCTCCAGGTGAGCTCGGCTCCCTGGTAGGAGTGGAGTTCCCTCCCCCTCCAGGTGAGCTCAGCTCCCTGGTAGGAGTGGAGTTCCCTCCCCCTCCAGGTGAGCTCGGCTCCCTGGTAGGAGTGGAGTTCCCTCCCCCTCCAGGTGAGCTCGGCTCCCTGGTAGGTGTGGAGTTCCCTCCCCCTCCAGGTGAGCTCGGCTCCCTGGTAGGAGTGGAGTTCCCTCCCCCTCCAGGTGAGCTCGGCTCCCTGGTAGGAGTGGAGTTCCCTTCACCTCCAGGTGAGCTCGGCTCCCTGGTAGGCGCGGAGTTCCCTCCCCCTCCAGGTGAGCTCGGCTCCCTGGTAGGAGTGGAGTTCCCTCCCCCTCCAGGTGAGCTCGGCTCCCTGGTAGGAGTGGAGTTCCCTCCACCTCCAGGTGAGCTCGACTCCCTGTTAGGTGTGGAGTTCCCTCCCCCTCCAGGTGAGCTCAGCTCCCTGGTAGGTGTGGAGTTCCCTCCACCTCCAGGTGAGCTCGGCTCCCTGGTAGGTGTGGAGTTCCCTCCCCCGCCAGGTGAGTTCGGCTCCCTGGTAGGTGTGGAGTTCCCTCCCCCTCCAGGTGAGCTCGGTTCCCTGGTAGGTGTGGAGTTCCCTCCCCCTCCAGGTGAGCTCGGCTCCCTGGTAGGTGTGGAGTTCCCTCCCCCTCCAGGTGAGCTCGACCCCCTGGTAGGTGTGGAGTTCCCTCCACCTCCAGGTGAGCTCGGCTCCCTGTTAGGTGTGGAGTTCCCTCCCCCTCCAAGTGAGCTCGGCTCCCTGGTAGGTGTGGAGTCCCCTCCCCTTCCAGGTGAGCTCGGCTCCCTGGTAGGAGTGGAGTTCCCTCCCCCTCCAGGTGAGCTCGGCTCCCTGGTAGGAGTGGAGTTCCCTCCACCTCCAGGTGAGCTCGGCTCCCTGGTAGGTGTGGAGTTCCCTCCCCCTCCAGGTGAGCTCGGCTCATAGGAGGGGTGTTTAGTGGAGAAAGATCCGTTCCCCACCTCATTTCGAGTTCGGCTCGACTAGAGGTGTTGAGTCTCCCTCCACTTTCGGTCGAGTTTAGCTCGACCTAAAGGTATTGAGCTTTCTTCACCTCCTGTTGAGCTCGGCTCACAGGAGGGGTGTTTAGTGGAGAAAGTTTCGCCTCTCGCCTTAAGTCAGGTTCGGTTGAAAACTCGGCCAGAGCATCCCGTTGGCAGGGCTCTCCGTGGATTCCTCTAGGGTCCCACCCACTCGTCAAATAGGTGGGTTGGACTTTCTTTCCGAGCTTAAGGCAAGCTCGAAAAGAGCGGGGATTGTGTACAACCCTCATATTTTCCGAGCCGGTGTGACCCGACGCAGGTGAGGTCGTGGTAGAGAAGATGACCGTAACGCAGCGGACCTTGGGTCTAAACCAAAGAGAGAAGGTCCCTCCTCCCCACTCGCCCGCCCCCTTGGGGCGGGTGAGGGAGGTTCCCCCTCCCCACTCGACCGCCCCCTTGGGGGCGGGTGGGGAAGGTTCCCCCTCCCCACTCGCCCGCCCCCTTGGGGGCGAGTGGGGGAGGTTTTCTCCCTCCCCACTCGCCCGCCCCCTTGGGGGCGAGTGGGGGAGGTTCTCCCCCTCCCCACTCGCCCGCCCCCTTTGGGCGGGTGGGGGAGGTTCCCCCTCCCCACTTGCCCGCCCCCTTGGGGGCGAGTGGGGGAGGTTTTCTCCTTCCCCACTCGCCCGCCCCCTTGGGGGCGGGTGGGGGAGGTTCCCCCTCCCCACTCGCCCGCCCCCTTGGGGGCGGGTGGGGGAGGTTCCCCCCTTGGGGGCAGGTGGGGTCTTGAGTAGACTCGTTTGGACCTCCGACAAGAGGGGGAGTGGGTACCTCGAGTCCCACTCGCCCCTTCTCCTGCGTTGCCCGTTCGTGATCGTGGTCGGACTGCGGATAGTAGGATTTTGGCTATCCGCAGTCCATTTTTGGGAAAGTCTATAAATAGACCCCCATGGGCACCTTGGAAAGGGATGTTGGTACCCCCCTCCCCCGCGTGTGAGCAAGCACTACCCCTCCTCTCCCCCTGTCGTTGAAGGTGGACGGTGAGGTGCTCCTTAGTGCCCTCCAAGGTGCCCAGGCTCAGCATTGGCTTGGGAGGGGAAGCGCTCTAAGATCTTCCGGGTATGTGGTGGGACCTCCACGCTGCAGCTTAAGGGGTCCGTTTGTGGACTTAGGTGTTCTCCAAGGGCAAGGTTCTTCGGTTCTTAGTGACTGGTCAAGGGTCTCGCTCAGGTCAAGTAAGGGTTAGCTGCATCCCCCTTGCGAACGTCGAAACCGGGTTACTGGTTTCAACATCTCTAACTAATTTTTATATCTTTTACTGACATTTCTGCTTAAATCATTTGGGCTGGGCTTACCGGATGGTGATGGAATTTCTTGAATACTTATGAAATCATATTTATAGGTATTGAGGTGGAGAACTAATAGCCGGAATTCTTGTCGGCATTAGGTCTCGAGCTTGTGTTCTTCTTGTTATGTATGACCTAAACAATGCCCTATTGTAGATTGAATTTGTATTTGTAAAATTTTATTTATGTTGTATGTCTCACTATAATTTCATTATTCAGGGGAATTCAATGGATATCGTTACTACTGAAGAGACCAACGACACCAACGAAGATAATATTAACCCTGGATCTCCTTTAGCCTCCTATGGTAATGATCTAATCGTTTCCCCTAAATCTTTGTGGTATTCTAGTAGAAAATGCTTTTATGAGCTAGTGTTTATACTATGTTTTGCTTTTTTTTTTGTAGATATGACTACACATTTTCGGATAAATACAATATTTGTGTCAAGGGATGAGTTAATTGCACTGCAAAAATTATTTTACTAAGGGTAAGGAGTGTGATACTTTTTGGGGTGGTATGGCAGAGAATTGTAAACTCAAGGACAGAAAATGAGTTTAACATGGAGTTTAATGCAATGCTAACAACAACAACAACAAAACCCATATAGTCCTCAATCATTGGGGGTATGGGCGGGGGAAGATTGGAAACAGACCTAACCTTTGGAACTATGCACAAAGTGTCTTCTCTCGGAGGAGAAAGACCTAACCTTTGACAATAAATGCACAAAGTGGTTGCTCACAGAGTACCCACTGAAATAGTGGCCCCATATACTGTCGCGTTTGCTGCGGAATCATGCCCTCGAATCAAAGCCAAAGACATCAGAGAGGACAGACCCAAGAATCCATTTTGATTTATGTGCACATAACCATGCTTCCTAAAAATATATGAAAAAAAAAACTAAAGTCTTCACATACAGACAATTGAAGAAATTTCTTGAAGTTTTTATTGGCAACTTAACAACTGTTTGGCGGACTTTTGACCAAATGAATTTAACATGGAGTTTTGGTAGCTCCCTTTGCTTATTTCCTGGAAAAGTGAGTCTTTCTCACATGTTATGTAGTTTTTTCTTCATGGAAGAGTGAAATTTTCATGGCTCCTCACTTTCAGAAATGATTTTTCCCAATTTTTCTTAAATGGTTCTACTGTGCATAGGACTGGGTGTATCATTTTTCATATGCATTAACTGATCTTTAAAATCTAGATATTAAAATGGTTAAATTTTCCATGCATCTACTGATCTTTAAATAAAACTGTAATTTGCAAGACAAGTCTTTTATCTGACATATGTACACACATATGTGCAGGATTCTAATGCAATTCAGAGTAACAAGCGTGGAATAGGTTCTTCAAAAGGAGGTGCTTTTATGTGGGAAATATTCTGGTTTGACTACTCTTCTAGCTTCTAACAGATTCTAGGGAGTGTAGGCATTTGAAATGCTTATTATTTACCATTTTATGTAATTTATGCAGGTTGAAGTATCTGCAGGTAAAGGGAAGCCTTCAATCATTGCAGATAAGGATGTGAGTCTTGATCAAGTAAGCCTTCTCTAATATCTTGGACTAGTTTTTGTTTCTAGCACTTTCTTCTTTTACTTGAAGGTTTACAACTTGGGTAATTTTTCCCCTTCCATACCATTTTCATAGGACTGGATGTATCACCATTTTAATGGCTCTTCAATTGTCTAGTTTTTTTGTAATAATCTAGGCTTTAGTGTACGCACTCTCAGGTAAGATATCGGTTCTTTACTAAATTTTTTTATTAATAACTAAGTGTATAAATATATCAAATCTTATTCAAATATACTTTTCAAATCATATTACTTGCAGGGTTGAAGCTGGATGGGGAATGTTTTGAGCTGCTTGCATAATATTTTGATGTAAGCTTCATAGTTTTTTTATGTAGGTTACATACACCTTTTTGTACTAATGCTTTTATTTTGAGCTAGTTATACTTATTATTTTTGTTAATATGGACTGTACAGCTGCTAATCATGGGAAGATACTAATGTTCTTAATTGTTAATACACCTTTTTGTACTAATGTTCATGTTTTTACTATTTTTTATGTTGGTCTGCGAATAACGATAATATCTGTGAATAAAGAGAGCTGTGAATAGTAATAATCTGCGAATAGCCAAATTCGGTCTGCGGATAACAATCCCCTTTTGTAAAGTGATCACCAATCAATAGAAGAAGAAAAAACGAAAACATAAAACATAGTGTAGAAATAAAACTAGTGATCATGAGTCAACCAAAAATAACAGCAAAACAAACAAAATTAAAAGATGAAAATTGCATGTCAAAGACAATCCGGGAAGGAAAAAATAAAAAGAATAACTTAGAGAGAATAGGGAGAGCACGACCACTGCAGCAAGGCCATGTAATGAAGAATGAAATTATTTGAGAACGATGCAAATGCAAGCAATCACAAACAAATGTGAATGAATGCACGACCAACCCTAAAATGATGATGTGAGAGGATGCAATCAATGCATGCACGCAGTCCGATGAACATGATGTTGATATAAACTCTAATCCTAATGTAATTCATGAGCTTTAACAAAAAGTTGTTTCCGATGAACATTTACTTAAACAACAATATTAAAAACTTGCGCTAATAATTTCAATTGGCTGCAACTAATTTTAATAAGACTATCGGATCACAATTGCACCCATATGAAAGTGGTAGAAATTAAGTATGAGGCAAATACTAAAGACATGCATGTTGAAAGGAAATTAATAACAATTTGAGCAGGTATTACTAGAAAGATAAAGTCGCATTCATACAATGCAAAGAAATGAAAATTAAAAGTAAAATAGCACCAAAAAATTAGCACACAGACGGTGGAGGATGTGGTAGGTGGGCTTGGAACGGTTGTAGGAGCGGTGTGTTGGTTCTGTCATGCCGTTAGCATAGTGATGGCGCGCACGTTTATTCCCGCAGGAGACGGTGAACCCTCGCTCGGACGGCTGATCCGAGCCCACGGTTGCGTCTGGATCGTCATTGCGAGTCGATTTACTATATTTATTTATGTATTTTGAGTTTTATTTAGCGCCCGATCGGGCCGGACGTTATGAGCCGTCCGTTTCGGGATGCCCTAGGTAGTTTTTAATATATATAGGTGGAATTGGGGCTGATTTGGGGTATCGCGGGTTTGCTGAACAGTGGCAGCCGCTCGGTCTTCTTCGTCTGGTGCGACGCCGGCGAACCTCCTCCCTTTGGTGCGACTCCAATAGGTATTTTCGCATCCCCTCCTCCCCTCCCAGCCACTCGCCGCCCCTCCTCCACCCTCCGGCCACCTACATCTCCCCTCTATCCGCTACTCCCAGCCATCGCAGCTCCGTTTCCGCTACTCCCAGCCACCCGTAGTCTCTTCTCCCCTCCCAGCCACTCGCCGCCCCTCCTCCAGCCTCCGGCCACCTACATCTCCCCTCTATCCGCTACTCCCAGCCACCGCAGCTCCGTTTCCTCTACTCCCAGCCACCTGTAGTCCCTTCTCCCCTCCCAGCCACTCGTCGCCCCTCCTCCAGCCTCCAGCCACCTACAGCTCTCCTCTATCCGCTACTCCCAGCCACCCGCAGCTTCTTCTCCACTACTCCTAGCCACCCGCAGCCTCTTCTCCCCTCCCAGCCGTGGACCCACTCCAAAACCAGCCCGCTCCCTTAACTCCCGAGCCTTCCCGCACACGAAACTGAGCCATCCTCGTCCTGATCCACCAGTCCGACGCCCCGCCACTGCTGCAGCCCCAGGATTTTGCAATCAGCCTCTATCCGCCGTCCGCCTGCGCGCGTAAGTTGTATTTGGAGTCATATTTACTATTGCTGAACTTTTGGCACCTTTACTTTGTAGTGAATGTTTATCCCACTGTGTTATTAGTATCGTACCCTGTGAGATTTGCAGGGCTTATTCTGCACGCGCTTAAGTGTTTGCAACTCGCTCGCTTATGAATTAGTGCTTGTTCTCTTTATTTAAAAAAAATTGTGATCGTTCGTGCCCCTGCTAATCTTCTTTATAATAATTAATTACTTGCTGTAATTTGAGCGGACCAGTCTTGCACTACATTACATCTCATCGCATCTAGGTCT
The DNA here is from genome assembly GCA_033032865.1 of Dactylorhiza incarnata. Classification (NCBI taxonomy): domain Eukaryota; kingdom Viridiplantae; phylum Streptophyta; class Magnoliopsida; order Asparagales; family Orchidaceae; genus Dactylorhiza; species Dactylorhiza incarnata. The sequence goes on along the minus strand of JAWHQI010000094.1, from coordinate 8,407,142 downwards.
GCATTTAGAAAACCCCTCCCGAGTCGGCCTCCCACTGCATCAAATTGGCATCAGAGACCAAGGTTGGGGCCACATTTATATGCGTAGTGGTGGGTCTTATAGGGTCTTTAGGTTCATTTATGTCTAGCTATCATCGTCGTTCGTCTCCGTTATTTGGGGATCCCGAGTCCACCTATGGCCGATCTCGTAGAGCCCCTTTAGAAAAACCCTCATGTTATCATGATAATTATTATCGCTTATCGCACACCACTCCTAGAGATCGTGTCGACCCCTCGACGCAATTCCATTATGCTAGACATGATCACCACGACGAGAGGTCCTCACGTTATCATCGTTATGCCTCTCCGCGACGTTATGATGATAGAGTTGACTATCGTTCAGGGCGTCGTCGTTACACATCTCCTTTAGTTGAGGAATCTGAGTTCGGATATAAGCAACCACCACTGCACGTTCGTAGAACCTATACCCACCCACGAGCACAATCTGAATATGATAAGAACTATTGCCTTGATGACCCTCAGGAACCCTGTAGAGATCACCATCGCCAGGATCACAACACATGTCGAGACCCTCCTAGTGTTCCACAATTAGAGTTACCTGAGGCCGAATTTCAACGTTTAGCTCTTGACCGTTTTGATCTCTTAGACGCTCACTTTGATCAGATAAGATCTACATTAGGAAGAAAGCCTTGGAATTTGGGTCAAGTCACCGATGTTTCTAATAGTACTCCCCCCGACATGAGAGGCCCGACCTCTGATTTTGATACGTCTCACTTTGATGAGACTCATTGCCCATGTGTTCTTGAGATTGAATCTGATCATGACCTTATGATACAGGTGGATAGTGATACTAGTATGACTAGTGAGCGTGGTCACGTGAGTGAGGCTGAGCGATCCAGTGACACTATGACGTTATATCCATCCTTCACAAGCCATTTAGACCTAGTGTCCCCTTTGGGCAGAGACACCGTTTTCGACACTGTCGTTTGACCCACACTTGAGTCTGGACACTCCCTTCTCATCCTTTAGTATCATCTCGAGTAACATCACTACTGAGAGCCGAGAGCATAGTATTGACTTCATAGGGACTGCCTCCCTCGCACATTTGAACACTACCTCTATCAGCGATACTCATCTGGGGGTTCATGAGGATATCATTGACTTTGTTGTAGGTGACCTACTTGCTCCCATAGATACTACTGTTATTGGTGCCTTCCTCTTGGTGGACTATCATATCGTTATCGACCTCCTCGAGATTAAGTCCATGAGAGGCTCATTTGGCGAGCTTCCCTGCCTGCACTTTAGAGATGGGTCGCGTATCCGCACTAGTGACCATCTCACACGTGATGACTTTTGGTATACACCCCCTGGTGAGCCCCCTGGCGGGCTTTATCATTTAAAAGATACTCATTACACCCGTGCATCGCACTACTTTGTCACCATCTTCGACGTCCCCACGGGAGATGACATTAGCCACGTCGGATCTTTCTATCGACCACCTGGTGAGCCTCCTGATAGGCCACCCCACGTTAGGGATATCCAAACCATTGTCAGGCTTTCCCTTAGGAAGTGTGTCGGGTATGTTATGCTCCATTTGCATCATTCACTTCATGGGTTGGTTGAGTCATTCATCTATCATGTGCATGCACTTTATGAGTCGGTCTCTAAGAGAATTGCAGCTAGTAATGGTTATTATAAAGACCGAGTAGACCAGCACAAACGTGAACAAATTTTTGAGGCGGGAGAGCAGGTGTTGATTCACATTTGACCAGAGAGGCTTCCACAAGGGCCCGCAAAGAAACTAAGCGCTCGCCGAATGGGCCCCTACACAATCACGCGGTGGATCGGTACGAACGCATATGAGATCGACATTCCTCATGGTATGGGCATCAACCGAGTATTCAACGTAAAAGATTTGATTCCATACTACGAGAGCGCGTGTATGTGGACCCTTTCCCCACTCCCACACATGAGCTTTGCCACCTTCAGTCCCCACCAGCCCTACCCCGGCCCCACCCGATGAGTCACTCCAGGAGGTTCACCCGGCACCAGCGGCGGTCCCGCCGAGCCAGCAGTCAGACGGAGATACATTACAGTCAGAGACACCGGTTCCTACCAACGACATATTTCAGATCATGGGCCACGACTTCTACACCGTTGGCGGACGACCCATTGTCCGCTATCTTGTTCGTTGGAGCGGTCGCCCGCTATACGATGCTACATGAATTTCTTCAGAGGAGCTCGAGAGACTCGCCCCGCAGCTTCGCCGAGAGTATGGCCATCTTCACTCACCGGAGTTGAGTGCTTTCAAACCGGGGAGAGTTGATGGCGCGCACGTTTATTCCCGCAGGAGGCGGTGAACCCTCGCTCGGACGGCTGATCCGAGCCCACGGTTGTGTCTGGATCGTCGTTGCGAGTCGATTTACTATATTTATTTATGTATTTTGAGTTTTATTTAGCGCCCGATCGGGCCGGACGTTATGAGCCGTCCGTTTCGGGATGCCCTAGGTAGTTTTTAATATATATGCGGAATTGGGGCGGATTTGGGGTATCGTGGGTTTGCTGAACAGTGGCAGCAGCTCGGTCTTCTTCGCCTGGTGCGACGCCGGCGAACCTCCTCCCTTTGGTGCGACTCCAATAGGTATTCTCGCATCCCCTCCTCCCCTCCCAGCCACTCGCCGCCCCTCCTCCACCCTCCGGCCACCTACATCTCCCCTCTATCCGCTACTCCCAGCCATCGCAGCTTCGTTTCTGCTACTCCCAGCCACCCGTAGTCTCTTCTCCCCTCCCAGCCACTCGCCGCCCCTCCTCCAGCCTCCGGCCACCTACATCTCCCCTCTATCCGCTACTCCCAGCCACCGCAGCTCCGTTTCCTCTACTCCCAGCCACCCGTAGTCCCTTCTCCCCTCACAGCCACTCGCCGCCCCTCCTCCAGCCTCCGGCCACCTACAGCTCTCCTCTATCCGCTACTCCCAGCCACCCGCAGCTTCTTCTCCACTACTCCTAGCCACCCGCAGCCTCTTCTCCCCTCCCAGCCGTGGACCCACTCCAAAACCAGCCCGCCCCCTTAACTCCTGAGCCTTCCCGCACACGAAACTGAGCCATCCTCGTCCTGATCCACCAGTCTGATGCCCCGCCACTGCTGCAGCCCCAGGATTTTGCAATCAGCCCCTATCCGTCGTCCTCCTGCGCGCGTAAGTTGTATTTGGAGTCATATTTACTATTGTTGAACTTTTGGCACCTTTACTTTGTAGTGAATGTTTATCCCACTGTGTTATTAGTATCGTACCCTGTGAGATTTGCAGGGCTTATTCTGCACGCGCTTAAGTGTTTGCAACTCGCTCGCTTATGAATTAGTGTTTGTTCTCTTTATTTAAAAAAATTGTGATCGTTCGTGCCCCTGCTAATCTTCTTTATAATAATTAATTACTTGTTGTAATTTGAGCGGACCACTCCTGCACTACATTACATCTCATCGCATCTAGGTCTGCATTTAGAAAACACCTCCCGAGTCGGCCTCCCACTGCATCACATAGAAATGTGGAATGCAAATTTTAGAGACTTTTGCGGCTTCAGGATCGGGGAAAATAGCTCGCAAATACTACCGCTAAGAATGGAGGGGTTGGGGCATGCTACAGTAAGGGGAGGAGGGGCTAGGAGTTTAGAGGAAGAGAAGAGAGGAGGGGAACAAGGTTGTATAGGTTGAGAAGGGGGAGGCGGGTTACTGGATGGACAAGGGAGAAGAAAGTAGTGGTTGGAGGGTTGGAGGGGGGGGGGGGGCGGCTGTGAGGTCAAGTGTGACCGACGGAGGCGATAAGGGGTTCTGGCAAGCTCGCCAGAAATGCCCATGGGCAGAGATATGGGAGGGAGGCAGACGTGTTAGGCTGTAGAGTGAGTAGCAAGATTGAGGAAGCACGACTAGCACAAGCGGCAACAGTTAATGAAGAGGCGTAGACGGCTCCAGCGTTCGACACCTTAAGGAGGAAAGGACCATGACATCGCACAGCTGGGAGGGAGGAGTTAGCACCACCTCGGACCGGGCAGCATCTGATTGTCCATCCGACGATCCAAAATTTTTGATAACGAAAAATCGACTAAAAGATGTGGGGCCGATCTCCAATATTCTCCCTGACTCAGAAGCATTCATCTCCGATGAATGAAAATTGGTATGCTTATGATGCAGCTGAGGCAATAATTGATGTAACTCCGCGAACTCTGATGTTGCCGCAATATCATAGCTCCTGGTAGATGTCGTGCCCACTAGAAATCATTATACCACAGAAGTTGTTGAGGGTCTCACAAATGAAGTTGTTGTAGAGGTGAAAGGTAAAGTTACAGTGGAGGCTAAGGCTGCCGGTACAGGTGAACCTGAGGCAGAGTTGGAAGATGAAGCCGGGGGAAGGCGTACATTCCCCAAAACTAGGTGGCTCAACATCTAGAATCAAAATTTCTATATTTAATACGGGATTACTCATATTCCTAGGAATATCAAGCTTATAAATTTTAATGCAGGGTTGGGCGGTGAGTGTGGTTGTAGGCTATGCAAACCCTAAGATGTAGTGTCGGGGAAAAACTAACTAAAGCCCTAGGATGATGCAATCTTGCAAAGCTAAGTCCAACAATTGATTGCAATTAATAAGAATTCATAACAAATCTATCACAAATATCACAGTTAATCACGGAAAAAATTAAAAATAACTTGCAAGTTTTGGATTGTGTGTGCGATAGTGTTAGAAATTTAATACACAGTAAAATGAGTCCACAAGTCAAGTAATATCAAGGAGAAGTGAAGAACAATATGAACTACGTGCAAAATAAAAACTCGGATGAGCATAAGAGTTCATAGATGATGGAAGGTGATTAGGTTGTAACACCCCATTTTTTTCCTTGATTAAGAAATATTAGGGTCAGGACAAGTGGTAGCATGAAGCTAAAGCGAGCGATAGGAGTTAACGCCGGCGGTAGTCTTTTGCCTTGTTCAGACGACATAGGCTATGTCGTCGAGAAGTGTGACCGACGGAGGCGATAAGGGGTTCTGACAAGCTCGCCAGAAATGCCCATGGGCAGAGATATAGGAGGGAGGCAGACGTGTTAGGCTGTAGAGTGAGTAGTATGATCGAGGAAGCATGACTAGCACAAGCGGCAGCAGTTAATGAAGAGGCGGAGACGGCTCCAAGGTTCGACACCATAAGGAAGAAAGGCCCATGACATCGCACAGTTGGGAGGGAGGAGTTATCACCACCTCGGACCGGGCAGCATCTGATTGTCCATCGGACGATCCAAAATTGTTGATAACGAAAAATCAACTAAAAGATGTGGGGCCGATCTCCAATATTCTCCCTGACTCGGAAGCATTTATCTCCGATGAATGAAGATTGGTATGCTTATGATGCAGGTGAGGCAATAACTGATGTAACTCCACGAACTCTGATGTTGTCGCAATATCATAGCTCCTGGTAGAAGTCGTGCCCACTAGAAGTCATTATACCACAGAAGTTGTTGAGGGTATCACAAATGAAGTTGTTGTAGAGGTGAAAGGTAAAGTTACAGTGGAGGCTAAGGCTGCCGGTACAGGTGAACCTGAGGCAGAGTTGGAAGATGAAGCTGGGGGAAGGCGTACATTCCCAAAAACTAGGTGGCTCAGCATCTAGAATCAAAATTTCTATATTTAATACGGGATTACTCATATTCCTAGGAATATCAAGCTTATAAATTTTGATGCAGGGTTGGGCGGTGAGTGTCGTTGTAGGCTATGCAAACCCTAAGATGTAATTTCAGGGAAAAACTAACTAAAGCCCTAGGATGATGCAATCTTGCAAAGCTAAGTCCAGCAATTGATTGCAATTAATAAGAATTCATAACAAATTTATCATAAATATCACAGTTAATCACGGAAAAATTAAGAATAACTTGCAAGTTTTGGATTGTGTGTGCGATAGTGCTAGAAATTTAATACACAGTAAAATGAGTCCACAAGTCAAGTAATATCAAGGAGAAGTGAAGAACAATATGAACTGCGTACAAAATGTAAGAAAAGAAACCAAATAAAAACTCGCATGAGCATAAGAGTTCGTAGATGATGGAAGGTGATTATGTTGGAACACCCCATTTTTTTCCTTGATTAAGAAATAGAAGTGTCAAAACAAGTGGTAGCAGGAAGCTAAAGCGCGCGGTAGGAGTTAACGTCGGCGGTAGTCTTTTGCCTTGTTCAGACGACATAGGCTATGTCGTCGAGAAGTGTGACCGACGGAGGCGATAAGGGGTTCTGACAAGCTCACCAGAAATGCCCATGGGCAGAGATATAGGAGGGAGGCAGACGTGTTAGGTTGTAGGGTGAGTAGTAAGATCGAGGAAGAACGACTAGCACAAGCGGCAGCAGTTAATGAAGAGGCAGAGACGGCTCCAGGGTTCGACACCATAAGGAAGAAAGGCCCATGACATCGCACAGTTGGGAGGGAAGAGTTAGCACCACCTCAGACTGGGCAGCATCTGATTGTCCATCCGACGATCCAAAATTGTTGATAACGAAAAATCGACTAAAAGATGTGGGGCCGATCTCCAATATTCTCCCTGACTCAGAAGCATTCATCTCCGATGAATGAACATTGGTATGCTTATGAAGCAGGTGAGGCAATAATTGATGTAACTCCACGAACTCTGATGTTGCCGCAATATCATAGCTCCTGGTAGATGTCGTGCCCACTAAAAGTCATTATACCACAGAAGTTGTTGAGGGTCTCACAAATGAAGTTGTTGTAGAGGTGAAAGGTAAAGTTACAGCGGAGGCTAAGGCTGCCGGTACAGGTGAACCTGAGGCAGAGTTGGAAGATGAAGCTGGGGGAAGGCGTACATTCCAAAAAACTAGGTGGCTCAGCATCTAGAATCAAAATTTCTATATTTAATACGGGATTACTCATATTCCTAGGAATATCAAGCTTATAAAATCTGATGCAGGGTTGGGCGGTGAGTGTGGTTGTAAGCTATGCAAACCCTAAGGCTCCGTTCGTTTCGCAGGAATTGATATGTAGGAATTGGTATTGACTTCAATTCAAATTCCCATAGGAATTGGAATTGAAGTCAATTCCAATTCTGTCGTTCGCCTAAATTCAGGAATTATGACACGGGAATTGGAATTAGTAATTCCACTGTTTGGCTTCATATTAAAAAAAATTCGTCTGAACGAGAATTTTTCGCCCGAACTTGAATATTTCGTCTGAACGCGAATTTTTCGCCCGAACGCGACTTTTTCGCCCGATAACGAATTTTTTCGCCCGAACGCGAAATTTTCGCCAGAACGCGAATTTTTCGCCCGAACGCGACTTTTTCGCCCGAACGTGAATTTTTTCGCCCGAACACGAATTTTTCGCCTGATCGAGATTTTTTTCGCCCGAACGCGAATTTTTTGCCCGAACGCGAATTTTTCGCCCGAACACGAATTTTTCGTGCGAAAAAATCGGGTTCGGGCGAAAAAATCGCGTTCGGGCGAAAAAATCCGCGTTCGGGCGAAAAATTCGAGTTCGGGCGAAAAATTCGCGTTCGGGCGAAAAATCCGCGTTCGGGCTAAAAAATTCGCGTTCAGGCGAAAAAGTCGCGTTCGGGCGAAAAATTCGCGTTCGGGCGAAAATTTCGCGTTCGGGCGGAAAAATTCACGATCGGGCGAAAAAGTCGCGTTCGGGCGAAAAAATTCGCGTTCGGGCGTAAAATTTGCGCTCGGGCGTAAAATTCGCGTTCGGGCGAAAAATTCGCGTTCGGTCGAAAAATTCGCGTTCGGACGAAAAATTCGCGTTCGGACGAAAAATTCGCGTTCGGGCGAAAAATTCGCGTTTGGGCGAAAAAATTCGCGTTCGGGGGAAAAATTCGCGTTCGGTGGGAAAATTCGCGTTCGGGCGAAAATTCGCGTTCGGGCGAAAAATTCGCGTTCGGGCGAAAAAATTCGCGTTCGGGCGTAAAAATCGCGTTCGGGCGAAAATTTCGCGTTCGGGCGAAAAAATTGCGTTCGGGCGAAAATTCGCGTTCGGGCGAAAAATTCGCGTTCGGGCGAAAAAATTCGCGTTCGAACGAAAAATGCGCGCACGAACGAAAAAATCGTCCGTGGGAATCACGAATGAAGACCTCGTGAGGTAAGAATTGAAGTGGTCGTTTTTCTTCTATAATCAATTCCCACGGGAATTGAAATGAATTCCAATTCCATGATAATTCTATGGCCGCCGAACAGTCACAATCGGAATTGGCAATTGAATGTCAATTCTAAAGCCCCAATTCCAACGAAACGAACGGAGCCTAAGATGTAGTGTCGGGGAAAAACTAACTAAAGCCCTAAGATGATGCAATCTTGCAAAGCTAAGTCCAACAATTGATTGCAATTAATAAGAATTCATAACAAATCTATCACAAATATCACAGTTAATCACGAAAAATTTAAAAATAACTTGCAAGTTTTGGATTATGCGTGCGATAGTGCTAGAAATTTAATACACAGTAAAATGAGTCCACAAGTCAAGTAATATCAAGGAGAAGTGAAGAACAATATGAACTACGTACAAAATGTAAGAAAAGAAACCAAATAAAAACTCGCATGAGCATAAGAGTTCGTAGATGATGGAAGGTGATTAATAATGCATCAAACATCAGTTCATTTTCTTGATCAGATTTTTCATCTATTCTACTCATTAATTATTCATTACTATCATTTATATCTCTTAAAAAATAGAATTAATGTAGTCACTTGCATCATATTTATGCCTTAACACTCGATTATGTTTCACATACGCTAAATCATGCAAAAATTATTGAGTTCTTACATTATTTCTTTCTTTTTTGAGTTCTTACATTATTGTTTGGAGCCTTAGGCACGCCTCAGGCGCGTTGCGTCTATCATCGATTTACTACAGTGAAATGATCGGTAGTTTGTTGTTATGACACCGAAAAATAATCGACTATTCGACGAACATTGATCGACCAATAGTGTTTCTGAAGAACTGTAAAATCCTTGGCTAGTGCTCTTCGCGAGAAGGCAATCGTCGAATGAATAGTTTATTGTCAAAAACTATTCGACTATTGAATAGTAATAGCTGAACAACACCTGATGAACAGTAAATTCCGCAAAGTGAAATTAATCTTTGGGAAATAGCGGTTGGTAAATATAAGAATACAACACAAAATATACAAGATATATAACTCACAAGAGCTAGATAATCCTTTGAATGGCAAGTGAAGTTTTATCTCATCTGAAATAAGAGAAAAGAGAAAGAAGAGCTAGAGAGCTCTAAAGAAAGAGTCTCTGAGTTCATCATAGAGTAAACATTGTGGAAAAGTCATCAATTCTATCATCCTCTACGAATTCTAAGAGTCTCTCTAAAAGACTATGTTTGGTTCTAAGTTCGTATTGGTTCTAAGTTGTCGTATTGGCTCTAAGTTATCGTATTGGTTCTAAGTTGTCGTATTGGTTCTACGTTGTCGTATTGGTTATAAGTTGTCGTATCGGTTCTAAGTTGTCGTATCGGTTCTAAGTTGTCGTATCGGTTCAAAGTTGCCGTATCGGTTCTAAGTTGTCGTATCGGTTCTAAGTTGTCGTATCGGTTCTAGGAGTTTCCTTATCAAAAGATTTCAGCTTCGATGGAAATAGTGATTTTTCCCACAGTGGTGGAAGAGTGGTACCCAGGTTTTGTGGAACCGCTATAAATTTTGTCTCCTCTCTATAGCTTTATGTTTTTATTTCCGCGTTTATTTTACTTTCTATCATTTGTCTGTGAATGTGTTGTGTATATCCATTGTTTTAAATGTTCTCCGACATGTCCGACATGTCTCCCGACGTGTCATTTTTTAGGGCAAAACGATATGTTTTTCTAAAAAAATAAATTGTCTTTTTGTAAAATATAGGCCGACATGTTTGATTTTTTTTGATATATCGGCAGACACGACTTTTAAATATATCGCCCGCTATTTTATTTTATGTTATATTACCATACTAGCAGCATGTTTAAATCGCCTATGAATATTATATTATGTATGTTTAAATCAATTAGAATTATTGTTTCGATTTTTTTAACGTTTTATTCTTACAACCAATTTTGTATAATTGTTACACAATTTTTTAATTTCATATTTCAAAAAATATGAAAATATTTAATGCATTTATTACAAAAATTATGAAACTACTTAAATCTTCTTTATGTGCAATAAACGTATTGTTATCAAATAAAATTATTGTATACTATTAATTAGATTTACAATGTATCACTTTGTATTTGTTAATAATATTTTATCTTAAATACTATTCGATTTTATTTTGTAATATAAATGGCTCATTTTTTCTCTATTTGTTATATTATTTTTCTATTTTTATAATTTAAAATAAATAATTATGAAAATGCGGATTGGGAGGCTCGTGGCAGGCGGCTTAAGGGGAGGGAGGATGGTGAGGAGACCTAGGGCAGAAAGAAGCAGGCGGCTCAAGGACTGGGAAAGGTGAGAAGGGATGGGGGCACAAAGAAGGCGTGTGGTTGGGTTAACTTGACGGGCTCAAGAGTGTTGTCGATGATGATGCTCTGGACGAGGATGGAGAGGCGTGTAGGCTGCTGGATGTCGAGAGAGACGCGGTTTTGGACGGATGGGCACGTGAGGGTCAGAGCGGGTTTGCTCGATGGAGACGCCGACTGCTCTATGGAGAAGATGGACTGACCTCTGGAAGGGAGCGTCGTTGGGGAAGGGGCGTCGGATGCAAATGCTGCGACTAGAAGGGGTTACCGTTGGTCGTGCGGAAGGAGACGAGCGGGCTACTGCTGGTCGTGCAGAAGGAGTTGAGCGGGCTGCTGCAGGTCGTACGAAAGAAGTCGAGCAGACTACTGCAAGTCGAACGGGCTGGGAGGAGCGGCAGACTTGTTGTTCTATGGAAGGAGTCGAACGGGCTGCTACAGGTCGGAACGAGAAAGCAGCGAAAGTGGCTCAGAGGAAAAACATCGACTGAAACTGGAGGAGGAAGATGATGGCTTGGAAGAGACTTCGACAGAGGAATGGCGTCGGCGGAAGAGGACCAAAAAGCTCTGATACCAAAATGTTATGGGCTTCTTTGTCGGTGGATTGATGGTGGCGGGGATACAAGGGCAAGCCCTAGAATGATGGAGGAGATGCGAGAAAACGAAGCTTAGGGAAGAGGGAAAGAGGAAACCCTAGAGGAGGAGGAGAGGGCTTGAGGTAGAGGGAGGGGAATTAGAGAGAGAAGAAACTTTCATTAATTCATTGATTGATCCCTCATTAAATACTAATGGCATATATATAACAAGTCCCCCCCCCAGGGGTAATCCCGTAATTATATTAAGCTGCATAAAAATACATGGAAATATTAAAAGGCCGAAAATACTCATATGACTCAATAGGACTCGACTGATACAATACGACTCAATATAATAAAACTCTAATACTAGATAACTAACGGTGTGGGATCCATAACAGATACACTAAATAATATTTCAAAGAGTAAAACTTGATAGATTCAAAGGAGGTCATACAGGTGGACAGCTTCTATGTAGAGGATGAAGTTTTGAAATGATTCATGAAACTTAAAGGCAAATAATTTGTGTACTTCCACAGTTAAAGCACCTGAAAACACAAACGAAATCAAACCTCAGGCCTCAATATCCACGCTGGAGGAACTTTCAGCAATCCCTTTGTTTAGTGCTCTTTCAACCCTTGCTTCAAAAGGAGTTGCATGACAATTTATCATCCTATCCTGCACAATAAAAGAAAATCAGCATTGTTCAAGCTTTCATCCCAAATGAGTTCATGTATTATGTTACACAATCGTACCTCTCTATACTTGCTTGTTGTGTTTGGAATCCCTCTTATCTCGGAGAAGGAACTCCATGAATAAACTAACTCCTTTTTATCAGGGAAATCCAAGTCCCTGCTTCTGTTAGACTCCTCGGACATTATGACATCCTTATTATTATCAGTTTCTTCAACCGCAAAACTCACTTCTCTCCTCACAGCTAGCATTTTTCCATCCCCAATAGGATTGTCCTTAACTTTTGATTTCTTTTTCTTCTTCCCCAGTTCAACTATCACATTGTTCTTCTGGATGGCCTCAGTCACTTCCAAATGACTACTCAAACTCCCCACAATCTTCTCCTCAATCTCCACCGACTCCGAGACCACATCTTTGCTCGAGATTCTTGTAGATCGACTACTCTTCTTGCTTATTTCCATTTTCTTCACTCTATTCTTAGTTGTCTTTTGTACCTTCTCCTCCTTTGTTTGATTTTCATCTTCATTAATCATGGCTGAGGGCCTTGTCACTCTCCCCAACCTAAGAGGCACCACTGGCTCCAGGGCCTCATCTTTCCATGAAATATGGGCAGATCCACCACCCCTCTTGGTGCGCGCCGGCCCTTTCCCTCCATCTTTGACTAGCCCATCTACTATCTCTAGAGCTTCGTCGCCTTCCTTAGGCATTGACAAAGCCTTCGCAGCCCGCCTAGTCTTACGCTTCTCAGCCATAGGCTCCAATGGTGCGCCTTTAGTCAAAATCGTACAAGGATCAGCGGAACTTTTGACACTAGTCCTCCCTCTCCCTCCATTCTTAGTTGGCCCTTCCGCATTCTCGTGCACGACCCCCCTCTCCTCGTCCTTTTCCTTCAAAACACCGACCCCGATGGTATCCCCTTCCGCCGCCACCGGCTCCAAGGCCTTGTTATTTCTAGAAGCCCCTATAGATACAATGCCCCTCTTTCTCTGGGCCCGCCCCTTCTGATGATTCTCATTTAGCTCGTCGGGATTCTCCTTAACATCAACATCTTGCTTAATTGAACCTCTCGCAGAGTAAGAACCAACCTTTCCGGCGTGTTTCTCTGGCTCCACCACCTTCTCCTCCTCCATTGGAGAAGTTACAGCTGCAGACACTATCCGCCGTCCGCGTCTCGTCCGAGGCTCTGGGGCCAAAGTTGGGGCTGAAATCTCCTTAACATCAACATCTTGCTTAATTGAACCCCTCACAGAGTAAGAACAGCCCTTTCTGGTGTGTTTCTCTGGCTCCACCGCCTTCTCCTCCTCCATCAGAGAAGTTACAGCCGCAGTCACTATCCGCCGTCCACGTCTCGTCCGGGGCCCTGGGGCCAAAGTTGGGGTTGAAATCTCCTTAACATCAACATCTTGCTTAATTGAACCTCTGGCAGAGTAAGAACCACCCTTTCCGGCGTGTTTCTCTGGCTCCACCGCCTTCTCCTCCTCCATCGGAGAGGTTACAGCCGCAGTCACTATCCGCCGTCCACGTATCGCCCGGGGCTCTGGGGCCAAAGTTGGGGCTGAAATCACCTTAACATCAACATCTTGCTTAATTGAACCTCTCGCCGAGTACAAACAGCCATTTCCGGCGTGTTTCTCTGGCTCCACCGCCTTCTCCTCCTCCATAGGAGAAGTTACAGCCGCAGTCACTATCCGCCGTCCACGTCTCGCCCGGGACTCTGGGGCCAAACTTGGGGCTGAAATCACCTTAACATCAACATCTTGCTTAATTGAACCTCTCGCCGAGTAAGAACCACCATTTCCGGCGTGTTTCTCTGGCTCCACCGCCTTCTCCTCCTCCATCGGAGAAGTTACAGCCGCAGTCACTATCCGCCGTCCACGTCTCGCCCAGGGCTCTGGGGCCAAAGTTGGGGCTGAAATCTTAACTGAAATAGAGGTCTTATGACCGATCGTGATGATATCGCCGTCGGTGAGGGGAAAGGGAGCGTTGGGGGAGATGACCGCACTATTGACGGCGGTGCCATTTGAGGTGTCGAGATCCGTGACGGCCCACCGGGAGATCCCCCGGTGGAATGCAACGGTCAAATGCTTCTGGGAGATTCCAGGATCCTTGATGGCGAGAGTATTTCCGCGGATGACGCGGCCGATGCGGATGACGCTCCCATGACTGCAGTAGAGGGTTTCTCCCTTCTTAGGGCCTTCATCGATGGACATGATAATGCTGGGGTTCTCCATGGAGAAGACACCGGAGGGAGAGAGTAAATCCTAAACCTAGAAATTCCGGGGAGGTTGAGAGAAGAAGAAGAAACTAGAGTAGAGATTAGACTGAGAGACGTTAGTTGATCGTCTAGGGAAAAAAAGATTTAAAATCGAGTCAAAAAAAAGTATATTTAACTATTTAAGCGCGTTCCGTATTTTATGATTTATATAAAATCACATTCAAATTTGAACACGGTGGCAAAATAGATTTAGGAAAAAATCTTGATTTTGCCTATTATCCCACCGTGGATGGTGACCCGCGATCAGGAATCTATTATCATTTTTTGCCTTCCGCAATTTTCCGTCCCTGTGCCCACGCATAGTGCTCCCGCTAGGTTTTACGATTTTCTCCTCCATCTCCAACAAAGCTTGCGGCCTTCTCCTCCAGAGGCGACGAAACAGGCCACCTTCTCCTCCAACGCCAACAAAGCAGACGACCTTCTCCTCCATTGCCAACAAAGCATGTTGCGTTCTCCTCCATAGTCGAAGAAGCAAGGCGACCTTCTCCTCCAACGCCGACGAAGCAGGCCACCTCCTCAATCACTGACGAAGTACACGTCCTTCTCCTCCATCGCCGACGCAGTTCTCGACCTTCTCCATCCTAGGCGTTGGTATAGCTTAAAGCTGTAGATTTTTTTAATAAAGTTGTAGATCCACCTTCCTGCAATTTTTTTTCTGCAATTTTTCTGCAAAATCAACGGCGAATCACGCGTCCTTCTCCTCCATTCTTCCTGCAATTTTTTTTTAAACTGTAGATCCATCTTCAATAATCGATTTGCCTTTGAAAAACCTATAGATTCATCTTCAAATCTTTATTTTGCTTTGAGTTAACGGTAGATCCATCTTCTTTGCTGGTTTGGGTTTGATAAAACTATTGAATCCTTTGTTGATTTTTTTAACAGTTAAGTAAACCTTGGACACTATTTTTTCACTGCCACTGTTTTTTCCAACATTCTTCACTGCCACTATTTTTTGCATGTAGTTCAGGAGATTGAGTTAGGTAATAGACCGACAACCCACTTCAGCAAAGATGGGTGGAAGAATTTGGTAATGAAATTCAAAGAGCGTACCGGGCTATTATATGATCGTGCTCATCTGAAAAACAAATGAGACCAATTAAAACGAGAGTGGAAATTATGGAGGCACTACAAGAAAATTAGGTTTTAGCTACACTTTTATTAGCCACGGAGTAAAAATCGTGGCTAATACTAATGCATTAGCCACGACAAAGAAAACTGTGGCTAATATGTATGTTTTAGCCATGGGCATATAAATTGTGGCTAATACGAAGGTATTAGCCACGATAATCCATAATCCGTGGCTAATACTAAAAATATTAGCCACGACAAATCATAATCCGTGGCTAATACTTTAGTATTAGCCACGAAAAATTATACTCTGTGGCCAATTAGCCATTGATATTTAATTGTGCGCGCATACTCATTAACCTAATCCCGTCTCCACTCTCTCGCAGATCGCATTAAGGGAAAAGTGTCTGTCGGATATATTGAGTAACCCAAAAAATAGAGTGAAGTATAAGATGATGAATGCTGGTTCTTTTCACTTCTTTTCTTTGATAATGCAGAATTCAACATTTTTTATACAATAAATCCTTAGTCTATATTTAATCTATTTTCTATTTGTATAACCTTAAAGCAGTTGAGTCAATCCGTTCTCAACTTCGAGAGGAAATGCAGTCTCAGTTTGATGTTCAAATTGCTCAAATGAAGACACAAATGGAGGCACAACTTAAAGTTCAAATGGAAGAACAAATGGCACGCCTACAACAAGAGATGTGAGCTCATTTTGAGTGTGTTGGCTACCCATTGACATCGACAACACCCACTTCTAGAAGCCGAGCAGATCCTTCGATACCTTCTAGCATTGGACAAGTAAGTAGTATTTTTATTCCTCATTTATTAATATGTTTAACATATCTCTAATTTATAATTGTTTAGGTTGGGGATGAAAATAGCGCTCACGAAGATGCGGAATTTTGAGCAATTCAATTCAATTTGCTTAATCATGATGGGGCTAATCCAAAGTTCTTTCCCTCGTATAAAACTGTGATGCTCATGCAAACAAGTTTTTTTTTTTAGAGGAACCTCATATTGAACCTGCCCTTAATGTTATTCTTCGTATTATTCTTCGGACGACTGTTATTAGGTTTGATATGATCCTTCATGTCTCTTTAAGAGTTTTATGCATTGAACATCCCTATGAAATTTTCTCTGTAGTGTTTTTTTTCATTTGGTTCAATTACATGGATAAGATTGAAGATACCAACTCTATATTGTTGGATGTTGGGAAGATATATGTTAAATTTCCTTCTTACAGATGATTTGTAAGAACACTTCTTAACATATGTGCAAATTCTATTACTTTGCTACTTTTTTGGTTTCAAAAATTTTATCCTTAACTCGATATTGTTTTTGTCTCTTTAAGAGTTTTAATGATTCACATCCTTTAGTTGTTTGATGATTAGAGATAAACTCAACATATCTTCTTTTATTTAGTTGCTCGATAATCAAGTGACTTTGTCAATGATTAGTGATAAACTCAACATAATATTTTTTTCATAGTCCATCGTCTATTTGTATAGCCCTAACATTCGAGTGAAGAGCTCGAACTATTTCCTGGTTACAATGTGTGGATTTGGAGCAAAGGTGCTTCACTACAAGAAAATTTAGCAAAGGTGTCGTCTGACTCCAGGAACTAACTTCTCCATAGGTCTGTTGTCCTCCATTCTCGTCCGACTCCAAGAAATCTGGAAGGTAATAACTCCACTTGGAAGCAATGTGTTTTTGAAGTAGTATTTGATCTCTAAAAGTTGGTTCAGCCATAGAAAAGTCAGGAGCATGCCTGCTTAGTGCTTACTCTCCTTGATTAGTTGTGAAAAATCAAGGAGCATGGTGATTACTTGTGAAAAATCATGCATTGTTGTACTGTCATGTTCTACGGACTTTTTGTTATGTCATGTTTTTATGGCGTCATGTAATGCCTCTTTCTGTCAGCACTAAGGGCTAATATTCCATGAAAACTTCTTGGTTGCATATGATAAATGTCATTCGATGCTAAGCACATAATATTAGATTTCCCCATTCCTTGAGGCAATTATGTTGTTTGCTTGATCTTCAAAATGCCCTTATCAAGATAACTGCCGAAGATGGAACCTTGCAAATAACTGTAGGTGATTGGAGGTAAAATCTTCAAGAGGCCGACTGGAAGTGAAATTGCATGGTTATACGATCTATCGCGCCGGGCCACTACAGGTACCATTATGCTCAGTATTAAAGCTTATGTTGATGTATTTTGGGATCTCTATGCTCAGTATTGAACCTTATGTATATTTGTTTTGTTGATTTTGCACTTATGTATACTACAGGTACCATTTGTGAATCTCAAATGATTCTACATAAATTTATTACAATTTTGTTATTGATTTTAATGAGAATTTGAGCTGGACATCTCTATTTTCATAGAAGAGATCAGCATATACAATGTTGTGGAGTATCATCACTTCGTTACCCTGGTAAATGTTTGCATTTTATTTTATTTTAGTGTTTTACAGGGTTTGAATTCTATTTTCTATTATTTTATCAATAATCCTTGCAGCGTTTAATTTGTCCACCCTGCGCTTCCGTAGAGTGCAGGCGGGAGCAACCGTTGCCGCCATGCGCTTCCGCGTGTTTGTTTTCCGTCGGGCTGTGACGGTTGCTCCCGTACCGGAGCTCCACCGGCGCGCCAAACGGGCCCTATAGCTAGGTTTGGCATGGCTGGAGATCTGATTGTTAACTAATCTGCATGGATTCCCAGCCTATTTCTTATTATTTTTCACATTCCATCTTTATGGAGCAAATTTGAAGGGCTTCAATTGTTTTTTCTTAGGTTCTGTTGCCGATCTGCTCTCTGTTGACGGACCCAAGCCCGGGCGATCCGCTGGTCCCTGAGATTGCGCATATGTACAAGACAGATCGGGCTAAGTACGAGAGCACGACAAGGAGCTGGACTCAGAAATATGCAATGGGCTAGCAGTTTGTTTGGATGGCTGAGATTTCATCTCTCTCCTGTTTTATTAAATTTGGATTTCATTCTATTTTAACTATTTCTTTAAGAGTGGAAGTAGGTTAGCCCGTCCCTTCCTGGCCTTGGTGGAGTTCATCCCAACGCTCCTAAGTGCTGGCCTGCAAGTTTAAACTTACCCGGAGGCTCCAAATCATCCCAACGCTCCTATGTGGGATGGTTTATGTATTTGTTAGTTGTTAAAAGTATACCTGAAATTTGGGAAATATTTTTTTTATATTTATCTTGTTTCTGGATAGGAATTTGGGAAATATTTTTTTAAAAAAAATTTAATGTATTATTAGCCACGGCCTATAACCGTGGCTATTTGTTTTTTAAAACCTGCATATTATTAGCCACGGTTTAATACCGTGGCTAATAAAAAGACTATTAGCCGTGGCCAATAGTTGTCCAAAGGGTTTAAAAAATAATCTTTTGCTAGGGTTAAAACCGTGGCAAAAGGTATGGGTATTAGCCACGGATTTTTTAATTTGTGGCTAATACTATTTGCCACGGCCAATCCGTGGCTAAAAATCTTTCTCCAAGCGACTTTTAGCTACGAATTTTTTCCGTGGCTAGACCGTGGCAAAAGATCTTTAGCCACGGTTTTAGACCTTTTGCCAGGGCAAATTGCCCTGGCCAAAAATGTATTTTCTTGTAGTGAGGGAACCGGTACAATTTTTTGATGCACTTTTATTTGGAACAATGTCTTGAGTTGGGCTTTATTTTGGAACTATGTATTGATGCACTTTTATTTGGAACAATGTTTTGATGCAATATGTGATTTCAATATTTGGAACTATGTATGATGTTATATGTGATTTCAATATGTGTTTCACATATGTGGTGTCTGGATGGGAGGGCTCCGCTCATGATAGTCGCATATTTCATTGCTCATACAGGGATGCAAGGTGTAACTTTTCATATCCTCCTCAAGGTGACTTCATTATTTTTCTAATTTGCAAATTGATATGTAATACATATATACGAACTGTCATTTATTTGTTTATTGTAGGAAAATATTATCTAGTGGATGCGGGCTATCTTTTACAAACAGGGTTACTGAAGCCATATCCCGAAACGAGATATCACTTGCCGGACTTTGCAAGGGGTGAAAGGCCGATTGAAGGACGACGTGAAATGTTCAATAAAGCTCATTCTTCACTTCGAAGCGTTATTAAAAGAACATTTGGGGTGTGGAAAAAAGATGGAGTATCCTTCGAGGGATGTCACCATACAAATTCTCAAAACAATGTATAATTGTGGTCGCAACAATGACTCTACACAACTACATTCGACGACATCCTACACGTGTTGATCTAGAGTTTGGTCCATGTGATGAAGATGAAACCTTGGTTTACATAGAGGCTTACGAGCATAGAACATGGGAAAGCCTAAGTAATGCAGATCCTAACATAAATCCTGTTAACACTGAAGGGTCTGGTTCAACTGCTATGGTAGCGTTACGAGATTTCATAGTCGATCAAATCCAAAACTCGTAGAAGGTTGTGACATACGTCAATGTTGGAGGACAAATGTATTTGTTATGCTATTTGGTTTTAATTATGTATGTCAAACATTGCAATATTATTTTTAATATGATTTTTTATCTGTTTTATGGAAAAAAATTATTACAGATTTTTCCACCACTGTTTCTTCCAAACAGTTGAAACAGTTTTATATTTCTGAACAGCACTGAGAAATCTGCACTTCCAAACAGTTTTACAGATTTTCCCACCATTATGCAAGAAATCAGATTTTCTCACAACTGCTTCCCACCATTGATTTTCTCATCGCTGCAGCCGAGCCAAACCGAGCCTTAAGGCTCTTTTGGCACGTTGCATCGTCATTTGCTTCTTTTTGTCATTTTGCATTTCGAATTTTTAAATACTATATTTTACACCTATTTATATTTATTTTGACGTTTGCACTCTATGACATTATAATGAGAGGTGTTTTCGTCCAACTTCCTTACCAATAGACATATACGCCGGATTCCTTCTCAGCGCCCCCAAATCAATGAGAAATTTTTTGGTGCGCATGACACACCTTCCTCTATGTGCGCATGAGTTTTATTACAGTTGTAAAAATTTCTAAATTTCAGTCGGATTTTTACAACTGTAATTACAGTCGAAAAATTTACAACTGTAATAAGACTCATGTGCACATAGAGAAATGTGTGCCGTGCGCACCAAATTTTTTTTGCAAATCCATTTGGTATAGCCGCTTGAATTTAAGGAATTTTGGCTTCATTTGGACGGAAATACCACTTGAATTTAAGCTCTACTTTAAGGCTTTATTTGGCGCGACGGTGGCGGGCGGAAGAGATGGGTGGAGCCGCGGGGTTGGGAACGGAGGGGAGGAGGTGGGGCTCGAAACAGAGCTTTTTGCTCCGTTTCTTAGGGCACGCGCGACAAAGTCAATTGTTATTCGCAGATAGAATTTGTCTATTCACATATATTTATTATTCATAGCTTTAGAGAGATCCAATTTTGTTATTCGTAGATAAATTTGTTATTTGCAGATCAGTGGGAAAAAAATAAAAAATAGAATGATTCGACTCTAAAGAGGACAATCATCATGCTCTTTAGGGTTTTTGATTTCGATTTTACCTTTTTTTTAATCTTTACGATCAGAATTTGAGATGATGACTTAATTTCTTTGATGTAACAGAGCAAGTATGTATCTGATAGGGACAAGAGGCGTGCTTTCATCTCTGGATTTACATGGAGAGCAAATGCTTCCTCTTGCTCTTACTTCTTATTTCTTCAATTTCGACGTGCGGGATAAAGTTGTCAGCCTAGGCTCAGAAGATTGTCAGAGCAGTGTCGTCGTTCGGCTCAACTCAAGATGGAGTCGTCGACCTGGGCTCAGAAGGTCGCCGGAGAAGTTCCTTCATTGTCGGGCCTTACTTAGGAGAAAGAAGGCATCGATTGCTTAAGTTTAAAATTGGTATGCGCATAAACGTTTATGAACTCAAATAAATTGGAAAAAAAAAGGTTTGCGGATAGACATTTATGGTGTGTGAATAACAATTGTCAAAATTAATTTATGGTGGTGTTATTAGCAAACCACATCATTTTTAGCAAACCAAAATCTACCCAAAAAATCATTAATTTACTCTAATTTCATATTTTTATACATTATATTAGCAAACCACTTGTTCCGTAAGAATTAAATCCATGTGTCGTTCTACTCCACATTCCTCTTGACCAGCCGTTAGAGTCCTCGACATATCTTCACATCGTCATTCGGTCAGGTGCTTCGCAGCTGGAGGCATTCGGCTAGGGGCTTCGCCGACTGCTCTTCCTTTTTGACTACGTGAGGTTTCTGCTGCTACTGTGATGGTTGATGTTCCAGGGGACATCGGCGACGAAGGATCTTGCTTCATTGTAAGAACTAGTTTTTGCTTCATTTTTTCTTCGTTTTGGTTTAGGGGCACACGGGTTTTCCTGTAGTAGCAGATAACTGAAAGAGGATTTTGCCTGCACACAAATTTGCACAATGCCCGTAACAGAGAACTTGCATATTTCTAGAATGCCTGGAGAGGATTTTGTTGTCATATAGAGAACTGAAAGAGCTCCTTCTGATTAGAAGTCAGTGTTTCTTCTCTCATCCATGATGGTGCAGATTGTCTTCATACAAGCCGGTCCACGCATGAGTTACCTTGTGCTCCTGAGTTAGCATCATATATCTCACAAAACAAAGCTTGGCCGATATGACTCGTTCATAAACATTGATGCGGTTATCTTTTTTGTATGGAGAGTGATAAAATACCAAAAACATAAGAATTCATAAACATGAGAGACATAGATATATCAGTTCAGTTGGATGAGATCATAGAAAGGTATAAAAACACAAACGAGCATCAACACAAAAAGATTAGAAATAAATTGCATTTGATACATGGCTGTCATCTTTTCCTTTATTTGCTTTCATGTGATCAAAAGGCAGGTGTGGGTTAGGTGGAATAAGAACGCGTGGTTTGAAAATTAAACCAACCCAACACATTCGTGGTGGTAGGAAGTCGATCATCCGCGATTTCCTTAACCGCTACATCATTTAGATTATGCTAATTTGATAAGTTCTTCTCTAATTACTCACATTTTCTATTGTGTTTGGTTGGTATCCTATTAATAGCCATCCAAGTTTGCCTATGTTTTTGTGTTCTCCATAATACCTACGGCGAAATGATGTTACTTGCTGGGACTTTATAAATTTGATAAGTACTTTGTTTTGTCATTAACCAGTGGCCATTTTGGTGGATTTTATAATACTCTGCAGCTTGATCTTATTTTTTTAACTTGTGGTACATTTGTACATTTTATAATACTCTGTATGCAACATGAAAGTTATACATTTGTACATTTTCAAATATATAACTCGCGGTTTTGTACATTTTCAACTAGTTAAACTCGTGGTTTTGTACATTTTCAACTAGTTAAACTCACGGTTTTGTACATTTTCAACTAGTTAAACTCGTGGTTTTGGTGGATTTTACCCAAATTAGTCCTTCAACTTTGGGCCTAGTTTCAAATAGGTCATTTAATTTTCATTTGATTCAAATAGGTCTTTTAACTTGTGGTCTGGTTTCAAATAGGTCCTTTAGTTTTCATTTGCTTCAAATTAGTCTTGTAATTTTGCGCATAGTTTCAAATAGGTACTTTAATTTTTATTTGCTTCAAATTAGTCTCTTAACTTTATATTTTATTTCAAATAAGTTCATAAACGATAGTTATTCGGATTACTAGGCACTGACGAGGCATTGATGAATCATTTATTCGCTGATTAAATATTTTTTGTAATTATCTAATAAAAAAATTACTATTTTTTCTAATTTATAAATTTTCTAATTAATTTTTCTCAACACGCTATAAATTTATATCAATTTATTAGAAATAATAATAAAAAATTAGGGATTATAAAAGTTTGCAAGAATGCTACATTATAAATTTTTTTATTATTTTTGATATTTCAATGGTGTGATGTCTTTTATAATCCCTAATTTTTTAAATTTATTTTTAATAAATGAATAGAAATTATAGCGTGTTCAGGAAAATTATCCGAAAAATAATAAATTAGAAAAAATAATTATTATTTTTATTAGATAATTACAAAAAAAACTATTTTATTACCACATAAGAGATTCATTAACGTCGCCTAAATGCCTCGTCAGTGTCTAGTACTATGAATATGGTGGTTTAGAAACTTATTTGAAATAAGGTATAAAATTAAGAAACTAATTGAAACAAATGAAAAATTAAAGTACCTATTTGAAATTAGACTCAAAGTTATGTGACTAATTTGAAGCAAATGAAAATTAAAGGACCTATTTGAAACCAAGCCAAAAGTAAAGGGACTTATTTGAATCAAATGAAAATTAAAGGACCTATTTGAAATTAGGTCCAAAGTTAATGGACCATTTTGAGTATTTTGCCTTTTATATTTTAACAGACTGTATATTCTTAAATTCGCGGAGTCTTCTTAAGTTATATTTTTCCAGTTCCTCAATGTTTTCACTACACCATATCATGCATATGGTAGCGCGTAAAAACTACTACTATATATTAAAAAACCGCTATTGTAGGGATACGGCAGCGGGTGCGCGTGTGTTGCATCTGTCGCCGTGGTCGTAGGGTATGGTAGCGGTTACACAATGTATTGTGGCGTCCTAAAACCACTACCATAGGTACATCTATTATAACATTTATGATTTTCAATGGTAACGGTTATTCAGCGCTACCATTCTACAGCAATGACTACGATTCTTCATCGTTAGGCGTTTATTCTTGTATTTGACAACGTTTATTCTTTATCGCCAGACGTTTAATAAATTCAATTATTTTCTATTAAATTGAATAAAAATAAACATATTAAATTGAATAATAATGGAGATAATATCTATTTTGTAAAAGAATTCAAATAATTTTTTTATTAATAATAAAAAGAAGGTGGGAGATAGCCTAAACCCTTCATGAATACAATCAATATATAGATCACTTAATTTTCTTTAATAAATTCAATACATGAAAAAACATATTTAATTAATAAGTAAAAATTATTCTCTTTCTTCTTCACGGGCTCATCTTCTTGCCTTCTTCGAAGCCTCCTTTGGTGCCTCATTTTCTCATACCTAAAACAATATAAAGGACGTATAAATTAGAAGCAAGAAACCTAAAACAAAATCTAGCTGAGAATGTTAAGTTGAGAAGTAAAATATTTCTATCGGAATCTAGCTGGGAAGTAAAATATGACAATAATATATACTGGAATCAGTTACAAGACAGTATAATAGTTGTATCATTTGGTTAATCATTTGAAATGTCTAAAAGACTCGAGATCAGTTGTTTCTGCAAGTAAGCAACACCTCCAAGTGGAAAAATTAAATTAAATTAAACAAGGAATTCTGAATGTTCTCAGTTGGGACATGACATTGGTTTTCATGCCTCCAAGCACAACTTAACCATTCAAGTAGCAAAACTTTACAGTATAAATCATCTAATAAGAGGCATCACTACTTTTTCTTCCACCCCTAAAATTCATGATAAGAACATATACAATTACAACATCTAAATTATAGCTTTAAGTCATCTCACCTACTTACTCATCAATAAAATATAAAGTAACCAGACACGCCTATTTGAAATTTGGTACTCCATTCAGATAACAGAAAGAATACTTCATCATATCTAGTAGTGAAATGTATACAAAAAATGTGCTGAAGATAGAGACTTAGAGCACTCACTGAAGATTAATGCATATTTTCAGCATATTGTGCGAGTATCAAACATGTAGAAATTAAAACAAACGTATAACACAATTAATGAACATGAATCTGGAGAAAGACTTGGTCATGTAGTTTGAACATGAATCTGGAAAGGGAAACAATTAATGAATGCCAACGCCTTTTTTGTCTTGCTATTATCCAGAAGTAAATTTACATCATCATCCACAACAACATGAAGATTTTGTTCACCATTAGCAATTTCACCATCAAGATGAGGTTCATGTATTTCTAACAAATCATCATTCACATGTTTTCTTTTTCTCATTCGTAGATAATGGATCATGGAGCCCGGTTTACATTATTTCACCGGTTGTTTGGTCTGATTTTTTCCTTGCATTGTGCCTTAGAAGCTTAAAAATTAAAACACAATCAACATCAACCAATATTGCATGTACAATATAACATTATCTTTGTAATAAGCTAATAGCACAACACATTAACTAATTAGTAAGAAAATCTACAAAAGAGGTTAATTTAATTAAGGCACTAAAAGCATACATGGAAGTTATAATATGAAAGTACAAAAACAAAAAGCCTACATGGAAGTTATAATCTAAATACACATCCAAAATCATTCAGAATCATCTTGAATTTCCTGTCTATCAAGATCACCGACACTAAAAGGCTTAAACTTCCGCTTAGGATGCGTGACCATGTTGGCAGCAGAGGACTGCTTGCTAATAGTCTCCCTAGCGTGTCTAGTCCTGTTCTCATCCTCAATGCAAATGAAACGCTTGAGGTCTTTAAGACTGACCTGCATTTTCTTCCGATACATCTCCGTTTTAAAGGAGTACCACGCCGACGGGAGCTTGAAGATAATAGCTCCTGCAACAAATCCATCTGGCAGTGGGATGTTCTCACTGTTCAGCTTGTCCACCAGATTCTCAAAATCCACGACCTGTGGAAGGATTTCCATTTCCCCAGTGAAGGTGAAAGTCATAAACTTGTCCACGAGGTGCGTCTTGGACATATTTTCCTCTTCCTTGAACTGCTCCTCCAGAGCTTCCTAGATTTCTTTGGCGGACTTCATTTTGCTGTACGTCTCAACAAGCTTGTTGGAAAGGCAGTTCAACAAGTAGTCGCGGCAGAAATCTTCATCGACCACCCACTGGTCTCTCCAGCTGTCCCAAGAACATCATCACGTACAGTCTGAATGGTGTAGAACATGTTCAGGTACTTCATGCCAAACTGAGTGTTCCTCTTCCAAGCACAGAACTCAGAATTGGAGAATTTCTCCAATTTTATCATCGGAACAGGAGTAGAGCCCTTTGACATCGTGTGTCTCTTGCCAAAACCTTGAATTCCACTAGCAAACTAATTACGAGCAGAAAACTAGAAAGAGAGCACCTGAGATGCGTCGAGTCGAGAAAATCTTTGGATCCAATCCAAAACAGACTGCTCCTCTGTGGTAGGGAAGATCAGCGACGGCAGTGGCAGGGAAAACCGCTGAGACGGCGAGATGGCAGCCGCTGAGACGACGATCCAACCGCTGAGACGGTGAGTTGGCAGCCGCTGAGACGACGATCCAATAGCTGAGACAGCGAGTTGGCAGCCGATGAGACGACGATCCAACCGCTGAGACGACGAGTTGGAAGCCGATGAGACGATGATCCAACCGCTGAGACGGCGAGTTGGCAGCCGCTGAGATGACGATCCAACCGCTGAGACGGCGAGTTGGCAGCCGCTGAGAAGACGATCCAACCGCTGAGATGGCACCCACGGAGGCACGGAGCGGCCTCTAATAAACGGCGGTAGCGCCGACGCTAACCATTAGCGCCTGGCGGTAGCGGAGGCTAACTCTAACACGCGCGGAAGCGCTTCTTCTTCCTCTGCGAGATGTTGCGGCTCTGGTGTAACCCTTCTTCCTCAGCGACCGCGGCGGCGAGGCTGCAGCGGCAGACGACGGCGAGAAGTGGAGAGGGCTGCAACTGTTTCTTCTCACGAACGAGAATAGGAAGAGCGACCTCCTTCGACGGCGGCGGGCTCCGTCTCGCACATAGGAACGACGATCAAGAGGCGACGCACGAACAGACGACCTCTTCTTCTTAGTCAAACGACGATCTCGAAGGAAGAGGGAGCGATCCAGTCGGCTGCGACTAAGAACGCGCGAGAGGCAGAAAACGGGCTTCTTCAGCGATCGGCAGGGAGCACGCTCCTACCAGCGACGGACTTCTCCAGCGATGACGAAAATGCCGAGAAAAGGGGCCGAGCCAGTACGAGAGATCGGCGGGCCTCCTCCTTGCAGCGATGCGAAACGAGCGACGGTTACATGATTCTTCCTCTTGCAATCGACGGGAACGACGAGAGTGGGAACCGCTCGAGAGAGAAGCAGGCGGCAGTTACGGGGGAAACGAGAGAGAAACTTCGAGAGTGATGGAATGGTGCTCGAAGCATCCGTGTGAGTGTCTAGTTTGGACTACTCTACTCGTTTCCCCTAGCAGGGTATTTATAGGCAAACCCTAATTCCCCGGCGGGTGCGTGGATCCCTAATGGGTCCTAACCTACCGCTAAGTATCCGTTAACCCGATAGTTAAATATACCTCAACACACATCACGTCTACACCAAGTACATCATCATCTGCAATAGCTGGACTCACATCAACCACAACATTACGCGCATCTGCCCAATATGATTCTTCACTAGCTACTAGAGATTGGTCAAGATCTAATAAATTTCTAGGAATGTTTTGTATGACATAGTGACGTTCTTCTTCTAAAGGATCTTGAACATAAAAAAACTTGATGGACTTGAGAAACCAACACAAAAGGATCATCCATGTAGCAAAGCTTCATGAAGTTAACACATGTAAGCTCGAATTCATCTTTCAGAACATCAAACCAGACACATCTAAATAGCACAACACTAGATGTTCCCCAATAATCTATCTTAATTATGTCATCTATTGCCCCATAATATTCTACATTACCGACAAAGGGTTTTGGTCCCTTGAGCTAGCAAAACTTGGAGTTGTTTCTATAAGAGTAACTCCACTATTTTGAGTCTTGCATTTCCCATCTCGTTCTATGGTATAAAATTTATCACCAGAGATACTGTTGGGAAATTGACCCTCAATGTCCCTTTAATTTGAAGAGGCCTCACACTCAAATACAAAGTACAAGTTGTATTTGATAAACCATATTTGTATCTCATAAGCATGCATGGTTAGGTTATTCCAAGACAAGGAATATAATTGGTAACAGTCTGCCCAAAACCGCTGAGACGACATCTCTGTCTCAGTCCAGCCGTTGAGATGGAGTCTGGGCTTGCAGAGCTGCAGATAGAGGAAAACCGCTGAGACTTGTGTCTGTCCCAGCGGAACCACTGAGAAGGAGACTGGAGCTGCCGCTGAGACTAGAAGCTGTCTCAGCCCAACCGCTGAGACAGATTCAAATGTGCTGACGGGATCTGCTTTTGGCGCAAGCGAAAATAAAAAGGGAAAAGCAACTCCAATCTGCCCCATACTGTGTCAGGAGGATTGTAATAGCCATTGAAGCCTTCTGTCAGTATAAAAGCAAAAGCTAGGGCACAACAACAAGAACGGTTCTATTGAAAAGCTTTTGCTGCAAGCCGCAATCGAGCATTCACGTTCCAGCCAGTTGCAGTTATTCTCTGAAGCTGGAGTTAATCTTCTGAAGGAGATAAGTTAGCTCTTCCTGCACCAACTCAAGAAGGGCAAGTTGATCTTCTGCTTTGCTGAAGGAGAAGATCAAGGTGATTCAAATCTGAAGCTGCTGTCTTTCAGATCTGAAGAAAGAAATCAGAAGACCTGAGAGTAAACCTTTTGTCTTCTGTATTTAATACAAACTCTCTTATATTTTTGTAAGGCATTGCTGCCTGAGTGAAAGGCTATTGAGCCTGTGTGTAAAGTTGTGTTGACAGCTTGAGTGGTAGGACTTCTTGATAGGTCTGAGGTAGGAAATCTGTGTGATTTCTGAGTGGTAGGAGTTACATAACTCTGAGCTGTAGGGCTGCTGTGCCTGAGGTGTAGGGCTGTTGAGCCTGAGTGTAGGGCTGCTGTGCCTGAGGTGTAGGGCTGCTGAACCTGAGTGTAGGCCTGTTGTGCCTGAGGTATGATCACTCTTGATCTGAGAAGTTCTGAGGAACTTGTGGTGTAAGCTCAAGGAGCTGAGATTGGAGTTTGTGGCCTTGTCTAACTCACTGTTAGAAAGGTGAAGGGGGAAAGAGGACTACTCAAGACACCCTGTCTTGAGGAACCTCTATACATCCTTGTGTGCTTTCTGTGATTGAGTTTTCTGCAGCTAGATACATTAGGATTATATAAAGAAAATAAGTAAAACCTATTCACCCCCCCCCCCCCCCCCTCTAGGTAATATTGACTACACCTAACAAACTATCAAGTGGTATCAGAGGGAGGTTGATCAAAAGGACTTAACAGTCTGATCAGATCCTATACAGGAGTAGTCAAATCTGAAATCCAATGGCCAACAGTGGAATGAAGAAGGAGTTGGGGTCAATGAAGTTGCCCATATGCTCCAAAGAAAACTTTGGTATATGGAAGCAAAGGATAAGGCTATTCATGGAAGCCTCAGACCCAAGGATCTTTTTGACTGTCAAAAATGGTCCTTATACCTTTGAGAAAATCTCCACTATTGACCCTACTAGAAAAGTACTTAAGGTATTTTCTGAGCTGACCAATGATGAGATAACATTGTACACTATGGACAAGAGAGCCCAAAATATAATAGTAAATGCCATTGATGACACTACATTTCAGAACTTGGTACACTGCACAACTGCCAAGGAAATGTGGGACACATTGGTTGTTTATATGGAGGGAATAGCTGAAGTGAGGGATGACAGAAAGTCACTCCTCAATCAGGAGTATGAAGCCTTCAGACAGCTGAGCCAGGAGAATATCTCCATGTGCTATGAAAGGTTCTTTAGGATTGTAAATAAACTAAGAACCTATAGAAGGGTGTTCACAGATTATGAACTCAATGACAAGTTCCTTAGATCTCTAACTAGAGATTGGGACACTAAAATATGTGCAATCAGGGAAGGGGCAAGACTTGGAGAATCCCCTACCCATACACTGTTTGGGAAACTGCTCTCATATGAGATGCAACTTTCTGCAAGAAAGGAGGAGGACACTTCCTCCAGGGCTCACACAAGGGAGAGATCTGTTGCTCACAAAGCTGAAAGCTCTAAGAAGAACAAGGGTAGAGTGCAGTCACCTCCAAGAAAGGCTGCTGAATCTGAGAACTGCAATTCAGACAGTTCCTCTTCTGATGAGGAGTTTGCTGCCTTCACAAGGCAGTTCAAGAAGATGATCAGGAGGAAACAATGGAAGAACAAACCTTCCTCCTCTTCTCATCCCAAGAAGGATCATTACAGATCTGAGAGGCAACGTCCCAAAGGGGACAGGTATGACTCTAAATCTAGTAAACATGTTTCAACTAACATAATTTGCTATTGCTGTAGTAAGTCTGGACATGTCATTGCTGACTGTCCAGTCAAGAGAAAGGAAAGAGGTGACAAGAAGCCTCATCACCAGAAGGAGAGGAAGGGAGAAAAATCCTTCCTAGCTAAGAAAGGCAAGAGCTGGAGTGAATCTGAATCTTCATCTTCAGATTCAGATGGTGAGGAGGAAGCCTACTTGGGGCTGTTTGCTGATCAGGAGGAAGAAGACTATCCTGCTGCCAGGATAGGAATCAGGGCCCCTCTATCACATTCAGATAGTGATGTAGAGGAGGATGAGGTCACTCTAGAAGACCATGGGCTGATGGATATAACTGAAAATGAGGACAGCCACAGCAATTCAGAACATGAGCAAGTATTGATACACTGCATTTCTTCTTCTTCTGATTATGAAACAGGTCCAGAATCTGAATCTCCTCCATCTAAAGTTGGAAGTGAATCAGATTCTGAGGAGGATGTCAATCAATTGATTGATAGGTATGGTGCACTCCTGGAAGCTCTGAAAAAGAGCAAAAAGCTAGCCAAGAGGCAAGCCCAAGAAATTACTTCCCTAAAGCAATCAAAATCTGAGTGCATTGAGCATGCTACCCAGCTAGCTCTAATGAGCAAGGAGATTGGCAAGCTAAGGGGAATGTCAATCATCCATGTGGGCACCATAAACCACAAGAACAAGATCATTAAGGATCTTGAAGAAAAGATCCTCAAGGAGAGGATGCTAGTGGCTAAGTTCTCCAAGCCCAAGACAGTGCTGCCTATTATTGACACCTTCAACTCCCATGACATGAGAGGTGTTGGTTTCAACAAGGAGGCAGCTACTAACAACACTAAGGGAAAGGTCAAGGACTCAAAAGAATCTAAGACCTCTTTTGTGAAAGTCTTGATGCCCTCAAACAAGTATGACCAAGAAAGTGTTCATGGTCACTTATTAAATGGAAGTTCCTATAACTTGAGCAAGAATGCTCACAGCTATGGAAAAAGAAAGGAGTTAGGCTTGAGTGCCTTCAAGGCTCTGCATGAGGAAATTCAAATGGCCCATCATGGACCCTTTGTTTTTGGAACCTCAGCCCCTTCACTCAAGATAACTAAGGCTGTCAATTCTAAACATTGTTCAGCAAAGTCCATGGCTGTTGACTGTCCTGTAACCAAGCCAAAAAGCCCAGTTTCTGCTGCCATCCACACATGTTTAGCTGCCAAGCTAAAGGGTGTTGATGTCAAACAAAAACAGGCTGTCTTGACTGATTATAGGAAGGTAAAAAGCCATGCCTTTACTAATAAGAAAAAGAAAACAGCAGTTGCATCCCCTACTGAACAGAAACAGGAAGCTTCATCTTCTAGGACTGTTCAGAAGAGGAGATATAATATATATGAGTGTTGGTGCTGTGGCAAAGTGGGACACTTTGTAATTGATTGTTGGCACAACCCCAATGTGCCAAAGGCAAGGATTGAACCTCAAGCCAAACCAGCCCTTTCTAGGAATATGCCCTATGGTGTTAACTTGAACCTAGGACCCAAAATCAGTTGGGGTCCTAAGGTACATTAAATTCTATGTTGCAGGTTAGTTCAAGAACCAGTCTCAACCAAATATGGTACTTGGACAGTGGGTGCTCAAGGCACATGACAGGAACTAAAGATCTTCTAAAGGATTACCATCCAGTGAAGAATGGACCCAAAGTTATCTTTGGTGGATCTGAAAAGGGAGTCACCAAAGGATATGGTATGATTTCAAATGGCATAGTCTCAATCACAAGGGTAGCTTATGTTGAAGGGTTGCAACACAACCTTATAAGCATAAGACAACTATGTGACTTAGGCTATGCCATTGAATTCCACAATGACAAGTGTTTGATCAAAAAGTCTAATGACTTGGAGACCATTCTCTCAGGCACTAGGAGTGGAAATGTTTATTGCTTAGACTTTATTTGCAATTATTTTATCTCTTCTGTGTGTTTTGTAGCTAATGAAAGTGAGTCTCTTTGTGTCCAATGGCACAAGAGACTTGCCCACATTAACTATAAGACAATGTATAGATTATTTTCTAAAAACCTTGTTAGAAATAGTCCTAAACTAAAATGTGTTAAAAGTGGTCCCTGTCATGCTTGTCAAATGGGTAAGCAAACTAGGACCACCTTTAAAAGTATTGGCTCCAAGGATACTGAGAGGTGTTTATACCTATTGCACATGGACTTGTTTGGTCCTTTGCTAATTCAGAGCCTAGGTGGGAAGTTGTATACCTTGGTAATTGTAGATGATCATTCAAAGTATACATGAGTATTCTTCCTTAAGAAGAAGTCAGATACCTTACATGTCTTTATAAATTATGTCAAGGCTATTCAGAATGATCTACTATGTATTGTGGTCAGGACTAGAACTGACCATGACACAGAATTTCAATCTGAAGCCATGACAAAATTTTGTCAAGAATTTGGTATCACCTAAGAGTTCTCCTCCCCAAGGACTCCACAGCAAAATGGTGTGGCTGAGAGGAGGAATAGGACATTGATAGAAGCTGGGAGAACATTGCTTAGTGACTCCTCACTCCCAGAATACTTCTGGGCTGAGGCAGTCAATACAACCTGTTATGTTCTCAATAGAGCCTCCATCAATAAGGTCCTTGGGAAAACCCCTTATGAGATTCTGAAAGGCAAACAACCTACAATTTCTTACTTTAGAATCTTTGGTTGCAAATGCTACATTCTAAATAATGGAAAATCTCAATTAACAAAGTTTGCAGAAAAATGCAATGTGGGGGTTCTTGTTGGGTATAACTCACATAGTATACCTTATAGAGTTTATAACAAGAAAATCCTTGTTGTAGAAGAATCTATGCATGTTGTGTTTGATGAGACCAGCCTTCTCTACAAAGAATGGTCTAGCTCTTCTAGTTTGACAGGAAATGAAGAAGGGTTGCATGAGCTGACTGTCCAAGACAAGCCCAGCAGCAGCAAAACACAAACAACTGCTGCAATTCCTGAAGAAGAAGAGGTACAAGATGGTGAAGTCACAGCTGAACCAGTGGAACAAACACAGCCACCAGAGGACCCTCTTCCAGCTGCTGCAAGGAACCTGAGAGATCATCCAAGAGATCTAATAATTGGAGATCATACCCAAGGCATATTGACAAGAAGCAGAGCTCATAATGAAGCACTATTCTTGAGCTTCCTTTCTCAAATGGAGCCCAAGAAGTTTGAAGAGGCCAATCAAGACACCTTCTGGATTGAAGCCATGCAAGAAGAGCTCCTACAATTCAAGAGATGCAAAGTATGGAAGCTGGTGCCAAGACCTTAGGGACACAATGTGATTGGCACCAAATGGGTATACATGAACAAGCTTGATGAGAATGGTACAATCATCAAGAACAAGGCCAGATTAGTAGCCAAAGGATACAGGCAAGAGGAAGGTATAGACTTTGATCCAACCTTTGCACCAGTTGCAAGGTTGGAAGCAATTAGGCTATTCCTTGCTTATGCTGCCCACAAGGGGTTTAAAGTCTACCAGATGGATGTCAAATCAGCCTTCCTCAATGGAGACTTGAAGGAAGAGGTATATGTTGAACAACCTTCAGGTTTTGTGCATCCAACCCTAACTTCTCATGTTTACTTTCTTAGGAAAGCATTATATGGTCTCAAGCAAGCTCCAAGAGCTTGGTATGAGACTTTGTCCAACTTTCTCCTCAAGAACAAGTTCATGAGGGAAAAGATTGATAGCACATTATTTCTTAGGGAAACAAGGGGCAAGTGTCTCTTAGTCTAAATTTATGTTGATGACATAATCTTTGGGTCTACTGATGACAACCTCTGCAAGAGATTTGCCAATCTAATGCAGGGGGAGTTTGAAATGAGCAGTATGGGTGAGCTCAAATATTTCCTTGGGCTCCAAGTGAAACAGTCTAATGATGGAATTTTCATCTCCCAGACCAAGTACACTAAGGAGCTCATCAAGAAATTTGGGATGGAATCAGCCTCCACCATGAGAACACCCATGGGGTCTAATGTATCATTAGACAAGGATGAAAAGGGAAAGGCCTTTGATGAGTCCATGTACAGATGTATCATTGGATCCCTATTGTACTTGACTGCTAGTAGGCCAAACATTATGTATTCTACATGTGTTTGTGCTAGGTATCAAGCATGTCCTAAGGAATCTCACTACACCTCTGTGAAGAGGATTTTGAGATACCTTAAGGGCAGCTTGCATCTTGGCCTTTGGTACCCTAAGAATAATGACTTTGAACTAATAGGCTTTTCAGATGCAAATTTTGCAGGTTGCAAAGAAGACAGGAAGAGTACAAGTGGTACTTGTCAATACCTAGGGAGAATATTGATATCTTGGAGCAGCAAGAAACAAACCAGTATGGCAATATCCACAGCTGAGTCTGAATACATTGCTGCAGGTAGCTGTTGTGCACAACTCCTTTGGACACAACATCAGTTGGAGGATTACAACCTCAAGGTAAGGGAATCTCCTTTGTATTGTGATTCATCCAGTGCAATCTCTATTGCTAAAAATCCTGTCTCTCATAGCAGGACTACACATAGAGATTATATATCATTTTATTAGAGAACATGTAGAATATAAAGATATCTGTCTTGAATTTGTCCCCACTGACAAACAAGTAGCTGATATCTTTACAAAGCCACTGGATGAATCTAAATTCAATGCTTTCAAAATTGATCTTGGCATGCTTAGTATGGAATAGTCCTAAATGTATGAGTAGTAGCTGTCACTGTTGTTGATTCTGAATGGTGAATTATAAAACTTTACATTATTATACACTACAACTTAGTGACATGACTAGGACATTTCTTCAGCCAAAATATCTACATTAGATATAAACCTTATGATCAGCTAAACTGCAGAAGTATGTTCAGCTGAATCAGCTAGGAAAAATCCCAGCTGAACCGCTGAGACGAGCAAACTGTCCCAGCGGTTGACAGTTCACTGTCCCAGCGGCCTAGGTCTCTGTCTCAGCTGAACCGCTGAGACGGGATGTGTTCAATATAAAATCTTATAATCAATCCTTAATTAACCCAAAATTCCTTAACACAATAAGGTAATTAAGTCTAAAAACTTAGGGTTAATAAAAATGAAACTGAAACCCTATAAATAGATATACTGTGACTTAAAACACACCACAAAGTCAAACCCTTAGCCGCCGAGACGATTCATCTTCTCTCCCGTCTCAGCGCCTCGATTTTCTGCTTCCATGGCGCCAAAAAGTTCAAAAGGTCTCCTGGAGGGGTATGAAATTGTCAGAGATGGATTCTCTCATGCCTCAGAAGAAATAAGACAAGTGATTCATCTGATGGAAGCTCAAGGTCTGGAGCATATGCTGTCTGAACCCTGCTGCATTCTCAGAACTGAAGTTCTGGAATGGTTCAGCAATGTCAAGTTATCTCCTTCCAAAACCATCCTGAAGTCCAAGATAGGAACTGAGAAGATAAAGATAACAGCCAAAAGGTTAGAGAAGGGACTGAAATTAACTCCCTGCAGTAAAAATGAAGAGGAGGAGATATCTGAAAAGGATAAGCAGACTGCCCTAAAATGGACAGGGTACAGTGATGCTAAAACTAGTTGTCTATCGAGCAAGTTCTTCAATCAACAGGGGAAGCTATTGTCTGATATAGTGGGCAAAGCCATCCTATGCAAGTGATGGCGCAAATCTCACACACCGCTATAGGCGGTAGCTTGACTGCGACACGAAACGGCAGTGTACCGATCGTTCAAGTAATAAATGTTGGGAATAAATCCCCGAGTGTCGGTCTCTTGAGGAACACAGTAAGGTGGAGTTAGGTTTCGAGGAAGGACTTGAGATCGAAGTCCTTAAATCGGATGGATTGCGGGGGAGTTGGGTTGGCTTTTGGAAAACAAAATAGAAGCTAACAACTACTCCTATGCAATGCCGCTATGCAAAGCTTCGCTTGGCGGGATGGAAACTAGGCAGGCCTTGAGCGCGCTGCGTCGCAAGGGCGGATGGGCGAGAAGGCAAGCGGAATTGAACAATGCAGGCCTTGAGCGCGCTGCTTCGTAAGGCGGGATGGAATACGGGCCGCGATGCCACGCTTCGGTAGGCGGATGGGCGAGTAGGCTTACGGATTGAGGGTCGCAAGTACCTCTTCACCAAGCACGCCACTAGCAATTGCTAGTGCGGCACCGAACAACCAACAACCACACCACAAGGCGCACCTCAATAATATAAACAAAAATACTCAATCACATAGACATAATCAAGTAAAAATGCTATTTAATCAAAATACACTTCATCATAATGTTAGATCTAGTTGCAAATACATCAATAAAAGGAGAACAAGGCAAGAAATCGACCGAATCCGAAGGCTCGTTGAAGATTCACGGTTGGAATCGCCGGGTTGTCAATCCGCGTCCAAGCTCGGTCCACAACTACGTCCGGGGTAGAGAGAGCTGTCACTACTCTCCAATGGACCCGTCTTCTTCGTGTCACGATCCGGTAGAGGTTGCAACACTTCCTCTTGCTTGAAGGTAATGGCGGCTAGGTCTACCTTTGGAGCTCGTGGATGAAGGAGGAGGCCGAGAGGAAACTCCGGCTCAAGATTGGCGTGAAGAGCAAGCCCGGAGCACCTCTATATGGTGGGCGACGGTGGAGGGGCGAAATCGGGCCGAATCGGGCGGAAAACGGCGGCTGGAAGCGAGGTCATGACCTAAAATCGCGAGCAGGGAATTTATAGGCGCTGGAATTAAACAGTGCGCACGGTCAGTGGCGCACGACCATTGGTCGTGCGCACTGGAATCCTGTGATCGTGCGCTCTGCCTGGACAGAACCTGCAAAGACAGAAATTACAAAATAACATGTTCGCACGACCAGTGGCGCACGACCGATGGTCGTGCGCACTAGCGTCAGTGGTCGTGCGCAATAGATGAAACAGAACTTAAAGATTAATGGTCAGTGCGCACGAGCAGTGGCGCACGACCGGTGGTCGTGCGCGCTGGAGTTGATGATCGTGCGCATTACACCAAACAGAACTTATGAAAAAAGCGTTAAGTGCACACGATCAGTGGCGCACGACCAGTGGTCGTGCGCAATAGAACCAGTGATCGTGCGCAGTGTTCCTGTGCAGAATTGCACCGGAAACACCTGCACGACTCCTGTTCTAGCGTACAACCACCAATCCGGCCACTAAAAGTGGCACCGAACAATGCATGAAAACTACTAATGAAAATCAACATGAAATCACACCAAAATGGGCCAAAAGGTGCACCTAGCATGGGTTAACAAATATGAACTAAAACAGGGCTAAAGTGCAGTGAAATGACTAACTAAACGACCCAGATGAGTCCATAAAAGTGTATATGATGAGGACTCATCACACCCCCAGACTTAACTGTTTGCGCGTCCCGAGCAAACAAATTCTAAGCGAACAGGGAAAGAAAAGTAGATGGCTTAACATTACAATGCAGAGTACCATGCGAAGTCGCATGCTCATGTGCATAAGAAAATTAGTAGAAAAGACTACTGATTATATAAACAGTCTATATATTTCTAAAAGAGTAAAAGCATATTACAACTACTCAAAATGGTGAACAACGGTGAATCATTCGGTCGTGCATACGGAGAAAGTAAACTGAACGCTGAGACGAGCATTGCTCAAGATCGGGATGCGGGAAAAACTCCACTGAAATCCATCAGTGTCGGTGACCATAGGCTTGCCCGGTCACATTCTCTCCACGACACTAGATTGGTTCAAGACGTGAGTCAGTAGGACTTTCAGGTTTTGATTGAGGCTTGGGTTACGGTGAGGTAAACAAGGATAAACAAAATGGCTTAAAACACATAACCCAAATGAGCTTTAAAAAATAACTACCCGCGCACCAAAATCGAATGCAAGTGCACCACACCCCCAGACTTGGACTTTTGCAACATAGGTGTGTGCACCGCCTACTCCCAATACATAATTTCTCTACATGATTTTCAATAAAACTCATTTTTCTTTCTTCTCTCTTTTTTTTCATTTTTCTTTTCTTTCAATTTTCTTTTTCTTATCTTTTTCTTTCAGCAGAATTTTTTTTTTTTCAAATGCGCACACCCACAGATTCTCAAAATAAACACCACAATCAACACCCCCCAAGATGTGAATAAATTCATAACTAAAGCTCAGATTTGGGTGTGCGACTAGGTTAGGCTTTTAGGCTTTGGCGAGAAAGATGTGGAGCTGAATCAAGAAAAGGATAGGCACAAAGGGGCTAGCAAGGGTAAACAATAGGCATGAAATAAAAAGTTCAACCGGGCCAAAATAATGGCCTACGTCATTCTCACGCACTAGAACTATCCTATGCCAATGCTTCAAGAATCGCTTGGGGCAAGTTCTAGCCACCGAGAAAGATTCTCCTTTCTCACGACTCAAGCAATACGAGTCTAACGATCGTTTACACACATCCCTATGCTACCGTTTGATTCACACCGGATTCACCATTTGAGTAGAGTAAACAACATTTACACTAATAAGAAAAATATAAAACCATAGCATAAAAAGAAATCTACTCTACACAAAATTCTATGCAACCGAGCACTCGACTAGGAGCACTACTAGAGTCAACATTTTACTCTGCTACATAGTCCTAAACCATCACCTAGATTTTCCCAAATAAGCAGAAGAATTAAATTCACAACAGAGCAGACAAACAGATGAGTACGCGCTCAAGTGGGTGCTGTGGTGTGCAATGAAAATAAACAAAATATTTTAAAATGAAATCTTCTAGTATGCAGTGCAATAGTGCACGTGAGCGGGTAAACAAAACTACTCTCCCCCAGACTTAAACTAAACAATCTGCATAATATATGACAAGAAAGTCAGCAAAGGCTAGGGAAAGAGAGTACCCAATGCTCAGCAAGTGAGCATACCAGAAGATTGGCGTTTAAACTAAGACAACGCTGCAGCATCCGCCATCCAGAGAAGATACCTGCAGGGGTCAGCTCCGCAAAAACAAAAGAAAATAGAAAACTGAAAAGAAATATTACTAACTAAACATGATTAGAAGAAATAAAAATGCAGAAAAGAAAGATAACTACTGGGGTTATTGTCATCCCAGCACGACTTATTCTAAATTAAAACGGTTCTAGCTAATGGGCCTATGAAAAAGAAAATGCACAGGTAACTGTTCTAATATGCGCATCGGTAGCGGGTACCGATACGGAGACAGAGAAGTCACGCCTCTACCCGAATATAAATAATACCTGCTTGACACAGGTAGAGGGAAAAGAAAGTAAGAAGAGGAGGAGGCCTGGTCCTCACTCATCTCACCAAAACTATCCTTGCCCAGCAAGGTATCGTCAACAGGGGGGCAGCAGGAGGCAAAGGCAATGAGTGGGGCTTCCTCTACGGAGGGAGGATCAACCTCCTCACATGAGAGGATGCTCTCATCATTGACTTGAGCATCATGCTCCAAGTCCTCCTGATGTACCTGTGAAGACTCAACCTGCACAGGCTCAGATGAAGAAGGGGGGTCAGGAAATAAAAAGGAAGAATGACATAAATAATCAACAATCGGGGGAGTGGTCCCGGTCTCACTCCCATTAGGTTGGGGAAGTAAAATAATGTTTGCATTGTCATCAATGCTACAAGATTCGGCGGGATCAACGGTGGCCAGGCTTAGGATTTGGACTTCCTCCACCGGTGCTGAGGAAAATTCCTCTTCACCTAGAAGGTTGTCCTCCTCCATAGGAATAGGCACAACACTCAGATCAACCGCCTCCTCCTGCGACACATCATCAACAATGTCGTCTGAGACGAGTGTAGTATGCACAACAGGGAGAGGAATAGTGCTCGGATAAAAGTCGAGCACCGATTCCTCACAAAGAATCGAATCCACTAGAGGTGGTGGATGCACTGGGAGAATGGGCTCAGCAATGTCGGTGCATAGATCAGCCGCACATCCGGTGACCGTATCCATGCCATACCCTTCAAAATGTGAAGGTGACAAAGACACATAGCCGGATGTTGAAGGTGTGCCGCCAGAGCTAGGAGTTGGGACGATCCGAATATCCGGCTCGTCATCCTCATCCAATTGGCGAAGATAAGCAACACAATCCTTCAGGGCATGATCTGTGCCCCGACAAAACTGGCACTGCCTAGCAGGCTTCTTTGGCACAGCGGGGGCTGGAGCCGAAAAGAAGTATGACGGTAATGGCTCAGCAGAGTAGCCATAAGACTTACGCGCACCATATGGAGTATCAGACGGAGTCGATGCTCTATATGCTGGGCGAGAGGAATTATGCCTACTATTCTCCGTAGGGCATTCAACACTAGAGTGGGAGGTAGCTCCACACCAACGGCAACGGAAATTGAGATGTGCCCACATAATGTGAAGATAATACGATTCAGAATAAAAGTGCTATTGTGCAAAATACTACACCTGACAAAAATTACTAAAGCAACCTAATTAAAACAGGAAAAAGGAATAAAAAGACAGAAATAAAAAATAAAAGATGCAATTTACAAATGAAAAGGGCTTCTCTCTCAGATTCTCCCTCTCCAGAAAACTCACACGACTGTGTTCCCCGGCAACGGCGCCAAAAACTTGATGGCGCAAATCTCACACACCGCTATAGGCGGTAGCTTGACTGCGACACGAAACGGCAGTGTACCGATCGTTCAAGTAATAAATGTTGGGAATAAATCCCCGAGTGTCGGTCTTTTGAGGAACACAGTAAGGTGGAGTTAGGTTTCGAGGAAGGACTTGAGATCGAAGTCCTTAAATCGGATGGATTGCGGGGGAGTTGGGTTGGCTTTTGGAAAACAAAATAGAAGCTAACAACTACTCCTATGCAATGCCGCTATGCAAAGCTTCGCTTGGCGGGATGGAAACTAGGCAGGCCTTGAGCGCGCTGCGTCGCAAGGGCGGATGGGCGAGAAGGCAAGCGGAATTGAACAATGCAGGCCTTGAGCGCGCTGCTTCGTAAGGCGGGATGGAATACGGGCCGCGATGCCACGCTTCGGTAGGCGGATGGGCGAGTAGGCTTACGGATTGAGGGTCGCAAGCACCTCTTCACCAAGCACGCCACTAGCAATTGCTAGTGCGGCACCGGACAACCAACAACCACACCACAAGGCGCACCTCAATAATATAAACAAAAATACTCAATCACATAGACATAATCAAGTAAAAATGCTATTTAATCAAAATACACTTCATCATAATGTTAGATCTAGTTGCAAATACATCAATAAAAGGAGAACAAGGCAAGAAATCGACCGAATCCGAAGGCTCGTTGAAGATTCACGGTTGGAATCGCCGGGTTGTCAATCCGCGTCCAAGCTCGGTCCACAACTACGTCCGGGGTAGAGAGAGCTGTCACTACTCTCCAATGGACCCGTCTTCTTCGTGTCACGATCCGGTAGAGGTTGCAACACTTCCTCTTGCTTGAAGGTAATGGCGGCTAGGTCTACCTTTGGAGCTCGTGGATGAAGGAGGAGGCCGAGAGGAAACTCCGGCTCAAGATTGGCGTGAAGAGCAAGCCCGGAGCACCTCTATATGGTGGGCGACGGTGGAGGGGCGAAATC
Organism: Dactylorhiza incarnata; assembly: GCA_033032865.1. Classification (NCBI taxonomy): domain Eukaryota; kingdom Viridiplantae; phylum Streptophyta; class Magnoliopsida; order Asparagales; family Orchidaceae; genus Dactylorhiza; species Dactylorhiza incarnata. The sequence continues at coordinate 8,365,325 of JAWHQI010000094.1, read as the reverse complement.
GGGCGGAATCGGGCGGAAAACGGCGGCTGGAAGCGAGGTCATGACCTAAAATCGCGAGCAGGGAATTTATAGGCGCTGGAATTAAACAGTGCGCACGGTCAGTGGCGCACGACCATTGGTCGTGCGCACTGGAATCCTGTGATCGTGCGCTCTGCCTGGACAGAACCTGCAAAGACAGAAATTACAAAATAACATGTTCGCACGACCAGTGGCGCACGACCGATGGTCGTGCGCACTAGCGTCAGTGGTCGTGCGCAATAGATGAAACAGAACTTAAAGATTAATGGTCAGTGCGCACGAGCAGTGGCGCACGACCGGTGGTCGTGCGCGCTGGAGTTGATGATCGTGCGCATTACACCAAACAGAACTTATGAAAAAAGCGTTAAGTGCACACGATCAGTGGCGCACGACCAGTGGTCGTGCGCAATAGAACCAGTGATCGTGCGCAGTGTTCCTGTGCAGAATTGCACCGGAAACACCTGCACGACTCCTGTTCTAGCGTACAACCACCAATCCGGCCACTAAAAGTGGCACCGAACAATGCATGAAAACTACTAATGAAAATCAACATGAAATCACACCAAAATGGGCCAAAAGGTGCACCTAGCATGGGTTAACAAATATGAACTAAAACAGGGCTAAAGTGCAGTGAAATGACTAACTAAACGGCCCAGATGAGTCCATAAAAGTGTATATGATGAGGACTCATCAGCAAGCCAGGTTCACATGACACTGTATCACAGTTCATGTTTGAACTAATGACTAGGATAATTTTGTCCAAGAAAACCTCATGGGGAGAAGTTGTTTTTTAAAGGATAAAGGAATGTCTACATGCCTCCAATATGGGAAGGATACTATCTCTGTACCTACATAATAGTTATTCAGAGACTTTTGCAAATTCACAGGGGTCAAATCTCAATTATCTCAAGAGAATGGACATTAAGACTCTGGATAGATTCTCCAGAGTGCTCCCTATGAGCCAGCTATCTGTGACAAAGGAAAAGAAGAAAAAGTCATCCCAGCAGAAATCTGATTCATCCTCAAAATCAAATGGGTCTGACAATGAGGATATTCATGGGACTGACCCTGGATCTGCCAGCAGCCCAATGAATATAGATAATGAGGATGTCCCCATCAACAAAGGTAAGAGTATAAAATCAATTAAGAACAACAACATTATTCTTACCTATCCTAACTTAGTGAAAATTCAGATAATGCAGATGCACACACTGTGCCTGCTGAGACTGAGAAAGACAAGGTCATGGAGGAACCTGATTCTCTTGTGATCCTATCCAAAGCCTGTGAAGAAATGTTGGATGCTCCAACTGAGGGGGAGCAGCTGCACAAGGATGGAGTCACTGATCCAATTGAATCACCAAAAGCACCTACCACTGAAGATCTACAAAGAGAGATTGACACTGTCATCTCAAATCTTGAAAGAAGAATCTTACAGATTCCTGATAACATCCCTGCACTCTGGAATTCAGGAGATCTAGGTCTCCCTGCTGCTCAAACTGAGGGGGAGAAAATCACAAAGACAGCTGATAAGTCATCTGATGTCCTAGATTCCTTGAATCAATCTGTTCAAGAAAATCCTGGTGCACAATCTGAGGGGGAGCAGAATAGTGAGTCTGAGGAGAAAGATGCTGATGATGTGGATGTCAATGATGATGATGATGGACTGCATCCAGATCATATAGATGATATTGCAACATATGCTGAACATCAAGAGGGTGAAGAACCAAAGGAACTGGATCAAGTGATCCATACTGCTGTGGTGTCTGAACCAATCATCATCACACCACCTGTAGATGTTGTTCTTCCACCTAGTCCTCCTCAAAGGCTAAAACAGACAATGATAGTGGAACATCAAGCCCCCGCCTCATCTTCACAGTCCAATGAGCACATCGTGGGATCCATACAGTCTATGCTAGATGCACACCTTGCATCTATGCAAGTGTATGTTTATAGGTCCACTGCCTCAGTCAGAGATTATGTCAACCAATCTGTCTCTGCAGTAAGAAATGAAATGATGAGTTAACTGAACATCATCAAAGAGGACTCAACATTCCTAAACAAGCAAATGACCACATGGTTTGACTTAGCCAAGAAGACTGTGGATTCCCAAGGATAGATATTCAAGTCCATTTAGAATGACCTGGTTATGTCTGCAAAAGACATGAGCTATGTCAAAAACAATGTCAGTAAAACAAATGAAGTCATAGAGAAGTCAGCAAATCATCTTCAAGAGTATGTCTACTCCATTGCAATGTAGTTAAATGAAGCTGCTGACAGCTACAAGGAAGAGCAGAGAGGATAACTTGAACTCTATCACAAGCTCTTGATGCAAAAGCCACTTCTTCCCATCTTAATGAAGAAGTTGGCAGGTTAAAAAGTGACCTTCAAGCTGATCTTGAGAATGTCTTCCAAATTCTCTCTGGCACAATCACAACAGTTAAAAAAGACCTCAATCAACAGATATATGAAGAAGCCAGAAAGGGGGAGAATACAAATGCACACATCAAAAGGGGGAGAATACAAATGCACACATAAATTCCGACCTCACACTGAAAGTTCTACAAGGCACTAGGATTGCTCTGAACCTGCCATTACTAGATGTTAATAGGGCAGAAGACTGGGATTTTCCTCATCAAGAAGCAACAGCACAAAATCAGAGATTGAAAGAGCAAAGAGAAAGAGAGCATGTATTGCTCACTGAGGAATTCATGGCCAACCGAAGGGATGGAAACAGGAGAGACCCTGACTTTGAATACTGGAGTGATGATTCCAAGAAGATAATCCTGAATGCTTGGGTAAGCCATGGTCAGATGTGCAAAGATATTGATAAGTTATATCCAACTGAGGAATGGATAAGACATCTTGAAAGGAACACTAAAAGAGATAAGGTATTCAAAGAAAACCTAGTCAAGAAAGATAACCCACAAAGAATGCATCTAGGTACATCCCAAAACCTTTTATGTACTTTAGAAGGCAAGAGCTCAAGAGGAAGATTGCTGAGATTAAGGCAACCAATGCTGAAAAGGACTCAGCTACAAATCTGAATGAAGACACTGTTGTACCTGCTGAAGACAAGGAGCCTGCAGTCCAAGAAGAAGTTGTTGCTGAAAATATGGATGCTACTTCAATTCAACTGGATTCAACCAAGGGAAAAGAAGCTGCTGCTGAGATTCCTGAATGTTCTTCCTCTAAGAAAAGAAAAAATTGATTTAATGTATAAAACTCTTAGGAATGGTTGAATGGTGATTGAACTAGAGTCTGTCTAAAATATTTTGTGCAAACTGAGGTTAATTAAATACTGCTTTATCTGAAACACTAATCTGAGATTTAGCTAAGTTTTACCTTGGTATTATTTGTTTTGTTATTATGAGATGCATTGTCATATCTTTCAACTCATAGTGATGGATTGATTATCTGCTGTGGATATATATTTCTGATCATCTGTTATAAAATCTGTTTGCTTAATATGATGAATTCATTGCAGCATTGATATATATCAAAAATTTATAAGTCATGTACTCTTGCATTTGAAAGTGTTCTGCCTTCTTCATATTGGGGGAGATTGTTGGGAAATTTACCCTCAATGTCCCTTTAATTTGAAGAGGCCTCACACTCAAATACAAAGTACAAGTTGTATTTGATAAACCCTATTTGTATCTCATAAGCATGCAGGGTTAGGTTATTCCAAGACAAGGAATAGTATTGGTAACAGTCTGCCCAAAACCGCTGAGATGACATCTCTGTCTCAGTCCAGCTGCTGAGATGGAGTCTGGGCTTGCAGAGTTGCAGATAGAGGAAAACCGCTGAGACTTGTGTCTGTCCCAGCGGAACCGCTGAGAAGGAGACTGGAGCTGTCGCTGAGACTGGAAGCTGTCTCAGCCCAACCGCTGAGACAGATTCAAATGTGCTGACGGGATCTGCCGTTGAAGCCTTCTGGCAGTATAAAAGCAAAAGCTAGGGCACAACAACAAGAACGGTTCTATTGAAAAGCTTTTGCTGCAAGCCGCAATCGAGCATTCACGTTCCAGCCAGTTGAAGTTGTTCTCTGAAGCTGGAGTTAATCTTCTGAAGGAGATAAGTTATCTCTTCCTGCACCAACTCAAGAAGGGCAAGTTGATCTTCTGCTTTGCTGAAGGAGAAGATCAAGGTGATTCAAATATGAAGCTGCTGTCTTTCAGATCTGAAGAAAGAAATCATAAGACCTGAGAGTAAACCTTTTGTCTTCTGTATTTAATACAAACTCTCTTATATCTTTGTAAGACATTGTTGCCTGAGTGAAAGGCTGTTGAGCCTGTGTGTAAAGCTGTGTTGACAACTTGAGTGGTAGGACTTCTTGATAGGTTTGAGGTAGGAAATCTGTGTGATTTCTGAGTGGTAGGAGTTACATAACTCTGAGCTATACGGCTGCTGTGCCTGAGGTGTAGGGTTGTTGAGCCCGAGTGTAGGGCTGCTGTGCCTGAGGTGTAGGGCTGCTGAGCCTGAGTGTAGGGTTGTTGTGCCTGAGGTAGGATCACTCTTGATCTGAGAAGTTCAGAGGAACTTGTGGTATAAGCTCAAGGAGCTGAGATTGGAGTTTGTGGCCTTGTCTAACTCACTGTTAGAAAGGTGAAGGGGGAAAGAGGACTACTCAAGACACCCTATCTTGAGGAACCTCTATACATCTTTGTGTGCTTTCTGTGATTGAGTTTTCTGCAGCTAGATACATTAGGATTATATAAAGAAAATAAGTAAAACCTATTCACCCCCCCCCCCCCCCTCTAGGTAATATTGACTACACCTAACAAACTATCAGATACAATAGCCTCTGTATCTACTTGCCACTGGATTAGGAAATTTGGAAAGCCAGCTTATGTAATCAGGAACTTGTTCATTAGTTACTCTAGCTTCAAACCAATGCACAAATTCTTGACTATGCATCTTTTCTTTAGCCCATTTACTCGATCCACGTCTACTATCAATCAAATTTTTATGCTCTCTGCATTTACATGAAATAAAGTTAGGATGAATAATCTGATGATATTGAGTCAAAGTAAAGCATGTGTATTATTTGGAAAAAGAGTCAAAGTAATTATTATCTTACGTTATGTATTTCTCAACTTTTTCGTCTCCACAATTGAAGATAACATATCGATGGGCTAGTGTTAAAGTAAGATTATCTAGAATAATAGCCACACCCTTCAGCTTTCTTCCATTTTCTTCTTTTCTTCTTTCCCCTAGCGGATAACCCTTCTGTACAAAGGGAAGAATGGAATGTGTTTCACCTTAGTTTTGACCCCCAGAATACCTATTCAATCTTGTTTTCACCCCATCATTCATATACCTTGAACAAAATGTTAAACATTCATCAGCCAAGTATGCTTCTGCAATAGATCCTTATGGACGACTCTGATTACGAACATACGATTTCAATCTACAAAGATATCTTTCCATCCAATACATCCATTGGAAATGCACTGGTCCACCCAGTCTAATTTGATGAATGAGATGAATAGGCAAGTGTACCATTATGTCAAAAAAACTTGGAGAAAAAATCTTTTCAAGTTGACAGAGTATTTCAACAATTTCTCTCTACAATTGACCAAGGTCGTGAACTTTGATAACTTTACTGCATATGGACTTGAAAAAAGCTCATAGTCTCATTAAAGTAAGTGCAACATGTTTCAGCAATGCCTTCCTAACAACAACTTGAAGCAAATACTGCATTAAAATATGTGCATCATGACTCTTATATCCTCCTGAAAGCTTTTTGTCTTGCACAAAGCGGGATATATTGGATGAGCAAGCATATGACAACTTAGCATCCTTGAAGACACTACAAAAGGTTCTCTTTTCAGCATCTGTCATAGAGAAAGTTGATGCCCTGAAGATGGTTTTTTACGTTTCTTACAAAAAAATGTTGAAGTTCCTTTCTGATACTTATCTCTTTAAGGTCATAGCGAGCCTTTGCATGATCTTTTGTCTTTCCTGGAATGTCTAGCAAAGTTCCAAGCACATTCTCACATATTTTTTTTCAATGTGCATAACGTTAAGGCAATGACGACAAGGATTATGCTCCCAATAGGGCAACTGGAAAAATATTGATCTTTTCTTCAATGGGGTGTCGCTGACTGACTTCCTCTTCTATTTTTTTCCAAACACTGTTTAAAATTCGTCAACTCCATCACTTCTTGTCCTGATAAGGGCGTAGGAGTGGTCCTTACTTCCACTTTCCCATTGAATGATCTTGTATCGAATCTTCAAGGGTGGTCTTCCTCTAAGAACAACCTAGAGGTCAGATAGCAAAACTTTCTACTATGCTTTAGGTATTGAGAAGATGTTTCATAATTGCAGGAAGGGCATGCAAATTTTCCTTTGGTGCTCCACCCTGATAACATGACATATGCGGGGTAGTCACTGATTGTCCACAATAAAGCTGCACGCATTTGAAATGTTTGATTCTTTGAAGCATCATATACTTCCAAACCGAACTCCCACAACTCCTTTAATTCCTCAACCAATGGTTGCAGATAAACATCAATATTATTTCCAGGAGATTGGGGTCCTTGAATTAGAAGAGACAATATCATAAACTATAACTTTATGCTTAGCTACGGTGGTAAATTATAATTGATCAACACCACAAGCCATGTGTTGTAGACACTATTCATTGTTCGAAATAGATTGAATCCGTCACTAGAAAGGTCGATCCTTACATTCCTAGGGTCCATAACAAAATCAAGATCTAAGGCATCACGAGTCCTCCAAACTTCACCATCAGCTAGATGCCTTAAATTTTCATCCTTTGGCAATTTATTAGCATGTCAAGTCATCTGATCAGTTGTTTTGAGCACATGAACAACATTTGAAGCTTAGGCTTCAATGGGAAATGTCACAGAACTTTTGTTGGAATTCGATGAGCCTTCTTAGCTAATGAATCAGCTTATTTTTCTTTATTATCTTCTTCAGATTTCCACCTAGAAGATCCACAAATATGACAAGATGAAGCATCAATGTGCTCCTTCCAGTACACCATACAATCATTTTGGCATGCATGTATTTTTTGATAATGAAGACATAAATCCTTCACCGTATTTTTTGCATCATTGAAAGAATCAGGAAATTTTGCATTTGGGAATGTTTCTCATAGCAGACTCAAAAGATCATCAAAAGCTTCATTGCTCATTCCATGGATACACTTGCTGATATACAAACGAATAGTAAAGGATAGCTTAGAAAAGCTAGTACACCTAGGATACAGCTGTTATTGGCCTTCCTCCACTAACTTATAGAATTTTTTGGTGTCTTCATTTGAACTTTTGTAACGCTCCTGAATTTTCGGCTATTAATTTAATTATATTGATGACGTCATTATGACGTAAGGCGCTGCGTTAGCGCGGAGTTAGCAGAGCGCCGTCGTTTGTGCGTTTTTGTATCCGTTGGGTCGTGTCGACCGAATTTTGAAAGTACCCGGAATTGGAAAATTTTACGTTAGGAAATTAGATTATTTAATTTTAGAAAGACCCTTAAAGTTTCGTGGCGATCCGAGCAATTTTAGAGCCTCGGTAATTTTTTTGAAGATTTGCGTGTTTTTGGCGTTGCCGTAAACTTCGGAAATTTATATCTCGAGAACGGTGTTGTACAACCCTGTATTCGCCGAGTGGGCCCCCGTGACCCATGAGGTATTTTTGACACCGTTTTCCAGCAAGTTCGAGGACAGGAGGAGAGGGCGAGCGGTGGAGGCGGGAGCTTCCCGCTCGCTCAACCAGTAGCAAGGGGGCGAGATCCCAAGCAGGGGGCGAGCTCCTCTCGCCCCCCCGCCCCCCCCCCCCCCCCCCCCCCCCCCCCCCGCCCCCAGCAAGGGGGGCGAGATCTCCAAGCAGGGGTGGGGGGGGCGAGCTCCTCTCGCCCCCGCCCCCAAGCGGGGGGGGGGGGGGGGGGGGGGGGGGGGGCGAGCTCCTCTCGCCCCCCCCCCCCCCCCCAAGCAGGGGGGGCGAGATCTTCAAGCAGGGGGATGAGCTCCTCTCGCGCCCACCCCCAAGTAGGGGGCGAGCTCCTCTCGCCCCCCCCCCCCCCCCCCCCCCCACCCCCAAGCAGGGGGGCGAGATCTCCAAGCAGGGGGGCGAGCTCCTCTCGCCCCCGCCCCCAGCAAGGGTGGTGAGATCTCCAAGCTGGGGGTGTGGGGGGGGGGGGGGGGGAGCTCCTCTCGCCCCCTGCCCCCAAGCAGGGGGGCGAGATCTCCAAGCAGGGGGGCGAGCTCCTCTCGCCCCCCCCCCCCCCCCCCCCCCCCCCCCCCCCCGCCCCCAGCAAGGGGGGCGAGATCTCCAAGCAGGGATGCGAGCTCCTCTCGCCCCCTGCCCCAGCAAGGGGGGGGGGGGGGGTGAGATCTCCAAGCAGGGGGGGGGGGGGGGGGCGAGCTCCTCTCGCCCCCTCCCCCAAGCAGGGGGCCGAGCTCCTCTCGCCCCCAAGCAGGGGGGCGAGCTCCTCTCGCCCCCTCCCCAAGGGCGAGATCTCCAAGCAGGGGGGGGTAAGCCCCCCCCCCCCCCCCCCCGCCCCCCCAGCAAGGGGGGCCAGATTTCCAAGCAGGGGGGGGGGGGCGAGCTCCTCTCGCCCCCCGTCCCCAATGCACGGGGGCGAGCTCCTCTCGCCCCCGCCCCCAGCAAGGGGGGCGAGATATCCAAGCAGGGGGGATCTCCTCTCGCCCCCCGCCCCCAGCAAGGGGGGCGAGATCTCTAAGCAGGGGGGCGAGCTCCTCTCGCCCCCCGCCCCAAGCAAGGGGGGCGAGATCTCCAAGCAGGGGGGCGAGCTCCTCTTGACCCCCGCCCCCAGCAAGGGGGGCGAGATCTCCAAGCCGGGGGGGCGAGCTCCTCTCGCCCCCTCCCCCAAGCAGGGGGGCGAGCTCCTCTCGCCCCCCGCCCCCAGCAAGGGGGCGAGATCTCCAAGCAGGGGGGGGGGGGGGGGCGAGCTCCTCTCTCCCCCGCCCCCAAGCAGGGGGGCCCCAGTGACCCATGAGGTATTTTTGACACCGTTTTCCAGCAAGTTCCAGGACAGGAGGAGAGGGCGAGCGGTGGAGGCGGGAGCTTCCCGCTCGCTCAACCAGTAGCAAGGGGGCGAGATCCCAAGCAGGGGGCGAGCTCCTCTCGCCCCCCCCCCCCTAGCAAGGGGGGCGAGATCTCCAAGCAGGGGGGTGAGCTCCTCTCGCCCCCCGTCGCCAGCAAGGGGGGCGAGATCTCCAAGCAGGGGTGGGGGGGGGGGGGGCGAGCTCCTCTCGCCCCCGCCCCCAAGCAGGGGGGCGAGCTCCTCTCGTCCCCCCCCCCCCCCCCCCCCCCCCAAGCAGGGGGGGGGGGGGCGAGATCTTCAAGCAGGGGGATGAGCTCCTCTCGCGCCCGCCCCCAAGTAGGGGGCGAGCTCCTCTCGCCCCCCCACCCCCAAGCAGGGGGGGCGAGATCTCCAAGCAGGGGGGGCGAGCTCCTCTCGCCCCCGCCCCCAGCAAGGGTGGTGAGATCTCCAAGCGGGGGGTGGGGGGGGGGGCGAGCTCCTCTCGCCCCCCCCCGCCCCCAAGCAGGGGGGCGAGATCTCCAAGCAGGGGGGCGAGCTCCTCTCGCCCCCCCCCCCCCCCCCCCCCCCCCCCCCCCAGCAAGGGGGGCGAGATCTCCAAGCAGGGATGCGAGCTCCTCTCGCCCCCTGCCCCAGCAAGGGGGGGGGGGTGAGATCTCCAAGCAGGGGGGGAGGGGGGCGCGAGCTCCTCTCGCCCCCTCCCCCAAGCAGGGGGCCGAGCTCCTCTCGCCCCCAAGCAGGGGGGCGAGAACCCAAGCAGGGGGGCGAGCTCCTCTCGCCCCCTCCCCAAGGGCGAGATCTCCAAGCAGGGGGGGTAAGCCCCCCCCCCCCCCCCCCCCGCCCCCAGCAAGGGGGGCCAGATTTCCAAGCAGGGGGGGGGGGGGGCGAGCTCCTCTCGCCCCCCGTCCCCAATGCAGGGGGGCGAGCTCCTCTCGCCCCCGCCCCCAGCAAGGGGGGCGAGATATCCAAGCAGGGGGGGATCTCCTCTCGCCCCCCGCCCCCAGCAAGGGGGGCGAGATCTCCAAGCAGGGGGGGAGCTCCTCTCGCCCCCGCCCCCAATGCAGGGGGCGAGCTCCTCTCGCCCCCCGCCCCAAGCAAGGGGGGCGAGATCTCCAAGCAGGTGGGCGAGCTCCTCTCGCCCCCGCCTCCAAGCAGGGGGGCGAGCTCCTCTTGACCCCCGCCCCCAGCAAGGGGGGCGAGATCTCCAAGCCGGGGGGGGGGGGGGGGGGGGGGGGGGGGGGGCGAGCTCCTCTCGCCCCCTCCCCCAAGCAGGGGGGCGAGCTCCTCTCGCCCCCCGCCCCCAGCAAGGGGGCGAGATCTCCAAGCAGGGGGGGCGAGCTCCTCTCTTCCCCGCCCCCAAGCAGGGGGGCGAGCTCCTCTCGCCCCCTCCCCCCCCCCCCCCCCCCCCCCCCCCCCCCCCGCCCCCAGCAAAGGAGGGTGAGATCTCCAAGCAAGGGGGGCGACCTCTCGCCCCCGCCCCCAAGCAAGGGGGCGATCTCCTCTCCCCCCCCCACCCCCAAGCGGGGGGGGGGGGGGGGGGGGGGCGAGATCCCCAAGCAGGGGGGGCGAGCTCCTCTCGCCCCCCGCCCCCAGCAAGTGGGCGAGATCTCCAAGCAGGGGGGGGGGGGGGAGAGCTCCTCCCCCCCGCCCCCCCGCCCCCAGCAAGGGGGGCTAGATCTCCAAGCAGGTGGGGGCGAGCTCCTCTCACCCCCGCCCCCAATGCAGGGGGGGCGAGATCTCCAAGCAGGTGGGGGGCGAGCTCCTCTCGCCCTCGCCCCCAAGAAGGGGGGCGAGCTCCTTTCGCCCCCAGCCCCCAAGAAGGGGGGCGAGATCTCCAAGCAGGGGGGGGGGGCGAGCTCCTCTCGCCCTCGCCCCCAAGCAGGGGGGCGAGTTCCTCTCGCCCCCGCCTCCAAGCAGGGGGGGCGAGATCTCCAAGCAGTGGGCGGAGCTCCTCTAGCCCCCGCCCCCAAGCAGGGGGGCGAGCTCCTCTCACCCCCCCGCCCCCAGCAAGGGGGCGAGATCTCCAAGAAGGGGGGCGAGCTCCTCTCGCCCCCGCCCCCAAGCAGGGGGGCGAGCTCCTCTCGCACCCCGCCCCCACCAAGGGGAGCGAGATCTCCAAGCAGGGGGGATGAGCTCCTCTCGCCCCCGCCCCCAAGCAGGGGGCGAGCTCCTCTCGCCCCCCACCCCCTGCTGGGGGCGAGATCTCCAAGCAGGGGGGGGGGGCGAGCTCCTCTCGCCCCCGCCCCCAAGCAGGGGGCGAGCTCCTCTCGCTCCCCTCCCCCAGCAAGGGGGGCGAGATCTCCAAGCAGGGGGGCGAGCTCCTCTCGCCCCTCCCCCAAGCAGGGGGGCGAGCTCCTCTCGCCCCCCCCCCCCCCCCCCCCCCCCCCCCCCCCCCCGCCAAGCAGGGGGGCGAGATCCCCAAGCAGGTGAGCGAGCTCCTCTCGCCCCCCCCACCCCCCGCACCCAGCAAGGGGGGCGAGATCTCCAAGCAGGGGGGTGAGCTCCTCTCGCCCCCGGCCCCAAGCAGGGGGGCGATCTCCTCTCGCCCCCCCCCCCCGCCCCCAGCAAAGGGGGGCAGAGGAGGAGGGGTGACCAACCCCCCTCTCGCCCCAGCTCCAGTAAGCAGGATGGTCTGCGTTTAGCAGGATGGTCTGCGTTTAGCGCCTCGGAACAGCGGGATTTGGCTGTTCGCAGGCCAAATTCGAGGGTATTTTGGTAATCTCGCGGGCCAGTTTCTGTCTATTTGCAGACCAAGTTCAAAATACTATAAATAGGACCAAAGAGGCACCATTTGGAGGGATGACTCTTTTGGCTATCTCTCTCCCCAAGTCTCTTTTAGTGGGTGGAGAGAGCCTCCAAAGGTGCCCAAGCTTAGCATTGACTTGGGAGGGGAAGCGCTCTAAGATCTTCCGGGTGTGTGGTGGGACCTCCTCGCTAAGCCCTTGGCCTTGTTCCTAGTTCCTAGTTCCTTAGCCTCTAGCCTAGAGCTCTCCCTTGGGAGGAGTAAGTGTGAGGTCACCCCTCAACTTGTTGAGGACCCAAACTCCACAAAGACCATTTTACTGGTTTCAACAGGTACGTCGGATTTTGATTCCGACTTTGCCGTTGGATTCCAAGCGCCGCCGTTCACCAACGGTGCGAATTTCGTCGAAATCGGCATTTGTTTAATTTTGGTAATAATGTTATATTATTATAATTATAATGATTATTATTAATAACATATATATATGATTAGTTTATATGTATATATCGAAAGAATCTCAAATAGATTTTAGTTAATTGAATTCGGTTACATATGTAATTTAGGTTGTTTGATTTCGTCTATATGCTTTAGGCGAATGATCCTTTTTGCATTAATTCGGCTATACCCGTTCCTTTAAACCGATTGGATTATTATTACCATTATTATTATTATTAATTATGTTTATATATATACTCTTCTTCTCCCCGTAAAAACAGAAACCGAAAACCCTGTTTTCTTTCTTCCCGAGTCTTTTGTGAATCGTGAGCGGAGGCGTTGTTTCATGGACCTTCAGATCGCCGCCACCGGAGCACGGAATCTTCGTCGGAGCATAGATCTGGAAAGCTCTCGCCGAGCTCTTCGCGTGTGCAGTAAGTATTTTGAGTTTCGTAGATTTTCGAGGTTAGAGACGGTAGCCCTAACCCTCTTTTCGCCCCAAAAGTTTCAAAGATCGTTCCTCGAGGTATTCTAGCGGTCGATCTGCGACGAGGAGCAAGTCGTAGGCCGTCTTCTTCGTAAAGTTTGAGGCAAGTGGTGGTTTCTTCCCCCCTAGCCATATTGTGGTTCATCCTTTACCATTTTTACTTCTATTTTAATTTAGACAAAATATATTATACATTATTTTCTGCTAAGAATCGTGTATCCGACCGAATAGTCTCGTATATTATCAAATTCGTCAAAATACCCGTAAGTATATTCGTCGTTTTCCCTCTAAGTCATAGTTTGCTGATTTCCTTCCGTCGAATTCGTTGAATGCCTTAGGATTCGAAGAAATGGTTTCGTATGAGTTAAAATCGGATATGTCGAATTCGCCGAATTCATTTCGCCGAATTCGTCGTTTGGCGTTAGGCTCGTTTCGAATAGATTTAGACTTCCGTGAAATAGTTAAGTCGATTCGCCGTTTCGTCGAATGCTTCCTTTAGAAATTTCGCCGATTGTCCTTGAAGATTCGTTGATTATATTCCGATGAATTCGCCGATACTTCTTGGATTCATCGAATGTATTTTGACGAATTCGTCGTGAGGTTGGGTTTCACTTGGAATTGTTTCCGGGTTTTTCTGTGGTGTCTGTTTTGGTCAGAATTTCGTGAACATCTATTCCCAGTTTGATGTTTTGGTCTGATGGTTGGTTGGAAGGAATACCTCCGCCTCAGTACCTGTAGACTGTTGGTTAGTGGGCTGCAACCCCCGCCACAGTGTTTTTATGCCTTGGATGCTTTGGTCTGATGGTTGGTTGGAACGAATGCCTCCGCCTCGGTACTGTTTTGTTTTTGGCTGGGAAAGTAATTCATGTCTTGGGCAACTCGGTACCCTTTCCATTTGGAAGTTGAATTGCAACGTTGACCGCACCTTGTGCCAGTCATTCTTTACTTGTTGGTTGCTATACTCCTTTATTTGGATTGCTGGTGTTTTACAGCTATCCTTGATGAGTTGGTAACCCTCTTTATCTTGATAAGACTTCTCTTATTCTTTGATTATGTTGCCTTCATGCTTTTGTGATGAAGCATTCTTTTCTTTTGAATGCCTCAGGTTCAGATCAGTAGCAGGTGGAGCTGACCGAGATCTGTTTTCTTCAGATTTGTCGTAGTTGCTTTTCTTACTCTCGTTTTTTGAGAGGTAGATTGTTGTTTCCTTTCAGAACTTATTAAGTTTATGAGTTCGTGTCAGTATGTTGACGCCCATAACCTGAGTTTCATTTATGATTATACTTGTTTTTGCTATTTATGCTACCACCGTTGTTATTTATGCAATTGCTCTCTGAGAAGGTTTTATGCTATGATGCATAGTAGTTATTTTATATACAAAACTGCATAATTCTTTCTACATGACATCTCTTTTAAAACCATTATCACTCTACTTTTGAAGCTCGTAAAAGAAATTCTTTTTTACTTATACTAAATATAGAAGCTGCATATCATCAGAATGTTGGTTAGCTCATCATGCTCACATAGGTTAAATTAAAATAAATTATGTATTTTCCGCTGCGTAAACCTATACTTTCTTATTTATGGACTAGTTGATCCATTAAACCGAGAGACACGGTGTTTGAAAATCTTAAACTCAAATTATATTTTAAACATAAAGTTCATGACTTTCTAAAGTAAAGTGCAAAGTTAAAGATGCCTGAGCGTCGGCAGTTGTCCCCTGCACGACGTGGCATCATGACGCGTATTTTCTCTTACTCCGACGTATTATTTAATACCGGGAAAATGCGGGTTGTGACACCCTTCCCTTGCTTCTCCCCTATCTTCTTGAGGCGTAGGAGAATCTTGTTCAACATTTCTATACATGTCATGCAACATACCATCAATGTCATCATGGATGAACCCACCATCATCAATTCGATTGTCAATATTCATCTCATCACTTTCCCCATGGAAAACTCAGTCATCGTAACCATCAATAAATCCATCAACAATCAAGTGATCTCTCACGATATCCTTAATATGATAATAACGAAAAACACACTTGATGCATGGACAACAAATTTCTTCCCCTTGAGTTTTTTGGTCAAATGTTGTTTGAAGGAAATGATCAACCCCTTCAACGTAATCATGATGCCATCTAGGAAGGGTCAACCAACTCTTATCTCTATCCATTAGCAAGATCACAAATGTATTTCTAAAGAAGAAAAAAATGCATAGTGATAGTGATTAGAGAATGAAGATGGGCATAAAAAAAATTCAGTAAAAATTATAATGGGAGGAAACTATATTGATTAAAAAAAGTATAGAAGCCTAAATCAGTAAAAAGATGGGTTAAGAAGTATAGAAGTCTAAATCAATAAAAAAAGTATAGAAGATAAGTGATACCATATGCATGATCTTCTTCAACCATTGATCTTCTTTTATTTCAAAAGGGAATGAATCATATCACTCAAAATAACTGATCTTAATAAAATTTTCATCATATCAGATCCATTAAAATGAAAATGAAGGCATCTTATCCTGAGGCCATGCAGTTGCTAGATTAACATAGAAGGGTAGTAGTAATAGGAAAAAAAGAGAAAAAAGGCTTACTGTAATAGGTTTATGGGAATTCATTATTAATATAGAAAAGGCAACAGAGCAATTGCTAGATTAACGTTTAGTTCATTATTAATTTGAAAATTGCTTAACATACGCACCGTTACCACGCAACCTCACCAACTCGTGATATGACAAAAAATTTCACACGGCAATACCGAAGGTTCGCTAAGCCTCTTGAAATCTTGCAAATGCTATTTGTCAGTGTTCGATCAAGCGAAAAGGACCTACACGATCCGATCGATATTACGTCCACGAGTTATACACGAGAGTTAGCCACCGTAATAAACTTTAGTTCAATCACAAACACAAACAAAGGGAGATCTCTCCAACTAGAATGTGACGATCAAAATTAGTCCGAATTTTAATCCCAAAACAAATTCGGCGTAGGATTCACCTGATCCTCCAAAGAACCAAAACGTAGATTCGTAAAGAAATTGATCGAACATGCAGCGATTAATCCAACGTTATCTGAAAATCACACCAAAATCTTCCACCAAACCGTTACGTGGAAGAGGAATCACACAAGGAGTGGTAGAGGAAATCGTTACCCAACCAAATGATAATTTTGTGGCGAGTCTCACACCACAGATCCGCCGTAGCTGCACTGGAGGGAGAGAACGCGAAGTCACCGTCTTCAGAGCTTCACCGGGGGACTAAGAGGGATGGGCAGCCGATCCTTTCACACAAGCAGGCGGTGGTTCTGCACGACGGCCAGGCGGAGGAGGGATGGCGATGCGTCTCACGCCAGACGGAGGAAGGACGACAGCGTGTCTCACGCCAGGCGGAGAAGGATCGGCGGCGAGTCTCATGCCGCACGGACGAGGAGCGGTGGCTGCGTCGCGCTGCACGCCAAGGGAGGGGGTGAACCCTAGGGGACAGGAGAAATAAAGCTCACGGCTTACTTCTTTTTCTTAAAGAGCAAAAGTTATGTCATTTAATTTACTCCTCCAAGCTATATATGGAGTTTCACAATTACAAAATTATTAAACTAAACCTAAATTAAAACATTAAAATAAAAATAAAATTAAAAACCATGAAACTAATTTAATATAAACATCAAATTAAACTAAGCGGCCGCACGTGGGCGTGCGCGGGGTTCGAGGCTGTAGCGGCGAACATCATCATGCACAGGCGGGTCAACGCTATCAGAGGATTTCTTGGGGAGTATTTGCTAGGGTTTTGAAAGTAGCGGGTTTTTTATTTGTTTTGGCGATGCACGGGGTGATAACTTGATGCATGAAATTGGTAGCGTTTTTGTAACCGCGATAAAATAATTGATACTATAGGTATGATATGTTATAGTAACATTTATTTATCTACAGTTGCTGTTATAAACGCTACCATAAATAACTTTTGGCAGCGTTTACTTAAACGCTACAAATTAAGTGTTACCATATGCATGATATGGTGTAGTTGTTGAAACCGATTTCTCGGTCTCTTGTGAAGCTCGGGCCGTCAACAAGTTGAGGGGCAGCTGACCCTTACTAGTCCCTCGAAAGGAGCATACTGGGGACTCGGAAACAGACTAAGACCTTAGTCACAGCGAGGAGGTCCCACCACAAACCCGGAAGATCGTTGAGCGCTTCCCCTCCCAAGCCAAACTGAGACGTAGGCACCTTGGAGAGCTAGAGAGCTGAACCAAAGTAGCCAAGGGAGAAAGAAGCTCAGAGAACTGAGATTGGAATTCTCTCCCAAGGTGCCATTTAAGGTCTATTTATAGTTTTTTGCTCGTGGTCTGTTAATAGCGGAATTCCGCCTTTTGGTTTTACTAAACGCACCCCAATTTGGCATGCTAACAGCCAAACTCCGATGTTTGGAAAGGCTAACGGCAGACCACCAGGGGCAGTGGGGTTATTTCCCCCTTTGTCTATGGGTAAGTGGTCTGCGAGAGAGCTACTCGCGAGAGCTCCCGCGGGTCCCCTCGCGAGTATGGCTCGCAAAACCCCTCTTGGGCGAGCGCTCTGCGAAGGCCCCGCTTGCCCTCCTTCCGGCGACGTTCGTCGAGGCCGGGTCTTGCATTTTACCCCTACGAGCTCCACTCGGCCCTTTAGAGCTGAAATCTACTAAACTGGCTGGACGGCTGAACTCGTCGAGCTGAGAAGTAATTCCGTTGGATTGAACATCTTGTTGCTCATACGTCGAACGCAGAGCTGAGATCGCCGACCTCAAGCTGGAGTTCGTCGAACTCAGAACAACGGATTGTGTCGAGCACAGACTGAAGTTCGTCGGACGCAGATTGGAGTTCGTCGAACGCGGAGATCTGGCTCGCCCGCCTTGCTTCGAGCTGTCGGTGAGTGCCCGGCTCGCCCGCATTCTTGAGAGCGAACTCTGAGACTCTGGCTCGCCTTCCTTGCCACTTTTGCCTGGAGACTCTGGTCGGCGAGTTTGCCACTCTGGCTCGCCTTCTTGCGAGCGGACTTTGTCTATGGGCTCGCAGGGACACGACTTAAGTGCCTTCCTGCGAGCTTCCCTTAGCCTTGTGGAGATCTGCTGAACTGGCTGGGAGAATGAGCTCGTTTAGCTAAAAGCGATATCGTCGAACTGGAGCGCGAGGCTCGCTGAACGCCAAACGAATTTCGGCGAACGCAGGTTGGAGTTCTTCGAACGCAGATTGGAGTTCGTCGATCGCGAAGATCTGGCTCGCCCGCCTTGCTTCGGACGGTAGGCGAGTGCCCAACTCGCCCGCCTTCTTGTGAGCAAACTCTGAGACTCTGTCTCGCCTTCTTTGTTACCCCCTCCGCCTGCTGACTTCTCAAATCTATGCCCAACCCCTGGCGAATATCGGGGTTGTACATAATCCCCGCTCTTCACGAGGCTACCTGGGCTCGCGAAGAATCATCCAACCTCGGATATTCATCGGCCTTTCGACGACGTGGCGAGAATCTTTTGGTGGGGCCCATGCCCACCACTATAAATATCACCCCTCCCGGCTGGTGTCCAAACTTTTTCGCCTTCTCTCCCTTTTCTTAGACGTCGCGAGCCCCAACACGATGTACAAAAAGGAGGAGATGTTGGCTCGCCTGAAGGCCTCGCAGGCAGCGCAAAAAGGGAACGCCATTGCACTCGCTTCCTGGGCCTCTCCGCTGCGTGCGCTGCCTCCGCCCCCCGTCAAAACGGCGAAGACAGTCCGGCTCCAGCCTAGCGAAGATAGGTCCTCTTTTTCGTCTCCATCCCCTTCTGACGAGCTCTCCTCGCAGGTACTACTGTCAAGTTCGCCGATTTAATGCCTTTCCCTTCTGACATTGCTTCTTCACTCGCAGAACGCTTCCCCGGGGGAGAATACCCCGGGGAAAACAATTATGGAGACCAACATTCCCATCCCTGGCGAGGCTGGCACTCTTCTCACAAATGTGGGGGTCGTCGACCTGCGGGACCCACCTTCACCGCAGGGTGAGTTGTTCTCCTCGCCTTTCTATGTAACATATTTTCTTACTCGCTAAGTTTTCTCTTTTCATGCAGTGTCTGATGTCGCGAATTTGGGGGACCAGATTCCTCCTCCCTCGGACCCGCCGGCCCCGTCGAATCAGACTATCATCATTCCCGGATTCGGCATTCTGGGACTAAGGAGCCCTGGAGGGACATTACTTCCCCGAGCCAGGACTTGCTGCGAAAAACGCGTTCCCTCCCGGACTGGGGAAGGCCATCACCCCTGCCTTCGTCGAAGTGTTCCAGGGCCGACCGGGCACCTCTCGCCAGTGGCCCAGTACCCAAATTTCTCCATTAGGTTAGACCGTCCCTGCGGAGCGTCATTTTCCACCTCCTTGCTGATTTCTACCTCTCAGGTGATCCCTTGACCCCGCCAACCGAGTCGGAGCCTGGAGCATTGGAAATGTCGCCACCCCCCTCGCCGAGTCAGGTCGCGGATTTTTTGGGGGACCCCGATAATCCAGAGCAAATGAATAGGCGGGTCACCGAGATATTCCAAAAGCATACTTCCCTGCTGCGAGATCTACACGAACAAAATCGGCAGGATCGGCTCGCGTTTGAGGAAAGATTTGTTGCGATGGAGGACGCGAACGCGCGCGTCCTCGCCGAGGTACGGCCGGTCGGTCATGGCGAGGTGACTTCCCCTGGGGTGTACGTTGCTCGGATTGAGGATTACGCGAGGCTGATTACTCACGCGGCCCGGTCGGTTAGCGAGTACCACTACCCGCGAGTTCCCCCTCGCTCTGGTGTGCGAGGTCCCCCTCGCTATTAAGGAGCCTCTCTTCGCAGTTCGCTTTTTATTTTTTTTCCTCCCCTTCGTAGGGAGGAGTCGCAAACAATTTAACGGCCTGTAATAATGGTACTTTGACTCGCCTGCGAGCCCATACTTTCCGTTTTTATTTATCTTTTCCTTCGCTATGTCTGGATCGCTTGCTCATTGATTACTACTACCGATTATTATACTTTTATCGCTCGTTGTCATGACCTTCTCTCGCGTTTCGCTTTATTTCTTTATCTGGCCCTAGCTCGCCGATGGCTACCGGGAGGGATTTTGGCTAGACACCAGCTCGCTAGGACCGAATAGAGCCCCTGGAGGCGGAAAAATACCGCGCGCATCCGCTATCCGCAGCCACCGACGCTTCGAATTCTTCCCGCTCTTTTCATTTCTATAACTAGCCTGCCTCTTTACTTTCTAACCACCGCATTTACTGTTCTTCCTTCGCGTTTCTCTTCTTCTAACTCCCTCGCAAACTCGCTCTCGCAAATTCTCTGACTCGCAGCCCTTCAACGCCATGGTCGCAGACGTGGAGACAGAGGGGCGAGCCAAGTGTGCTGGAGCCTTTCGCGAGGTCCCCTTCTTCTGCGCCAACCTCACTAAAGAGGAATACCTAGCCACAGTGGACAAATACTTGCACTCTGGGTTCGTGGCCCGCTGCCCCACCGACGGAGATACCATCAATGATCCCCCCCGCCGACGAGCTCGCCATCCCCATTGCTCACTTTGAGAATGGGTTGCGACTCCCGATATGGCCTGAAGTGCGCCAGGTACACCTTTCTAGCTCGCCTAGCGAAGAATATTCTTAGTATTTTTTGGCTCGCCTCGCGAGCAGCGTTCTAACCCTTAAGGACTCCTCCAGGTACTCAAGTATTTTGGTATACTGCTCAGCTAACTGACGCCGAATGCGATCGCCGTCCTGGTCGTGTTCGCCAGCTACTTGCG
Source organism: Dactylorhiza incarnata (assembly GCA_033032865.1). Classification (NCBI taxonomy): domain Eukaryota; kingdom Viridiplantae; phylum Streptophyta; class Magnoliopsida; order Asparagales; family Orchidaceae; genus Dactylorhiza; species Dactylorhiza incarnata. Next base: position 8,344,859 of record JAWHQI010000094.1, on the reverse strand, counting down.
AGCCGAGAAGATTGAGTTTAGTCTACTCATCTTCCGCAAGGTGTTTTTGTTCCGCGCATACAAGGATGGGACGACTCACTTCGCGAGACAACACGTCACCCTCTGCGAAATCGTCAACAAGTCCCACTACTGGACGCAGAAGTACGTCCCGGTGAAGGGTCCCTTCGGCAACATCTCTTACACTCCACTCCAGCGAGACGAGGCCACTTTCCGCCCTCCCGCAACGTTAGGGGCGATGACGCGAAGCTGTACCAATACCTCCATGGGAAGAACTTCGAGGTCGTCTTCCTCCGGCAGCTGGTGGACTCGCCAATGCCTGTCCCCCAGGGGGAAGGTCTGACTCGCGTTCGCAAATTTCCCTACTCTCCCTCCCCCTTTTTATTAGCTAACGCTCTTAGTCACCTTTATAGGAGAGCGCAATTTTCCGCTCAACCCCCCGCATGCGCCTTCTTCCTCCCTCGCCACTGGCCCGCTCGCGAGTGTGGCCGCCGAGGCGTTTCGCGACCTCCCGAGCTCTTCGTCGGAAAAGAAGCGTCCTCGTCCTCCAAGCCGGCCCGCCTCGCAGGAACAGGCGAAGAAGACCAAGAAGGCCCCATTTATTACTAAGGGGAAAAACATTGTTGATCTGTCCGAATCAGAGCACCCTCTTTCCCCGCTGGCGAATCAGGAGCCCGTCTATGAGGGTGGCGAGCCAGAAGAAGCGGTCGGCAAGCCTAAGCCTACGAGCCACAAGAATTTCGGGCTCGACGCGAAGCTCTCGGACGCAGTTGGCGAGTCGTTGCTCGCGTGGGATCCCGAGCATAATAAGATCGTCTGCTCCTCCCTCCTCCCGTCCTGGGTGGAGAGCGACAAAATTGGAGGCGAAGCATTCGCCCTCGCCTTCGGGCTCTACGGACGCGCTGACGCCTCCCTCTTCAGGACCTTCACGCCGAAAGAGCTCGTATATGAGGTCATGCGAGCCCAGTTCCGGGCAACGGAGCTTACCCACATGGTGGGCCGCCGGTACTTCACCGTGGATAGGGAAATCAGAGAGCTCAACGTCGAGCTCCGGAAGTCCGCGGATGAGGTCGCGGAGCTTAAGGGAAAGGAGGCCTTGTCTGAGGGCCTCCTCGCCAGCCTTCAAGGAGGCCTGGTAAGTACTGCTTGTAAAGAGTCTTTCTTCGTCTCACTACCCCTCGCCTCTCTCTAACTTCCTCTCTGCAGGATGCCGAGTCCGCGGGTAAACTCACTGCAAGGATCACTGACCTAGAGATGGAGAATTCCTTCCTCAAGGCTCAGGTTCGCGACCTAAACCTGGCGGTGCTCCCCCCACCTCCTCCGCGATCCAGGGCTCACGGACAGTCGCGAGATGAAAAGGAGGCCGCCCACAAAAACTCGCTAGAGATCGCCGAACTCGTCCTCAACACCCTTAAAGGGGCGGACCTGATCGTTCCTGACGCCATGGAGTTCACCGCGGAAGACGTCTGTTGGGTCCAGCGTTCCTTCACTTGACCCGTAGCGCCTTTCCGTTGATATAAAGAACAGTTGCGCCTTCACCAAACAGACTGGTCTTTCGGTCGAGTTGGTGGCGCTGGGTCCTCTCAATTGGTATCAGAGGAGGTTGCGGGTTCGAGACCGGGGGGCGCTGATAATTCCTGAAATTTCTCTACCCGGGGTCAGGCGGCCGCAGCCATGTGTCAAGCCACCTCTGAGCCATGTGGTGCGCCACCTCTGAGCCATGTGGAGCACCTCTGAGCTTGCGGGTCGTGCTGGACGCTGGGGGGGGGATTGTTGGGTCTAGCGTTCCTTCACTTGACCCGTAGCGCCTTTCCGTTGATATAAAGAACAGTTGCGCCTTCACCAAACAGACCGGTCTTTTGGTCAAGTTGGTGGCGCTGGGTCCTCTCAACGTCGTCCCCGACCTGTTCGCGCCGATCTCAGAGGTGGAAGATCGCGAGGGCGAGTGAAGGGTTCCTCAGCAGGCGGCTTTGATGTTTTTATTTTTTGCCAAGTGTAAAAACTTTTGCTTTGACCGACGAGTTCGACGTTAGCTGTAAAACGTCTTTGAGCAAATGAAGGAAATATTTTGTCTATCTTTCAAGTGAAATTTTTTTTATCTTTTACTCGTGCCCGCACATTCATTCATGCTCGCGCGATTCCACCGTTCTATACTTTTGCTTTCCTTGTGCTCGCGTCTTAACGTTTTCATTTGGCACTCGCGCTCGCATCTCTTTGCTTAATAATTTCCCCATATCGGTGTTGTATCTAGGTCGCTACCGCGCCTTTCTCTTCCGCGACGATGATAAGGCTATCACACATTAGGACACCATCTTTGCTTAGGCTATACCCTGTAGGGAAACATTGCGAGCGGGGTCAATATTACCTCGCCTCGCTCGCTCTCGCTTCTCGCGAGCTTCCCTTGTTTCTCATGGGCTGCCGCGACGACGAGCCCTTCCTTATTTGCCGTTTTTACTCACGCCACCAAAATTTACTAGTAAATTTGCGAACTTGGGCCGGACTTAGCGCGCCTTGCGAACAACAGGTTCAGTCGCTCTGTCGCGACCTATTCTCTTGCGCGAACGGACTCCTGGTCTCGTCTCACCTGGGCCTTGAGATTGTTTGCGGGCTAGGTCCCATACTAGGAGTAACCTACTTTCCAGCCCCTTCCGAGATCATCCTGACACACCGTTCATGAGAGCCCGGCAGCGGAATCGATCTGGGGATTTTCAGCACCAAAGGACTTGTAACCTAGCCAGCCTCTCCAGAGATCAACCAGACTCACCGTCTATGAGATCCCGACAGCCGAATCGATCTGGGGCATTCCAGCACCAAAGGACTTGTAACCCTGCCAGCCTCTCCAGAGATCAACCTGACCCACCGTCTATGAGAGCCCGACAGGGGAATCGATCTGGGGCATTCCAACACCAAAGGACTTGTAACCCTGCCAGCCTCTCCAGAGATCAACCTGACCCACCGTCTATGAGAGCCCGACAGCGGAATCGATTTGGGGCATTCCAGCACCAAAGGACTTGTAACCCCGCTAGCCTCTCTAGAGATCAACCTGACCCACCGTCTATGAGAGCCCGGCAGCAGAATCGATCTGGGGCATTCCAGCACCAAAGGACTTGTAACCCTGCCAGCCTCTCTAGAGATCAACCTGACCCACCATCTATGAGAGCCCGACAGCGGAATTGATCCGGGGCATTCCAGCACCAAAGGACTTGTAACCTTGCCAGCCTCTCCAGTGATCAACCTGACCCACCGTCTATGAGTGCCCGACAGCGAAATCGATCAGGGCATTCAAGCACCAAAGGACTTGTAACCTTGCCAGCCTCTACAAAGATCAACCTGACCCACCATCTATGAGAGCCCGACAACGGAATCGATCTGGAGCATTCCAGCACCAAAGGACTTGTAACCTTGCCAGCCTCTCCAGAGATCAACCTGACCCACCGTCTATGAGAGCCCGGCAGCGGAATCGATCTGGGGCATTCCAGCACCAAAGGACTTGTAACCTTGCCAGCATCTCCAGAGATCAACCTGACCCACCGTCTATGAGAGCCAGGCAGCGGAATCGATCTGGGGCATTCCAGCACCAAAGGACTTGTAGCCTTGCCAGCCTCACCAGAGATCAACCTGACCCACCGTCTATGAGAGCCCGGCAGCGGAATCAATATGGGGCATTCCAGCACCAAAGGACTTGTAACCTTGCCAGCCTCTCTAGAGGTCAACCTGACCCACCGTCTATGAGAGCCCGACAACAGAATCGATCCGGGGCATTCCAGCACCAAAGGACTTGTAACCTTGCCAGCCTCTCCAGAGATCAACCTGACCAACCGTCTATGAGAGCCCGACAGCGGAATCGATCTGGGGCATTCCAGCACCAAAGGACTTGTAACCTTGCCAGCCTCTCCAGAGATCAACCTGACCCACCGTCTATGAGAGCCTGGCAGAGGAATCGATCTGGGGCATTCCAGCACCAAAGGACTTGTAACATTGCCCGCCTCTCAAGAGATCAACTTGACCTACCGTCTATGAGAGCACGACAGCGGAATCGATCTGGGGCATTCCAGCACCAAAGGACTTGTAACCTTGCTAGCCTTTCCAGAGATCAACCTGACCCACCGTCTATGAGAGCCCGACATCAGAATCGATCTGGGGCATTCCAGCACCAAAGGACTTGTAACTTGCCCAATGACTACTTCAAAATATATGTATTGAGAATGAAACGTGCAAAAGTCAGTTATAAAAATTTGTTAAGGATAAAACGTCTTCAAATCATCCCCGCTCCTGGCCCGGCCGAGAGATACCCCTTCCACATCCTGGAGGTGGTACCCTCCAGACTTGAGCACTTCGCTTACAATATAGGGCCCTTCCCAATTGGGCTCTAACTTGCCTACAACGTCTCCTCTCCCTGTCGCATCTACCTTCTTCAGGACCAAGTCTCCTTTCTCGAACTGCTTTATTCTGATATGTTGATCAAAGTACCGGGCCATCCGCCTCTTGACTTCCTCCTGTCAAAGTACCGGGCCATCCGCTCTGCATTATTTTCTACCATCCATTCTTCATCTCCCTCGCCTGTGGTAATCACCCTGGGGTTTTTTACTTCGAATTCTATCGGGAGGACGACCTCGAACCCGTGAGACAGCTTGAAGGGGGTCTCCCCTGTGGCCATGTTTGGAGTAGTTCTCAAGGCCTATAGAACCGATGGTAGCTGCTCTACCCAATTGCCTCTGAGATTCTCTACCTTCTTCTTCAGCAGGTTGACAATTATCTTGTTCACCGCTTCCACCTGACCATTGCTCCTTGGGTGGTGGACCGACGCGAACCTGAGGTCTATGCCGAGTTGGGTGCAAAAACTAACAAACTCTTCGCTGGCAAATTGGGGTCCGTTGTCTGTCACTATGGCCAACGGCAGCCCGTGCCTGCAAATTATCTCGCCCCATACAAAATTTCTTACCACCTGGGATGTTACCTTGACCAGCGCTTTCACCTCTACCCACTTGGAGAAATAGTCAATCATTACTAATAGAAACCTCCTTTGGCCACTAGCTTGTCGGAAAGGACCTACCAGGTCCAAGCCCCATATAACGAAGGGCCACAGAGCTGTGATGGTCCGGAGCCTCTGAGCTGGGAGGAGTTGGAGTGGAGCATAGAGCTGGCACTTTGAACACTTTCTCGCGAATTCTGCCGCATCCTTGTTGAGGGTAGGCCAAAAGTAGCTAGCCTTGCCTCAGCACTCTCCCCTCCAGAGTCCAGCTCCCGGAGTGACTGCCACACTCCCCCGAGTGGATTTCCTCGAGGACTCTCGGGAGCTCCTCCTCAGACACACAACGAGCCAGGAGCCCCGAGAGTGTTTTTCTATATAGTCCTCCTGCATGTAAGGAGTAATAGACCGACTTGTACCTGAAGCGCTGTTTATCCATGTCCCCTTCGGGGAACTCTCCCGATGGCAGGAAGGTGACGAAGGGATCCATCCATGGTGCTCGTTGATCCACCTCCATCAGCTCCCCTTCCTCGATGGAAGGTCGGAAGAGTTCCGATACTGTCCCTCCAGCTCGAGGGCCAAACTTGGCTAGTAGGTCCGCCGAGGTGCTCTCCTCCCTCGGCACATGTGTGATGGAAAAAGTGCGAAATTGGCCGATGACCCCCTTGACCTTCTCCAGGTAGCGTCGGAGGGTCGGCTCCCTAGCTTCAAATTCTCCCCTAATTTGGCATGCTACCACCATGGAGTCCGTTGAGACCTCCACGTCCTGCACTCCCAGCTCCCTGGCCAGCCGCAGGCCCGCTATCACTGCCTCATACTCGGCCTGGTTGTTGGTAATAGGGAAATGGATGCTCAGGGCATGCTCGATCTTTGTTCCTTGGGGGCTTATCAGGACGATACCTCATCCATAGGAGTGCTTCCCTGACGCGCCATCCACTAGCATCTTCCATGCCATCGGGGAAGGTGATTCATGTTCCCCCACTTCAGTTGCGTAGTCTGCCATGAAGTCCGCCACCGCTTGTGCCTTGATTGACGTCGTAGGCGCAAACGCGATATCGAGCTCACTTAGCTCTACGGACCATTTGTCTAGCCTCCCCGAATGCTCCACCCCTTCCATGACTTTGCGAAGCGGGTGGTCGGTCACCACTTTGATTGAGTTTGCTTGGAAGTATGGCCTAAGCTTCCGGGACGATACCACCAAAGCGAAAGCCAACTTCTCCAAAATTGGGTATCAGAGCTCCGCCTTCCTTAGCACTCGGCTGACGTAGTAGATGAGGAACTGCCTCTTTCCTTCTTCCCGGACCAACACCGAGCTTACTTCCTCAGATCCTACCCCCAAGTATATGGATAGATCTTCCCCTTGCCTTGGTCCCTGGAGTAGGGGAGTCTGGGCGAGTTGCCCTTTCAAAGCTTGGAAAGCTTCTACACATTCCAAGGTCCATTCAAACTTCTTGTTTCCCTGTAACACCTTGAAGAAAGGTGCACACTTCTCACCCGCCTTGGAGAGGAACCAGCTGAGCCCGACCAATTTTCCCGTGAGGCGTTGAACCTCCTTCGCGTTTCTTGGCGACCCCAATTCCAAGATTGCTTTAACCTTATCTGGGTTAGGCTCCACCCCCGCAGGGGTGAGCAAGTGGCCCATGAATTTGCCCCTGCTAGCCCCGAAGACACACTTCAGGGGGTTGAGTTTCATCTTGTACTTCCGCAAGGTCCCAAAAGTTTCTTCAAGGTCTTGGAGGTGAGAATTGAGGTCCCGACTCTTTATCATGAGGTCATCAACATAGACCTCCAGGTTCCTTCCATTCTACTCTCGGAAGACCCTGTCCATCATCCGTTGGTACGTAACCCCTGCATTCTTGAGCCCAAAAGGCATCATTTTATAACAATAGTATCCATCCCCTGTGATGAAGGAGACATCTTTAATGTCGGGGGGGGGGGGGGGGGGGTGCATTCGGATCTGATGATAACCTGAAAAAGCATCTAAGAAAGACATTACAGAGAAACCGACGGCGGAATCAACCAGCGTGTCGATTCTAGGCAAGGGGTAACAATCCTTGGGGCATGATTTATTAAGCAAGGAAAAGTCGATACACATCCTCCACTTACCTCCTCCTTTTTTACCATCACCACGTTGGAGACCCAGCCTAGATACTGGATCTCCGATTCAAAACCTGCCTGTAGGAGCTTACCCACCTCCTCTCGGATGGGCCCCTCCAGTTTGTCCGTTGTGGCCCTTTTCTTTTGTCAGATGGGGCGGGTCCCTGGGTCGAGATTGAGGCGATGGCAATCCACATCTGCATCGATCCCGGGCATCTCCACGGCACTCCAAGCGAAGACATCCACATTTTCCTGGACGCAAGCCAGGATTTGCTTCTGCTCCTCCAGGCCAAGCTCCCCGCTGATGCGGACCTTCTCCACCACCCCAGCTCGGGTGGTGACCTCGAGCTCCACGACCTCCTCCACGGCTTCCAGCCGGGACTGCTCTCCCCAGACTTCTTCCTTCTCCTCGTCGCAAGTTGGCCCTTCGACCTTCTCCTCCCCTTCTCCTCCATGAACCTTCATCACCTCATCCGCGCCTCCCTCCTGGGTCCGACCTTCTACCCCTTCCTTATCCTCCTCTCCTTCTTCCATCTGCTCCTCTGCCTCTCCGAGACGCGCCGGCTCTCCCACCTCCTGATCCCATTTCTCTGCTTCGGCTATCCAGGAGATGGTGTTGACTGCCGTCACGTAGCTCTGCCTTGCTACCTTCAGATCCCCTCTCACCCGAATCTGGACTCCTCTCGAGTTAAACTTGAGACATTGGTGGAAAATGGAGGGAACGCAACGGAAAGCGCTGATTAGCGGCCGCCCGAAGGTGGCACTATAGCTGCTGGGGGCATCCACTATGACGAAGCGACAATTCTGAGATTGCCCACCCAGGACCACATGGAGTCCCACTCCCCCCTCAACCTCCTTCCTCTCACTGGAGAACCCGAACAATGGGCCATCTGAGGCCAACACCCTCTTGGCTTCCACCTTCATCTCATCGAACGCCTTCTTGAAGATGACTTTGACGGAGCTTCCGTTGTCCACGAGAATCCGGGACACCGTGAAGTTCTCGATGGCGGTCTGGATGACCAACGCGTCGTAGAAATGGTCCTCATGACCCGGCATATCCCTTTGAGAGAAAGTGATTTTTTCTGCTGGGGGCGGGGCTGTGGATGTCGAAGCCACGCTCTGACGGTAGTTGGTATGGAGGCTCGCCTTGCGGGTTGCCTCTATCCCCACTCCCCCGTGGATCACTCTGATCCCTCCTCGGGTCCCCACATCGGCCCGGTCCTCGCACCTTTCTTCCTCCTCCTCCCGAGGCAGGACCTCCTCGATCCTCACTTGCTGCTGCTGGCGCTGCGCCGACACTCTGGCCCTTTTTGTCTCCAAAAACTCCGGGCAGGTGGCCATTGCGTGACCTTCCTCATCATGGAAGTCGCAGTATGGAAATGCCACCTCTCCCCTCTCGGCCTCCGCCGCCCTATTCCCCCTTCTCCTTCCTGCTCCAGCTTCTGTTCCTTCTCTCCTTCCTATTCCTCCCCTCCCTCATCGGATTGCCATAGCCTGCTGAGGCGGGGGAGGCATCTGCCTCGGACCCTGCCTCCACCCCAACTGGTGGGGTCTTCTCTGACCCCCATGGAAGTTACCTCCTCCTCCCGGGGCGTAGCCTCTTCCTTGACCCTGCATTCCTCCGCCTTGCTGTCTCCACCCCCCCTCTGGGGTCCGGGGCTCTTCCCTTCTCCGCACCTCCTGCTGCTTGACCTCCGGATCACTGAGCTATGCTAGCCTCTTGGTGAGCTCCAGGTTGGCCTCCTCACTCTCGACCTCCTCCGCCACCCTCTCCATCAACTCCTCGTAGGAGACGGGGGCCTTCCTCTTCAGATCCATCTTGAAGAAACTCTCCTTCAGCCCCAACGTAAAGGCGAGCTGAAGGGCAAACCAGGGCATCTCCTGGGTGAGCAATACTTCTTCCTGAAACTGATCTGCATAATGAGCCAACGACTCCTTGGGCTCCTGCTTCACCTTGCAGAGGGACTCGACGTCCTTCTTCCTCTTCTTCGAAGTTGAAAACCACAACAAGAAACTTCTACGCAAATCCTCAAATGCGTAGATTGATCCGACGGGGAGTTGGTGGAACCACTCCCATGCCTTCTCCTTCAGGGTGACGGCGAAGAGACGACAATTGAAGGCGTCCGACATCCGCCTGATAGAGAATGGGTCGTCCCGTCCGTGGTAGTAGACCCTGTCCCACTCCCCGAACCCTTTCGGGACGGGTGCGGAAAGCACCAGCTCGCAGAAGGGGCTTCCTTTACCTACCATCCTTTCCTGCTCCAGTCGCCCCACGAGCTACCTCACCTGGCTCGAGCTCGCTGGGCACTGCTCGCGAGAGCCACCCTCGCCAGAGCCGCTCCTACGGGCGCCGCGCCCGCCAGGATCGCGCTCGCCTGCGCCGCACCCACCTGCGCCTCACTCGCCTGCGCTGCGCTCGTCAGCAATGCGCTCGCCTGCGCCGCGCTTGCCTTCCCTGTGCTCGATGGCAAACTCGCTACGCAACGCTGCGACCGCGAACCCGAGGGTGTCGGGGACTTCCCTCCCGAAGTCCGAGAACATCCGTTTCATCGCCGCCGGGGGTGACCTGCAGAACTCCTCGCCCTGCTCTTCATCTCCTGCCATGTCCCTTTCTTGGAATCTTCTTGGACTAGCTACACTCCACGCTCACCGCACCAAAATGTTGAAACCGATTTCTCGGTCTCTTGTGAAGCTCGGGCCCTCGACAAGTTGCGGGGAAGCTGACCCTTACTAGTCCCTCGAAAGGAGCAGACTAGGGACTCGGAAACAGACTAAGACCTTAGTCACAGCGAGGAGGTCCCACCACAAACCCGGAAGATCGTTGAGCGCTTCCCCTCCCAAGCCAAAGCTGAGACTTGGGCACCTTGGAGAGCTAGAGAGCTGAACCAAAGTAGCCAAGGGAGAAAGAAACTCGGAGAACTGAGATTGGAAATTCTCTCCCAAGGTGCCCTTTAAGGTCTATTTATAGTTTTTTTGCTCGTGGTCTGTTAATAGCGGAATTCCACCTTTTGGTTTTACTAAACGCACCCAAATTTGGCCTGCTAACAGTCAAACTCCGTTGTTTGGAAATGCTAACGACAGACCACCAGGGGCAGAGGGGTTATTTCCCCCCTTTGTCTATGGGTAAGTGGTCTGCGAGAGAGCTACTCGCGAGAGCTCCCGCGGGTCCCCTCGCGAGTATGGCTCGCAAAACCCCTCTTGGGCGAGCGGTCTGCGAAGGCCCCGCTTGCCCTCCTTCCGGCGACGTTTGCCGAGGCCGGGTCTTGCATTTTACCCCTACGAGCTCCACTCGGACCTTTAGAGCTGAAATCTACTAAACTGGCTGGACGATTGAACTCGTCGAGCTGAGAAGTAATTCCGTCGGATTGAACATCTTGTTGCTCATACGTCGAACGCAGAGCTGAGATCGCCGACCTCAAGCTGGAGTTCGTCGAACTCAGAACAACGGATTGTGTCGAGCGCAGACTGAAGTTCGTCGGACGCTGATTGGAGTTCGTCGAACGCGGAGATCTGGCTCGCCCGCCTTGCTTTGAGCTGTCGGTGAGTGCCCGGCTCGCCCGCATTCTTGAGAGCGAACTCTGAGACTCTGGCTCGCCTTCCTTGCCACTATTGCCTGGAGACTCTGGTCGGCGAGTTTGCCACTCTGGCTCGCCTTCTTGCGAGCAGACTTTGTCTATGGGCTCGCAGGGACATGACTCAAGTGCCTTCCTGCGAGCTTCCCTTAGCCTTGTGGAGATCTGCTGAACTGGCTGGGAGAATGAGCTCGTTTAGCTAAAAGCGATATCGTCGAACTGGAGCGCGAGGCTCGCTGAACGCCAAACGAATTTCGGCGAACGCAGGTTGGAGTTCGTCGAAAGCAGATTGGAGTTCGTCAATCGCGAAGATCTGGCTCGCCCGCCTTGCTTCGGACGGTAGGCGAGTGCCCAGCTCGCCCGCCTTCTTGTGAGCGAACTCTGAGACTCTGTCTCGCCTTCTTTGTTACCCCCTCCGCCTGCTGACTTCTCAAATCTATGCCCAACCCCTGGCGAATATCGGGGTTGTACATAATCCCCGCTCTTCGCGAGGCTACCTGGCTCGCGAAGAATCATCCAACCTCGGATATTCATCGGCCTTTCGACGACGTGGAGCGAATCTTTTGGTGGAGCCCATGCCCACCACTATAAATATCACCCCTCCCGGCTGGTGTCCAAACTTTTTCGCCTTCTCTCCCTTTTCTTAGACGTCGCGAGCCCCAACACGATGTCCAAAAAGGAGGAGATGTTGGCTCGCCTGAAGGCCTCGCAGGCAGCGCAAAAAGGGAAAGCCAATGCACTCGCTTCCTGGGCCTCTCTGCTGCGTGCGCTGCCTCCGCCCCCCGTCAAAACGGCGAAGACAGTCCGGCTCCAGCCTAGCGAAGATTGGTCCTCTTTTTCGTCTCCATCCCCTTCTGACGAGCTCGCCTCGCAGGTACTACTGTCAAGTTCGCCGATTTAATGCCTTTCCATTCTGACATTGCTTCTTCACTCGCAGAACGCTTCCCCGGGGGAGAATACCCCGGGGAAAACAATTATGGAGACCAACATTCCCATCCCTGGCGGGGCTGGCACTCCTCTCACAGATGTGGGGGTCGTCGACCTGCGGGACCCACCTTCACCGCAGGGTGAGTTGTTCTCCTCGCCTTCCTATGTAACATATTTTCTTACTCGCTAAGTTTTCTCTTTTCATGCAGTGTCTGATGTCGCGAATTTGGGGGACCGGATTCCTCCTCCCTCGGACCCGCCGGCCCCGTCGAATCAGACTATCATCATTCCCGGATTCGGCATTCTGGGACTAAGGAGCCCCGGAGGGACATTACTTCCCCGAGCCAGGACTTCCTGCAAAAACCGCGTTCCCTCCCGGACTGGGGAAGGCCATCACCCCTGCCTTCGTCGAAGTGTTCCAGGGCCGACCGGGCACCTCTCGCCAGCGGCCCAGTACCCAAATTTCTCCATTAGGTTAGACCGTCCCTGCGGAGCGTCATTTTCCACCTCCTTGCTGATTTCTACCTCTCAGGTGATCCCTTGACCCCGCCTACCGAGTCGGAGCCTGGAGCATTGGAAATGTCGCCACCCCCCTCGCCGAGTCAGTTCGCGGATTTTCTGGGGGACCCCGATAATCCAGAGCAAATGAATAGGCGGGTCACCGAGATATTCCAAAAGCATACTTCCCTGCTGCGAGATCTACACGAACAAAATCGGCAGGATCGGCTCGCGTTTGAGGAAAGATTTGTTGCGATGGAGGACGCGAACGCGCGCGTCCTCGCCGAGGTGCGGCCGGTCGATCATGGCGAGGTGACTTCCCCTGGGGTGTACGTTGCTCGGATTGAGGATTACGCGAGGCTGATAACTCACGCGGCCCGGTCAGTTAGCGAGTACCACTACCCGCGAGTTCCCCCTCGCTCTGGTGTGCGAGGTCGCGGTCGCTGGAAGTGGTTGTGCTATTATCTGTTGTTCACATATCTGAATTCACGTTATATATTGTATTTGAGAGATTAGTCAAATTCAAGGGGCTATACTGAATCGAAGTACAGTTATCTAAGATGGAAATCGGAGAAATGTTGGACATAACTTTAGTTACCCGAACATCTACCAATTAATTTTTTTTGTAAGTTTGGTTAAGTTATAATATAGCATCTCAGTGTGCAAGTATAATAATTTAATTTTAGTGTGCGAATAACATATCCGTGTGCAAATGTTATTATTTGGGTTGTGAATATAATATTGTTATGAATAACTAATATGAGGGACATCACTCGTTTTATTTGAGTGGTGTTAAAAGCACCCGAGTAATGGTTATTAGCACACCGTTAAACAACATAAAAAAACTCTAAAATCCTACACCTTCTCAACACTCCCCCTCCTATTAATGCCTAATTGATAATTATGCCTATATATATGATTTTGTTTTCCTTCATTCCCTGTAGCAGGTTGTAATGTAATAGGATCAAGAAGAAAGGCAGGGAGATGCCAAGGAGGTAGAGAGAAGAAAAGTTAGGGAGGGAGACGATAAAGAACAAGTAAAAGGAATCATTAGAAATTTCATTAAATTCAACTATTACAACGTATCATTATTTATAGCCTCCAATACTGACGGTCACAATTTACATGGTGGGGATTTAATCAGATTACAAGCTCTATCTTCTGGATGGTTGACATCTGGCGCTTTGAATTGCTTTCATAACATCTTCTCGGTGATGGATAGCTGGCAAGTAATAATTACCCTGCTGCTTGATATGTCGACACTTGAATTATTTTATTGCTGGCTATGCACGTGTCAACATCTGGTATAACAATGCTTTCATCTGGATGGCTGAGCTTCTTCCTGTAACAGTGCCTTCGCCTTTTTAAGAGATGCCCTCATCTTCATTCTTCCGCCGCGTAAACCAAAACAAAACCCTACTTGGAGATCACTGGAGGAGCTAGGGCGGCCGCTTTGTCTGATGCTGGTGGAGGAAGGTTTGGAGTTGTCTTACACTTTCTGCGGTTCTTTTATTCTGGAGCGGCAGGTATACTTCTAACTCATTTGTTTGATGGCTCTGGTTGATCTATCCTTCGGAGTTCGTTTTTTCTTCAGAGTCCATGTTGGTGTCTGTAGATCTAGGTGTTTAGCGGTGAGATCTTGTAGATCTGGCTGTGTAGAGGTTGATGCTTCAGTCTGTGTCGTATTTTTCAACGAGTTTGGTAGTGAGTCAAGGTCTTCCCAAGTGCTGTCTTCGGGTGGAAGTCCCTTCCACTGGACCAAACCTTGCGGTACGCTCTGGTTATCCCTGATAATCTGGCGTAAGCTGACCACTGCGAGTGGAGTATGTACCGGCATATTCTGATAGCTTTGTGTTGGTAAGGGGGTAATGTGTATGCCATCTTGCCATTTGTAAGGTTTCAGTTGAGAAACGTGTATAACTGGATGTATTTTACAGTCCACTGGGACGTGAAGGCGATAGGCCACTTCCCCAATAACTTCGGCAACCTGGAAGGGGCCGTAGTAGCGTAAGGCCAGTTTTCTGTATTGAGGCCGGTGGAGTGTGAGCTGGCGATATGGGTGTAATTTAATAGCTGTTAAAACCGATATCTCGGCTTCTGTGGATTTCGGGGCCCTCAGCAAGCTGAGGGGAGACCAACACTTACTCCCCCCAAGGGAGAGCTCGAGGTTGAAGGTGTCGGAACTGAGGACTGGACCAAGGGCCTAGTGGGGAGGTCCCACCACATACCCGGAAGTCCCTTAGGAACTTCCCCTCCCAAGCCACTACTAGGCTTGGGCACCACTGGAGGCTCTCCTCACCCCATAGAGAGACTTGGGGAGGGAGAGAGAGAAGGAGAGAGCTAGCCGAGAATGAGATCCCCTCCAAATGGTGCCCCCTTGGTCCTATTTATAGGATTTCTGAAGTTGGGCTGCAAATAGCCAGAAACCGGTCCGCGAAATTACCGAAATACCCTCGGATTGGGCTGCAGATAGCTAAATCCCGCTGTTCCACGACGCTAATCGCAGACCAACCTCTCCCCCCGGAGCTGGGCGAGAGGGGGTACCTCGCGGGGCTCGGCAAGCCCCCTAACTGGGGTGGGGCGAGACCCGGGGATGGCCTTCCCCTGCTGGTCTCGCCCCCTCTGCAGGGGCTGGGCGAGACCCAGCCAGGGGCGGCCCCCTGCTGGTCTCGCCCCTCTGCTGGGGCTGGGCGAGACCCAGCCAGGGGTGGCCCCCCCGCTGGTCTCGCCCCCTCCTGGGGCTGGGCGAGACCCAGCCAGGGGCGGCCCCCCCCCCGCTGGTCTCGCCCCCCTGCCGGGGTTGGGCGAGACCCAGCCAGGGGCGGCCCCCCTGCTGGTCTCGCCCCCTCATGGGGCTGGGCGAGACCCAACCAGGGGCGGCCCCCCTGCTGGTCTCGCCCCCTCCTGGGCTGGGGGCGCGGGTGGCGAGTGGAGCTCGCCCCCCCCCCCCCCCCCCCCCCCCCCTCCACTTGGGGCGGGGGCGAGTGGAGCTCGCCCCCTACTTTGGGCGGGGGCGAGTGGAGCTCGCCCCCCCTACTTTGGGGCGGGGGCGAGTGGGGCTCCCCCCTACTACCTGGGGTTCTCGCCCCCTCCTGCTGGAGGTGGGGGCGAGCGGTAGGTCTCTACCTCCACCGCTGGCCCTCCTCCCTCCTTACCCTGGATCAAGGTTGAACGATAACGCTCCAAAATATGTCTAGCGTCTCGAGGACCTACTCGGCGAATACAGGGTTGTACACAATAATGTTGAAACCGATATCTCGGCTTCTGTGGAGTTCGGGGCCCTCAGCAAGCTGAGGGGCGACCAACACTTACTCCCCCCAAGGGAGAGCTCGAGGTTGAAGGTGTCGAAACTGAGGATTGGACCAAGGGCCTAGTGGGGAGGTCCCACCACATACCCGGAAGTTCCTTGGGAACTTCCCCTCCCAAGCCACTACTAGGCTTGGGCACCACTGGAGGCTCTCCTCACCCCCTAGAGAGACTTGGGGAGGGAGAGAGAGAAGGAGAGAGCTAGCCGAGAATGAGATCCCCTCCAAATGGTGCCCCCTTGGTCCTATTTATAGGATTTCTGAAGTTGGGCTGCAAATAGCCAGAAACCGGTCCGCGAAATTACCGAAATACCCTCGGATTGGGCTGCAGATAGCGAAATTACCGAAATACCCTCCTGGAGGGGGCGAGACCAGCGGGGGGCCGCCCCTGGCTGGGTCTCGCCCAGCCCCAGGAGGGGGCGAGTCCAGCAGGGGGGCCGCCCCTGGCTGGGTCTCGCCCAGCCCCAGCAGAGGGGCGAGACCAGCAGGGGGGCCGCCCCTGGCTGGGTCTCGCCCAGCCCCTGCAGAGGGGGCGAGACCAGCAGGGGAAGGCCATCCCCGGGTCTCGCCCCACCCCAGTTAGGGGGCTCGCCGAGCCCCGCGAGGCACCCCCTCTCGCCCAGCTCCGGGGGGAGGGGTTGGTCTGCGATTAGCGCCGTGGAACAGCGGGATTTGACTATCTGCAGCTCAATCCGAGGGTATTTTGGTAATTTCGCGGACCGGTTTCTGGCTATTTGCAGTCCAACTTCAGAAATCCTATAAATAGGACCATGGGGGCACCATTTGGAGGGGATCTCATTCTCGGCTAGCTCTCTCCTTCTCTCTCTCCCTCCCCAAGTCTCTCTAGGGGTTGAGGAGAGCCTCCAGTGGTGCACAAGCCTAGTAGTGGCTTGGGAGGGGAAGTTCCTAAGGGACTTCCGGGTATGTGGTGGGACCTCCCCACTAGGCCCTTGGTCCAGTCCTCAGTTCCGACACCTTCAACCTTGAGCTCTCCCTTGGGGGGAGTAAGTGTTGGTCGCCCCTCAGCTTGCTGAGGGCCCCGAACTCCACAGAAGCCAAGATATCGGTTTTAACATTATTGTGTACAACCCTGTATGCGCCGAGTAGGTCCTCGAGACGCTAGACATATTTTGGAGCGTTATCGTTCAACCTTGATCCAGGGTAAGGAGGGAGGAGGGCGAGCGGTGGAAGTAGAGACCTCCCGCTCGCCCCCACCTCCAGCAGGAGGGGGCGAGAACCCCAGGTAGTAGGGGGGGGGGAACCCACTCGCCCCCGCCCCATAGTAGGGGGGCGAGCTCCACTCGCCCCCGCCCAAAGTAGAGGGGGCGAGCTCCACTCGCCCCCCGCGCCCCCAGCCCAGGAGGGGGCGAGACCAGCAGGGGGGCCGCCCCTGGCTGGGTCTCGCCCAGCCCCGGCCAGGAGGGGGCGAGACCAGCAGGGGGGCCTCCCCTGGCTGGGTCTCGCCCAACCCCGGCAGGGGGGCGAGACCAGCGGGGGGGCCGCCCCTGGCTGGGTCTCGCCCATGCCCCAGGAGGGGGCGAGTCCAGCAGGGGGGCCGCCCATGGCTGGGTCTCGCCCAGCCCCAGCAGAGGGGCGAGACCAGCAGGGCGCCCTCCCCTGGCTGGGTCTCGCCCAACCCCTGCAGAGGGGGCGAGACCAGCAGGGGAAGGCCATCCCCGGGTCTCGCCCCACCCCAGTTAGGGGGCTCGCCGAGCCCCGCGAGGTACCCCCTCTCGCCCAGCTCCGGGGGGAGGGGTTGGTCTGCGATTAGCGCCGTGGAACAGCGGGATTTGGCTATCTGCAGCCCAATCCGAGGGTATTTCGGTAATTTCGCGGACCGGTTTCTGGCTATTTGCAGCCCAACTTCAGAAATCCTATAAATAGGACCAAGGGGCACCATTTGGAGGGGATCTCATTCTCGGCTAGCTCTCTCCTTCTCTCTCTCCCTCCCCAAGTCTCTCTAGGGGGTGAGGAGAGCCTTCAGTGGTGCCCAAGCCTAGTAGTGGATTGGGAGGGGAAGTTCCTAAGGGACTTCCGGGTATGTGGTGGGACCTCCCCACTAGGCCCTTGGTCCAGTCCTCAGTTCCGACACCTTCAACCTCGAGCTCTCCCTTGGGGGGAGTAAGTGTTGGTCGCCCCTCAGCTTGCTGAGGGCCCCGAACTCCACAGAAGCCGAGATATCGGTTTCAACATTATGGTGCGGTGAGCGTGGAGTGTGACCGATTCAAGAAACTCTTAAGATGAGCTCCATGGACGAAGGTGGAGGAGGTTCCGACCCAAGTCACTCGCACCCCCCGGTGGCTGGAGTGACGTTGGAGATGTTTGAAAATCTCAGGCGGGAGGTCATGCAGAACTTGCAGGTGGCTTTCGCCTCGATAACCGAAAGCAGGAGAGAAAGTGGACAGGAGGTCTCTCCTCATCAGGTAGGCGAGAGAACTGTCGGCCAGCAGGGCAGGATGGAGGTATCGGTGGGGGGCGAGTGGGGAGGTCCCATACCCCCACTTGCCCGACCCTAGGGGGGCGAGCTCCGGAGGGGGGCGCCCTCCCAGCTCGCCCCGCCCGAGCCCCAAGGGGGCGAGTGGGGAGGTCCCATACCCCCACTCGCCCGACCCTAGGGGGGCGAGCTCTAGAGGGGGGCGCCCTCCCAGCTCGCCCCGCCCCAGCCCCAAGGGGGCGAGTGGGGAGGTCCCATACCCCCACTCGCCCGACCACAGGGGAGCGAGCTCTGGAGGGGGGCGCCCTCCCAGCTCGCCCCGCCCCAGCCCCAAGGGGGCGAGTGGGGAGGTCCCATACCCCCACTCGCCCGACCCCAGGGGGGCGAGCTCTGGAGGGAGGCGCCCTCCCAACTCGCCCCGCCCCCACTCGCCCAGCACCAAAAGTTGGCGAGCACG
Source organism: Dactylorhiza incarnata (assembly GCA_033032865.1). Taxonomy (NCBI): domain Eukaryota; kingdom Viridiplantae; phylum Streptophyta; class Magnoliopsida; order Asparagales; family Orchidaceae; genus Dactylorhiza; species Dactylorhiza incarnata. The sequence goes on along the minus strand of JAWHQI010000094.1, from coordinate 8,326,603 downwards.
GGAGGTCCCTTTTGTGAGCTGATCCTCTCGGCCCCGATTCCGGAGGGGTTCAAGGGGGCGGAGATGTCTCACTACTTCGGCAAGGATGACCCCGTCTTACACCTGCAGTGGTTTGAAGACATGGTCTCCATCATGCCCATGTCGGACGCTTTCAAATGTCGACTCTTCGCGACAACTCTGAAGGAGAAGGCTAGAGATTGATTCCACCAACTCCTTGTGGGATCCATCTATGCCTTTGAAGACTTGCGTCGAGGCTTCCTGCTGCGCCTCTCGACGTCAAAGAAGAGGAAGAAATATGTCGAAGCACTTTTCAAGATCAAGCAAGAGCCAGAGGAGTCGCTGGCTCACTATTTGGAACGGTTCAGGGAGGAGGTTCTCCTCGTCCAAGAAGTGCCCGGGTACACCCTCAAGCTCGCCTTCACGGTGGAGCTGCGGGAGGGCTTCTTCAAGATGGACCTCAAGAGGAGAGCTCCTTTATCCTTTGAGGAGTTGATGGAAAGGGTGGCGGAAGAAGTTGAGAGTGAGAAGGCCAACTCGGAGTTCACAAGAAGGCTGGCCAAGCTGAGTGAGCCAGAGGCAAGGCAGCATGGGAGGAAGGTAGAGGCTCCCAAGAGGAAGTTCGACCAAGAGGAGGACAGCTTTCAGGAAGAGGGGGTCGACCTCCCAGGGTGGAGGCAGGGACCTAAGGCACCCTCTCCACCACCCCAACATGCCATGGTGATCGGCCACAGAAGAAGAAGGAACCGCGCAGGAGGAAGAGGGGGCGTCCGAATGGAGTTACCTTACTGTGACTTCCATCAGGAGGAAGGTCACGCGACATCCGCCTGCCCTGAGTTCTTGGAGTTAAGGGAGGCGAGGTGTCCGAAGCCGCAGCGTCAACAACCAGAAGAGGTCGAGGAGGACCATGCCTGGGAGTAGAAGCCCGAGTCCCGGTCTCCGTGCTTAGTTTTTTCTTTGAGTCCATGTAGTAGGATGGAGTGTTTTCATACTTAGTTTTTCCTGCATGTAACCGGATGACTCATGTAATAAAAGTTCTTTCCAAAATATTTTTCCCCTCGGATGGTTCCACTGACCGGGCTCTCACTAGACGGCAGGACAGGTTGACCTCCCAGGGAGGTAAGTGATGTTCCCCTCGGATGGTTCCGCTGACCGGGCTCTCACTAGCCGGCAGGCCAAGTTGACCTCCCAGGGAGGGTAAGTGATATTCCCCTTGGATGGTTCCGCTGACCGGGCTCTCACTAGCCGGCAGGACAGGTTGACCTCCCAGGGAGGGTAAGTGATGTTCCCAATGGATGGTTCCGCTGACCGGGCTCTCACTAGACGGCAAGACAGGTTGACATCCCAGGGAGGTAAGTGATGTTCCCCTCGGATGGTTCTGCTGACCGGGCTCTCACTAGACAGCAGGACAGGTTGACCTCCCAGGGAGGTAAGTGATGTTCCCTTCGGATGGTTCCGCTGACCGGGCTCTCACTAGCCGGCAGGCCAGGTTGACCTCCCAGGGAGGTAAGTGATGTTCCCCTTGGATGGTTCCGCTGACCGAGCTCCCACTAGCCGGCAGGCCAGGTTGACCTCCCAGGGAGGGTAAGTGATGTTCCCCTCGGATGGTTCCGCTGACCGGGCTCTCACTAGACGGCAGGACAGGTTGACCTCCCAGGGAGGTAAGTGATGTTCCCCTCGGATGGTTCCGCTGACCGGGCTCTCACTAGCCGGCAGGCCAGGTTGACCTCCCAGGGAGGGTAAGTGATGTTCCCCTCGGATGGTTCTGCTGACCGGGCTCTCACTAGCCGGCAGGCCAGGTTGACCTCCCAGGGAGGGTAAGTGATGTTCCCATCGGATGGTTCGCTGACCGGGATCTCACTAGCCGGCATGCCAGGTTGACCTCCCAGGGAGGGTAAGTGATGTTCCCCTCGGATGGTTCCGCTGACCGGGCTCTCACTAGCCGGCAGGCCAGGTTGACCTCCCAGGGAGGGTAAGTGACATTCCCCTCGGATGGTTCCGCTGACCGGGCTCTCACTAGACGGCAGGACAGGTTGACCTCCCAGGGAGGGTAAGTGATGTTCCCCTCGGATGGTTCGCTGATCGGGCTCTCACTAGCCGGCAGGCCAGGTTGACCTCCCAGGGAGGTAAGTGATGTTCCCCTCGGATGGTTCCGCTGACCGAGCTCCCACTAGCCGGCAGGCCAGGTTGACCTCCCAGGGAGGGTAAGTGATGTTCCCCTCGGATGGTTCCGCTGACCGGGCTCTCACTAGACGGCAGGATAGGTTGACCTCTCAGGGAGGTAAGTGATGTTCCCCTCGGATGGTTCCGCTGACCGGGCTCTCACTAGCCGGCAGGCCAGGTTGACCTCCCAGGGAGGGTAAGTGATGTTCCCCTCGGATGGTTCGCTGACCGGGATCTCACTAGCCGGCAGGCCAGGTTGACCTCCCAAGGAGGGTCAGTGATGTTCCCCTCGGATGGTTCCGCTGACCGGGCTCTCACTAGCCGGCAGGCCAGGTTGACCTCCCAGGGAGGGTAAGTGACGTTCCCCTCGGATGGTTCCGCTGACCGGGCTCTCACTAGACGGCAGGACAGGTTGACCTCCCAGGGAGGTAAGTGATGTTCCCCTCGGATGGTTCCGCTGACCGGGCTCTCACTAGACGGCAGGACAGGTTGACCTCCCAGGGAGGTAAGTGATGTTCCCCTCTGATGGTTCCGCTGACCGGGATCTCACTAGACGGCAGGACAGGTTAACCTCCCAGGGGGGTTATGCATTTTTTCTCAAGGTAGCTCCGTTAGCTGGATTTCCAACGACACTCGTCGAATATACAGGGTTGAACATTTCTTTCCGAGCGTGTACCTCGCTCGAAAAGAGCGGGGATTGTGTACAACCCTGTATTCGCCGAGTAGGTTCTCGAGACGCTAGACATATTTTGGAGCGTTATCGTTCAACCTTGATCCAGGGTAAGGAGGGAGGAGGGCGAGCGGTGGAGGTAGAGACCTCCCGCTCGCCCCCACCTCCAGCAGGAGGGGGCGAGAACCCCAAGTAGTAGGGGGGAGCTTCACTCGCCCCCGCCCCAAAGTAGGGGGGGGGCAAGCTCCACTCGCCCACGCCCAAAGTAGGGCGGGGGGGCGAGCTCCACTCGCCCCCGCCCCAAGTGGGGGGGGGGGGGGGGGGGGGGGGTGGGGCGAGCTCCACTCGCCCCCCGCGCCCCCATCCCAGGAGGGGGCGAGACCAGCAGGGGGGGCGCCCCTGGTTGGGTCTCGCCCAGCCCCAGGAGGGGGCGAGACCAGCAGGGGGGCCGCCCCTGGCTGGGTCTCGCCCAACCCCGGCAGGGGGGCGAGACCAGCGGGGGGGGGGGGGGGGGGGGGGGGGGCGCCCTGGCTGGGTCTCGCCCAGCCCCAGGAGGGGGCGAGACCGGGGGGGGGGGGGGGGGGGCGCCCCTGGCTGGGTCTCGCCCAGCCCCAGGAGGGGGCGAGTCCAGCAGGGGGGGCCGCCCCTGGCTGGGTCTCGCCCAGCCCCAGGAGGGGGCGAGTCCAGCAGGGGGGCCGCCCCTGGCTAGGTCTCGCCCAACCCTAGCAGAGGGGCGAGACCAGCAGGGGGGCCGCCCCTGGCTGGGTCTCGCCCAGCCCCTGCAGAGGGGGCGAGACCAGCAGGGGAAGACCATCCCCGGGTCTCGCCCCACCCCAGTTAGGGGGCTCGCCGAGCCCCGCGAGGTACCCCCTCTCGCCCAGCTCCGGGGGGAGGGGTTGGTCTGCGATTAGCGCCGTGGAATAGCGGGATTTGGCTATCTGCAGCCCAATCCGAGGGTATTTTGGTAATTTCGCGGACCGGTTTCTGGCTATTTGCAGCCCAACTTCAGAAATCCTATAAATAGGACCAAGGGGGCACCATTTGGAGGGGATCTCATTCTCGGCTAGCTCTCTCCTTCTCTCTCTCCCTCCCCAAGTCTCTCTAGGGGGTGAGGAGAGCCTCCAGTGGTGCCCAAGCCTAGTAGTGGCTTGGGAGGGGAAGTTCCTAAGGGACTTCCGGGTATGTGGTGGGACCTCCCCACTAGGCCCTTGGTCCATTCCTCAGTTCCGACACCTTCAACCTCGAGCTCTCCCTTGGGGGGAGTAAGTGTTGGTCGCCCCTCAGCTTGCTGAGGGCCCCGAACTCCACAGAAGCCGAGATATCGGTTTCAACAATAGCACCCAGTCATCTTCCTGGAATTTGATATCCATTCTTTTCTTGTCGGCCGCACACTTCATGCGCTGCTGTGCACGTTGTAGGTTCTCCCTCAGTTGTTGGATCTGCTCATCTCTGGTTTGGAGTGTTATCTCCACAACTTCATTGCTGGTGCTCCCTGCACAATAGGAAAGTAGCCCCGGGGGCGTTCGACCAAACATGGCTTCAAAAGGAGTCATGCCGGTCGAGGTGTTAATGGATGTGTTAAAATGAAATTCTGCTAAGCTTAGATATAAAGACCATTTTTTTGGGTTTGTGTGAGTAAACATTCTAAGGTATTGCTGTAAGCAACGAATAGTGCGTTCTGTTAAACCGTCGGCTTGGGGATGGTAGGAGGAGCTAAAATTCAGATTGGTGTCGTGTAATTTAAAAAGGTCTTGCCAAAAATTGCTAAGAAAAATTGAATCTCGATCTGATACAATGGACTGTGGAATTCCATGTATTTTCCCTACTGTTTCCCAAAATGCCGCTGCTACTATAGGTACAGACAGTGGATGGGTCAGAGGGGCAAAATGAGCTGCTCTTGATAATCGATCAACTATAACCATTTTGATTGTGTAGTTGTTTGATTTGGGTAGGTGAGTAATGAAGTCCATAGTTAGGTCTGCCCAAAGTTGTGTTGGGACTGGTAGGGGTTGTAGTAATCCAAATGGTAAATGATTATCTGGTTTTGCCTTTTGGCAAATGTCGCACTTGTTTATATATTCAGTGATATTTTGCTTCATGTTTGGCCAATGAAATTGGTCTTGAATCCTATGAAGGGTTGCATTTATTCCAGAGTTGCCTCCATAGAAGCTGCTGTGTGAATCTCTAATTATTTTGTTTATAATTTCTGATTTCTGTGGGATGTACAGTCTATGTTTAAAAAATATGTGTTGACCCTTTTTTGTCCAATCTGGGTGTGATGCTGGGTTTACAGACCAGTCATCCAACAATTGTTGGGTGAATTGATCGACAACATAGTCCTGGGTTAATCCTTCCAGGAGTGAGGATGTTGTGCGTGATAATGATAATGTATTTACTTGTGTTGTGGGTATATGTGTTGGTTGTGCTTGTGTGTCGGATGTGCTGGTATTGGAAAATGCTCTGGATAAAGAGTCTGCAATGATGTTTGTTTTGCCTAGTTTGTATGTAATGGTGTAATCGTATCCTATGAGTTTGGATAGAAAGCATTGTTGTTCAGGTGTGTGTAAGTCCTGGGTTAAAAGATTGTGCAGACTTTTATGATCTGTAAGAATATGAAAGGGGTGTCCTAAAAGGTACTGTCTCCACTTAGCCACCGCAGACGTGACTGCGTACATTTCTCGTACGTATGTGGATTTTCTTTGCATAAGTGGGGACAGTTTCTTACTAAAAAATGCTATGGTATTGTGTTTTTGCAATAATACTGACCCAATTCCAATACCCGATGCATCAGTCTCGATTGAAAATGGTTCATTAAAATTTGGTAAAGAGAGTATGAGTTTTGAAATCAAAAGTTTTTTTATTGTTTCAAAAACCTGCTGTGTTTTGTCAGTCCATTCAAAATTAATATTTTGCAATAAATCTGTTAGGGGTGCGGCTAGTATTAAGTAGTTCCTAATAAATTTTCGATAAAAACCCGAAAGGCCCAAAAAAGAGCGTATATCCTTCTGTGTCTTTGGGGTTGAGTATTGCTCGATAGCTGTAATATTAGTATGATTTGGATAGACCGTCCCATTTGAAATACAATGTCCTAAAAATTCAATCTCATTTTTAAAGAAAAAACATTTGGTATATTTGATATATAACTGGTTTTGTGATAGTATTGTAAAAATTGTTTCTAAATGGGTTAAATGCTCGGTTTCAGTGTTACTAAAAATTAATATATCATCAAAAAAAATGACGATGAATTTTCGTAAATGAGGACGGAAAATAGTATTCATGAGGGATTGAAATGTAGATGGAGCGTTAGTTAATCCAAATGGCATGACAGTAAATTCATAGTGCCCGTGGTGTGTGCGGAAAGCTGTTTTGTGAATGTCTTTTTCGTTCATCCTAATCTGATGGTATCTGGCCCTAAGGTCTAATTTAGTAAAATAACGGGCATAGAACAATTCGTCTAGTAATTCATCGATGGTGGGAATCGGAAATCTATCTTTTATTGTTATATTGTTAAGGACACGATAGTCCACACAAAAGCGCCACGTTCCATCTTTCTTTCTTACCAAGATTACCGGGGAGCTAAAACTCGAGGTACTCGGTCTAATATGTCCTGCGTTTAACATCTCAATCACTAAACGTTCGATTTCGTTTTTCTGAAAATGCGGATAGCGATATGGTTTGATATTGGCTGGTTGGGATTTTGGTATTAGTGGTATCGTGTGGTCAATGGATCGCATGGGTGGGTATTGAGGTTGATCATTAAATAAATTTTGAAAATGTTTTAATAGTTTTAAAAAAAGTGGTGGTAAGTTTTTGTCAAATTTTAACTTGTTGTCCTTATGTGGTACAAGTGGTTGAGTTCGAGAGGTAAACACGCATACAGTAGTGGCTTGTAATGACATTAATCGTGAAACATGCGATGATGAAACCGAATTATCAGGAATCGTATGATGTCCCTGAAGTGTGATCGGTCCATGATCAGAATTATAGGTTATTGTGAGAGTCGAGTAGTCAGTGGTAACTGGTCCTAGTGATCTTAACCATTGTACTCCTAACACAATATCCGCACCTTGTAGATCGAGGACATATAAGTGCAGCTTATAATGCACGGTTTGTATGAGCAGGGATACGTCTAAATATTTACCAATACATTTAAGGGACATTCCGTTGCCCATATATACGCTAAATGGTTTAATAGCTAGGATTGGGAGGTGCATAAATTTGGCTACTCGTTCAGAAATAAAATTGTGTGAGCTTCCACTGTCTATTAATGTCTCTAATGGGTTATTGTGTATATATGTTGTTAATCGGATGCAAGTGCCCGGTGTGTCTCCTGTTAGAGCACAAAGACAAATTGAAGCGTTTAATTCTGCTTGTTCTGGGTTAATTCGTCTGGAGGGTCGATAGTGTCGTCTGGTTCGTCTGTTCCTTGAAAGTAGAGGAGGGCGCCTGAACCTTTACAACGGTGACCATACGTATATTTGTCGTTACAGTTGTAACACAAACCTTGTTCGCGCCGTCGTTGTCTTTCTTCCTGGGAGAGTCGTTTAATGGGGAGTTTTGATAAGTGTTGGGATTGTTTAGGAATACTAGAATTCCATTGAATGCGAGGTGCATTTGTGCGATTTGTTGACTCTTCGTTACGCTGTGTATTGTTTCGATTAAAGAAGTTATCAATTCTGTGTGTGTGATGGTGTTGTAAAATCTATGCTGCTTCTTGATCTTCGAACATTCGTGCGAGGGCGTAAGCATCGTGTAATTCGGTAGGGCGATGGATTAAAACGGAGTTACGCAGGCTTGGTTTTAATCCAGATACAAACATGCTGGATAAGAAGGTTGGTGTGAGTCCTAGTACCCTAGTGATGTATTCTTCGAAAGCTGCCTTGTAAGCATGAACTGTAGTTTGTTGTTGTAGTTTGGTGAGATTGCCGGCTGGGTCTTCATAGGTTGAAGGACCAAAACGTTTGATTAGGGCGTCAACAAATAAAGGAAAGGTGAGCTTCGGGTGGTCAATTAAGGTTGCTTGGTACCAACGCGAGGCTGGTCGATCCAAATGTAACGCGGCTATCATTAAGTAGTCTCGTTCTCGTATATTGTGAAATTGAAAATATAATTTTAGGTTGTACAACCAATCCGTGGGGTCGCCTTCTTGAAAACGTGAGCAAGCGAATTTAACATGAGGGTATGGTTGTGTAGAAACGACCTGAGATGTGGGAATAGGCGGTTTGCCTAAAACTCCTGCCGAAGACGAGGATTGTCCGATTTCGGTGTATGTTGGACATTGGGCCAATAAGTCCAATGCTTGTTGAATCTTGGAAAGGTGTGACATCATTTCCGTCTGAATGTTGTCACTGTGATCTGCTGCCGCGTCCCTTGTGTCGATAATTTGCTGTGCGAGAATCGTTTCTTTTGCCAGAAAATCATCTTGCATATCGTTGATTTGTTGGCGTTGCGCTTGTTGTTCGGATTGAATAGCGGTTTGCGCTTCAAGAATTTGATTGAGCATCTCTTTTGATCTTGTATTTTCAGCCATCGTTAGTGCGATGTAATGATGAAAATACGAAGTAGACGAGAGCACCAATGTAGCAGGTTGTAATGTAACAGGATCAAGAAGAAAGGCAGGGAGATGCCAAGGAGGTAGAGAGAAGAAAAGTTAGGGAGGGAGACGATAAAGAACAAGTAAAAGGAATAATTAGAAATTTCATTAAATTCAACTATTACAACGTATCATTATTTATAGCCTCCAATACTGACGGTCACAATTTACATGGTGGGGATTTAATCAGATTACAAGCTCTATCTTTTGGATGGTTGACATCTGGCGCTTTGAATTGCTTTCATAACATCTTCTCGGTGATGGATAGCTGACAAGTAATAATTACCTTGCTGCTTGATAGGTCGAGACTTGAATTATTTTATTGCTGGCTATGCACGTGTCAGCATCTGGTATAACAATGCTTTCATCTGGATGGCTGGGCTTCTTCCTGTAACATTCCCTTCTTGCCGTGAGTGGACAAGGGCTGATAGGTGGTTCATTTTTCATCTTCTTCGTTTTGGTAACTGCCGCTCCCGATAGTTTCTGCCCTCTACTCAGCCGGCCCTAGGAGAGGATGGCGCTACTCCTTCAGTTTTTGTGTGATTTCATGGACAGAGATTACCTCCTTCCTCTGTTTTCGAGAGTATACTTTGATTTCATGGATCTAGTCCACCACTGACTTCACCGTCCAATGCACAGATGTCGGCTCTCTACAGACACGACCAGCAATAGGGAACCTGAAACTGTTTTTCATTCTTTATTAGCCTGAGTATTGAGCAAGGTTTCTCGATTTCTCTAGGTGCAGCCCTACAAAACCAGAGAAAGGTTGCTGCACTCCATTGCACTCTCGATTTCTCTTGGTAGCAGGCCATATTCATATAAAGGGATCCAGGTTTATTTATTTATTTTGTTTTATTGATCATCAACATTATTAGATCTGTTGAGAAATTCTCATCCAAACCTGCTTGATCCAAATGGTATGCACGCGCGCGCACACACACACGCGCACACGCACACGCACACGCACACGCACCCCCCCCACACACACGAGTGCCCGACACGGGGCTCCGCCCTACGGTCAAGCGCGACAGTACCCGACCGGCGACGACAATCTAAGAAATCAAGAAAGATTAACTTTCGCGCGCGTCGCGAATGAGGAGGCGTTCTGAGCGCACGGTGAACGCGGAGGTGGTCTGAGCGCGCGATGAGCGCGGAGGCGTTTTGAGCGTGTAGCGAGCGCGGAGGCGTTGAGCGCACGGTGAGCGCGGAGGCGTTCTGAGCGCGCGGTGAGCGCGGAGGCGTTCTGAGCACGCGGTGAGCGCGGAGGTGCTCAACGCGCGTCGTGAACGGAGACTCCAAAAAAGGTAGTCGAGTGATGCCGGAGAGGTGTGACCATAAGAGGGAGAGCGCTCCCTTGGCCGCACCCCTCAAGGGACGGTGGATGCGGCTTTGGCCGCACCTCCTAAAGCAGACGGCCGCACCCCCCCCCCCCCCCCCTAGGGGGGTGCGGTTTTGGCCGCACCCCTAGGGGTGGGGGTGGGGGGGGGGGGGGTTAGCTTGGCCGCACCCCCCAAGGAGGTGCGGTTTGGGCGCCCCTGTTAAATTTTTTTTTTGAGTCTGCTATCGATCAAGAGTACCAAAACAGAACAAACACAGCTGTAATATATACTTGGCAACAAGATTACAACAGAACACGGCTGAATACAAGTTGCATCCAACTTGAATCATAACAGCCAATAGTAGTAAAGAACTTGGTCACGGACAAGGTCCGCTTCTCCTCCTGAGCACACCGCGCTGGTGATACTCGTCGCCTCGATACTCGTCACGGATACTCGTCACGGTGATACTCGGCACGATGATACTCGTCACCGATGCTCGTCACCGATGCTCGTCACCGATGCTCGTCACCGATGCTCGTCACCGATGCTCGTCACCGATGCTCGTCACCGATGCTCGTCACCGATGATGCTCGCTACCCGCTCAAGGGAGCTGCCGAACTTACTCCAAGTCCGATACTCGCCAGGTAGCACTCTGGTATCTCTAACTCGCTCAGAGTTGATGATACTCGCCACTTCTGATGGCTATACTCGTCACTCTCAGAGTATATACTCGTCACTGTCAGAAGGTCTGGATTGGTTACTCTTTAGGGGGGGGGGGGGGTACCCCTCTATTTATAGGCACGACGATACTCGTCACCGATACTCGTCACCGATACTCGTCACCGATACTCGTCACCGATACTCGTCACCGATACTCGTCACCGTGTTGCTCGTCACGGTGATGCTCGTCACGGTGATGCTCGTCACGGTGATGCTCGCTAGCGAGTATGTCGCTACTCGCACGCTGTCGCCTAGGCGATAGCCACTGTCGCCTAGGCGACAGCTCACTTCAATTCTAACAGCCCCGCCCCCACCCACCCAAAGAGGGGGTGCGGTTTGGGCCGCACCCCCAAAGGGGAGCGCGAGCTTAGCCTCACCCCGATGAGGGGTGTGGTTTTGGCCGCACGCTTGAGTGGAGTGCGGCTCTGGCCGCACCCCCAAGTGGGGTGCGGCTGCGCAGTTTTGGCCGCTCCCCTAAAGGAGGTTGGGTGCGGCCTTGGTAACTAACTGTGCGGGGGACGCCGCGCGATGGTTGCGGCGGTTTGATTTTCTCTTCCCCACTCCCTTGATCATGGGGTTAACCTCTCCACTACTTCCACTTCATAATGGTGGAGCTTTTCGCTTATCGCACCCCTATAACTCATATAAATTCATGGGTGCATATCAAATAATATAGTTTTGTTTTGAAATTTTAGAACAATACATCAAACTCCAGACTATTAGAATTCCTAAGATATGCAGATGTCTTCAGTGTAAAAAAAGAAGTGAATGCTCACTCCAAGTTGCTGCAACTAATGAAGGGCAAAATTGTGGTGACATGATAACAAACAATGGACTTTTTGGCGGAATGCACCCTCCAATTTCACCCGATTGACAGAATGCACCCCAAAAATTTAAATATAGTGGAATGCATCTCCGAATTTGATTTTTATTGGCGGAATGCATTCTCATTAAGGGTGTTTTGGTCGGTTCCTTTTTTTAGGTTAACAATGAAATCCGGGTGTTACCCATCATTCATTTCTGCTTCCCTCCCCGATCGAGCATTTCCCCTCTCCCGAACGTCGAGTTCTTCTCCCCAGATCCTCTGTTGCTTCCTCCTGGTGTCGGAAACGAAGAGGTGCATCTCTCGTGTCGCCGACCTCACTGTACACCTCCAGTAGGTGCTCCAGTGCTCAAGATATGTATTTTTTGGTGGGTTGCTTGTGGATGCTCTACGCATTTTGATTTGGGAGTACAATTATAGTTTATGAATTATCCAATTTTAATTTTTGTTTGTGGGTGCATTCCGTCATATTTAAATTTCTGTGGTGCTTTCTACCAATCGGTTCCCTAAATTTTACTCAATTTTTTATTCCCACTTTCAATGGTGAATGCTATGAGTTTTAGGCTCCTTTTGGGAGGGCGACGTCGTTTGCAGCTGATTCCTAAGCAAAAAGCTTCAAAAAGCTCCATCTCATACCCCTCCCCCTTCCCTCCAGTTGTAGACTGTGGCGAGTTTGCTCCCTCATCGGAGCCCCAACGGACCCGCCAAAAAAACCCTTAAGGTCCGTTCTTTTGGACGGAATTGGAATTCGATATTGGAATTGAATATTAATGAATATTGTGGAATTAAATATTGGTGACTAATTCCAATTCCAACGTTCGCCTAATAAAGAATATTGTTGAATATTGTGGAATTAATCAATACTTTTGTTCGTTTGTTAAATAAAATTTAATTTAAGAATTGAAAAATATTACGAAGAAGCTAATATTTATCACATATATCATAAACAAATGTATGTCATGACGACGATTTTTTCGCCCGAGAATGATTTTTTTCGCCCGGGCGCGAATTTTTCCGCCCGGGCGCAATTTTTTTGCCCAACCGTGATTTTTTCGCCCGGGCGCGTATTTTTTGCCCGGGCACATTTTTTTGCCCGGGTGCGATTTTTTGTCCCGGGCACGATGTTTTTGCCCGGGCGCAATTTTTTTTCCCGGGTGCGATTTTTCCACCCGCCCGGCCGAAAAAAGCTCTCACAGGCGATAAAAGCACGTCCCGGCAAAAAATCGCTCTCCGGTGAAAAAATTGCGCCCGAAAAAATTGCCCCCGAGCGAAAAAATCTCGTCGGGCGAAAAAATCTCGCCCGGGCAAAAAAATCGCTCCCGGCCAAAAAAATCTTGCCCGGGCGAAAAAATTGCATCCGGGCGAAAAAATTGCGCGCGAGTAAAAAATCGCTCCCTGACAAAAAATCGCGCTTGAGCGAAAAAATTGCGCCGTGGCGAAAAACTCTCCCCTGGGAGAAAAATACGCGCCCGGGCGAAAAAATCGCGTCCGGGCGAAAAATTCGCGCCCGGGCGAAAAAATCGCGTCCGGGTGAAAAAACGCTCTCCGGGGAAAAATCGTGTCCGGTAGAAAAAATCGTGCACCGATGAAAAAATCGCGCTCGGGTGAAAAAATCGCACCCGGGCGAAAAAATCGCGCCTGGGCGAAAAAATCTCCCCCGGGAGAAATTCGCCGTCGAGCGAAAAATTCGCACCCGGGCGAAAAAATGTCGCCCTGGCGAAAACTCGCGCCCGTGCGAAAAAATTGCCCCTAAGCAAAATTTTCGCTGTCGGGCGAAAAAATCTCGCTCTGGCAAAAAAATTGTGCCCGACGGCAAACGCGCGCCCAGACAACAAACACGCGCCGGATTATAAAAACGCGTGCACGGCGACAAAAACGCGCGCCCGGGCAAGAAACGCACGTACGGCGACAAAAACGCGTGCCCGGGCAAAAAACGCATGCACGGGCGAAAAATGTGCGCCCAGACGAAAACTTCACGCGTCGGCGAAAAATACGTGCCCGGGCGAAAATCGTGCGCTCGGACGAAAAAAAAGTCTCGGCCGAAATTATCAAATTCTTATATAGATTGGAAAGAATTGTGTTTAGTTCAAAATGAATTCCACGGAATTCATTAAAATTTCAATTCCAACGTCAAGCGCGCAAACGAACGACAAAATTGAAATTATTCCTTCAATTCCAATTCCAGGAGCTCAATTCCGTCCAAACGAACGGACCCTTAGATTAAAAGAGTAGAGATCTTATTTGTGTCCCAAGAATTTTGATCTCTAGTTGAGAGTGGATACGTAGAAACACAAGGGAAATGAATGTCAAGGCTCACTACAAGAGAACCAGAAGAAGGATGCGAGACTTTCTTTCCAAAAACTTGCAACAATTATGAAGTCCCCAAAATCATGAAAAATGTTCTAAAAGCCATTTGATAATTTGATTTTGGTCTGTCAATAACGCGTCGATGTATAAATAAAATTATTTGGACTATAAATATAATTTAACTGGCTAATATCAATCTGCATTAGTGCATTTAACATTTTTTTAATGCTTGAGGATGATAGTTTCCGTCAAAAGATAAAATCATCAAATAGTTCTGTTAACATTGTCGTCGTCGACCTCTAGAAAATCCAGCGAATCCTTTACTCTTCAATCTTCTCCAACTTTCTCGTCGCCGGCATCTAAACGATCCAGCACTAGCAGTATGCCTCGTCAATGTCGCCGGCATCTAGGCAACCCAGCAGTTCGCCGATGTCGCCGTCATCCCCGCAAGCCTACAAATGACAGGGGTTTTCTCTTTCGGGATCCTAGAAGTATTTAAGAACGGGATTAGAGCACCCGCCATCTTCTGCAACAGAAATCTGTTCTTATCTTATGATCTCCCATCACATTAAATCTGGTAGGTGTTGGGGTGAACTCATCATCGGGAGTGGATCTGACTGCAGTTGGCTCAGATCTGGATCGCAACAAGGTGGTGATGCAGGAGATGGCCAGGGAGAAGTGGATGTTTCCTTCAAGTACAAATTCCTTCCTCGATGATACTGTTTTCTTAATGAAATTTCAATTTAGTTCTGCTTTTCTTTTTTATTCTTATATGAATGTTAGTTATCATGCACACTCTTTGTGAAATCTGTTCTAAATTTTGCGCAATCTTTGCTAGTGGCTAAGTATTTACACACAGAATTTGAATAGGAAGTTGGATTATATGATTTTCATTTCACAGAAGTCCAGGTTTTAATCAACAGATAGATTGTACCAAAACTGCAACAAATGATGAGGAAAAAAGATATAAACAAGAACTGTATCACACTTCCACAAGAACTTTGGGCTATTGCATTCACCAAGTAGATTCTTTTGCTGGACCAGGATAGGCATTGCACACTCTTCACAAGCTCCATTTCCCCCCATCACTTCCAAGGTTTAAGAACTGCGAGCACAACAATGGCAGCAATAACCAGTAATAAAATAATGGCTATCATCATACATTTTCTTGAGCTCTTTTGCAAACTCTTTGCAGTCTGGAGAGCTTCCGTTCCATTTTGTACATGATTCATCGCATTCGCTACCTGAAAAGTAGCCGCATTTTGAAAATTTTTATTAGTGGAAAGCAATTTGATGCATTTGTGAGCAATAAAATTAACACGGGGTCTAATTATTCACAGCATTATGATTTCTGTTTCAAAGACCTGGGTTTCAATATTATCCAACAGCTCTGCTTGAGCTTCGACTAGCATTGCCATGTCCATGAAAACCTGGTGCACAAACCATACCATTGTACCAATAATGTCAGACTACACGGTCTCATGCGTAGAAGACATTAAAGTATTATAGGGAAGCCATGAGAAGATGTGAGAAACCTGTTGAAGTTCTAACAATTTCTTCTCAATCTCCTTCGCAGTATCATGCCTTTCTTGAATCTCCTCCAGTGCATCAATCACCTGAAATCATGTTCGAATTGTCAACAATATTAAACTTACAAATTCGGGTAATCTTTCTCCGACTACAGGTTGGTACGGACCTGCCCTCGCCCCTGTTCGTTGATCGCCTTTTGAAAAATTTGCTCGCTATCACCAGTCTCAATGAGCTGCTCAATCATCTGTTAATTTTTCACAAAGAGAAACTAAGTTTGGAAAATTGTTTTGAATTTGGAAGTAGGATTAGAGAACAGTGTAGAACTCACTTCCTCGGTTGGTTTGCTTCCGGTGACTGCTCAATGAACACATTCGAAGAGTAAAAATAGTGATTTTACAACATAAACTGAGAATATTTTTTCAGTTTTTTAATAGAAATACGAGAGCTTTTGACATCGTTACCTGTAAAAACCCTTCTCTCAACAACCTCCCTGTACTCATCATGAATAGTTTGCCTCAGGCTCTGTTAGTGATCATTAGATAGTTAGGAAGTGGCTATAAATCTTTATGTAATGGAATTTTCAGATTTAGGAGAGCAAATGAAATACCTGAAAATCATTCATGCTATCTTTCAACTTCTTTTTCAAGGAGCTGTAATTGATGAAATACATGGCAATGGATTTCGTAAACTGAAATGCCTAAAAAGTGCGAGAAAGTACTTTCGTTTCGCAAAATTTAGCGCCTTTTTAGCACGAGAACTTACATTGTCATGGAGATTCTCGATCTGTCAACAGCTGTTCCCAATTCACAACCAGGTTTCTTCCGGTTTGCTAAATTCTACAGATTAAACAAGATTTCAGACTCGTAGGCTTGGAGCGATAATCAAATCAATGGAAATTTCATCAATAGAAAGAACATTTACATCTCGATCGAGTTCTTCCAACATCATTTTGATGCCACGCGCAACTTTCCCCACTTCGTCCATGTCTTTATCCATTCTTTTCTTGATAGCTGGGGGAAATTAAAATTCGAAAAATGTTTATTATGTTTCTTAATTGATAACATGGTAGGGAAATGGTGAATAATCAATTGCAGGGGTACATTACCTCTCATTGCAGAGGCCTTGGTGACAGATTTGGTCTCCTCGTTGGCTTTCTAGAAGAATTGCGACAATAATTCGTATAACTATGCGTTTTATTTTATTTTACTACAAATTTTGTTCTATTTTATGCTAGGCACACATCATATGTCCAGTGACTGAATGTTTTATGAATACCTGAAGGTTCTTCAGATTCTTTGTAAGCTTCTCCATGAGAACATCAATCTCTTTTACCTATTATGATGTAGAAAAAGTACACAATCATTATGAATAGTCGAGTAAAGAACAAAAAAAACTACAATGACCTATTATTACCGCTCGAAGCATCCGAATGAGGATCAAAGTGGAATCCCTATCCGTTGCCCCTAGGTAGGTATAAATAGGCAATCTAAGGAGTAACTACGGGTATCGTGTATCCGTGTACACGAAACGACCCGTTAAGCCTCCGAACCCGTTTATGTCCAAATATACATTAACAATAAGGACACAACACAAGAATATTGGTGATTTACGCCGAAGATAGGCAACTGTCCCGTATGATGACATGTTTTCACTAGGTAGAATTAGGGTTACAATGAAGAAAAGAGAAGACAGTTTCTGTTTACACACCGCAAGCCCTACATCTAGCGGAGATAAATTTTCCAACGTAACCTAGAATAGAAAATTTAGAAGGAATATACATTGCAACGAATATTGTATCAAGTTGGGGCCCCGCCCACGCAGTTTGTGCGATGGCTTGCCTGCTCCTTGATCCCCACCACTCACAACCGGGGTAGTGAGATGTGCAATAATGTCTATGGAAGGTTTTGTATTAGGATTCAAGACAACTCAATAGAAAGGTTAAAGAATGAGGGAAGAGAACATTTGCAAACTTTCAGAAATTTCCTACATTGAATAAAAGAGTGTCTGCATGAATCTATCTATGATGATTAAGGCTCCGTTTGACGCAGCTTTTTGCACCGGTGAGTTTGGACAAAAATGCCACCGTCATAAAATGTATGTTTGGCATGACAACGATTATGGCCGCCACCAAGAAAATAACTCTAGTTTTGAACATAAAAGTGGATGAAGTTCCTTAGGTGAGGCCAGGCGTTTACGGACGACGGTTCATAACCACCGTGTTCACGATCGCCACCACCATGCCAAATGGAGCCTAAAAGAAAAGAATATCATTGTTATGATATGACAGGGGGTACTGAAATTGACCTATTGTGTACCTGTTTGAAAAAATCTTCCATGCCATAATCTGACTTGATGCTCTGTAATGGAATACCTAATTCAATGTCTCCCTCCATTGAAGAGAGATCTTTCTCCCCCGAAGAATCCTGAAATGGAGTGGCAAAATGTTATTATAACAGAAATAAGAGCTAACCTTCATTAAGTATACTTTCTAATCTCGCCGCACATCCATTTTAACATTCTTAGTTAGACTATACTGGTTACGCTTCCTATATGGGTACGCGTCTGATACGGACTCATACACGCGGGTACGTGAAGCCCCTCAATAGTCGGTATCTGATGTTTTTTTAATAAATTTCTTTTATTGAGCAAGCTCCAGCCTTAGTGGTGAATGGCTTGATAGAGGCCCAAATGGAGTTGCTTCAAATGGGAGACGAATATGTGCTTAAAGAGATATTGCTTTAATGTGGAGAAGAGGAACCTAGTTATCGAAGAAATTTTCTTGGTTCAAATGACTTTGCTAAGCTTTTAATGAGTCAGATAGTTTGGGGAGCATAACTTCCTTGTTGCCCAAGGTTGGTGGAGCTGTTCTTGGTTAACATCCTTCGTTATCATGTTACGAGAGAAATTGGAGTAGGTAGTTGATGGCGCGCACGTTTATTCCCGCAGAAGGCGGTGAACCCTCGCTCGGACGGCTGATCCGAGCCCACGGTTGCGTCCGGATCGTCGTTGCGAGTCGATTTACTATATTTATTTATGTATTTTGAGTTTTATTTAGCGCCCGATCGGGCCGGACGTTATGAGCCGTCCGTTTCGGGATGCCCTAGGTAGGTTTTATTATATATAGGCGTATTTGGGGCTGATTTCGGCATCGAGTGTTGCCGCAAGTTGCAGCCGTCGGTCACCCCCCTCTGGTGCGACGCCATCGGATCAGCTCTCTTTGGTGTGACTCCAAGGATCGCCCGCTTCCTCCCTCTCCTGCTCCAGCCAGCCCGTCCGCCTCCTCCCTCTCCTGCTCCAGCCAGCCCGCCTTCCCGCACACGAAACTGAGCCCTCCTCATCCTGATCCACCAGTCCGACGCCCCGCCACTGCTGCAGCCCGGGATTCTGCAATCAACCCCTTATCCGCCGTCCGCCTGCGCGCGTAAGTTATATTTGGAGTCATCTTTACTATTGTTGAACTTTGGCACCATTACTTTGTAGTGATTGTTTATCCCACTATGTTATTAGTATCGTACCCTGTGAGATTTGCAGGGCTTATTCCACACGTGTTTAAGTGTTTGCAACTCGCTCGCTTATGAATTAGTGCTTGTTCTTTTTTATTTAAAAATTTGTGATCGCTCGTGCCCCTGCTAATCTTCTTTATAATAATTAATTACTTGTTGTAATTTGAGCGGACCACTCCTGCACTACATTGCATTTCATCGCATCTAGGTCTGCATTAGTGAACCCCCTCCCAGGTAGACCTACCACTGCATTAGTAGTCCTCCATTCACTTTTTAAGAAGAAGCAAGATTCAACTTTTACTATCCGATGACTTGGTCTATTTACATAGTAATCTTCGACTACTCTCAAAGAAAAACAATGCATACAACGAAGGGCAAAGTAGAATGCGGGATACTGGAGGCCAGGCATTCACGTGTTTGGTGGTGTGAGTCTGTCTCTAGATGAACCGGAGATTGAAAATATAATGATCTCTAACAATGGAGAAGAAGATGAAGAATATGATGTTTAAATTTTGTCTTACGGTTAAATCCTTAAACAATATAAGATGATGAATTTTGATTGTTTATGTATGTTTTATATTTGAGAACCTGTGTGTCTATTTACATTGCTTTGTATTTTAATTATAGCGTATCACGTCGTACTCGTATCCTTGCATTTTCAATGCCTTATTCTTGAACCCAAATGATTCTTCTTAGGGCTCGACTTAGCCGTTAACCACATTTTCGTCACCAGTCTATTTGCAGCTCTATAAGTCTTCATGGTATCATCTTGCCATATAATATTCCCTATATATTTCTTCATTTGAATAATTCGGCTTTGAATTTTGTAAATCATTTTCTATATACATTTCATTTTAGTATAATCAGCTCACTCGGCTTTGAATTTGTGATCATAACAAGAACAAACTGTTAGATTATAATAAATCATCTCAGGCCTCATTTGGCGGACAATCTTTCTGTACGAGTATCGTTCCCATCTCGACTGTATTTTTCTCCAAAAATACAGTTGTATCCGAAAGTTGTAAAAATACAGTTGTATCCCCCATTTGGCGGGGAGGCGGCTCTCAACGATGCTTCCAAGCAGTAAAGGCTGGCGTCTCCGTTCCGCCCGCCGCTCTACGCCTGACGTTCCAGCTCCAACGGGAAAGCTCTGATCCACCGTTCGTCCTTCCGGCGCAAACCTCCACGCCAAACTGGACCCCGAAACATGGAAAAAAAAAACTAATTGAAGGAAAGAAAAATGAGAACAAGATTTACCTGGAGAAGATTGTTCATTGTGAGCCCTCTTAAGAACTAAACAGATTGAGAAAATCAAGGGAGAGAAGAGAGAGAAGGAGGGAGAGAAGAGAGAGAAAGTTGGGGTGAAAGGAGGAGGAACCAAAGGAACATAGGGGAGATTTGAATAAATATCAATTTTGGAGAGAAGGCAAGCTGGCAGGATGGTGATGAGAAGAATAGGTACAAAAGAAGAGCCAGTTCAATGGGCCTCAAGAATCCAGGAAGAAAGAATCACCTGGAACTTAGGCTCCGTTTGTTTCGGCGGCGACGTTTTGAAGCGGTGAGAATGAAGCGGTGGGAATGAAGGGAGGGGGTAGTTTTGGCGTTGAAGGCCAAAAGTAGTGTTTTGGAGCATTGAGAATAGAGAAAGGAGTTTTACCAAACAATTTTTTCAGCGCTAGCGTGTTTTCTCCACCGCCAGCGGAAAAAAAAAAACGCTGAAACAAACGAAGCCTGGAGCCTGCTCCAGTGTTACGACTGGTCCAATACTCAGTATTTGACCAAGTGCTGGAATTTTGCCTTAGATATGTGGAAAGTAAGTTTGCTTGGAAGTGCTGAATAGTTGGCACCGTCTCGCACGATACTTTTCTGCGTTTGGACGTCGATACTAACTGTGTTTCTTTCATATGTATTTAAATTATTTAATATATATATATAGTTATATCTTTACAATATTAAAAGATAAAACTTGTCTTTGGTGAACCATTCAAAATTGTCAAATATAGTTTTATTATTTTCACCTAATTAGTTAATATAAATTATAATCTATTTAAAAAAAAATACATGTTCATTTAAATAATTATGCATTATTCTTAAATTTAAAATAATGATGATAATTCATAAAATTGAAAAAGATTTTAGTATAGCTCATGTGGTAGGCTATCATTAGGCATGTTAATTTTATTAAAGTTGATTTGAAAAATAAGGATGAAAACTAATTAATTTAATTTACAGAATAACTTTGAAATTTTCTATTTAACATTCGTTTTTCTGATTTTATTTTTTTGAAATGTTCAATTTTTTATAACTTTAATTTAGGTGATTCTAATCCGCACTGCAGTTTTGGCTATCCGCACTCTTTTTGTATGAGTTATTATGCGCCTTTTGGAAATACGCCTTGTACATGCATTTTTAGGAAAAGTAATAAACACGATAGTTGTAGATCTCGTCGAGATCTACAACTTTCGTGTTGAACACTTTTCCTAAAAATGCACGCACAAGACGTATTGCCGCTCTGATTGAAACATGCGCGTAACTATAGCGAATATTTGAAAATACGTCCTGTACATGCATTTTTAGGAAAAGTGTTCAACACGAAAGTTGTAGATCTCGACGAGATCTACAACTTTTGTGTTGAACACTTTTCCTAAAAATGCATGTACAGGGCATATTTCCAAAAGGTGCATAATAATTCATACAAAAAAAGTGCGGATGACCAAAACTGTAATGCAGATAACAATCGCCTTAATTTATATGAGGATGTTTTGTCGCGCTATGGCTCGCTGGAGTTCCGTACACGACTAATTGTACTATTTAAAATCTAATTCATTTGAATGCTTATTGAGCAGTGAAGGATTTTTTTCGCAATAAATTTTGAGCAATGTTATATGCAGTCTGCTTTTGGCTTTATGCAGGTCGCGGATGTATGCAGGCCAAAAAGTTATTCATGCAGACCAAATTTTATATTTACAGATTATATTCAAAAATCAAATTAATATTTTCTTAAATAAATCACCAAACAAAATATAGCATTCATAAAACAAGTTAAATATCATGCGTGCGAGGTTACATAAAATCTGAGATACAAATATATAAATCTGCACTTTCTCTGTCATTTTTGTTGTATTTCAATTTTTAATTCTAAAAAAATATTTATTTGTTATAAAGAGTGTCCAACGCAAGGTTGAAGGCTCATCGGGAGAAAACAAGTAAAATAACTAATTACATTTAACTAAATATCAGAAATCACTATTCGACTTCGAGGAATGCAAGGTTGAAGGTTCATCGGGAGAAAATGAGGTCTTATCCGAAGGCTCATATTTTTTAAACTTTTTACTCGTTACTGTTAACTCCTTGGGGACACGGTTGAATGGAAGAAAAAAACACAATATATGAAGTATTAAACTACTCAAATCATTTTTCTTGCAGACTGAAAAGAAAAAAAATAATACTTTTTTTCAAAAAATGGTGGCCTGCATATAGTCAAAACCGACATGCGTTTAACATCACTCTTTTTAAAAAACTGTGGTCTGCATATAACCAAAATCGGCCTCAGTTTAACATCGCTCTAAATTTTTTAATACTTTAGATGACATTTTAGCTGTGAGGCAGTAGGCAATTTACTCAAGACAAGCAAAATGCTTTGAAGTCACACCATCAAATTATTATTATTATTATTATTATTATTTGCTCGCATCTAGTGTTTGTAAAATAATAATAATTATTAATATGATCGTAAATGCGACAACTCACGATCATATAAAAAATGACGACAAACTAGATCGTTTTTTTTTACCATTTTGAAGCAGGTCCGGGGGTGAAGTGCACTTTTTGTACTGTACCTTAGAGTGCAACATCCTGATTTTGACAAGTGGAGAAGTAAAATTTAATGGCCAGGATTATTTCTTATCTAAGCAAACGGGAAAAAAGAAAATAAATAGCGCGCTGCATTCCCGCCAGTCCTTCTAAGCCTACGGTGGGACTTCGCTCAGCTCTTCTCCTCCTCCTCTCCTGAGCAATCGTCCATGGCGGCGCCGGCAAGGTCGCCGGAATATCATCTCGAACGAGCTCCATCACCTCCGCCTCCGAAATCTATATCTTTTGTTCTCCCGATCAGCCCTCCATGGCGGCGCCGGCAAGGTCGCCGGAATACCATGCATCTCGAACGGGCTCCGTCACCCGCCGCCTCCGAAACCTTCCTCCTCCGTTATCCCGATCAACCGGAATACCAGATCGAGGGGCCCCGTCAGCTGCCGTCTCCGAAACCATCTCGCATTTGGGCTGAGCACTTCTCCTCCCTAACTGATACAAGATGAATGGAACAGGAAGCAGGGGTTCTCCTTACCAGATAAAATGCATATACAAGAGGCACCGAACCAAGCGTAATACACTGAAAATGGAAGCAGGAAACAAACATCAACACCCAAAACCAGCCCTAAGGGAGTTCTCTGAACAGGCGGCAGAAACCAGCAGAGGAAGACTCTTCCCACGGCCATCGGACCTCAAAACACATAACAATATAACATAATCTAAACAACCCCCCGAAAGACTAATATAAGAAGCACAACATTACCAAAATACCCCCAACAAACCCAGGAATTACTCGCGCCCAAAACCAGAATGCATCAACTACCCTTCCCTCTGCCACATCCTTGTCCTCAAGGATGAAAATTTGGAAACCTCTTTTGAATATTCTGTAAGTGTATATTCGGACGAATAACGAGCTCGGGGGCTATGCGTGTGGAAACCCTAGGTATTCTGCTATATATACCTAGCTGGAGGCAACGGAGAGTAAGTTCCACCTTGACTTTCCTCCGGATGTTTCGAGCTCCCTCTACATTCTCGAAACAGCCCTAAGGGGCGCTCGTTCCCGTCGTCCGGAGGTGCCCCGCTCGATCGCGCCCTCGCCTGCAGCCGATCGCGCCGTTCGTCCGCGAAGCTTTCGCGATCTGCGATCTCCTGCTGCCGTCGCCGCCCGTGAAGGAGAAGCTCCTGCTGCCGCTGCTTTCGCGCAAGAGGAAGCTCTCGCCGCTCGCTCGCGCCCACTGGTCCGGCCTGCTGCCGCTACCGCTGCCGTTGCCGCTCGCGATCGAAGGAGGAGGAAGCCCGCTCGCTGCTGCCCTCCCGTTCGCCGTTCGTCGCGATTCGCTTTTCCTCCCATTGCCGGATCCAGATCTGCCGCGTGCTGCCCCCGTCGTTCAGATCTGCCGCCGACGCCTCAGTCGCCGTGCCCTAGATCCGCCGCTCGTGCGAAGAAGACGAAGCCGCTGCTTGCAAAGGAGGAGTTCGCGCACGACCGCTGATCGTGCGCTCGACCCATCGTGCACGACCGCTGATCGTGCGCTCTTCAGCGGCCAGTTCCCGCACGACCACTGATCGTGCGCTCAGCAGTTCACGCACGATCACTGACCGTGCGCTCTTCAACAACAGTGCCCGTGCGCCTCTGTTCTCCCGTGCGTCCAGATCCCCCTCAGCCGTCTTCCGCATCTTCCCTCCGCCGTCGTCTCCAAGCACAATGATGAAGGGGAACTCCATGGCGTCCCCCATTCCGATGATAAAGCTGGAGAAGTTCACGACGACTAAGTTCAACGCCTGGAAGTTGAACACTCAGTTCGGGATGAAGTTTCTGAACGTGTTCTACACAGTTCAGTCTGATGGTGCTGAGGTCGTTGGGACTGCTGATGAGGCACAGTTGTTTTCAGATGAAGACTTCTGCAGGGACTACCTGCTCAACTGTTTGTCTTCCAACCTGGCCCAGACCTACATGAAGTTGAGCACTGCAAAGGAGATCTGGGATGTGCTGCAGGAGCACTTCAGGCAGGAGGAGGACATGTCCAAGACGCACCTAGTGGACAAGTTCCACTCTTTCAGCTTCGACGAGGAGAAAGCCATTCTCCCTCAGGTATCAGAGTTTGAAATTTTAATTGATTCTTTGCATAGTGAGTCCATCAGTCTGCCCGAAAGTTTTGTTGCGGGCACGATTGTGTATAAATTGCCCTCCTCGTGGTACAATTTCAAAACGGAAATGTATCGCAAGAAGATGCAGGTTGGTCTGAACGACCTCAAGCGTTTCATACGCATTGAGGATGAGAACAGGACGAAGAACGCTTTGGAAGCTGTTGGCAAGCAGAAGGCTGCTGCCAACATGATTTCAAGCTCCAAGCGGCCTCCGCCCCTCCCAAGACCAAAACGTCTCGTAGTAGCCCCCAGGTTGCAGGCCCGAGTAAACCCTCTAAGAAATTTAAGGGTAAATATTATAACTGCAACAAGTGGGGACACTGCGCATCTGACTGCAAGCAACCGAGGAAAGAGAGAACCCGGGCACCACAAGAAGGCAACCAAGCCCATTTGGTCCGCCAAGCTGAGCCATCCGACTTTGTTGCCATGGTCGGACACGCGCAGGCCAGCACGGAGTGGTACCTGGATTCGGGGGCAACGTGACACGTTTGCAACAATGCTAATCTTCTGACAGAGCTGAAGGATGCAAAGGAATCAGTTACTGTGGCAAATGGAGACACAACTGACGTGTTGAAGGTGGGGAATGCAACTCTGCTGCTCTCCTCAGGTAAGTCTTTATTTTTAAAGAATGTAAATTTATTCCTTCTCTAGCTGCTAACTTAGTGTCTATTAGTTTGTTATGTGATGCGGGTATGTCGCTTAGCTTCTGTAGCGGCAGGGTGACTTTGTCAGTTAACTCGCACTATTTTGGATGTGCTTATGTCCAAAATAGGATGTACCGTCTGAGTCTAGCAAGTGAGGTAGTCCAACAAGTTCAATTGAACTTAGTTAGCCCTAGGACTCTACACGAGAGACTAGGACACGTCAACTACAAGAATATGTTCCAAGTAGCTAGAACTCACAAGATCACATTAGACACTAAGTCTCTACTTGAAAAATGTGAAGTGTGCGCTCAGACTAAGATCACTAGGAAACCTTTTGGGACGGTTACTAGGAGCACAACACCTCTTGAGCTTATACATTCTGATATTTGTGACTTTAAAAGTTTTGTCACCAGAGGTGGGAGGAAGTATATGATCACGTTCATAGATGACTGCACGAGATTTTGTCATATCTCGTTGCTTAAAACTAAAGATGAAGCGTTTGAAAAGTTTTGTCTTTTCAAAACCAGGGTAGAAAACCAACTAAGCATGAAAATAAAACGTTTTAGGAGTGATAGAGGAGGAGAATATATGTCTAGTGAGTTCAGATGCTTCCTTGCTTCACAGGGCATCATAGCAGAAACCACTGCTCCTTACTCCCCCCAATCTAACGGCATAGCCGAGCGCAAGAATAGAACGTTAACAGAGATGTTGAACTCTATGCTGCTCACTGCAGGCATGCCTTCCGCTTATTGGGGTGAAGCAATCTTGACCGCGAATCACATTCTGAATAAAGTCCCACATGCTAAGTTAGAGGTTACTCCCTACGAGCTTTGGTTTAAGAGACCCCCGTCATTTACTCGACTTAAGACTTGGGGTTGTATAGCCTATGTCAGGGTTTCTGACCCTAGAAGGCCTAAAGTTGGACCTAGGACCAATACTTGTGTCTACTTAGGTTGTGCTGAGGATAGTGCTGCAGATAGGTTCCTTGATATTTCTAATAATATCATAATAGAATCTAGGGATGCGGTGTTCTTCGAGGATAAGTTCCTCAAAGACAAGAACTTAACAATCCCAGGTATGCAAGTAACTATTACTGAAGAAGATCCTACTTCAGTACCGAGCACCTCCTATTCCGTTCCGGTAGATAACTCTGGCCTAGAGTCTAGGAGAACTTCTGTGAGAGAGCGAATTCCACGAACCATCGGTAGTGACTTTGTGACCTACCACGTTGAGGCCGATCCATCCACCTATAAGGAAGCGATGAGATCCAGGGATTCACTACTCTGGAAAGAAGCTATAGATGAAGAGATGAGTTCTCTTCTTCAGAATAACACCTGGGCGTTGGTTGATAAGCCAATAGGGGCTTAAACCGTAGGGTGTAAGTGGGTTCTGAAAAAGAAGTTGCATCCCGATGGTAGCGTAGCTAAGTATAAAGCACGCCTGGTGGCTAAAGGTTTCACACAAGTAAGCGGAGTAGATTACTTTGATGTCTACTCACCCGTGTGTCACTTGGCAACCATTCGGGTTCTCCTTGCTATTGCATCTATTGAGCACTTTGTTGTTCATTAGTTAGATGTTAAGACTGCGTTCTTGAACGGAGATCTGACCGAAGAGATCTACATGAGTCAACCTGAAGGTTGCATTGTAGACGGTCACGAAATGAAAGTCTGTAAATTACTTAAGTCTTTATACGGACTAAAGCAAGCACCGAAATTATGGCATGAGAAGTTCGAATATAGTGTAAAGAACATGGGATTCATGTCGAGTCTTTCAGATAAATGTCTTTACATACGTAATAGATCGGATAAAGCCACCATAATATGCTTGTACGTGGATGATATGCTTATTCTGGGGCCTGATCAATCCGAAGTGGATGACGTTAAGTCAGATCTCATAAAAGAATTTAGCATTAAAGACCTAGGTGTAGCTAACACTATATTAGGCATGCAAGTGAGCTTTGGGAAAAATGGTATTTCCCTAAGTCAAAGCCACTACATAAAGTCCTTGTTGGACACGTGGGGATATAGTGCCAGTAGCGCATCTGAGACACCATACGACTACACTAACCGCCTAAAGCCCAATGAAGGAGCTATGGTTAGACAGTTAGATTATTCTAAACTGCTTGGTAGCCTCATGTATGCCATGGTCTGCACTAGACCTGACATAGCCTTTACGGTCGGCATGTTGTGCAGGTTCACTAGTAATCCGGGTAAACCATTGGAACGCCTTGGGTAGGCTCATGCGATACTTAAAACACACTCAAAAGTATGCTTTAGTTTACACTGGTCAGCCTTCAGTTCTTGAAGGTTATTCTGATGCATCATGGTGCTCAGAATTAAACGACAGCAAGTCCATTAGTGGTTTTGTGTTTGCACTAGGAGGAGCAGCTGTAGCCTGGAAGTCCAAGAGGCAATCCTGTATTGCTCTCTCTTCTATGGAATCCGAACTCTACGCTCTTGCGTCAGCAGGAGAAGAAGCCGAATGGCTGAGAGATTTGGTGATGGACATTCCTTTGTCGAGCCTGAAAATGAGTTCTGTTGCAGTTTACTGCGACAATCAGGCTACTAAAACGATTGCTACGAACACTTTGTTCAATGGCAAAAGAAGGCATCTCAGGCTGAAACAATCCTGGTTGACCTCTCTCACAAGTCAAGGGATTATGTCCTTTATTGATGTGAGATCGAAAGATAATGTTGCAGACCCTTTGACCAAAGGATTGAATAAAGCTCTCACAATCAAAACATCGGGGGAAATGAGATTAAAGTTCATAGAAATATGAAACTTTCCTCCGCAGTTTATGTTTTAACAGTGAGAAACTATAGTCGCAACATTCAAGCATCTAAAAACAGACTGAAAACCCAAATAATTTCTTGATGAAAACCCAAGATGGTCTGGTGCCGGTTATTCCACATTTGATAACCAAGCAACTTTCTCATTGTAAGTTGATTCAAGAGTTATTCAACTGGATATTGAAAGTCGTTGTAAATGTTAATCTAAACATTATTGGTCACAACACATTATTCCACATTTGATAATGTTGCACGTGATGTGTGCCCATATGTGTTGGTGAGACACATAGTGATCAGTAATGAGTAAGATAACGGGTCTAGTCCTAGTTAGACTGGATGAGATGCTGACAGAGTTACTTCACCGTTGCTAGAAGTGCTAAGCTCATTTAGTAAGAGCTAGTTTACTTTAAACGTTACTGCATACGATTATGAATTCATAGAGTCTGACTCGTGAAATTCCTTGCAGGCTACAATGGAGATTGTGGAGGAGATGTAGACCTGGACATGGATGACGATGATCTACTAGACGAGTAGAATCATGAAACATTTAATTTCATGTTATGTTTTGTAATAATTATTCAGACTTACTTTTGGGATAGAATCTGTGGTTTTCTGACTTGCCGTTTAGGCAAAAACCTTTTCATATGTTGATTAGTATGATCTATCCTAAATGCTTTGTTTAGTTTGTTTATTATTTTGTCTACTCTCCAGCACCCCGAAACGTTACGTTATTTGTCACGAATATAGGAGGAGATTGTAAGTGTATATTCGGACGAATAATGAGCTCGGGGGCTATGCGTGTGGAAACCCTAGGTATTCTGCTATATATACCTAGCTGGAGGCAACAGAGAGTAAGTTCCACCTTGACTTTCCTCCGGATGTTTCGAGCTCCCTCTACATCTTCCACATATCCTCCCAAGTTGCCTCCTCCGCTGTCCCCTGAGCCCACTGGATCAACAACTGTGTCTTACCACCCGGCCGTCACGGGGAATGATGCGGCGATTCAGTATTGCTACTGGCTCCACCATTGCATTGCCTTCGCTGTTAACTTCTGTTGGTAGGGGAATGACTTGAGATGGTGGATTCCCATGGTGTTCTCGTAACTGCGAGACATGAAATGTATTATGGATCTTCGCCTCCTCCGGAAGGTTTAACCGATATGCCACAACTCCAATCCTCTCCACCACTTGAAATGACCCGAAAAACTTAGGTGATAATTGGTGGCAACCCCTTGAACGAATGGATGTTTGTTTGTACGGTTGTAGGCGGACATACACACACACACGAGACCACTTATAGCACGTTCTTTTCTCTTCTTATCTGCCAATACTCGTTTGCGATTTTGAGCGGTCGCTAGATTCTCCTTCAAAATTTGAATGATTTGCTCCCGCGCTGCTAAGGACCGGTCCACCGTCTCCACCTTCGCTAGTCCCGAATTATAGGTCACATGTAATGGGGGGGGGGGGGGGTGCTTGCCCATAGACCACCTCGTAAGGGGTCATCTAGATGGCGCTTTGGTACGTCGTGTTGTACCACCACTCCGCTAGAGGTAACCAATGCGCCTAATTCTTTGGCCTTTCAAAACACATACGCCGTAAGTAGTTTTCCAAGCACCGATTCACCACTTCGGTTTGGCCGTCGGTGTGGGGGTGGTACGCCGTGGATAACTTGAGTTTGACTTGTAGCACCCGGAAGAGCTCTTGCCAAAATTGGCTTACAAAGGTGGTGTCCCGATCACTCACAATCGACTCAGGCAACCCATGCAACCTGAAGATCGAGTCCAAGAAAAGTTGAGCCACACTCTCGACGGTATACGGGTGAGCCAATGCCATGAAGTGTGCTTGCTTGCTAAGATGGTCAACCACTACCAATATTGTCGTCTTCCCGCTACTCTTGGGCAACCCCTCCACAAAGTCTAATGAGATCTCTTGCCAAATCTTCTTCGGTATCGGGAGGGGTTGAAGTGACCCCATCACCTTCCGGTTATCCGGTTTACACTGTTGGCACACGGTGCAACGTTGTATATATTCATAGACCTCGACCTTCATTTTTTTTCAAAAGTACATCACCGGGCAAGTGCTTTCATGGTACATTTGCAACAACTTCAACTTGATGGTAGCTTCGTCTCCAACCACCAATCTGCCCCTCCTATTCGACAATCCCCTCTTCCACTAATACTTGGGCTGACTAGTGTTGTCCGCTATTTTTTGGGCGATGATATGTTGTATTTTGGGGTCCCGTTGCCACGACTCTTTTAGCTCCCGCATGAAGTTTGAAGTAATGATAACGCATCCGCACAAAGATTTTCCTTCCCTTGCTTGTATTGAATAGAGTAGTCATAGCCCAACAACTTTGAAAAATATTTTTGTTGCGCAAATGTTGCCAATTTTTGGTTTGACAAAAACTTCAAGCTTTGTTGATCCGTGCAGATGGTGAATGACCCGGTAATTAAGTAGTGTCGCCAATGTTGTAATGCAAGGACCACCACAAGCAACTCCTTTTCGTAGACAGAAAGCATCGTGTTCTTCTTGCCTAACGCATCTGATTCCACCACAAATGGCTTAGTGAAATTCGGCAAGCATAACACCGGCGGTTGAGAGACGACCATCTTGAGTTGGTTGAACGCTTGTTCTGCTTCCGACGTCAACTGTAGGGCTGATTTCAGGAGCTCCGTCAATGGCCTCGCAAGGCCGCCGTAGACCTGAATGAACCTTCGATAGTACTCGGCGAGGACTAAGAAGCCCCGCACCTGCTTGATCGTCTTGGGAATCGGCCACTCCAACATCGCCCGAACCTTCTCTGGATCCGTGGCCACCCCGGTGTGGGATATGATGTGGCCGAGATAATGGATGTAACATACCCAATCCTTCTAGACCCATTGGAAATGATAGGGCATAGGGGTGAGGTGAGTGACCTCAAGGGCCTTAGGCTAGGGTAGAAATTGCTAAGTGCACACCAAAGCTCAAAAACTAACCTAACCCTAAGCCCCTCAACTAAGTCAATTGACCCTCAATTGTCCAAGTTGACCTCACTTATGATGCCCTAACCACCAAGGAGACCTATAGGATGAGAAGTGCACTTGGGTGGGACCCAATTGCATGAAATTGACCAAAGTCAACAATATGTCAACATTAACCAAACTAAGTCAATTAGGGTTCAATTGACCCTCAAATGTTCAAATTGACCTTACCACCACACTCTAAACACTTCGAGGAACTCATTGGACCCAAAAGCCCCATCACTTGGTCAACCAGTTGACCAATTAGACCAAAGTCAACTCTAGCTCAATTTAGGTCAAAATCACACCTTAAGGCTAAATTGGACCAATTGGAGCCCCACCATGGACCAACCAATGTTGGGTGAGGTTAAGGGACCCATGACCCCCAAGTGGGGTCAACCCACTCACCATGGTTTACCAAAGTCAACCATGGTCAACATAGCCTATTAAAGGGAATTTCAAGCCTAAATTGAATGGGACCCAACCCCAATTAATTAACCTTACTCATGGACCTAAGTCAAGTCCAATCAGCCCTAGGACTGAACCCTAATATGGAGTTTGATTAATCAATGGAGGGGGGGGGGACCAAAAGCTTGATCAAAAAGGCTTAAAGCATAAAACAAAAAGCTAAAAGCATTCCCCTCCTCTACACTCCTCCCCCAATCAGTCTTGGACCCTTCCCTGATTGCTGGGGGTCTGACCTTGACCCAGGTGGAAGCAAGGGGCCAGCTGGTGAAGGAGGATGGCAGCAATAGGCACGACCGAGGAGGCTCAAGTTCAAAACCATCCATAGAGGCCTCATCATCCCAATTCAACCCCTCCACAAGCTTCAGGAGGTCGAGAGCAGACGTGAACATCCCTTGGAGCAGAGCTTTTGGTGGAGAATCGCGGCTGTGAGCAGGATCGCCGGAGCTAAGCTTTTCCATGGCAAACCGCCGCCGGAGCCGCCGCCACGCGCCGTTAGTGGTTCGTTTCTCCTCCCCTCCCCCCATGCTAGCTTCTCATCACAAAACATTGAAGGATCGGGCTCAATTGAGCCCGAATCCACTCGTCGATCTCCTGAAAATCGGCTCAAATCAAGCCACCCAGGCTCACCGGAAAACGCCCCCTCCGGCCGCCATGTCGCCGGGAGCTGTAGCCCCGACCACCACGAAGGTGGTGGCGGTGGTGGCCAGCCGTGGTGGCCACCGGGTGGCCGGGAAATGGGGGAGAAAATCAGCCCAACGCGGTTGAATCCTGTCCGTCGGCTCAAGGAGGAAGACGACGCGCCTGCTCTTGATCTGCGTCAAGATCTGTGCAGATCTCGTTTATTCTTGGATTTAATTAATTCAAAAGCTATGATATTCTGCCTTATTCTTTCAGTCCACTTAAATAATTAATTAAGTCCTCTTATTGGCCGATTTAGAAAAAGTGCCCAACATGAAAGTTGTAGGCCTTGGTCTTAACTTTCATTTGGCCTTGAGTTTAGGTCATTTGGTGACATACAGCTCCCTGGGGAGCTGTTTTACTAGGACTGGTCCTACACTAGGTCAGTCCATTAGAAAAATTACCTAGGTCAAACCCTTCAAGCTTTAGAGCTGTGCTTTTAACCATGGGTTGGTATACCCTAGGGGCACCCCCTGCCAAAGGGACAGCCCTTGGTGGACAATTTTACCTAGAGTTTTAGTGGTAGATAGAATATTCAAATTAAGTTGATTTTTGGGGCATGTGATGTCCAAATGACACCAAACTTTGGTGGCATACTCTTTGGTACATGGGTAGTGCCTACCTAAAACTTAACTCCATTTGGAGTTGATTTAATATGGAAAATTGGAAACCCTAATGAGGGCCTTTAATGGTCAAATTAGGGTTTAGGTCATTTTGAGGAGTAGAGTGTATTAGCCTCCTCCCATCATGATGGTATGAAGGTATGGGTATACAAATGCTGGTGTCACACCCTAATGGTCCATTTGGAGCCTTTAGGGTGGTGTGACCTAAAACCCTAAGGGTAAACCCTTAAGGGTGCCAAGTTGGGATTTGTGAAGGACATAGGACCCAATATTCTAACCTTGGCTCAGAACTTTGTGGATATGTTTGTAAGGGCATAAAATATCTTAGGTAATTCAATGGGAATTTCTAGAGGCATCTAAGTACTTTTCTTCCTAATAATTGAAATTGCCACCTTTTCCTTAATAAAATAAAATGCAAGGTCTTATGACCTTGTATGACTTTGATATACAATCAGTGGCTGTATTAGAGTGAAATAAGGCTATGGTAATTTTGTTATGAGTTATGGAAGCATTATTCCTTGTATAGGAAGTTTTAAGTACTTGCTAGCTTAAGGGAATTTAATCTTTTTACAATATCAAATCATAGGGAAATGATGTGATACTTGGCTATCTGTAGTTTTATGTTAATATATGCCCATGATAATTGTTTGGAAGCTTGTTGAATTATATTTCTTGTACCTCATGTAGAAATTGATAATTGCCACCTTTGGATGTTTAATCATTTTAAAATATCAAATCACATGGTAATGACACAATAATTTGGCAGAGGACACTAGGTCCCTATATGGACACTTGATAATTTTTGTAAAAATTTCAAAAGTGAAATACTATTTTTCCTAATTATAGTGGCATTTTGGTAATTATACAATTATGATGATATCGTAGGCCAAATGGAATCCTAGGGTCATGATACTCCGTGAACCACCATGATATGGAATGTTGTCTTACTGATAATTCTCATGTAGCATGAAGAGTCTTTTTGAGGGTAGTTCATGTGTAATTTGACTTAAGGCCTTAACTACTTTAAATTAAAATAAATACCAAATTAATATGGAAAATTATGGAAATTGGACCATACCTTATTAAGGTCAGTAGGAGCCCAGGATAATTATACCAGATCCTGGATATGAGTTTTTAGAAGGATTCCCTTATGGGGTTGTTGGATAGTTCAATTTGGTGGTCTGCGTTTAGTAAAAACAGAATTGTGAGTTTTTGACAATTCAGATACCTAAGTAGTGGATAGGAATTATACCCTATCAGTAAATGAGTTATATCACACCATGATTCAAGGAGGGTCAACCCTAGGGTTAGTTGTGAGGTTGTGCTAGGGTTAATGTAGAAGGAAAGGAGGTACGTCCAACCCAATTGGGTCAGACGGGTGTTGAGCTAAATCACACTAAGCATATGAAATGATGAGGGTGAACCCAATTGTTAACCACCAACTAAAGTAATTGTCTTGAGGAGGATGGTGGGGTTGAGCCCATTGATCCGTAGTACCGTTAGGGGCCCCTTACGGAGTACACCGCGGGAAGTCCAAGATTCACCCTAAATGCATCGCTAACTAAATTGTAGGCAAGAGTAGCCTAATTAGATTAGCAATCTAGTTTGGATCTCCTTTGAGGAGGAGATGGGTTGGTTCAACTTGTGAGTTAGTCCCTGGGCCGGAAGCTCGGGTGGACATGTTAAACACATGTTACTTAATCAAATAGTGGCGAGTCTTCGGTACTAGGCTAGTCGTGTCACCGACGATAGTACGTTGACTCAGGTGAGGGTGAGGTTAGAGGGCCGGTAGGTTTGTGTACCGCGGTCCGGAAGACAATCCCTAATAACCCACCCCGACCTTAAAGTCTGGTGGATTCCAGCAAGAGTACGCAGGAGCTCCGCTGTTGTGTTCTTAGCGTTGAGGCATACATGAGGTCTAGGCTTGGTAGTGACTATACCCGCCTAGGATGTGGAGTGCCCGATCCACTACCACCGTGAGCCACGACGGTCGGTACCCGAAAGGTTGGCTTCCTTTCAAACAAATTGGAAACTATAAAGGTCTATGCGCATAGAGTCGTGTGGGTGAGTCACATTGCATAATCACATTAAACATCATAATCATAACATAGCATAACATACGCATTAACATACCCCCATCATATAAATTAGTATGGGCTCTTTTATATGATGGGTTGCCTGGACATCTTAACTTATATGTCGTATGAGCGTTCATATAAGTTAAGGTACTATCTGTGATGGTAGCTTAGCTTTACTTACTGCACCGCACTTTCTTTCTATTTACTTCTTACTTCCTTGCTCTACTTTACTGCCTTATACTTGCACCATACTGCTAGCTAGCTTTTACTGCTTTACTTATACCTGCTAGTTAGTGCCATGTCACTTCCTTTTGATTACCCCTTGTTGTCCTCCGCTTCTTCCTCCCGCTCGGTACCTAGGAGTCGTGGAGGGAGGCGAGGACAAAACAACTTTGTATTTATGACTAACGGTCGGTGTGACCGCAGGAGTCCGAGGAGATGGAGTTGTCTCGCGCGCAGCAGGACGAGATGGCAGGACCTGAGCAGCGGATGCAGCGTACTACCACGACGCCACAGGTTGATGATTAGATAGTTAGACTTCCGCATTTTGAGAGCTTTTGTTGTAGACTTCCGCATGTTGTAGAGAGAGAGATAATACATTATTTTGGATATGTATCGGGCATAAGCCCCTTTTGCTTGTACTTCTCTTTTGGACTTTCTGTTTCCATTATATTTATGATGATGTGATTGTGGACATGCCTTCTTTTATGTACTTACCTTTTTGGCATACTTTACTTATGATCGTATAGCCGGCAGGGTTGGTGCTGAGCGGTGTTAGCCAACCCGAGTGTTGGTGACACCGCCAGGCAGCGATTCTGGGCGAAGGTCCACCTCAACCGTGCGATACGGGAGAGGTTCTAGTTTTCAAGTACCCGAACGGGTTTTGGAAATAGAGACCTTACAAATGGTATCACTGAACGAACGATCATAAGAGAACAATCCACAACGTACTAGGTCACCCCGCTCGAGCTTAGTTTGCGGACAAACTAGGCAGCGGAAGCTATGGTGTGCCCATGTATGGAATCACATAAAACAGTCCAATAACCAATAAGTGAGGCCAAATTTTTTTGACTAAATCCCTATCTTTTGTAGGCCCCAGTGAGCACGGAGCCTCATGTCAGCATTCCTCCCCCTTCGACTACCACTACTTTTCAGTAGTCAGAGTTGGGACAGACGTTAGGAGCCATCCTAGATACATTCAGGGCCCAGTCCGTACCGGCACCACTGCCAAACCCGGGAGCGAACTGGTTGAGCACCTTTAGAAGTTTTTCCCCACCGACCTATCGAGGGACAGAGGATACCGTGAAGACTGAGGAGTGGTTGGACACCATTCAGGAGATGCTGGCCGGCATCGGTTGCCCGATCGGCAAGGCAGTATTTTTGGCAGTATCAGCTCTTGAGGCACATGCCAAGAGGTGGTGGAAGTCGCTACTGGAGACCACTTTCAGAGATAGGGAGTACTCAGATATCTTTTGGGACGAGTTTAGTACCACATTCTTGGAGCACTTCATATCCAGCACAGACAGGGACGAGCTGGAAGAGAGGTTTCTACGCCTCACTCAGGGGACACGCTTGGTGATTGAGTACCAGAGGGAGTTCTCCCATTTAGCCAGGTTTGCGAGGTCTCATGCTCCAGATGATCGTGCCCTTGCGAAGAGATTGTACAAGGGACTTCGAGACCCGATGAGGCAGGCACTCTTGTTTGTTTCTGAGGGCAGCCTGACTCAGATCATCGAGACAGCGAAGAAGCTAGAGGCAGATCAGATCGGTGTACAGGGCAGAGTGAAGAGGCCAGCTGAGGCCATGTACCAGGGGGGAGAGCAGCAGAGGCTCACAGCGGGGTAGAGTTATGAGGCACCGGAGGGGTGGGGGACGTCCTCGTCCTCAGATTGCACCAGTACAGCAACAACCCCAGCCCTTACTAGCCCCACAATGCCTACGTACCTGGGGGCCCCAGAGATTTGATGACCGGGGATGCGCTCCAGTGGTGTGCTTTGAGTGCAACTAGCCAGGTCACGTCAAGGCCCATTGCCCTCGACGATTCCCTCCACCCCCTCCTCCACCACCAGCAGCACCTCCGGCAGCCCCTCCAGCACAGCGGGGCCGAGGCCGAGGACGGGTAGAGGCAGGGGAAATCACGGCAGAGGGAGGCATCAGGAGCAGGCTTACGCCTTGGATCTTGCACAACCGAGGAACCCGGAGGAGGTTATTGCAGGTAATTTAATGCTTTCAGTACTTTAATTTATTACTGCTTAAATTCACCTGCATTCTTTTTTACCTTCTAGTTTAGAAAATTAAACAAACAAACCAATTTCCCCAGGCATTATAGTGGTGTGCGGCAAGCCCGCCCACACCCTATTCGATACTGGTGCCTCGCATAACTTTGTCTCCGAAGACTTTGTTAAGGGCTTGGAGCAGATCCACTATTACACAGGACCCATCAGGAGGGTGCGCCTCCCCAATGGATCAGAGATCGAGACGGCGGCCAAGTGCACCTTGAAGGTGACCATCGACGGCCTAACGCTCGATGCTCCAGCTTCGGTGCTGAAGCTCGCGGACTTCGACCTTATCTTGGGCATGACGTGGCTCGCAGGGAACCACGCCCAGATAGACTGCCAAGCAAAGAGAGTGGTGGTGCGGCACGATACCACCTCCGCGACGTTCGAAGGTATTGAGCCGATCTCCCGCTCTTCTTTATCTTCTGTTCAGGTAGTCAAGGCCCACGAGCAGGGCGACGAGGTTTATCTTGTGTGCTTCGAGATGGCGGAGGTGGAGGCCTCCTTATCAGACATTCCTATAGTACGGGACTTCTCCGACGTTTTCCCAGAGAAGTTGCCCGGACTGCCACCACATCGAGAGATAGATTTTCCGATTTAGCTGGTGCCGGGAGCGAGGCCCGTGTCTCGGGCACCATACCACATGACACCCAAGGAGCTGGCAGAGTTTAGGGTGCAGTTGAAAGAGCTGGTAGATGCGGGTTTCGTCAGGCCGAGCTCTTCACCTTGGGGAGCGCCGGTGTTATTTGTGAATAAGAAGGACAGGACGCTCAGACTATGTATAGATTATCGGGAACTCAACAGACTGACGGTGCGGAACACCTATCCGCTACCAAGGATTGACGAGCTATTCGATTAGTTGCAGGGAGCTCACTGGTTCTCCAAGTTTGACTTGAGATCAGGGTACTATCAGCTACGGATCCGAGAGGAGGACATACCGAAGACAGCTTTCAGTTCCCGGTATGGATTGTATGAGTTCACGGTGATGCCCTTCGGGCTCACTAATGCCCCCTCAGCTTTCATGAGCATGATGAATAGGGTGTTCGAGGCCTTTCTCGACATCTTTGTTATCGTGTTCATCGATGACATTCTAGTATATTCCAGGACGGA
Organism: Dactylorhiza incarnata; assembly: GCA_033032865.1. Taxonomy (NCBI): domain Eukaryota; kingdom Viridiplantae; phylum Streptophyta; class Magnoliopsida; order Asparagales; family Orchidaceae; genus Dactylorhiza; species Dactylorhiza incarnata. The sequence goes on along the minus strand of JAWHQI010000094.1, from coordinate 8,288,359 downwards.
GGAGGAGCATGCTGGGCATCTGGCCCTAGTATTGAGGAAGCTGAGAGAACATCAGATGTATGTGAAGTTCTCCAAGTGTCAGTTTTGGCTACGGGAGGTGGCTTTTCTAGGACACATCATCAGTGGAGCAGGTCTGGCAGTGGATCCGGCCAAGGTGCGGGCCGTTCAGGAGTGGCCTCGACTGCAGTCAGCTTCAGATGTGCGGAGATTCCTAGGATTGGTGGGCTATTACCGGAAGTTTGTGGAGGGGTTCTCCAGGATTGCCCTTCTGCTCACTTCTTTGACCAGGAAGGATGCCCCATTCGTCTGGTCTCCGCAGTGTGAGGCGGCCTACTTGGAGCTGAAGGGCCGACTCACCTCTTCCCCCATCCTTGCACTTCCATCTGGGAAGGAAGGATTTCAGGTTTATACGGACGCGTCATTTCAGGGGTTGGGAGCAGTGTTGATGCAGCATGGTCACGTGATCGCATACCCTTCCCGTCAGTTGAAGGTACACGAGAGGAACTATCCAGTGCATGACCTCGAGCTCGGAGCGGTCATCTTTGCCTTGAAGACCTGGAGGCACTACCTTTATGGGGTTCATTGTGAGATCTTCTCAGACCACAAGAACCTCAAGTATATTGATACGCATAAGGACTTGAACCTACATCAGCGGAGGTGGTTAGAGTTCTTGTGCGACTACACGTACACACTGCATTACCATCCAGGCAAGGCCAACACCGTAGCGGATGCTTTGAGCAGGAGAGGAGGTGCACCAGGAGCAGAGAGCCGCGTGACGGCTATGGAGTTGATTCAGGCTTTGGAGGACATGCACATCACAGTTGTATCCAGGGCCGACCCCGAGACATATATGGAGTATCTAGCGTCCATGAATATCGCCTGCGATATTCGGGACGCATTCAGGAGGCATAGTTGCAGGACCCTACCTTGGAGCCAGTATTCAGATCGTTGGTGGATGGCGTGGCAGGGGACTATTCGTTGAGAGATAATCTTATTCACCATCGAGACCGAGCCTACATCCCAGCTGGAGGAGGTATTAGAGAGGAGGTGCTCAGAGAGGCTCATTGCTCCCAGTATTCAGTGCATCCAGGGATCACGAAGATGGCAGCAGACCTTCGGAAGGTTGTGTTTTGGCCGGGGATGAAGAGGGATATTATACAGTATGTGACGCACTGCGAGGGCTGCCAGCGCGTGAAGGCGGAGTGCAGGAGCCCGGGAGGAATGTTGCAGCCTTTACCAGTACCTGAGTGGAAGTTTGAGGATATATCGATGGACTTTGTGCATGGTCTACCTCGCTCCCGCTCTGGGAATGACTCGATATGGGTAATAGTGGACAGGCTGACGAAGGTAGCTCGGTTTATTCTGGTACAGAAGGGGGGCCCAGTCTGTGACCTTGTAAGGGTGTTTGTGGAGCAGGTAGTCAGATATCACGGGGTGCCCAAGACGATAGTTTCAGATAGAGACCGACGCTTCACTTTGAGGGAGTGGCAGGCGGTTCAGGCTTACTTGGGATCCCGGTTGACATTTAGTACGACGTTCCATCCTCAGAATGACGGTCAGACTGAGCGCACCAACCGGACTATGGAGGACCTACTGCGTTTGTGCATCCTAGATACGGGCAAGCCCTGGGAGAGACTGTTGCCTTTGATAGAGTTTTCCTATAACAACAGTCACCAGGCTAGAATTGAAATGACACCTTATGCCGCACTGTATGGGAGGAAGTGTTGCACACCACTTTCCTGGATCCAGAACGAGGACCCAAGGTCGTTGGGTTCAGATTACATTGAGGAGACGGATGCGCAGGTGAGTCTGATCAGGGAGCGGATGCTGGAGGCCCAGAGCAGACAGGCGAAGTACTATGATGCGAGGTATCGTATGGTGGAGTTCCAGGTGGGAGAGCGCGTGTTCTTGAAGATTCGTCCTATGCACGGGGTTTCTCGAGTGCGGGGGCACAAGAAGCTCAGTCCTCGGTACGTGGGGCCTTATTTGATCCTGGAGCGGATCGGTCCTTTGGTGTACAGGCTGGAGCTACCGCCAGAGTTGGAGAACCTACATGAAGTCTTCCACGTCTCTTCACTTCGGAGAGCCCTGCTTCGTCCTGAGCAGCATGTTACATCAACTTCAGGCCCGGTGGCGCCCGATCGGTCAGTCCTACTGGAGCCCATCCGGATCGACGATGCGGAGGTCCGAGTCCTGCGGCGGAAGAGTGTACCATTGGTGAAGGTGCTGTGGTCCAACCACGGGCGAGAGGAGCACACTTGGGAGCCCATGGACCTCATGCAACAATGCTACCCGAAACTCTTCACTTCAGGTACAACCTAAACCTCCTTGCAAATTTCCTTTACCTTATATTGCGTAGAACCCGTAGACCCGATCTTAAATTTCGGGGATGAAATAATTTTTTTGTTTATTAGGATTTGTAACATCCCCAATCCTTCTAGACCCATTGGAAATGATAGGGCATAGGGGTGAGGTGAGTGGCCTCGGCCTCAAGGGCCTTAGGCTAGGGTAGAAATTGCTAAGTGCACACCAAAGCTCAAAAACTAACCTAACCCTAAGCCCCTCAACTAAGTCAATTGACCCTCAATTGTTCAAGTTGACCTCACTTATGATGCCCTAACCACCAAGGGAGACCTATAGGATGAGAAGTGCACTTGGGTGGGACCCAATTGCATGAAATTGACCAAAGTCAACAATAGGTCAACATTAACCAAACTAAGTCAATTAGGGTTCAATTGACCCTCAAATGTTCAAATTGACCTTACCACCACACTCTAAACACTTTGAGGAACTCATTGGACCCAAAATCCCCATCACTTGGTCAACCAGTTGACCAATTAGACCAAAGTCAACTCTAGCTCAATTTAGGTCAAAATCACACCTTAAGGCTAAATTGGACCAATTGGAGCCCCCCCATTTTCCAACCAATGTTGGGTGAGGTTAAGGGACCCATGACCCCCAAGTGGGGTCAACCCACTCACCATGGTTGACCAAAGTCAACCATGGTCAACATAGCCTATTAAAGGGAATTTCAAGCCTAAATTGAATGGGACCCAACCCCAATTAATTAACCTTACTCATGGACCTAAGTCAAGTCCAATCAGCCCTAGGACTGAACCCTAATATGGAGTTTGATTAATCAATGGAGGGGGGGGGGGGGGGACCAAAAGCTTGATCAAAAAGGCTTAAAGCATAAAGCAAAAAGCTAAAAGCATTCCCCTCCTCTACACTCCTCCCCCAATCAGTCTTGGACCCTTCCCTGATTGCTGGGGGTCTGACCTTGACCCAGGTGGAAGCAAGGGGCCAGCTGGTGAAGGAGGATGGCAGCAATAGGCACGACCGAGGAGGCTCAAGTTCAAAACCATCCATAGAGGCCTCATCATCCCAATTCAACCCCTCCACAAGCTTTAGGAGGTCGAGAGCAGACGGGAATACCCCTTGGAGCAGAGCTTTTGGTGGAGAATCGCGGCTGTGAGCAGGATCGCCGGAGCTAAGCTTTTCCATGGCAAACCGCCGCCGGAGCCGCCGCCACGCGCCGTTAGTGGTTCGTTTCTCCTCCCCTCCCCCTATGCTAGCTTCTCATCACAAAACATTGAAGGATCGGGCTCAATTGAGCCCGAATCCACTCGTCGATTTCCTGAAAATTGGCTCAAATCAAGCCACCCAGGCTCGCCGGAAAACGCCCCCTCCGGCCGCCATGTCGCCGGGAGCTGTAGCCCCGACCACCACGAAGGTGGTGGCGGTGGTGGCCAGCCGTGGTGGCCACCAGGTGGCCGGGAAATGGGGGAGAAAGTCAGCCCAGCGCGGTTGAATCCTGGCCGTCGGCTCAAGGAGGAAGACGACGCGCCTGACCTTGATCTGCGTCAAGATCTGTGCAGATCTCGTTTATTCTTGGATTTAATTAATTCAAAAGCTATGATATTCTGCCTTATTCTTTCAGTCCACTTAAATAATTAATTAAGGCATTTTAGTGGCCGATTTAGAAAACGTGCCCAACATGAAAGTTGTAGGCCTTGGTCTTAACTTTCATTTGGCTCTGAGTTTAGGTCATTTGGTGACCTACAGCTCCCTAGGGAGCTGTTTTACTAGGACTGGTCCTACACTAGGTCAGTCCATTAGAAAAATTACCTAGGTCAAACCCTTCAAGCTTTGGAGCTGTGCTTTTAACCATGGGTTGGTATACCCTAGGGGCACCCCCTGCCAAAGGGACAGACCATCGTGGACACTTTTACCTAGAGTTTTAGTGGTAGATAGAATATTTTAATTAAGTTGATTTTTGGGGCATGTGATGTCCAAATGACACCAAACTTTGGTGGCATACTCTTTGGTACATGGGTAGTGCCTACCTAAAACTTCACTCCATTTGGAGTTGATTTAATATGGAAAATTGGAAACCCTAATGAGGGCCTTTAAGGGTCAAATTAGGGTTTAGGTCATTTTGAGGAGTAGAGTGTATTAGCCTCCTCCCATCATGATGGTATGAAGGTATGGGTATACAAATGCTGGTGTCACACCCTAATGGTCCATTTGGAGCCTTTAGGGTGGTGTGACCTAAAACCCTAAGGGTAAACCCTTAAGGGTGCCAAGTTGGGATTTGTGAAGGACATAGGACCCAATGTTCTAGCCTTGGCTCAGAACTTTGTGGATATGTTTGTAAGGACATAAAATGTCTTAGGTAATTTAATGGGAATTTCTAGAGGCATCTAAGTACTTTTCTTCCTAATAATTAAAATTGCCACCTTTTCCTTAATAAAATAAAATGCAAGGTCTTATGACATTGTATGACTTTGATATACTATCAGTGGCTGTATTATGGTGAAATAAGGCTATGGTAATTTTGTTATGAGTTATGGAAGCATTATTCCTTGTATAGGAAGTTTTAAGTACTTGCTAGCTTAAGGGAATTTAATCTTTTTAAAATATCAAATCATGGGGCAATGATGTGATACTTGGCTATCTGTAGTTTTATGTTAATATAAACCCATGATAATTGTTTGAAAGCTTGTTGAATTATATTTCTTGTACCTCATGTAGAAATTGATAATTGCCACCTTTGGATGTTTAATCATTTTAAAAAATCAAATCACATGGTAATGACACAATAATTTGGCAGAGGACTCTAGGTCCCCATATGGACACTTGGTAATTTTTGTATAATTTTCAGAAGTGAAATACTACTTTTCCTAATTATAGTGGCATTTTGGTAATTATACAATTATGATGATATAGTAGGCCAAATGGCATCCTAGGGTCATGATACTCAGTGAAACACCATGATATATAATGTTGTCTTACTGATAATTCTCATGTATCATGAAGAGTCTTTTTGAGGGTAGTTCATGTGTAATTTGACTTAAGGCCTTAACTACTTTAAATTAAAATAAATACCAAATTAATATGGAAAATTATGGAAATTGGACTATACCTTATTAAGGTAAGTAGGAGCCCAGGATAATTATACCAGACCCTGGAGATGAGTTTTTAGAAGGATTCCCTTATGAGGTTGTTGGATAGTTCAATTTGGTGGTCTGCGTTTAGTAAAAGCAGAATTTTGAGTTTTTGACAATTCAGATACCTAAGTAGTGGATAAGAGTTATACCCAATCAGTAAATGAGTTATAGCACACCATGATTCAAGGAGGGTCAACCCTAGGGTTAGTTGTGAGGTTGTGCTAGGGTTAATGTAGAAGGAAAGAAAGTACGTCCAACCCAATTGGGTCAGACGGGTGTTGAGCTAAATCACACTAAGCATATGAAATGATGAGGGTGAACCCAATTGTTAACCACCAACTAAAGTAATTGTCTTGAGGAGGATGGTGTGGTTGAGCCTATTGATCCGTAGTACCGTTAGGGGCCCCTTACGGAGTACACCGCGGGAAGTCCAAGATTCACCCTAAATGCATCGCTAACTAAATTGTAGGCAAGAGTAGCCTAATTAGATTAGCAATCTAGTTTGGATCTCCTTTGAGGAGTAGATGGGTTGGTTCAACTTGTGAGTTAGTCCCTGGGCCGGAAGCTCGGGTGGACATGTTAAACACCTGTTACCTAATCAAATAGTGGCGAGTCTTCGGTACTAGGCTAGTCGTGTCACCGACGATAATACGTTGACTCAGGTGAGGGTGAGGTTAGAGGGCCGGTAGGTTTGTGTACCGCGGTCCGGAAGACAATCCCTAATAACCCACCCCGACCTTAAAGTCTGGTGGATTCCAGCAAGAGTACGCAGGAGCTCCGCTGCTGTGTTCTTAGCGTTGAGGCGTACATGAGGTCTAGGCTTGGTAGTGACTATACCCGCCTAGGATGTGGAGTGCCCGATCCAATACCACCGTGAGCCACGACGGTCGGTACCCGAAAGGTTGGCTTCCTTTCAAACAAATTGGGAACTATAAAGTGCATAATCACATTAAAACATCATAATCATAGCATAGCATAACATACGCATTAGCATACCCCCATCATATAAATTAGTATGGGCTCTTTTATATGATGGGTTGCCTGGACATCTTAACTTATATGTCGTATGGGCGTTCATATAAGTTAAGGTACGATCTGTGATGGTAGCTTAGCTTTACTTACTGCACCGCACTTTCTTTCTATTTACTGCTTACTTCCTTGCTCTACTTTACTGCCTTATACTTGCACCATACTGCTAGCTAGCTTTTACTGCTTTACTTATACCTGCTAGTTAGTGCCATGTCACTTCATTTTGATTACCCCTTGTTGTCCTCCGCTTCTTCCTCCCGCTCGGTACCTAGGAGTCGTGGAGGGAGGCGAGGACAAAACAACTTAGTCTTTATGACTAACGGTCGGTGTGACCGCAGGAGTCTGAGGAGACAGAGTTGTCCTGCGGGCAGCAGGACGAGATGGCAGGACCTGAGCAGCGGATGCAGCGTACTACCACGACGCCACAGGTTGATGATTAGATAGTTAGACTTCCGCATTTTGAGAGCTTTTGTTGTAGACTTCCGCATGTTGTAGAGAGAGAGATAGTACATTATTTTGGATATGTATCGGGCATAAGCCCCTTTTGCTTGTACTTCTCTTTTGGACTTTCTGTTTCCATTATATTTATGATGCTGTGATTGTGGACATGCATTCTTTTATGTACTTACCTTTTTGGCATACTTTACTTATGATCGTATAGCCGACAGGGTTGGTGCTGAGCGGTGTTAGCCAACCCGAGTGTTGGTGACACCGCAAGGCAGCGATTCTGGGAGAAGGTCCACCTCAACCGTGCGATACGGGAGAGGTTCGAGTTTTCAAGTACCCGAACGGGTTTTGGAAATAGAGACCTTACAATGGACCCGTCGTTGTCCTAAGCTACACTTGCTCCTCTTGAGAAACAAGCTATGTCGGCATAGTGTCTCAAGTGTGAATGTGAGATGCTCCAAGTGTTCCTGCCATGATTGACTAAAAATTAATATGTCATCGAAAAAGACTAGAATAACCTTCGGAGTTGGTCCTTGAAGATCTTGTTCGTCAGGCTCTAAAATGTCGACGGGGCGTTGGTCAACTCGAACGACATGACCAAAAATTCGTAATGGCCATGATGTGTCCGAAACGCCGCCTTATACACATCTTCCTCTGCCATCCGGACCTGATGATAGTCGGCACGCATGTCCAGGTTTGATAAGAAAACCGCCCCGTGTAATTCGTCGATGAGCTCCTTGATGATAGGAATTGAGAATTTATCCTTCATCGTTTGGAGGTTGAGCTGACGGTAATCGATACAAAGTCGCCAGGTTCCATCTCCTTTTTGTACCAACACCACCAGAGATGCATAGGGGCTACTACTCGGCCAAATGATTCCCGCATGCAACATGTCGTTTACCAATTTTTCGATCTCGTCTTTTTATAGCGGCGGGTACCGGTAGGGCCTTAGATTGATGTCCCCGTGTCCTTTGCTTAAAGGAATCCTGTGTGTATGTTCCCGGTGCGGTGGCAACCCTGTCGGCTCCCTGAAGGTATCAACAAACTATACAACCCCCATATTTGTCGAGCGAACCCCCTCTGGATGTGGAAAAGTTAGTATTTCCAAGCATTAGCCATAAGAGAAGAGGGGAAAGTGGAATTCGAAGTAAAGATAGCGGGTAGACCAACTGGTCCACACGCCTACCCCTTAATGCTGAAGGAGGCGAGTGGATTTTGGTCCACTCGCCCGACGCAAAGGGGGCGCCCGACGCCAAGGGAGCGGGTGGTCGGAGACCACCCGCTCGGCAAGTGGGCGAGTGGACTTCCGTCCACTCGCCCGGCGCCCAGGGGCGAGTGGAGGGAGTCCACTCGCCCGACTAGTGGGCGAGTGGACTCCCGTCCACTCGCCCGTCGCCCAGGGGGGAGTGGAGGGAGTCCAATCTCCCGGCCAAGCTTGTAGATGTCGGCCGACATGTCCGACATGTCGACCGACATGTCATTTTTGAGGGGGAATCGACACGTTACTGCCACATATCACGAAACTGGCATTTTCCAGTATTGCGGCCGACATGTCGGCCCGTTATGGCGGGTTATGGCGGATTATGTCGGCCATTAGAAATTAATAAGTTATTTTATTAAATTTTATAATTAAATCAGTTTTTATTATATACTTATATAGTTATACTATGTTTGCCCCTCACGACGACTCCTCATCTCCCTCGCGTCCTCCTCACGACGCTCTGGGCTCTCGTCTTCTTCGCCTGTCCTAATCTCCGCCTCTGGCTCTCGTCTTCTTCGCAGCTCTCGTCATCTTCGCAGCTCTCCTTTGGTTACACTTCGACATTTTGAAAGTATGCAACATTTCTTATTTATTACAAATTGATTAAACACTTGTTAGTAGTTTCATTTTCTAATATGAATTTTAGTGTATACTTCATTAAATAAAATAATTACCATCTAATTAAAAAAAATTATGATATAATATATATATACATGTAATATTACAATCCGACATTTTGAAATGTCCCCGATATATCCCCCGCAATCCGACATCCAACATAAAAAACCCAAACCGACATGAGTCCGACATCCAACATCTGCAAGCTTGCTCCCGGCAAGTGGGAGAGTGGACTTCCGTCCACTCTCCCGGCCAAGTCCCGACCAGGGGGGGAGTGGAGGGAGTCCACTCTCCCGACAAGTGGGAGAGTGGACTTCCATCCACTCTCCCGGCCAGGGGGAGTGGAGGGAGTCCACTCTCCTAGGGGGGAGTGGAGGGAGTCCACTCTCCCGGCTAGTGGGAGAGTGGACTTCCATCCACTCGCCCGGCACCCAGGGGGAGTGGAGGGAGTCCACTCTCCCGGCAAGTGGGAGAGTGGACTTCCGTCCACTCTCCCGGCTAGGGGGGAGTGGAGGGAGTCCACTTTCCCAGCCAGGGGGGAGTGGAGGGAGTCCACTCTCCCGGCCAGTGGGAGAGTGGACTCCCGTCCACTCGCCTGTCGCTCAAGGGGGGCGAGTGGACCTCAGCTCATTCACCCAACACCAGGGGAAAGTTGGAGTGTATCGTGATTCATATTTTTAAGCAGCGGAAGTCAACTATTGACAGACCATTTTGGCTATTCGCAGACCATTTTGAAGAAGTCTATAAATAGACCCCCATGGGCACCTTAGAGAGAGGTTGTTAATCCTCTCCCCCGTGTGTTACTTGTGAGCTAGCACTTCTACCCCCTGTCTGACTAGTCAACAGGCAGGTGTTCCTTAGCCCCTGTCTGACTAGTCGACAAGCAGGTGTTCATTAGTGCTCTCTAGGGTGCCCGGGCTCAGCACTGGCTTGGAAGAGGAAGCTCTCTTTGATCTTCCGGGTGTGTGGTGGGACCTCCTCGCTGCAGCTCAAGAGGTCTGTTTTGGGTATCAAGTCTCCATTCGGTGCAAGGTTCTTTGACTCTCAGTGATCGATCACACGTTCTAACACAGGTGAAGTAAGGGTCAACTGTATACCCGTTGTGAACGTCGAATCCAGTTTTCCGGTTTCAACATTCTGGTGTGGTGAGCGTGGAAGCGGCTAGTTCGAAAAGACCTGAGTTGGTCTTATGACTGGGAGCAACGAGCCAGGGAACTCGCCCCTTCTAGCGAGTACATGAAGAAGAGTGACTTCAAAGAGTCCAGGAAGTCAATTCTTGAGCTCTTGCGGGTCGCACTCCCCCCTCAGGGCGAGTGCTCAACACCACCAACACATGTGCTCTTCTCGCCGCCCCTGGAGGAAACAGAGCAAGCACATCGAATTGGGAAGGAGCCAACCTCAGAGGAAGGCTTGAGCCTCCAAGCGCAAGTGCACTTCAATAACTCTCCTAAGATCAGCTACCAAGGTGAGGAGGTATGGAGAATGCCTCCGACTCACCAGAGAGGATGGGAGAGTCCCTTCTGCGAGCTGATTATCTCAGCTCCTGTTCCGGACGGGTTCAAGGAACCTGTCATATCTCACTACACTAGCAAGGATGACCCTCTCCAGCATCATCGGTGGTTTGAAGGCGTCATCTCGGTCGGGAAGTTGACGGACACCTTCAAATGTAGACCCTTCACTATCACTTTCGAGGGAAAGGCAAGAGATTGGTTCCATCAGCTCCCATTAGGTACTATCAACAACTTTGAAGACCTACGCCGAAGCTTCTTACTGAGGTTATCCATCTCAAAAAAGAGGAGTAGGGAGCAAAGACCCTGTTCTTGATTCGACAGAAGACGGGGGAGACGTTGGGGAGCTATGTGAATCGATTTCAGGAAGGAACAAGGAAGAATGACGAAGTAAGGATTCAGGGGCACCAGGGACCCCCCGTTGTGTAGGAGCAAGGCTGGAGGTCTCAACCTCCAGTCACCCGACCAACCTGGAGGCCACCAGGAGGACCCCCTCAGGGCCAAGGAAGAGGCCATTTCTAGGGGGAGAAAACTTTTAGGGGGGGGGGGGGGGGAGGGGGCATGGACGACACAACCCAACAAGGTAGTGACCGGACCCAAGGCCATTGCAACCCCAACCCCTCCAGACCATGGTGATTGTCCGAAGAAGATGAAGGCAGAGGAATAGGAGGAGGTGACGAAAGAGATGACCGAGATTCATGTGGCCGAGTAGGCGCAAGAAAACGCGTTGTAATAAATATGTAACCTCTTTATGATGAATGGAAATATTTAGAGGTAGCACCTTAGGTAAGACCTCGAGAAGTGACCACTGACCGGGCTCCTTGGTGCCGGTAGGGTTGGATAACTCACTCAAGAGGCAAGAAGTTCTATTTTTGGTTAAAGCCCCGAGAAGAGACCGCTGACCGGGCTCCTTGATGCTGACAGGGCTGGCTAACTCACTCGAGAGGCAGGAAAGTTGTTTTTTTGGTTAAGGCCCTGAGAAGAGCCGCTGACCGGGTTCTTTGATGCCATCAGGACTGATGCACTCACTCGAGAGGCTGGAAAGTTGTTTTTTGGTTAAGGCCCCGAGAAGAGCCGTTGATCGGGCTTCTTGATGCCGACAGAACTGATGCACTCACTCGAGATGCAGAAAAGTTGTTTTTTAGTTAACGCCCCCAAAAGAGCCGCTGGCCGGGCTCATTGATGCCGACAGGACCGACGCACTCACTCGAGAGGTAGGAAAGTTGTTTTTTTGTTAAGGACCCGAGAAGAGCCGATGACCGGGCTCCTTGATGCCGGCAGGACCGATGCACTCACTCGAGAGGCATGAAAGTTCTTTTTTTGTTATGGCCTAGAGAAGTGTAACAACCCAAAAATTTATAATCAACATTATTAATAATATTAATACTAATAGTATTATCTCCCTAATCATCTAACCGCAGCCCCCCCTCTTTATTTCCTCAGCCGAGCCCCCTCTCCCGTTAATTCTCGCGTGCGGCTAGGGTTCGCAAGTCCCGATCCCGATTCCTGCTCCAGCTAAGGGCCGACAGTCCTCTGGCTGACCTCCAGCAGCCGGACTCCGTCAGTCGGCATCATCTTTCTTCCCCCGACAGCACTCTTCCCTTCCGATTGGGCCGGCTTTGCAAGAAGAGCTCCTAGGGTTTTCTTCCCTCTCCTCCTTGAGCCCGATCTTGTCTTCCTTGTGTAGGAACCTTCCTCCTCTACCCTTGATTTCGGAATTTTGGAAAAACCCTAACGATTTATTCGTACCCCTTTTTTTGCATTTCAGATTTTTGGTGCATTTCCGAATCGCCAAATCCTTAGGTTTTCGTGCTCCGGTGCCGTCGTCGCTCCAATTGACGGGAACAAACCAAGCCCTCTCCGAATTAGAGTTCCCGGATCCAACCGCCGCCAAAACCCTCGGATCTCTTGTGGTAACCGTTCCTCCCCTCTTTGACGAGGGAGGTATATTCCTCAACTTGCCCCTTGAATTATTTTACGCAACAGAAACACATGCGTGCGTGTAGGAGTAACATTGAAGCAATTATGTTATTTGAATGCATCCCGAACAGGTTCCGCTAGAGTTTAGACCTTGCCTCTTGGCCGCCGCCTTCAAGCTCAGCTTTTCCTTAAGGCAAGTAGAGAAAACTCTCTCGCTTGCAAACAAGTTTTATTTAAGTCACACTTGTACCGTACTAGCCCTCACTTGAATTTATTACTTGTAGATAAGTAAGCTCATTAGACGTCATAGGCAAATAATGAAAGGGAATGTGTCGTTTGATATGACACCAGAAAAATGAGTTCACGCTCGAAGGGTAACAGAAACCAATAAGGGAATCTTGTAAGTAGCGGTAGTTTAAGCCTTGCATCTACTCCCATGCTAGAATCTTGTACATCAAATGACGACACACACGCCTTTCATTGATTCCTGCTTATACGTTTGTGTTTAGGCTAAACTCCGGAGTAGGCTAAAAATTTACTAAAGAATCTTAGTTAGTCTCTGACATACTTTACTGCTATGCTTGTTTCCCAGTTTACTTGTTCATTTTATTAACTCGAATCTCTGTTATTGATCTTGTTCTGAGGCTTTTCCTTCTGTTTGGATTTACCTTAGGGTTCGTGACTGCGCCGCCTAATTCCTGAGCTCTTCCTCGCCCAGCTCCCGTCTGTCGGAGGTTTACTTTCTTGTAGTTGCTGCATCAGGTCCTTTGTATCTTGTTTCTTTTACTTTTAGATTTGTCTTTCCTGTACTAGTTACTTTCAGGCATTTTCCTTATACCGTGGACAACTCTTAGGATGGTACAGATGTATTTCAGCATTATATAAGTGTTCATTTTGTTTCTGCGGTTTACTAGCTTCTACGTTTACATCATAATTATAGCATGAGAATTGCTCAAAGTGCATGAGCATCACTTTTAATTCAAGCTTCCGCATAATAAATCAAACTGGTAATGTTTCGTTTCAAAATCTAATTATTTTCTACAGATATTTTGGAATTACAGCTCCCGCCTGGCAGACATGGTTTCTCTTTACCCATGCCTGCGGCATCACGACCCGCCCGTAGCGCACTCTGATAATTGTTATGAGACGGGTCGTGACAAGAAGAGCCGCTGACCGGGCTCCTTGATGCCGGCAGGACTGATGCACTCACTCGAGAGGCAGGAAAATTGTTATTTGGTTAAGGCCCCGAGAAGAGCCGCTAACCGGGCTCCTTGATGCCGGCAGGACTGATGCACTCACTCGAGAGGCAGGGAAATTATTTTTTAGTTAAGGTGTAACGGCCCGCAGACCGCCACAACCAACAGTCACATCATATCATACTTTCATTAAGCCATGCACGCACCAATAATTAACATAAAGTGTTTCCAACATATATTCACAATGAGTATGTATATCATGTCCTTGGCCACAGAGTTACTTATACAATTACATGCTTATACATAATAATATCCAACTAACGATACATAGATGTTATCAAACAAAAAGGAACTTCTACATGTGGTGTTATAACAAAAGTAAAGACTAAGCACAATTATTATGGTACTCAACAGCTCTTCATAACTTTAATGCTGACTTGCATGCGATTTCCCTTTACCTAAAAATTTAGCATTTTAAAACGTTAGTATTTAGTAAAGACTAAGCGAGACGTTATTTCTTTAACCTGCTATACATTTAAACATGTGAGAAATATATATAACATTATGTATAAAAATATGTATAAGCAGGTAACATGAGAGTAACATGTTTGTAGCAGCAATATTTTTCAGAATTATAACATCAATTCTATGATAAATTTAAACAGCGGTATAAAAAGACTCATTGTGTGCATGTACAATAATAATAAACATGTGCATTTATAAAGTAGGATAAAAACTCATATAGTAATGTTTCATAAGTTCCATTCATTAGGTAATATTATGGGCGAGTGAATCCATTTCATCACGCATATACATAGTTCCTTCATGTTTCATGCTTTGGGCCCACCCCGAAGGGTCTTCATGTTCCAAAACCAGTTTGGAAATCAACATATTCATTCATAAGCTAGCAGTTCATTCGCCCGTAATAAAATCTCGTGTCGACACGTTGACATAATAATGAGTTATTTGTAAATTAATCCCCTCAGAATATCATTCGCCTATTTGCCTTTTTCAAGGCCATACATAAAGCGAGAATAGGTTTTCAGTGATTATATGCTCCATGCCATATGAATTCCCTTTTTTTGCATATGTTTAAAGATAAGGTAAATAAAGTACATTACTTGAAAAATAAGCATTAATTAAACAAATAGGTCTCACCATTCCTTTTTCCTTTCCATTTCCACGCCCCACGCCATCATCACGTCTATTTTGGGATGTCATCCTCCGTGATATCTGTTTAGGGTCATATCGTTAGGGACGTTTATATCGGGGTTGCACCTTACAAAAGCTATGACGTTGACATAAGAGTGACCTAGACTTTTTTTAAGGGTTGTCTAAGCAAAGAAAAACTGAAGTGTGCGAGGATAAGGGAGCCCAACGTAGTACATGGCACTTAGCCTTTCAGAGAACATCACAAATGATGACCAAACAATGAATCTGGACTGCATAATGACAACATAACACCAGAAAAGGACTGCTTAAGGGCAGTAAAACAACAACACACTAAATCCCCCAATGAAACAGAACCGAAACATGTACAAATGCCTATTCCCACCCTCTAATTCACGCCACAATAATCAAAAGAGAAGGAATGCGGTAGCATCCAGTCAACCAAAACAAAAAAAATAGAAACCCTCAAATTTATTACAAGATTTGGCCCAAATCTCTTAACAGCACAACCACCCTAACTGAAAAGAGGGGCAGTAATAGTCGGCCAAAACAACAGAATTCCCCCAATACATTAGATAAAAGAATTCCTAACAGGAACTTCACCCAACCCAACAACTGAAAAGAGGAGCAGCAAAGTCACAGTCGGCCACAACAACCAAGGCTTAACCGGCTTCCAGAAATGAAACCTAGCCTTACAGTGAAATATTCCCCAAAGAAAGAGAAGACAATGAATAATAACATGGAAGAGAAGGCTTATAATGAGGTAAACGAAGTCGGGCACTAAATCAGTACCAAATCGCAATCCCGCCTAAGCCCAAATCATGCAAAGCCTTACTAACCCTTGCTTCCAGCAGTATCCCAGATAGTCTGCAAGATGTTGAGAAGAAGATGAAAGGAAGATAATGAGAAAGTGAGAGCGAGAGAGAGGAAGAAGGCGCTGCTCTGCGTACCCTAGCCGAAACGGGAACGAGAGAGAAGTGGAGAGTCGGCGGATTCCAGGATTTCCAAAATCATAAAAGACTTACGGATTTTATCCCCCACTGCCTCAGCTAAGTCATGCATTTTAACCTTCCTTTAATTAAAACTCAAAACCAACCTTATGAAATAAATAAAGCCCATTTCAAGTAAGCCCAAAGTTCACAGTTGGTTCAGCCAACAAGAAAGAACTTGTCCAAAGACTCATTCCAAAATTATTTCTTATATGATTCTCAAACCCAACAATACGCAACCGACCACATTGTTTATTTCAACATAGTAATTATTGCATCAGCTTTAACAATTCCCCAATACAAACACCTCCGTAAAAGCGAAACGGTTAATACCACACTGACTGTATATTTTCATCATAGGGGATATTTAAATGAAGTAATGATTTTAAAAACATATATATACGTAAATAGCTTACGAGAAAATGTCGTGCGTCACAATTCTTCCCCCCTTAAGAATTTTCGTCCCCGAAAAAGTTTAATCATCATGCTCTGATAATAATAGAGGGAATAGATTTCTCATGGTGTCTTCCCGCTCCCAGGTAGCTTCATCTCTTGGAAGACCCTTCCACCATACTTGCACAAAATTCACATCACGATTCCGCAATTGCTTTCTTTGCCAATCAATGATTTTATACAGTTCCGTCTGGCTAGATAAATCATATTCAATTTGTATATTTTCCGTTGAGCTAATCTTCTCGGGATCCCGAATATATTTTTGAAGTGCCGAAACATGAAACACATTATGTAACCTTTGTAAATTCTCCGGTAGTTCCAAACGGTAAGCTACTTCACCAACTCGCTCAATGATAAGAAATGGTCCAACGTATCGTGGACTTAACTTCCCTAGTCGTCGTAGTCGTGACACTCCCTTGAATGGTTTAATTTTTAAACAGACGAAGTCACCTACTTGGAATTCCACAAGGCGGTGTCTAGCATTAAAATATTTCTGTTGACGATCCTGTGCCACCTTCATTCTTTGCTAGATAAGGTTGATTTTCTCGTGCCACTTATCCACCTTCTTTTTGTTATACATTTGTCGTTCACCGTCTTCCGCCCAGCATAACGGTGTTCGACATCGACGACCATATAAAGCTTCAAATGGTGCCATCTGAATAGAGGACTGATAACTGTTATTATACGCAAATTCAACTAGTGCGAGATACTTCTCCCATGAACCCTTGAGATCAAGTATCACCATTCGTAGCAGATCTTCTAAAAATTGAATAGCCCATTCTGACTGCCCATCAGTTTGAGGATGAAATGTTGTACTAAACAGTAACTTTGTTCCCAAACGTTTGTGAATCTGTCTCCAATTTTCTGATGTGAACCGCCCGTCACGATCAAAATAATTGTTCGCGAAATACCATGTAACTTCACGATATTATCTATATACAAGTCACTCAGCATTTCCGGTGGTCCAGCTTGTCGAACTGCTACAAAATGCGCGCTTTTTGTTAACCGATCAATGATGACTCAAATGCCATCATGACCCAATTTACTTCAAGGCAGACAAAAAACAAAGTCCATGGCAATATCTTTCCCATTTCCATTCTGGTATCGGCAACGACTGCAAATACCCTCCGGGTTTCTGATGCTCGGCTTTCACAACTTGGCAGGTGTGACAGGTTGCAATATAGGTTATCACATCCTTCTTAATCCCAGGCCACCAAAACTCTTCCTTTAAGTTATGATACATTTTTGTTCGTCCTGGATGAATTGAGTAAGGCGTGTTATGAGTTTCGTATAGGATATCCTTTCGTAGGTTGTTCACATCCGGAACACATAACCTTCCATTCATTAGCAACATCCCGTCCTGCTCTATAAAGCTTTGAATCTCTCCCTTCCTTACCTTTTCCATCAACTCAATGAAATACATGTCTCTGGGCATAACCTCCACTATCCTGTCCTTGAGGGTGTACTTGATTCGCATCTGGAACAATTGATATTTCTTCTCTTCCATGGTAACGATTGGAATTATCTCCATTTTCTCTAGTTCCTGCATCAGCTGTATATTATACACCTTCAACGCTGATACTTCTGTCACACTCTTTCGACTTAACGTGTCAACTACTACATTTGCCTTCCCCAGATGGTATTGGATATCTACGTCGTAATCCTTTATAAATTCTAACCATTGGAGCTGATGAAGGTTCAATTCCTTTTGCGTAAAAATGTACTTCAAACTTTTGTGATATGTGAAAATTTCACATCTCACACCGTACAGATAGTGACGCTAAATTTTCAATGCAAAAATCACCACGGCCAACTCCAGATCATGCGTTGGATAATTCTTTTCTGCATCCTTCAATTAACGAGAAGCATACACAATCACCTTTCCGTGCTGCATCAACACGCAACCTAAACCTTTATACGATGCATCACTATAAATTTGAAAGCCATCTATTCCTGATGGTAAAATTAACACTGAAGCTGTAGTTAATTTTTCCTTCAGTGTCTCAAAGGCCAATTAACAGTTTTCGTTCCACTGGAAAGAAACATTCTTCCGCGTTAATTGCGTCAATGGTAATGAAATTTTCGAGAAAACTTAGACAAATCTCTGATAATATCCTGCCAAACCAAGGAAACTCCGCATTTCTGTCATATTCGTCAGTTGTGGCCAGTTAAGAATCGCGTCTATCTTTGTAGGATCAACAGCTAACCCCTGTGCAGTTATCACATGCCCTAAAACGACACTTCTTTTAACTAAAACTCACATTTAGAAAACTTGGCATATAATTGATGTTCCTTCAATCGTTGCAGAGCTAATCGTAGGTGTTGTGCGTGCTCTTCCTTAGATGTCGAATAGATGAGTATATCATCAATGAACACAATGATAAACTTATCCAAGTAGTCCGTAAACACACGATTCATCAAATCCATAAATGTCGCAGGGGCATTTGTTAACTCAAATGGCATTACTATGAACTCATAATGTCCATACCTGGTGCTGAACGCAGTTTTGAAAATATCTTCCGCCTTAATTCGGAGTTGGTGATACCCCGATCGTAAGTCCGTCTTTGAGAACACCTTCACATTCACTAGTTGATCAAATAAGTCGTCTATGCGTGGTAACCGATACTTATTCTTTACAGTTAACTTATTCAATTCAAGATAATCCACGCATAGTCGTAATGTCCTGTAACATCCCCCAAATAGCTAGACCCCTAAGTTGGTTTTGTCATGACTAGGTCATGACAAAACCATAGGAAGAGCCCAAGACAGTGTGAATTTAGGTGAGAAGGAGAAAACCCAAGTGGTCTGCAAATAGCAATTTTCAGATACCAAGCCTAGGGTTGGACTTTAGGGCCCCACCTTGATCCTTGACCCCCACCATAGCATCCCTAACCCATTAGGGGCCTCCTTGGAGCCCCAGGGACCCATTGGGGTCAACCTAAGAGGCCAATTTGACTAAAGTCAACCTTAACCCTAAATTGGTCAAACTAACTCAATTAAGGTCAATTGGCCCTCACCATGCCCTGCCCCTACCCTTGTATGGGTACTAGGAACCTAATGGACCAAAAAACCCCATCATGGGACCTCCAATTTGACCAATTTACCCTAAGTCAACCCTAGCCATATTTTGGTCAAAGTACCCTATTAAGGGGCAATTCACCCTCACCTTGCCAAATTGGCTCCACCTACACCTTCCTAACCCTTAAGGGAGGCCATTGGAGCCTAAGCCACCCAATGTGGTCAACCCAATTGGTCAATTTGACCAAAGTCAACATTATCCTAAATTTAGGTCAACGTGACCTACTTTACCCAAATTGAACCCATTACACTTGAGATAGACCCAATTGGTGTGGTTCACCACCTATTGGGGATTGAATGCTGCTGAGTTGGTCATTCAATTTCAGAAATCGGCCAGGAGAGAGAGAGCCCAATTTGGAAGAGAGAGAGAAAGAAGGGGGAATTAATGGAGGAGAAGGAGAAACCCCCCAATCTGAGCAATTAATGACTCCATTTATCTCCCCTTGGGGAGAGGAGAAGTTTTCAGCTTCTTCCCGACGTAATTGATGGCCAATTCATCCCCACTAAGTGTAACCGAAATCTCCACTTATGGCCATTAATGGCAATCCGAGTAACTCCCCACCCTTAGCCTCAATCGACCCTTTTAACATCTTCAGAGGTTGGAAAGGAGTGAAACCCCCCTCTTCCCCGAAGAAATCGAGCACCAGGAGCAAGGATCGGCATGGCACCAAAATCTCCAGCACTGTCAATGGCAACTCGCCAGAATTCACGCCACCAAGCCTCCACACAGGTCCGATCCTCTTCTCCTCCCTTAGTGCTAGATCTTTTCATATTTTGGGGCTTGATCCGTGCACAATAGGGCTCGGATTGTGCTTCCGAAAGGGTACGTTTCGTACTCTTTTTCCCTACTTTAAAAACACGATCCGACCACCTCCGTCCGGCCAACCACCCCTATCGCCGACCACCACCTCAACGGAGGTGGTGGTGGCATTGGCTGACCGGAAAGAGGTTCAGGTGGCCGGGAAATCATCCCGCAAAGAAGCCCAGGTCGGGCTGTCGCGCGCCGTTCATTCCTTGGGGACGATAATAGAGAGCCGTTGATTAGTTTTATTTGTTTTCATTTATATCATTTCATTCGTCGAACGCGATTATGAGTTCGTCGAACGGAATCCTGGATTCATCGAACGGAACTGGTTCGCCGATCGCGTTTTAGTCTTCGTCGATTTGATAGTTGAGTTCGACGAACTGATTATAGAGTTCATCGAACGGAATTCATTTAGTCTAACGCAGACTTTATTTAGTCGAACGCAGAATTATTCTGTTTTCGTCGAGCACAGATTATATTTCGTCGAACGCAAACTTTATTTCGTCGACCGCAGATTTGTTCTATTTTCGTTGAGTGTAGATTCTATTTCGTCGAACGCAGACTTTATTTCGTCAAACGCAGCTTTAAGATTTCATCGAACGCAGTTTTCAATTCGTCGAGCGCAGTAAACATTTCGTCGAACACAGAATCCCTTATATAAATAAATGTTTATGTAATTTTTGTCACATATTTGGCTGTACCTAGATTTAATTATTAAAAATACTTAGGGCCCTTTGATGAAAAAGTGGTCAACATCAAAATTGTAGCCCTTGGAGTCTACTGTGTTTTAAAATTGATTTCACCCCAGAAGGAGTACTGTAGCTCCCTGTAGAGTCAAGATGGTGGGACTGGTCCGTAGGGTAGGGCAGTCACTCTTTCCTTCATATCTTTTTATAGGTAGATTCCATGGTCTTGATATTTAAAACCTAGGCTAGTTATATACACCCACACAACATACTAAAATATGGGATTTTTAGGAGAACCTTTTTCTAAGGTTTTTGAGATAATTTCATAAATCACATATTAATTAATTAGTGGGACAAATGACCTCCAACAACCTCCAAATTTTGGTGGGTGCTCATTAGGTTTAAGCTGTGACCTTGGTAAAAATCTCAGCCCAATTGGGACTGTTTTGATTGAGTAATTTGTAAACCCAAGTTAGGACAAATAGGGTCAAAGTTAGGGTATGGTGTTTATCTTGGGATGTTGTGGTCAGAACTCATCACAATGAGTTGAAGCCTTGGCCACTGGATTAGGATCATCTAAAACACCCCCATGAGTGAGTTGGGATGGTGTGGAGGTGGATATGCCCTATGATCCTAGATTTACCCCTTGGGGTGCATGTAAAGCTCTGTGAAGGGCATGTGGTCAAAAGCTATAGAATGGTCATGAAACTTGGTGGATAAGTTCATAGGGTGTAAATAAGCCCTAGGTAATTTTATAAGAATTTTAGGAGCAATTATTCCCTTTGAGATATGTCATAACCCCTTTAGGGAAATTCCTTATAAGAGAAATTTACATACTTAAATGGCCTTGGATGATGATGAAATTTTGGTAGTGTCTTTGTTATCGTGATATACATCTTTGGTAATTTTTGTGTATTTAATTGAATGATTTAACCAGTACTTCATTCACAAGGCATTTATTTTGTCTTAGGCTTAAGAAAAATAATTGAGGGTCCAATACTCTTTGTTAAATTGTGAAAATTGGTGATAGGATATTTCAGAGCATTAGGAAACTCTGTGATTTTTTATATAATTTTTGGAGACATAAATCAGTAGACTACTTCACAACTTATCTTATTTGAGGTTTTCTTGAAGTATTTATTTAAGTGAGAAAATGATTTCCATAAATCCCGAAACTTAGTTAATAGACTTTTCTGATGAATACAAGAACTTGGTATTTTTTCCATAATTTTGGTGTAGATATTTTTGGTGGTTCCTTCATAAATCTACAAGTTTGGATAGATGACAAATAATAAAAATAGAGGACAATTTCTTACTATAAAAATATGATATGTTGTATTTGCTGTTATTTAGTCATCATAGATTTATCATAATTTTTGGAGAGCCGTATCATAAGAATTCTTTATACTTCATGTTCATTTTCATACTTGGCAAATGTTTGGAGAAATTAAAATAAATACTAAATAATTAAGGAAAAATATGATTCTCTGGATTTAGTCTTATAACATCATGATAGACCCCCAATAATTATCTTGAGTCAGTTGGATGAATATTTGGAGTACCTTTTCATATAGTTAGTTTGATCTGCGTTTAGTAAAACTGTGGAACTTGGGTAACTAGTGGCCTACTAAGTGGGAATGGCATGTAGTTGGTGTACATGGTCAGGATGAAGAGATTTAGGTCACCAAAAAGGAGTTATGTATTATGAGTGCTTGGTGAGTTAAGGGTAAGGTAGTGCTTGGGATTGACGAAGGATCGTCTTTTCCCCAGCGTGTCATAAAGCACTTAGTTAACTCAAGTGAAATGATAAGAGGGGTGTTCTTATGGGTAGATACTAACAACACTAAGTGTCTTGAGGAAGGGAACTTTGGGGTGTCATCCCATTACAGTTCCTAGTACCGTAGCGAGCCCCTTACAGGGTATTCCTGGGGAGGTTCAAGATTAACCATAAGTCGTAGGAGTAAGAAATTGTTATACAAGATTAACTTAATAATACTCTCACCCACACCCCGTTATCACGGGAATATTAGTCAGTTTGGTCTTACGAGCGGTAGACTCGGTGGTTGTAGCAGTAGACTAATTAGTTTGGTGAGCTTGTGACTCAGTAAGGTTTGTTGGTACGGACGGGTTGGTCCGGCGAGCCGGTGGCTCGGAAGGTTATGGTCACGGGCGGGATAGCCCAGGGAGCATATGGCTCAGAGATAGATAGTAGAACATGTTTGCATGTGCACGAAGGTGGTGGGTCTTCGGTATTGGACGGTTGTTCACACCGACGTCAATACGTTGACTCGGCAAGTGTGGAATTTGCACTTAGCCATAAAAGTCTGGTGGTCCAGCCAGTAAGAGTACGCAGATGCTCCGCGGTTTTGCGTTGAGGCGTACAATAGGTCTAAGTTAGGTAGTGTGAATACAAACCTAGAGGTGGGCGAGGCCCAACCCACCGCTTCCGTTTGCCACTACGGGAGTATCCTGGGAGTCTTGCTAGCTCCAAAAAGGGGGAACTAAAGGTCTGTGCGCATAGAGTCGAAGTGTGTGAGTTGCACTTGTATGAACATAGCATAAACTGCATACCTTGCATGTCATAGCATAAACATTGCATTTCAACCCATACTCCTATCGTATAAGTCGGTTATGGGACTTCTTATACGATAGGCCATGCTAAACGACCCCTTGGTCTATAGGTTTGTATGGGCATTCCTATAAATCAATGGTTACTTTTCTATTATTATTGCCTTTACTTATTGCACTTTACTTACTCTTTACCTGCTCTTACTATGCTTTATTAACTGCTTCGATTATGTATATATATACTTGAGTAGTGGTAGAACTCTTCCTGTAGATCATGGCCCGTCATCTGCTTTTTGATTATACCCCTTGTTTTCCTCCGCTTCATCCTTCCCGCTCGGTGCCTAGGAGTCACCGGGGGAGGGGTGAGGGATTGGCTTAGTCTTTTTGACAAACGGTCGGTGGACCATATCATTTTAGGGGATCGAGGAGACGCAGCAACACCAGAGGCCGGTGCAGACGAAGGCGGACAAGTCTAGTACAGGAGCACCAGTCACAGGATCCGAGAGTGATTAGTAGTTAGCTTCCACGAGTGATCTTGTAGTGAGGTTATGATGTACTGGGCATGATCCCTTCTTCTTATTATTGTTATCTTTGTATTCAGTTAATATAATGTGGACATTTATATTTATATATAGCATGTGATTGTGGACTTGGATTTATATTTGTTCAAGTATTCTTTTCTTCTTTGTGATCGATCTGGCCGGCAGAATCAGCGCTTTATAGTGGCGACCTTCCCGTGCGAGGGTGTCACCGCAAAGCGGCGGTTCTGGGCATAAGACCCGGGTTTTTGTAGCGAAAAAAATGGGGTCTTACAAAGTGGTATCAAAGCAAACCTCGATCCGAAGAAAAGAAGTCCACAAACTCTGGGCCACCCCACGCGAGCTTAGTTTGAGGACAAACTAGCAGCGGAAGCAGTGGTGTGCCCATATGGGGAAATCACATGAAAAGTCCACTTTTAACTCAATCTTTTTAATTAGCCAAATCTCTTTACGAGTGTCAAGTTTTCTTTTGTAGCCAGCGGCAAACCCTGCCCCCAGCAGGGAATACCTCCGGCTGCAATGATCTCTTTAGATAGTCCTTTAGTCAACGAGTTAGATTTAAACTCCACTAGGACACGTGACTTACCATGATAATTTATATCATGCATGCCCTAGTCTGAAACAGACCGTAGGTATAACTTTGGTGAAGATACGAGGATACCCCAAAGAGGTTGGAGAAAGAGAGATTGACACATAAGCAGAATGGTGTGGGACTCGTAGACTCAACCCTCGTACCGGTGACATGATTACATTGAGACAACCATCACACTAAGCACCGAGGGTCAGATAAGAAATTCAAGTTAAGAAGAGACCTATTTGGGATTGGGTCACATGTTTAAGGCTGTCGTAGAGGGTACCTTGAAGAGTCTAAAGTATGGAGTATACCAACAAGTTTCAGATAGAACCCCAAGTCTAAGGTTGTGTGCCCTAAGGATTGATTGCATACTTGGGACGAATATAACTTGGTGATATTGAAGATATTCAGCCCAAAATAGATAGTGGCTTATCTTTTGTTTATTGGGGCTTATCTTTTGTTTATTGGGGCTGACCTTTTGTTTATTGGGCAAATTAGTTACTGACTTGGGTGTCCCTTAGATCTAATTTAGCAAGTGCTATGTCGGGAACATGATGACTTTGAAGTCGATCTTATTCAATATTGCTTGGACAATGATGAGACGGTGTAACAGTATGTTTGCGAATCATGATCTGTAGTATTACCAGGACAATGGATAGACATCATTGATCGAACAACAACTTGACCTTAGTTGAAATATTAGAAATGTAAAGTTGCTAGGTCTGGTTACTTAGGGATGCAGATACCCTTCTGGAAGTTGGGAACTGAAATTAGGTCGAGCAAGCTCTAATTATAATTGGAAGTTCTTGTGGTTTGGGGCATTCGGAAGTGATCAACTTATGATTTGTTAGAAATCAAGCCCTGTCATGGTGAAAAATTTTAACTACAATAATAACCCTTATACCTTGGGAGCTATGATGATGAATAACCCGAGATCTTAGGCGAGGACTTATTGGAATTAGAATATAGCGTTTGAGTTTACTATGATAAGATCGATCTAAGTTTATTTTATCTTGGACCATTTGAAAGTGATCAAGACTAGCATAAGTTGAAGTGATAGAAGATTTGATGAAATAAACGAGATGATATTTCCGTGATGGAATGGACTTATAAGTAAATCTTAGGGTTTCAAAAGATTTTACTCATATAGGGAGTCATCTTACCATTATGATTGGTCAATATGTACTCATAAAGGTTCACAAGTGCACCACCATTAAAATTTAAGGATGATTGGGATGCTAGACAATCCGATTAGTTCCATCAATTGTAAGAACTGGAAAAGTTGTAGAGTAGAGATGATTGATTACTCGGACGTACTTGAAGGAGTAAGAATTTGAACATGTGAAGAGAACTTTAGAGGCATAAGAATCTGCCCGGGTTAGAGTGGAAGTTCGAGGATAGATCGACCAAGGTAGCTAGGTCACCCCGGTCAGGATAGATGATATGACGGTGCGAGTCTTGCGGCGCAAGAAGATTCCGTAGGTAATTTGTAAGACCCCCCCTCCCCAGACCTGAACCAGGTTCAGGGAGGGGGGATCTTACGGCCCAAAGATGGCCACTAGTGCTTCCCGGATGGCAATGACCCACCCTCTCAAGCACTGAGTGGTCTCCTTGTCAGGCACGAGAATCACAACATCACATCAGAACGCACAGGGAAAGCAATCGAAATAAACAAAACCAAGCATACTGCTTATATTTACATATTTAAATAGGGTCGAAGCCTAATGTTTACAACCACTGCCTCGGGGCAACATAGACTATAACAAAGACCCTAGGATAGTCCTATACTCTAGGACTCACGTCTCAGAAGATAGGGGGAGAGGCTGGAGTGTCCGATCGAGCCATCTCTAAGGCTGGTAACTCATCCTGCGGTGCGGGGGCTCCGCGCTGTCCCATCTCCTGTGATTGGTTATAAGAAATAACCGCTAGTCACAGAGCTAAGCAGAAAACACATCCCCTCCCCGAATCCATATCCAGGGGGCGGGCTAAAGGACAGAAATAAATAGCCGAAGCAAAGAAGAGGGTTAACAGCAGTTAATCATATATATATATACATAAATATATATCTATAAATAGGGCCTCCCGCCCTACTATCCATAATCGTGTAGTATAAAAAATACACAACACTATCTCGCGCATACTCGTACTCAGGTATTCAAACTTGTACACACACAAAAGACCCTGTGTCGACACAGTTTAGACTGCTTTATTTCAACCAGGGTACGAACGATCTGCGGGCGTGACCGACCCGCCACTTCCAAACAATCTTCAACTGCTTAAATACAGAAAAAGCGCTTTAAGACGCGCGACAACTTACTCAACCGGTCATACGACCTCTGACCGGGAGGCTCAGCGGTATGAGGGCTCCTTACTTGGGGCTAACCTGAGAGGAGGGGCTCAACTCCGGGTTTTACACAACTAAGGCCTCGCAGAAGGGAGGATAAGCACCGCTTGCTAGCGTAGGACCGAAGTTAGCGCTGAATTAGAAAGTGCAATATAAGCAGTAAAATAGGCCGGAAGCAGGGGACCATAATATCAAGCAGTAAAATAGGCCGGAAGCAGGGGCCATAATAACAGGACCAGTGCGAGACTGAAGAAATGAAAGTACTGAAAGCAGTAAATAAGGACCAGTGCGAGACTGGAGAAATGAAAATACTGAAAGCAGTAAATAAGGACCAGTGCGGGACTGGAGAATTGAAAGTACTGAAAGCAGTAAATAAGGATCAGTGCGAGACTGTAGAAATGAAAGTACTGAAAGCAGTAAACAAATAAAGGGTTAGTAGTCCAATCACTCCATAACAGGAGGCTTCAACGTCGACTCCGTTCTTAGGAGGAGGTTCTGCTTTCACCCCGTTCATAGGGGTTCTACTCCGTTTCGGGAGTTATTTACATTTCATGAGATTTAGTATTTTCCCTTTGCCGTGGATTCGTTCTTTTTATTATCTCGACATTACTTCATTGCGGCGTCGGCCGCGATCTCGTCCCAATTTTTGCGTCGATATTTTAAACCTAATCGATTCCTTAGATCGATACGCGTAATTTTATTATACCGCTAAAATACGCTTCGCGAGGACGCCGATTTATTCCGATGAATTTCGCTCCCTTTCGGGCGTTTATTTTTGCTTGTAAAAGCTTTTAAAGGACCAAATGACAAGCTTACCATTTCAACTTTTGATAGTATTTGCAAAATACCCTATAGTAGAGCCTATAATTTTTGGTGATTTTTCCCAACTCATTTGGCCTTTAATTTTCTTAAAATAAACCTTTTATAGGGGTTTAAAAATAGTAAAACACTCCCTAAAAATCCCAGAAAATTACAGGAGCTGCCCCTCAGAGTGGGGCACATTTTTCATTTTGGAAGTTTTTGCCAAAAATGCCCCATTTTTTCTCAGAAAAATGGGGAAGGGGGAAGGGAGAGTGGGGTGCGGTTAGAGGCAGGAAGAAGGCGCAGGGGTCTTGCACCCTACGCCCTCCCGCGGCCCCCACTGCGGATCTGCGGCGGATCCGCTGTGGGGGGAGGGCACATATGCTGAGGCGGGAGGCGGGAAACGAGGTAGGGGGGTGGGATCGTGCGGCTCCCGTTCGACAAACGGGAGGCGGCCGCTGCCGCCGCCGGGCAGCGGCCGACTAGGGCCGGCGCCTCCCCCGGGCGATGCCCCGGGGGCCGGCGACCACTCCGGTGGTGGTCCGGCGGCCTGGCGCCGTCGGCCACCATCGGAAAGGGGGTAAGAAGGGGCGGGAGACGGTGGCGTGGCCTGCATGCGCCATGCATGCTCGCCGTGCCGCCGCCTCCATGGGGAGAGCCTCCCCCGCCACCCCTGTATGGGGCGCCGGGGAGGGGGCCATCCTCCGGCGGTGGTCCGGCTGCCTGGCGCCGGCGGCCGCCGCCGGAGGAGGCTCTTTTACCCGTTCAGGAAAAGGAGGAGGGAGGGGAGAGGGCGGGTGCCGCCGGAGGTGCGTTCTCCGGCGGCCCTGCCGCCTCCCCTCACCGGGGCAGAGGCCCCCGAGGGGACACCTACTCCCCCCCTCCCCCGGCGCCACCACCGGCGCTGGGGTGGGGGTGTCCACGGCCAGCCTCCACCCGAGCCTAGGCATGGCTCGGGTGGTGTTGGCGGCGCTCCGGCAACTGGAGGGGGTGGCAGGGGGCTATCAGAGGAGTGGGAAGGGGGAGGGTAGGGCTTCTACCTGTAGGGGAGGTGGAGCTCGGGAGGTGGAGGGTCGGCTGGCCATGAGAGGAGGAGTGGCGGCGGTTTGGGGTTGGGTAGAGCTACGGCATGAGGGCTAGCTGGGCTAGCCGGCAGGGGAGAAGGAGGAGGAGCTGGGGGGGGGGGGGGGGGGGTTGCACTCAGGGAGGGGGCTGAGCCCCTCCTTATATAGAGGAGAGGGAGGCCTCCTCTCTCCCTCCTTTTTTCCCACGTGGGCTAAAAGGGAGGGATGGGTGTGGGGAGATATTTTCTCCCCCCTTCTCTCTCCTGCCCCTTTGCCCCAATAGGGGTTGCCAATCCATGGGCAGCCCCCTCCCTTGGGGGGAGGGGCTTCTCTCTCTCCCACCCCCTTTCTTTTTTCTTCTTAATAGGTTTCAAGCTTGGGGGGGGGGGGGGGGGGGCGGTTTGACCGAGGTCAACTTAGGGCGGTGTCCTTCATGGTCCCGGGGTCCATCAAGATTTGCCGGGGCCGATGCCGAGTTTGTGTGCTTCACATTTCGTGCATTGCACTGAGGTGGTCTGCATAGTCCTAAAATGTCATACTCTCCATACGAACTCGGATCGAGGCGCAATAAATTCCGTTACGCTTGTATCGTTCATACGAGTCTAATGGGACTGACGGAAGCTAGATCGGAGTATGTTTGACCACTATCCCACTATAGTGTGGTAGCCGCGCACAACGATACTCAAAATGGTCGTCTAAATGACCTCGGATCGAGGCGTAATAATTCCGTTGCGCTTGTATCGTTCATACGAATCTAACGGAACTGACAGAAGTCAATTCGGGGTTTGTGTGACCACTATTCATCATAAGGAGGTAGTGGCGCGCTACGACACTCAAAATGGTCGTTTTCTCCAAACGACCTCGGATCGAGACGCAACGAATTCTGTTGCACTCGTATTGGTCATACGAGTCTAGCAGATCTGACAAAAGTCAATTCGGGATTCGTAGCATATAACCCCTCATCGGGTTATGTCTACCGTTCGGGCCTACTTTTATTGGGCTCACTAGGGCCTAGTGACCCAATAAAAGTCGGGATGTTACAATCCAATAAAAAAAAAGGGATTTTCGTCCCCGAAAATTGCTTAAAGTAGGGGTTAGAAAGGCATACCTAGGGAAACAGTGCCGGGTATCTTTCTCGGACGAGAGATTCTGGTTCCCAGGTGAATTCCTCGCGTCCCCCGTTTGACCATAATATCTTGACCATCGTGATGGTTTTGTTCCGTAATTCCTTGAGCTTGGAATCTACTATCTTCACTGGTTCAAAATGAACAGATCGGTCAGATTGCATTGACGCTGGCGGTACAGGAAGATGTTGCTCTAGTTGGCGAAGTGCACGCCTTAGTGAAGAGACGTGAAATACGTCGTGGAGGTTTCCCAGTTCAACTGGCAGAGCTAGCCTATAAGCCACCAGGCCAACTCCTTCCATGACTTGATATGGGCCCAGATAGCGGGGATCTAGCTTTTTCTGCTTCTTTATTCGGGATATCCCATGCATAGGCTTAAATTTTAAGAAAACCATGTCTCCTACTTTGAACTCCACGAGGCGATGACGCGCATCGTAATATTTGGCTTGTCGGCTCTGTGCCTCCAGCATACATTCTCGAATGAACCTTATTGCGGCGGTGGTATCATCAATGTAGGTGACTCCTAAAGCTTCGGGGTCTTCATCTTGTGCCCATGATAGTGGTGTTCGACAGCGTCTTCCGTAGAGGGCTTCGTACGGTACCATTTTGATGCTCGCCTGGAAGCTGTTATTGTACGAGAATTCTACTAAAGGTAGTAATTGTTCCCAAGGCTCATTGTGTTCTACTATGCACAACCAGAGGAGGTCTTCCATCGTCCGGTTCGTCCTTTCTGTTTGCCCGTCGGTCTGGGGGTGGAAGGCGGTGCTAAAAGCTAATCTGGTTCCTAGATAAGCTTGCACTCTCCTCCATTCTTTTGATGTAAAGCGCCCGTCGCGGTCAGAGACGATTGATTTGGGTACCCCATGAAATCGGACCACTTGTTCTATAAATAGTCGGGCTAATATGTCGACACCGTCGCCTTGCCGGTTCGGGATAAAACGGACTACCTTGGTGAGGCGATCTACTACGACCCATATGGAGTCGTTCCCCGCACGAGATCGGGGTAAGCCATGAACGAAGTCCATGGATATATCTTCGAACTTCCATTCTGGTATGGGCAGAGGTTATAGTAAACCTCCTGGGCTACGACATTCTGCCTTGACCCTTTGACAAGTTTGGCCGTGCGCTACATAATTGGTAACGTCCTTCTTCATTCCTGTCCAGTACAATGTCCTTCGCAGGTCTGTATACATTTTTACTACCCCGGGTGTATTGAATACCTTGTCTGGTGTGCCTCGTGGAGTATTTCTTCCCGAATTCCCTCTGCAGCGGGGATGAATATGCGGTGTCTGTACTGCAGGATGCCATCATACAAATTGTAATCTTCTTGTGCACCGTGTTGCAAGGCCTGAATGATCGGGGCTGCTTCTACGTCGATCTTTTGTGCCTCTCGTATTCTATCCCTGATGTTGCACTGTATCTCCATCCAGTAAAGCTGGGCCTGGTATTCCATCGGGTTCCTTCGGGCGATGAGAATAATATCCAATTCTGCAAAGGATTCAACTAATTCCTCCGGTATCATCTCTAGCCAACTCCCGGTCCTCGGAGGTTGCCGACTTAGGGCATCTGCAACTTTATTGGCTTTGCCGGGGTGGTACTGAAGGGCAAAGTCGTAATCACACAGAAACTCCAACCATCGGCGCTAGCGGAGATTTAGCTCTTTCTGGGTGAAGACGTATTTGAGGCTTTTATGATCGGAGAAGATCTCGCATCGTACTCCGTAGAGGTAGTGCCTCCAAACTTTTAATGCGAAAACTACCACACCCAGTTCTAGATCATGGGTGGCATAGTTTAGTTCGTGAGGCTTTAGCTGACGTGAGGCGTAGGAGATTACCTTGCCGTGTTGCATTAGCACGGCTCCCAATCCCTTTAGTGAGGCATCGACGTAGATCTGGAAGCCCTCAGTACCTGAGGGGAGTGTTAGAATCGGGGCCGATATCAGTCGGTTCTTCAGCTCTATGAACGCTGCTTCGCATTCGGGAGACCACTGGAACGTCACGTCCTTTTTGGTGAGGGAGGTAAGTGGTAACACAATCTTAGAGAATCCTTCTATAAACTTACGGTAGTAGCCGGCGAGGCCAAGGAAACTCCCGATGTCTGCTGCTGACTTAAGTGGCGGCCAGTCTCGTACTGCTTGTACCTTGGCTTGGTCCACCGCTACCCCGTTCTTGTT
Source organism: Dactylorhiza incarnata (assembly GCA_033032865.1). Taxonomy (NCBI): domain Eukaryota; kingdom Viridiplantae; phylum Streptophyta; class Magnoliopsida; order Asparagales; family Orchidaceae; genus Dactylorhiza; species Dactylorhiza incarnata. The sequence continues at coordinate 8,256,562 of JAWHQI010000094.1, read as the reverse complement.
AACTGTGTGTCCAAGGAAGCTGACTTCTTCCATCCAGAACTCACATTTGCTAAACTTCGCAAAGAGCGAGTGCTCCCTTAGCTTGAGCAGAACCATTTGGAGATGCCTGGAATGATCAGTTTTGGTTCTTCGAGTAGATGAGTATATCATCTATAAAGACTATCACGAAGTGATCTAGGAAGGGTTTAAACACCGTATTCATTAAATCCATAAAGGCGGACGGGGCATTGGTCAATCCAAACGGCATTACCATGAATTCGTAAAGTCCATAGCGGGAGCTGAAAGCGGTCTTGGGAATGTCTTCTTCTCGTACTCTGAGCTGATAATAGCCGGATCTTAAATCCATCTTGGAAAAGATGGACGCGCCTTGTAATTGATCGAACAATTCATCTATTCAGGGCAGGAGATAGGTATTCCGGACAATGAGTTTATTCAGTTCCCTGTAGTCAATACAGAGACGCAGGGATCCATCTTTCTTTTTAACGAATAGCACTGGGGCTCCCCAGGGCGAGGTACTTGGGCGGACGAAACCTGCGTCAACTAGCTCTTTTAGTTGGATCTTGAGCTCGTCTAGTTTCTTCGGGGCCATTCGGTATGGAGCTCGGGATACGGGTCGGGATCCATGAGTAAGTTCAATTTGGAAGTTCACTTCCCGTTGCGGTGGCAACCCAGGAAGGGATTCTGGAAAGATGTCTGGGAAGTCCCTAATTATGGGCACTCTAGCGAGTACTTGCGTCTTGTCCTCCATCTCGAAGTAGATTAGGTACACCTCGTCCTTTCACCGGACTGCTTTGACTGTTTGCGCGGACGTTAAGATAATGCGGGTGACAGAGGGTATACCTGTTACTGTGATAAATTGCCCATTCGGGTTTCCGGAGGTGGATTTCTCGAGTCGAACAATTGATTTGGGCGCTGTGCTCGGCCAACCAATCCATCCCTAAACTGATGTCGAATCCGGTTATCGCCAAAACGGTTGTGTTGACTTCGAATTCTATGCCTCCTAGTGTTGCTTGGAAGGAACACTTTTCTGTGAACGTCATATCTGATCCATCCGGAAGTTGTATTTGTATTGACATCCCGGATGATCGTACAATGTTTCCCTTGTCAGCGATGAAGTTCTGTGCGACGAAGGAATGCGTGGCACCGGTATCGAACAGCGTTTTAGCGGGATGACCTTCTACCAAAAGTAAACATGATAATATGTATATACTATGATCATAAACTTTTTACAGATATACAGGAGTAGAGACTATACAAAAGGTCACAACATATATATATATGACTATAACATGCTCCTAGGATATCATAACTACTGAAAGTAGATACCTATCACCACATCTGGTGCAGGACCGTGCTGGAGATCTAATGCGTTTGCCTCGAGCGGTGCTGCTCTGCCCTGCCTAGCTGGCTCCCTCCTGCCTGCGGGACGTCCTCTGCGTCCACCTCGTCCTCTCCTGCAGCTCTCTATACTGCTCCTAAACCGGGTCTCCCTGTAGCCTGAGGGCAAAAAGCTTGTATGTGCCCGGGCTGCTGACATAGGTAGCAGTTCCCTACAAAGGGGACATCTCGTCGTGCGGCTGGGACGGCCTGAGGTGCTGGGGCTGGGGGTGCTGGTCGGGGTTGGGCTGCCTGCCCATATGGCTGGTGGCGCTGACGCTGTCTCCTACCCCGGTCCTGTCTGCGAGGACCTACTCCTCTCTCTCGGCCCTGAGCCCGGGGAATCTCCGCATGTCCCCTACGCTGCTGGGCCACCATCCTCTGATCTAACTCTAAAGCTGCGGCGTGCGAGGCAATCGTGTGGAAGGATGCCTGAGAAATCATGATCAGAGCCTGGCGTAGGTCGTCTCGTAGTCCTCGGTAAAATCTAGTCGCTCTATCCCTGTCCGTAACTGCTAAAGTCCCGGCGAAGTAGGCTAAATGAATGAACTCTCGTTGGTACTCTGGTACCGTCCTCTCCCCTTGCCGGATCTGTAAGAAACGCTCCTGAAGTGCGATCCTGTCTGCGTCCGAGATGAAGTGCTCTAGGAAGGCCTCTGAGAATTCCCCCCAGAGGATTGTGCTGAGTGGTCGCCCTCTAAACGTGGAGCGGCTGGATGCTCTCCACCAATCTCGGGCATAGCCCTCTAGCATGGTCACCACCAAGGACACTGCGGCTATGGCGGGGCACATCATCCAAACTAAGAGCTCCTCTACCCTCTCCACCCACTCTTCAGCCTGAATGGCTGACTCGGTACCTCAGAAGGTGGGGGGGCCTTAGCCCCCGGAATGTCATCAGAAGATCGATGGGTACGGTGGCCTGCTGGGGTGGCCGTAGGGTGGCCGTCTGGAAAGCGGCTAACAAAGCTATCAGGGTCCGTCCTAGCTCTGTATCCTCAAACAGAACTGCGGCTGGAGTGGTCGGGGCTGATGGTGGAGTGGTAGGGTGGTACTGATCCCTAGAGGAGGACCTTCCGTTACTCAACTCCGGTATCTGGAGAAGTAACAAACGAACATCAGCACTTGCAAAAATATGGGAATTTTGCAGGACTGAAACGAAAAGAAAGCAGAAAGCATGCGGGTGTACTACCGTGCAGTCTCGAATCCTTAACCTTAAACCTAAAGGGTCCACCAGGCTTCCGCTGCCTGGTTCATCCCGAACCAAGAAATGGAACCGGGGAAGGGAGGATCGAAAGACTGCCCCATGTGGTCGGATCGTGGTAGCTCTGATCCATTTGTAAGACCCCCCCCCCCCCCCCCCCCCCCCTCCCCAAACTGAATCGGGTTCAGGGAGGGGGATCTTACTGCCCACAGATGGCCACTAGTGCTTCCCGGATGGCAACGACCCACCCTCTCAAGCACTGAGTGGTCTCCTTGTCAGGCACGAGAATCACAACATCACATCAGAACACACAGCGGAAGCAATCGAAATAAACAAAACCAAGTATACTGCTTATATTTACATATTTAAATAGGGCCGAAGCCTAGTGTTTACAACCACTGCCTCGGGGCTACATAGACTATAACAAAGACCCTAGGCTAGTCCTATACTCTAGGACTCACGTCTCGGAATATAGGGGGAGAGGCTGGAGTGTCCGATCGAGCCATCTCTAAGGCTGGTAACTCATCCTGCGGTGCGGGGGCTCCGCGCTGTCCCATCTCCTGTGATTGGTTATAAGAAATAACCGTTAGTCACAGAGCTAAGCAGAAAACACATCCCCTCCCCGGATCCATATCCAGGGGGCGGGCTAAAGGACAGAAATAAATAGCCGAAGCAAAGAAGAGGGTTAGCAGTAGTTAATCATATATATATATACACATATATATCTATAAATAGGGCCTCCCGCCCTACTATCCATAATCGCGCAGTATAGTAAATACACAACACTATCTCGCGCATACTCGTACTCAGGTATTCAAACCTATACACACACAAAAGACCATATGTCGACATAGTTTAGACCGCTTTATTTCAAGCATGGGAGCTAACCCTGCGGGCCTCACCGATGTGGCCGTCGGTGACAGTGGCCAGTCTTTCCACTTATGAGTGTAGTCGTACCGTATCACTCAGGCCCTCCTGTACAACTTGGTGTACTAACTGGATGTGAGCGACATCCGGCGAATCGATTTTTAGGCCGACCAGCGGAGGCAAAACTGCAGGTTCGGAGTGGTGATAACCTGCTGTGCACATCTCCCTGTCGCCATGAGTCGTCAACCCACCCGCACCGGTACGAACGGTCTGCGGGCGTGACCGACCCGCCACTTCCAAACGATCTTCAACTGCTTAAATACAGAAAAAGCGCTTTAATACACGCGACAAATTACTCAACCGGTCATACTACCTCTGACCGGGAGGCTCAGCGGTATGAGGGCTCCTTACTTGGGGCTAACCTGGGAGGAGGGGCTCAACTCCGGGTTTTCCCCAACTAAGGCCTCGCAGAAGGGAGGATAAGCACCGCTTGCTAGCGTAGGACCGAAGTTAGCGCTGAATTAGAAAGTGCAATATAAGCAGTAAAATAGGCCGGAAGTAGGGGGCCATAATATCAAGCAGTAAAATAGGCCGGAAGCAGGGGGCCATAATAACAGGACCAGTGCGAGACTGGAGAAATGAAAGTACTAAAAGCAGTAAATAAGGACCAGTGCGAGACTGGAGAAATGAAAATACTGAAAGCAGTAAATAAGGACCAGTGCGGGACTGGAGAATTGAAAGTACTGAAAGCAGTAAATAAGGACCAGTGCGAGACTGGAGAAATGAAAGTACTGAAAGCAGTAAACAAATAAAGGGTTAGTAGTCCAATCACTCCATAACAGGAGGCTTCAACGTCGACTCCGTTCTTAGGACGAGGTTTTGCTTTCTCCCCGTTCATAGGGGTTCTACTCCGTTTCGGGAGTTATTTACGTTTCATGAGATTTAGTATTTTCCCTTTGCCGTGGATTCGTTCTTTTTATTATCTCGGCATTACTGTATTGCGGCGTCGGCCGCGATCTCGTCCCAATTTTCGCGTCGATATTTTAAACCTAATCGATTCCTTAGATCGATACGCGTAATTTTATTATACCGCTAAAATACGCGTCGCGAGGACGCTGATTTATTCCGATGAATTTCGCTCCCTTTAGGGGGTTTATTTTTGTTTGTAAAAGCTTTTACAGGACCAAATGACAAGCTTACCATTTCAACTTTTGATAGTATTTGCAAAATACCCTATAGTAGAGCCTATAATTTTTGGTGATTTTTCCCAACTCATTTGGCCTTAAATTTTCTTAAAATAAAACTTTTATAAGGATTTAAAAATAGTAAAACACTCCCTAAAAATCCCAGAAAATTACAGGAGCTGCCCCTCAGAGTGGGGCATATTTTTCATTTTGGAAGTTTTTGCCAAAAATGCCCCATTTTTCCTCAGAAAAATGGGGAAGGGGGTAGGGAGAGTGGGGTGCGGTTATAGGCAGGGAGAAGGCTCAAGGGTCTTGCACCATGCGCCCTCCCGCGGCCCCCACAGCGAATTTGCGGCAGATCCGCTGTGGGGGGGGGGGGGGGGGGCACATATGCTGAGGCGGGAGGCGGGAAACGAGGTAAGGGGGGATCGTGCGGCTCCCGTTCGATAAATGGGAGGCGGCCGCTGCCGCAGCTGGGCAGCGGCCGGCTGGGGCCGGCGCCGCCCCCGGTCGATGCGCCGGGGGCCGGCGACCACTCCGGTGGTGGTCCGGCGGCCTGGCTCCACCGGCCACCGCCGGAAAGGGGTTAAGAAGTGTGCTGGAGACGGTGGCGTGGCCTGCATGCGCCGTGCATGCTCGCCGCGCCGCCGCCTCCACGGGGAGAGCCTCCCCCGCTACCCCTCTCTGGGGCGCCGGGGAGGGGGCCATCCTCCGGCGGTGGTCCGGCGGCCTGGCGCCGGCGGCCGCCGTCGGAGGAGGCTCTTTTACCCGTTCAGGAGAAGGAGGAGGTAGGGGAGAGGGCGGGTGCCGCCGGAGGCGCGTTCTCCGGCGGCCCTACCGCCTCCCCTCACCGGGGTAGAGGCCCCCGAGGGGACACCTACTCCCCCCGGCGCCACCACCGGCGCTGGGGTGGGGGTGTCCACGGCCAGCCTCCACCCGAGCCTAGGCATGGCTCGGGTGGTGCTGGCGGCGCTCCGGCAACTAGAGGGGGTGGCAGGGGGGCTATCAGAGGAGTGGGAAGGAGGAGGGTAGGGCTTCTACCTGTAGGGGAGGTGGATCTCGGGAGGTGGAGGGTCGGCTGGCCATGGGAGGAGGAGTGGCGGCGTTTTGGGGTTTGGCAGAGCTTCGACAGGGGGGCTGGCTGGGCTAGCCGGCAGGGGAGAAGGAGGAGGAGCTGGCCGGGGGGGGGGGGGGGGGGGGGTTGGCACTCAGGGAGGGGGCTGAGCCCCTCCTTATATAGAGGAGAGGGAGGCCTCCTCTCTCCCTCCTTTTAGCCCACGTGGGCTAAAAGGGAGGGATCGGTGGGGGGGGGGGATATTTTCTCCCCCCTTCTCTCTCCTGCCCCCTTGCCCCAATAGGGGCTGCCTATCCATGGGCAACCCCCTCCCTTGGGGGGAGGGGCTTCTCTCTCTCCCCCTTTCTTTTCTCTTCTTAATAGGTTTCAAGCTTGGGGGGGGGGGGGGGGGGGGGGGTTGACCGAGGTCAACTTAGGGCGGGGTCCTTCATGGTCCCGGGGTCCATCAAGATTTGCCGGGGCCGATGCTGAGTTTGTGTGCTTCACATTTTGTGCGTTGCACTGAGGTGGTCTGTGTGAGGCCCCTATTCAGACCCCACATGAATCTGTATCAAAACTTATTGTCATATCAATCATGCCAGGATGTTCTAGAAGTAAGCATAGTGAATACAAAATAAAACACATAATAAAAACTTCATACCTTAAAAATTCTACTCATACCTTAGCCTGATCTTTAGTTTTCTTTTCCTCTCTGAACCACTTGATTTCTTAAGAGTCTTCAGGAAACGTGCATCTTCCTAAAAAAATGAAGTCAACGGGCTTAGTCATAACGAATATGACTAAGTGAATAACATACCTCTTTAATTGCTGTACATGCAAACAAGAAATATCAGTATCAAAATGCATACAGTTCTTTAGGTTCTTCAAGTTCTTTATAATCTTATATTCCTTCAAGTTCATTTCATCGAATATTCTAACTTTCTTCATTCACGTTCATATTCGTTCATTCTTATATTCCTTCTTCAGTCGTATCTCTTATGAGTCACTTTCAATTATCAGAAGCTTTATTCACCTTTCATTATCAGATTCAATTTACATTATTATAAAGGATGACATATTCAATAATGTAATAAAATGTTTACTTTTCAATTTCTTGTATTCGTTTCGTTTCTTCGTAACTTCTATTCACATTCAGTCTTTATTCGTTCACGGTCATTTCATTTCTTTTATTCAAAATCTTTTCATCAATTTCAGTGTACAACATGTTATAACGTATCAAACAGAATCATTTCGTTCATGCTTATCAAACATTTTATCACTTCAGTTTCACTTTCGGAATCAGATTTTATATTCTTTCGAATAATAGCTCATTCAGTTTGTTTTCATTTTCTGAATCAGATATCTCGTTTATCTTTCGTTTACTTTAATTCGGAAATCATAAGGGTTGTTGTCGATTCCATTCTTGGTCTTCAACGACCTCTTGGCCTTCAACGACCTCTAGCCTTCAACGGCCTCAAATAATTTCAAAAACACATTCCGCCGTAGTGTATTCACACCCCCACTACGGCTACTGGGTTAACCCTTATCATTTCAAATTTTCTTATGCATCGATGCAATATTTTCTTTTATTCGACTTTTATCTTGTATTAATGTTCTGATTCACGTACATAAATTTAACATTCGTATTCAACCTTCATATCAGGTATCAGTGGTTTTATTCAAATAGTTCTCACAACATGTATTTCATTGCTTAATATGTGTTACTTCTGATTCAACCTCTTCTGGAAATTCTCATATTAAATGTGAACGATTTCAACATGTATTTCATTAAATGCGAACGATTTCAATATCATGTCACTATACAGTCACTAAAATATTTTCAGTATAACAAGCTACTCATGTATATATGAAAATACTTCAAAACTATGCATAATTAAATAAATAAGTACTCACATTGGTTCTCTTTTTCCCTTTAATTATGTGAAATCACCGTTATAAAATGCCATCCACGAAAATATCTGAAATGTTGAAATATCTTTTAATTTCTCAAATAGCATAAAGTGGCTTTCTAAGACGACCAAAATGCGTTGGATCGTATGACGCCCTTAGAGGGGGGGGGGGGGGGTGAATAAGGGTGTGTCTAAAAATTAATTTTTACTTAGTAAATTTTTTTTAAAGAGATTTTACTTTACTAAAAAATTACTTATAAATACTTTCAAACCAATGCAACTTTAGTATTAAACCAAAACACAAATTTCTAAGATAAAGATTATGCCACCAAATATGTAATTAAAGAAAAAGACATAATTATATTAATCATGAAATTTGAGTACAATAAAAATGATCTTAACAATGCTTAAGATCAAGGCACAATTATGTTAATAAAAAATTCTACAATTTTGGTTTACCAATCCTTCTCCCAAGGATCGGAAGGCTATCGCTTGTCTTTCCCAAGACCAAGCCCAAGCCTATCCTCTAGATCTTCCCAAGATCTAGACGTAGCACACAAGGCCACGATTTCCCACCAAGCCACGCAAGGACTTGGACGCTCCGCACAAGGAAGCGATTTTCCCCTAAGCCGCGCAAGGACTTAGACGCCGCATGCAAGACGACGATTTCTCTTCCAATACAAAATGAAAAGTATGTGAATGAAAATACAATATGAAAAGAACAACTCCCTAGAAGATCAGATCTCTGAACGGATTGTTGAAGCCTCGAGATGATCGATGATGTAAAAGCGCGCCCGATCTCGTCTTCAATCTTCAATCCTTCTTTGCACAAATGGGAGTTGAAGAGGTTCTGGAGCTCTCTGGTTCGTATGCACTCAGGAAGGGACTTGGAATTCTCAAAGCTCTGAATGCACGAACACAAGGAGGCAATTTATAGAAAATCGCTGTCGCCTGGGCGACAGTGACTGTCGGAATTTTCCGACATCGTTCTGGAGTGGCGTCGTGCGGGCAGTTGCTATAACCGTCGAGCTGTCGCCTGGGCGACATCGATGTCAGATTTCCGACAGTGCAAAACTGCCGATCGTGGGTGGTGTCGTGGGCAGTTGTTGTAACCTCCGAGCTGTCGCCTGCGCGACATCGCTGTCGGAATTTCGACAGCTCAAAACTGACTTTCGTCGAGCTGCCGTGGAGGGAAGTAGTTGTAACTTCTCTGCTGTCGCCTGGGCGACAGCGGCTGTCGGAATTTTCCGACAGTGCAATTTTCCCACATTCAAATTTAGCTCCAGCAGAAATGTGAACATCACATACCTGTTACCTGCACACCATTAATAAAAATAGAATCAAATATAAACAGGACTTTGTTATTATCGAACCGGAGGAGTGCGAAACGCATGCTCCAACAATCTCCCCCTTTTGATAATAACAAATCCGTATAAAAAGAAATCATGTCTTATTTAGATTGTTGATTTTAACATTTGGTGTGTGCACAAAAATAACATGATATATTTCTCTTAAAATAAATAATCTCCCTTTAGGTGAAAGCTCCCCCTAAATGAATGCTCCCCCTAAATATATGCTCCCCCTAAATATATGCTCCCCCTAAATATATGATGTATTGTGTAGGTGGAATATTTAGGTGTAATAGATTTGTGATTTTTCTTTTTATACTTTAAATTCTCCCCCTTTTGGTATTAGCAAAAGTTAATATTAGATAAAAGTGTAGTTCTTAAGGGAAAGGATATAGAATATAGAAATGAAGAGTAAGCGGAAACATTTTTTTTTGGAAATAATTGAAGTCCATGAAATAATAGGAATATGCCATAGTATGAATAAACCCATGAAGTGACGGTATAGCCATATGAAGTAATGAAAGAAAATAACTTAAACATGAGTAAGGTCATTTGAAAGTATCATAGAAAGACACAATAGTGTATAGAATTATGGAATATTTTCGGTCCAATTCTCATGAGATGAATATTTATATAACATAATGATGTGTACATGTGATACTTAGATCAAACATATGAAGTTATTTAATTTACATGATCATTGAAATGTAGAACATAATAAAAGCATTGAAAGTCAACTTTGACTTTGAAGATATAGCACAAGAGGAATAGAAAACCATTTTTCTTTTGCACAAGACACTTTACAATTCTTTCCAAGGTGCTTAACCTCACAATGCTCATTAAGACTTATCAGGAGGGTAAGTAGTGCTTGGTGGAGTATCCTTGTCTTTATTATAAATTTGTTTTTTTTATCACAGATTTTTTGATATCTTAATTTTGATATATTGATATTTTTTTTGTAATTGACCAAGGATCTTCGAATTCACTTGAATCGCAAAAGATGGTGTATATTTTGTTGTGCTAACAAATCAAGGTTGAAAGTTGTATTTAAGAAGTGCTATTTTATTATGTTAAAGCAAATATGATCCATGTATATATTAAATAAAAAGACATACGTATTGATCAAAAGAAGTGAACGTGATAGTTCATTATGATAGATAAACAATTTCTCATACTTAGAGGCATGCGAAAACAATTTCCAATGGTCTAAACAACTAAGTAGGAGTGTCAATACGATGATAGCTTGGAAATGAAATCATATAATCATGTAAGAGTCATTTTTTTAAAATAAAAAACACATGGTTTGTCATCAAGTCATGAGGTGAAGCATTAATAATGACATATAACTATTGTAAATCATCAAAGGGACCAATAATTGAATAAATATCAATTCGGGAGCTCTCGGAAATTTCCGACAGTCACTGTCGCCTGGGCGACAGTCAAAAATATAAATAGGGCTTTGGACCGAGTCAAACCCTATTGTGCTTCATTTTTCTGGACTGTAGAGCGAGAGAAGGCTGTCGGAAGTCGACGACAACTCTAGATCTAAGGTATGGATTTTTGATTTTTATGTTTTTAACTCAAAATTTTTTAGGGATTTGTGATTTTGATAGTAGAGAAGAAAGAAAATGTAGTTTTCATTTTGACTTTTGATGAATGGTGTAGGTTTTTGAATTTTTTTGTTTTTAAAAGTGTAGATCTAGTTTAAAAACAAGTGGATCTTGTTGGATCTTTGTTAAAAATGTTATGATTTTGTGATTCTTGTGGTTGAAGGTTTGCTTTTGTTCATAGACTAATTTTAAAAATGGAAGTTTTGTCCTTTGAATGAAAGTTGAAGATGATGAATAGTAAGGATATGGAGAAGATTTTGATTTGAAAAACATATATTTTTTTTTTAAACTTGATGTTGAAACAACCTTGATTTTGAGTAGATCTGGAAGTGAATGTAAAAAATTTCGAGAGAAGTTCACTGGAGAGCTGTCGGAAATTTCCGACAGTCACTGTCGCCTAGGCGACAGTGTTCCAGTGCACAGCACATGTTTAATCAAAATTTTTTATGTTATTTGCAAAATGGCTTCTAGTTCCAAAGCTCGAAGGAGTACTTCGGAAGATGCACATAGTTCATATCAAGTTTTTCCTGGGGTGGAAAAAGCTATTGTTGGAGTTGCGAAGTATGTGGAATTTGATTCGCCGAAGCACGATCATATCTATGATCGGCTTGCGAATGCAGGTATTCTTTCAATAATCACCCTAGAGCCGTTCTCTTCCTTTTTGATTCGTGAGTTCTATAATCATTTGGAAGATCCAAATTGCACTGAGTTGGATGGAGGAGTAAGATCAAGAATTCAGGGTCAACATGTGGAAATAACACATGTTGATCTAAGAGAGGAATTCAGATTAGTGATTAGTGAAAATGTGCCGGATATAGTGGAGAGTTATAGAAAAGATAGAGATTGGACCCTTGTAAACATGAGTTTACATGGGAATCAAAAGAAGACTCTAACCACTGAAGTTACGTCACTCAATCCGGATGCTTTCTTAGTTCAAGATATCTTAAGGAATTCAGTCATGTTGAAGAGTGGAGATACAAGAAGTATTACGGCTCAGTTGACCCTCATTACATACTACATTATGGAGGATGAGCTTTTTGATGTGGCGGACTTCATACTCTCCCAGATTAGGTATGCGTATAGATTAAAGCATCCAAGATGGGTGAAGGTTCATATGCTGCCAATGGGGGCGATAATTCAGCGTGTACTCTATAAGAAGTACGGATGGATAGCGCAAAGTTCTTATTTGGATGATTGTTATCCGGAGATATATTATACGGGTTCGATGAAAGTGAAGAAGACGCAGAAAAAGGCTCATCCGGGAATTGAGATTCGAGAGCCGCCATTGCCTAGGGCAGGATCACTACGAGAGTCCATTAATGATTTACGTGATTCATTAGAGGATCACAAGAAGGAAGTGAAGAAGGACCGTAGTCGAATGCAGAAGTTTATGAAGTTTCTCGTCAAAGGTCTGAAGTTGAAGCCAACGCCGGAGGAAGAGGCCGAATGGCAAGTTCCGGATGAAGAACCGCCACGCCAATCGGTGAGGCGGACTCGCCGTGGTAAAGCCTTGAGACGAGGACCTCCAGAAGATTGTCCAGAGAGCAGCGGGGCTGGTTATGAAGATTCAGAGTAGTTTCATCAGGTTGCTGCTGCTGGGAGATGTCGGAAATTTCCGACATCCACTGTCGCCTGGGCGACAGTGAACTTCTTCAGATCTATTGCTGTTTAATGAACTTTATCCTTATGTTGTTTTCTACTATTTTTATTTGAACAATATTGATGTAATATTAATGATGTTTGAATTTTTTTTGTTAAGTCTTTTGAAATTCTATTGTTTGATTTTTAAAATTTAGGCTTTTGCTTTTTAAATTGTTTAGGTTTTGTGATAAATTTTTTTTTAATTTTATAGGCTTTAAATAGTGATATATTCATTGTGAAATGTCTAGAATTCCCAATTCTAGCCTAAGCATAGAAAAACGGGAATCCGGTAACGGCTTAGTGAATATATCCGCTAGTTGATTTTCCGTGCCTATAAAGTTGATTTTTATATTACCCTTCTTAATATGATCCCTTATAAAATGATGTCGGACATCTATATGCTTAGATCTAGAATGTAATACGGGATTGTTAGTTAAGTCTATAGCACTTTTATTGTCACACTTTAATTCTACACTACTTTGTTGCATGCCAAAATCTTCTAATGTTTGTGACATCCAAAGAGCTTGGGCACAACAACTACCTAGTGCAATATATTCGGCCTCGGTAGTAGAGAGGGCAACAGAATTCTGTTTCCTACTCGACCATGAAATAAGTGAAGGGCCGATAAAGTGACAAGTGCCACTAGTGCTTTTCCTATCTAAAGAACATCCCGCATAATCGGAATCCGAAAAACCATGTAAAATAAAAGAATCATTATGAGGATACCATAAACCTAATTTTGATGTTCCTATGAGATATCTAAAGATACGTTTCACCGCTTTTAAATGTGACTCTTTATGATTAGCTTGAAATCTAGCACATAAATAAACGGCAAACATAATATCAGGTCTAGATGCGGTTAAATACAATAAAGACCCTATCATACTTCTATAAAGGGTTTGTTCAATTGAAACACCACTTTCATCTTTTCCTAATTTTAGTGAAGTACTCATAGGAGTGTTTGCATGCTTAAGGTTTTCAAATCCAAATCTTTTTAACATATCATGAATATATTTGGTTTGACATATAAAAATTCCATCATGTTTTTGTGTAATTTGAAAACCTAGAAAATATGAAAGTTCTCCAACCATACTCATTTCAAATTCATTTTTCATAATTTGAACTACTTCATTACACAACTCTTCATTAGTGGCTCCAAAAATAATATCATCAACATAAATTTGTAAAATGACTAAATCATGATTAATTTGCTTAATGAAGAGTGTAGAATCAGCACTTCCTATTTTATAATCGTACTTTAACAAATATTGAGTTAATCGATCATACCAAGCACGAGGCGCTTGTTTTAATCCATAAAGCGCTTTATCTAATTTATAAACATAATTTGGATATTTCTCATTTATAAAGCCAGGGGGTTGTTCTACATAAACCTCTTCTTTTATATACCCGTTTAAAAATGCGGTTTTGACATCTATTTGATATAATTTAAATCTTTTAAAACAAGCAAATGCAAGAAATATCCTAACCGCTTCTAATCTTGCTACGGGTGCAAAAGTTTCATCAAAATCTACCCCTTCAATTTGTGCATAACCTTTTGCAACTAATCTGGCTTTATTTCTAATAATTCTAGATTCATTATCCATTATTTTTAAAAATCCACTTAACACCAACTACAGGACGATTTTTGGGTCGTTCTACAAGATTCCAAACCTTATTACGTTCAAATTGATTAAGTTCTTCATTCATAGCTAAAAACCAAAATTCATCATTTAAAGCGGTGGAAACATCTTTTGGTTCTATTTCAGAGACAAAACAAAGGTTTGAAAATAAAACATGTAGCGATGAATGAGTACTAACCCCTTTTTGCGGATCTCCAATGATAAGCTCCTTTGGATGATCCTTTGAAAATCTCAATTCACTTGGAGGCACATATTCTTCTCTTTCTTCTTCTCTTTCTTCTCCTTTTTCTTCTTCATTTTCTCCAAGTTCTTCATCATCATTCTCCACCGAAGGGGATCATCTTCTTTTCCTGTTATTTTCTTTTCTACACATGAAGCAAACTCATCAAACCTAACATGAATGGATTCTTCAACTATTTTTGTTCTTTTATTAAAAATCCGATAAGCTTTACTAGTTGAAGAATAGCCAATAAAAATACCTTCATCACATTTTTCATCAAATTTTCCTAAGGAATCTTTAGAATTCAAAATAAAACATTTACAACCAAAAACTTTGAAATAAGAAACATTTGGTTGTTTATTAAAAATTAATTCATAAGGAGTTAATTTTAAAATAGGGCGAAGCATTACTCTATTTATTACATAACATGCCGTGCTAACCGCTTCAGCCCAAAAAGATTTTGGTAATTTGAATTTAGATAACATTGTACGGGCTAACTCTTGAAGAGTTCTAATTTTCCTCTCCACTACACCATTTTGCTGTGGTGTGCGTGGAGCGGAAAATTCATGTTTAATTCCTCACTCCGTACAAAAAGAAATAAACTTTTCATTTTCAAATTCTCCTCCATGATCCGATCGTATGCGTTTAATTTTTAACCCAAATTTATTTTGAATACGCAAACATAATTTTGAAAATTCTGAAAATGCCTCGGATTTGGAGGTTAGAAATAAAGTCCAACAAAAACGAGAATAATCATCAATCAAAACAAATGTGTATTTTCTACCTCCTAAGCTAGAAATTCCAATTGGCCCAAATAAGTCCATATGTATTAATTGAAGTGGCCTAGTGGTAGAAATGATGTTTTTACTTTTGAAAGATGATTTTAAAAATTTTCCTTTTTGGCAAGGCACACATAGTGAAGAAGATAAATTTCCATTTAGCAAAGGTAAACCTTTAATTAATTTATCTTTTGAAAGTTTTGAAATTAACTTGGCACTAGCATGTCCAAGTCGCCTATGCCATAAATCTAATTCATCAGTTTTTGATAAAAAACATTTTAAGGTAGAATTTGAAAAATCAAGAAATTTAATCATATATACATTATGACATCTAGGTGCGGTAAAAACAATTTCATTTGTTTTGGAATTAATAATTTTGCATAAATTTGTAGAAGATTCAAATAAAACATTTAAACCCTTATCACATAATTGACTAATAGAAATCAAATTATGCTTTAATCCTTCTACAAATAAAACATTTGAAATTGAAAAATTTTCGTTACCCAAAACTCCGATGCCGATGATTTTTCCTTTTCCATTGTCTCCGAATGTAACAACTCCTCCTTTCTTCATCTCTAGGCTAAGGAACTTTTCTTTATTGCCCGTCATGTGCTTTGAACAACCCGAGTCCAAGTACCACACGTCTTGTAACACCCTGCCAGTACGAAAGGTATAACAGCAGGTCCGGCCGGGACCCCACGCCATACAAACCACACTAGCTAGGAGTTAAAAGGTGATAACCAGAAAAGTAACAACTAAACGAGTGTACAAAACGTAAGCGGAAGCATTAATTAAACCATTCAAAGAGAACTGTCCACTATCATAGGAATGTAACCTGAATAAGAGTTATGGCCTTAAGGCCTTACATTCACCCAATGCACAAAACTCCAAAAGCATACATCGGCACGCAGGCCGGCCATACATGAAAAATAGGAAAAGGGGCTGGCCTTCGAGGGCCAACACTGCAAAGGGCCAACGCCCGCTATTTCCGGCTAGGCTCACCTGCACCTGCATAAGAACATTCCACCAAGCGGTGACAAACAAAGTAACGGTCAGCACAGCTGACCAAATTATAACGACCCCACCCCTTTCCCGGGGTGGCGGAGATTCTACCCTGCAAGCAAGCCATACTAGCACAAGTACTAAAATAAAGAAGGTGCAACTACACAAGGTGAGGTTTCAAGCACATTCAATCTTCTAGGTTGAGCATCAAAAAGGAGGGAACCTAGGTATGCACATGATGTTGGTTGGGTTCACCCGAAGGTTCCCCGCAACCGCCTAAACAACCGCATGAGGCTAACAACATCAATTCCACAAAACACTCCACCGTAAGGGCCATCGCCTTATGTGGGAAAAAGAGCTTTTGGTCGGTCTAGGTAAACCACCTTCCACGACCTCTCCCATGATCACACGGCTACATGAGGTAGGGACCTCTTACCGATCTGCACGGGAACGAGTTCGGTTTAGCTTTGCCCGTGCTCTAATCGTCGCGATCTATCGCACGACGCGGGTACGACTTTGCCTCGGCCCGTAAGGGTTTAGCACCTTCAAGTGCTACACAAATATAAGCTACGCACCTAATCCCTTCACAAGAATCTAGGCTTCACAAATACTCAAAAAGGGGAGGTGTAATACGCTCCGCATCAATTTCGCGGTGAAGGTTTTCCTTCATCTAATCTCAAAGCATTGGCTTTCGTTAGGATCTTCACAAGACGCCTACACTTAAATCCCGCACTACTATAGATGATTTCACGGAGTCATTCTCCGGCACGCATTCTAGGCTTAACCTAAATGCAACGTCGCAATCCAAGCATCACCGATTCGGGCTCACGGCCACGAATAGGCTTCACACAAAATGCCTAAATCCGCACGACTACCGGATTTTCTACATGCAATATGCCGGGGACGGACACAATCGACCCGGAGTTCCGGAGAACTTGAGGGAATCCTACACTTCACCCATTTGGTGAAAGGGATCCCTCATGCAAGCATAGAGAAATGAAGGAGAGGACAAAAGACAAGTCCAAACAACGGGAGAAGAAATCGTTACCCTAGGAGCGTTCTTTTTCGCCATAGATCCGAGATTCTACACGGAGAGAAACGACCGCACTGGGCTGCACTCTCCAAATCTGGAAACGGCTCGCGAAACGGAGCTCCGGAGCTCCGTCAATGGCGGGATCTACCTTCTTCTTCCTTGGCTCCTCCTTCTTTATCTAGGGTTTGGAGAGAGAATGGCTTAGAGAATATGAGGTTTAACCCCCTCTCATCAGCCCTAAAGGTCTCCCGCAACTAAACCTAGCCGTTGGATCAATTTCCAAAAGATTTGGACGGTCCGATCTTCTTCTCCGCTCAAAATCACGGAACAGAATAAACAGGGCGCACGATCACAGGCGCACGGTCAGTGGTCGTGCGCGAAGAGAGAAATGGTCGTGCGCACTGTCCGAGATAGAACTCGATTTTCTTCTGAATTAACGCACGATCGCTGGCGCACGATCACTGGTCGTACGCGAAGAGGACAATGGTCGTGCGCATAAGCCGAGACAGAACTCCGATTCTTTGCGGGTTACGCACGATCATTGGCGCACGATCACTGGTCGTGCGCGAAGAGGACAATGGTCGTGCGCATTGGCCCGATCTGGAATTTTGAGCCTATCCCGAGCGCAACACTACCATTCCGCCTACCTCGCTGAACCACGATCTTTGGGGTGTTACAACTCCACCCCCTTAAAAGAATTTCG
Organism: Dactylorhiza incarnata; assembly: GCA_033032865.1. Taxonomy (NCBI): domain Eukaryota; kingdom Viridiplantae; phylum Streptophyta; class Magnoliopsida; order Asparagales; family Orchidaceae; genus Dactylorhiza; species Dactylorhiza incarnata. The sequence goes on along the minus strand of JAWHQI010000094.1, from coordinate 8,238,992 downwards.
TCCCGAAATTTCGAAAACAGTAATAGCAGGAATTTACAGTTTTTAAAGAAAATTTACCTGAGAGAAATAGCTCGGGGTACTCCGCAAGCATCGCTTGCTCTCTCTCCCAAGTTAGCTCCTCTCGGCCGCAATTATCCCACCGGACCTTTACCATCCGAATGGACTTGTTCCGCAACTGCTTTACCTCGGTATCCTCGATGCGTAAGGGTTTGACTTTCGTCGACAACCCACTATCCACCGACACTTTGCCAACCGCAACGATATGAGTAGGCTCTTGCACTGCCTTCCTCAGAACTGAAATGTGAAACACGTCGTGCAGACCGCTCAGCTCTGCAGATAGTGCAAGCCGATAAGCCGCATCACCAACACGTTCCACAATCTCAAACGATCCTAAGTACCTTGGACTGAGCTTTTTCAAGCGTCGGATCCTTGATACCCCTTTGAACGGTTTGATCTTCAAGTAAACCCGGTCACCGACGGCGAACTCTAGGTTCCTATGCTTGGCGTTGTAATATTTTGCTTGCCTATCCTGGGCAATCAATAGCCTTTCTCGAATAGTTCGGATCGTCGAAGTTGCTTCCTCAACATCCTTTCGCTTTAATAGCTTAGTATCGCCCGTTTCTGCCCAAGACAACGGCGTACGACACTTCTTACCATAGAGGGCCTCGAAAGGAGCCATCTTTATACTGGCTTGGTAGCTATTATTGTAGGCGAATTCGATCATATAGAGATGATCTTCCCACTTCTTTCCAAAATCTAGAGCGCACATTCGGAGCATATCCTCCATAGTCCTGTTGGTCCTCTCGGTCTGTCCATCCGTTTGCGGGTGGAAGGCCGTGCTAAATTTCAATCTAGTGCCCAACAGTTCATGGATAAGCCTCCAATCTTTCGATGTGAAACGCCCGTCACGATCGCTGACGATGCTACGAGGGACACCGTGCAGCCGCACAATACTATCGACATAGAGCTTCGCTAGCTTTTCTACAGAATCATCCTTCCGGTTCGGAATAAAATGCGATACTTTTGTCAGTCTGTCCACGATCACCCAGATGGCGTCGTTTCCATGCTACGATCTCGGCAATCCGTGCACAAAATCCATCGAAATATCGTCAAATTTCCATTCCGGAATCGGCAAGGACTTCAAAAATCCACCGGGATGTTGACATTCCACCTTCACCAATGCGCAGGTGTTTCACTTGGCCACGTAGAGGGCAATGTCCTTCTTCATACCCGGCCACCAGAAAAGTTTCTTCATGTCCATGTACATTTTCGTGCTCCCCGGGTGGATAGAGTACTTGGTATGATGAGCCTCATACATCAATTCCTCCCGTAGAGTACCAACGTTTGGGACGCACAATCTGCCATTCTTCCACATAAGGCCATCTTCGAAAGAGAAATCAGCGTTTAACCCGTCAACGGTTTCCGCTTTGTAGCGTTTCATGCTCTCATCCAGCTCCAATGCCTGTCTAACTCGGTCGGCAAGGTGGTATTGAACCTCCGTCCAGTTCAAGCATGCTGAAGTAGACGCTCTTCGATCAACGCAAATGATCTCCATTTCTTCCAGCTCACGGATTAGACGCTCATCGTGCATCAAAATCCAATTTGCTTGAGCGGGAGCCCGACGACTCAACGCGTCCGCAACTACATTTCCCTTTCCAGGAGTATATTTGATGTCGAAGGTGTAGTCCCCAAGGAACTCCAACCACCTCCTCTGTCGCATATTCAACTCCCTTTGATCTAGCAAGTACTTGAGGCTCTTGTGGTCGGTAAAGATGTTGATCTTCACTCCATACAAATAATGCCTCCAAAGCTTAAGAGCAAATACCACGGCCGCTAGATCCAAATCATGGACCGGGTAATTCCTCTCATGAACCTTCAACTGCCGGGAGCCGTAGGCAATTACCTTACCGAACTGCACTAGGACACAACCCAAACCACTCCCTGAGGCGTCGCTGTAAATTTCGTAGCCTTCCGTACCACATGGCGAGCATAGAATGGGCGCCGTGGTCAGACGGCTCTTCAGTTCTTCAAAAGCTCGTGCGCACTCGGGCGACCAAACGAACTTATGATCTTTCCTAGTCAATTTAGTGAGAGGAAGTGCAATCCTCGAGAAGTTTTCCACAAAGCGCCTATAATAGCCGGCAAGTCCTAAGAAACTTCGGACTTCCGCTACGTTTTTCAACAAAGGCCAGGCTCGGATCGCTTCTATCTTCGACGGATCAACCGCAATTCCATCTCCACTAACGACGTGACCAAGGAATGCTACTGACGGTAGCCAAAACTCGCACTTGGAGAACTTGGCATATAGCTGACTCTTCCTCAAGGTGCTCAGAACTGCGTGCAGATGCCCCACATGCTCCTCTTCCGATTGAGAGTATACCAAAATGTCGTCGATAAAGACGATCACAAATTGATCCAAATACTCACGGAACGTCCTATTCATTAAGTCCATGAATACCGACGGTGCATTAGACAGACCGAACGGCATCACCGTGAACTCATAGTGCCCAAAGCGGGTACTGAACGCTGTCTTTGGAATGTCACATTCCCTAATCCGCAGTTGGTAATAGCCGGACCTTAGGTCCAGTTTGGAGTATACCGTCGACCCAACCAGCTGGTCGAATAGATCGTCGATTCTTGGAATCGGATATCGGTTCTTCTCGGTCAACTTGTTTAGCTCTCGATAATCGATACAAAGACTCAAGCTCCCGTCCTTCTTTTTCACAAAGAGGACCGGTGCACTCCAAGGCGATGAACTTGGACGTACGTAGCCTTGCTCTAGCAGCTCTTGCAATTGGACCTTCAGCTCTGCCAATTCCTTCGGCGCTATCCGGTACGGTGAGCGGGCCACAGGTTTGGCACCTGGCACCAACTCGATATAGAAATCAATCTCCCGATGAGGCGGGGCCCCAGGGAGTTCGTTAGGAAACACGTCGGCGTACTCCGCTACAACTGGGACATCACATAACTTGGGCTTTGGCTCCGAAGCCTCCAACAAGGTGAAGAACAACTCGGCGCCTTTTCTCACCGCCTTAACAACTTGGAGAGCAGACATCAGCGTCTTGCTCGCTCCTCGCATACCGGCAAACGTGGTTTCTCCATCGGCGTTCCTTCCCAAAGTGATCTCCTTAGAATTGCAATCTATGCATGCACGCTGCTCCGAGAGCCAGTCCATGCCGAAGATCACATCGAATTCAGCTAACGGTAATAACGATGCTTCCAAATCGAAATCTTGATTTCCGATCCGCACCTTCACACGGCTCTTCCTATCCGCAGACATGCGAGATCCATTGGGTAGCACTACTTCTAATCTATCCTCTACGAAGGTAGATGGCACTCCGATTCGCACCACGAAGTCCTCAGACAGAAAAGAGTGCGATGCACCCGTATCAAATAGAGCTCTCGCCGGATAGTTGAGAATTAGGACAAAGCCTAATTGCACACAAAAAAAAAAACATACAGTTGCACAACGGTATAATCACAAATAGCTATGTAAAAGCTAAGTTTTAATTCATACCTGTGACAACATCAGCTTGTCGTATGGCTTCTTGCTGGCCAAGCGAGTAGACTCTCGGCTGAGTCGGAGTAATGTGCTGGGAAGCCGAAGACTCCGCAGCTTTACCCTTTTCCGCAGCTCGAGCATAGTCCAAAGCTCGATTCTCTGTCTTCGGGGGACCACTTCGACACACTGCGACCTTGTGTCCCACCTTCCCGCAGGTGAAACACGTGATAGGGCTCCGCACCGTCGTTGCTCCCGAAACATTTGAGCGGGTTTGCTCCGCCGGTTTGAACTTCCTTTTGTTCTTTCTGAATTCTGACTTAGACTGAGAGACCGGCACATGAAACTCAGGTTTCTTTGCCACGGCTTTTGCTTGTACCCTCTTCATGTCCAACTCTAGGGATCTGGCAGTTTGGACCATCACCTGGAAACCTAACGTCATTGGGCCTGCCAGGAGAAGCCTCAACTCGTCCCGAAGACCTTCATAGAACTTGTTCGTCTTTGTCTCTTCGTCTTCCATCATAGGCCCCGCATAACGACCCAGTTTAGTGAACTCGTGCAAGTACTCATCCACTGAGCTGTCGCCTTGAGTTAACTTCAGAAACTGGTTCTGCAACGCAATGCGTTGGGCAGAAGGAATATACCTTTGAAGAAAAGACTTTGAGAACTCCGCTATCGTGATCTCGGTAATCTCCCTGCCTCCGAACTTGTGCACTTCCTGCTCAGCCCACCAACGCTCTGCCTCTCCGTTAAGGAGGAAGGTGGCTAAAGTGACCATCATAACTTCTTCTGTTGCTGTCGCCCTTAGAATCTTCCTAACCGTTGACAGCCAGTCCTCCGCCTCCGTTGGGGATCCGGTCCCCGAGAAAGTTGGAGGATGGAAGCTTAGAAAGTGTTGCAGCTGTTGATCACGTGCTCGCGCGACAACTACACGCTCTACCGGACGCTCCACCCTTTGCACCGCCGCAGGTTCCACTGCAGCCACTGGCACAGGGGCCTCAACCCTCGGTTCCACCGCAGGTTCCACTGCAGGTTCGATCACCGGGGCCGCATCTGTATTAGGCGTAGCAGGCTGTGCAAGCCTTTGCGGTTGAGCATTGATCATCGCGAAGACAGCTTCTGCGATTAACCTGATCATCTCAGCAGGAGGAGTGGTCGCTGGCACTTCAGCCGACCCACTACTTTCAGCGGTGTTACGGGGTTGAGACGGCCCCGCACCACTTCTAGTCGCCTATAATCGTGTAAGACACAATTTAGTGACTGAAAACATAGCAAACAACAATCATGGAACGCTCAGGTTCCGCAAACAAGTATGTTTTCCCATTCCTAAGTGGACATTCTTATTAGTTTTTGTCGTTTTAGGTGAATGCACATCCCGTGCACACCACCCCTTAAAAGGAATTCGTCCCGAATTCGCTAAACTACGGATCGATGCCTTAAGTCCGATACCAAATTGTAACACCCTGCCAGTACGAAAGGTATAACAGCAGGTCCGGCCGGGACCCCACGCCATACAAACCACACTAGCTAGGAGTTAAAAGGTGATAACCAGAAAAGTAACAACTAAATGAGTGTACAAAACGTAAGCGGAAGCATTAATTAAACCATTCAAAGAGAACTGTCCACTATCATAGGAATGTAACCTGAATAAGAGTTACGGCCTTAAGGCCTTACATTCACCCAATGCACAAAACTCCAAAAGCATACATCGGCACGCAAGCCGGCCATACATGAAAAACAGGAAAAGGGGCTGGCCTTCGAGGGCCAACACTGCAAAGGGCCAACGCCCGCTATTTCCCGCTAGGCTCACCTGCACCTGCATAAGAACATTCCACCAAGCGGTGGCAAACAAAGTAACGGCCAGCACAGCTGACCAAATTATAACGACCCCACCCCTTTCCCGGGGTGGCAGAGATTCTACCCTGCAAGCAAGCCATACTAGCACAAGTACTAAAATAAAGAAGGTGCAACTACACAAGGTGAGGTTTCAAGCACATTCAATCTTCTAGGTTGAGCATCAAAAAGGAGGGAACCTAGGTATGCACATGATGTTGGTTGGGTTCACCCGAAGGTTCCCCGCAACCGCCTAAACAACCGCATGAGGCTAACAACATCAATTCCACAAAACACTCCACCGTAAGGGCCATCGCCTTATGTGGGAAAAAGAGCTTTTGGTCGGTCTAGGTAAACCACCTTCCATGACCTCTCCCATGATCACACGGCTACATGAGGTAGGGACCTCTTACCGATCTGCATGGGAACGGGTTCGGTTTAGCTTTCCCCGTGCTCTAATCGTCGCGATCTATCGCACGACGCGGGTACGGCTTCGCCTCGGCCCGTAAGGGTTTAGCACCTTCAAGTGCTACACAAATATAAGCTACGCACCTAATCCCTTCACAAGGATCTAGGCTTCACAAATACTCAAAAAGGGGAGGTATAATACGCTCCGCATCAATTTCGCGGTGAAGGTTTTCCTTCATCCAATCTCAAAGCATGGGGATTTCGTTAGGATCTTCACAAGACGCCTACACTTAAATCCCGCACTACTATAGATGATTTCACGGAGTCATTCTCCGGCACGCATTCTAGGCTTAACCTAAATGCAACGTCGCAATCCAAGCTTCACCGATTCGGGCTCACGGCCACGAATAGGCTTCACACAAAATGCCTAAATCCGCACGACTACCGGATTTTCTACATGCAATATGCCGGGGACGGACACAATCGACCCGGAGTTCCGGAGAACTTGAGGGAATCCTACACTTCACCCATTTGGTGAAAGGGATCCCTCATGCAAGCATAGAGAAATGAAGGAGAGGACAAAAGACAAGTCCAAACAACGGGAGAAGAAATCGTTACCCTAGGAGCGTTCTTTTTCGCCATAGATCCGAGATTCTACACGGAGAGAAACGACCGCACCGGGCTGCACTCTCCAAATCTGGAAACGGCTCGCGAAACGGAGCTCCGGAGCTCCGTCAATGGCGGGATCTACCTTCTTCTTCCTTGGCTCCTCCTTCTTTCTCTAGGGTTTGGAGAGAGAATGGCTTAGAGAATATGAGGTTTAACCCCCTCTCATCAGCCCTAAAGGTCTCCCGCAACTAAACCTAGCCGTTGGATCAATTTCCAAAAGATTTGGACGGTCCGATCTTCTTCTCCGCTCAAAATCGCGGAACAGAATAAACAGGGCGCACGATCACAGGCGCACGGTTAGTGGTCGTGCGCGAAGAGGGAAATGGTCGTGCGCACTGTCCGAGATAGAACTCGATTTTCTTCTGAATTAACGCACGATCGCTGGCGCACGATCACTGGTCGTACGCGAAGAGGACAATGGTCGTGCGCATAAGCCGAGACAGAACTCCGATTCTTTGCGGGTTACGCACGATCATTGGCGCACGATCACTGGTCGTGCGCGAAGAGGACAATGGTCATGCGCATTGGCCTGATCTGGAATTTTGAGCCTATCCCGAGCGCAACACTACCATTCCGCCTACCTCGCTGAACCACGATCTTTGGGGTGTTACACGTCTTCTTTGTCCTTAGCCTGCCAACATACCTAGAAAGAAGAGGTGAGTAAAGATCTGGTTACCCAAGTGGTTCCACCCATAGTATAGGTAGAAACCTTAGGCACCCAGATTTGTTTGATTTTACTTTTTCCTTCTTTCCAGCAAGAGTCTGTAGTGTGACCAAATCTATTGCATTTGGCACATGTAATGTATTTAGAGGAGTATAACTTTTCTGGACTTTTACTGGATGAGGATGCAGTATTTAACAATTCATTAATTTTAAATTTTTAAAAGTGAATTTTCTGGACTTTTCACTGTCGCCGGCGACAGTGGTTGTCGCCGGGCGACAGCTTCCAGATGTGTATCCGACCCCAAACCTTCCAGATCAATGGCGTTGGTATCCTAAGATCATATCCAGTGATCTTCGGCCCATTCCAAATTTTTTCATGGCTAGTGTTAAGTCATGAATCTGGTTTTTCATTTGTGTATTCTCGGATACTAGATTTACGCATCTACGTTCAAAAGATTTCTTTCCCTCATGGACTTTGGAGATTGAAGATTTCAGATCTCTCTCTAAAATCTCATTCTTGTTAGTAAGAATTTTTATTGTAGAATGAGATTTGGAAAGAGATTCTTCAAGTTCATTAATTCTTCCCAAAAAGTGATCACACTCTTGGCAAGAGATATCTCTTTTTCCAATAGTCTTAATTTCCCTTAACAATTTTTTGTTTTCTTTAAGTAAAATGTCATTTTCAGATTTAAGAAGATCATTGTATTTTAAGCTTTTTTCAAAAAATTTGCAAGTCTTTAAAAATTCAGAAAATAATTCATCATAAGTTGGAGGAGTTACCTCAGTGTCGCTTTGGACACTGCATTCGTCATCAGATATGACGCTCTTTCCCATTAAGCATATGTTGGCCTCCTCTTCTTTACTTGAGTCGGAACTGCTTGCATCCTCAGAAGTAGTATCATCCCATGTTTCCGCCTTCAACACCTTCTTCGACCCTTTGTGCTTCTTTTCTTTAAGTTCTTTCAAGTACTTTGGACACTTGCTTCGAATGTGTCCTAACTTCTTGCAGTGATAGCACTCCGATGGCGGTCTCTCTTCCTCCTCATCGCCTTCCTTTCCTTTTTTCTTCCTAAAGGTCTCCTTCTTAGAATACTTCTTAAACGAATTCCTTCTCTCCGGATTTTTCATAAATTTTCTAAATTTTTTAACAAATAAACTTTCCTCATCTTCTTCATCCTCCTCAGAATCACTAGTTTCTTCCTTCTTTGATCTTAGAGCCAATCCCTTCTTCCTTGGCTCCATATACTCTTGTTGTTGAATTTTCAATTCAACTTCATGAGTTTTCAAGTTCCCAATGAGGCTCTCCAATTGTAAGGTCTTAAGATCATGTGACTCGGAAATTGCAGTCACTTTAGGATTGAACTTCGGGGGAAGTGATCTTAAGATTTTCCTTACCGAATCTCCATTTGAGAACACCTTTCCTAGCACCTTTGAGTCGTTCACGATTTTTGTAAATCATGTGTACATCATATCAATCTCTTCATCTACCTCCATTTTGAACCTTTCAAATTCAGATTCCAGTTGAAATAGCTTTGAATCCTTTACCTGCGAAGTACCTTCATGAGTGATTTCTAATAAATTCCAAATTTCAAATGCAGTATTACAAGCACAAACTCTATTAAATTCAGTGCGATCTAGTGCGCAAAATAAAGCATTCATGGCTTTTGCATTGTTCTTACATTTTAATTTATCGTTGTCATCCCACTTGTCTTTGGGCTTATCCATGGTTACATCTCCTACAACAAATGTTGGAGAAGTGTAACTAGATTCTACCATATTCCAGACTGCTATATCTAGCGCAATTAGAAAACAACGCATACGTGTTTTCCAATAATTATAGTCTGTGCCCGTAAAAAGTGGTGGCCTACTAATTCCTTGCCCCTCAACGAACGCGTGATCGTTGTGCGCCATTACTCCCGGTGGTAAAACCGTTTTGGAGTAACCTGCCTCTGATACCACTTGTTGGATCGTATGACGCCCTTAGAGGGGGGGGGGGGGGGTGAATAAGGGTGTGTCTAAAAATTAATTTTTACTTAGTAATTTTTTTTTTAAAGAGATTTTACTTTACTAAAAAATTACTTATAAATACTTTCAAACCAATGCAACTTTAGTATTAAACCAAAACACAAATTTCTAAGATAAAGATTATGCCACCAAATATGTAATTAAAGAAAAAGACATAATTATATTAATCATGAAATTTGAGTACAATAAAAATGATCTTAACAATGCTTAAGATCAAGGCACAATTATGTTAATAAAAAATTCTACAATTTTGGTTTACCAATCCTTCTCCCAAGGATCGGAAGGCTATCGCTTGTCTTTCCCAAGACCAAGCCCAAGCCTATCCTCTAGATCTTCCCAAGATCTATACGTAGCACACAAGGCCACGATTTCCCACTAAGCCACGCAAGGACTTGGACGCTCCGCACAAGGAAGCGATTTTCCCCTAAGCCGCGCAAGGACTTAGACGCCGCACGCAAGACGACGATTTCTCTACCAATACAAAATGAAAAGTATGTGAATGAAAATACAATATGAAAAGAACAACTCCCTAGAAGATCAGATCTCTGAACGGATTGTTGAAGCCTCGAGATGATCGATGATGTAGAAGCGCGCCCGATCTCGTCTTCAATCTTCAATCCTTCTTTGCACAAATGGGAGTTGAAGAGGTTCTGGAGCTCTCTGGTTCGTATGCACTCAGGAAGGGACTTGGAATTCTCAAAGCTCTGAATGCACGAACACAAGGAGGCAATTTATAGAAAATCGCTGTCGCCTGGGCGACAGTGACTGTCGGAATTTTCCGACAGCGTTAAACTGCCGCTGGAGTGGCGTCGTGCGGGCAGTTGCTGTAACCGTCGAGCTGTCGCCTGGGCGACATCGATGTCGGATTTCCGACAGTGCAAAACTGCCGATCGTGGGTGGTGTCGTGGGCATTTGTTGTAACCTCCGAGCTGTCGCCTGGGCGACATCGCTGTCGGAATTCCGACAGCTCAAAACTGACTTTCGTCGAGCTGCCGTGGAGGGAAGTAGTTGTAACTTCTCTGCTGTCGCCTGGGCGACAGCGGCTGTCGGAATTTTCCGACAGTGCAATTTTCCCACATTCAAATTTAGCTCCAGCAGAAATGTGAACATCTCATACCTGTTACCTGCACACCATTAATAAAAATAGAATCAAATACAAACGGGACTTTGTTATTATCAACCGGAGGAGTGCGAAACGCATGCTCCAACAAAATGAACTCCATGACTCAAACCCTAACCTTCAAAAGGTACGGAAAAGGTCCGCCAATAACAAATCTCGAAACCCTCAAAAGCGATCACTAATCGCTCAAAAATTAGCCAACAGTAGCACAAGTTCACATCTATGTTTAAACTCTAATCAAAGAGTCGGTCAACACAAAACAAGAAAAACTCAATTTCCCCTAAAGCCCACAAATTTCAAACTTCCACACTCATTAGTTAATAAAAACAAACCCTAACCTAATCACATTCAATTACATTCATCATAAAACCTCATAAAAACCCTCACCCTAAATTCTTCATATATAACCTCTCACATATATCCCTTCATACAAATCCAGCCAACATCTACACCAAAAACCCTAGTCATACGTCCAACCTTTGAAACCTTAGATTGCTTAACAACAACAATAATATAACCTAAATTGCAGGAGGAGGAATCTCACAGCGGGAGAAGTCGCTGAATTTACTGGAGGAAGAGGAAGTCGGAGGCCCCAACAGCACCCAGCGGTAGAGAAGCAGAAATCGGCGATGATTTGCCCAAAATCAGCAGCAGACGGGCGGCGCAATCAACCAAACAGCAGCAGGTGCTCGAGTTCTTCCAATAACTCCTACGTCAGAATCAAAGAGAGAAGAGGGGGAAATCATTGATATCGCGGGCTGGAATAAAGAAGATCGTCGGCCCTAGCAGGATCCAGCGGCAGAACTCAGTAAGAGAGTAATCGAGAAGAAGAAGAAGAAGAAGAGGAGGAGGACTTAGCGCTGTTGCCGTCGTCTAGAAGAAGGAATCGTCGAACCCTAGCGGAACGGTCAGCATCGTCGATGAGAAAGAAGAGGCGTAACCAGCCCTAGCTCGACGGACTCTCCAGGAGGCGGAAATGAAGACGTGAATGAACTATCGAGCGGCTAAATAGAATAACGGAAGCATCCACCGCCTCTTGAATCCACAGCTCTAATTCTCCAGCATGCTTATTTCCCTCTATTGGCACACCAAAATGCCTATTAGCACCCCAATTTCTTTCTTTCAATATTTCTATTAGCACACCAATTTTACTATTAACGAAGTTTCTTAATACATTTATTTCTCTATTGGCACACATTAAATTTTTTTTTGAACAAACTTATTTTATAGTTTCATCTCATTACATTTTACTATACGCACACCAACTTCATTTTATTTTAATGCGTATTGAAAATTGGGTCGTTACAGTCTGCATAGTCCTAAAATGTCATACTCTCCATACGACCTCAGATCGAGGCGCAACAAATTCCATTGCACTTGTATCGTTCATACGAGTCTAATGGGAATGATGGAAGTCAGATCGGAGTATGTTTGGCCATTATCCCATTGTAGCGGCGCACAACGATACTCAAAATGGTCGTTTTCTCTAAACGACCTCGGATCGAGGCGTAACGAATTCCGTTGCGCTTGTATCGTTCATATGAATCTAACGGAACTGATAGAAGTCAATTCGGGGTTCGTGTGGCCACTATTCATAATAAGGAGGTAGTGGCGTGCTACGACACTCAAAATGGTCGTTTTCTCCAAACGACCTCGGATCGAGGCGCAATGAATTCTGTTGCACTCGTATTGGTCATACGAGTCTAGCGGATCTGACAGAAGTCAATTCGGGATTCGTAGCACATAACTCCTCATCGGGTTATGTCTACCATTCGGGCCTACTTTTATTGGGCTCACTAGGGCCTAGTGACCCAATAAAAGTCGGGATGTTACAAAAATCATGTTCTAAAATTATTGACAGGAGGAGCACACCTAGGAGACACTAGAACTGGTGTGGCAGAGATAGTCGGTGCTCTTCGAGCCAGGAATAACTTCAATTCTTAGGGGATGTTACGTTCAGTCACTCTCGGTGAAAACCCCGCAAGCCTAACCTGAATTTCGAGGACGAAATTATTTTTTTTGTTTATTGGGATTTGTAACATCCCCCAAACAGCTAGAACCCTAAGTGGTTTTGTCATGACTAGGTCTTGACAAAACCATAGGAAGAGCCCAAGACCATGTGAATTTAGGTGAGAAGGAGAAAACCCAAGTGGTCTGCAAATAGCAATTTTCAGATACCAAGCCTAGGGTTGGACTTTAGGGCCCCACCTTGATCCTTGACCCCCACCATAGCATCCCTAACCCATTAGGGGCCTCATTGGAGCCCCAGGGACCCATTGGGGTCAACCTAAGAGGCCAATTTGACTAAAGTCATCCTTAACCCTAAATTGGTCAAACTAACTCAATTAAGGTCAATTGGCCCTCACCATGCCAAATTGACCCTGCCCCTACCCTTGTATGGGTACTAGGAACCTAATGGACCAAAAAGCCCCATCATGGAACCTCCAATTTGACCAATTTACCCTAAGTCAACCCTATCCTTATTTTGGTCAAAGTACCCTATTAAGGGGCAATTCACCCTCACCTTGCCAAATTGGCTCCACCTACACCTTCCAAACCCTTAAGGGAGGACTTTGGAGCCTAAGCCACCCACTGTGGTCAACCCAATTGGTCAATTTGACCAAAGTCAACATTATCCTAAATTTAGGTCAACATGACCTACTTTACCCAAATTGAACCCATTACACTTGAGATACACCCAATTGGTGTGGTCCACCACCTATTGGGGATTGAATGCTACTGAGTTGGCCATTCAATTTCAGAAATCGGCCAGGAGAGAGAGAGAGAGACCAATTTGGAAGAGAGAGAGAAAGAAGGGGGAATTAATGGAGGAGAAGGAGAAACCCCCCAATCTGAGCAATTAATGGCTCCATTAATCTCCCCTTGGGGAGAGGAGAAGTTTCCAGCTTCTTCCCGGCCTAATTGATGGCCAATTCTTCCCCCTAAGTGTAACCGAAATCTCCACTTATGGCCATTAATGGCAATCCGAGTAACTCCTCACCCTTAGCCTCAATCGACCCTTTTAACATCTTCAGAGGTTGGAAAGGAGTGAAACCCCCCTCTTCCCCGAAGAAATCGAGCACCAGGAGCAAGGATCGGCATGACACCAAAAGCTCCAGCACCATCAATGGCAACTCGTCAGTATTCACACCACCAAGCCCCCACATAGGTCCGATCCTCTTCTCCTCCCTTACTGCTAGATCTTTTCATATTTTGGGGCTTGATCCGTACACAATAGGGCTCGGATTGTGCTTCCGAAAGGGTACGTTTCGTACTCTTTTTCCCTCCTTTAAAAACCCGATCCGACCACCTCCGGCCGGCCAACCACCCCTATCACAGGCCACCACCTCAACGGAGGTGGTGGTGGCATTGGATGGACGGAAAGAGGTTCAGGTGGCCGGGAAATCATCCCACAAAGAAGCCCAGGTCGGGCTGTCGCGCACCGTTTATTCCTTGGGGACGATGATAGAGAGCCGTCAGATTAGTTTTATTTGTTTTCGTTTATATCATTTCATTCGTCGAACACGATTATGAGTTCGTCGAACGGAATCCTGGATTCGTCGAACGGAACTAGTTCGTCGATCGCGTTTTAGTCTTCGTCGATCTGATAGTTGAGTTCGACGAACTGATTATAGAGTTCGTCGAACGGAATTCATTTAGTCTAACACAGACTTTATTTAGTCGAACGCAGAATTATTCTGTTTTCGTCGAGCGCAGATTATATTTCGTCAAACGCAGACTTTATTTCGTCGACCGCAGATTTATTCTGTTTTCGTCGAGCGTAGATTCTATTTCATCGAACGCAGACTTTATTACGTCGAACGCAACTTATATAAGATTTTGTCGAACGCAGTTTTCAATTCGTCGAGCGCAGTAAACATTTCGTCGAACGGAGAATCCCTTATATAAATGAATGTTTATGTAATTTCTGTCACATATTTGGCTGTACCTAGATTTAATTATTAAAAATACTTAGGGCCCTCTGATGAAAAAGTGGTCAACATCAAAGTTGTAGCCCTTGGAGTCTACTGTGTTTTAAAATTGATTTCACCCCAGAAGGAGTACTGCAGTGTAACACTCTGCCAGTACGAATAGTATAACAGTAGGTCCGGTCGGGACCCCACGCCATACAAACCACACTAGCTAGGAGTTAAAAGGTGATAAACAGAAAGAACTACAACAGAGTATACTAAACACAAGCGGAAGCATAATGATTTAACATTTCATTTAGAACTGTCCACTATCATAGGAATGAAAGCATGAAATAGGGTTACGGCCTTAGGGCCTTACATTCACCAATGTACAAAACTCAGAAAATACTTCGGCACGCAGGCCGGCAATACATGAGAAAGCAGAAAAAAAAGAAGGCTGGCCTTCAAGGGCCAACTCGGCAATAGGGCCATCGCCCGCTATTTCCCACTAGTCTCACCTGCACCTGCATAGGAACATTCCACCGAGCGGTGGCAAACAAGGTAACGGTCAGCACAGCTTACCAAATTATAACGACCCCACCCCTTTCCCGGGGTGGCGGAGCTTCTACCCTGCAAGCAAGCCATACTAGCACAAGTACTAATATAAAGAAAGTGCAACTACACAAGGTGAGGTTTCAAGCACAATCAATCTTCTAGGTTGAGCATCAAAAAGGAGGGAACCTAGGTATGCACATGATGTTGGTTGGGTTCACCCGAAGGTTCCCCACAACCGCCTAAACAACCGCATGAGGCTAACAACATCAATTCCACAAAACACTCCACCGTAAGGGCCATCGCCTCAGGTGGGGAAAAGATCTTTTGGTCGGTCTAGGTAAATCACCTTCCACGACCTCTCCCATGATCACACGGCTTCCATGAGGTAGGGACATCTTACCGATCTGCATGGAAACGGGTTCAGTTTGGCTTTGCCCGTGCTCTAATCATCGCGATCTATCGCACGACGCGGGTACGGCTTCACCTCGGCCCGTAAGGGTTTAGCACTTGTTAGTGCTACACAAAATATAAGTTACAACACCCAAGCCTTCACGAGGACTTAGGCTTTACACGTAACCAATAAGGAGGTACAAGACCACTCCTCAACAATTCTAGTGGTGAAAGTTTGCATTCAACCACTCGCAAAGCATGGAGCTTTCGTTAGGATCTTCACAAGATGCCTACGCTTAAATCCCGCAATACTATCGCATATATCACAGAGACATTCTCCGGCACGCATTCTAGGCTTAACCTAAATGCAACGTCGCAAATCAAGCATCACCAATTCGGGCTCACGGCCACGAATAGGCTTCACACACAATGCCTAAATCCGCACGAGTACCAGATTTTCTACATGCAAAAAATGCCGGGGACGGACACAATCTACCCGGAGTTCCGAAGAACTTGAGGAAATCCTACACTTCACCCATTTGGTGAAAGGGATTCCTCATGCTAGTATAGAGAAATGAAAGAGAGGACAATTGACAAGTCCAAATATCGGGAGGAAGAATCGTTACCCTAGAAGCGTTCTTCTTAGCCATGGATCTGAGATTTCACACGGAGGGAAAGGATCGCACCGGGCTGCACTCTCCAGATCTGGAAACGGCTCGCGAAATGGAGCTCCGGAGCTCCGTCAATGGCGGGATCTCCTCTTCTTCTTCCTTGCCTCCTTCTTCTTTCTCTAGCCTAGGAGAGAGAAGAGCCTTGATATTATGAGGATAGAACCCCTCTCAAAAGCCCTAATACCCTCCAGCCATTCATCACAGCCGTTGGATCAAATTCCAAGAATTTTGAACGGCCGGATCATCTTCTCCGTTCATTTTCGCAGAGCAGAATAAACAGTGCGCACGTTCACAGGCGCACGTTCACAGGCGCACGGTCACTGGTCGTGCGCGAAGAACCTCTGATCGTGCGCGTAGCTTTGCAGCCGACCATATTTCCTCTCAATTAACGCACGATCATGCGCACGATCACTGGTCGTGCGCGAAGAAGAGACCACTGGTCGTGCGCGAGGAGCAGGTAGGGAAAATTCAGCCTACTTCGAGCGCCGCACTACCATTCTGCCTACTTCGACAAACTATGATTTTTGGGGTGTTACATGCAGCTCCCTGTAGAGTCAAGATGGTGGGACTGGTCCCTAGGGTTGGGCAGTCACTATTTCCTTCATATATTTTTATAGGTAGATTCTATGGTCTTGATATTTAAAACCTAGACTAGTTATATACACCCACACAACATACTAAAATATGGGTTTTTAGGAGAACCTTTTTCTAAGGTTTTTGAGATAATTTCATAAATCATATATTAATTAATTAGTGGGTCAAATGACCTCCAATGCCCTCCAAATTTTGGTGGGTGCTCCTTAGGGTTAAGTTGTGACCTTGGTAAAAATCTCAGCCCAATTGGGACTGTTTTGATTGAGTAATTTGTAAACCCAAGTTAGGACAAATAGGGTCAAAGTTAGGGTATGGTGTTTATCTTGGGATGTTGTGGCCAGAACTCATCACCATGAGTTGAAGCCTTGGCCACTAGATTAGGATCACCTAAAACACCCCCATGAGTGAGTTGGGGTGGTGTGGAGGTGGATATGCCCTAGGATCCTAGATTTACCCCTTGGGGGTGCATGCAGAGCTTTGTGAAGGGCATGTGGTCAAAAGCTATAGAATGGTCATGAAACTTGGTGGATAAGTTCATAGGGTGTAAATAAGCCCTAGGTAATTTTATAAGAATTTTAGGAGAAATTATTCCCTTTGAGATAGGTCATAACCCCTTTAGGGAAATTCCTTATAAGAGAAATTTACATACTTAAATGGCCTTGGATGATGATGAAACTTTGGTAGTGTCTTTGTTATCATGATATACACCTTTGGTAATTTTTGTGTATTTAATTGAATGATTTAACCAGTACTTCATTCACAAGGCATTTATTTTGTCTTAGGCTTAAGAAAAACAATTGAGCGTCTAATACTCTTTGTTAAATTGTGAAAATTGGTGATAGGACATTTCAGAGCATTATGAAACTCTGTGATTCTTTATATAATTTTTGGAGACTTAAATCAGTAGGCTACTTCACAACTTATCTTATTTGAGGTTTTCTTAAAGTATTTATTTAAGTGAGAAAATTATTTTCATAAATCCTAAAACTTAGTCAGTAGACTTTTCTGATGAATACAAGAGCTTGGTATTTTCCCATAATTTTGGTGTAGATATTTTTGGTGGTTCCTTCATAAATCTACAAGTTTGGATAGATGACAAATAATAAAAATAGAGGACAATTTCTTACTGTAAAAATATGATATGTTGTATTTGCTGTTATTTAGTCATCATAGATTTATCATAATTTTTGGAGAGCTATATTATAAGAATTCCTTATACTTCATGTTCATTTTCATACTTGGCAAATGTTTGGAGAAATTAAAATAAATACTAAATAATTAAGGAAAAATATGATTCTCTGGATTTAGTCTTATAACATCATGATAGACCCCAAGTAATTATCTTGAGTCAGTTGGATGAATATTTGGAGTACCTCTAATTACAAGCTTCATATAGTTAGTTTGATCTGCGTTTAGTAAAACTGTAGAACTTGGGTAACTAGTGGCCTACTAAGTGAGAATGGCTTGTAGTTGGTGTACATGGCCAGGATGAAGAGATTTAGGTCACCAAAAAGGAGTTATGTATTAAGAGTGCTTGGTGAGTTAAGGGTAAGGTAGTGCTTGGGATTGACGAAGGATCGTCTTTTCCCTAGCGTGTCATAAAGCACTTAGGTTTAACTCAAGTGAAATGATAAGAGGGGTGTTCTTATGGGTAGATACCAACAACACTAAGTGTCTTGAGAAAGGGAACTTTGGGGTGTCATCCCATTATAGTTCTTAGTACCGTAGCGAGCCCCTTACAGGGTAATCCTCGGGAGGTCCAAGATTAACCATAAGTCGTAGGAGTAGGAATTTGTTATACAAGATTAACTTAATAATACTCTCACCCACACCCCGTTATCACGGGAATATTAGTTAGTTTGGTCTTACGAGTGGTAGGCTCAGTGGTTGTAGCAGTAAACTAATTAGTCTGGTGAGCTTGTGACTCAGTAAGGTTTGTTGGTACGGACGGGTTGGTTCGGCGAGACGGTGGCTCGGAAGGTTATGGTCACGGGTTGGATAGCCCGAGGAGCTTATGGCTCGGAGATAGATAGTAGAACATGTTTGCGTGTGCACGAAGGTGGTGGGTCTTCGGTATTGGAGGGTCGTTCACACCGACGTCAATACGTTGACTCGGCAAGTGTGGAATTTGCACTTAGCCATAAAAGTCTGGTGGTCCAGCCAATAAGAGTACGCACATGCTCCGCAGTTTTGCGTTGAGGTGTACGATAGGTCTAGGTTAGGTAGTGTGAATACCAACCTAGAAGTGGGCGAGGCCCAACCCACCACTTCCGTTTGCCACTACGAGAGTATCCTGGGAGTCTTGCTAGCTCCAAAAAGGGGGAACTAAAGGTCTGTGCGCATAGAGTCGAAGTGTGTGAGTTGCACTTGTATGAACATAGCATAAACTACATACCTTGCATGTCATAGCATAAACATTGCATTTCAACCCCTACCCTATCGTATAAGTCGTTTATGGGACTTCTTATACGATAGACCATGCTAAACAACCCCTTGGTCTATAGGTTTGTATGGGCATTCCTATAAATCAATGGTTACTTTTCTATTATTATTGTCTTTACTTACTGCACTTTACTTACTCTTTACCTGCTCTTACTATGGTTTATTAACTGCTTCGATTATGTATATATATACTTGAGTAGTGGTAGAACTCTTCCTGTAGATCATGCCCCGTCATCTGCTTTTTGATTATACCCCTTGTTGTTCTCCGCTTCATCCTTCCCGCTCGGTGCCTGGGAGTCACCGGGGGAGGGGTGGGGGATTGGCTTAGTCTTTTTGACTAACGGTCGGTGGACCATATCATTTTAGGGGATCGAGGAGATGCAACAACACCAGAGGTCGGTGCAGACGAAGGCGGACAAGTCTAGTACAGGAGCACCAGTCACAGGATCAGAGAGTGATTAGTAGTTAGCTTCCGCGAGTGATCTTGTAGTGAGGTTATGATGTACTGGGCATGAGCCCTTCTTCTTATTATTGTTATCTTTGTATTCAGTTAATATAATGTGGACATTTATATTTATATATAGCATGTGATTATGGACTTGGATTTATATTTGTTCAAGTATTCTTTTCTTCTTTGTGATCGATCTGGCCGGCAGAATCGGTGCTTTGTAGTGGCGACCTTCCTGTGCGAGGGTGTCACCGTAAAGCGGCGGTTCTGGGCATAAGACCCGGGTTTTTGTAGCGAAAAAAATGGGGTCTTACATGTCCCCTCTTTCTTCTTGACAAACCACACCAGTGCTCCCCACGGTGTTGTACTTGGCCGAATAAATTTTTTATCTATTAACTCCTGCAACTGATATTTTAATTCTACGAGTTCTTTTGGCGCCATACGATACAGTGTCTTTGCAACCGGTCTCACTCCTTCTAATTGAATTTCAAACTCGACTTCTAGTTCTGGAGGAAGTCCCGACAATTCTTCCAGAAATAGTTCCCGGAACTCACATACTAGGGCACAGTCGTAATGCCATTCTTTTCTGTAGTAGTTCCCTTAACCAGCACCAACATAACATTACATCCTTTTCTGATTTTCTTGGATGCCTTCAACTCTGAAATTATCAATTTAGATACCTCGTTTAGCCCTCAAAACACAATAATCTGTTGATATGCACACGTCACTATGACTTCCTTCCGTTTGCAGTGAATGATCACTTCATGCTGGACTAGCCAGTCCATGCCCAAAATAAGATCGAACTCGGTTAGTGGTAAAACCGCTGAATCTACCGTAAAACTTTTATCGCTCAATTCAAAGGAAATAATCGCCCGTTGTTGTGTGGAAATTAACTGATTATTTGGCAGGGTAACGTAAAGAGCTTCTTGTATAACATAGGGCTTTACCGATATTGCATTTAATATAATAGTTGATATAAACGAATGGCTGGCAACAATATCAAATAAAACTCAAATTAAATGTCCACTTGAATAGATCATACCGGTCACCACAGTGTCATCTGTTGTAGCCTCCTGCTGAATGAGGTTGAAAACCCGAGGCTGAACGCGACGTTGTTCCCCTGCAACACCTACTGGAAATGATGATGAAGCAAGAAATTCATTCTCCTTTTCCACACCCATCTGATAAACCTTATGATTTGGAGGACCTGGAATTCTCCTCGCGCTGCTTTCCCCTTCTTTCTGTTTTGGACACTCCCACTGACGATGCCCAGGCTGACGACAGACATAACATACATTACTGCCCACCAAACACTGTCCCTTATGAGCTTTTCCACACTTTCCACATTTCTGCTCCTATCCCTGAGGCGGCCTCTAAGGCTGCATCACGCTACTCTCTGTCGGGCGAGATCGCTTCCCACACTCACCAGATTTCTACGACGTACTTGGCTTTGCTGAGGACTGCTTGCTTGGTGTCCGATGAGACCTCTTTTTCCCGAATTCTCTTCTCTTTTGAACCTTTTCTGCATCAATCTCCATCAAACGCGCTTTCTGCACCAGGGCTCCATATTCCCTGATCTCCAATGGAATCAAAATTGATTGGATGTTATCTCGTAAGCCGTCTTGAAATCTTCTACACCTTTCCTTCTCATTTGGCACGAAGGCCTCCGCATAAAATGCTAAATTAGCGAACTCCGTCTCATACTCCAGCACTGATCGGGGACCCTGTACCAGTCGTAAGAACTTGTCCTGTAGTAATTTCTTCTCCGACTCAGGTACGAACCACACTGTAAACTCATGCACAAAGATAGTCCAGGAAATACTTACTTGGCCTCGACCCGCCAACCGTCCTCGAACATTTAACCACCACCGCTTTGCCTCCCCTTCCAGAAGAAACGTGGCCAAATCCACTTTTCGCTCGTCTGGACAAAGCATCACTTCAAAGATCCTCTCAACGCGCGAAATCCAATCCTCTGTCTCTAATGGGGACAAGCCACCTCAGAAAGCTGGCGGCTTCAGCTCCAGGAATTGCTTCAGATCTATATCCAGATGTCTTTGCTGCACTGGTACGACTGTCTCTGCGGAAGGTCCAGCTGGAGGGACATCTCGTGCCATCTTAATTGCATCCGCCAACATACAAGCAATATCCGTCAACTGAGGTTGTTGTTCCACTTGCAGACACATTGGCTGCTCCACCGATAAATGCTCCTGCTGCGGATGTTCCTGATGTGCAGACTCACCACTTCCAGACATTGCATCCTGGACAATCCTCTAAGGATCCTTAACACCAAAACGAGAAACAATTAATTGTCATAATGATACTCTATATCACTACCTAACAACGTCGTAACATCCTACTGTAGACCGTGTGACACATATACATACTCATTGCGGCCAGATTTGATGAAACCTGGCTCTGATACCACTAAATTGTAACGGCCCGCAGACCGCCACAACCAACAGTCATATCATATCATACTTTCATTAAGCCATGCACGCACCAATAATTAACATAAAGTGTTTCCAACATATACTCACAATGAGTATGTATATCATGTACTTGGCCACAGAGTTACTTATACTATTACATGCTTATACATAATAATATCTAACTAACGATACATAGATGTTATCAAACAAAAAGGAACTTCTACATATGGTGTTATAACAAAAGTAAAGATTAAGCACAACTATTATGGTACTCAACAGCTTTTCATAACTTTAATGCTGACTTGCATGCGATTTCCCTTTACCTGAAAATTTAGTATTTGAAAACGTTAGTCTTTAGTAAAGACTAAGCGAGATGTTATTTCTTTAACCTGCTATACATTTAAACATGTAAGAAATATATATAACATTATGTATAAAAATATATATAAGCAGGTAACATGGGAGTAACATGTTTGTAGCAACAATATTTTTCAGAATTATAACATCAATTCTATGATAAATTTAAACAGTGGTATAAAAGACTCATTGTGTGCATGTACAATAATAATAAACATGTGCATTTATAAAGTAGGATAAAAACCCATATAGTAATTGTTGAAACCGTCAACCGGTCTCTGAGTTCGGACCCACAGGGGGGTGTAGACCATGTTTACTTCTCCCTCACTAAACTCTCCGGACCGAGGATGGAAAACCTAGAACAGACCCAAGGCTATAGCGATGAGGTCCCGCCACACACCCGGAAGATCTCAGAGAGCTTCCCCTCCCAAACCAAAGCTCAGTCGGGCACCTTGGATGGCACTAGCAACCAACTCCTAAACTAGCCTGGAGGAGAGAGCTCCAAAAAAATCTGATCTCCTCCAAGGTGCCCTTAAGGGTCTATTTATAGATTCTCTAGGCTGGTCTGCAAATAGCATGAATCCGCCTTTTGGTTTTACTAGTCGCACCCAAAATTGGTCTGCTAACAGCCTAACTCCGCTGTTCCGAAGGGCTATTGGCATCCCACAAGGGGTATCTAGGTAATTTCCCCCTGAAGCCTTCTGGGTGAGTGGTCTGCGAAGGCACCACTCGCCAGGCTCCTTGCCCGTCGCATTCCACCAGGCGAGTGGTTCGTGAGGGCACCACTCGCCAGGCACTCGGCTCGCATGGCGGGTGAGCTCTTGGCTGCCAGCTCCCGCCCGTCTGCATTGATACCACGCGAGTGACCCGTGAGTGGGGCCTCACTCGCCTAACAGCTCCTAGACCCATATTCTGCCCTTGACCCCCGGGGCCTTGGGGGCCCACTCGGCGAATATGGGGTTGTACACAATCTCCGCTCTTTGCGAGCGAGTCCTACGCTCGGAAAGAAAAGTCCAAGCCCATATATTCGGCGAGTGCCTTGCTGACCTGGAGGGAATCTTTTTGGTGGGGCCCTCCATTCTGCTATAAATACATCCTCGGCTGCTGCCTTCGGAGCGTTCATCCTTCAATCTCTGTTTCTCTTTTTCCCCTTGGAGTTCTCGCCATGTCGTTTATGAGGCCGACGCCGAGACCGCTTTTGTAGGGTATGATGGACCATCTCGCTGTTGCACAGGGGGAGACCGCTCCCAGGACCACCCGATACGCCCCTCTGACTCTTGTCAACGAGGGATCCTTCAAAACCCTACCGGCTGAAGAAGGCCAAGGTGGTCCGGCGAGACCTATCGGCGAGGGAGTCCGCGTCGGAGACTCCCCCTCTTCCTAACATCCCTCCGGTCAATACTACTGAGGTAATGCAACCTACCTCATCTTTAGAGCTGACCTTGATGACGTGATATCTTAGCCACTTTAACCACTCACAGAACCTGCAGACGTCTGGAGGTCCCCCTGAGACCAACCAGGCGACTGCCCATCTTCCCCCGCCTGCACCCGGGAGCGTTCCACCGGCCCAGGATCCCTTCCTACTAGCTATTCCTGGCGAGATCCTGCCTGCGCCCGGTAAGCTCCTCACCGCCTTCTCGCCTGCCTTTTACCTTTCACTCTTTTCCTGACCCTGTGTTTCTGTAGCTCCCACCTTTGGGACCACGGGGTTACCTCCACCTTTGCGCAAATCCCCTGCCCCCGAGACCACCGTCAACTCCCCCGCTCTAAGTGAGAACGTTCAGTGGATAAGGGTCTCGATAACAACTCTCCCGCTGCGGAGTTGGGCACCACCTCGGGTGTCGCCGACCAGGTCCATCGCCCTGGGAAGGGGAAATCACTCCACTCTCCCAGCCAACCATTCGCAGGGCAGGCCGAGACCTCTCGCCAATCCCCCGTTGAGCCTTATGTACCTAGTTAGTTGCTCTCTCATTAGAGTCAAGATTGGTATGACCGCGAAAAGACTAACTTTTGCTCTCGCATGCTACCGCCTGATCCCACCGGTGGATATCCAAGGGGAGGAGGGGCTGATCTCGCCACCTCCCTCTCCCTGCAACGTCTCAGATTTTCTCGGCGACCACGAAGACGCCAGGGGCCTGAAGGAGCGGATGACGGAGCTCTTCGGCAAGCTGATCTGGATGCAGCGGGACCTGGTCAATCAGACGGAGGAGCACCGGGCGGCGTTTGAGCGCTGAATAAGTGTCTTCGAGCGAGATTACACGCATCTTATCGGGGAGATGGAGCGCCAGGGGGGAGGGTGTGAGGAGACTTCTCCCGGTAGGCATATTGCGCGGGTTAGGGACCAGATGCGCTTGGTCCACCAAGTGCTCACTGTGGTAAGCGCGTATCATTACCCGTGCGTGCCTCCAAGGACAGGAAGGCGAGGTCGGGGTCGATGGCAATGGATACAATATTAAGCCTACCGGCCCTCGCCCCCTGTGTTCTCCCGCACCCTTGTAATTTCTTGTTTTGCTCGCGCATCGGACCAAGATGAGACCTTATGTGTCTCGCAAATCATTTCTGTAATATTTATTGTTGTCTTTTGCGAATGCTTTCTTTGCGAGTGCTTTATTAGTGTCATGCTTTTTGTTGAATGCGCCCGAGGGGCCTAACACAACTCTTTCACCCTCTATTGGCGGCTGGGCATAGATGGGCTGGCGCGAATCCCGAGGCATCAGAATAGCGCGGCCGCTATCCGCACCCCACGCGTAAGGAATTTCCTCTATTTTCCCTTTTTTCTATAAATAGTCGGTCCAACCACCGCCTTTATTACGCTTCCAATTCTCTCTCTCTTCTTGGTCTCGCTATACCACTCGCCCTTATCTCAAGATTCTTGCGAGACCTCCCCACCCCTCAGCGATGCCGAAAGAGGCCGATGGCAGGGCCAACTGCGCCCAAGCTTTCGACAACCGGGATTTCGAGACCTGTGATCTCTACGAAGAAGATTTTACCCAGGCCATCGCTGACTACGTTCTGCCGAGGTTCGTTGCGCGCCGCCCGGGGAACCAAGATCGCATCAACCAGTTCTCGCTTGACACTCTCGCGATCCCCCTAGAACACTTTGAGGTAGGACTCCGCCTCCCGTTGTGGCCAGAGGTGCGCCAGACCCTACGCTATTTCAGAGTCATTCCCGCACAACTTAATCCCAACTCCATTGCAATGTTGGTGGCATTCGCCTGCTACCTACGCGAGGAGAGGATCGATTTCTTGCTCCCAGTCTTCCGCAAACTCTTCAACTTCAGGGACACCCACAGAGGGGCGTTTTTCTCCGGGCAGTCCCCTCTCAACGTGACCGGCACGACGAATAAGAACCATGACTGGGTTTGGCGGTTCATCTTCGTCACCGAGAAGTTTGGCAACGTGCCTCTCGCGCCCCTTCAGGAGGACGAGTTAACCTTCCTCCCTCCCGCTCTCAGGGGTTATGAAGCCAAGCTCCACGCCTTCATCTTAAAGCACGAGATGGATGTCGTGCATCTGCGGAAGCACGTTGGCTCGCTACCGCCGGTTTCGGCGGGAGAGGGTAAGCTAAAGAATATTTCGACCCTATCTCCCGCTCCTTCTTCTCACGCTTCCACCCTAACCTATCCTTCTTGAAACAGGTGTTTGAAGCCTTCCCCTCCACCCGCCAAACGCGATCGTGTAGGTCGCTCCAGCCGATCCTCTTGCTCTCGCGCGATCCGCAGCCGCGGCTTGCCGCGAGGATCCACCTCCCACAAAGTCCAGTGGGCAGAAGCAGAAGCGGAAGCCCGATACGGCCCCCAGCTCTTCCGCCAAGCGGGCGAAACCTTCTTCAACAGTGAAGGGAAAAGCGGTGGCAGACTAGACCCCCAGCTTGAGCGCTCTCGCGACGAAGGCCCTGGCGGTCCAGCCCGTCGTTGAACCGGCGGGACCCTCCTCGGGGCCGGTGTCGAGAGGTCACCGAAAAACATCCCTCTCGGCGAGAGGTATGCGGATGTGGCGGCGGTCCTCTGATTCACTGGGACCAGCGGGCCAACCGGATCTCTCTCTCGACCCTTCTTCCATCTTGGAGGGAGAAGGAGACCACCAGCGGCGACGCTTATGGTCTTTGCTATGCGCTCTACAGCCGTGAGGGCGCATCTATTTATGACGCCGAGTCTACCCAAACTCTTGCGCATGAGGCGGCGTGAGCCATGATGCGTGCTCATGAGTGGACCCATATGTCCTCTCGTCGCAGCATGACCCTCGCTCGGAACATCGTCGAGGTCGAGAAGTCCCGCGTCGACGTCTCTGCCGAGCTTCTGGCCACGAAGCAGCAACTGGAGACGGCCGAGACACTCCTCGCTAGCCACCCAGAATGAGAGTTGAGCACGTTCTCATACCGAGACCTAAGCTTTCAATCCTTTTTCTTTCGCCATGCTAACTGACTTTTCTTTTGCAGGACATAGCCAATTATGATGCCCTGCTCGTGCGGTTTCACATTCTTGAAGAGCGAAACAAGGAGCTGGAGGCCGAGAACAAAAGGATGTGAGAATCCGCCGTGCGGCCACCTCCCGCGGAGAGGAAAATCCGACATCATTACTCCAATGTTGAGTTCGAAGGGTTGATGCAGCGATCGGCCCAGGGAGCAGCGAAGCACGCGCTGGATGTGCTGCGGAGGGCCGGGCTTTTAAAGGAAGAGGGCGAGAGGATTCTCGCCCATCATGTCCTTCCCGAGCTCTTCGCCCCGGTGGACGGTCTCAGGGATATCACGGATCTCAGGCGAGAGCTTGACGACGGTCAATCTCCGGGTGAAGGCATCGGGCATTCCAGTGAGGAGGCTGATGAGCCCTGAAGACCCTTTTTTTTTATGTAACACGAGACTCCTGTAATTCCTTTTCTACGCTGAAATGAAATAGAATGTTTTGCCCCCTGTGACTTGTCTTATATCTTCCTTGTATATCTCGTTATTATTAGCCGATAGCTCGTATGTTCGCACGCTATTATTCTTGCTTTCGCACTCGCTCCGACCCCTTTAGAACTTGAGTGATTTTATTGATTTCTATCGGGAGTGTTGCTGCGCAGAGATCCCATTCAACATTGATAACCTATCGCAACCCCTGGGGCCGGCCAGCGTTTCTGATGTGCACTCGCCGTACGGGTATCTTTCTTGAGTAATCGCCGACGAGTGTCCCTTAGGATGGGCACCACTCGCCGACCCCATGCTGAGACTTACTCTGTTAATTCTTCGCATTGGATCTCTCTTTCGTGCCTCGTCTTCCCCATAGGTCGCCACCGAGAGAGCCTACGACCCTGCCAGCTAGGTGAGAGCTTGGTCAGCGGGTCTGCTCGTGGCCAACCTTTGAATCTTTAGAACCTACCACCGAGTGAGCCTACGGCCCTGCCAGCTAGGTGAGAGCCTGGTTAGCGGGTCTGCTCGGGGCCAACTTTTGAAGACCTTAGAACTTGCCACTGAGTGAGCCTACGGTCCTGCCAGTTAGGTAAGAGCCTGGTCAGCGGGTCTGCTCGGGGCCAACCTTTGAAGACCTTAGAATCTGCCACCGAGTGAGCCTACGGCCCTGCCAGCTAGGTGAGAGCCTGGTCAGCGGGTCTGTTCGGGGCCAACCTTTGAAGACCTTAGAACCTGCCACCGAGTGAGCCTACGACCCTGCCAGCTAGGTGAGAGCCTGGTCAGCGGGTCTGCTTGGGGCCAACCTTTGAAGACCTTAAAACCTACCACCGAGTGAGCCTACGACCTTGCCAGCTAAGTGAGAGCCTGGTCAGCGGGTCTGCTCGGCGCCAACCTTTGAAGACCTTAGAACCTACCACCGAGTGAGCCTACGACCCTGCCAGCTAGGTGAGAGCCTAGTCAGCGGGTCTGCTCGGGGCCAACCTTTGAAGACCTTAGAACCTGTCACCGAGTGAGCCTATAGCCTTGCCAGCTAGGTGAGAGTCTGGTCGGCGAGTCTGCTCGGGGCCAACCTTTGAAGACCTTAGAACCTGCCACCGAGTGAGCCTACGACCCTGCCAGCTAGGTGAGAGCCTAGTCAGCGGGTCTGCTCAGGGCCAACCTTTGAAGACCTTAGAACCTGGCACCGAGTGAGCATACGACCCTGGTAGCTAGGTGAGAGCCTCGTCAGCGGGTCTGCTCGGGGCCAACCTTTGAAGACCTTAGAACCTGCCACCGAGTGAGCCTACGACCCTGTCAGCTAGGTGAGAGTTTGGTCAGTGGGTCTACTCGGGGCCAACCTTTGAAGACTGAAAGTGGAGGTTAGATCTTAAATTAACTCTAGAGGGGGGGGGGGGGGGGGGGGGGGGTGAATAGAGTATTAAAACTTTTCCCTTAGTTTTATAGAGGAATTAAATTAGTGATATATATATATAAAGTAAGTGATTTATAAAAACTGAATAAAGAAATCAGCACAGCACAAGCAACACAGAAATTCACAGGCACAGAGACACAAGGATTTTTACAGTAGTTCCCCAATAAACCTGGGTACGTCTACTCTTCTACCACACTTGGTAGGATCCACTAGGTTTTTGATCAAGTGCCCTATCACCAAGGGGGTTTTGATCAGGTGTCCACACACCACAGAGCTTTTGATCAGGTGCTCAAAACCAATAGGATTTTTTGATCAGGTATCTTGCCACCAATGGGTAAAATTTTGAAGGGAGTCTTAACCCTGTACAAGAGGGGATAGAAAGGAGTTTATGAAGTTCTTCTCTGTCAATATGCTAAGAGAAGACTCTAGTGGATGTTGATGTAAAAAAGGCTTCCTCTGTCTGATATGAAATTATTTGACAGTAGATTGGCTAGAAGCTTTCTTTTGAATGAATGATCTTCCTATGTAGCTGATTAAACTGAGAGAACAAGTTCTTCAGTTTATTGTTGCTCTTTTGAAGATCCAAGCTTGTAGCAGAGACTGGGAGAGTATTGTTAAAGATGTTCTCAGAAAATGAATGCTGCTAAAGGAAGAAGAAGATCTGTGTGCTTTTTGTTCTTCTTGCTCTTCCTGTATTTCTCTCCTTTTCTTTTTCTGTGTACAGTTGTATGTAATATGTTCTGTATATTTTTTCTTCTTTTCGAGAAGACTGAGGATGATAATCTTGTGTATCTTCTTCCTTATTCTCTTCTGAAAAAATCTCTGACAGATATTAAATGCAAATCCCTTATATTAAGGAATGTGATATTCTGAAGGGATATTTTGAAACTACAAATCTGCTGCACCGTTTATCTTTTTCCTTTTCCATGGATATGTACTTTTCCAAGAAATGTCAACGGCTATAATCTTTAAATAATAAAGGAAATATATTATCCTTACTTATCTGGTAGAAAGAGCCGTTGCTGAAGTCGATCTGAGATCAGAGAATAAATAATATAATCTTCTGAAATGAATTTCCTGTAGAGATATTTTGGTCGATCTCAACAAATTTCGCCGACCTGAGCATCTGATAAAGATTCGTCAAACGCAGACTGGAGTTCGTCGAACGGAAGGATTCATCGACTGCTGAGCCTGGATAGATTCGTCGACTGCTGAGCTTGAGCAAAATCGTCGACCGTTGAGCTGAGCAAATTTCGTCGACCGCTGAGACGGGATTGTCGACCGCTGAGACGAGATCGTCGACCACTGAGACGGTTGGATTTTGTCTACCGATGAAACGAGATCTGTTCGTCGACCGCTGAAACAATCTGTTCGTCGAACGCAGAGAGCATGATGTTCGTCGAACGTAGAGAGCAGTTCATCGAACGCAGTATGGAGTTCGTCGAACGCAGAATCTGAATGAATTCTTGAGTTCTAACAGCCTAAACTCTTTGTAACACCCCAAAAATCGTAGTTCAGCGAGGTAGGCGGAGTGGTAATGCTGCGCTCGGGATAGGCTAAAAATTCCACAACAGTTCTCTGCGCACGACCATTGTCCTCTTCGCGCACGACCAGTGATCGTGCGCCAGTGATCGTGCGTATCTCGCAAGGAATTGGAGTTCTGTCTCGGCTTATCGCACGACCATTCTCCTCTTCGCGAACGACCAGTGATCGTGCGCCTGTGATCGTGCGCCCTGTTTATTTCTGTTCCGCGAAAACGTGCGGGGATGACGATCCGACCGATCAAATATTTCGGGATTTGATCCAGCGGCTGAGATGTTTCGCTGGGGGGCTTTAGGGCTTGGATGAGGGGTTATTCCCTCATATTTTCAAGTCCTTTCTCTCTCTTAGGTTGGAGAAAGGAGAAGGGGGCAAGGAGGAAGAAGAGGGGAGATCCGCCATTGTTGGAGCTTCGGAGCTCCGATCGCCGATCCGAGACCGGCAACGCGTAGAGGGCGTCAGGGCGCTTCTTCTTCACCGTTGGTTTGCAAGCTTCTCATGGCTAGGAGGTGATCTCAAAAGGTAACGATATTTCTCCTCCCGGTCTTTAGGATGCGTGCTTGGCATCCCTTTATTTTCTGCATTTTGGCACCGGATCCGTCGAGTGAGAGGGATCCGGGTCGTCTTGGTTCAAAAGGAACCATCGGGTTGATTGAGTCCGTCCCCGACATGATTTGCACTAGAGATCCGCTCCGTTAGCGGATTAGGCATTGTGGGTGAAGCCGGATTTGTGGCCGTTGGTCCGATTCGGTGATGTTGATTTACGCGCATTTTAGGGGTTTTGTTAGAAATCCGATTACGGCGAACTCGTCGTTGTGATGCCCTTGTAGCTTTGTGTGGTAACAAACGTTGGGTTTAGGGCGGAGAAATAGTGTGCGGAATATGGGGCTTGTGATGCCTAGTGTTGTGCGAAGGCGCGATTGGTCTTTGTGGTCGGCTGGCTATCCCGTGAAGACTGAGATTCACGTGTGGAGAGTGTCCCGGCAAGATTAGTCCCTTCGATTGTTGACTGACGAGAATGTCTGTGCTACGGATGAGTCCGTTGACGGTCGCCAGGCGAGGCAATCGGTGGACGTTGTCCCGAGAGTAAGTCCAGGGCCTTGGGACGTTTTGGCTAGCCAGAATTCTTAGTATCGGTCTTGGTGTGTTGTTGGCGGCCCGAGCGTGTGAGCTGTTAGACAAGCCCGATGGCATGGTGAGCAGGCGAGGTGGGTCTCAGCGAGAGCTCTTGGCCTTGGGTTATGATACCCTTGCGGGGAAATGAGGAGTACCTTTATGTTTGTGATGTGATGATGATGTGTGATGATGTGATAGATTCATACGCTTTAGGGTGCCTTGGGTGAAACCCGGGTTTGCATTCATTTTGCATTGATAGGCCCATTTTATTATCTGCTCAACATAGAAACGTGGATGTTGTATGTGACACTCATACCTATTTTTATGTTGTTTCCGTTTATATACATTTGCATACGAAGTGCTGACTTGCAGGGTGAAGTAGTTCCCCGGGGTCCGCTAGGACGGCCGGGAGGAGGGATGTTGTTACACCGTTTGTGGTCAGCCATAGCTGACCCTCGTTTACCGCTCTTTGTGATTTGGTTGCAGGGCAAGAATCGCAGGCTGGACCCAGCGCGCCGGCCAAAAAGGCCTAAAGCCTCATGAAGTGTTTACCTTGTCTTCATGCACTTTTATTATTACATTTTGTTGTAACCGGCTTGCATGCCGAGGTAGTTTAGGTAAAACTATTATCTGTCGCCTTTTGTTGGGACGTTCTTTTGTGTTGAATGTTTGGTGATTTGGACTGTGGTTTTGTATGGCCTTAAGGCCAGTTGGACTCCTATATAGTATGGACAATCTCTGTGTTTCATGTTTGTTTCCGCTGTGTTGTCTGAGTTTTGAGAATGGGTAGTCAATATCATCTTTTAATACTGAAGCTGTGGCGGTTATATGCCGTGGGGTCCCGGCCGGACCCATGTTATATGATCATTGCAGGGGAGGTGTTACAATTTGGTATCAGAGCTAGGTTGTAGTATTCTTGCGAGGTCTAGTGTTTTTGGATCGCGTAAGAGATTGTCCACATAGGAGTATTGTGCGGGATCATGAGTATCCCTGCGTTCGAGTCTTGCGTTTAGATCCTGATGAGCTTTTATTTTTCCTTGCTTATGCTAGGACGTTGGCGACGATGCGGGGACGTCGAGGAGGCAAGAGGAGCCTTCGGGGAGCAGTGCTACTGCTCCAGGCCTCGTGAATGTGGGCATGTCCCCGGCTGATTTCTGTCGCATGCTAGCGGAGGCAATGGTAGCGGCTCAAGCTGGAGCGATGCCACGGGTTACTACGCCGGTAGTGCAAGTTGCGACTCCTGTTACTCCGGCGGCTACGCCGGATACACCGGAGGTCGAAGTAAGGCAAACAGAGCCTTTAGCGGAGAGAGCTATTCCGATGGGTGATCGATTCATGAAGTATTTCTTGAGTTTCCACCCTCCGACATTCAAGGGAGTGGGCACTCCAACGGATGCCGAGGATTGGCTTTCGAGGATCCAGGAGCTCTTGAAGGCAGCTGAGACCCCAGCTGAGAGGCAGTCTCACTTTGCGAGCTTCATGTTAGAGGGCGATGCGAAGTTGTGGTGGGTGAACCATAACGGTCGACATTTTGTTGGGCATGTTCCGTCCATGGAGGAGTTCGGAAACGCTTTCCTAAAGCGTTACATTCCGGCTTCAACAAGGTTAGCACTGCAGCGGCAATTTCTGCATTTGGTGCAGCGGGAGAAGACAGTGGATGAATATCTGCAAGAGTTCACTCGGTTGGGTCGTTATGCGGGTACGACTATGGCAGATGATGAAGAGAGAGATAACCTCTTTTATCAAGGGTTGAGGGAAAATTTAAGGCAACCACTCATAGCCTTGAAGAATGCCGGATTCAATGAGTTGGTCGAAGCCGCTCGCACGCTGGAGAGCGACTTGGAGCGAACTCAACGGCGAAAGGGTGTTGCGGCAAGGCAGGGAGAAGGAAAGCCTTCTCAGTCTCAGCCCCAGTGGAAGTCCGAGGGCAACCGATGGAAGAAGAAGCCCCGTCCTAATAGGCCTGGGGAGAGAAGTGGCGCACCTTCGGGAGATTTCCATTCCAAAGGTCCGGTTACTTGTTACCAGTGTGGCAAGGTGGGTCACATTAGCCGTTTTTGTACCGAGGGCGGAGCTGGGCCAGAGCCGAGACAAGAACAATCGGTGCGTTCGGGTCCCAGTGTTGCAGAGAAGGGGAAAGCGGCGGAGTCGAGTGCTTCGCGGTTCCCTCCAGTGCAGCCTAGAGCCTAAAATCTTGGGCAACAGGAGGCGATACGTCAACCCGATGTGGTGACAAGTACGAAAGGTTTATGTTTCGTTTGTTACTATAATGTAGGTTGCGGCCTTTCATGTTGTCTTGCACGTGGTTAGGTTTCGTGCTAGTTTCGGGCTACCCCTCTCGAGTGTTGTTCGACACGGTGGCGTCACACTCTTTTCTTGCAGAAAGTTTTATCCGGAAGATTGGTGCTGAGTCCGTAGTGGCAGAAGTGGAGCTGAGTGTGCGTATGCGGAATGGGTCGTTCATGACTACCATGAGGAAGGGACGCATTGTGATGCAAATTGGCGATTGTGATTTCGTGTTGGTAGCAGCGATTCTGCCACTAGCCGAATTCGATGTTATCTTGGGAATGGACTGGCTTGCGGAGCAGCGAGCTAGTATCGACTGCCAGTTGAAGGTGGTAACCCTGAAAGGTGAAGGTAGAGCAGAGGCCAAGTTTGAAGGCCTAAGCGGAGTGGCTTGCTCCCTGATTTCCGATATGCAAATGAGGCGTGCGGTAAACCAAGGAGGCGAGGCGTTCTTAGCTTTGTTGGAGACTCACTCCACAAAGTTGGCTATTAGAGAAGTTCCGGTGGTGAAAGAATTTGAGGATGTATTCCCCGAGGAGCTTCCGGGAGCACCTCCTCAGCGTGAAATTGATTTCTCGATAGAGTTGGTACCGGGTGCGAGGCCGGTGTCGCGTCCTCCGTTTAGGATGGCACCGAAGGAACTGGCCGAGTTAAAGGTTCAGTTGCAGGAGTTGTTAGAGCAAGGGTACATTAGGCCCAGTTCTTCGCCGTGGAGCACGCCGGTCTTGTTTGTGAAGAAGAAAGACGGAAGTATGCGGTTGTGTATCGATTATCGTGAATTGAATAAATTGACCGTTAAGAATAAATATCCGATCCCCCGAATCGATGATTTGTTCGACCAGTTAGTGGGGTCAGTGGTGTACTCCAAGTTGGATTTGAAATCGGGGTACTACCAGCTGAAGATTCGAGAAGAGGACGTTGCCAAGACAGCGTTTGGGACTCGGTATGGACACTACGAGTTTTCGGTGATGCCGTTCGGACTGACGAACGCGCCATCTGTGTTCATGGATTTGATGAACAGGGTTTTTCGCCCGTTCTTAGATTCGTTCGTGGTGGTGTTTATTGATGACATTTTGGTGTATTCAAAATTGGAGGCAGAGCATGAGTCTCACTTGAGGCAAGTATTGCAGACTCTAAGGGAGAATCAGCTTTATGCTAAGTTCTCAAAATGCGAGTTTTGGATCGAGAAGGTGGCTTTCTTGGGTCACGTAATTAGTGGAGATGGGGTGGCGGTAGATCCAGCGAAGATTGAAGCCATTAGAGATTGGCCTGTCTTGAGAACCGTGGCGGAAGTCCGGAGTTTCCTTGGACTAGCCGGCTATTACAGAAGGTTCGTGGAGAACTTTTCGCGGATGGCGTTGCCCCTCACCACTCTCACTCGCAAGGACCAGAGGTTCGCATGGACACCAGAGTGTGCCCGTGCATTTGAGAATCTGAAGGAAAGGTTGATGTCCGCTCCAATCCTTAGTCTTCCTAGTGGGACGGAAGGATTTCAGATTTTCAGCGACGCGTCAGGTTGCGGGTTGGGTTGCGTGCTGGTGCAGCACGGCAAGGTGATCGCTTATGGGTCAAGGCAGTTAAAGGCTCATGAGAAGAACTATCCCGTCCACGATCTGGAGTTGGCGGCGGTAATCTTTGCGCTAAAGTTGTGGCGGCACTACGTTTATGGTGCGAAGGTGGAGATCTTCACAGATCACAAAATCTTGAGGTATCTTCTAGACCAAAAGGACCTGAATATGCGCCAGCGTAGGTGGGTCGAGTTCCTTGGGGACTACGACGTGGAGATTCAATATACGCCGGGTAAAGCTAACGTGGTGGCGGATGCTTTGAGTAGGAAGTACTCCGGGCAAGGTAATTGGATGGAGGCGCATAACGAGCGTTTGATTCGAGACTTGGAGTCTCTTGACATTTCTTGTGTGGCTAGAGGTGAGTCTAGCATAGCTCGTTTGAACTGGATTGAAATGCAGTGTGATATAACGGATCGAATCCGAGAGGCGACCAGTGCGGACGAGGAGTGCCAACGGTTGGTGTTGGAGGCTCAGCAAAGCGAAGGCACTGCTTTGGAGATGGTTGGTGGAATTCTGTGGAGAGACGGAAGGATCTGTGTTCCGCGCTTCGGCAAGCTTCGAGAGGAGTTGATGTTTGAAGCTCACTTTACGAAGTACTCCGTTCATCCAGGAAGTACGAAGATGTACGCGGATTTGAAGAAATCTTTTTGGTGGCCTGGGATGAAGCGGGATGTAGCCGAGTACGTGAGCCGATGTCAGACTTATGCCTTGGTGAAGGCTGAGTGCCAAAGGTTCGGTGGGTTCTTGAAGCCTCTTCCCATCCCCGAATGGAAGTTCGATGACATCTCCATGGATTTTGTACATGGTTTGCCTCGATCGCAGCAGGGTAACGATGCGATTTGGGTGATAGTGGATCGCCTGACGAAGGTGGCCCACTTCATTCCGAATAAGAAGGGCGATGGCGTGGAGAAGCTCGTGGAGCTTTATGTTCGAAACATTATGCGGTTGCACGGGATTCCGAAGAGCATCGTTAGTGATCGCGATGGGCGATTCACCTCGAAGGACTGGAAATTAGTGCAGAAAAGTCTAGGCACGAAGCTCAAGTTTAGTACCGCGTTCCATCTGCAGACCGATGGTCAGACGGAGCGAACGAACCGTACGTTGGAAGACATGTTGAGGATGTGTGCTCTCGACTTTGGCAAAGGTTGGGAAGACCACCTTTTCATGGTGGAGTTTGCCTATAATAATAGCTTCCAGGCGAGTATCAAGATGGCGCCATACGAAGCTTTGTATGGAAGGAAGTGTCGAACGCCGATGTCTTGGGCAGAGGTGGGAGACACTAAGATTTTGGGAAAGCAAGTGGTGGAAGATGCTTGCGAGATTGTGCAGACGATCCAGGAGCGCATGAAGGTTGCTCAGGATCGACAAGCGAAGTATTTTAATGCGCGTCACAGAAATGTGGAGTTCGCAGTGGGCGACATGGTCTACTTGAAGATCAAGCCGTTCAAGGGTGTTTCGCGGGTGCGGCGACTCAAGAAGTTGAGTCCGAGATATTTGGGTCTGTTCGAGGTTACGGAGCGTATAGGCGAAACAGCCTATCGTTTGGCGTTATCCGCAGAGCTGAGTGGATTACATGACGTTTTCCATGTCTCCGTGCTGAGGAAAGCTTTGGTAGAGCCGAGCGTCGTGGTCGAAGCGGCAGCGGTGCCGGTGATGGAGGACTTGGGGGCGAGGGTTCGCCCGGTGTGCGTGGAGGATTCAGAAGTCCGGCAGTTGCGTAACAAGCAAGTCAAACTTGTAAAGGTGTGATGGGACAACTGCGGGTGAGACGAATTCTCTTGGGAGCGTGAGCAAGCGATGCGGGAGGATTTCCCGGAACTTTTCGCTCCAGGTATGCGTTATGAATTTCCTGTTTAAATTCTGAAATTTCGAGGACAAAATTCTTTTAAGGGGGGTGGAGTTGTAACACACCAAAAATCGTAGTTCAGCGAGGTAGGCGGAGTGGTAATGCTGCGCTCGGGATAGGCTAAAAATTCCACAACAGTTCTCTGCGCACGACCTTTGTCCTCTTCGCGCACGACCAATGATCGTGCGCCAGTGATCGTGCGTATCTCGCAAGGAATCGGAGTTCTGTCTCGGCTTATCGCACGACCATTCTCCTCTTCGCGCACGACCAGTGATCGTGCGCCTGTGATCATGCGCCCTGTTTATTTCTGTTCCGTGAAAACGTGCGGGGATGACGATCCGACCGATCAAATATTTCGGGATTTGATCCAGCGGCTGAGATGTTTCGCTGGGGGGCTTTAGGGCTTGGATGAGGGGTTATTCCCTCATATTTTCAAGTCCTTTCTCTCTCTTAGGTTGGAGAAAGGAGAAGGGGGCAAGGAGGAAGAAGAGGGGAGATCCGCCATTGTTGGAGCTTCGGAGCTCCGATCGCCGATCCGAGACCGGCAACGCGTAGAGGGCGTCAGGGCGCTTCTTCTTCACCGTTGGTTTGCAAGCTTCTCATGGCTAGGAGGAGATCTCAAAAGGTAACGACATTTCTCCTCCCGGTCTTTAGGATGCGTGCTTGGCATCCCTTTATTTTCTGCATTTTGGCACCGGATCCGTCGAGTGAGAGGGATCCGGGTCGTCTTGGTTCAAAAGGAACCATCGGGTTGATTGAGTCCGTCCCCGACATGATTTGCACTAGAGATCCGCTCCGTTAGCGGATTAGGCATTGTGGGTGAAGCCGGATTTGTGGCCGTTGGTCCGATTCGGTGATGTTGATTTACGCGCATTTTAGGGGTTTTGTTAGAAATCCGATTACGGCGAACTCGTCGTTGTGATGCCCTTGTAGCTTCGTGTGGTAACGAACGTTGGGTTTAGGGCGGAGAAATAATGTGCGGAATATGGGGCTTATGATGCCTAGTGTTGTGCGAAGGCGCGATTGGTCTTTGTGGTCGGCTGGCTATCCCGTGAAGACTGAGGTTCACGTGTGGAGGGTGTCCCAGCAAGATTAGTCCCTTCGATTGTTGACTGACGAGAATGTCTGTGCTACGGATGAGTCCGTTGACGGTCGCCAGGCGAGGCAATCGGTAGACGTTGTCCCGAGAGTAAGTCCAGGGCCTTGGGACATTTTGGCTAGCCAGAATTCTTAGTATCGGTCTTGGTGTGTTGTTGGCGGCCCGAGCGTGTGAGCTATTAGACAAGCCCGATGGCATGGTGAGCCAGGCGAGGTGGGTCTCAGCGAGAGCTCTTGGCCTTGGGTTATGATGCCCTTGCGGGGAAATGAGGAGTACCCTTGTGTTTGTGATGTGATGATGATGTGTGATGATGTGATAGATTCATACGCTTTAGGGTGCCTTGGGTGAAACCCGGGTTTGCATTCATTTTGCATTGATAGGCCCCTTTTATTATCTGCTCAACATAGAAACGTGGATGCTGTATGTGACACTCATACCTGTTTTTATGTTGTTTCCGTTTATGTACATTTGCATACGAAGTGCTGACTTGCAGGGTGAAGTAGTTCCCCGGGGTCCGCTAGGACGGCCGGGAGGAGGGATGTTGTTACACCGTTTGTGGTCAGCCATAGCTGACCCTCGTTTACCGCTCTTTGTGATTTGGTTGCAGGGCAAGAATCGCAGGCTGGACCCAGCGCGCCAGCCAAAAAGGCCTAAAGCCTCATGAAGTGTTTACCTTGTCTTCATGCACTTTTATTATTACATTTTGTTGTAACCGGCTTGCATGCCGAGGTAGTTTAGGTAAAAATATTATCTGTCCCCTTTTGTTGGGACGTTCTTTTGTGTTGAATGTTTGGTGATTTGGACTGTGGTTTTGTATGGCCTTAAGGCCAGTTGGACTCCTATGTAGTATGGACAATCTCTGTGTTTCATGTTTGTTTCCGCTGTGTTGTCTGAGTTTTGAGAATGAGTAGTCAATATCATCTTTTAATACTGAAGCTGTGGCGGTTATATGCCGTGGGGTCCCGGCCGGACCCATGTTATATGATCATTGTAGGGGAGGTGTTACACTCTTGACCCATAAACTATACATTGGGGTCAACTTGATCCTAGTCAACAGATAGTGATCCTAGCCCAAATCAGTAATAGGGTTGTTCCAACAATCTCCCCCTATTTGGGTTAGGACACTATTTGACAAACATTAAAACAAACAAAAACGACAGAGCATATATATATCTGATATATTTTAAATATTTCATCAAATATAAAATAAATAATACTCTGAGCTTTGAAACATTTTAATGAAAATAAAACTGATAGAGATACACAATCAGAACCTTTGATTTTCTCTGAATTCTTTCTTTCTGAATTCTTGAATTCTGATCTTTTTTGAACTGAGTTCTTGCTTTCTGACTTGATTGTCTGAACTGTATCTTTATATTATGAATTTGATATCTGCTCTAACTTCTATATCAAAAGCTGTATTTTGAATTTGCTGTATATGAAGCTTGTTCATAAATCATCTTGCCCTTTCTGAAAGCATCTCCCCCTGAGAGTATCTCCCCCTGAGACTGGAGGTTCTTTAGATTTCTTCCCTTGCCTAGTTCATAGAAGATCTCCCCCTGAGCAACTGCATCAAATGGAGCTTGTTCATAGAACTGCAAGCATGCTTCTTCAATAGCTTTTCTTCTTGAAGCTTGAGCAACTCCCCCTGTCAAAAGGAAAGTATCTCCCCCTGACAAACAGGAGCTTCTTCAATACATCTCCCCCTGCCTAGTTTCAGGAAAACCTGGAGCTAGGCCCCTAGAAGAAGGGACTTGAGGAGGTTGGGAAGGATGCAAGATTGGCATTGCTATTGTTCCTGCAAAATGAAATAGAGATCAAGCGCAAAGGGATCTAGAAAGAGAAGCAATTCTGTAGGCATTTATATAATCAGAAAAACTTAGTTTGATATTGAAGGGAATGAGGGGATAAATAGAAGATTTAATTATTATCAGATTGAATCTCCATCTATCATTCCTAGCTGATATATAAAGAAAATATGTTTCTTTTCATCCAAGGGTTTGGTGAAAATATCAGCTCTTTGCAAATCAGTAGAGATGAATTGTAGGCAAATTTTATTTTTATCCACATTATCCCTAAGGAAGTGGTGCCTAATTTCTATGTGTTTAGTCCTACTATGGAGAACGGGATTTTGTGTTATAGATATTGCACTAGTATTGTCATAAAATATAATTGAATTATTTAAGTTGACACCATAGTCTAGGAGCTGATTTTGTATCCACAATATCTGTGAGAAGCAACTGACTGCAGCTATG
The DNA here is from genome assembly GCA_033032865.1 of Dactylorhiza incarnata. NCBI lineage: Eukaryota > Viridiplantae > Streptophyta > Magnoliopsida > Asparagales > Orchidaceae > Dactylorhiza > Dactylorhiza incarnata. The sequence continues at coordinate 8,198,970 of JAWHQI010000094.1, read as the reverse complement.
TATTCAGCTTCAGCTGTTGATGTAGACACATATGTTTGTTTCTTACAAAACCAAGACACAAGCCTATCACCAAGAAACTGGCAAGTTCCTGATGTGCTTTTCCTGTCTACTCTGCATCCAGCATAATCTGAATCTGAGAATCCAGTTAATTCAAATTCAGATGCTGTTGGATACCAAAGTCCTACATTAGGGTAACCCTTTATATATCTCAAAATTCTTTTTAATAAAATTAGATGAGATTCTTTGGGGTTAACTTGAAACCTAGCACAAATACAAGTAGCAAACATTGTATCAGGCCTACTTGCAGTTAAATAAAGTAATGAGCCAACAATTGCTCTATATACTTTCTGATCAACAGGTTTCTTTGATTCATCAGTATCAACAACAGCATTAGAGGGCATGGGTGTTTTCATGGTGGAAGAATCAGACATACCAAATCTTTTCACTAATTCCTTAGCATACTTAGATTGGGATATGAAGATTCCATTTGGAGTTTGCTTCACTTGAAGACCAAGGAAGTATGATAGTTCACCATACTACTCATTTCAAATTTAGATTGCATTAGATTAGAGAATCTTTTGCATAAATTTGAATCAGTAGAGCCAAAGATAATGTCATCTACATATATTTGAACTAGTAGAGTTTGATTTTTATGTATCCTGAAAAATAAGGTTTTATCAACTATGCCTCTATAGAATTTATTCTCTAAAAGAAAACTAGCTAAGGTCTCATACCATGCTCTGGGAGCTTGTTTAAGACCATAGAGAGCTTTATTAAGCTTAAATACAAAAGAGGAGTGAGTTGGAGAGATGAAACCTGGTGGTTGTTCCACATATACTTCTTCTTTGATTTCTCCATTCAAAAATGCACTCTTTACATCCATTTGATAAACTTTGAACTTCTTGTATGCAGCAAATGCAAGGAAGATCCTGATTGCTTCTAACCTTGCAACTGGTGCAAAAGTCTGATCATAATCTATTCCTTCTTCCTGTGAGTATCCTGTAGGGATTGAGGTTCAATCTGAGAGAGAAAACAAGTGTGCATCAGATTCTGATTAGCTTGATGCCTTGTTTGGATACCAGTTGATATGTCTCCAATTATTTGAGATCTGGGGTGATCTTTAATATTGACATAATCAACAGGCATACTGGGATCAGCATTATTTGTAATTAATTCCTCTTGTGAAATGTTACTTAATGCTTCCTTTTCAGGTACAGTTTCACTGATTTCTTCATCACTTTCTTCACTATCCTGCTGCAAAGGATTTAGAGATCCTTCCTTCTGTAGAGATAATTGATCTAGCTGCTCATAGAGTGTAGGTACCTGCAGGTTTTCTTTGGTAGAAGAATTCTTCTCCTTGTAAAACATGTTAGTTTCATCAAAGGAAACATGCATAGATTCTTCAATTTTAAGAGTGGATTTGTTAAATATCCTATGTGTTTTGTTGATTAATGAATAGCCTAAGAAAATTCCTTCTTCAGATTTTGGTTCAAATTTTCTAAGGTATTTTTTGTCATTATTGTAAACAAAACATTTACAACCAAATGTTTTAAAATAGTTAACTTTAGGTTTCTTCCCTTTAAGTAACTCATAGGGAGTCTTACCCTTAAGTTTGTGTATCAAACTCCTATTCAACACATAATTTGCTGTGCTAACAGCCTCTGCCCAAAAAGATAGGGGCAGATTAGCATCTGCATGTAATGTTGTTGCTGATTCAATTAGGGTTCTATTTTTCCTTTCAACTACGTACCCCATTTTGTTGAGGAGTTCTAGGAGCTGAGAAGCAATGCCTGATACCTTCCTTCTCACAGAATTCTTGCATGAGAAGAGACTCAAACTCAGTGCCATGATCACTTCTGATCAATGTAACTACAGTAGAGTACTCAATCTGTATGCTCTTAAGAAAGTCTGTAAGAACTTTAAAGTTATCTGACTTTTCTCTCAAAAAGAACACCCAAGTGAATCTAGAGAAGTCATCTACAATAACTAGAGTGTACGACTTCCCTCCTAAACTCTTTGTTGATACAGGTCCAAAAAGGTCCATATGTAGCAAATATAAGATTCTAGGTGAATCACCTTTAGATAATGATTTAAAACTATTTTTAGTTTGCTTGCCTAGTTGACATGCCCTACAAAGACCTTCTTTCTTGTATGAACCTGATGGTAATCCTCTAACAAGATTGTCCTTAGATAATTTAGCAATGGTCCTAAGATTTACATGTCCTAATCTCTTATGCCAAAGTTCACTAGGTTTGCTTAATTGATTAAATAAACAGATTTCTGATTTTGATGAGTTGAAATTTACTAAATAGATATTTCCTTGCCTAATACATGATAAAACAGAAATATTATCAGAAGAATTAATAAGACATTTTGATTTATTAAAAGTTACCTGATACCCTTCATCTCATAATTGGCTTATGTTGATGAGGTTGTGCTTCAGTCCTTTGACATAAGCTACCTCTTTGAAGGTGACTTCTCCAACCTTGACTTTTCCATATCCTTTTGTTTGTCCACAGTTGGAGTCTCCAAATATTACTTTTGGTCCAAGCTTTGCCTTGTAGTTGTTCAGATTGGCCTTATTTCCTGTCATATGCTTTGAGCATCCACTGTCCAAGTACCATTGTTCTTTTATTCTTGGATAGCTGTGTGCCTGTAATAACAGAAAAACAATCTATTTGTTCCTAACCCAGACTACCTTGGGTCTTTTTGAATTTCCACAAAAATCAGAAATAAAAGACGTTTCAGGTTGGTCCTTATAACCTTGTGGATGATATCTCCTTGGAGGTATTATCCATTCAATGAAAGGATTGATAGTATGTGAAGAATAAGAATTGTTCAGATTTGTTGTATATTTTCTGTTCGACGAACTGGGCTGAGTTCGTCGATCGTCGTTCGACGAATGAATGAGATTTCGCCGAGCGTCGTTCATATAATGACTATACTGAAAATCTGTCTTCAGAGTTCGTCGAGCTCCGTTCGACGAATTCTGCTGAATTCTATTATTCTTAACAGCCTTACTTGAAATGTTTTTATTTACATCTACAACCTCTTTGCTCTTAACAGAGATGAATTTTATAGGTGTAGATAATATGCTCTTCTTAATCAGATGTGGCTCACATGATGAAGCACCCAAGCCCAGTTTGCTATTAAGTCTAACATTAACAGTGCTTGTAATGTCCATCAGTTTGATGCTTCTCCCATTTAAGGATTCTTCAAATTTCTTGGCCTCAAAAAGTTTATTCTCAATGAGAATAATTTGTTCTCTAGAGGCAGCCAAATCTTTCTTAAGATTAGCATTTTCTTCACTTATTTGATTCATTTCAGCAAGCTTATTTCTGAGAGAGATTATTTACTTCTCAGATTTGAGTAAGTCTAAGCAAAGAACCTTGAATTCATCTTTGAATTCAACTGAAGTAAAATCAAAATTAGATATTACCTGATCTGCATCATTGTCAGCTTCAGCTTCTGATTCTTCTTCTTCTGAGTTGTTTGCTGAGGCATTGATAGCCACATGCAGAAGTTCTTCTCTTCTTCATCATCAGAAGAGCTGGATGAAGAAGCACCTGCCGACTCACTGCTTGAGTCATAAATTGCCATCAGGCACTGATCATTCTCCTTTGATTCTTCTTCATCATCAGAAGAACTTGATGAAGATTCTGATTCAGTTTCACTCCAAGTTTCTGCTACAAACCCTCTTCCCTTGTGTTTGTGCTTGTGGGAGGAAGGTTTGTTGGAGTGTCTTCTTTCCTTTTTTTCAATTCTTTTCTCATTCTTCTGATTTTCTGGACAATCTGGCAGAATATGTCCAGGTTTCCTGCAGCCATAACAAACAATATCTTTAGAATTTGACTTGTCATACCTTGGCTTTTCCATTGATCTGGAGTCCTTCTTTCTGAAATCCTTCTTGGCCATTGATAATGCGTAATTTGACTTAAATTACTTAAGCAAAAATATTAAATTTTGATATAAATTATATATATTTTCTCTAAATAATATTTAATTTTGCTTATAAATTGGTTTTATATAATTTTTCACTAATGTTTCGTTATTCTGCAGGCCTGGGGGTAATTTTTGTACGTCTCGAAGTGAAAGCCCGCTGCTGAATTGTATTGATGTTGCGCGCATGTTTGATGGAGATTTTTGCTAGAGTCGTCACATTACTCGAGACGCGTCCGTGCATGTGCAGCCCGCCGCGCCATATTTGATGCCGCCCGCCATCTTCGCCAACTCCGCAAGCTCATGCCGCACAAGTCCAAGCTGCACGCAACGCCATCGCTGTCACCTTTGCATGTCGCCGCCACCTTTGCATTTCGCCACCCCCTTATATCATTTCCATGCACGTGAACGTATTCTCCCATGCAATATTATTTCTTCACCCATGCATGCATTATTTCATTATCATCATTCCATGTACGTAGCCGGTTAATTTCCTTCTACCCACACAAATTATTCACGATTATTATTATGTCATGCCATCAACTTATTATTAATAGCCATGCATGCATTTCATTAATCCTATGCCATATTAACTTCTCATATTATATATTATTATTATATGAAATCGGTTTCATTTCTCCATATGTAACTAGTTTTATTATCATTTCATGCATGCACTATCATTATTCCACTACCATATAACCGAATATTTTAATATAACTTATTATTATAATTGCAAACATTCAGTTCTCTCTCCATCAATGCAACCACTTCCTCTCCTCCATTTAACCTTATTATTATTATTATTATTATTATTGTCATCTATTTTAACTAAATCAAATGCAACCATTAATCACATTCTCCCCAATTAAATACATCCATTTCAATTCCATTTATGGCTAACCTCCAACGCCACTTTCACTTTAATATTGCTGCCACCTATTTTCTTTTATTTCCTCCATATAATATTGCTTTCTATATTTATTAAATACCTCCCCTCTCCATTTGATTCTTATGACCGTACCTCTTCCTCTTCAAATACTACCACCTCCTTTTTACACCCATTTGATTGCTATGGCCCACCATATTTCACTCTTCATTTTTAATACCGACAATTAATGTTGATGCTCCCAATTCCTCCCCCCATATTCATCTTCCTTTGCAATTCGTGAGCCTCACTCGAACTCCTTCATTCATCTCCCCTCTTGAATGCTAATTCATGCCAACCCTTCACATTCTCCTTCATTCATCCTCTCATTTCTCTATAAATAGAGGCCTAAGCTCTTTATATGGTCTCTCTCATGCTCTCTTCCCCTGCCCGTTTGGGCAGTTCTATCTTATTTTTATGTAGCTTTTTATTTCGTAAGTTCTCTTTTCTGTTTATGCAATGTAATTTTATTTCATGTATTTCTTTCTAATTATGAAATGATAATTTAGTTTATTTTCCAGCAATGCCTCTTTTTCATTTCATGCCATTTTCTTTTATGTATTTTTATTTAGTAGTTAATTTTTTTAGATCTTGTTCGTTGCAAGCTTTGGAATAAAATCAATATTTCTCTTTATGATCGTTCTTTTCTACCTTCGATTTATTCGTGATTTATATCGGGTTCATATGTCGATGTGTGGAATTTCGTATCTGATTCCGTATTCTAGTTAGTCGAGTGGCTCATGCGTACGAATTGATCGCTCACGAATAAAAAGATTTGATCGCAACCCTCGAGAGAGGATGACGAAAATCTTCTGGATAGGAGTCAAATCCTATAGCGGGATTCATCTCGTTAAAGCGAGTTTTAGGGGTTTCGATTGTAGAATGAGAGTTCGGTCGATCAACCTAATCTCAGGTGGGCGTATTCCTCGAGAGAGGTGCATTCATAAATCGGGAATCTCCACGGTCAAGGATTGGATTAGACGATTATAAATTATTATGTTTTATTTCATTTCAAGGGTTGTTCCGATCAGGTTAGTTCTTTTTTATTTCGGATTTTCGTTCCTCTTGTAATTTCTCTTAAAATTTCCTTTCGATAAAATAATAGTTGTTTTCTCGAAGTAGAAGTACTCGACAGACCCGAGTTTTAATACGACCTTGATATTCTTTATATCCTATGCTATATTTCGATAGGTACACTTGCCTTAATCGAGTATAGATTGGAGAACACAAATTTTTCTTATCAGCCATCTTGTAGAACCTTTTGGCTAGAAGGTTCATGAACTCCTCATCTCTTGGAGTTTTTTCTTCTTCTTCAGCTGCTTTGAAAGCTATGTTCTTTTCTCTCTTTATTGTTGGAGATGAAGTTGATTGTTCAGCTTCCCTGGATTTGATGAGCTGCACATAGGATTTGAACTTGCCCAATAATGTCTCAGTAGTAATCTCATTGAGGCTTCTGGCTTCCTTGATTGGCCAGATCCTAGAGTCCCATGTGCTGGGGAAGCACATTAGGATCTTGTCATTGATCTCAGTGATAGAGATCACTTTGTCCAGAGATTTCAGCTCATTAATTATGTGTAAGACCCCCCTCCCGCACCAGGAGAGTTCCCGGATCTTATGCCCAGAACCGCCGCCTCACGATGACGCTAACACACGAGTTAGCCGCCTCCGCAAGACGCTGATCCTGCCGGCAGGAACGATCAACTAGGCCAACAAGAATAAGAAGAAAAATAAATAAACAAGTCCACAACCACACACAACTGTATAAATATATCCAAATGAAAACTGTCCATCAATGAGTACAATAAATGAAAGAGTAAAAGGGCTTATGCCCTGTACATATCCAAAGTAGAACAAAATCTCACTATCTCATTCTACATCTATGCGGAAGCTAAACAGACTCTCAAATCTTCAAACACCTGTCTTGTAGTAGAAGTACTGCGCGGCTTCTGCTCCCAGGTCCTGCCATCATGTCCTGACTGGTCGTACATGTGCTCAGCTCCTTGAACACCTACGGTCACAACCGACCGTTAGTCATAAAGACTAAGCCGATTTTGTGCCCGTCTCCCCCCCTGACTCCTAGGCACCGAGCGGGAGGAAGAAGCGGAGGACAACAACGTGGAGTAAACAAAAGCAGGTGACAAGCGGGTACTACCAACCTAGCAGTAATATCAATAGCTAACAACATGTATATAAAAGCATTTACATCTAGCAATTATATCAATAGCTAACAACATGTATATATATACATCAAGCACCTTTATAGCAAATCTATCATAATAAATCAAGGGGCTACAAAGAAACCGAGTAATATATAAACGAGGGTCAAAGTGAGTATACACACGCAGTTATAAAATAGTCTAAGCAGCTAGAAAAGTAAACCAGAGTAGTTATAAAGATAACAAGAGCAAGTAAAGAAACAACTAGAGCAGCTATGAAAGTAACCTTAACTTATGTGTATACACACACAAACACATAAGCTAAGGGATCTGGCAAGAAGTAAACTCATCGTATAAAAGAGCCCATACTAATTTATACACTGAGGTCTCTGTTTTATGCAAGTATGCTATTGTACAACCCTTATTCTCCGAGGATGGGACCCACTCAAGGCCACGTAGGCAGAGGTCAAAGTCAAAGAGGCAGACAAATCAGCCAGCAGGAGCCAAAGAAGGCTTGGCGAGTATTGGCTAAATACTCGCCCGAGGGGCGACTATGGTCAAAGGTACGTGCTGAGTATCTCGTATGTCGCCCCAAGTGTCCGGCAAGCCACAGAAGACCTGCGCGAGTATTGGCCCGGCTTGTGCGAGCAGCAACTAATACTCGCCAGATGGGCGACTATGGTCGGAGATACATGCCGAGAATCCCGTATGTCGCCAGGTTAGGGCTGGGCTATAACCCCCCCCCCCCCCCCCCCCCCTACCCCTTGGTTGCCTATAAATAGGACCCCAGGGGTACTTGGATTGGCATCTGTGCTTGAGCTTCTGGATCCCGATTTCCGAATTCTCGAGCCCGTCACCCCTGCTTGCTAGCCAAGCCGGTGCCTTCCTCGTACCCTGCTCGGCCATTCTTGGTTGTGGAGGGGAAGACTCCTTTGAGCTTCCGGGTACGTGGTGGGACCTCCCTGCCGCAGTATCTGGGGTCCTGTTATTGTTGCTCTCCTAGCTTCCTCATAGTCGCCAGCTTGTCCATCTCGTCAGACAGCTGGGCAAGTAGCCTCCGGCTGCAAAGGTCCGAATTTTGAGGTCAGGATTTTCCTGGCGTCAACACTTTGGTGCGGTGAGCGTGGATCGCAGCCAGAGGGAGAAAACCTAGTAGGAAGACAAGATGGTCGTAGAAGGCGACCACGAGGACATGGTCGTCAACTCGTCAGGAATTGGCAGGTTCATGACGATGGAAGTTTTTGAAGCATTCGCCCAGCGCATGGAAGGGGCTATGCGAGCAGTGCTCCAGCAGGGTGCGGAGGTCACGGCGACCTCACCTAATCGCCCGGTATGGACCGAGGGCGAGGAGCGCACCCAGCGCGCAGGTAAGGAGCACGTCGATCCGGAGCCCGAGCGACCAAGGAGGTCGCAGCCCTTCCCGCAATCCTCGCAAGGAATTCGCTTCTGCGAGGTGGAAGAATAGGCGAGATACCAGGATACTCGGCCTTATGGCGAGTATGGTCATGATACTCGCCAGCTTGAAGACCGTCGTCCAGCGAGTGGGAGGAGCCCATTCTGTGAAGACATCCTTGCCGCGCCCGTGCCGGAAGGATTCAGGGATCCTGTGTTGAAATACTACACCGGTAGGGATGACCCTGTTCGTCACATCCAGTGGTTTGAGGATATTATCTCTATCCGAACCATGTCGGATGCGTTCAAGTGCCGGTTGCTCGCCATCACTTTTACGGGGAAAGCCAGGGACTGGTTCCACCAGTTGCCTCTGGGCTCGATCTACTGCTTCGAAGATCTGTGCCGTGGAGTAACAACCCGGTTCGCCACGGCCCAGAAGCTGAAGAAGGAGGCGACAGCTCTGTTCCTTGTGACCCAGAGGCCGGATGAGCTGTTGGGGGCCTATATCGAGCGATTCCAGGAGGAGGTGCTGCATATCGAGGAGGTGGATCGCACCATCCTGCAGCTGGCCTTGACGTTCGGGATAGGGCAAGGCCTTTTCAAGCTGGAGCTCGGCAGGAACCCTCCCTACTCCTACGACAACCTCATCGTGAGGGCCAACAAGTTCGTTCAGGGAGAGGCTTCCAACCGGGACTTCTTGGCCAAGCTAGCGGAGATGACCAAGGCAGAAGAGGAAGGGAGGGAGAAGGTCCCAGAGAAGAGGAAGAGGGAAGAGCCCCCGAGGGTAGAGAGAAAGAAGCCAGAGCGGAGAGAAGAGAGGAGAAGGGAGGAGCCAAGCAGGAACGACGAGAGGCGACTCGTCGTGGCTCCGGAGCATCGAGAAGAGGAGAGGCGCTATCAGGTTCCGGACAACCGGCCGCCATGTAGTCCGGCTGTACGACACCAGCGTCAGGATCAGAGAGGGAGATCCCCCGAGAGGAGGCCTTACCACCAGCAGGGAAGACGAGAGAGAAGTAGAGATGAAGCCATGATGGTTGCCAGGCCTGGGTATCATCAGGGCAAGAAGAAGAAGAAGAAGCAGCCAAGAAAGGAACAGATGGAAGAGGTTCCGCTCTACTGCGACTTCCACCAGGCGGAGGGTCATGCCATGATGGCCTGCCCAGCTTTTTGGGAGGCCAGAAGGAAGCTAGCCGCAGGGGAAGCCGGAGGGGAGCAGCGGAGGATTGAGGCCCCTGCCGAGCCGCAGGCAGGGCAGGTTGCCGTCGTTCGAAGGAGGAACGAGGATCGCGTCAACCACGGAGGCCGTGGAGAGCTTGGCCAAGGGAGTCGAAGGGGAGGAGGAGTTGGAGTGATCCATGGGGGAGCCGGGCTGGGAGCTTCCCGAAAGGGGAGCCTCCATCAGATCTAACGTCGGAGCGTCGCTTCAACCTCGCAAGCCCCGCCCTCATTGGAGGAGATCACCTTCTCCGAAGAGGACATGCTAGGGAATGAGAATCCCTTCCATGATGCCCTCGTCATCCAGGCCGCAGTGGAAGACTTCACCGTTGATCGAATTCTGGTCGATAACGGTAGCTCCGTGAACGTCATCTTCAAAGCAACATTCGATGGACTGGGAGTCAGGCCCGACAGAGTTCGAGCAGCAGATGGTCCCCTCTTTGGCTTCTCTGGAGAGAAGAAGGAGGTGGAAGGAGGGGCAGATCTCCTTGTAACCCTCGGTGGCACATCCATCAACTGTCGATGCGTAATCGTCGACGCCCCGAGCTGTTACAAGGCCATTTTTGGGAGGCCACTTCTCAACGCCTTCAAGGCCGTCCCATCCTCCTACCATCAGTGCTTGAAGTACTGCCAGGAGGATGTTCAGGTGAGGATCAGGAGCGATCCAAGAGCCGCCAGAGAGTGCTACCTCAGCGCCGTCAGTACCATCAGCTGGATGGCTGACGCGAAAGAATTCGGAAGGGTGCTGGAGAGCCCAGCTAGGCTGGAGGTAGCCGAGGAAGTCGAGGAGATCGAGGTGCTCTCCGCAGCAGGAGCATTCGGGCTGGTGAAGATCGGCGGGTCCCTGAAGATCGAGGAGAAGATAAGGATGGCGGCGTGTCTTCAAGAGAACGTCGACATCTTTGCTTGGAGCGCAGCAGAGATGTCAGGTATCGATTCTGAGGTCGCTTGTCATCACCTCAATTTGGATCCCGCAGCCCAGCCCGTCCGCCAGAGAAAGAGGAAGAATGCCACTATCCTGGCCGAGCCAATCCGGCAGGAGGTGAAAAAGCTGCTAGACGCAGGCTTTGTGTCAGAGATCCAGTATCCAGGCTGGGTCTCAAATGTTGTAATGGTTAAGAAAGTAGGGGGCAGCTGGCGAATGTGTGTAGACTTTTCTTTGATGAATAAAAGCTGCCCAAAGGATTGTTATCCCTTGCCTCGAATCGACGCGCTGGTTGATTCAGCCGTCGGTTTTCTGTAATGAGCTTTCTTGATGCGTTTTCAGGATACCATCAGATCCAGATGCATCCCCCTGACTGACGCGATGTTTCCTTCATCACTGATGATGGCTGCTACAGCTACAAAATGATGCCCTTCGGGCTGAAGAATGCCGGAGCCACCTATCAGCAGATGGTGGATCACATTTTCAAGGAGCAAAAGGGGAGGAACCTGGAGGTGTATGTGGACGACCTCTTGATTAAAAGCAAGAGCATCCAGGAACACATTGTGGATCTGGTGGAGACCTTTGCGACGCTAAGGAGGTTCAAAATGAGGTTGAATCCCGCGAAATGCGTCTTTGGTGCGGGAAGAGGCAAGTTCCTGGGGCATCTCCTTACCCCGAAGGGAGTAGAGCCTAACCCCGACAAGGTTAGGGCGATCCTGGAAATGCCTTCCCCGAAGACAATGAAGGAGGTACAGAGGTTGGCGGGTCTTAGCCGCTTCCTGTCAAAGGTCGGGGAGAAGTGCTATCCATTCTTCAGAACACTCCGCAAAACGGAGAATTTTGAGTGATCCGAAGTATGCGAGAAGGCATTCGTGAAGCTAAAGGAGCAGTTAACTCAGACACCTCTCCTTCAGAGCCCAAAAGAAGGCGAAGACCTGCTCATCTACCTGGGAGTAGGGGCAGAGGCTGTGAGCTCTGTGCTAGTCCGAGAAGAGAGGAAGAAACAGTTACCTATCTACTACGTCAGCCGAGTGTTAAAGAAGGCGGAGCTGAAGTATCCAATCCTTGAGAAGCTTGCCTTCGCCTTGGTGGTGTCGGCGCGGAAGCTCCGGCCTTATTTTCAGGCTCACTCCATCCGAGTAGTGACTGATCATCCTCTCCGAAGCATCTTGGAAGGAGTGGAGCATTCAGGGAGATTAGCGAAATGGTCGGTAGAACTCAGCGAGTTCGACATTTCTATCTCACCCCGGGTAGCGATCAAGGCCCAAGCGGTAGCAGACTTCTTGGCAGATTTTTCGGCAGAAGCAGAGCCAGGGGAAGAGATGTTCGACCCAATCCCTTGGAAGATGTTTGTTGACGGAGCTTCGGGAAGGAGCTCTGTGGGAGTGGGCATTGTTCTTGTCAGCCCACAGGGAATGAGGATCGAGCAGGCCGTCGAGATCCTCTTTCCCGTCACAAACAATCAGGCAGAGTACGAGGCCATAGTGGCAGGCTTGCGCCTCGCCAAGGAGTTAGGGATCCATGATGTTCGGGCCTTTACGGATTCCATGGTGGTCACGTCGCAGATCAGAGGAGAGTTCGAAGTACGCGACACCATCCTACAGAAGTACTTGGTGAAGGTCAAGGGATTGATTGGAGGCTTCCAGTCGTTCTTCGTCGAGCACGTCCCGAGAGATGAAAACTCGGCGGCGGACCGTTTGGCCAAGTATGGGCCAAGAGCTGGAGAAACCATCACCGAGCTGTTCCGGCCGTCTATCGAAGAAGGGGAGATGATGGAGATCGAGCAGCGCCCCTCATGGACGGATCCTTTTGTGGCATTCCTTGCCACCGGCCAGCTTCCAACAAGTGAAGGGGATCAGAGAAGGTTTCGGTACAAAGCGGCGTACTATCTTTTGCAGGATGGGGAGCTGTACCGTAAAACCATCTCGGGCCCCCTAGCCAGATGTATCTCTGAAGACGAAGTACCCCGGGTGTTGGAAGAGATCCATTCGGGAGAGTGTGGAAGTCATTCTGGGACTCGCACTTTAGAACAGAGGGTCTTGAGGCATGGTTACTTCTGGCCTACTATCCAGAAGGATGCTGAGATCTTCTCGAAGAAGTGCCAAAAGTGTCAGCTCTTCGCCCCCCTCCAGTTGCAGCCAGCCCAGCAGCTCCGATCAATCACCGCCCCATGGCCGTTCGCCATTTGGGGGATGGATTTGATTGGCCCTTTCCCCCTAGCTAGTGGCCAGAGGAAGTTCATTCTCGTCATGATCGACTACTTCTCCAAGTGGATCGAGGTCAAAGCTTTGGCCAAGACCACCTCTCAAGTCGTGAAGAACTTCATCTGGGGGGAGATCGTCTGTAGGTTTGGGATTCCTCTCGCCATCGTCACCGATAACGGTCCTCAGTTTGCCAGATTGGAGCTGGAAAATTTCTGCAGACAGCTGGGAACTGATCTTCGATTCGCCTCGGTGCATCACCCGAGGAGCAATGGCCAAGTAGAGACCGCCAACAAGCTGATCATCAACTTGCTGAAGAAAAAGGTGGAGAACCTGAGAGGTAACTGGGCGGACCAGCTCCCTTCGGTTCTGTGGGCTTTGAGGACCACTCCTAGCTCAGCTACCGGGGAGACACCGTTCAAACTCTCTCACGGATCGAAAGCTCTCATCCCAGTAGAGTTTGAAGTCAGAAGTCCAAGGGTGATCGCCGCCGAGGGCGGAAGTGAGGGATGGCGACTAGAGAATAAGGAGGCTCAGAAGCTATCTCTCGACTACATCGAAGAACTTAGAGATTTAGCTGCCGCCAGGCAAGAAGAGATCAAGCGACGAATGGCGAGGCATTTCGATAAAAATGTTCGCCTCAAGCACTTCCAAGAAGGTGACCTGGTCCTGAAGAAGGTAGACGCGGCGGGACGATCAGCGGCCATCGGAAAACTCCATCCAAACTGGGAAGGGCCCTTCATCATCCACGAGTCACTCCTAACCGGAGGATACCGTCTGCAGAACCAGGAAGGAGAACTGCTTGGGAATACTTGGAGCGGTGATGACCTGAAAAGGTTCTACCCCTAAGGGGGAATGTGTATGTTCCACCCTTGTAATCCCTATTGATTTATAAATAAAACCCTTCCTCTCCCTGAAACACGGGACTGGGAAGCTGTTTCTGTCATAGCAAGAATCTTCAGAGAAGAGAAGAAAAAGCCGGTAAACTTGGTCCACATGCTAGGTTGGAAAACGAGCCTCGGACATAAACCTCGTAAAACCCCGGAACGGATGATGGTACAGTGCCTCGGTTCAGCAACCCTCTAATACCAAGCCTCTGCATTGACGGTCGAGATCAGCTCCCCCCTTGCATGTTGGCCACGGTTCGTATCGACTGCGCTTCTCATTCGACCGGAGGGATTACAGGGAAGACGTCTGAACGCCGACCTTCCAATTGGGCAAGGAAGTGATCAGTTTCACTAGCTCAGGGGACCCTTGAATAAAGGTGTTGTATACCCTTGCGAGGGAGAGGCTCCTAAAAAAGAGCAGCAGGTCGAATTAATCCACAGGCACGGTCGGAAAACGAGCCTCCGACTTGAACCTCGTAAAACCCCGGAACGGATGATAGGACAGTGCCTCGGTTCAGCAACCCTCTAAGACCAAGCCTCTGCATTGACGGTCGAGATCAGCTCCCCCCTTGCATGTTGGCCACGGTTCGTATCGACTGCGCTTCTCATTCGACTGGAGGGATTACCAGGAGGAAGTCTGGACGCCGATAGCCCAACTTGAAAGAAGGAGGTGACTGATTCGACCAACCGAAAGACAAAGGCATCCAAGTGTCCAAGTCAACGGAGGCCTTGGGAATGTGTGTCCCTGGGGGACCTGCCCGGCTGCCATCCCTCACTTGACGTCAGCCTTTGAAGGTAGCAAGCACCCGAGTGACAGGATGAAGGCTGCTGGATGTTGTGTTCCTGTGGGACCGGTCCGGCGGCCTTTCCGTACTTGACGTCATCCTTTGAAGACACCAGGCTTTCAAGTAGGAGAGAGGCCTCGGGATGATATGTCCCCCTGGGCCTCCTCGACTGCTAAACCCTGCTTCTTCCTTCCCTTGAAGAGCTCCTTTGATTCTTGCTTAAAATCCTAACGGCGCTCTTCACTAGGTGCAAGTCAAGGCCTCAGGAGCAAGTCTGCAGGTGCGAGTATGATGGTGCGAGCATGCATTGCGAGTATACAGGTGCGAGCATACATCCTCGCCAAAATCCTAAGAGCCTAGTGAGCACTCAACCTCGCCTCGAGCCTAGGAGCCTAAGCGACATACAAGCAAGGAAGTAAATACATGAAGAAAGAGGCGAGTAAGACTTGTCAAGTTCCTTTCATTTCCAAAAAATCTTGTGTACAACAAGTTACAGGTATATTAAAAAACAGCACAAAAAGGTCGCCGGGCGAGCAAAAAGGGAGCCCAGGCGACTAGGCGACATCCTCGCCTTCTATATCTACGTCAGCATCTTCAGCATCACCGCCATCGTCGTCATCGTCATCATCATCATCGTCGTCATCATCATCATCGTCGTCATCATCATCATCCTCGGCATCACTAAGTCGCGGCGAAGCTGCTCGCAAGGGGGAGGTGGACTCTTCGGCGAGCAATGCCGGAATGAGGTCCCCCACTGTCAATCCCATAGCTTCCGGCTTCAGAAGATCATCTGCCTTCATCTGGTTCAGGATGACCTCCCCCGTTGCTCGCGCGATCTCCCGGCGAATATAAGGCATGTCGTCGCCGTGCATCCTTATGCGCTTGCCCCTGGGAATGGCCGCCTCTGCCGGTTGCTGCTCGACAGGCCGAGTTTCCAACTCGGCGATACGGATCTGGGCGACCTCCAGGGCCAAGCGAGTATCCTCCAGCTCCTTCTCAGCCTGGGACAGCCTCTTTGCCGACTCCAGCTCGGCAGCCTGCAGCGAGCGAAAATAAGAAGGTTAGTTTAAACAAGTTTGCAAGGTAGCGAGTATCCCAAAAAGTGAGTAAAGTCGCAAGGGTGAGTACCTCAAACTCCTTAATCTTGTTCGCTATGGCGATCATCTTCTGGCCCTGCACCTTGATCGCCTGCTCATACTCGAGCAGTCACCTTGTTGTTGCATGAGCCAGCTCGGCTGACCGCAAGAGGGAGCGCGAGGTCTGGTGAGCCAGATCCTCGGTAGTTGTGTCCTGCAGGACTTCAGCGTCCGCGCGACCATAGAGGGCATAGGTCACGTCAAAGGCCTCCCCCTTGTCCTCCCACTCATCCGACCAGGCGGGGAGGTTAGAGCTGAGGGTCACCTCATGGGCGCGCTCAGCCCAGGTCACCAATGGGCGACCATAGGCATCCTCGCTGCGGGTGCCCTCATTAAAGAGAGGATGGTCGCTCGGCTCACCAGCCTCCGAAGGATACGCCTTCTTGCCCAGATCCTTGTGGGCGACCTCCTTCTTCTGTCTCTTGGGCTCAGCGACCTTAGCCTTACCCGTTCGCTTCTTGGAAGTCCCGGCCTCATCGCCGACGACCTTGGGATCATCGCCTCCTGGCGACAAGATGATTGGGGAGGAGCCCCCAACCTCGCGCGCCGAGGTTCCCGCACCCCCTTGGGTGGCGGTTGTCGCCTTCAACGCGGGGGGAAGAATGTCGCGCGGAAGAGCTTGCACGCCTGCAAAAAGAAGACCGAAGGTTAGTCGCCTAATCGAAACCAAAGGGCGAGTAAGATTGATGCTCGCACAAAAGTACTTCCCCCAAGCGAACTTCTGTAAGCTCGCCTACTCGTCGCCTCCAGAACACCACGTCAAAGCGACGATGCCTGAAGGAGTCGAGCAGCTTCTCCTGACTCTCCCTCAGGAAGGGGACCGAGAAGACATTCTCTGACGGCTGGATAGGCGAGCTGGAGATGCCCGCGAAGTCGCCTTCGATGGCGACTAATCGCTCCACCCAGCGATGGTTCTTGTTTGAAGTGCCCGCCAGTGTGCAGACATGGCTGCATAGGAAGATGACGCCCTCGCCGGTCGCCATAAACGAGAATACTCGCCTAAAGACCGAAAGGTCGAAGACGATATTCTGGTCCCGAAGGTAGCACAGGAATCCCACGATAGTCGCCACTCCGTTGGGATTGATCTGGGCGGGGACTATCCCATAGAAGCCGAGTATCTGGCGGAACTCGGGCCATAGGGGAAGTCGAAGGCCGACCTCGAAATGTCGGATTGGAAAAATCATCGCCAGGGGCGAGGAAGTGTTTAGTCGCTCAGACTGGCGAGGAAGCCTAGCGACATACCCCGGTGTCTCGAACTTAGCGTTGAAGTCATCCAAGTCCTTTTGCCGAGTAATCGGCTTCTTGAAGGAGGTCTCCTCGAAGTTCTTGGCATGATTTGCTCGCCTAATAGTCGCCTCGTCAGACATTTTGGGAAGGAATGAAAGGGAGCAAGTATGGAAGAAGAGCGAAGATAAGAAGTCTGGAAGGTAGTCGCTCAAGGAGCTAGAGATCTCCAAAAGCGTATTTAAGACTCACTCACCCCCCCCCCCTATTTATAGTAGTCGGGTAGCCTGGCTTGTCGAACACGACTCCGCGAGCACGACTAGCGGTGGCGAGTATTGAAGGGAGATGCCAAAGGCTCAGAAACATGAAGAAACTCGCCAGGATGCAGGCGACATTCAACATATGCTCGGCAAACAACAGAAAGAAGATAGAAAAAAATCCAAACAATAACAGATAAAATAAAGCAAGACAAGAATGAAAGGCGAGTATCCAATTACTCGGCAAATCAATACTACTTCAAATAATAAAGCGTTCAAAGATACAAGATGCTCGCCAGGAGCTACAAGCTATAAAGAAGAAGAAAAATGAAGAAGGGGCAGCAGCTAGGGTTGTGCTTGGATGTTCGCCTGGGGGTCCTGGGGCTGAGGATGTCGCCCGACCCAGCCCATGCTGCGAGCACGCTTGAAATGCTCGGAGGCCACGGACATTGCGTCCTCGCCTTGTCGCAGCTGGTCCTCGATCCTCGCCAGCCTCCCCATCGAGCCCATGCTCGCGTTCATCCCGACCAACTCGTCGTGATGCAGCTGCTGCCGGTGCTCGATCCGTGCCACCCTGCGCTCCAAGTCGCTGATAGACAGGAGGCGAGCTTCAGTACCCGACAGGCGAGTATCAAACTCCTCCAGCCGGGATACTCGCGCCTCCAAATCAGTCAGGCGGTGGTGAGGGTCACTGGCCGCTAGGCGCTCAACCCGCGACTCCACCTCAGTCAAGCGTCGATGAGGCTCGCATATTGACAGCCGCTCTATCCTGGACACCAAATCTAAGATAGCGCGAGTAGCCTTCTCCTGGTACTCGCGAGGAGGAAGCCCGACGGCGTCGATCAGTGCTCCCATGGGAGTATGAGCGCGACCTGCAGAAGAGCATATGAAGAGTCAGAATTCCAGCAGAATCAAAAGAGCGGTGGCAATTATCCAAAGGCAGCGACCAAGTACCTGGCCGAGGACTGCGGGAGCGTCGGCGAGAAGGGCTGCGAGATCGCCGATGAGGAGAAGCCCTTCCTCGGTGCGGGGAGGGAGAGCGATGGACGCCATCTCGGCGAGTAGAGTGGCCGCCAGGATGATCCCGGTTGAAGGGCATGTTCCCCCGGCCGCGACCATCTCCTACGCGCCCTCCACCCTTGGGAGCGAAGAAGGCAGAAGACCCTCCAGTCCCGCCCCTACTCGAGGACTCCCCTTGGTGGGTAGAGGGAGCAGTTGAAGTAGAAGGGCGCTGATCGCCCGGAGGAGCCACTGAGGGCTGAAGTCCAGGAGGAGGAGGCGGCAGTACGACCCCGGGTAGGTGCGAGCTGCTCGCCGGTTCTGGTCGCAAGGTAGGTGGTGGCGGAGGAGGGTTGATGCTTGAGAGAGGAGCCCCATGCTCGCTCATCGGCCTCTTCTCCACAGAAGAGCTGTGAAGAATCCTCACCGCGCGACCACCCCGAGATCCACCCTCAGCCGAGATCAGCAAGGATGATCGCAGCGGCAGAACGTCCAAAGGTTCCTCCCGAACCTCGGTACTCGTCGGATGTGAAAATAGAAGCAAAAAGCGTCAGAAGTCTCGCCAAGAGTAGTTATTATAGCAGCATAGTCAGAACAGCGAATAAAGAGCTCACCTCGCGTAGGAGGAGGGTCCGGTTGGGCTTGAGTTCGGGCCCCAGCCCTACTCACCTCCGGGGCGACCTCTGCCGAAGGAGGAGGAGGAGCAGGAGCAGGCGAGAGCCCCTCGTGAGAGAGACCCAAATCTTCCAGCAGCTGCTGACGCTGCTCGCCCAGAGGATCGGCGACGTTCTCCATAGTCGCCTCCTTCTTTTTCTCTCTCTTCTTCTTCTTAGCCGCCCTCTTCCTCTTCTTATTAGCGAGGAAGGCGTCTACCTCGGCGTCCATGCGAGGAAGAGGCATGGGAACGCCGATTAGATTCGCGAGATCAGCCTTGGCCTTTTTGGCAGCCTTAGCAAAAGCTAGCGACATTGTAGGCGAGTGCAGAAAGGTGGTTCCGTCAGAGACCCCCCCCCCCCTATATATAGAGCCCAGACGTCGGCCGGCAAGATTCCGAGTATCTCCCAATACTCGCCCAGACAGAAGCTCGTCGAATAAAGGTTGGATGTTTCTTTCCGAGCAACTATGTTACTCGCAAAGAGCGGGGATTGTGTACAACCCTTATTCTCCGAGGATGGGACCCACTCAAGGCCACGTAGGCAGAGGTCAAAGTCAAAGAGGCAGACAAATCAGCCAGCAGGAGCCAAAGAAGGCTTGGCGAGTATTGGCTAAATACTCGCCCGAGGGGCGACTATGGTCAAAGGTACGTGCCGAGTATCTCGTATGTCGCCCCAAGTGTCCGGCAAGCCACAGAAGACCTGCGCGAGTATTGGCCCGGCTTGTGCGAGCAGCAACTAATACTCGCCAGATGGGCGACTATGGTCGGAGATACATGCCGAGTATCCCGTATGTCGCCAGGTTAGGGCTGGGCTATAAAACCCCCCCTACCCCTTGGTTGCCTATAAATAGGACCCCAGGGGTATTTGGATTGGCATCTGTGCTTGAGCTTCTGGATCCCGATTTCTGAATTCTCGAGCCCGTCACCCCTGCTTGCTAGCCAAGCCGGTGCCTTCCTCGTACCCTGCTCGGCCATTCTTGGTTGTGGAGGGGAAGACTCCTTTGAGCTTCCGGGTACGTGGTGGGACCTCCCTGCCACAGCATCTGGGGTCCTGTTGTTGTTGCTCTCCTAGCTTCCTCATAGTCGCCAGCTTGTCCATCTCGTCACACAGCTGGGCAAGTAGCCTCCGGCTGCAAAGGTCCGAATTTTGAGGTCAGGATTTTCCCGGCTGCAGGAGGAGGGTCTGGTTGGGCTTGAGTTTGGGCCCCAGCCCTACTCACCTCCGGGGCGACCTCTGCCGAAGGAGGAGGAGGAGCAGGAGCAGGCGAGAGCCCCTCGTGAGAGAGACCCAAATCTTCCAGCAGCTGCTGACGCTGCTCGCCCAGAGGATCGGCGACGTTCTCCATAGTCGCCTCCTTCTTTTTCTCTCTCTTCTTCTTCTTAGCCGCCCTCTTCCTCTTCTTATTAGCGAGGAAGGCGTCTACCTCGGCGTCCATGCGAGGAAGAGGCATGGGAACGCCGATCAGATTCGCGAGATCAGCCTTGGCCTTTTTGGCAGCCTCAGCAAAAACTAGCGACATTGTAGGCGAGTGCAGAAAGGTGGTTCCGTCAGAGACCCCCCTATATATAGAGCCCAGACGACGGCCGGCAAGATTCCGAGTATCTCCCAATACTCGCCCAGACAGAAGCTCGTCGAATAAAGGTTGGATGTTTCTTTCCGAGCAACTATGTTACTCGCAAAGAGCGGGGATTGTGTACAACCCTTATTCTCTGAGGATGGGACCCACTCAAGGCCACGTAGGCAGAGGTCAAAGTCAAAGAGGCAGACAAATCAGCCAGCAGGAGCCAAAGAAGGCTTGGCGAGTATTGGCTAAATACTCTCCCGAGGGGCGACTATGGTCAAAGGTACGTGTCGAGTATCTCGTATGTCGCCCCAAGTGTCCGGCAAGCCACAGAAGACCTGCGCGAGTATTGGCCCGGCTTGTGCGAGCAGCAACTAATACTCGTCAGATGGGCGACTATGGTCGGAGATACATGCCGAGTATCCCGTATGTCGCCAGGTTAGGGCTGGGCTATAAAACCCCCCTACCCCTTGGTTGCCTATAAATAGGACCCCAGGGGTACTTGGATTGGCATCTGTGCTTGAGCTTCTGGATCCCGATTTCCAAATTCTCGAGCCCGTCACCCCTGCTTGCTAGCCAAGCCGGTGCCTTCCTCGTACCCTGCTCGGCCATTCTTGGTTGTGGAGGGGAAGACTCCTTTGAGCTTTCGGGTACGTGGTGGGACCTCCCTGCCGCAGCATCTGGGGTCCTGTTGTTGTTGCTCTCCTAGCTTCCTCATAGTCGCCAGCTTGTCCATCTCGTCAGACAGCTGGGCAAGTAGCCTCCGACTGCAAAGGTCCGAATTTTGAGGTCAGGATTTTCCTGGCGTCAACAGCTATGTCATGATGTGCAATGCAATGATGCAACTCACGCACACGACTCTGTAGGTACAGACCTTTTGTAGTTCCCTCTGTTCGAGTGTGTCAACTCAGGTACCCAGTTGAGGCAAACAGGGCAGTGGACCGGGCTGTCCACTTCTAGGTTTGTGTAACACCACCCAACCTAGACCTTACGTACGCCCCTAAGAACTCACAGGGTATCCGCGTACTATCTGGTAAGCACCACCTCTAGCCCTCTATTCGAGTCTCCGCTCAGGTACCCTGTTGAGGCAAACAGGGCAGTAGACCGGGCTGTCCATTTCTAGGCTTGTGTGACACCACCCAACCTAGACCTTACGTACGCCCCTAAGAACACACAGGGTATCCACGTACTACTTGATACAACGATGCCTTTAATTAAAAATGCCTAGCCTACTAATCGCAGGACCTAATCCAAAGCAATATATAGTGTGCCTAACTCTCGCAGGACTACACCATTCTTATATTTAAACTACGAGCCTACCGCTCGCTAGATTACACCAGTCTTATATTTAAACTACGAGCCTACCGCTCGCTAGACTACACCAGTCCTATATTTAAACTACGAGCCTACCGCTCGCTAGACTACAACAGTCTTATATTTAAACTACGAGCCTACCACTCGCTAGACTACACCAGTCTTATATTTAAACTACGAGCCTACCGCTCTTTGGACTATAACATAGTCTTTCCTTATAACCTGAGCCTACCGCTCGCAGGACTATCCCAATCCTTCCTTATAACCCGAACCTACTGCTCGCAGGACTATCCTAGTCCTCCTTATAACCCGAGCCTACTGCTCGCAGGACTATCCCAGTCCTTCCTTATAACCCGAGCCTACTGCTCGCAGGACTATCCCAGTCCTTCTTTATAACCCGAGCCTACTGCTCGCAGGACTATCCTAGTCCTCCTTATAACCCGAGCCTACTGCTCGCAGGACTATCCCAGTCCTTCCTTATAACCCGAGCCTACCGCTCGCAGGACTATCCCAGTCCCTCCTTATAACCCGAGCCTACCGCTCGCAAGACTATCCCAGTCATTCCTTATAACCCGAGCCTACTGCTCGCAGGACTATCCTAGTCCTCCTTATAACCCGAGCCTACCGCTCGCAGGACTATCCCAGTCCTTCCTTATAACCCGAGCCTACTGCTCGCAGGACTATCCTAGTCCTCCTTTATTTCATCCCTTCCCAAATTTGGGAGGGAGATTATGTTTCAAGTTCTCATACTTTACTACTCTTGTCTATTGTTAGTTGATCGTAGAAGCTTGGGGTGAATCCTGGACTTCCCGTGGATTACCCGGTGAAGGGCTCGCAACGGTACTAGGGAATGTGATGGTGACTGAAGCCCAAATCCCCCTTTCCAGGATATTTATTTTATTTAGTTGCTACCCATTCTTGTATGCTCATTTGCTCTCCAATTGCTCTTAAATCCTAGTGTGGATTACCATTTGACTCGGGCAGACATATGTCGGTGTTCTATTGAACACCGAACCATGTCATTCCTAGTGACCGGCCATTTCCCTATGTTATCTCTCAATCACAATTTTCACTTCTTGCTAAGTCATCTTTCGCCTCCCTTAATATGTCCTTGTCAAGTTTCTGAAGTGATAGTTTCACTAAACGCACCCCGTCTTTATTTCTGATGACTGCCCTGGTGATTAATCCTTCAATCCTAATTGGACATCTGCAATTCTCTTAGAGTTAGTAACTCTAGGGGTGGTGACCATAAGGAAGGGGTCCGAATTTATGTTTTTAGTTTCTACTGTTCGCAGACCAAGGTGGGATTGAACTAGGTTTGACTCTTAAGACACAACTTTGGTCCTATCAAGTCTTAATGAGTTTCAAGTTCTTACCATAGGTTCACAGTGAGTAATGATCTAACAATCTCAAATTCTACATTCCATATTCTTCCAAAGATTGTTTAACCACAATTTCTACTTTACATGAGTGGGGTGTAAACAAGGATTTACACTACAAGTATCATCTACAGACCTCTATAAATTCTGATAAATTTATGGTAGCATAAAATTGACCTAAAAACTTCAGCGCCTAAGTTTCATAATTTTACAGGGAGTATTTGACCATATTTACCATTTAATAAGAGTGGGGTGCCAATAAGGATTTACACCACAACTACCACCTACAAGTCTCAATAAAATCTGAATAAATCACATAAGTATATTATTTACCTAAAAACATCAATGCCTAAGTTTCATAATTTTCCAAGTAATATGTGTCCATAATATTCATTTAATACAAGTGGTGTGTCAATAAGGGTTTACACTACAAGTGCTATGTTATGGCTTCAATAAATCCTGGAAAAATTACTGTAGCTCAATATTGGTCTAAAAACACCAGATCCTAAGTCTCATATTAAACCAAGGTGTATTTACTCTTAATTATCATTTATTACATTTGGTGTGCCGATAAGGGTTTACACTACAAGTACTAAGTTAAGACTTCAATAAATTTTGAGAAAATTACTATAGCTCAATGTTGGTCTAAAAACACCAGGTCCTAAGTCTCATATTAATCCAAGGTGTATTTATCCTTAATTATCATTTATTACATTCTTGCCAAATGCACCCCAGTTTTTCCTACACCCTTAAGTCCAAAACTTCAACTTGAAGTTCAGAGAAATCCACTCATGCACATGAGTTGAATTCTTAACTAGAGGTGGTTGATATCATGTCTAAGGCATGGACAAATTTTCAAAGCATTTGCATGAGCCAAAATCACTAAACACACCAGATACACTTTTATACATGTCTCACTAAAAGTGGCCTAAAAGGAGCTACACTTGACCAAATGACATGAAATCAGTAGCATTTTAAAGGTAACCTCAAGGTCTACAATATTCATGTTGATCATTATCTCCAAAAACGAGCCTAACTTAGGTGAAGTCAACATGCAAGTTCTGTACAAACTGTTTATCTTAACAAAATACAATTATATACATGTCACACTAAAAATGACATAGAAGGAGCTACACTTGACCAAATGACATAAGCAGTGGCATTTTAAAGGTAACCTCAAGGTCTACGATATTCATGTTGATCATTATCTCCAGAAATGAGCCTAACCTAGGTGAAGTCAACATGCAAGTTCTGTACAAACTGTTTTTCTTAACAAAATACTATAATATACATGTCACACCAAAAATGGCAAAGAAGGAGCTACACTTGACCAAATGACATGAAATCGTGGCATTTTAAAGGTAATCTCAAGTTCTACAATATTCATGTTGATCATTATCTCCAGAAATGAGCCTAACCTAGGTGAAGTCAACATGCAAGTTCTGTACAAATTGTTTATCTTAACAAAATACAAATATATACATGTCACAAACTTTATTTTTGAAGTTCATAGAAATATACTCATGTATATGTGATGAAATAACCAGTGTCCATACATGACCTAAGGAAACCCTCACCAAAATTTGGGATCATTAGGAGTTATATAACTCCAAATATTCCATTTATCTGATTTTCCATGTTCTGAATAAAACCTTAGAAAAATAATTTCCTAAAAATCTAATATTTAAACCTAAGCTAGGTATAAGGCACATGCATGCATGGTCAAAATCCCAAGTCCATCAGACTTATATTTTAGAGTGTGCACACTAATTAATTTCTGGTTTATGTTTTGACCAGTCTCACTAAAATGAGTACTGTGGGTTCTACATTGATCCAAATGGCCTGATTTAAATTTCAAATGAAAGTAGACATCAAGGCCTACAAAAGTTATCTCAGGCAATATTTCCTAAAAAGGCCTCCAAGGGCCTTAAAATCCAGCATGAACATGCATAAAATAGTGTGACAGATTATTTTCATTATATTAAATTGGTCTGCAATTATCATATGCAAAGAAATCAAGGGCTATGATTTCATCCCCTAACTCCAGCCAACGGCCTGGATTTGCCCGACATGGGAGCACTTGATCCCCCATTTCCCGTCCACTGGGCCACCTCCCTGGCCGGACACCGCCGCCACCACCTCCGTTGAGGTGGTGGCTATCGGCCGGCGGTGGTTTGGCCGCCGGAGGTGGCGGTTTCCGGCGATCCGAGCATGGAAAAATCCATGGAAAAATAGCATTTTCCTCACTTTGAATCCGGTTCTGTTGACCTAGATACCTCTCCTAAATGATCTAAGAGACTAGCACAGAGGGAGAGGGGGAGAAACCGGACCTTAATGGAGCTTGCCGGCGGCGGCGGCGGTGGTTGGCCATGGATCTCCTCTCCTCCAGCGAGCTTGCTCAAAACTTCATTCCTCCACCATTTGAAGTGATCCAAGGCTCGATTTAATGTGCTCTCCACCTTCTGAAGCTAATGGTGGAGTCGATTTGGGCTGAGGAGGACTGTATATGGCTGTGCCATTTTGGAGATTTCGGCCAAGCTTTGGTTGCTTCACCAAGCTGCCATTTGGCACCCATATTGCTGGAATTCGGCTGGTAATTACTCCCAAGAGTCAGAGGAAGGCTTGGGAAGAGAAGAGCCATGCCAAGTGGAGCTCCATTCCATTCTCCCAAATTTGCCTAAATTCAAAATTTGGGGAAAAATGAAATTACCATGCATGCCACTCAAATCTCAGAAATAATTCATGGGCCATGGTATTGGGCCTATGGATTGGTGGTGAAGTCTATTTGGATGGACTTAGCCCAAGTGAATTGGGTCCAATTGGCTCAAATGACCATTTTAGGTCAATTTTGACTTGAGTTGACTTTGGGTTGACTTGGTCAACTAGGGTTGAGTGTTGACCCCATATGTTGGTATTGATCCCCTTGACACCATCCAATGTTAATCGGATCATGTTGATGCCCTAATTGGGCCAATTTAGCCAATATGTGTGATTTTGACCAAAAATTTGGGAAAAGTTGACTTTGATCAATTTGGTCAATTTGATGATCTCATGATGGGGCTTTTTGGTCCATAGCACTCCTTACAAGGTTTACCATCTATTAGTGTGGTCAATTTGACCATATGAGTATGAATTGGACCTTATTGAGTTGAATTGGATTGTATTGACTTATATTTGACTTTGGTCAATTTGGTTAAATTGGTCAACCTTGGTGACCCTATGTTGGGGCTTTTGGGTCACTTGAGTTTCTCTTAGGGTTAGGAGGCTATTTGCAAGCTCAATTTGAGTTGGTGAATCCAATTTGAGGTAATTTGGGCAAGGTTGACTTTTGCACTTTTGGGGTGCTCATAGCAAATTCTCCTAAGTTCAGGTTGACCTAGGGTCATACCATGAACTCTAGTCACAACTCCAACCCTAATCCTAACCCAAGCGGGTCTAGAAGGAATGAGGATGTTATAAATCCCAATAAACAAAAAAAAAATTCATCCCCGAAATTCAAGTTCGGGTCTATGGGGTTCCATACTCAATGAAAAGGAAAAATCTCAAGGAGGTTTTAAAAGACATCACAAGTCTATCTGATAATTTCTATATTATCTCATCATCAATATTTCAACATATCCATCTTTCAAATTATATTCCACGGCTCCACTTTGCGAAGGGAGTACGATGTCTTCTTAATAATTAACTCTAACAAAATTCCCGGATCTTCCTACTGATATAGAAAGTCTATAAACCAAATGCCATAACAATCCCGTAACAATAATTCACGGTATGAATTCCTCAAATTATAAGCTCACATTCTACTTGTGAAGGAAGTATCAAAAATGTGTAACCATAAATTCCCTCAAAATTTCCAGAAGTTCATATTGATATCAAAAGTCCAAGCGCAAATTTTTTTTTATAACCATTTGTGTTAATAATTTAAGATATGAGTTTCCTAATTTATAACTCCAAACTCTACATTGTGAAGGGAGTACCCAATATATGTAATTATAAATTCCGGGAAAATTACCAAAGTGTATAATGATTTCACAAGGTTATGTTCAGATTATTAGAATATTCCCGTGTCGACAACTTTAGGTATGAATATTCTATGTTATAACTCCCAAATTGTACATTACGAATGAAGTATGAAGTCTACTCAGAGATTGAATCAAATAAAATTTCCATAGCTTCGTACTGATTTAAAAGGACCTTGTACAAAATTTCCTAGCATTTCAATATCAATAATTCAAGGAATTAATTTTCTAAGTTATAATTCCAAACACTACATTGTGAGGAGGTACCATATATATATGGACATAAATTCCATAAAAAAAAATTCCAAAGGTCTTAGGTGGTCTCATAACTCCAAATATCCAGTTTCATTCAGCTTTAAGTTCATTAGCTTACCTAATTGTGGAATGAAGTAAATTGGGATAGTTGAATAATTAATAATTAATGAACTATATTATCATCAAAAATGATCACCCAAAATTTACAGAGTGTACTCTCACTCTGTTAAGTGAATCCCATAATTCTATGTCTTTTCAGAAAGTTTTTGACCCTAAAAATACTCCTTTAAGGTTTATGTGACAATTCCCATAAATTCCAATTTCCTATGGAAATCAACCCAACAGTTTATGATTTTCTCCAAGGGATAATGTCTCATAACCCTAAGTGTATGTTTTAAGTTTCGTGAGATTTGACCGAGGGAAAACCCTTAAACTCTCATGTAGGCCTAGTGTTACATGGTCATGCTATAAGCACACCAATTCCCTTGCACTTGTTTATGAAGTAAACTAGCTTTCAGAGGTCCAGTTGGCCTAAAAATTTTAACCATGGTCTACTATGTGCATGACCACCCTCCCAAAGGAGATTTGATGTGATTTTAGTCCAAATCACTCATATTATGCACCATATATGATTTATTAAATTTCTCCTAAAACCTTAGAGAAACGTGCCCCAACAATTCTGATCTTTGGGCATATAATAGATCTAGGGAGCGTACACCCATAGTTAAATTATCAGCCTCACATAATTTATTATGTAAAAGTTATTCACATTTTAAGGTATGTCCTTCACTAGGACCAACCTTACTAAATCTGACCTACTGAGGGTTGTAGGGCTTCAAATGGTGTGATCTCACTTCCTACAGATAGTAGACACAAATGCCTACAAAATTTATCTCAACCTACTTTTCATTTTATGGCCTTTAAAGGCCTCAAGATTGGAGAGCAAAAAGTCTATTTTACTAGGGTAAAAACAACATTTTGGTGTGGCCTAAGTAAAGGTCTTTCTATTGTTCATTTAAACATATGTCTACTCATATGTAAGGATCCAATTGAGTCAAAACTTTTACCATAGACTAATATATACATAATCACCTTACCAAGGGGATTTAGAGTGATTTGACTTCATAAAAGCTATAGAAAAGGTCTTTCCAGAAATTCCCATTTTGGGCAGTGTATGTATTTGGGCATGACTCATGCATGACAAAAATTTCAAGCTACTTGGAGTTGTAGAACTCCAGGATTCACTAATTCAATTTGGGTGCTAAATGCACACCATTTTCCATAAGTAAGGTCTAGGAAATCCAAGTTCGTACCAAACTAATCCAATAAACAAAAGGATTAGCCCCCATGCATTTTGGGTTAAGTTTCTTTGGTATCGTTAGGATATATTTGTCTTAGATATGCACTCAATCCTTAGGGTATCCGACCCTAGACTTGGAGTCTCATCCTGAGACCTATTGATATTCCACGTACTTTAAGATCCTCGGGGTTACCAATTTTTCACACCCTTCTCAATGGTTAGTATATAAGCAGCCCTAAAATGGGCATTTTCTAACCACGAATCCTTATTCAACTGAACGAAAATCATTATCCGATTTCTGGTATTTGTCATGATGATTGGTTCGATGCAACCTAGTTGTTGGTTTGGAGATTTAAATTTACGAGCCTCTTATTATTTTTCTAATGGATTTCATGCACCAATCCCTTGAGGCGATCATATCCATTAGGTATGAAGTGGTAATCTCACTTGGTAGGCGAATCAGGGACACCTAAGTTTAAGCCTTGATTAACTATTTTCTCATAAGGTTCTTCTCCTAGTCACTTTGGGTGTCATCATGCCTTAATCATTCTATACCCGAGGTCAGTTTGGATTAGTATATTCAATGAAGTCATCTTGGTGCGTCAAACTAGAATGATGTCCTAGTTGGGTTGGCCTAACTCATTGATTAATGGACTATTTTGTGTGATTTTTACACATGGGCACTCACTGCTTCCGCTGCTAGTTTGTCCTCAAACTAACTCGAGCGGGGGTGTCCTAGGGTTTTGTGGACTTCTTTCTCGTTGGATCATAAAATTGACCAAATTGACCAAAGTCAACTTTTCCCAAATTTTTGGTCAAAATCACACATATTGGCTAAATTGGCCCAATTAGGGCATCAACATGATCCGATTAACATTGGATGGTGTCAAGGGGATCAAGACCAACATATGGGGTCAACACTCAACCCTAGTTGACCAAGTCAACCCAAAGTCAACTCAAGTCAAAATTGACCTAAAATGGTCATTTGAGCCAATTGGACCCAATTCACTTGGGCTAAGTCCATCCAAATTGACTTCACCACCACTCCATAGGCCCAATACCATGGCCCATGAATTATTTCTGATATTTGAGTGGCATGCATGGTAATTTGGGCAAGGTTGACTTTTGCACTTTTGGGGTGCTCATAGCAATTCTCCTAAGTTCAGGTTGACCTAGGGTCATACCATGAACTCTAGTCACAACTCCAACTCTAATCCTAACCCAAGGGGGTCTAGAAGGAATGAGGATGTTACATTATGAGACTGAGCCTATTATACATATCAGCAACACTTTCAGATTCTCCCTTTTTGAAATTCTCATATTGAGAAATGAGATGAGATCTTTTGTCCTTTCTTTCATCAGCAGATCCTTCAACCATGTTGTTGAGAGAAGTCCATATCTCTCTTGCTGAGGTGCATTCCACCACTCTCTGAAAAATGTCATCAGACATTGTTTGAGCCAGAATGTTCACGACTTTTGCATCAGCACTCCTTTGCTTCTTTTGTGCTTCTGTCCACTCAGGAGGTGGGACAGCATTGTTGGTAGTGGTGGTTTCAGCACTAGTTGTTTCTGTGGGAGCTGGAGGTCCTGTCAAAATCACATTGAATATTTCTTCATCAATAGAGTTCATATATAACCTAATCCTTGATTTCTATAGTGCAAACTTATTGAGATTGCACATAGGAGGTCTTGTGCTTGAATACTATTTGTTTTGTGCCATGAGTTTTAAAAACAAAAATAAATAAAATAAAAACTCTGAAAGAATTTAAGATCTAATTGATCTCTGTGATTCAGGTGTTAGCCTATAAAAATCAACTACCCACTGATACCAATTGAAAGTGGAGGTTAGATCTTAAATTAACTCAAGAGGGGGGTGAATAGAGTATTAAAACTTTCCCTTAGTTTTATAGCGGAATTAAATTAGTGATATATATATGTATAGAGTAAGTGATTTATAAAAACTGAATAAAGAAATCAGCACAGCACAAGCAACACGGAAATTCACAGGCACAGAGACACAGGGATTTTTGTAGTAGTTCCCCAATAAACCTGGGTACGTCTACTCTTCTACCACACTTGGTAGGATCCACTAGGTTTTTGATCAGGTGCCCTATCATCAAGGGGTTTTTGATCAGGTGTCCACACACCACAGAGCTTTTGATCAGGTGCTCAAAACCAACAGGATTTTTTGATCAGGTGTCTTGCCACCAATGGGTAAACTTTTGAAGGGAGTTTTAACCCTGTACAAGAGGGGATAGAAAGGAGTTTATGAAGTTCTTCTCTGTCAATATGCTAAGAGAAGACTCTAGTGGATGTTGATGTAGAAAAGGCTTCCTCTGTCTGATATGAAATTATTTGACAGTAGATTGGCTGGAAGCTTTCTTTTGAATGAATGATCTTCCGATGTAGCTGATTAAACTGAGAGAACACGTTCTTCAGTTTGTTGTTGCTCTTTTGAAGATCCAAGCTTGTAGCAGAGACTGAGAGAGTATTGTTGAAGATGTTCTCAGAAAATGAATGCTGCTAAAGGAAGAAGAATATCTGTGTGCTTTTTGTTCTTCTTGTTCTTCTTGTTCTTCCTGTATTTCTCTCCTTTTCTTTTTCTCTGTACAGTTGTATATAATATGTTCTGTATATTTTTTCTTCTTTTCAAGAAGACTGAGGATGATAATCTTTGTATCTTCTTCCTTATTCTCTTTTGAAAAAATCTCTGACAAATATTAAATGCAAATCCCTTATATTAAGGAATGTGATATTCTGAAGGGATATTTTGAAACTGCAAATCTGCTGCACCGTTTATCTTTTTCCTTTTCTATGGATATGTCCTTTTCCAAGAAATGCCAACGGCTATAATATTTAAATAATAAAGGAAATATATTATCCTTACTTATCTGGTATAAAGAGCCGTTGCTGAAGTCGGTCTGAGATCAGAGAATAAATAATATAATCTTCTGAAATGAATTTGCTGTAGAGATATTTTCGTCGATCTCAACAAATTTCGTCGACCTAAGCATCTGATAAAGATTCGTTGAACGCAAACTGGAGTTCGTCGAATGGAAGGATTCGTCGACCGCTAAGCCTAGATAGATTCGTTAACCGCCGAGCTTGAGCAAAATCGTCGACCGCTGAGCTGAGAAAATTTCGTCGACCGTTGAGACGGGATCGTCGACTGCTGAGACGAGATCGTCGACCACAGAGACAGCTGGATTTTGTCGACCGCTGAAACGAGATCTGTTCATCGATCGCTGAAACAATATGTTCGTCGAACGAAGAGAGCATGTCGTTCGTCGAACGCAGAGAGTAGTTCATTGAACGCAGTATGGAATTCGTCGAATGCAGAATCTGGATGAATTCTTGAGTTCTAACAGCCTAAACTCTTGACCCATAAACTATACATTGGGGTCAACTTGATCCTAGTCAACAGATAGTGATCCTAGCCCAAATCAGTAATAGGGTTGTTCCAACAAAGACCTTAGAACCTGCCACCGAGTGAGCCTACGACCCTGCCAGCTAGGTGAGAGCCTGGTCAGCGGGTCTGCTCGGGGCTAACTGCCTTTGAAACCTGCCACTGAGTGAGCCTACGGCCCTGCCATCTAGGTGAAAGCCTGGTCAGCGGGTCTGCTCGGGGCTAACTGCCTTTGGAACCTGCCACCGAGTGAGCCTACGGCCCTGCCAGCTAGGTGAGAGCCTGGTTAGTGGGTTTGCTCGGGGCTAACTGCCTTTGAAACCTGCCACTGAGTTAGCCTACGGCCCTGCCAGCTAGGTGAGAGCCTGGTCAGCGGGTCTGCTCAGGGCTAAACTATGAAGACCTTAGAACTTGCCACCGAATGAGCCTACGGTCCTGCCAGTTAGGTGAGAGCCTGGTCAGCGGGTCTGCTCGGGGCCAACCTTTGAAGACCTTAGAATCTGCCACCGAGTGAGCCTACGGCCCTGCCAGCTAGGTGAGAGCCTGGTCAGCGGGTCTGCTCGGGGCCAACCTTTGAAGACCTTAGAACCTACCACTGAGTGAGCGTACGACCCTGCCAGCTAGGTGAGAGCCTGGTCAGCGGGTCTGCTCGGGGCCAACCTTTGAAGACCTTAGAACCTACCACTGAGTGAGCCTACGACCCTGCCAGCTAGGTGAGAGCCTGGTCAGCGGGTCTGCTCGGGGCCAACCTTTGAAGACCTTAGAACCTACCACCGAGTGCGCATACGGCCCTGCCAGCTAGGTGAGAGCCTGGTCAGCGGGTCTGCTCGGGGCCAACCTTTGAGGACCTTAGAACCTGTCACTGAGTGAGCCTACGGCCCTGCCAGCTAGGTGAGAGCCTGGTTAGCGGGTCTGCTCGGGGCCAACCTTTGAAGACTTTAGAACCTACCACCGAGTGAGCCTACGGCCCTGCCAGCTAGGTGAGATCCTGGTCAGCGGGTCTGCTCGGGGACAACCTTTGAAGACCTTAGAACCTGCCACCGAGTGAGCCTACAGCCCTGCCAGCTAGGTGAGAGCCTGGTCAGCGGGTCTGCTCGGGGCCAACCATTGAAGACCTTAGAACCTGACAATGAGTGAGCCTACGGCCCTGCCAGCTAGGTGAGAGCCTGGTCAACGGGTCTGCTCAAGGCCAACCTTTGAAGACCTTAGAACCTGCCACCGAGTGAGCCTACGGCCCTGCCAGCTAGGTGAGAGCCTGGTCAGCGTGTCTGCTCAGGGCCAACCTTTGAAGACCTTAGAACCTGCCACCGAGTGAGCCTACGGCCCTATCATCTAGGTGAGAGTCTGGTCAGCGGGTCTGCTTGGGGCCAACCTTTGAAGACCTTAGAACCTGCCACCGAGTGAGCCTACGGCCATGCCAGCTAGGTGAGAGTCTGGTCAGCGGGTCTGCTCGGGGCCAACTGCCTTTGAAACCTGCCACCGAGTGAGCATACGGCCCTGCCAGCTAGGTGAGAGCCTGGTCAGCGGGTCTGCTCGGGGCTAACTGCCTTTGGAACCTGCCACCGAGCGAGCCTACCACCCTACCAGCTAGGTGAGATCCTGGTCAGCGGGTCTGCTCGGGGCTAACTGCCTTTGAAACCTACCACTGTGTTAGGCTACGACCCTGCCAGCTAGGTGAGAGTCTGGTCAGCGGGTCTGCTCGAGGCTAACTGACTTTGGAACCTGCCATTGAGTGAGCCTACGACCCTGCCAGCTAGGTGAGGTCCTGGTCAGCAGGTCTGCTCGGAGCTAACTGCCTTTGGAACCTGCCACCGAGTGATCCTACTGCCCTGCCAGCTAGGTGAGAGCCTGGTCAGCGGGTCTGCTCGGGGCTAACTACCTTTAAAACCTGCCACCGAGTGAGCATACGGCCCTGCCATCTAGGTGAGAGCCTGGTCAGCGGGTCTGCTCGGGGCTAACTGCCTTTGGAACCTGCCACCGAGTGAGCCTACGGCCCTGCCAGCTAGGTGAGAGCCTGGTCAGCGGGTCTGCTCGGGGCTAACTGCCTTTGGAACCTGCCACCGAGTGAGCCTATGACCCTGCCAGCTAGGGGAGAGCCTGGTCAACGGGTCTGCTCGGGGCTAACTGCCTTTGAAACCTGCCACCGAGTGAGCCTACGACCCTGCCATCTAGGTGAGAGCCTGGTCAGCGGGTCTGCTCGGGGCTAACTGCCTTTGGAACCTGCCACCGAGTGAGCCTATGGCCCTGCCAGCTAGGTGAGAGAGCCTGGTCAGCAGGTCTGCTCGGGGCTAACTGCTTTTGGAACTTATCACCGAGTGAGCCTATGGCCCTGCCAGCTAGGTGAGAGCCTGGTCAGCGGGTCTATTCGGGGCTATTCTTTTTCACATTCTAAGCATCATCATCTTGTAAGTTGACACCAACCGTTCATAAAAGAAAAACAAAGTTTGAAAACAAACCTGAGCAAAGCAGCCTTGCATCTCACAAAAAGGAATTCCCTCTCCCATTCGGCGAGTGGTATGATCTCGCGGAGTCCACTCGCACACCCAACACTCGCCGGGATGGGGAATCTGTCGCCCGGGCACATCTCGCCCATTTCCTTCTGCCACCGCCTCCTTCCCGGGTCGTTGGCCTGGTGCGTTCCCTCCTAACAGCTGGGACGCCACCGCTGGGACCGCGGGTGTCTCGAACTCGCTTTTGGCGGTGAATGCGAGATACAATGTCTGCAGGACCTCTCGCTTGAAATCTTTAAATATTCCAATCGTTACCCCACTCGCGAGTGGTTGCGAGTGGCCTGAGTCAGATCTTTTTCCTTCATCTCCAGCCATAGAGCTCAGCTTGAGATTTTCTTGTACAAGCTACGGTCCACGCTCACCGCACCAAAAATATTGAAACCGTCAACCGGTCTCTGAGTTCGGACCCACAGGGGGGGTGTAGCCCGTGCTTACTTCTCCCTCACTAAACTCTCCTGACTGAGGATGGAAAACCTAGAACAGACCCAAGGCTATAGCAAGGAGGTACCTCCACACACCCGGAAGATCTCAGAGAGCTTCCCCTCCCAAACCAAAGCTCAGTCGGGCACCTTGGAGGGCACTAGCAGCAAACTCCTAAACTAGCCCGGAGGAGAGAGCTCCAAAAAAATCTGATCTCCTCCAAGGTGCCCTTAAGGGTCTATTTATAGATTCTCTGGACTGGTTTGCAAATAGCATGAATCCGCCTTTTGGTTTTACTAGTCGCACCCCAAATTGGTCTGCTAACAGCCTTACTCCGATGTTGCGAAGGGCTATTGACAGCCCACAAGGGGTATCTAGGTAATTTCCCCCTGAAGCCTTCTGGGAGAGTGGTCCGCGAAGGCACCACTTGTAAGACCCCCCCCCCCCCCCCTCCCAAGCCAGCGGTCCGATTGGGGGATCTTATCGCACACCACCCTTTTAGCACGACGCCGAAGCGATCCTGAAGGGTGGAGGTACTAGCTTCTCCAACCCCCTTCCTTGAACACTCCGTTGTCACGCCTAAGGGTGGTGTTAAGCGAAAGTCACTACACACCAACAGAGTGGGGAAGCAGTATTCTAGCGGAAGACATCATCAAAGAGTGCACTTTATAGCCCTTAGCGGAAGACGTAGTGTTATAGCGGAAGATTAATTATCACAGAAACCTCAAACTCAAGACCTGTATGAATAATCTCCATATATCTGCCGCATTAAACCATATCTATCAAGGGTTCATTGCCAATATATAGATATCATGAGATAGAGCACAACAAAAGGGGATGCAGCTTAACGACTTGTACCTGACGTAGCCTGCTCCGTGGCCTCATCCATACCTGGGTGTTGTCTCTCATCCGCACCTGTCACCTGTGCTAAAGACAAGTTATTAGAACCGTTAACAGAATCCAACCCCTACTAACAAACAAACATAATATAACATTTATAAGGGAAGGGATATCTTGACTCTTATTGGGCCGAGACAGTCTTCCCACGACCATCGCCTACGTACTTCATATCATCCTGCAGACGGTCTCAGACTCACGTAGTTCTATTAGTTTCGCACGGGTTGACCTCCCAGACCGTCCGTCGTGCGGGTTGCCTTAGAGTAAAACTCATCGGCCATCCGACATTCTCCCAAGACACATTTTCCGAAAGCACACTTAATTCCCATAGGAATATTTCTCGAAGGCACAATATATTCCCGTAGGAATATTTCTAGAAGGCACAATTATATTCCTGAAGGAACATATATCGAAGGCACAATTATTTTCTCGAAGGAAACATTTATTCACGTAGGAATTACTTCTCGAAGGCACCTGTATTTTCATAAGGGGGGGGAGAAAAGAAACTTTTTTTAAACTTAGCTATAATCTCATCCTGTAGGAAGTATTTCTCAAGGGCAACATATAACCTAAGAGGAGAAAAGAGAACTCACTACAACAAATTAAGTCTACGGCGGCGTTTTTTAAGGCCTTTGGCGGCGCTTTATGGTCATCATGCTTTTCAATATCTGATTTTGCTTCCCTCAACTGCAGAAAATATAAAATCAAGAATAGTATAAGTTTCACAATAAACTACACGAGACAACATTATAAAGACATTTTAGGAGTGAATTTAAAATATTTATCGCCAAATCCCTTGTAAAAACATCATTTAAACCTGCTCCTCATATATAGCCATGCCCTCGCACCATGTGAGGTGCATTTTTGCGTCTTAACATGGTTGGCAATACATAGGGGGGCATTGGCCCCGTTCCAAATGGTGAAACCCGTCCCAAAACAGATTTCCCCAACTCGGGGCTTGTATACCTCTGCATTATTCTACCTCAACAAGTACTATATATATAACTGGCACGGCAAATGCTATAGGTAAATGGATATACAGAAAACATTATTAAAAGATGATGAGAACCGGATCAGGCTTTGATAGATAAAGCCAGATTCAGTTAGTAGGTCTCAGTGAAAGCGTCCGTAATTCACGGAGCCAAGATGGATGGAGTAGGGCTAGTCTAAGATAACACAGACCGGTCTAGATTCTCCTGCTCGCGTTTACAAGGTACCCCGGAAAAGTCCTCACCCGGCAGGCAAGCTCTGCAAAAATCAACACAGTGAGCAAACACGGTAACCCATGTCCATTGTGACATTTCATCGAACAGCTGATGTACTGATGGAAAAAAATGAAATAAACTACAGGCAATGGTTCATGGGAAAGAAGAAAGCAATATAAACTGCATCAGTAGATAACCTAGCAACCGCACCTTCCTTCGGGAACATAATGAAGTTCTAGAATCCTCTTCCTCGCTCTCCTCTTTCACCTCACGCGGTGAAATGATCGCGCGGCCTGGAGATCGAGCGGAGTTCACCTTCTTCCGCCGGGAGATCGAGCGGGGTTCACCTTCTTCCGGCGGGAGATCGACTGGAGTTCACCTTCTTCCGGTGGGAGGAATATCGAGCCGAGTTCACTACGCCTCGAAATTGAGCAAAAGAATAGAATGAGGAGGACTCGTTGAGTAGCCCTAAATTAGAAATTTTTAGCGGCGTTTTCAGTAATAAGCGCCGCTAAACAATTATTTTCCGCGGCGTGCATTTATAAAAGCGCCGCAATTGCAGAAATTAAGTTTTAGCCACGTTTTTCAGGCAAAACGTGGCGAAAGATAAAATATACGGCGGCATTTTTATAAACGCCGCAGAAAAAGCGCCGCCGTAGGTCTTAAATGTTATAGTGACTCTTTAAGGCTTAGCCATATATCCACCCGATAATTTAGTAGAGGGGGAGAAAAGGGCCTCCTTATAAGCTACCATATCTCCATCCGAGAAGGTACAACTATTTTAACCCGACTTCCATCGCTCTTTTGGATTGCTTGGCAATCAAACCCAAGCTATCTGCACAAGTCACATTGGTATTCATATGGACTCTCGTCGATCACCTGATTGCTTGGAGATTAAGCCCAAGTCACACATAAACTTTATGTTCATTTATAGGCACCAGAAGTAGCATAGTAGGGTGAAAGAGAGAAGATAGAACTAAGATGAAGAGAGATGAGGTGTATGTCATAGTAAATCATGGGTGGTCAACTCCCATAGTTACCATGTTCTATTGTGAGTTCATTACCTCATTCAAAACACCCCTTACTTATATAACCGACTCAACTTCCATAGTTATAAACAACCAGTTGGGCAATGACCATAATTAACCATAAGCCGTTGATGGTGAGTTGTTTTCACATATATATATATATATATATATATATATATATATATATATATATATATATATGTTAATCACCCAAGGTATGTCCAAAACATCTTCAATCCGTTTGGGCATTAACCTATCCACTCACATCTATTCCGGAGCAAGAGGGGCAGGAGAATTTAGTCATCAGAGCATGGAGTAAATAAAATAAGTAAAAATCCTAAGAAGCTTACTACTCAATCAATGGAGAGGTGAGTTGTCTATCCCTGCCAATAAATTAACTACTCATACAAGAACCTAAGAGGATTTAATTTCACAAAACCTGATATGTTCTGAAGCTAAAGGTAAATGGCAGACAAAAGATAAAGATGAGCCCTTCCTAAGCATGCGATGGAGAGTAGAGAAGAACGAGAGTAAAAGGGGAGGTGAACCTTAGCAACCCAATAGAGATCCCATAATGCTCCCTTAAAGCCTTATCTCATTATAAATCTTATCCCTAACAGCCGGCCGCCAAAACTCTCGGCTCAGCTTGGCGAGCTTCACAACCTCTTATCATATGCCACACGGTTCTGAAACTCGTAAACCCATGAAAGTAAGAGAGCTAAACTACAAACGGTTATATTTAAAATACTTGAACCGTTACGAACCGGCAACCCAAAACTCTCGGCTCAGATTGGCGAGCTTCACATATGCCGCAAGGTTCAGAAACTCGTAAACCCATGAAAGTAAGAGAGCAAAATGAGGTTTGTAATTAATAAACTAATCATGTATGAACTAGTTAATCCTCATGAAACCTCATAATACCAACCTGCTACTTTATAATAAAACCATATATATTCTGCTGGCTATGATGTGGGAGGAAACAAATGCAAGGTGAGGAGTTTGCAAATCTTTTCTCCAATAGTAATTAAGTATTTATGCATCCCTGTGATGTTGATTATAAAAGCAACCATCAAAATTACTAATAAACTGGCTCCTATAATCACACGGGTGGTTTAAGCCAATTGATAGGAGCTAACAAAACTGAATATAACTTAAGCATAGTTATATATCTTACAATCAACCGACTCCACCCCTCTCATTAAAATAAGCTCATGTATCAAGTGAGCCTTAGCCGAAAGTCCTCCAGCCCAATCATTTAGCAGCCAACCAACTAATTGTAAGAACTAGACATTAAATTTTAAGGTTTGAGAGGAGTGAGAGAGAGAGAGGGAGAGAGAGATGAAAACAAAAGGGGACAGTCCTTGCCATCAATCTCATCCAGTAATGGTGTGCTGAAGAGAAATCCCCAAGAGACGGAGATTTAAGAGGTCCTCATTACTTTGATATCAGAAAACTTTGCTAATCCATTTCCCTTATCACCCATCCTCCAGGACAAGTCAAATATAAAAATCCAAATAGAGTTTGCCGCATAAAAAAGAATCTCACCTGGTCGTATCAACAATCTCAATCCATATAGAGGTTGTCGCATAAAAATAAACTCGCATGGTCATGCCAATGAACTCAATTCCAAAATAAATAATCTATCAGAAATTTTAAGAGAGAGGGAGAGAGAGAGAGAGAGAGAGAGAGAGGAAGATATTAATTTCAAATCCGTCAATGAAGCCTCTTGCCAAGCTTGTAGCCTTCCAACCTCATCTTCATGAGAATATACTAAATAGCCAGCAACGATCCATAGTGTTTGAATATAATTTATAACTTAGAAAAATCATTATGCGTTTGGTTACCAACAGTCATGAAGTCCAGACAAATCCTTCAAGATAACCTCAAGGATATGTGGCATCCAACATGTATATCGATGTCCTTGCAGGTCTTCAAAATAACCGATGGATACTAGAACTAACATACGATGTCTTATGGTTATATCTATCGAATTATATTCCCAGAATAATCAACCCATTATACGGTCTTGCCCCAAATTTCCACACATTCTTGAAATTTGTTCAAGACACTTCAATTGAGAGCTTAACTTGAGGGGATATAAATGCAGTTATTATATAGGAACCGAAATTCATCACCACCCCTAAACTCGGAGCATCAGAAGGTGAATTAAGAGGAGAAGAAGATGGTGAGAGAGAGAGAGACAGAAGATTAATTTCAAGTCGGTTCATGGTGATCTGACCATTCAAAACCTCCTCAAATGGAGAGGAGAAGGTTGACACGATCCAACCTCCCATCCTCCATCCATCCCTAACCCGATTTCCCATGGCAGAACACCTCACCAACTCAGCATCAACTATAAATTATCAAAATATAAATGAATATAAAGATGGTGCCCCTGTTCCGATAGAGTTTTGAGAGGGAAGAGAAATAAATATTTCATTTCTAGATTTCCCACTCATCCAATTTCCTTCTCCATTTACTGAGAACAAGAGAGAGAAAGAGAGAGAGAGAGAGGAGAAAGATGAAAGAGAGAGAAATGATCCTTCCTTGAAGAGGAAGAAAACTCAAACCTCTAAACCAGAGCATCGTGCATCTTTCCACTCCCATAATAATCCAAGATGATGAATAATGAGATTATAGAAGGCTTAGTGATTACCATTGCCAGAGGAGGAAGAGCTCCCGTTCCCCTCCAGAAGAACACCAGAACGACCCTATTTATAACCATGGATAACCAATCAATTGCCGCCAACGAGCTCAAGAGCTCAAAATATATGGGCTATCGTGGCATTCTCTCGATGGATCGATTCCCCTCGCCGACGAACTTCCCCCAAAATCCCGCCAAGAGGGAGATCTAATTCCTCCGGGGAGATTTCTCCCCCGCCCCCAGTTTCCATCGTTGGTTTCAGTGACTGTTCTCCTCTGGTTCTGGTTTTGGGATTTTCAGAACTTTAGTTCTTTAATTATATAGGTATAATCATATACATATATATATGTACTCAAATTCCCAAGATATGCGCGGGAAAAAAATATGTGGGGGTGTCGTTGTGTTCGTGTCAACCCTACTAAGCCCACGAAATCATTCAAAGTTGATTTCGAGTTCGTCTACTCGATATTATTAGCTAGA
Organism: Dactylorhiza incarnata; assembly: GCA_033032865.1. Lineage (NCBI taxonomy): Eukaryota > Viridiplantae > Streptophyta > Magnoliopsida > Asparagales > Orchidaceae > Dactylorhiza > Dactylorhiza incarnata. Next base: position 8,157,852 of record JAWHQI010000094.1, on the reverse strand, counting down.
GTCGGTACATAGCTTAAAATAATTTATTTCGGATAACTTTCTCAAATCTCCTTGGATTTGGATGAAACGAATTGCATCGCACTAGTATTGATCACACGAGTCCGTTGAAACTGACTATGGTGAATTTGGGGCTCGTTTACCCAATATTCTAAAATGGCGTTGTTGCGACCCTCGATGTTACTCAAAATCGTTATTTTCTCCAAACAACCTCGGATTGGAACGAAACGAGTTCCATTGCACTCGTATCAACCATACGAGTCTAACGCAACTGACGGAAGTCAATTTGAAGCACGTATGCGCAATAAATAACTTTGACGTTGTGGCGAAGCACGATGCTACCCAAAACAGTTATTTCTCTAAATGACCACAACTATGTGGTGAAGGTCGGGTCTTGGTTCTGTATGACCCGGCCTAAGCTCTTCCAACAGTTCAACCGAACCGGCTAGACCCTATTTTAAGGTTGGGATGTTACACCACTCGCCAGGCTCCTTGCCCTTCGCATTCCACCGGGCGAGTGGTTCGTGCGGGCACCACTCGTCAGGCACTCGGCTCGCTTGGGGTTGTACATCAATATTTCATAAGTTTCATTCATTAGGTAATATTATGGGCGAGTGAATCCATTTCATCACGCATATACATGGTTCCTTCATGTTTCATGCTTTGGGCCCACCCCGAAAGGTCTTCATGTTCCAAAACCAGTTTGGAAATCAACATATTCATAATATCCATTCATAAGCTAGCAGTTCATTAGCCCGTAATAAAACCTCGTGTCGACACGTTGACATAATAATGAGTTATTTGTAAATTAATCCCTCATAATATCATTCGCCTGTTTGCCTTTTTCAAGGCCATACATAAAGCGAGAATATGTTTTCAGTGATTATGATGCTCCATGCCATATTAATTCCTTTTTTTTGCATATGTTTAAACATAAGGTAATAAAGTACATTACTTGAAAAATAAGCATAAATTAAACAAATAGGTCTCACCATTCTTTTTTTCCTTTCCATTTACACGCCCACGCCATCATCACGTCTATTTTGGGATGTCATCCTCTGCGATATCTATTTAGGGTCACATCGTTAGGGATGTTTATATCGGGGTTGCACCTTACAAAAGCTATGACGTTGACATAAGGGTGACCTAGACTTTTTTTAAGGGTTGTCTATGAAAGAAAAAACTGAAGTGTGCGACGTTAGGGAGCCCAACGTAATACATGGCACTTAGCCTTTCAGTGAATATCACAAATGCTGACCAAACATTGAATCTGGACTGCATAATGGCAACATAACATCAGAAAATGGAGTGCTTAAAGGCAGTAAAACAACAACACACTAAATCCCCCAATGAAACAGAACTGAAACATGTACAGATGCCTATTCCCATCCTCTAATTCACGCCACAATAATCAAAAGAGAAGGAATGTGGTAGCAGCTAGTCAACCAAAACAAAAAAATAGAAACCCTCAAATTTCTTACAAGATTTGGCCCAAATCTCTTAACAGCACAACCACCCTAACTGAAAAGAGGGGCAGTAATAGTCGGCCATAACAGCAGAATTCCCCCAATACATTAGATAAAAGAATTCCTAACAGGAACTTCACCCAACCCAACAACTAAAAAGAGGAGCAGCACAGCCACAACGACCAAGGCTTAACCGGCTTCCAGAAATGAAATCCTAGCCTTACAGTGAAAAATTCCCCAAAGCAAGAGAAGACAATGAATAATCACAGGGAAGAGAAGGCTTACAGTGAGGTAAACGAAGTCGGGCACTAAATCAGTACCAAATCGCAAACCCGCCTAAGCCCAGATCAAGCAAATCCTTACTAACCCTTTCTTCCAGCAGTACCCCAGATAGTCTGCAAGATGTTGAGAAGAAGATGAAAGGAAGATAATGAGAAAGAGAGAGCAAGAGAGAGGAAGAAGGCGCTGCTCTGCGTACCCTAGCTGAAACGGGAACGAGAGAGAAGTGGAGAGTCATCGGATTCCAGGATTTCCAAAATCATAAAAGACTACGGATTTTATCCCCCACTGCCTCAGCTAAGTCATGCATTTTAACCTTCCTTTAATTAAAGGTGATTGTTATCCGCACTACAGTTTTGGCTATCCGCACTCTTTTTGTATGACTTATTACGCGTCTTTTGGAAATACGTCTTGTACATGTATTTTTACGAAAAGTGTTCAACACGAAAGTTGTAGATCTATTCGGGATCTACAACTTTCGTGTTGAACACTTTTCCTAAAAATGCACGCACAAGACGTATTGCCATCCTGATTGAAACATGGGCGTAACTGTAGCGAATTTTTGGCTACAACTTTCGTGTTGAACACTTTTCCTAAAAATGCATGTACAAGACGTATTTCCAAAAGACGCATAATAAGCCATACAAAAAAAGTGCGGATAGCCAAAACTGTAGTGCGGATAACAATTGCCTAATTAAAACTCAAAACCAACCTTATGAAATAAATAAAGCTCATTTCAAGTAAGCCCAAAGTTCACAGTTGGTTCAGTCAACAAGAAAGAACTTGTCCAAAGACTCATTCCAATATTATTTCTTATATGATTCTCAAACCCAACAATACGCAACCGGACACATTGTTTATTTCATCATAGTAATTATTGTATCAGCTTTAACAATTCCCCAATAAAAACACCTCCGTAAAAGCGAAACGGTTAATTCCACACTGACTGTATATTTTCATCATAGGGGATATTTAAATGAAATAATGATTTTAAAAACATATATATAAGTAAATAGCTTACGAGAAAATGTCATGCGTCACATAAGGCCCCGAGAAGAGCCGCTGACCGGGCTCCTTGATGCCGGCAGGACTGATGCACTCACTCGAGAGACAGTAAAGTTGTTTTTTGGTTAAGGACCCGAGAAGAGCCGCTGACTGGACTCCTTGATGCCGGCAAGACTGATGCACTCACTCAAGAGGCATGAAAGTTGTTTTTTGGTTAAGGCCCCGAGAAGAGCCGCTGATCGGGATCCTTGATGCTGGCAGGACTGATGCACTCATTCGAGAGGCAGGAAAGTTGTTTTTGGTTAATGCCCCGAGAAGAGCCGCTGACCGAGCTTCTTGATGCCGACAGGACTGATGCACTCACTCGAGAGGCAGGAAAGTTGCTTATTAATTGAAATCCCCGAGAATGTTTCGTTGGTCGGGCTCCCACTAGCCGGCAGGGCAGGTTGACCTCTTAGAGAGACAGGGCCTCGAGATAGTTTCGCTGACCGGGCTCTCACTAGCCGGCATGGCAGGTTGACCTCTCAGAGAGGTATGTTAAAATGTAGGTTGAGATCCTCGAGATGGTTCCGCTGACCGGGCTCCCACTAGTCGACAGGGCAGGTAGACCTCTCAGAGAGGCAAGGAAGTAGTGTTTGTGAAAGTTCCCAAGACGGTTCCACTGACCGGGATCTCACTAGCCGGCAGGGTGGGTAGACCTCCTGGGCGACAGCTTGGAATAAGAGGTTTTAGAAAGAAGTCTCTGAGCTTTTCTCCACCTCCGGTTGAGCTGAGCTCCTGCAAAGTGTTGAGCTTTTCTCCACCTCCAGTTGAGCTGGGCTCCTGGAAGGTGTTGAGTTTTTCTCCATCTTTAGTTGAGCTGGGCTCCTGGAAAGTGTTGAGCTTTTCTCCACCTCTGGTTGAGCTGAGCTCTTAAAAGGTGTTGAGCTTTTCTCCACCTCCAGCTGAGCTAGGCTCCTGGAAGGTGTTGAGCTTTTATCCACCTCCAGTTGAGCTGGGCTCCTGGAAGGTGTTGAGCTTTTATCCACCTCCAGTTGAGCTGGGCTCCTGGAAGGTGTTGAGCTTTTCTCCACCTCCGGTTGAGCTGAGCTCCTGGAAGGTGTTGAGCTTTTCTCCACCTCCAGTTGAGCTGAGCTCCTGAAAGGTGTTGATCTTTTCTCCACCTCTGATTGAGCTGAGCTCCTGGAAGGTGTTTAGCTTTTCTCCACCTCTAGTTGAGCTGGGCTCTTGGAAGGTGTTGAGCTTTTCTCCATCTCCAGTTGAGCTAGGCTCCTGGAAGGTGTTGAGCTTTTCTCCACCTCCGATTGAGCTGAGCTCCTAGAAGGTGTTAAGCTTTTCTCCACCTCCAATTGAGCTGGGATCTTAAATGGTGTTGATCTTTTCTCCACCTCCGGTTGAGTTGAGGTCTTAGAAGGTGTTGAGCTTTTCTCCATTTCCAGTTGAGCTGGGCTCCTGGAAGGTGTTGAGCTTTTCTCCACCTCCGGCTGAGTTGAGCTCTTAGAAGGTGTTGAGCTTTTCTCCACCTCCAGTTGAGCTGGGGTCCTAGAAGGTGTTGAGTTTTTCTCCAACTCCGGTTGAGCTGAGCTCCTGGAGGGTGTTGAGCTTTTCTCCACCTCTAGTTGAGCTGGGCTCCTGGAAGGTGTTGAGCTTTTCCCCACCTCCGGTTGAGCTGAGCTCCTGGAGGGTGTTGTGCTTTTCTCCACCTCCAGTTGAGCTGGGCTCCTGGTCGGAGTTGAGCTTATAAGGGGCTTTCTGTCCAGCGCCCGTCTCTCTGAAACACGAGTTCTTTATTGTTTTTTCCAAACTCGTGTCAAGCTTGAATACTTCATAAAAAGTCTCACTTGCTCGCCAAATAAGCGGGTTTGACTTTCTTTGCAAGCTTGAGACAAGCTCGCAAAGAGCGGGAATTGTGTACAACCCCCATATTTGTCGAGCGAACCCCTCAGGATGTGGACAAGTTAGTATTTCTAAGCATTAGCCATAAGAGAAGAGGGAAAAGTGGAATTCGAAGTAAAGATGGCGGGTAGACCAACTGGTCCACGCGCCTACCCCTTAATGTTGAAGGAGGCGAGTGGATTTCGGTCCACTTGCCCGACGCCAAGGGAGCGGGTGGACGGAGTCCACCTGCCCGACAAGTGGGCGAGTGGACTTCCGTCCACTCTCCCAACGCCCGGGGGGGAGGTGGAAAGAGTCCACTCGCCCGGCTAGTGGGCGAGTGGACTCCCGTCCACTCGCCCGTCGCCCAGGGGGGAGTGGAGGGAGTCCACTCTCCTGGTAAGTGGGAGAGTGGACTTCCGTCCACTCTCCTGGCCAGGGTGGAGTGGCGGGAGTCCACTCTCCTGACAAGTGGGAGAGTGGACTCTCGTCCACTCTCTCGGCCAGGGGGGAGTGAAGGGAGTCCACTCTCTCGGCTAGTGGGAGAGTGGACGTCCGTCCACTCGCCCGACACCCAGGGGGAGTGGAGGGAGTCCACTCTCCCGACAAGTGGGAGAGTGGACTTCCATCCACTCTACTTACCAGTGGGAGAGTGGACTTCTGGCATGTGGGAGAGTGGACTTTCGTCCACTCTCCCGGCCAGGGGGGAGTGGAGGGAGTCCACTCTCCCGGCCGGGGGGAGTGGAGAGAGTCCACTCTCCCGGCCAGTGGGAGAGTGGACTCCTGTCCACTCGCCCGATGCTCAAGGGGGACGAGTGGACCTCGGTTCATTCACCCAGCACCAGGGGAAAGTTGGAGTGTATCTTGATTCATATTTTTAAGTAGCGGAAGTCGGCTATTGACAGACCATTTTGGCTATCCGCAGGCTATTTTCAAGAAGTCTATAAATAGACCCCCATGGGCACCTTGGAGAGAGGTTGTTGATCCTCTCCCCCGCGTGTTACTTGTGAGCTAGCACTTCAACCCCCTGCCCGACTAGTCGATAAGCAGGTGTTCCTTAGCCCCTGTCCGACTAGTCGACAGGCAGGTGTTCCTTAGTGCTCTTCAGGGTGCCCAGGCTCAACATTGGCTTGGGAAGGGAAGCTCTCTTTGATCTTTCGGGTGTGTGGTGTGACCTCCTCGCTGCAGCTCAAGAGGCATGTTTTGTGCTTCAAGTCTCCATTCGGTGGAAAGTTCTTCGACTCTCAGCGATCGGGCACGCATTCTAACACAGGTTAAGTAAGGGCCAGCTGCATACCTCTTGCGAACGTCGAAGCCAGTTTTCTGGTTTCAACACAAACCTTGTTAAAACCTCATCCAACCTTGTTAATTCTTCCGGTGACCCGCATCCCATTTTCGGCCTGTTGATGCCGCTGCTGCTGTCTACCTCCCCTTGCGTGAGCAGTAGCTGCGTGCCCTGCCCCTTGCACGACAAGCGTGAGCCTGAGCTACTCTGTCCCTAGCCCCGCTAGCTGGTCGTTCTCCTCTTGCTCGGCCATGTGTACCGCCCGGTTCCCTTCCTCTGCCGAGATTTCCTGGACTCGACGGAGCGTGCATAACGACAACATGTTCAAATGCCCCCCTTGGCAATCAATTTCTCCAAGCTGTGCTGCGTCATACAAGTCCCGGTCGTCGTCTTGGTGCCCCACAATGAAATTTTCCTTCCTTGGCTTGTGAAATCCATGCGGATATTTCTGAAGTCCCAATGTATAACCCCCAATGTGCTCAGCCACTGCACGTCAAGAACCACATCACACCCCCCGCCCCCCACACACACACACAACGGCAACACCAACATGTCCGTTGTGAAAAACACACCTTACATCCTCCACGTAAAGCCGACTACCTTATTAGAGCTGGAGATGCGCCGTCCATCCGCTATGGCAACATTAAAGGAAGGTATTGGTGTCAAATTGCATTGCAGCCGGCGAGCCGCCGCCTCGTCCATGAAATTGTGGGTGCTCCCGGAGTCGATGAGAACTTGAATGGTCTGTCCTTGATGGAACACAGTGACCTTCATGGTGTGGTATTGGGTGACTCCCATAAGGGCGTGCACCGATAAATGGGGGACCTCCTCGCCCTCTCCACCTCCCAATCATTCCTCCGCCCTGTTCTCTTCGCCTTGTTCCGGTTCACTGCCCTCTTCATCCAAAATGAGCTCGAGTGCGTAGGATTTCCCTTGGGCCGCACAACGGTGATCCGTCGTGTACTTGGTATCACACCAAAAACAAAGCCCCTTAGCGCACTTCTCCACCATCTGCCACGGTCAAGCGACGGTGATTACTCTGATTGCCTCCAGGCAGGTAGCTGGAATACGCGTCAAAAGCGATTTGGTCGTTGATATCCTTTTCTCGGCTGCCCAACTTGTCTCTACCCTCCCCCCCCCCCCCCCCCCACACACACACATTACGTCGTTGGGAAGATGCAGTCCACCTCTCCTCCATCCGTGCTAAGGCAAAGACATCCTGGAGGGTTTTTGGTTGGAACATGCGGAAGGCGTACCCAATTTCATCCATGAGGCCGGCGAGGCAAAAAATCATTGCATGCGCCTCCGTTATGTTGACCCGGTGCAACAATACATCAAATTCATCTAGTAAGTTTTGAACCGTGCCCTTCTGCTTCAGATTTTTGAGTTCCGCCATAGGATCGTCAAAGAGGACCGCCCCAAATCGTTGTGCCATAGCTTGCACGTACTCCTTCCATTTCGGCCAGTGTCGTGTCAGGCGCGACTTCATGAACGTTTGGTGCCAATATAAGACCTTCCCCTCCACATGAGCGTCAACGATTTCACCTTGAAGTCATTCGGGGTATCATCGAGCTCAAAAAACTGCTCCGCCTTGTAGATCCATTCTTGTAGATCGTCGCCGAAGAAACGTGGAAACTCGAAACGGTGTGAACGACCATTGGAATGGTTGTCCTGGTGCGGTGGGGTCTCTCGACTGCAGAGTTACGGCCGTCGGAGTCGCTGGTGTTGCCGTGTTGCCCCCCCCCCCCCCCCCCCCCCCCCCCCTCGGTGAGAGCAGAGTCGCCATCATGGTCCGCAGCTCCTCCATGGTCTGGTTCTGTCTTTCGGACTGTGCAGTGAGGATGTGGACGGAATGTGCTAGGGAGGCTTGTTCTTGGTGCAGAAGTACCAGATCTGGGGTTAACTCCTTCGAGCGGGTATCGTCGGAAACCGACATGGCGTCTCCTACTCGCGCTGGCTCTGATACCAGTGATACAAGATGAATGGAACAGGGAAGCAAGGGTTCTCCTTACCAGATACGATGCATATACAAGAGGCAGCAAACCAAGCGTAATACACTGAAAATGGAAGCAGGAAACAACACATCAACACCCAAAACCAGCCCTAAGGGAGTTTCCTGAGCAGGCGGCAGAAACCAGCAGAGGAAGACTCTTCTCGTTGCTATCGGAAAACACAAAACAATAGAACATAATCTAAACTGCCCCCCCCCCCCCAAATAAAAGACTAATATAAGAAGCACAACATTACCAAAATACCCCCCAACAAACCCAGGAATTACTCCCGCCCAAAACCAGAACGCATCACTAACCTCGCTCTGAAATTTAGAACTTGTTTAATTAACACTCTGCGAAAGAGATGAATTACGCCATGGACGATTAATCGGGAGAAGGGAGGAGGAGAAGAGCTGGCGAGCAACTGCATGGCGGATTGGAGGAGACGAGAGGAGCAGGCGAGCAACTGCAGGGCGCCATTTATTTTCTTTTTTCCCGTTTTCTTAGGAAAGAAATAATCCTGGTCATTAGATTTTAAACCTCCACTTGCCAAAATCAGGATGTTGCACTTTACGGTACAGTGCAAAATGTTTACTTCACCCCGAAAATTTTTTTGGTCCGCCGAGCGGACCTAAAGGAAGGTCCGCTTGGCCAATGAAAACTCCTTATTTGGTGGGGTCGCGGTGCACAAATATACTGTGCACCGCGGACCCCACCAAATCAAAGGCTTCTACTGTATTTGATTGGTGGGGACCTAGAGAAAAGTCTGGTTGGCGGACCGAATTTTTGCTCCTTCACCCCGGACCCTTTTGACGCTGTAAAAAACGAGCAAAGATTCGGTCCGCCAACCGGACCTTCCTCTAGGTCCTCACCAATCAAATACACTAGAAGCCTTTAATTTGGTGGAGTCCGCGGTGCACAGTATGTATAACGTGGCCCCACCAAATAAGGAGTTTTCGTTGGCTGAGCGGACCTTCCTTTAGGTCCGCTCGGTGGACCAAAAAAATTTTTGTAAAAAAACAAGGCATTCTTCATCATTGATGTTTTGCGTGAGAATTCAATATTGCATTTATAATGCATTGCATAATTAAAAATTATCTACAATTTGTTATTAAAAAATAAAATAAAAAGTCCAATATTTAAAGAAAAAGGAATAGAGAACAAAGGATGTGAGAAAGTTGGGTCATGCACCGTTATGAGTAGGTGTGTTCACGAACCGAATCGATTCGAATACGTTTCAGTTGAATTCAAATTTGTCATATAATGCAGAGATTCGGATTCGTTCGAATATTCGAATTCGGATTATGATTCGTCGTGAATTTTTTGTTCGAATTCGAATTTTTCTTGTAAATAATACAAATTAAATATGAATGAATAATATAAATTTCATTTAAATATATATTCTATTATTTGTGAACTATTCGCGAATAATTCAAACAGAGGTAAAATAATTCGGATTCAGATTCGAAAATTATTCGAACCCGAAATTGAATTCGAATCCGAAAAATACGAATTTTAATCGAATCCTCCAAAATCAAATCTTGAATTATTCGCGAATTAATTGATTTGTAAACTGCCGGGGAGCTTACTTTGGATAGACAATTTACTAATTTTAGTCACCGTTATTGGTGTTGTTCAAGCACATCCAAAGCAACTCCCGCATGGATGAAACCCGTTCGAAATAACGAGCATTTGTGCGGCTCGCTAAGAATATGAAGATTGCCATGGGAAAAAATAAATAATAATCTAATCAGTGACAACTTTTAGACTATGGGTCGGCACTCTCTTTGCTTAAGAATAACAAATTTGGATAGCCCTGTGCAAAAATATCCGAAGAACCGAGAACCGGACCGAAATCGGCCCGAACCGGACGGTTCGGGTCGGTTCTCACATTGGTCGGTTCGGTTACGGTTCTTGAAAAAAAAAAAGAACCGGCGGTTCGGTTCGGTTCTCGGGTCCCGTGGTTGGGTACCCGGGAACCGACCCGAACCGTATATTTGAATAAATTATTTTTTTTAGTATCACAATCACCAGTGACTAACTATTCAGATTTCCGCCTATAATAGTAAAATTACTGCCTAAAGCCCTAAACTATTCGTATTTCATCTATTCCTATTTCCTACTCATTTCTCTCCAACCTTAGTGCCGCTACCCACCCCCGACCGTCTTCCCAGCGAACCCGTTCCCCACTCCCCGTCTCCCTAGCGAACATGAAACGGCACCGCTGGTCCTACGCCGGCTAGAGTTCCCATCCCCTTCTCCTCCCGCCGGCGTCGATTACAGTCACTAAATCACCCGTGGCTCCTCCTCAGTCGGTTGTGCACTGTAGGCCTTCTTCCATTCTTCCCTATTCTATTTTTCTGGACGCACTGTGCACTGTAAGCTCCTCAGTGGCTCCTCCTCCGCCGGATGTGCACTGTAAGCTCCTCCTCCGCGGCTATGCACTGGATGCATGGGATTTTGGGATGCGGATGCGGATGGTTTGCCAGCCTTCCCAAATTGCTTGTAACATTTATTTCTCATGTTATACAAATATAAATCAAGCCTTTGAAAGTTAAAAAGATGTTCAGTTAATGGTTACGTTGTTGACCTGTTGTGATGTTGATGATATCCATAGAGCTATGTTAATTCAGCATAGGTAGTAGAAATAATTGAGGGCTTATGCTTGTAGACTTGTAGTTTTGATTTATTTATTTGCTTTCAAATGATTAATAAACCGAGGAAAATACAATCAAGTAATTTGGGATATCTACTTATTGCTAATAGGCTGACAAATTTCATTCGAGAGGAATTTTGGGATATCTACTTATTGCTAATGGTCTTAGAATCATGTATATTAGATTGAGAGATAGATAGAGTTTGAACTGTAACTGTAGATAACGCCACTGCAAACACAGTTGCAATTGGTCATTTGAGAAGAAAATTAAATGAGAAATCATATTTGCCTTTGGGGGAGCATTTTTCCATATGAGATGTGCATGCCATATTCTAAATTTAATTGTGAAAGATGGCATGAATGAGAAGATAGATACCGTTGCAAGAGTTCGTGACGCGGTGAAATATATTAGAAGTTCTCCTATGAAATCACATCAATTTAAAATTTGTTGTGAAAAAGAAAAAATAAAGTATAAATGTTCAGTTTGCATGGATGTCCCAACTAGATGGAACTCTACATATCAAATGTTACAAGTAGCCATCAAGTTTCAGAAAGCTTTTGAAAGATTTGAAGATGAAGTTTCTGAATTTGCAATCGACTTAGAAAATGGACCTCCTCAAAGTTATGATTGGGAAAATGCTAAGTTATTGGTCTCTTTTTTAGAGAAAGTTTATATTGTTAGTAAATTATTCTCCGGTTCATCATACATTACTTCAAGTGCGTATTTTGAGCAAGTTTTTTTCATTGGACATGCATTAAATGAATGAGTTGCATCCTCAAATCTTAATCACCCAGCAATGACAATAAAAATGAAGGCCAAATTTGAAAAATATTGGGGGAACATTGATAAAGTTAGTATATTGCTCGTGATTGCATCAGTGCTAGATCCGCGAAACAAGCTTAAATTTGTGAGACATTGTTATGAATTTTTCTTCAGCAATGAACAAGTTAATGAGTTGATGGGAAAAGTTTTAAAAGTTCATAAGGAATTATTTGAGTATTATAAGAAACTTGATGCTATACCGACAACTTCAAACTCTTCTAGAGGTGAGAGCATGGAATTGGATCAACCACATAACCCTCCCAATATTAGTTCCTTGAATGAAATGAGACAACTGAGAGCAGTATTTATTGAGAGAAAGAAGACACTTCAAACTTCCTCTAACCAATCAGAGCTAGATAAGTATCTGAAAGAAGAATGTGATTTGAATGATCTATCTCCGGAGTTTGATATATTAAATTGGTGGAAAGTGAATTCAAGCAAATATAAAATTCTTTCAGCATTGACCAGAGATATCCTGGCAATTCCAGTTTCTACCGTTGCATTAGAGTCAGCTTTTAGTATAGGTGGACGTGTTCTCGATCGATTTCGTAGTTCGCTCTCACCAAAGATTGTTGAAGGGTTGATTTGTACTCAAGATTGGTTACGAGCGTCTCCATTGCCTTTGCAAATTGAGGAAGACTTGCATCAAATTGAAGAGCTTGAAAGTGGTAATTACAATGCACTTTGATTTTTATTCTTCTTAGTTCTTACGTTATAATTTAGATTTTTAGTGTATTTTATATCAATATTAACACAATATTATCCTTTTTAATAGTTATTTGTTGTGAGCAAGAAGCATTTGAAAGAGATTGACGAACAATTAGCTTGATGGAGGTATTTCATGTGTAATTTTATGTACTACTTTTTTTGTTTTATTTTGAACAATTTTGTTGGATGATAAATAGGAAACTATGCAAATATTTTTGGAATGAGAAATTGTGTTGGATTCAGAATTTCAGATTTATAGCAACATGCCATTAAATGTGTTTCTCAGGTTGTATACTACAATGTGTTGTTATATGTCATCATGTTTTAATAATCTTATTTTTGAAGGCAATTTGTTGTCCAAGAAATAGAATCTAAAGAACCGAAAACCAAACCGGAACTGAACAGATAATTCCGGTTCGGTTTCGGTTCTACATTTTAGAACCGTGGGTCGGTTCCGGTTCCAAAAATTTGGAACCGAACCTATACGGGTTGGTTCTTGGTTCTGAGTGGAACCGAACCGAACTGATCCGAGTTGCAGGGCTAAATTTAGATATGTCGCTAATATCAATTTACAATTTTTTCATAATGTGTGATTAATGGTATATGTGATGATAGAAGTGCTAGAGGATAAGGATTTAAATGAGCACAAAAAATATCTATTGGTCAAAAAATGAACACCGCTGCCGACGGTAGCAGATACCGCCAAACGGCAGTGAAAGAAAATGTCTTTATCAATTTTTATGCTTCATGGAAGGCTTTGGAGCAACTTGACGAAAACTAGTTTTGCATACTTCCGCCCCACGGTACGTACAAGCGCCCAGTGATAAAAATTCGGATGCAAAAAATTGCATGTTAACACCACAAAGGAAAGCGCGTGTCAGATAGCCAGGCACAATGCAAGATTTTGAATTTTGTACACTAGCGTCTGGCGGTAGTTGCTAGTGTTAGAAATTTTTATTTAAAAAGATTTATTTTATAATATTTTAATACAGTCTTGTATGAGATATGATGTTTTGGGCTCCTTATCTTTGATAAAAAACAAAAAACCCAAATGGAGGGAACTCCAAATATTTGGAGAAAAATCTCTTCATGAAAAAGAATGACCTTTAGTCACACCTTGCATATCTCCTCCTACGTTGTGAGTATATAAACAAAATCACTCATTCTTATTTGTTCAAAGAAACACAATGAGAAACTATGAACCACGAACATGCACACACACGCACCGCACATGATTGGACCAGATTCAGATTTCAGATTTGAGAAATCACTCATCCTTAATTATTTGCTTAAGCTCATATGATTTATTGTCATCATGCAGTGGATACCCAACCCATGCGATTAGAGATCCCATGAATTGGGTTCAATGTTGTAGAAGCGAAGTCGTTGATGTTGCGTGGTTGAGAGCACAAAATTAAAAGTTGAGAAAACTTTCTCCTCATTCCTATGATGATTTGCTCTACGTAACATATTATGATGAACTTAAAGTTCTTAATGGTTGTCAAAGACATTTATTTGCGAGATATTAGTTATAAAATATCTCTTGAGGTATAACATATGCGAGGGTAGTCATGAGGCTGCGACTTTGAGATCCGGGCTAAACCCTAATAACTCTCATGAAAAATTAATGAATGTGCATGACCATTAAAGCGTCCACATCATAACTCAAGAATTAATCTTTTGTGTGCTTAGTTAATTCACTGGTCAAAAATTTATAATTCAATGTCTCTATTGCATTATACTCTTCGGTAGAGGAAGTAAGTACTACGTATAGGTTCAAGATAACCATTCCACATATACTTATTGCATTAGATACAACTTGATGAAGTTCACATTTTAGTTTTTCGCTTTTGTGAGAGATTGTTAGAGATTTTTATTTAAAATGTTTTATTTTATAATATTTTAATGGAGCCTTATATGATGTACGGTGTCTCGTGCTCCCCATTTTTGATAGAAAAGCTAAAAACCCAAATAAAAGGAACTTCAAATATTTGGAGGGAAACATGGAAATATTTGGATTTTGCTGATTGGATCGGGCTCAATTGAGCCCGATTTCTCCCCTAATTTGATCTAAGATTTATCCACTGTGAGAGAGAGTGAGGGAGGACCTGAGTGGTGGCCTGTAGCCGTGCCAATCGCCGGTCCGCCATTGTTAGTCGTGGAGCTTTCAGTGCCATGCCGATATGGGTTTAGAGGACTCAACTTCTTCTGGAAAGTGGGGAAAACTCCTCCCCTTCACCCATTGAGGCTTTTTAAGTAGCCATTTGGGGAGGGGAAGAGGCAAAGCTTGGGATTCCACCATTAACACCATTAATGGTGGATTTCGGCCACCAGTAAAAACCACCAAATTCAGCCCCCATGTGGGCTGGAAAAGCTCATAAACTTCTCCTAACTGATAGAGGGAATGAATCCTCATCAATTGGGAAGGCCTTTGGCCTCCCTTGACCATGATTTATTTAGCCAAATTTGATCTAGGTCGCATTCTGTTGGTTCAACTACCGTCAGCGCTAGCGTCTCGACGACATAAGGCTCGTCTCAACGGTTCGTCTAGACAACCACTACCGTCAGCGTTAGCGCTGGCGCCAGTGCTAGCGTCTCAATAGTATAAAGCTTGTCTCAACGGTTCGTCTAAGCCACCACTAGCGTCGTAGTTAGCAACTACCACCCTCGTTAGCTTTGAAATTAAATTACTTTTCTTTCTATGATTGGACAATTGGGGTGTTACAAAGGGACCCCTTAATGGATTAGGCATGTTATGATAGGGTCAAGGGTCAAGGTGAAGCCCTAAAGTCAAACCCTATGTTGGATAAATAGGCCACGGAACCGAAACCCGGATATCCGCACACCCGGACACCCAAAACCGGCCAGCGGGACCGCCGCCGGGGGCTCGCCGCCCCCGGACCCCCGCATTCGCTGGTACATCAATCATCGGAGAGAGTCACGTTCCGACGTCTTTAAGCTCACGTGGGCTAACCCGGTGTGAGAAACAAGAGAGCCGGAAGTGTTCCCCAACTCCAACACCAATGACTGAATCTCAGGTTGTTGCTTGACGTTGCCATGAACAAGAAAACCTCTCCTCTCATCAAGGACGCTGAGCAGAAAAGCCTGTTCTCGAGGGTGCTGAGCTCCATCATGGAAGATGAAGAAGAAGAGGAGGAAGAAGAAGAGGAGGAAGAGGAGGAAGAGGAAGAAGAGGCAGAGGAAGAAGAAGAGCGGAGGAAGATCATCAAACTAGCGGGAAAAAAAAAACAATACAGGTGACAAGAATTAGTGCATGCGTAAAATGAAAACCCACGATTTTGCCTAAAATCAATTCGCGGCTCAATTCTTACCATCCGAACGGGACCAAAACCGTCCAACCGAACGGGGCTTAAATAACACTAATAAGCAAATCATTTGCAAACAAAACCTCAAATTAATAATAAATTTTTTTAAAAAAAATTAAACATTTATGAGCAGAGAAGACGATCAAAGCTCAATCTTTGAGTTGCAGATTGAGGTTTTGGTTCCCTCCCAGACGAAAATGGAGATTTCACAAGTTGAGTAAGTCTTCGCGCGAAGTTTGAAAATCCCGAGCAGAATCACCCTCCCTTCCATGATCGCCGTCGAAGTCATGTTCAGAGATCCCCGGAGCACATCCGGCCAAAAACTAGGATCCGCAATCAATTTATCGGCAAGAACATTTATTACTGTGCTTATGTTCTCGGTCGATCGCGCGTGGATCACCCCAGCTTCAATGGGAGCCTCTCCTATAAAATTCCGGCGATAGAAGACGGCGGCGGAGGAGTTCCGGTACTGGAATCCGGCGTAGTTTCGGTTCTCGATGGTAACGGCGACGCGAATTGATATATTGAGAGTCGGGTTTGGGGGGAGAGAGAAAGCGATGTGTTCGAGGCCAATGGGACTGGCGACAATCTTCGGCCGCTTTGGTCTAAGGACTGTGAAGTAGAGGATCAGAAAAGTGACGAAGAGGAGGAGGACGGCGGCGGCGATAGCGCAGCATATTTTCATGGATTTCTTCATCTTCCGGCGAAAAGTTCTTTCTTTGTCAGTTGTGGGAGAAGAAGAGAGATAGAGAGAGAATGGGAACTGCAGAGATATACGGGAGAGAGAGAGAGAGTGATAATAGTGATTCATTGAGTTGAATTTGTCTTGCATTATACATTAACGACACTCATTATGAGTTAAATTTAGGTGATAGTTATTTACAATAGAGCAAACTTGTTTTGAATGTGCGCATATTATTTTAGGGCGCTGCTATAAGCATTGTGTTTTTGTCTATTTGCATTCGTCGCTAGTAGCAAGCGCTGTTTTAAGTGATTGTTTATTCGCACTCAACCTGTTTATTAGCAATGTAGCACTTTTTTGTCAATTTCTTTTAAACACAATAAAAACATCACTTTCACTATTATAAAAGAACACTTAAAAATTACACATTTTCAAAAGTAAATGCTAAAAATAGATTGTCAATTCTTTGCTCCGCTTTCCTTGGATCACCTATAAAGAAAAAAAAAACAAAAATGTTATTATAGGTCAAATGACTGTTGGGGGTGTTCGCTGGAGTTCCGGCAGTTCGCCGACGTGCAGGGAAGGGACTTTGGCGGTTTCCGCGAGAGGAGATGTGTAGGGGGCGTGCGTCTAAGGGGAAAGGGTTGTTTGCGGCTATTAAAAATAAAATCATAAAATTTTAAAATTTTGAGAGTTAATAGACAAAAGTGAAGTGCTAATAAACCCTAAAATTGTAAAATTTTGAGTGCTAAGAGACAAAAGTGAAGTGCTAATAAATCCTAAAATTTTAAAATTTTGAGTGCTAATAGACAAAAGTGAAATGCTAATAGCATCGCCCTTATTTTAATAATAAAAATTTATTCTAAAATTATTAAAGGAAATAGATATGTGCAAACCATCACCCCCTTCCGCGTTTCCACTCGTTCTCTATCAATTTTTGTTGTTGTATATTTTGATATATAGTAGATCGGAGGCTTAACGGGTTCGGTACAGATATCGGGATATTCGTTACTCATTCTAAACATAAGGTTTGCCTATAAAACTCAAGCTAGGGGCAACAAGTATGTAGTCCACTTAGACCATCACCCGGAATACTTCGAGCAACATAACAGTTTTCGCTCCAATCTGTCCTCCCATTTCAGATCAGCAATCCTCATCCATGTATTCCATTAATGAGGAGGTTGATCCCGCTGCACGTCTGTTTCCCCAAATTCCGAAAACTTAAACCACCGCGACGAACCTTTACCGTCCACTGATTTCTCCGAACCATCGAGGCTACCACAATCTCCCGAAAAATCCTCACCGGCAGACTCAGCCTCTCCTGATTCAAATGAATCCATTATCAACGTCAGCCTCTCCTGATTCAAATGAATCCATTATCATCGTCAGCCTCTCCTGATTCAAATGAATCCATTATCATCGTCCGGGAAGAAGTTTCCCGGAATTTAGAGCATTTGAAAAAGCAAGACTCAACTCTGTTTGTTGAAAACAGAGCATGTAAGCCATTTTGGAGATGATGAACAGTGACCGCCTTTGACTTGGTCAATGGACATTTAAAAAATATAAAATGTAGAGAAAGAGAGAGAGAGAGAGAGAGAGAGAGAGAGAGAGAGAGAGTTGAGCTAGGGCTGAGAGAACTCAAACAGAGGAAGATTAGAGCTGGGGCTTCTGCTGTTCATCTTATTATCGCGTGTAATTTTGCGCATTCGTTATATTTCTTTTGAGAATCGTTCGATATGCATTTCCTGTGATATGGAGTTGAAACACAAAAAGACAGCTTTTTTGAAAATTTCTTGAGGAAAGTTAGATATGGTCCATAGTTCTTCGACAAAATTTGATGAACTTTTGTGGGCAATAGTTTGGAAAATAATAATAAAAGCATATCAAATCAAGAATAGAAATCAACAAGAAGCGAGAAGGAGAAGCGGGAAAAAAATCATACACACACACACACAAACTGAGATTGAAAGATTTTAGTTTGGTTTGCACGTAACAATTTGATCTGCGCTTATAATTTTATGGTCTGGAAGTAAAATTGATCTGCACATATTCAAAAGTGATTTGCATGTACAATCACCTGCATTTAATTTCCAATTGTTTAATGCTTTAATGTTATTGGCTTAATATTAGGTTTAGCTCAACATGAGCCGCCAAGAGAGGAGTTATAAGTAGGCGTGCACAAAAGTTCTGGTAGGCTCGGGCTTTCAAGTCCCAGACCCATGCCTCTCTTCATTAGGGGGATTTGGGAAAGTCTGATGGCCAGACTCAGACAGGGCCGGGACCAGACTTGGTTAAAATTAGTATTTTGTTATACAAGCAGCTTCGCACGGGCTCCGCCCGTGCTCGCTGCTCTCAGGTGCTTCCGTACCCGATCACGATTGTCGCCCGGCCCTACGTCGCTACCGTCACTCACGGACCCTGGAGCACACCGACTAAAGTGATTCGGGGTCCTCGAGTAGCGGTAACGACGTGCGTCCAAGCGACTGTCATGATCAGATAAGGTCACACCCGAGAGCAGCGAGCACGAGCAGAGTCTGTGCAGAGCTGCTCACACACACACACATAAAAGCTCAAGGAGTTGATAGTTTGATACCTTTTTCCTGTCGGACGTCTCTAGAACTTACATTTCATTACTTTGCTAATAAAATTGGGCGGAACAAAAAAAGCATTGATATTGATTGTGCTACAGTTAGTGATGGGCAGGCTCATAGGGCCCAAGCCCCCTTTAAAGCGGGACCTTGCCAAGCTCCTTGTAGTACTCTTCATGTTGAATCTTGAGTTTAATCTCATGGGTTTTAAGATACCCAATGAGGCTTTCAATTTGGAGCCGCTTCAGATCATGTGATTTTGAGATGACTGTTGGAGCCGCTTTAGATCATGGTTTTAAGATACCTTTGGGTTGAATTTTGATGGGAGAGATCTTAGAATCTTCCTCACCATGTCGCAATTGGAAAACGTTTTCCAAACACTTTTGAGACGTTTATGATATTTGTGAATCTTGTGTATATGGAGTCTACGTCTTCAATGGGATCCATCCGGAATTTTTCGTACCTGGATTTCAATTGGAAGAGCTTCAAATCATTGACCTACGAAGTACCTTCATGAGTTAGTTCCAATAAATTCCAAATATCAAAAACAGTTTTGCATGCACAAAGTACGATTAAATTCGGTCCTATCAAAAACACAAAACAAGAAATTCATTGCTTAAGCATTATTTTTACATTTTATTTTATCACTATCAACTCATCTATCGTTAGGTTTCTCCATAGCTATTTCTCCAACTACAATTGTAGGAGGAGAGTAGCTGTACAACCCTCATATTTTCCGAGCCGGTGTGACCCGACATGAGTAGGGTCGCTGTGTTACCCGTGATCCGTCAAGACCAAATCGAAGGTTAAGCTGACCGATGCAAGCCGGTCGACCTCTCGGAGGCGACCGAGACCGAGTAAGGCCGGGAGATGACCCAAGAGAGGGAGAAGTAGCTAAGCAAGCCGAGTGGGGGAAGTTTCCCCCCCCCCCCCCCCCCCCCACTCGGCCCCCTCCTTTGTGGGAGGCGAGTGGGGGCAACCCCCCCCCCCCCCCCCCAATCGGCCCCCTCCTTTGTGGGAGGCGAGTGGGGGCAACCCCCCCCCCCCCCCCCCCCCCCACTCGGCCCACTCCCTTGCGGGAGGCGAGTGGGGGCAACCCCCCCCCCCCCCCCCCCCACACACACACACACTCGGCCCACTCCCTTGTGGGAGGCGAGTGGGGGCAACCCCCCCCCCCCCCCCCCCCCCCCCCCCCTCCCCCCCCCCCCCCCCCCCCACTCGGCCCACTCCCTTGTGGGAGGTGAGTGGGAGCAACCCCCCCCCCCCCCCACTCGGCCCCCTCCCTTGTGGAAGGCGAGTGGGGGCAAACCCCCCCCCCCCCCCCCCCCCACTCGGCCCCCTCCCTTGTGGGAGGCGAGTGGGGGCAACCCCCCCACTCGGCCCCCTTCCTTGTGGGAGGCGGGTGGGGGCAACCCCCCCCCCCCCCCCCCCCCCCCCCACTCGGCCCCCTCCCTTGTGGGAGGCGAGTGGGGGCAACCCCCCCACTCGGCCCCCTCCCTTGTGGGAGGCGAGTGAGGGCAACCCCCCCCCCCCCCCCCCCCACTCGGCCCCCTTCCTTGTGGGAGGCGAGTGGGGGCAGCCCCCCCACTCGGTCGGCCTCCCTAGTAGGAGGTTAATGGGGGAAGTCCCCCCACTCAACCGTCCCCTTTAGGGGAGCGAGTGGGGGTGACCCTCCCTCCACTCTCCCGACCCTCCTGCGAGGGGTGGAGTGGGCATTCCAAACCCCACTCGCCCCTCCTCATACGTTGATTGTTCATGGTCATGGTCGGACTGCGGATAGTAGAATTTTGGCTATTCACAGTCCAATTTTGGCTATCCGCAGTCCATTTTTGGGAAAGTCTATAAATAGACCCCCATGGGCACCTTGGGAAGGGTTGGTCACTACCCCCCCCCCCCCCCCCCCCCCCCCCCCCTCGCGTGTGTCTTGTGAGCAAGCACCCCCCCTCCCTACGTCTTCAATGGGATCCATCCGGAATTTTTCGTACCTGGATTTCAATTGGAAGAGCTTCAAATCATTGACCTACGAAGTACCTTCATGAGTTAGTTCCAATAAATTCCAAATATCAAAAACAGTTTTGCATGCACAAAGTACGATTAAATTCGGTCCTATCAAAAACACAAAACAAGAAATTCATTGCTTAAGCATTATTTTTACATTTTATTTTATCACTATCAACTCATCTATCGTTAGGTTTCTCCATAGCTATTTCTCCAACTACAATTGTAGGAGGAGAGTAGCTGTACAACCCTCATATTTTCCGAGCCGGTGTGACCCGACATGAGTAGGGTCGCTGTGTTACCCGTGATCCGTCAAGACCAAATCGAAGGTTAATCTGACCGATGCAAGCCGGTCGACCTCTCGGAGGCGACCGAGACCGAGTAAGGCCGGGAGATGACCCAAGAGAGGGAGAATTAGCTAAGCAAGCCGAGTGGGGAAAGTTCCCCCCCCCCCCCCCCCCCCCCACTCGACCCCCTCCTTTGTGGGAGGCGAGTGGTGGCAACCCCCCCCCCCCCCCCCACCCACTCGGACCCCTCCTTTGTGGGAGGCGAGTGGGGGCAACCCCCCCCCCCCCCACTCGGCCCACTCCCTTGTGGGAGGCGAGTGGGGGCAACCCCCCCCCCCCCCCCCCAACACACACACACTCGGCCCACTCCCTTGTGGGAGGCGAGTGGGGGAAACCCCCCACTCGGCCCACTCCCTTGTGGGAGGTGAGTGGGGGCAACCCCCCCCCCACTCGGCCCCCTCCCTTGTGGAAGGCGAGTGGGGGCAACCCCCCCACTCAGCCCCCTCCCTTGTGGGAGGCGAGTGGGGGCAACCCCCCCACTCGGCCCCCTCCCTTGTGGGAGGCGAGTGGGGGCAACCCCCCCACTCGGTCCCCTCCCTTGTGGGAGGCGAGTGGGGGCAACCCCCCCACTCGGCCCCCTTCCTTGTGGGAGGCGAGTGGGGGCAGCCCCCCACTCGGCTGACCCCCTTTTGGGGGAGGCGAGTGGGGGCAGCCCCCCCACTCGGTCGGCCTCCCTAGTAGGAGGCGAATGGGGGAAGTCCCCCCACTCAACCGTCCCCTTTAGGGGAGCGAGTGGGGGTGACCCTCCCTCCACTCTCCCGACCCTCCTGCGAGGGGTGGAGTGGGCATTCCAAACCCCACTCGCCCCTCCTCATACGTTGATTGTTCATGGTCATGGTCGGACTGCGGATAGTAGAATTTTGGCTATTCACAGTCCAATTTTGGTTATCCGCAGTCCATTTTTGGGAAAGTCTATAAATAGACCCCCATGGGCACCTTGGGAAGGGTTGGTCACTACCCCCCCCCCCCCCCCCCCCCCCCCCTCGCGTGTGTCTTGTGAGCAAGCACCCCCCCTCCCTTGTCATCCGTCAGCTGACAGTGAGGTGGTTCTTAGTGCCCTCCAAGGTGCCCAGGCTCAGCATTGGCTTGGGAGGGTGTTGGGAAAATGATTTCTCTTAACCCCTAAAAATAAGTTAAAGAAGAATTCTAAGAATGAAAAATAAGGCTAAGTAAATATGCGTCGAATACTATTCGACGCAACGTCGAAATGTAGTCGACGTTTCCTTCAGATTGAATCGAAGTAACTTTAGGAAGATTTCAACGTATGTGTTGTCGACGTTACTCTGATTTCTAGTCGACGCATCTAATGTAGTCGACGCACCTTTGTCGACGCACCTTCCTTATTCTCCTCTCGACGTCCAGACAGGATGTATTCGACGCTTGCGTCGAATAGTAATCGACGCACGTTGATCTTTATGACAGAATTCAAAATCGCCAGATCTCTTTCCTTATCTTATAGATCTGATTTATATGGAATCAATTTATGTCTTATAGCCGTTCTGAATCTTTCTTTTCCTCTATTAGATTCTTGGCTAATTTGATAAAATTCATTATGGACATTATTTGAAATTAGAATGAATACTTTCCTTCTATGGATATAACTGTTATGTGAATTTCTCTTTCTTTCTAATACTCTGCCTGCTAATTGATTACTCTCCTATAGTGTTATCTTAATGAACAGAGCTATAAATAACCAAGGAGGTCGGCAGAGAAATAGGAGAAGTGATCCACTATATACATGATAACTTCCTAAAATAGAAGTTATTTGGTCTATGAATAACACATTTTGCACTATGAAATGATGAATATTAATATGAAACTTTGATATAATAAACTTAATTAATTATAAATTACAAAGTAATTATTTCATGGTGATTCTGCTTAAATTCGAGTTTAATATGCAGGAATTAAATGAGTGTTCAGAATGGAAAGAAAAGAAATGGAGGAATAATTAATGCAGGCAGATTTGTCGCAACAGGGTTACAACAAGGTTACAACAAGCGGGCGCTGAAAACATGGCATAAATGGCGCGATTATTTAAAACCATATGATGAGGTGGCAGCAGTTATGCACAGGCGGATAGCTGGCTGGAGACAGAATTAGAAGGCTTATTATGTGATTCTAATGAGGAGAATTAAATATAGAAGATGGCGGTTACAAGAATTGAAATTGGGAAGTTACTTAATTTGAATTATAAAATAGAGGGAAAGGAGAGCAAGAAAAAAAGAAGGAAATTGGGGGGAGAATGACGAAATTGAGGAGAAAGGAGAAGATATTTTCGGCAAGGAGAATTCTTCCTACTTGGAGAGCCGAACCATTCCAATCCGGGAGAGAGATATTGCAACTTTGGAATGAAAAACTTACCTTCTTCAACCATGTCTTTGAGCATGTCTTGTAAGAATGTTATTATTTGTTATTTTATTCCAATTAGCATGAACTAAAATTTGTAGCTTTGTGTGTGGAAAAGTACTTTGTCTTTTGTGATATGTATTAGAACACAATTCTGTTAAATTATTTGCTTCAATTCTTTGTCCGTTTTAAGTGTGCGATTATATTTTGAAGATTTTGTGTCAAACTTTGTATATCTCTTTGGAGTGTATTCATAAATCGAGAGAGGAGTTGCACGCAAGGTTATACAAACCATTTTCTTATGTGGAATAAATCGAGAGAGGAACCACATAAATCTTTAACCAAAAATTTTTCATCCAAATACTGCGTCGCGAAATTCGAGAGAGGAGTGACGAAAGTAATTCGCATATTTTAATTTAATCATTGGAAGTAGAAAGAGATTTCACTTTCTTCATGATTAGTCGCTGTGTACGGATTTCGGAGACCGAGAGGTAATGAGTCCTACATTTAATTTGCGTCAGGAGAATAATTTTACAAATATTTAACTAAATCTTTTGAAATTTCATATCACATAGACTTAGGAAATCCACATGCAAAGCTTTCTCAAAAAATTGGTATTTCTCAAAAATAAAAATAAAAACTCATTGAATTAATTAATTAAAGTTATTTTCCTATTTTAATTTTTTTTCACGCAACCAACTTTTGAATTATTTACTTGGATTCAAAGAAAAGGATAATATTAGTACTTGTGAGCGTTAAATTAACATTTCCCTGTGGAGACGATTTTACTTACACTTTATTACTTGAATCGGCATGTGCACTTGCGTAACACTCATTTTCACCGTATCAAGTTTTTGGCGCCGTTGCCGGGGAGGTGCATTAATTTAGCGTTTTCTTGCAATATTAGTAAATCCTTAGTAATTGGAGCTCAAGTACTGTTTTTGTTTTATTTCATTGTTTGTCTGTTTTACTTATTTTAATTGCATTATTTTAGTTTATGTCCAGATTTCGGCCTATTGAATTATTCCCGCTAAATTTAGAAATTGAGCGTGAGTGTAGGCAAAATAGAAAAGCTTTTCGCTTAGAGCATTCTAGTCATCCTACTATGAACCCAAACAGTTTAAATAACGGGAATGGGAATGGTCATGATGGTCATGATCATGGGGGTCAGGTGGACCCTAATGGTCAAGTCTAACACAATGGTGATAATGTTCAAAACGCTGCACCGCGAATGACTTGTCGAGACTATAACGCACCGTTAAGAGGAGGTTTGCAATTTAGTATAGCGCGACCCACAATCGCCGCTAATAATTTTAAAATAGACTCTACCACAATACAACTAGTACAACATAACAAGTTTGGGGGTCTTAATCATGAAAATGCAAACGCTCATTTAAGAACATTCTTAGAAATCTGTGATATGTACACGGTAAATGGGGCTTCGGATGAAGCTATTCAATTGAGGTTATTTCCATTTTCTTTGGAGGGTCGGGCTAAATATTGGCTTAACTCTCTACCTCCTAGTTCCATCACTACGTGGGATCAATTGGAAGAGAAATTTCTGAATAAATATTTTCCACCTTCTAAAACAGCTAAGTTGGTTAGAGACATCACCACTTTTGTCCAAAATCATGGCGAAACACTTTATGAAGCATGGGAAAGGTTTTAAGAAGTGCTTAGGAAGTGTCCACATCACGGGATGGCCCAACACCAACAAGTCACAATTTTTTATAACGGGTTACAAACCACTGCGATGATCCTAGTTGACGGAGCTGCGGGAGGGTCTTTATTAAAGAAATATCCAGATGATGCTTTTGAAATATTAGAAGATCTTACTTCTAACAATTACCAAGAATTCGAAAGGCAATGTAATAACCATCCAACCGGTATTCATCAAGTAGATCAAATCACTTCGTTAGCAGCTCAAATGGCCACTCAATTTAATTTAATAAATAAGAGGTTAGATTCTTTATCTACCTCTTCAATAAGTGTGTCAATGACAGTGGAACAATTAAACCAAGTAACTGAAGAAGTACATTATCTTGGAGGCCAACAAAGGCAAGGACCTTCAAATTTTGGAAATCATTATAATCCAGAATGGCGAAATCATCCCAATCTTTCTTGGAAAAATTCACAAAATGCAATTCAACCACCAGGTTTCAATCAAAACATTAATTCTATACCAACCCATATGCATAATCAACAAACCAATAATAGGAAATTGACTGATGAGTATATTGTAGGTTTGTTTCAAAAGAATGAATCTAGGATGGGTGGTATTGAGTCTTCACTCCGATCTTTAGAATCCACAATTGGCCAATTGGCCAATGCTTTAAATCAAAAACAATAGGATCGCTACCATCTGACACCACACTTAATCCAACAAGAGAAGAGCCAAATAATCATTGTAAAGCTATTGCATTAAGGAGTGGGGTAGAGATCTCAAGTGGGGATGGATTGCTAGAGAAGTTAAGGGAGGAAGAGGCAAGAGAAAATACGATTAGGAGAGAAGAGTCTATAGAAGTTAAGGAGCCGGAGGAAGTGGAAGTAGATCCACATTATAATAAAAAGAAAGAAATTATTTACCCTCCTCCACCTTTTCCATCTAGATTAAATAAAACAAAACTTGACAAACAATTTCAAAAATTTATGGAAATTTTTAAGAAGCTTACAATTAATATTCCATTTGCCGAGGCATTAGAGCAAATGCCTATTTATGTCAAGTTTATGAAAGATATTTTATCTAAGAAAAGAAATTTCTAGATAGAGAAATAGTTGCATTAACCGAAGAGTGTAGTGTAATTTTGCAAAAGAAATTGCCTCAAAAACTTAAGGACCCCGGTAGTTTTACCATACCTTATTCCATAAGAGTGAAATTTGTCGGGAGAGCATTATGTGATTTAGGTGCGAGCATCAATTTAATGACCTTATCTATTTATACAAAGTTAGGTCTAGGAGAGATAGCTCCAACAACTCTTACTCTCCAATTATCCGATAGGACTTTAGCATTCACTAAGGGAATAGTTGAGGATGTATTGGTTAAGGTGGAGAAATTTATTTTTCCGGCCGATTTTGTAGTGTTTGACATGAAAGAGGATAAGGATGTGCCCATAATCTTAGGGAGGCCATTTTTAGCAACCGGAAGAACTTTAATTGACGTACAAAAAGGGGAGTTAACAATGAGAGTTAATGAAGAGGAAGTAACATTCAATATCCTAAAAGCTATGAAATTTCCAAATGAAAAAGAAGATTACTCTATTGAAGAAGTGGAGTTTAAAAATCAATTAATTAAGGGTAATGAAGATGATCTAGAACAAAGACTTCTCACAATTTTGACAAATGAAGAGTGGGATGATGATTTAGAATTGGATGAATGTGTGAAGGTCTTAGAATCCCATTATAAATTGCCTATCTTTAGGAGTTTTGAATCTATAACTAGGTCAAGCGAACCAAAAATTATGAAACCCTCAATTATTGAACCTCCAACTTTAGATTTGAAACCTCTTCCGGAACATCTTAAATATGCTTTTCTTGGAGAAGAAAATACTCTTCCGGTAATAATTGATGCATCATTAAAATTTGAAGATGAAGAAAAACTACTTCTTGTTTTGAAAGAATTTAAGAAGGCCATGGGATGGACTATAGCAGACATTAGTGGCATTAGCCCCTCGATTTTTATGCATAAAATAATATTAGAAGATGAGGCTAAAGGGTCAATTTAACATCAACGTAGGCTTAGTCCACCCATGAAAGAAGTAGTTATGAATGAGATAATAAAATGGTTAGATGCAGGAATTATTTACCCTATTTCAGATAGCAAGTGGGTGAGTCTGGTACAATGTGTACCGAAGAAGGGAGGAATTACGGTGGTGAAAAATGATAACAACGAGTTGATACCAACTAGGACGGTTACCGGTTGGAGAATATGTATGGATTATAGAAAACTAAATAAATCAACTCGGAAGGATCATTTTCCACTACCTTTTATTGATCAAGTACTTGACAAGTTGGCGGGTAATGATTATTTTTGTTTCTTGGACGAATATTCCGGTTATAATCAGATTATGGTTGCTCCGGAAGATCAAGAAAAGACCACATTTACATGTCCTTATGGTACGTTTGCATTTCGCAAAATGCCATTTGGATTATGTAATGCACCCGCCACTTTTCAAAGGTGCATGATATCTATTTTTACTGATTTAATGGATGAAGGAATAGAGGTGTTTATGGATGATTTTTCTGTGTTTGGGAAGTCATTTGATTGTTGTTTGGAAGTTCTTAGGAAGGTGTTAACAAGATGTGTTGAGACAAATTTAGTGCTAAATTGGGAGAAGTGTCATTTCATGGTGAGAGAGGGAATTGTCTTAGGCCATAAAGTATCAAGCAAGGGTTTGGAGGTAGATCGGGCTAAAATAGAAGTTATTGAAAAGCTTCCTCCTCCTAAGAATGTCAAGGGCATTCGTAGCTTTTTAGGTCATGCGGGGTTCTATAGGAGGTTTATTAAAGATTTCTCTAAAGTATCAAAACCTTTATGTAACTTGTTAGAAAAAGACACTCCCTTTATATTTGATGACCACTGTTTGCACGCTTTTGACACATTAAAACACAAGCTAGTTTCTTCACCTATTGTCACAACACCGGATTGGTCGTCACCTTTTGTTCTTATGTGTGATGCTAGTGATTATGCCGCATGAGTTGTTTTAGGACAAATCCGGGATAGAATTTTTCATACTATATATTATGCTAGCAAAACACTTAATGATGCACAAATAAACTACACTACAACTGAGAAGGAACTCTTAGCCGTAATGTTTGCATTTGATAAGTTCCGTTCTTATTTAATAAATTCTAAAGTGATAGTTTATACGGACCATTCGGCTATCAAATACTTGGTAGAGAAAAAAAATGCTAAACCCCGTCTTATTAGGTGGGTGTTAGTATTACAAGAGTTTGATATAGAAATTAAGGACCGTAAGGGGGCTGAAAATCAAGTGGCCGACCACCTATCAAGGCTAGAACAAAAATGTGAAAGGAATAGCCAAGTAGAGATTAAGGAAAACTTTCTGGATGAGTATATTCTTGCAATTACTAGTGATAATACTCCATGGTATGCTGATTTTGTAAATTATATTGTTAGTAATATTTTACCACCGGATTTAAGTTTTCAACAAAAGAAGAGATTCCTTCATTTAGTGAAATCTTATTTATGGGATGCACCACATTTATTTAAAATTTGTGCCGATCAAATGATTCGTAGATGTGTCCCCGAAATAGAAGTCTCAAGTATCCATCACAAATGTCATGCATCTCCTTATGGAGGACATTTTCAAGGACTTAGGATGGCTATGAAGGTCTTAGAAGCTGGATTCTATTGGCCAAATTTATTTAGGGACTCCCATGAATTTGTAAAACAATGTGATGGGTGCCAACGCACCGGTAATATGAATAGAGGAGCGAGTATTCCCTTAATAACATCATAGAAGTTGAGATATTTGATGTTTGGGGGATAGATTTTATGGGTCCATTTGTGAATTCAAATGGACATCTTTACATTCTACTAGCGGTTGATTATGTTAGCAAATGGGTGGAGGCAATTCCAACTCAAAAGTGTGATGCAAAATCCGTACTAAAATTTCTAAAGTCACATATTTTTAGTAGGTTCGGCACACCAAGGGCTATCATTAGTGATGGGGGCACACTTTTGCAATTATCATTTTAAATCCTTGTTGAATAAATATGGGATAACACATAAAGTTGTCTTATCTTACCACCCACAAACCAATGGTTTGGCCGAAGTTTCAAATAGAGAAATTAAATCAATCTTAGAAAAGACAGCGAGTACAACTCGTAAGGATTGGTCACACAAGTTGAATGATTCACTTTGGGCTTATAGGACTGCATTCAAAACACTTATAGGGTTGACTCCATATCGGATGATATTTGGTAAGGCATGCCACTTACCGGTTGAGCTAGAGCATAGAGCTTTTTGGGCAATTAAGAAATTGAATTTTGATTTTAATAATGCAGATAAAAATCGTTTAGCCCAAATAAACGAACTTGATGAAATACGATTTCATGCATATGAGAATCATAAGCTCTATAAAGAAAGGACGAAGAAATGTCACGACGCTAGGATTTCACCTAAGGAATTCCGGGAAGGACAATTAGTATTATTATATAATTCAAGGTTGAGATTATTCCCGGGTAAACTAAAATCTAGGTGGTCGGGACCATTTCTTGTAACAAAGGTACACCCATATGGGGTTGTGACCGTACAAAATGAGAAAGACAAATCTGAATTTAAAGTCAACGGACAACGCCTTAAGATATATTTCCAACAAAATGAGCAATGTGAGGCGGTGGTAACCATATTAGCATAAACACTATCATTAGGTCCTGCCGGGACTTTAAATTAGGCGCTGGATGGGAGGCAACCCAATAAAATGTAGAATAGGAAGCTATTTTTAATTTTTAATATAATTTCTTTGCATAATTACTGCTTTTTGCTTGAACCATAGATGTGTTTTGATTGTTACTTTCTACACTATTCTGCTGGGTTGGTTATGTTTTTCTGAACGAATATTGTTGTGGAAGCTAGGACCCACATGTGACTACTTGTGGTTGATCATTATGCTGCTGAATATTATATTTTGTTGGGATATTGCTATGCATGTATTGTTTTTGGTGAGTTTATGTTGCAGGAAAATGTGACATGCCGAGCCCAAGGTCATCTACTACATGGAGCTTGGAGCTAGTTGAATGGATCCAACATACTCCTATGTTTGGAAGGGGAGTATTTTGTTCAATTTATATCGTTATATGAATACATCTGTTTTAACTTGAGGGCAAGTTAAATTCTAAAGTGTGGGGGTGGGTTGGTTATATTTGATAACCTTTGTCACTATAAAATTTTACCACCCCGTTATTTTCATAAGTAACAAGGATAATTATTTTGCCAAATGAATGTATATTTATTTTCCAAAGTTAGGGAATAATGGGAGTATTCTTTTGAAAAATTTGTTAAACACTACTTCTCTTTATTTCATGAGCTCTAAAACAAGTTGTATATATTTTAAATTTCTATAAAAATTAAATTCAAAAGTAGTCAAGAGCAAAATAAGCATTGTTTAGTCCAAAGCAATAATGAACTAGTAAATATCATTTATCGAACCATCACTTGCTATCATCTTGGAAAATCAACTTCATTCTTGAATATTAATCTTGTGGATTTTCTCAAGTGACATCCATGCTAGTGTGTTAAATCATGAAGAAAAAAAAAATCAAAAGTAAAAAGAGAGAAATTGCTTATGGTGATATGTGGCCTGGATATTTGCTTGCTTACTTGGAATGATCCCTGCTATGTGAGTATATGTTACAAAAAAGGGGGAACGTCTCATAATGATATGTGGCCTAAACATGCATATGTTTGGAATGATCCCTATTATGATGATATATTTATAAAAAGAAAAAAAATATTTAGTACCATAGTGATACGTGGCCTAAGTAAGCATTCAAATATTTGGAAAGATCCCTATCATAAGTACATAAAAAAGTAATAAATGTGTGTCTTCATGACCTAAGCACTAGGGGATTGTTGCTTTTTGAAAATCCTTTCTCATTTGTTATAAAAGACCATATTGTTGAGAATCCTTTCCATTCCTTGTTTTTACCAAATTATTGTTGTAATGGACTAATCATGGTTATTAGCATTGTTCTACTCAGAATTATTTTTTTTATAGATGTTTAAATGTATTAATTTGGATTGGAACGATTGATTTAAAAGAGAATCGCACACACACACTATGTGAAGTCTCATTTGAATATTATTCCCACTATTTCCCTAACTTACTCAAATATGTTTATTTGGCAAATTATACAATGATGTTGCTTGCTTAGCCTCCTTATATTATAAATCTTGAGCATGCAAGCTCATATGAATCAAAAAATTTGTATGTAGTTTTGCTAGGGGCTAGCAAAGAGCTAAGTGTGGGGGTGTGATAACTTCCTAAAATAAAAGTTATTTAGTCTATGAATAACACATTTTGCACTATGAAATGATGAATATTAATATGAAACTTTGATATAATAAACTTAATTAATTATAAATTACAAAGTAATTATTTCATGGTGATTCTGCTTAAATTCGAGTTTAATATGCAGGAATTAAATGAGTGTTCAGAATGGAAAGAAAAGAAATGGAGGAATAATTAATGCAGGCGGATTTATCGCAACAGGGTTACAACAAGGTTACAACAAGCGGGCGCTGAAAACATGGCATAAATGGCGCGATTATTTAAAACCATATGATGAGGTGGCAGCAGTTATGCACAGGCGGACAGCTGGCTGGAGACAGAATTAGAAGGCTTATTATGTGATTCTAATGAGGAGAATTAAATATAGAAGATGGCAGTTACAAGAATTGAAATTGGGAAGTTACTTAATTTGAATTATAAAATAGAGGGAAATGAGAGCAAGAAAAAAAGAAGGAAATTGGATGGAGAACGACGAAATTGAGGAGAAAGGAGAAGATATTTTCGGCAAGGAGAATTCTTCCTACTTGGAGAGCCGAACCATTCCAATCCGGGAGAGAGATATTGCAACTTTGGAATGAAAAACTTACCTTCTTCAACCATGTCTTTGAGCATGTCTTGTAAGGATGTTCTTATTTGTTATTTTATTCCAATTAGCATGAACTAAAATCTGTAGCTTTGTGTGTGGAAAAGTACTTTGTCTTTTGTGATATGTATTAGAACACAATTCTATTAAATTATTTGCTTCAATTCTTTGTCCATTTTAAGTGTGCGATTACATTTTGAAGATTTTGTGTCAAGCTTTGTATATCTCTTTGGAGTGTATTCATAAATCGAGAGAGGAGTTGCACGCAAGGTTATACAAACCATTTTCTTATGTGGAATAAATCGAGAGAGGAACCACATAAATCTTTAACCAAAAATTTTTCATCCAAATACTGCGTCGCGAAATTCGAGAGAGGAGTGACGAAAGTAATTCGCATATTTTAATTTAATCATTGGAAGTAGAAAGAGATTTCACTTTCTTCATGATTAGTCGCTGTGTACGGATTTCGAAGACCGAGAGGTAATGAGTCCTACATTTAATTTGCGTCAGGAGAATAATTTTACAAATATTTAACTAAATCTTTTGAAATTTCATATCACATAGACTTAGGAAATCCACATGCAAAGCTTTCTCTAAAAATTAGTATTTCTCAAAAATAAAAATAAAAACTCATTGAATTAATTAATTAAAGTTATTTTCCTATTTTAATTTTTCTTCACTCGACCAACTTTTGAATTATTTACTTGGATTCAAAGAAAAGGATAACATTAGTACTTGTGAGCGTTAAATTAACACTTCCCTGTGGAGACGATCTTACTTACACTTTATTACTTGAATCGGCACGTGCACTTGCGTAACACTCATTTTCACCGTATCAATACACATTAAAAAAAAGAGGAAAAGATCCCAAGTGAAAAAGAGAGAATTGAGAAATAGTCCTGCAGCAATATTCAAGCATTCTTCTTCCCCTGCTTCTGAAGTCACCCTGCTGCAAATTCTGATAGCTCTCACATAAGAGAGAAAAGCTACAAATCTTCTTCTCTCTATAAAAGAAAGATTTAATTCACTTCTTGTGCTTCCAATCTTCTTGCTAGGAAGAAGATTCATTCTTGTTCTTATTTCTTTCTTCTTTCTTATTTTTACTTAAACATTGTAAAAGAGTTTTTAGAATCTCTCTTCAAAAAATTCAGTGTACTGGTTCTAAGAGTCTCCTTTTCAAAAGACTCAGTTGGTTCTAAGAGTCTCCTTGTCAAAAGACTCAGGGTGGTTCTAAGAGTCTCCTTATCAAAAGACTCAGTGCAAGATAGTGAATTCCTACCAAGGGGGTAGAAGAGTGGACTACCCAAAGTTTGGGGAACCACTATATTTTCTTGTGTTGTGCTGTGATTTCTTTTCTTGCATTTACTTTCTTTATTTGTTTAATTCTTGTTGGTGGGTGGGAAGCTATAATCTGTGATCATACATATATATATATATATATATTAACATTGCACAAAATATTTTTTAATCTCTATTCACCCCTCTAGAGAATTCTAGTGAGGTTAACTGTGCACTTTCAATTGGTATCAGAGCGAGGTTAATCTAAAAAGGTTAACTCCTTGATCAAAAAGATCCTACCTCTTGTTTTTATATATATATATTTTTTAAAATTATTTTCATGGCACAAATCAAAGATTATGCTTCCACCAGACCACCAATGTGCAATCTTGAAAAGTTTGCAGTTTGGAAAACAAGAATCATAATTTATATGAATTCCATTGATGCTGACTTGTTTAATATTACTGTGACAGGTCCCCCAAAGCCCTATAGAAAGGATGCAAGTGGCAATGTCACACAAACACTTGTTCCAAGATCTGAGTGGACAGAAGATGAGAAGAAGGCAAGAACATATGATCTAAAGGCCATGAACATACTTGTCTCAACTCTCTCAGATGACATCTTTCAAAGGGTTGTTGACTGTGAATCATCCAAAGAAATTTGGGATGCTCTTACAAAGATGGTGGAAGGAAGTGCTGATGAAAAGAAAGATAAGAAGGCCATATTGATCTCCCAATATGAGAACTTCCAAAAGAAGAATGAAGAGAGTATCTCTGAGATGTATGACAGATTCAATCTAATCATCAACCAATTGAAAAACTTGGATAGAGAGATCTCCCTCATTGAGATTAATGACAAATTGCTAATGAGTCTCCCCAGTTCATGGGACTCAAGAATATGGGCAATAAGAGACACAAGAGGACAAAAGGAAATCTCTATAGATGCTCTCTTAGGAAAACTCAAATCCTATGAGCAACTACTGAAAACTAGAGAAAAGAAGAAAAGAAGATTAAACACTCCAATCTCCTCAAAAGACAGGAACATAGCTTTAAAGGAAACAGAAGAAAGGACTCCTGTCACTGAAGAACTATTCAGTTTCCTAGCCAGAAGATTTAAGAAATGGGTCAAGACAGATGGATCAAAAAGTAGGGAGTCAAAACCAAGGTATGACAAAACCCCCACTAAATAAATTATTTGCTATTCTTGCAGGAAACCTGGACATATTGCCCCAGAATGTCCAGAGAATGCTGAAACAAAGAAAGATCTGAAAAGAAAAGATCTCAAGAAAAAGGGGAAGAAGAAAGAAAGAGGCTTTATTGCAGAAGCCTGGAGTGAAACAGACTCTGAGGACAGTTCATCCTCTAAGAGTGACAATGAAGAATCTAGGCAAGAAGACCTATGCTTGATGGCCTTTGAAGGCCCCAAGAATGATGATGGTGCTAAATCTTGGAGTGAGATAGGATCAGAAGAAAGCATATCTTCTGAAGATGAAAAAGAAAATAGCCTTATTCTCATAGAGGAATCTGAGGATAAGGATGAGGTAAGCATCTTTGATGAAATAGATTTTCAAAGTGATAAATTCAGAAATGATTTTATGGGAATGTGTCTAGATCAATTAAAAGCTAAACAAGAAATCAAGGACCTAAAAGAACAAATTCATATGGTCAAGAACCAAAGAAATAAAAAAGATATAAGCTCAATAGATCATGTATTAAGGGCTAACATAAGAGAGAAGGAAATAGAAAGGGCTAGAATAGAAAATCAGTTCCTTAAGGATAAGGTTTCTCAGGCAAAGGCCTTTGAAGAATCAATAAAAATGAGAAGCCAAACTCTTACAGAAATCACTGAAAAACAAACAATAAGACACAAAAATCTTGGGCTAGGGGCTGATCCATCAATCAGCCTAATTCCATCCAACAAGCCTGCTTGGATGAGCCCTGTAAAATTCACTAAACCCATCAAATTAGCAAACCAAGAAAAAGAATCACAACATAAGAAAGAACACTTCGTCAAGGAAATAAAGGAATTTGATGAAACATCATATTATTCAGCTGATGACTCACAAACTTCATCTGAAGAGACAACTAAACCAAAAGAAACAACATTCAAAGGAGTAAAAACAGAAAAAGGTAAAATAAAAATTTATGAAGACATAGTTGCGTCGACTTCATATCAACGCATGAATGATAGTGCGTCGACTTCTACTCGACGTAACCTCTCAGATGCCTCAACCTCTACTCGACGCTTGAATAAAGATACGTCAACATCCAATCAACGCAACTTTCTCCATGCGTCGATACCAGATCAACGCAATCTGAGGAATGCGCCGAATATAAATCGACGCAACTATCAACATACGTCGAATAGATATCGACTC
Organism: Dactylorhiza incarnata; assembly: GCA_033032865.1. NCBI lineage: Eukaryota > Viridiplantae > Streptophyta > Magnoliopsida > Asparagales > Orchidaceae > Dactylorhiza > Dactylorhiza incarnata. The sequence goes on along the minus strand of JAWHQI010000094.1, from coordinate 8,122,206 downwards.
ATAAAAACTCAGAGCAACATGAACACCTATATTCCAAAAATCTTTCATCTTAACCCCCATTCAGGACTCATTCATCTTGATCATGATTTCTATCCTAATCAACATTCCAACCAAAATTTCCACCCAAAACTTGGTAACCAAAATTCCCATCCTAATCAAACCTTCTATCCTAATCAACACTGGTATCCTAGTCAACACTTCTATCCCCATTTAAACTCAAGCTCTCACAAAAGTAAGATACTTAAGTGTTACATATGCAACAAAAATGGCCACCTTGCCAAAAAGTGTTGGTATAATCAATCAAATTGGTCTTAAAACCCAGTCCTAGGCTAACTTAGAAACCCTTAGGATTAAGAAGAGATAAAAAGGAATAAACACCTAGAATTTTTCAGGTAAATTAAAAGTCACGTCGACCTATAATCGACGCACCGTCGATGACTCAGATCAATAGGTACAATCGACGCATGCGTCGACTACTATCGACGCATACGTCGATTAGAAACCCTTGCATCCCAGAACGAACTAAATCGACGCTCACACTCGACGTAACGTCGACCTCATAAAAACGAGCGGCAATACTAAAATATTTTCGGTCACATCCACTGAAGTACCGAATAAGCCTCGAATTGAGTCCTGTTTCGACGCTTCACCTGACTTAAATAGACTCTTCAGTTAGAAACCTTCACTACTCTGAATCCTTCATCCCTCTTGCTCCTTAGTCCAGCCATTTCCTCCTCTCTTTCACTGACCTAAAATGGCTCCCAAGATAAACTCAGGTTTCGACATTGACCTGGAATCCTTTCAAGCCGCCGCCGACAACTTTAAGAGCATAATAGCTCTGTTCACTGAAGCTGGTCTGGATAAGCTCATTTCAACAAGATACAAGCTCCTGGAGAAAGAACTTACAGAGCTCATAGCTCATGTTCAGATATCTGAACAAGGAGAAATTCAAGGAACAATCTATGAGACACCAGTCTCAATCTCTGCAGAACACATAAGGACCACTTATGATCTTCCATCAGGTACAGTCAAATACTATCTTTACTCAACTCAAATAGGGAAAGAAAATCAGTCTCTAGAGAATAAACTAATTATAGTCTCCTTCAATTATTCCCTTATCAGGTGATGAATCTGTAGAACTCACACCTGATGAAACCAAAACTCTGTTAACCACCATGAAGTTCTCAAAAGATAGACCAATCCACCTAAAGAAAATAGACTTTTCTGATGAACATAGGCTGCTGGCTGATATAGTAGGAAAACTACTATGCAAAATCTCAGCACATGATGTAGTACCCAAACAACAACTGAACATCATGGGGGCCCTTGTGCTGAAGAAGAAGGTAGACTGGGCCACATGGCTACTCAAGACGATAGGCTCTAAATACTCTCATAAAGAGAATGCCTACATGAGGGTCATGAGTCAAGTCCTCTTCCACTCCTTCCCTGACCTATGCAGGTCAAAAGGAGTTCCCATTCCTCCTGGCAAAAGGATGTCCATTTCTCTCTTCTCTAAGTGGACCAGGCAAATCCCTAAGCCTAGTTCCATTCCTGAAAGGACTCCCTCTCCTCCTAACTCTCCTGCTCATCCATCTCCTCCTCCTTCTCCTCAAAGAGACAATTCTTCTCTACCACCATCATCCACTCAAATAATCTCTACTATCCGCATAACTCATACTCTACCTACCTCTTCTCAAACACCTGCTCAAACAGCAGTTTCTCCTTCTCTTCCTCCTCCTATTTCCCCATCTTCTCTACCTCCATTATCACCCATACCTCTTGTATCAACTCACTTCTCTCCTCCTCTATCACCTCTTCCTCCACCATCACCTCCTCACCTTTCACACCATGAATCATCTGCATCCCCTGAGGCTCTCATCACTCAGTGCATCAAATCAGCAGCTGAAAAATTCCAAGTGATGCTGGATAAGCATTGCTCCCAAATTCATTCCTCCATCCTTCACATGCACACCCAAATAGATGGGGTCAGTGCCTCTGTGCAAGGCCTAAAGACCTCTCTCTTCCTCTAGAGTGACAAGGTCTTTCTTAACCTCCCTGGCCAAGAAGGTCAAGAAGGGGGAGAATCTAGATGAAGAGCAGCCATCCAATCCTAAATCTCTCTCTCACAAGTTCCCTCCTTCTCCAAAATCTGACAAAATCCTTGGGAATGAGATAGTACCTGAGCTACACCATGATGAACAAACAATAGAGGTACTCAACATAGCAAGATATGCTGCAAATCAAATGGCACTACTACAAGGGGAGGGAAGCAGAGCAAACAATGAGGCTGAAAAGGAAGATGGTGAGAAAGAGCTGAATACTACCATAAATCAAGATAGAAATGAACCAGATGATGTGATGAATCAGGAGTCAGTTGCAATTGGGGCTGGAGATGATAAAGATACTGAAGAAGTAGAAGGAGTAAAAGAAGTTCTATCCCAGGGGGAGTTACCTGCTCAGGGGGAGCTACCTGCCCAGGGGGAGCTAAATGAACTTCCTACAAATGAGAAAGAGAAACCCTCCTCTCCTAAAACAGTAGTATTCAAGAGAAACAGAAAGACTCCTCCTACCCCTCCTGAGTAATATTTGAAAACAATGCTGATATATTTTACCCTATAGTTGAATACTAATTGATATGAACATGAAATCTGTTTATATGATTCTGAAAATTTTGTTTATCTCTTCTTCTAAATTACACTTTTGATTGAGTGACATATTTCTTATCTTTACAAATGCTGTGCTGGGTTAATTATATGCTAGTACAATTTCCCTCTAAATAGGGTTAAGACAAATAGGGGGAGATTATTGGGAAAATGATTTCTCTTGACCCCTAAAAATAAGTTAAAGAAGAATTCTAAGAATGAAAAATAAGGCTAAGTAAATATGCGTCGAATACTATTCGACGCAACGTCGAAATGTAGTCGACGTTTCCTTCAGATTGAGTCGAAGTAACTCTAGGAAGATTTCGACGTATGTGTTGTCGACGTTACTCTGATTTCTAGTCGACGCATCTAATGTAGTCGACGCGCCTTTGTCGACGCACCTTCCTTATTCTCCTCTCGACGTCCAGACAGGATGTATTCGACGCTTGCGTCGAATAGTAATCGACGCACGTCGATCTTTATGACAGAATTCAAAATCGCTAGATCTCTTTCCTTATCTTATAGATCTGATTTATATGGAATCAATTTATGTCTTATAGCCGTTCTGAATCTTTCTTTTCATTTATTAGATTCTTGGTTAATTTGATAAAATTCATTATGGACACTATTTGAAATTAGAATGAATACTTTCCTTCTATGGATATAATTGTTATGGGAATTTCTCTTTCTTTCTAATACTCTGCCTGTTAATTGATTACTCTCCTATAGTGTTATCTTAATGAACAGAGCTATAAATAACCAAGGAGGTCGGCAGAGAAATAGAAGAAGTGATCCACTATATACACATTGAAAAAAAAAAGAGGAAAAGCTGGCAAGTGAAAAAGAGAGAATTGAGAAATAGTCCTGCAGCAATATTCAAGCATTCTTCTTCCTCTGCTTCTGAAGTCACCCTGCTGCAAATTCTGATAGCTCTCACATAAGAGAGAAAAGCTACAAATCTTCTTCTCTCTATAGAAGAAAGATTTAATTCACTTCTTGTGCTTCCAATCTTCTTGCTAGGAAGAAGATTCATTCTTGTTCTTATTTCTTTCTTCTTTCTTATTTTTACTTAAACATTGTAAAAGAGTTTTTAGAATCTCTCTTCAAAAAATTCAGTGTACTGGTTCTAAGAGTCTCCTTTTCAAAAGACTCTGTTGGTTCTAAGAGTCTCCTTGTCAAAAGACTCAGGGTGGTTCTAAGAGTCTCCTTATCAAAAGACTCAGTGCAAGATAGTGAATTCCTACCAAGGGGGTAGAAGAGTGGACTACCCAAAGTTTGGGGAACCACTATATTTTCTTGTGTTGTGCTGTGATTTCTTTTCTTGCATTTACTTTCTTTATTTGTTTAATTCTTGTTGGTGTGTGGGAAGCTATAATCTGTGATCATACACATATATATATTAACATTGCACAAAATATTTTTTAATCTCTATTCAACCCCCCCCCCCCTCTAGAGAATTCTAGTGAGGTTAACTGTGCACTTTCAGAGGGGAAGTTCTGAGTGGGCTTCCGGGTGTGCGGTGGGACCTCCACGCTGAAGCTTAAGGGGTCTGTTCCTAGACTCCCGTTGTTATCAAGTCTGAGTCTCTTAGTTCTTAGTGACTGGTCAAGAGTCAAGGCTTAGGTCAAGTAAGAGTTAGTCGCAACCCCCTTTCGAACGCTGAAACCGGGAAACTGGTTTCAACATTCTGGTGCGGTGAGCGTGGAAGCGGCTAGTTCGGAAAGCTCCGAGCCGAGTCTCATGGCGGGAAGCAAAGAACCAGGGAGGTCGCCTCCCCCCAGCATGTTGCGGCCGTTGACAGGGGAGGAGGAGGCAGATGAGGCAGATCATGTGTTGGGTGGTCTGACCAAGTTGGAGGTGGCAGAGGAAGTGACTGAGAAAGAGGTCATTAGCGGTAGTGGAAGGCCGGAGAAGGTGCGAATTAGCGGGAGGCTGAGCGGGCCCGATCAAGAGAAGATACGAAGATGTGTCCAGCAGAACATAGACATCTTCGCATGGAGTGTTGCGGAGATGCCAGGTATTGACGTGGATGTGGCATGTCATCGCCTCAACCTCGACCCGAACGTCCGCCCCATTCGCCAAAAGAAGAGGAAAGTGTCGCCCACCCTCGCTGGGCCGATCAGAGAGGAGGTGGGGAAGCTGCTCGAGGCCGGGTTCGTGGAGGAAATCCAATACCCAGGGTGGGTTTCAAATGTGGTAATGGTGAAGAAGGGAGATGGGAGGTGGAGAATGTGTGTGGACTTCACTCTGTTGAACAAAGCATGCCCTAAAGACTGCTACCCGTTGCCCCGGATCGATGCGTTTGTAGATTCAGCAGTCGGATTCCCGGTGATGAGCTTCTTGGACGCGTTCTCCGGCTACCATCAAAATCGAATGCATTCGCCCGACGTCAAGGACGTCTCATTCATCACGGACGATGGATGTTATTGTTACAAGATGATGCCGTTTGGGTTGAGGAATGCGGGGGCAACCTATCAAAGGATGATGGATCGAGTCTTCAGAGAGCAGAAGGGGCGCAACTTAGAGGTCTACGTGGATGACTTGATGGTTAAAAGTAGGGATGTGGAGTCCCACCTACAAGACCTAGTGGAGACCTTCGCTACCCTTCGGAGGTTCAAGATGAGGCTGAACCCTTCCAAATGTGTTTTTGGAGCAAGTCGAGGAAAGTTCTTGGGTCATCTACTCACCCCGGAGGGGGTCGAACCCAATCCAGACAAGGTAAAGGCCATTTTGGAGCTGGAATCGCCGAGGAACGCGAAAGAAATTCAGAGGCTGACTGGGAAGTTAGCAGGGCTGAGTCGGTTCCTCTCCAGGGCGGGAGAGAAGTGCTCTCCTTTCTTCAAGGCCCTGCGCCAGGGTCAGAAATTCGAATGGACACCAGAGTGTGAGAAAGCCTTTCAGGCCTTGAAGGAACAACTAACGCGAGCCCCCTTGCTCCAGGGGCCGAGGGAAGGAGAAGACCTCTTTCTCTACCTAGGGGTAGGTGTCGAGGCAGTGAGTTCGGTCCTGGTCCGGGAGGAGGGGAAGAAGCAGCTGCCGATCTACTATGTTAGCAGAGTCCTGAAGAAGGCAGAGCTGAGGTACCCTGTCCTGGAAAAGCTAGCATTTGCTTTGATCATATCGGCCCGGAAACTCCGCCCATATTTCCCGGTTGTCGATGAAGGCACAAGCGGTAGCAGACTTCCTGGCAGAATACGTCAAAGAGGTGGACGGGCCAGAGCCCGCCGGGTTGGTGGCATGGGATCTGTTCGCGGATGGAGCATCAGGAAAAAGTTCCCTTGGCGGAGGGGTGATCCTGGTCAGCCCGCATGGGACCAGGATCGAGCAAGCGATCCACATTCGGTTCCCTGTGACCAACAACCAGGCCGAGTATGAGGCAGTGGTGGCAGGGCTCCGTCTGGCAAAGGAGCTGGAGATCCGGGACGTGAAGGTTTTCACAGATTCAATGGTGGTGGCCTCCCAGGTTCGAGGGGAGTTCGAAGCAAATGAGCCAACCCTCCAGAGGTATCTGGCGAAGGTTAGGGACCTCGTCGGATGGTTCCACACCTTCTCCATTCAGCACATTCCAAGAGAGGAGAACGCACGAGCGGACCAGTTGGCGAAGCACGGTCCTCGCGCGGGAGGAACGGTGACCGAGCTGTTCCGCCCATCCATCGAGGAAGGCGAGTTGATGGAGATTGATCAAAGAGCCTCGTGGATAGACCCGATCCTCACCTTCCTGGCCTCAGGCAAGTTCCCGGAAGGAGACCTAGATAAGAGGCAGTTCAGGTACAAGTCAGCATACTACATGATGCGCGAAGGGAGCCTGTATAGGAAGACCTTGGTCGGGCTCCTAGCAAGGTGCGTGACGGAAGTTGAAGTTCCGAGGGTCTTGGAGGAAATCCACTCCGGAGAATGCGGGAGCCATTCGGGAAGTCAGACCCTAGAAAAGAGGGTGCTAAGACAAGGGTACTTCTGGCCGACTCTGCGGAAGGATGCCATGGAGTTTGCAAAAAAGTGTCAGAAGTGTCAACTCTTCGCGCCGCTCCAACTTCAACCCGCGCAGAGGCTCAGAACGATCACTGCGCCCTGGCCCTTCGCCATCTGGGGGATGGACTTGGTCGGCTCGTTCCCTCAGGCTAGCGGTCAGAGGAGATTCTTGTTGGTTATGATTGACTATTTCTCCAAGTGGGTGGAGGTTAAGGCCTTGGCAAAGATGACCTCGCAGGTGATAAAAAATTTCATCTGGGGAGAAATAATTTGCAGACACGGACTCCCCCTTGCCATCGTAACAGACAACGGGCCACAATTCGCTAGCGATGAACTCATCACCTTCTGCGGTTAAGTGGGCATCGATCTCCGCTTTGCCTCTATCCACCATCCTCGAAGCAATGGGCAGGTGGAGGCCGCCAACAAAGTCATTGTCAACTTGCTGAAGAAGAAGGTGGAGAACCTAAAGGGGAACTGGGTGGAGCAACTTCCCTCGGTCTTATGGGCCTTGAGAACAACTCCAAACACGACAACGGGCGAAACGCCATTCAAACTCTCCCACGGGTCAGAAGTCGTGCTCCCAGTGGAGTTCGAGGTCAGATCCCCCCGGGTCATAGCTGCCGAGGAGGGGGACGAGGACTGGAGAATGGGCAACGAAGAGGAGCAACGACTCTCGCTGGATATGGTTGAGGAGCTCCGGGACCTCGCCATGGTTCGACAAGAGGAAGTGAAGCGTCGGATGGCCAGGTACTTCGATAAGAACATTAGAATCAAACAATTCATCCCAGGAGATCTAGTCCTCAAAAAGGTCGACGCCGCGGGAAGGTCGGCGAACGTAGGAAAGCTCCAGCCCAATTGGGAGGGGCCCTATGTGATCTTGGAGGCCCTGAGGTCAGGGGGATATCGCCTTCAGAATGTTGAGGGAATCCCCCTTGGTAATACTTGGAGTGGCGACGATCTTAAACGTTTTTATCCTTAATGAATATGTTGATTGTCTCTTTGGTCATACCTCTTACTCTAGCTTAAGATAGTTACTCTGGCCGATGGGAGCACAGGTTGGTAAGGTTCCACGAAGAGGAATTGTATCGCGAAAGCATCGAGTACTTCCACCTCCAATCGATAAGTGGACTGGGAAGGCGTTGAGTTCCCCTACCTCCAGGTGAAGTTAAACACCTAGGACGTGGATGGGTACTTCCACCTCAAGTCAGGTTGGGAAGGCATTGAGTTCCTCTGCCTCCAGGTGAAGGTAAGCACCTAGGACGCGGACGGGTACTTCCACCTCCAATCGGTAAGTGGACTGGGAAGGCGTTGAGTTCCTCTACCTCCAGGTGAAGTTAAACACCTAGGACGTGGATGGGTACTTCCACCTCCAGTCAGGTTGGGAAGGCGTTGAGTTCCTCTGCCTCCAGGTGAAGGTAAGCACCTAGGACGTGGATGGGTACTTCCACCTCCAATCGGTAAGTGGACTGGGAAGGCGTTGAGTTCCTCTACCTCCAGGTGAAGTTAAACACCTAGGACGTGGATGGGTACTTCCACCTCCAGTCAGGTTGGGAAGGCGTTGAGTTCCTCTGCCTCCAGGTGAAGGTAAGCACCTAGGACGCGGACGGGTACTTCCACCTCCAATCGGTAAGTGGACTGGGAAGGCGTTGAGTTCCTCTACCTCCAGGTGAAGTTAAACACCTAGGACGTGGATGGGTACTTCCACCTCCAGTCAGGTTGGGAAGGCGTTGAGTTCATCTGCCTCCAGGTGATGGTAAGCACCTAGGACGCTGACGGGTACTTCCACCTCCAATCGGTAAGTGGACTGGGAAGGCGTTGAGTTCCTCTACCTCCAGGTGAAGTTAAACACCAAGGACGTGGATGGGTACTTCCACCTCCAGTCAGGTTGGGAAGGCGTTGAGTTCCTCTGCCTCTAGGTGATGGTAAGCACCTAGGACGCGGACGGGTACTTCCACCTCCAATCGGTAAGTGGACTGGGAAGGCGTTGAGTTCCTCTACCTCCAGGCGAAGGTAAACACCTAGGACGTGGATGGGTACTTTCACCTCCAGTCAGAATTGGGAAGGCGTTGAGTTCCTCTACCTCCAGGTGAAGTTAAACACCTAGGACGTGGATGGGTACTTCCGCCTCCAATCAGATTGGGAAGGCGTTGAGTTCCTCTGCATCCGAGTGAGCTAAGCCCCTAGGACGTGGATGGGTACTTCCACCTCCAGTTAGGTTGGGAAGGCGTTGAGTTCCTCTGCCTCCGGGTGAAGGTAAGCACCTAGGATGCGGATGGGTACTTCCACCTCCAACCAGTAAGATCCCTGACTATAGATCATTCTCCAGGCTCAGTCCTGCCGACAGATGGGAGGTTCATCAGGTTGACTCGCGACAGGTAAGACCTCAGGAAGGACAATCTGTTTGGTAAGACGGTTGAATCCCTTCGTCCCACGGTGAAGGTAAGCACCTGGGACGTGAATTGGTTCTCCGCCCACGGATAGTTCGGGTAGGTGTGGAGTTCCCTCCCCCTCCAGGTGAGCTCGGCTCCCTGGTAGGTGTAGAGTTCCCTCCCCCTCCAGGTGAGCTCGGCTCCCTAGTAGGTGTGGAGTTTCCTCCCCCTCCATGTGAACTCGGCTCCCTGGTAGATGTGGAGTTCCCACTTTCCACCTCAGGCCGAGTTCAGCTCGGTTAGAGGTGTCAAGTTTCCCTCCACCTTCGGTTGGGCTTAGCCCGACCTCGGGTGTTGAGCTTTCTCCACCTCCTGTCGAGCTCGGCTCGCCGGAGGGGTGTTTAGTGGAGAAAGGTTCGTTCCCCACCTCGGGTCGAGTTCAGCTCGACTAGAGGTATCGGGTTTCCCTCCACCTTCGGTTGGGCTTAGTCCGACCTCGGGTGTTGAGCTTTTTCCACCTCCTGTCGAGCTCGGCTCGTCGGAGGGGTGTTTAGTGGAGAAAGGTTCGTTCCCCACCTCGGGTCGAGTTCAGCTCGACTAGAGGTATCGGGTTTCCCTCCACCTTCGGTTGGGCTTAGTCCGACCTCGGGTGTTGAGCTTTCTCCACCTCCTGTCGAGCTCGGCTCGCCGGATGGGTGTTTAGTGGGGAAGGGTTCACCCTTCGTCTCAAGATGGTATCAGTCGAAAGGCTTGGCAGAGGTTCCCCGATGGCAGATCCCTTCGTAGATTCCCCTCAGGTCCCACCTAATCGTCAAATAGGTGAGTTGGACTTTCTTTCCGAGCTTGGAACAAGCTCGCAAAGAGCGGGGATTGTGTACAACCCTCATATTTTCCGAGCCGGTGTGACCCGACATGAGTAGGGTCGCTGTGTTACCCGTGATCTGTCAAGACCAAATCGAAGGTTAAGCTGACCGAGGCAAGCCGGTCGACCTCTCGGAGGCGACCGAGATCGAGTAAGGCCGGGAGATGACCCAAGAGAGGGAGAAGTAGCTAAGCAAGCCGAGTGGGGGAAGTTCCTCCCCCCCCCCCCCCCCCCACTCGGCCCCCTCCCTTGTGGGAGGCGAGTGGGGGCAACCCCCCCCCCCCCCCACTCGGCCCACTCCCTTGTGGGAGGCGAGTGGGGGCAACCCCCCCACTCGGCCCCCTCCCTTGTGGGAGGCGAGTGGGGGCAACCCCCCCCCCCCCCCACTCGGCCCCCTTCCTTGTGGGAGGCGAGTGGGGGCAACCCCCCCACTCGGCCCCCTCCCTTGTGGGAGGCGAGTGGGGGCAACCCCCCCCCCCCCCCCCCACTCGGCCCCCTTCCTTGTGGGAGGCGAGTGGAGGCAGCCCCCCCACTCGGCCGACCCCCTTTTGGGGGAGGCGAGTGGGGGCAGCCCCCCCCCCCCCCCCCCCCCCCCCACCCCCCACCCACTCGGCCGGCCTCCCTAGTAGGAGGCGAATGGGGGAAGTCCCCACACTCAACCGTCCCCTTTAGGGGAGCGAGTGGGGGTGACCCTCCCTCCACTCTCCCGACCCTCCTGCGAGGGGTGGAGTGGGCATTCCAAACCCCACTCGCCCCTCCTCATACGTTGATTGTTCATGGTCATGGTCGGACTGCGGATAGTAGAATTTTGGCTATTTACAGTCCAATTTTGGCTATCCGCAGTCCATTTTTGGGAAAGTTTATAAATAGACCATCATGGGCACCTTGGGAAGGGTTGGTCACTACCCCCCCCCCCCCTCGCGTGTGTCTTGTGAGCAAGCACCCCCCTCCCTTGTCATCCGTCAGCTGACAGTGAGGTGGTTCTTAGTGCCCTCCAAGGTGCCCAGGCTCAGCATTGGCTTGGGAGGGAAAGTTCCGAGTGGGCTTCCGGGTGTGCGGTGGGACCTCCACGCTGAAGCTTAAGGGGTCTGTTCCTAGACTCCCGTTGTTATCAAGTCCGAGTCTCTTAGTTCTTAGTGACCGGTCAAGAGTCAAGGCTTAGGTCAAGTAAGAGTTAGTCGCAACCCCCTTTCGAACGCTGAAACCGGGAAACTGATTTCAACAGTAGCGTTCTTTTATCATAGCCCAAACATCTAGATCAAAGGTCATTAAAAAATATCGCATCCTAGTCCTCCAATAATTATAATCGGATCTGGTGAACAACGAAGGTATAGTAATCCCTTGCCCCTCATTAAAAGCGAGATAATGATGCGTCATTATTTCAGGTGGTAAAACCATTTTGGAATAACATAGCTCTGATACCACTTGTTGGATCTACTGACGCCCTTAGAGGAGGGTAGGTGAATAAGGGCTTTATGAAATTTAAACTTTAATAGAAAAACTTTGACTGAAAATATTATTCAAAATATTTTAGAAAATAGGAAATGAAATCAACTTAACAAAACAAAGAAATACATGATTATATTTCATAATAATTTGATTACAAAAGGTTGATTTCGATAACGCTAGAAATCAAGGCGGCACATGAAAAACTCATTTTTGTTTTATGTACCGACCCTTCTCCCAAGAACCGGTTGGACCTAACTTATCTCTCCCTAGATAAGGTCTCAAGCAGCCCTCTAGATCTAAACCCAAGATCTAGTCGCTAACTCCCGCGAAAAATTTCTCCCTAAGCAGCGCACGACCTAGTCGCCAGCAACCACGGTGAATTTCACTACCGATACAAAAAATAATCAAAAGGTGAAAGAGAAATGCAAGATAGACAATTATAAATTAAAAAAAAAAACTCCCTATAATGAAAAACTCTGAAGGAGATGACGAAGGCACGCTAGAGACCGAAGTAGTGATGCGTTGTTCCTTCATGTAGAATGAGCATTGATCGAATCCTCCTTCAAGTTCCTCTCTTGATCTTCAAGAATGATGTAGGGAGTGATCTGGTCGTCTGGGATGAGGGCTCTCACGAAAAGGTACGGAGTTGTAGCCTTGGTCGATCTAATAAACAATAGGCAAAGCGGCTCTATTTATAGGACTGGGAGCTAGCGCCGACGGTAAGTCCTATCGTCGGGCGGTAGCCTGGATGGAATGAGATCTGCGGCGCATCCGTCCTGGAATGGTATGTATCATTCTTATTTTAGGCAACTTCTACCGAGCCGCGCTAAAGCTACCGCGCCGCGTTAGCTCCATATTTGCTCCCGTTGTTAGAATGATTTCTTACTCCTTTTGGCTCCTCAATCAGTTGTTGATTGTCGGGCTCTCAATATGATACAGCCAGGCGTCAGCGTTAGTGCGTCGCGGTATGACTTGCTAAAGATGGACTTATGTGAATCATTGGGTTAAAATGCACATTGCCAGTTGTCCTGCAGTCTTCAACTCTACCGCCAGCGGTAGGTGCTACCGCCCTGCGGTAGCTCTCAATTCAAAGCATGTTCTTCATTCTACAGCCCGTACATAATAGCAGCCCAACAAGACGATATTCGCAGCCCACTGGATATTGGCCGCCCAAAATTTAAATATTTTTTTAAAACATCCTAATTTCACATGCACAATTACCGTAACATACTAATTTTATATACACAATTAATACAAACACACACCTAATGGTGAATGACCTTAGCCAACTCAGGCTTGAGCTTTTGGGGTTTACTAATTAAAAGAGTTTGAGCTCAAGCCCAATTAAACGAATTTGAGGCAACTCGTCTATTTATGTAAGAGAAAATGCATCTGGATTTGAGTTGTGCCAATAAAACCTTGAAAATGATAAGTTGGATAGGGAACTATGCCTTGTATACATTTTTAACCCTCATCTAATAACATTTTTATTAAATAAATTGGCTCACTGGCACACAATTCATGTCTCAAGCTTGGCTACTTAACTCATACATCTTTGCTCATGATCCATTTATCTCGCCCATAAACACACCCACATGCACAATGCATCCCCACATCATAACAAAAAAAATACTATGATAAATAACATATGCAGATGTCAGCTAGCAGTAAATATACAGGAACCAAAGTTTAATCGGTCATTAACATGCATGTCAGAGTACAAACAAAACACATGTTCTTCACTGACTTAGGTTCCACGCTCCCTAACCATTCCAGGACGCAGAAAGTCAGATAAATATCATAATAAAGCTAACGATAATATTTTTCTCCTCGCAAAAATATCTAGTTTACAAAATTACAGCAAAAGACGGGCTATGTTAGACTAATTTAAGGCTAAACATAGCGGTTCACCATCCATAACCGTTAGAGAACAGCAAGGAAAATTTTTTGGTGCACACAGTGTATCGTTCTCCCATGCCCAAATAGATAGGTTTTAACATCTGGGCCCCACATCCAATTCCCCCCCCCCCCCCCCCCCAAATTCAACTTTTCCCTCTTCTCCTCCCCGTCGCTCAAAACGAACTCAACACCGCAGCTTTCCTCTACGGTTTCAGCACGACGCCGGCAACTGGAGCTTTTCTCATCTCGCGGTTCAGCAGCTTTCCTCTAGGGTTTCCGGCATAGCGCGGGTTTGCTTCCCCCCCCCCCCCCCCCCCCCCCTAACTGCCCCTCTCGGCGATTTCCGGATCCACCATTGTCCTCATGTCTTTAACTCCCGAAATACTCTGCAGGTCTTTGCCCCAGTTGTGAGAAGATCTGAACATAATGCAGCAGGCATATGAGAAACCAGTCGTCTATAAGTTTGGCAACGTGAGTCCTAAATCTTTCTCATGTTTTGAGTTTGAGGCCCTACTGTCATTTTAGAACTGGAATTGTTTATTTTACAACTGGAATTGTTCAATTTACAACTGGAATTTTTAATTTTACAACTGGAATTGTTTATTTTACAACTGAAATTGTTCAATTTACAACTGGAATTTTTTCTAATTACAGAAAGGAACAATTGGGAGGTTACGAAGTTCGTCGAGAAACATAATCACCCACTCGCGTCAGAAAATGACAAACATCTTTTGAGGTCTCATCGTAGTATATCTAATGTGCAAGCGAGCCTTCTAAAGAATATGACAGCTGTGGGTATAAGAACAACCGATGCATACAATTTCCTTGCAGATAAGGTGGGCGGTGTTGAAAATGTGGGGTTTTGTAAGAGTGATGCTTATAATTTTGTCCAACGCGAAAGAAGAGCGCTAATAGACAGTGGGGATGCCATCAGCTTGTCCAAAATATTGCAGGAACGTCAATCTGAAGACAATATGTTCTCTTTTGATATCCAAATTGATGAGATGAATAGATTGATTAGTTTTTTTTGGATTGACGGGCAGAGCAAAATTGATTATGATTGTTTCGGCAACGTTATCGTGTTCGATACAACATATCGATTAAACAAATACAATTTCGCATGTGCACCATTTATTGGTGTTAACCATCATTGGCAGAATATTTTTGTAGGCGGAGCTTTCATAGCAACGGAGACCATTGAATCTTTCTGCTGGGTGTTCGAGACCTTTTTGAGGTTTATTGGTGGAAAACAACCCACCACCATATTTACAGATCAAGACCAAGCAATGGTCGTTGCCATTGAGAGAACTTTTCCCGATAGTCGGCATCGATTGTGTCAATGGCACATCTCAAAGAAAGCCCCGTCAAAGGTACCTACTTTCAATAATGATATAGGTATTCGATCTCTTTTCTACTATTGCATGAGTAAATGTGATTCTGAGATTGAATTTGAGAGGTGTTGGAGTGATATGATAATAAGAGGAAATTTGGACGATAATAGATGGTTGCGAGACTTATATAAGGTTAGAATGAAGTGGTCGACCGCTTTCAATAAAGCAAGTTTAGATCTTGGCTGTTTAACTGCAGCTTGGGTTTATCTGTTTAACTGCAGCTTGGGTTTATCTGTTTAACTGCAGCTGCTATTGAATGTAACAACTTGGGTTCTGTTTTGTAAAAACTGGATACCATTTCTGGAATGTAACAGCAGCAAGCTCGGCTGATTTCTTCATGAGGTTATTTTGTGCTGGATGTGGTATTTCGCATATGGTCATTATACTCAATTGTTTGAAACAATATAAAATCCAGTGCAATGAATGCCTTTGATAACTCGATGTCAAAGCACAATGCTCTGTTTTACTTTATTTACCCACAAGACCGAACCTGCTCTTATAAAATCATTTTGAGAATTTAACATTCACCATTTAATGAAATTTAATGAAATCTAACATCAACTGGAATGTAATTGAATGAAATTTTGAGAATTTAATAACAATTGTGGACTCAATTTAACATTCACCATTTTTGATCCAACATTCACCATTTAAAAACATCAGGAATTGCTTGAAAATGAAAACTGATATCATGATCTGCAGTAACTTCATCGTTTAAGTCCGGGCATGATGGAGTCGCTTCAACAGGAGCCGCGAAACACCCAAATGATATATTGTCTACGAAGTTGTACTCTTTGGATTCTGTCTTGACGTTTTCCACGAAAGTAGCTTTTCCCTTTGAATTGCCTCTGCCATCTGAAAAAATAAAAAGAGAATCAATATATAATAAGACAAACAAATCATATAATTCAAAGAAAATCATAATAATTTTACCTTTCCTCCTCATTGGTTTCTCCCAATGACTCTTAGGCCGGTTGTTTGATAGTCCCTTACGTCGCATTGTCGGTGGATCCCGAACCACACCCTTGTTAGTTTCATCAATTATACCTTTTTTCATCTTCTCATCTTCATCAACCATGTCATCTGACTTCTTAGCAATTTCATTCATGACACTTAGCACATACTCTTTGGCAATATTGCAATCTTCTACTCGGCGGGTGAGGTCATAAGTAAGACGCATCATATGATTTCTAAAGACTACATTGGAATCAAAGTCATTCAAACTTGCCTTTTTTAAAAGATACATACCCTTCTTGGCCTTTAGAGTGAATCTACTCAGTATGTATTCAGCAGAAATTTGCCTAACATTTTTATGATTATACACCCTTAATATGTGTTTGAATAGTATTCCCTTAGTTTGAAAACCTCTGCATGAACAATTAGCATCGTAGTTGGTCGAATCAACTGTTACGAACCATTGTTTAGCACTGTTGAAACCAGTTTCCCGGCTTCAGCGTTCGAAAATAGGGGTAGGCAGCTTGTCTTTACTTATCTCAGGTAAAGTCGAACGACGAGTCACTTAGAGCCTAAGAACCTCTCTACTGGTGGATTCAGGTGAAAACAGACCCCGCGAGCTGCAGCGAGGAGGTCCCGCTACTAACCCGAAAGACCCGAAGATCTTCCCCTCCCAAGCCAATGCTGAGCCTGGGCACCTCGGAGAGCACTCGCAACACCTGACCGTTGGCCTAAAAGACTTGGCGAACGGAAGGCAGGGTCACTAGCTAACCGAACACACTAAGGGGGGTGGGGGTAAGGAGATGCCAACCCTCCCCAAGGTGCCCATGGGGGTCTATTTATAGAATTCTGGAAATGGTCTGCGGATAGCGTAATTCCGCCTTTTGGAATGGCTATCCGCAGCTCAAACTGGTCTACCAATAGCGGAATTCCGCTGTTTGAATAGGCTAAACGCAGACCCTGATGAGAAATCCATTAGGCAGGAAAAGAGGGGGGTGAGGAGAAAACACCCGGAAGCAGGGGAGAAGATAAGCGGACGTAGAGGGTAAGCGGACGTGGCTCCTGCGCTATCAGGAGAGGGAGAGAGGAGGGACGGAGGGGGTGAGTGGACACTCACCCCCTCTCCACTCGCCCGCTAGGGCGAGTGGACAGTCTCCCACTCGCCCAAGCGGGCGAGTGGGCGTCCTCCCACTCGCCCGCATGGGCGAGTGGACAGCCTCCCACTCGCCCAAGCGGGCGAGTGGGCCGTCCCCCCCACTCGCCCGCGTGGGCGAGTGGGCCGTTTTCACCCCACTCGCCCGCGTGGGCGAGTGGACCTTGCACTCCCTTCCCCTTTCACTCGCCTGCACGGGCTAGTGGGGGCCTTCACTACCCGTTCCGCCATTCCTTCTTTCCTTCCGTTCGGATGTGATTTTGCCTTAGCCGATCTCGGACGCCCTTGAGCGGTCGTTCCCGACTACGCCCGAGTCGCCATTCTACCCAATTACGATTATCTGTGTCGTTGCGACCCTTTACATGCTGCGTGGTATACGCTCCGCAAATATGGGGGTTGTACACAATCCCCGCTCTTTGCGAGCTTGTCTCAAGCTCGGAAAGAAAGTCCAACCCTCTGATTTGACGAGCTGGTAGGATCTTTTAAAGAGAATATTCGAGCGGGTCCCACCCGTTGGATATAAAACCTCAGGACGGAGAGGGGTGAGCCTCTACTCAAAAACCTCTCCCTTCTCATTCCTTCCCCTTAGACTGGTCGACATGCAACCTCCCTTGGACATTCGCGCCCGCCTCAAAGCCGTTTCTGGAAAGAGCCTAGATGACCTGGCGGAGCTTAGATCTGTCGTCATGGAGCATTCGCTTCCCTCTTCGGTACAGGTGGAGGGACCTATGCCTAAGAGACATCACCCTGAGCCGGCGGGTGGGACGTCCTCCTCATCCGCATTAATGTCCGAGTTCCACAAGCACCTGGGGGCAGTTGACGTGATACCGAGTCGCGGTGGTAGGGACAGGTCTCTCGAGGCAGCTAAATTAGGGAGTGTGGGTACCCAGACAAGTCCCCCTGTCCACTCCCCGATCCATGGTGAGTGACCTTACCTATGCTTGATAAGCATGTTCATGCCCATACTGATGACTCTTCTTCTTCCACCCTATCTCGTAGTACCTCCCTTCTCGGTTGCGGAGGGCTCCCCCAGCATGCCGGCGGACTTACTCCCACCCCTGCGTGAACCGAGCAAGCGGCGTACTCCCGAGAGACCCCCTTTTATAGCTGGTGCAGGATAGTCCCTGGGTCTCCCACCCGCTGGCACCTATGGCACACTGCCGGGGTACCCCTTGGGGCAACGATGCGAGCACTCCTCTCACCACGGGAAAGAGCCGAGGACCCCACAAGGTAAGTCTTCTCCAAGAAGGATCTGACCATGTCGGAGATCTAGGTAACAAGCTTACTAAACCTGCAGGTCCGGATGATGCTTCGACCGGCAGGTCGGGACAGATGGGAGCGCTCTCGCCGCCTCTCTCTCCTTCGGCAATAGACGAGCTCGTCGGGCACCCCTCTAATGTTTCGGAGTTGAGGGACCGCTTGGTTGACATGATTCAGAGGCAGGGGCGTTTCCTTCATGAGCTTCGAGAAGGGCGAGGGTTCGTTGAACCGAACCCTTTCGCACATGCCCGCGCGATGGAGCAGCGGATGGGGGCGCTGGAAGCAGATCATGCCCTGCTAGCAGAGGAGGTTCGACTTTCTTCGGGTGGCCTGATGGAACCGGTGGCGGACCACCTGCGCCGAGTGGAGGCTAATATGCGTGTTGCGAATGACGAACTCGCCCTGACTCAGGAATGTGTCGGATCCATGCGTGGACTGACAGCCCAGAACCGAGGTCGGGGCTTTTGGAAGTGGACTCAACTTTGAGCGGGACCAGCCCGACTTCTCCTATTTGCCGCTTTCAGCTTACCTTTCTGCAGTGTGATGTAATAAAGTTAATATGTGTGACTACTCGACCTGCTTTGTGCGGTTGCGATTATATTTTTAAGCTATTTGTTTCGCTTGCGACGCACTTGCGTTTACTTAACTGAGTTGCTTCTCTCACGCGGACGCAGCCGCTGACATGCCGAGTGCGAGAGCCAAAGTTGGAGCGAGGGGTTGAGTGGGAACGAGCGAGTGAGAAGGAGTGGGGGGGTGAGTGGAAAAGAGCTCTTACTTTTACCTATAAATACCCCCTCTCCCTTTCATATCCTCCTACCTTGATATCCTTGCTTGCCCTTCCTGCTCTATCTCTCGCTTCTATACTCGTTCATCCTCCTCCACCCTTAGTGATGGCTCCTAACCGCTCCTCACCTACTAAGAATGGGCGAGAACAGTGCGCGGTGAACTTCTCTGACCACCCCTTCCCTATTGGGAGGGTGTCGGAGGAGGAACTTCTTGCCTTTGAGAAGTCCTTCCTCCCCGAAGGGCTGGTTGCTCGCCGACCTACAGAGGGAGAGACAGTTAACTCCTTCTATGATAACTGGCTCGCCTTCCCGCTATCTCATTTCGAGTTTGGGCTTCGGCTTCCTCTTTGGCCGGAAGTGAGGCAATTCCTTAGATACTTCGGAATTGTCCCGGCCCAACTCAACTCGAATGGGATATCTATGTTGGTTGCCTTCGCTTGTTACCTGCGCGAGGAGGGTATTGAGTTTAACCTGACAGTCTTCCGAAAGGCGTTCATCTTCCGTGCTACTGCCGATGGGGTGTGCTTCCTCACTGGCGCGCATGTGAAAGTTTGTGAGGGTGCTAACAAGGTTCATCACTGGAGCGACAAGTTCGTTTTTGTCCGGGGTGACCTTGGGAAGATCCCCTACTCCCCTGTTCAGAGGTCAGAGAAAACATACAAGGCTCCTCGCGTGGATGGCGAGGCGGCCGAGCTGTATAAATTCCTTGCGGGAGTGGGTTTTGAAGTCAAATTCCTGCGGAGGAACGTCGATCGCCTTCCCTATATTCTGTCGGGGACAGGTACCCCCCCCCCCCCCCCCCCTTCTCCTGAGCCCCCCTCTTATTTCCCTACTTGCTTACTTAGATCTCATCACCCATCCCTCATTTTACTTTTACAGGTGAGAGGAGCCTTCCCAGGAATCCTCCACATGCCAGGAGGAGCTCCTCCTCCCCCACCCATCAGCTGGCTCAAATGGCTACAGCCGCCTGCTCTTCCTACCAGGAGGCTCCAGTGCTAAGGCAACGGAGGGAGAAGGATCCAGTGGTGGAATTGGACTCTCCCCCCACCCGCCAAAGGAGCCGAAGATACGGCGAGTGGGTTTTGATTAAGGTCTCGATCCGCCGCGAGAGAGGAGAAAGGAGATGATGACCCGGACGCGATGGCTTGCCACTCCAACTTTGAATTGGGGGGTAATGCCAAGGACCAGGTTGGCGAGCCTTTCCTTCGCTGGGATGAAGCGACGAATCGTGTCTCGATGTCTTCTCTGCAGTCTTCTTGGGCCGAGGGAGGGCCGATTAGCAACGCTGCATACGACATGATCTACGGTTTGTATGGCAGGCAGGATGCGGACGCCTTTCAAGAAAGTTCCACGTGTGACCTTGCTTACCTGAGCTCGCAAGCGCAGCTCCGTGCGACTGAGCTTTCTCATATGACGGCTCGCCGGAGCCTCAGACTCTCTAGGCGACTCACTCAGGCTGAGGCGGCGAGGAGGGAGGCTGAGGACAGAGCTGCCGACCTGACTACTCGTCTTGAGATGACTGAGAGGCTTCTCGGGCAGTCGCCAGGGGGCCTGGTTTGCCCTTATTCGAACGGAGACCCTCTCTTCTTTTTGTTACTTGTTTTTTCTCACTTATACGGTTTTTCTAATGCAGGGACCCGACGCTGCCAACTCGGTTAGGAGGAGGGTCGAGGACTTGGAAAAAGAGGTGGAGAGTCTGAAAGCTCAGCTTGCTGAGGCTCGCGCTACAGGGCGAGAAAGACATGGCGAGTCTTCGCGGGCGGCGGAGCTTCTCCACTTTACCCCTGCCGAGGTCGAAGTTGCTCGCAAGAAGACTGTGGTGACGACGGCTAAAGTTGTGGTCAGCTCTCTTCACGACGTTGGTGCGTTTTGGGGCGAGTGGAAAAATGTCACTCCTGACATGGTGCTCCCATAGTACTTTCCTCCCGCCCCGCCCCTTAGTTCGCCCTCTTGCAGCCATGATTATTCACCTTCCTCCTAAGAGTCAAAAGGACCTCCTTATGCTTTAGTTGGCTATCTTCCCCCTTATGTAGGCGAGTCCACTTTTTATTTCTTTTTTATGTAAGGGTCAGTGGGGGGATGAGATATCTCAACTTTGTAATCTTCTTTTTTTGTAAATAAAGGCCTTTCTTTTACTGTTTCTCTGGTTCGCACATGATCTTTGTTATTTGAGCGAGATCCGCTGTTTTGCCCCGCCATGGGATTCTTTAGATAAAGATCAATAGATAACCTACCTTTCGGGGTGGATTCCTCCGCTCTGCCGGCATGAACAAGCCCGGTCAGCGGTCTATTCTCGGGGCCTTAACCAATATGAACATCTCGCCTCACCGAATGAGTTCTCCTGCCCTGCCGGCATGAACAAGCCCGGTCAGCGGTCTCTTCTCGGGGCCTTAATCATCATGAATCACCTGCCTCGCCGAGTGAGTTTTCCTGCCCTGCCGGCATGAACAAGCCCGGTCAGCGGTCTCTTCTCGGGGCCTTAATCAATATGAACATCTGCCTCACCGAGTGAGTTCTCCTGCCCTGTCGGCATGAACAAGCCCGGTCAGCGGTCTCTTCTCGGAGCCTTAACCATCATGAATCACCTGCCTCGCCGAGTGAGTTCTCCTGCCCTGCCGGCATGAACAAGACCGGTCAACGGTCTCTTTTCGGGGCCTTAATCAATATGAACCTCTGCCTCACCGAGTGAGTTCTCCTGCCCTGCCGGCATGAACAAGCCCGGTTAGCGGTTTCTTCTCGGGGCCTTAATCAATATGAACATCTGCCTCACCGTGTGAGTTCTCCTGCCCTGCCGGCATGAACAAGCCCGGTCAGCGGTCTATTCTCGGGGCCTTAACCAATATGAACCTCCGCCTCACCGAGTGAGTTCTCCTGCCCTGCCGGCATGAACAAGCCCGGTCAACGGTCTCTTCTCGGGGCCTTAACCAATATGAACCTCTGCCTCACCGAGTGAGTTCTCCTGCCCTGCGGCATGAACAAGCCCGGTCAGCGGTCTCTTCTCGGGGCCTTAACCAATATGAACCTCTGCCTCACCGAGTGAGTTCTCCTGCCCTGCCGGCATGAACAAGCCCGGTCAGCGGTCTCTTCTCGGGGCCTTAACCAATATGAACCTCTGCCTCACCGAGTGAGTTCTCCTGCCCTGCCGGCATGAACAAGCCCGGTCAGCGGTCTCTTCTCGGGGCCTTAACCAATATGAACCTCTGCCTCACCGAGTGAGTTCTCCTGCCCTGCCGGCATGAACAAGCCCGGTCAGCGGTCTCTTCTCGGGGCCTTAACCAATATGAACCTCTGCCTCACCGAGTGAGTTCTCCTGCCCTGCCGGCATGAACAAGCCCGGTCAGCGGTCTCTTCTCGGGGCCTTAATCAATATGAACATCTGCCTCACCGAGTGAGTTCTCCTGCCCTGCCGGTATGAACAAGCCCGGTCAGCGGTCTCTTCTCGGGGCCTTAACCAATATGAACCTCTGCCTCACCGAGTGAGTTCTCCTGCCCTGCCGGCATGAACAAGCCCAGTCAGCGGTCTCTTCTCGGGGCCTTAATCAATATGAACATCTGCCTCACCGAGTGAGTTCTCCTGCCCTGTCGGCATGAACAAGCCCGGTCAGCGGTCTCTTCTCGGGGCCTTAACCATCATGAATCACCTGCCTCGCCGAGTGAGTTCTCCTGCCCTGCCAGCATGAACAAGCCCGGTCAGCGGTCTCTTCTCGGGGCCTTAATCAATATGAACCTCTGCCTCACCGAGTGAGTTCTCCTGCCCTGCCGGCATGAACAAGCCCGGTCAGCGGTCTCTTCTTGGGGCCTTAATCAATATGAACATCTGCCTCACCGAGTGAGTTCTCCTACCCTGCCGGCATGAACAAGCCCGGTCAGCGGTCTCTTCTCAGGGCCTTAACCAATATGAACCTCTGCCTCACCGAGTGAGTTCTCCTGCCCTGCCGGCATGAACAAGCCCGGTCAGCGGTCTCTTCTCGGGGACTTAACCAATATGAACCTCTGCCTCACCGAGTGAGTTCTCCTGCCCTGCCGGTATGAACAAGCCCGGTCAGCGGTCTCTTCTCGGGGCCTCATGAAACATTGTCACTTCCATTAGTCAAAACCAAATTCATTAAGATAAGGTGTTCAAGGTTCATTACATATACATAAAGAAAAAGATAACTGCCCTTGATGAGGCGCACATCCGGACCTTCTCGGGGTCCTCCTTGCTCAATTCTCAGCCGTCTTGCGCTGCTTCGGGCCTCCTGTCCTCGTTGCTGACGACTTCTTATCCCTTCACCTCCTTCGACACCTTTAGCCCGGCCAATGCCTCTATCGCCTTTTCCACTTCCTCTGCGTCTTCCTTCCGAGTGATGACGTTGACGGCCGTGACGTAGCACTGGCGGGCTATCTTGGGGTCCCCGTGGATTCGGATCTGCAACCCTCCTATGTTGTACTTCAAGCATTGGTGGTAGGAGGAGGGCACACACTTGAAGGTACTAATGAGGGGGCCCCAAAGATGGCGCTATAGCTGCTCGGTGCGTCTACTATGACGAACCGGCAGTTTTTTGATGTCCCCACCAAGGTGACCAGGAGCTCGACTCCCCCTTCAACTTCTTTTCTTTCGCCTGAAAAACCGAAGAGTGGTCCATCTGACGCGACCACCCTCTTCTGATCCACCTTCATCTTGTCGAAAGCACTCTTGAAGACCACGTTAACCGAACTCCCGTTGTCCACCAGGATTCGGGAGACCGTGAAGTTCTCCACCGCAGCCTCGATCACCAGGGCGTCACAGAAGGGATCGTCGTGCGCTGGCATATCTTTGGATGAGAAGGTGATCTTCTCTCCTGGGGGTGGGGTTCGGGAAGTGGAAGCGACGCCTCGTCGGTAGATAGCGTGGAGGCTCCCCTTTCGGGTGGCCTCAATTCCTACCCCTCCGTGGATTACCCCGATCTGGCCCAGTGCTCCCACATCCGCCCGATCTTCACACCGATCCTCCTCTCCTTCTTCTCGACTCTCTTCCTCCCCTTCTCCCCTTTCGTCTGCTATCAGCAACAGCCCTTCCCCTGTGGAGGGTCCTCTTCCCTCCCTAACCTCCAGAAACTCGGGGTAAGTAGCTGTCGCGTGACCTTCCACTTGATGGAAGTCACAAATGGGGGACTCCCTCCTACCTCCTCTTCCTCTTCCGCCGCCTCTGCCACCGTGGTTTTTTCTCCCTCTCCTTCCTTGGCCTACGACCATCGCATGTTGGGGACTTTGCCCCCGGTAGTTGTCACCTCCCTGGAAATTGCCTCTTCCTTGGCCCTGGAAAGGTCCCCCTGCCGGCCTCCATGCCGGTCGGTTGGCCGGTGGCTGGGGTCTCCACCCTGGCTCCTGCCCCCCAGGAGGTCCTTGCGGACCTTGCCTTCTCGGCTCCTCCTTCTTCTTCAGCTCTGACTGCCGGGCCTCTCCTGACTTCTCTCCGCCTTCCGTCCATTTGGCCATCTTGGCCGCGAACTCCGGGTTCGTTGCCTCCACTTCGATCTCCCGTCCTGCCCGCTCCATCAACTCCTCGTAAGACAGAGGAGGGTCCCGGGACAAGCCCATGCGAAATAACCCCTGCCGCAACCCGAGGGTAAGCGCAAGTTGCAAAGTGTGTCCAGGGACCTCATTGACGAGAAGGACCTCTTCTTGGAACCGATCCACGTAGCTTCCCAGCGACTCTTCCGACCTTTGCTTGATCAGGAAGAGGGCCTCCGCCCCCTTCCTCCTCTTTTTGGACGTAGAGAACCTTAACAGGAAACTCCGTTTCAAGTCCTCGAAACTATAGATGGATCCGGGAGGAAGTTGATGGAACCAATCTCTAGCTTTCTCCTGAAAGGAGATAGTGAACAGCCTACACTTGAAGGCGTCGGTCACCTGCCTGATGGACATGGCATCCTCAAACCACCGGAGGTGCTCCTGAGGGTCATCTTTGCTTGCGTAGTGGGACATGACCGGCTCCCTAAACCCCTCTGGAACCGGGGCGGTCAGGATCAACTCGCAGAAAGGGCTTCCCCTTCCCACCTGGCGGATGGGCATCACTCGCCGTGTCTCCTCCCCTAGGTGCAGAGCACTCGCCGGGCTAGGAAACAGCACCCTAGCCTGAAGAGTTCTATCCTCCTCCACCCGCGCTTCCTTATCAAGTCGCCCTGCTGGTGCCATCTCACCTAGAGTAGGTGAGGTGAGGATAGGTATCGGCGGAGTCGAGCACTCGACTGTGGGGGTGAGTGCAGAGCGCAAGGTCTCCATGATCGCCTTCTTGAACTCATCGAAGTCGCTTTTCCTTACGTAGTCGCCGGGAGGGGGTGGGTTCTCTAGCTCTTCACTTCCAGCCATTCGACCTACTTGGGGTTTTTCCGAACAAGCTGCGCTCCATGCTCACCGCACAAGAATGTTGAAACCAGTTTCCCGGCTTCAGCGTTCGAAAATAAGGGTAGGCAGTTTGCCCTTACTTATCTCAGGTAAAGTCGAACGGCGAGTCACTTAGAGCCTAAGAACCTCTCTACTAGTGGATTCAGGTGAAAACAGACCCCGCGAGCTGCAGCGAGGAGGTCCCGCCACTAACCCGAAAGACCCGAAGATCTTCCCCTCCCAAGCCAATGCTGAGCCTGGGCACCTCGGAGAGCACTCACAACACCTGACCGTTGGCCTGAAAGACTTGGCGAACAGAAGGCAGGGTCACTAGCTAACCGAACACACTAAGGGGGGTGGGGGTAAGGAGATGCCAACCCTCCCCAAGGTGCCCATGATGGTCTATTTATAGAATTCTGGAAATGGTCTGCGGATAGCGTAATTCTGCCTTTTGGAATGGCTATCCGCAGCTCAAACTAGTCTACCAATAACGGAATTCCGCTGTTTGAATAGGCTAAACGCAGAACCTGATGAGAAATCCATTAGGCAGGAAAAGAGGGGGGTGAGGAGAAAAACACCCGGAAGCAGGGGATAAGATAAGCGGACGTAGAGGGTAAGCGGGCGGCTCCTGCGCTATCAGGAGAGGGAGAGAGGAGGGACGGAGGGGGTGAGTGGACACTCACCCCCTCTCCACTCGCCCGCTAGGGCGAGTGGACAGTCTCCCACTCGCCCAAGCGGGCGAGTGGGAGTCCTCCCACTCGCCCGCATGGGCGAGTGGACAGCCTCCCACTTGCCCAAGCGGGCGAGTGGGCCGTCCCCCCCACTCGCCCGCGTGGGCGAGTGGGCCGTTTTCCCCCCCACTCGCCTGTGTGGGCGAGTGGACCTTGCACTCCCTTCCCCTTTCACTCGCCTGCACGGGCTAGTGGGGGCCTTCACTACCCGTTCCGCCATTCCTTCTTTCCTTCCGTTCAGATGTGATTTTGCCTTAGCCGATCTCGGACGCCCTTGAGCGGTCGTTCCCGACTACGCCCGAGTCGCCATTCTACCCAATTACGATTATATGTGTCGTTGCGACCCTGTACATGCTGCGTGGTATACGCTCGGCAAATATGGGGGATGTACAAGCACCCTCGGATCCGTCGGATTGTTGGGTAGCATACAAAATGTGATTATCACTTACTCTTGATTCCTCTACAATACATATACCAATAGCACCTTCTGAATATGCTTGCTCAAATTTTGAAAAACTCTGTCGAGTGTAGATTTTTGAAATTTGTTTGAGTAGTGGGCAAGTATGAAATTTTAGAGTTATGCTACTATGTTTACACCAAAAATCTTCATCATGTTCGGATCGACGCCAAGTCGACGTCAACTTATCCAACCCAAGAAAACATTCAACAAGTGAACTTGTTGCTTTAGAACAACCATGCAAAACATTATTAGCCGATTCACTTCTTTGCGTGGATAGAATGCCAGGATCTAAACTTGCTTTATTGAAAGCGGTTGACCACTTCATTCTAACCTTATATAAGTCTCGCAACCATCTATTATCGTCCAAATTTCCTCTTATTATCATATCACTCCAACACCTCTCAAATTCAATCTCAGAATCACATTTACTCATGCAATAGTAGAAAAGAGATCGAATACCTTTATCATTATTGAAAGTAGGTACCTTTGACGGGGCTTTCTTTGAGATGTATCATTGACACAATCGATGCCGACTATCGGGAAAAGTTCTCTCAATGGCAACGGTCATTGCTTGGTCTTGATCTGTAAATATGGTGGTGGGTTGTTTTCCACCAACAAACCTCAAAAAGGTCTCGAACACCCAGCAGAAAGATTCAATGGTCTCCGTTGCTATGAAAGCTCCGCCTACAAAAATATTCTGCCAATGATGGTTAACAGCAATAAAGGGTGCACATGCCAAATTGTATTTGTTTAATCGATATGTTGTATCGAACACGATAACGTCGCCGAAACAATCATAATCAATTTTGCTCTGCCCGTCAATCCAAAAAAAACTAATCAATTTATTCATCTCATCTGTTTGGATATCAAAAGAGAACATATTGTCTTCAGATTGACGTTCCTGCAATATTTTGGACAAGTTGATGGCATCCCCACTGTCTATTAGCGCTCTTCTTTCGCGTTGGACAAAATTATAAGCATCACTCTTACACAACCCCACATTTTCAACACCGCCCACCTCATCTGCAAGGAAATTGTATGCATTAGTTGTTCTTATACCCACAACCGTCATATTCTTTAGAAGGCTAGTTTGCACATTAGATATACTACGATGAGACCTCAAAAGATGTTTGTCATTTTCTGACACGAGTGGGTGATTATGTTCCTCGACGAACTTCGTAACCTCCCAATTGTTCCTTTTGTCCTTAGAAAAAATTCCAGTTGTAAATTGAACAATTCCAGTTGTAAAATAAACAATTCCAGTTGTAAAATTAAAAATTTCAGTTGTAAATTGAACAATTCCAGTTGTAAAATAAACAATTCCAGTTCTAAAATGACAGTAGGGCCTCAAACTCAAAACATGAGAAAGATTTAGGACTCACGTTGCCAAAATTATCTACGACTGGTTTCTCATATGCCTGCTGCATTATGTTTAGATCTTCTCACAACTAGGGCAAACACCTGCAGAGTATTTCGGGAGTTAAAGACATGAGGAGAATGGTGGATCCGGAAATCGCCGAGAGGCTTGACGAGTAGTTAGGGGGGGGGGGAAGCAAACCCGTGCAATGCCGGAAACCCTAGAGGAAAGCTGCTGAACCGCGAGATGAGAAAAGATCCAGTTGCCGGCGTCGTGCTGAAACCCTAGAGGAAAGCTGCGGAGTTGAGTTCGTTTTGAGCGACGGGGAGGAGAAGAGGGAAAAGTTGAATTTGGGGGGGGGGGGGGGGGGGGAATTGGATGTGGGGCCCAGCTGTTAAAACCTATTTATTTGGGCACGAGAGAACGATACACTGTGTGCACCAAAAATTTTTCCCTTAAATGCTGAAGAATGAATAATGCACTAGTGTGAAATAACTATGGAGCACTCATTAGTAAACTTACTCACAAATATAAAACTCATTAGTAACAAGTTAGAAATTTCAAAGCAAAGCATCAAATTTTTTGAAGAAATGATCTTTGATAAACTTGGCACTGAATCAAAGTTTTATAATTAAAACAGAACAGAACAATGGACCACAAATGATGTTGCAGATTTGACGCCTCTTCCCCAATATTCCGGCCGGACTTCACTCCACGTCAGCCCATTTTTTTGGAGTTTGCCAACCTGGCGGCTCTGTTTTGGAAAGGATTTGATTCCTTTCTCTTCTTGGAAGCTGCGGGCCCCCTCTCCTCTCTTTGGAAAGAAATTTATCTCCTTGCAATGGTGGCAGCCGACTCTTCTCCTTTCCCCTTGGGTTTGTTTGTTTTTTCTTTTTTTGGAGGTGTGGCCGGTTCTTCATATATATGAGAGGTGCAGCAAAGTGCAGTGCAACAGTTTTCCCGGCAATAGAGATCTTCGGCGTTCCTCCTCAGGCGGGCTATTTTTTCGGCTCCTTCCTCTCGGCGGCATCTTCCACACGGCCGTCAAGCTTCTCTCGCCGTCATGTTTCTCTCTCGCCGTCGTGTTCCGCACTGTCGTCTCTTGCCGCCGTCTTGATTTCTCCTCGCAACGCATACTACTAGATCTTGGAGGGTTCGAGATTTTCATCTCTTCATCTCGGTTTAATTTTTCCTCTCATGTTAGTCATACTGTATGTTTGAGAAACTCATAATATTATTGATCTCTGTTTGCACAGTGGACGTACCCATCATTCTTTCGGGGAACCACTTTAAAAATTTTGGTATTCTTGTGTGTGGTGCTTGCTCTTTATTATTTGTTCGTTATTATTCGTAACCTCAATTTTGGTCGTTAGAAATTTATTTGAACAGGAGATTTCTCATATGCCTCGATCTGGCTTTCATAACAAGTGGTATTAGAGACAGGTTCGATCGGAGACCGTTTGGACGTTCCGTTTCGAGTTGGGTCAACGGTAGGTGTCGACATCGGTCTACTCCCTATCTTCCCAATCTTGATTCGTGAATTTATTCGGTCGCTTCGGTCTCCGTGCAGATTTCTTCAGTTTGTTTTCTATGCCCCCGGTGCGAAGTTTGAAGTTACGAAGTTCTACGGAAAGCACAATTTTGGCCTGTGGCAGGTCAAGGTCCGAGCACTACTGATCAAGGAAGGTTTACACCATGTCCTATTAGGGAAGACCAATAAGGATGTTGAGGTTACCAATCACATGTGGGATGATTTGGATCTCAGAGCTCTGTCCACATACAACTTTGCCTACAAGACGACATGCTGTATGGAGTTCTTTCAGAGACGACTGCCTCTGGTCATTGGGCAAAGCTGGAGAGTATCTACATGACGAAGTCTCTCCCCAATCACATCTACCTCAAATATCAGTTTTACTAGTTCAACATGAAGGAGGGTTCCTCTCTACATGACCACCTGAACAGTTTTAATAAACTATTATTTGAGTGTCTCAGCATGGATATCAAGGTGGAGGAAGAGGAAAAGACAGTTATTCTAATGAACTCTCTTCCAAAGTCCTACGAAAGAATGATCACTACTCTTACTTACAGTAAAGATGTTTTGGACATAGAAGAGGTCACTGCAGCCTTACTCTCAGATGACATCCGAAAGAAGTCTTCTGGCTCAGGTGTTGCTGAAAGTTCAACTTTATTCTCTCGGGGTCAGTCTTGTTCAGGCAGATGAGGCAAGTCTAAGAAAAGTTCGGATAACCACTGCAATTACTGCAAAAAGAAGGTCATAGAATCAAGAATTGCTGGAAGCTTCAGAACAAGGAGAAAGGAAAATCCCTTGATGATGATAAGAAAAAGTCTGTCGCATCCCTATGTCTTGAGGATGTCGATGATGACGTCCTGTAGTACCCTTTTAACCTATCTTTTTTCCTTGTTCTTGTTGTTGGATCGGTAGGCGCCCTTAGAGGGGGGGGGGGTGAATAAGGGTTTTCAAAAACTTTAGTGATATTTCTAAAACTTTGGAATAATGCAAGATTAAGACAATAGAAAGTCAAGTAAAACAATTGAAATAAAGTAGAAACATGCTTTATTAATATTGAATACAGTTTTACAAAAGTTGACTTCTATGACGCTAGAAATCGGTGGCGATGAATAGTAAACTCTTTTTGTTTTCTATCCCGACTCGCATCCCCGCGAACCGGTGGCCCTAGCCTATCCTCCCCGGATTCGGCCTCAAGCCGCTCTAGCCAACCCTTCCCCGGATGTGGCCTCGAGCACCCCCTAGACCTAGCCTAGATCTAGTCACCAACACGAGACGAGTTTCCCCCTAAGTCCTACCCAGACCTAGTCGCCAACACGAGGCGATTTCACTAACCGTTTACAAGAAAAATATGAAATGAAAATAAGTAAAAACTCCCTTCTGAAGACGGAGGCGAAGATCCGCTGTAGAATAAGTGTTGTAGAGGCGGACTTCGTTTGGATCCGGCGTGATCAGATTCTCCTTCAGAAGTTTGCAGAACTTTGGTAGGACTTCAACTTTCGGCCAAGATAGCCTCTGGAATTCTGGCACTCTATCTCTCTATGATATCTCTCTGATGTGTGTCTGAAACGAGAGGAGAGGAGTCCTTTTTATAGCCTCAGCGCTAGCGCCTGCGCTAGCGCTACCGCCGGCGATATCCCATATTAGGACATGTTTTGCGCGGCAGAATCTTCAATCCGAGGAAACAATTCCTCCTTGCCAACTGTGTGCATCGCTACCGCCTGCGCTATCGGCTACCGCCAGCGCTATCCCATATTAGGACACATTTTGCGGGCAGAATCTTCAATCCGAGGAAACAATTCCTCCTTACCAACTGTGTGCGTCGCTACCGCCTGCGCTATCGGCTACCGCCAGGCGCTATCTCCTTCCATATGTGCTTCCGAAATTGCGTTATCATCGCTAGCGCCGGGCGCTAAATGCTACCACCGGCGCTAGTGGGAGACTTGGAATTGCTGGCTCAAAATTAGGGGCAACCATCCTTGAGTCATGTGGACTTTGATTTCCTGCACACTTAAACACTCAAGATCAAATACACCTAGGATTTGTTATTCTCAAACCTAGGAGATGCGGAAGACCATGTTCAAACACTTGTGTGCTTTTTGTTCCTGCATTTTTCTTCTTCTTTTTTATTCTGTTTTTCCCTTCATTTGCTCACTATCATTTCTCCTCTATTTTTCCTTGTCATGCTAGTTTTATGTTTGTTTTTCGTATAACTCTTATTCTTGAGAGTTATCTTTTCCTGGTCAAGAATTTCATTTGTTGAATGCATTTTTGCCCCCCTATTACCTAAGCTCTTTCTTTGTTACTCCTCATTTATGAGCTTAGAGTGTGTCTAGTCCACCATCTCGACTAGTTCGCATAGGGTTCACCTTTCCATGCTGAGGTCAGTATGTTTGCATTCTTTCTTGATGTGTCTGCATTTATTAATTTCTCTCCTGCGTGCACATCAATGGCCAGAAGTCTTGACAGGTTCACTTTTGCTTAGGGAGACCACCGCTAGAGGTGGAGCAATTGTTTTTAGCTCCAGGTGGAGCATTTTTTGAGTCAGCCACGTCAGTCCAGTTGGTGTGCTACTCAGATTCAGAGGAGTCTTTTCTTTTTGATCCGTTCTCGGCCAAAGTTCATTTCAGTCAGTTCCTTTGGCCTTGGATCTTGGTGACCGTTGGAGCAGCTTTGGAGTTATCTCAGCAAGGTGGAGCTCGTCATGGGAGAGGCGTCAAGGTGAAGATTGTTGCAGATTTGACGCCTCTTCCCCAATATCTCCGCTAGACATCACTCCACGCCAGCCCATTTTTTTGGAGTTTGCCAACCTGGCAGCTCTGTTTTGGAAAGGATTTGATCCCTTTCTCTTCTTGGAAGTTGCATGCCCCCTCTCCTCTCTTTGGAAAGAAATTTATCTCCTTGCTATGGTGGCAGCCGGCTTTTCTCCTTCCCCTTTGGGTTTGTTTCTTTTTTCTTTTTTTGGAGGTGTGGCCGGTTCTTCATATATATGAGAGGTGCAACAAAGTGCAGTGCAACAGTTTTCCCGACAATAGAGATCTTCGGCGTTCCTCCTCAGGCGGGCTTTTTTTGTCTCCTTCCTCTCGGCGGCATCTTCCACACGGCCGACAATCTTCCCTCGCCGTCGTGTTTCTCTCTCACCGTCGTCTTTTGCTGCCGTCTTGATTTCTCATCGCAATGCATACGACTAGATCTTGGAGGGTTCGAGATTTTCATCTCTTTATCTTGGTTTACTTTTTCCTCTCATGTTAGTCATATTGTATGTTTGAGAAACTCATAATATTATTGATCTCTGCCTGCACAGTGGACGTACCCATCATTCTTTCGGGGAACCACTTTAAAAATTTTGGTGTCCTTGTGTGTGGTGCTTGCTCTTTAGTATTTGTTCATTATTATTCGTAACATCAATTTTGATTGTTAGAAAATTTATTTGAACAGGAGATTTCTCATATGCCTCGATCCGACTTTCATAACAAAATGAGGGAGCAACTATGTAGACACATTGATTAGGTTCATTGATGGCAAAAATTGCATCTATTGAACCCGGGACAAAGGTTTTTGCAGAGAATTTAAAGGACTGGAAACAATAGTCTTGGCTGGGGTCAAACCAAAAGTTGGGTTCACTGTGGCAATTCCTCGAACACCAAGGGTGCAAGTCGAAACATTAGTTTGCATTTTGATGAACAAGGGGTATCATTCAGAGAGGTGTTCGGTGAGGTCGAGTGGGTGGAGGGGGAGCTATCTCCCGCTGAATCTTCATCAGGGCACCCACGAAAGAGATATTCGCCGGTGAGCTCGTCATTGTACTTGTAGAGGTCATATAGCTAATTAGGAGACCTTCCTTTTGTAATTTCCAGAAGACGGTGTTGGCGTAGATGATGGGGAAGTCGGGCTCCAAGGCGTCGGCGACGACGGACAGATCTCCAGCTCACGACAGTAAGGTCTGACGAAAACATCCACCGCCTCCTCCTTCGCCTCTCCAACTTCCCAAACCATATCTTCCTCCGCAGACCGCTTCAAACGCTTCTTCCCGGAGCCACCATCAATCCAGCCATCCGCTCCTCCTCTTCCTTTGATTTCCACCTCCACAAGTCTGTGAGAAATGAGCAACATAGACGCATACTCATAGGTTCCAAATGCAATGGAACAGTAAAACAATCTCACAACAAGATATTATAGAGGGATTTACTTGGTATTACTGAAACCCGAATGGAAATAACAGAGTGCAATGGATACAACCACCCTAAGGGCCAAGCCCTAAACATGCGGTAAACTACCAGCAGGGAGAACTCCTCTCAGCCGGTTGACTTCTCAAAACATCTCACATATAACATAATATCCAACCCTACACCCCCCCCGGTTGGGCCTCACTCTGGTTCACTGAATTTGACTTAATATTAATAAAATAATCATAATAAACATTAAAATAATAAAACGCAATCTCTCCCTCTCTCATCAATCCCGCGCCCGTCCAGCTTCTCCCCTTCCTTCTCTTTCGCACTCACGCTCTATCTCCCTCTCTCTCGCAGCGCTCCCCCTGATTGCTCTCCGGCGCCGCCTCCCCCATCCGACTCCGGCCAAGTGCTAACGACTCTCCGGCGGGCGTTCTCCGACTCACGGCACAAGAGATCCTAGGCTCGAGATTCATCTCCGCTTGGTACATCTTCTACGCCATTTTTCTTTTTTAGGGTTTCATATTCTCCGCCATTGTTGTCCAAGGAAGGAGAGTGTATACCTCCTTTGCGGAGAACCCTTGGATCTCCGCGGAGAACCCTTGGATCTCCGCGGAGAACCCCGAATCCTTCTCTGCGGAGATCCTTTGGATCTCCACGGAGATCTCTTGGGTTCTCCGCGGATACCATGGGATTTCCAAGGAGCGCAGCCAGCTCTCTGCGGAGAACCCAAAAGATCTCCGCGAAGATCCAAGGGTTCTCCGCGGATAACCCATTAGATTTCCGCGGAGAACCAAAGGTTCTCCGCGGAGATCCAACGGTTCTCCGCGGAGAACCAACGGTTCTCCGCGGAGATCCAGTGGTTCTCCGCGGAGATCCAGTGGTTCTCCGTGGATAACCACAGGTTTATGAGTTGCTTTGGCTTGTCTCCTGAAAATATCCTCCATGACCTAAACATAGTATAAAGAACTACATCTTCATTTTTTCTCAAGTGATCATTCTTCATTGCAAAACCTGGTAAATCAGTTGTCTGTCTGTTCGTCATTAATTGCTAGATTGTCTGTCTGTTCGTCATTAATTGCAATGAATGGTATTGACCTTCTGCTGCGGGACATTGCGAAAACACAACGATCAGTAGAGACCCTTATTCATCGTTGCCCTGAAATTCCAACCGAATCGATTCCGACGCAAACACCTCCATTCTATTCGTCAGCATTTGACCGCCCCACTAGTGAGCCGTGCATTTGTGGCAAGCAATCTGGCACGTTGAACAAAATTCAGGAGGATTGGATCAAAATACAACTGAAAATGATGGATGATGGCATGCGCCCTCCTATCAGAATCGAACCGCCAGTGCCACTGTGGAACAAGCATCCTGACATGAATGCGTATCTGTTGAAACCATTGCTCGTGATCGATCCGGAACAGCAGTACGGCGTCAATGTGGTAGCAGGTGCATGTCCATCTTGCAACAAAGTCGGCTATCTTTCCCGCAAGCAATTCAGTGCCCCGCGAGTTGTAGATTGCATCGACACCACTGCATTTTCTATCAGTGCTCGATATGTGTGCAAGAAGTCGAACACCTCCGGCGGTTGTGGTGCCACCTTCCATGTCATGGACGAGGCCAAAACCGAGAAGTTGATCCCGACGCCCATCGTCCTTAACTATCCTGTGCAACTGTTCGAACAGAGCGCGCACGACATCGGTCTTGTTCAAATGGCTTACGACTTGTACACATCCCGTTCCGGCATTGCTGATGCCGCCAAGGTTATTCGTTGTGCCCGAACGACTCGATACATGCGTCAAGCCGCACTATATCGTGGTCACGTGTCGTGGTATTTGGATATGCGCTTATGGGATGCAGCACTCGGGCAAACGTCATCGCAGCAGGATCCGGCATTGTTCCCTGATTTTCCCTCATTTTTTCAGCATTGCAACGGGTACAACGGCACTCTCGGTCCAGTGGAATCAACGCTAACACGCCTAGTCCAAGACTGCATTGCTCGCCAACTTTCGTTCTTCAACCAAATGGAAGACGCCATAACTGGGACTCATCTCTCGGCTGACCATCATCACAATGTGCCGGGACGCATGAAATTGACGGATGAGTTCAATGGCAGGAAATTTTCCCCCGTTGATGGATTACACTCAGTCATGAACGAGCGCCAACAAATTCTTTCCCATCAATTCACAACGACAACGGGCAATGCAGAGCGTCGATTTGTTGGTCGGAGTTTGCAGAACCGGTACAACGCTTACGGTATTGATACTTCGCTGCTCATCATGTACCTTGACAAGTGCTGCGATGATCGGGAATGGCTACAAGACTTCGACAACATCTTTGTTCTCCTAGATAATCATCACCTCATCACGAGGTACAGGGACAATTCGAACGGCACAGATCGTGCCCGCCAGGAACAATTTATGGCTGTTGTGGCCGAAATCATTGTTGGCAATGGACATGCTTCAATGCGGGAAGGCTCCATCATTGAGACTGAATTGGATGCATTGTTGGATCGAATTAAAAAGTGGGAAATGGATAATGATGTGCAACCTTCGAAGCGCATTGTGACTACCAAACTTCTAGCTTGCCACGAGACGCAAAAAAAGCACATCAGAAATTGCTTAACGCCGCTAGCAGGCACGTAGAACACCGTCGTGGATCGCTTCTTTCGTTCAACTCTACGGCGTGGATCAGGGAAGAACGAAAACTTATGGCGTCAAGGGCGAGCCATTTGCCCGGAGACTATGTCCCTGGATGGAGGGATCCTGCTGCTCCATGCCGTGGTTGCTCAAATCAACTTTCGCGGCGAACTCCAATTTGATCCTCGTTGGGCGTATTTGCCAATCTCGGGTATGCATATCATTCTCACTCAGTATCTCGCACTGCTTGCGACCGATGGCATTACTCCCTCACCTACATCTCTGTCGACAATGTTTCATATGCTGCCTCTCTCGATTGATGATTGCGACGGCGAGTTTGGATTGACGGCAGCGTTTGGACAATCTCTTCCTCAACTGCCAGAAATTCCTGCCGGACAACTGGAATCCGTTGGAATGATCGTCGAATCAATAGCAGATAATGCAATTTGGTCGAGCCACATGTTCGATGCGATTGTGAAGGATGCACTTGATGTTGCCGCAACTGTTGTGGAGAGGGCTCACGATGATAATCACATAGTTGCAGAAGACGAAGCTGCACAGCCACACTATACCGAAGATGTCGATATAAGCAACACGCCACATTCCATTCAGTCCAGTCGCAAGCGCCGAAAACCCGGACCAACATCTCATGGGCAAAGCTCTTCATCAAATCACCATAAGAAATCTCGCAGCCTCAACGCATTGGGCAATGAACGTCAATCGGCATTTCAAGGTCTTAATCTCTGGGAAGCTGTGATGAGCACTTCACCAATGATCAACCCCCTCGAATGACGCTTACTCCGAATGGTTGCTCTCAAATTTCTTCAGCCCGATGAACTGCTGGATCTGAAAGATTTTCCCATTGAATTCTTGCATATTCCACAATTGCATCGAATATGGTCTGTTCTTGTCTCGGCTTTACATAACACCAATTTCGCTTTCAAACGGTTCATTCGGCCGAAATCAGAACAGGTTCTTAAACAGCACTTGGAGGATATGGTTGCCCAGGCTTGATTCAGATTGCCCATTCAACGAGCAGCGCCCAAACGCAGCATCATTACTGCCTTGAATCAGGTTGCGTCATTGATTGCTCCAATGCAGGCGCGTCGTGACGATAGTTTCATGCAGTTGGAAGAGACTGTCACCACAACAATAACTAGAACCGTCACCTTGACAACAGGCGCCGATCACTGTTCAAGTCAACCTCGTGCAACAGATATGCAATCCGTGCCCGAACAAGTAATTGAAGGATCAACGGATGATATCATTGATCGACTTGTTCAAAAAGAGATTGATGCTGGGCATGCGGGCAATATTCACTGGATCAAAGTGGTCGCACCAGCTTACGCCCGCATTGCTGTGCGTCGTGAGGATCTAGTTCAAATGACCCACAAGGAGATTCAAAATCGTTGGGAGTATCTTGGACGTCTAAAAAGGAAAGGGGCATCAACCTCATCGATAACACCAGGTCGTCAGCACAATTTGCAGTCGCATACCGAAGCCAAAAAGGACCTCAGTGATCAAGACTACATCCACATTCCACCATCTTTACTTGTTACACAACCATTGCCAGCCGAAACTCCGACCACACAGAATTCAACTCAACCAGCATCTTCTTCGATCATCACGACGACGGAGGAACCTGCTGGGGGCAGCTCGTCCGCTGTCAGCGAGATTGGTTCCCGTCCTCCATTCATGGTCAATCAACAATTGCCTACTTTCAATCAAATAATGGAGGCCATCGTCCCCACCCCATCTATAGGGGAGCCGTTTTCTCAATCGGAGAAGGAGCTGCTCAATTACTTGCTAACTAGTTCAGCAGAGCGCTCCCATGTGAAATCGATGACTGGTGATCAAATGTCTTGGAAGAGCCTGGCCAAGCGTTTCTTGTACTGGGCGCGAGTCGCACGGGTGTTGGGGATGAACCAGTTTCGAGTTCGATCTGATGTGCAGCTCAAGCAAAAGGTGAAGGATAATAACAAAAAAAAGAGCTTGCAATGGTCTGTGAACCCCAGAAAGGCATGTTTTTTATTGTTTAAATATGTAATTTTGTCCTCTTCCTTGAGTTTGTGCAGAATCTCCTCAGACAACCTGCTTTCCGCGGAGAGCCAAAAGGATCTCCGCGGAGATCCGGAGAGCCTTTTGGATCTCCGCGGAGATCCAAATGGCTCTCCGCGGAGAGCCATAAGGGTCTCCGCGGAGAGCCATAAGGGTCTCCGCGGAGAGCCATAAGGGTCTCCGCGGAGAGCCATAAGGGTCTCCGCGGAGAGCCATAAGGGTCTCCGCGGAGACCCTTTTGGATCTCCGCGGAGACCCTTTTGGCTCTCCGCGGAGACCCTTTTGGCTCTCCGCGGAGAACCTTTTGGCTTTCCCTAGAGACCTTTATATTGGATTTTCTTATCTTATTATACATGCATATCAATGATTTATTGTAACAATCGTTTATAATTTTGACAGATCTATGGGGCAGAAGAAAATTCATGTTCTTAGCTCGAGGTGCTATTTGTCGAAATTTGTGGGCCAAGCATCAGCCATTCTTGAACGAATGGAGGAGAGTCAGAAGAAGATGTTGATGGATGCCAACATCTGGCATATTTTCCATGCACCGAAGGTGCCGCGGAACACTCCACTCCTATACAGTCTCCTCAGCTGGTACCACATCGAGAAGGATGTATTCGTCATTGGATCGAGGGAGCTTACCTTCTCCCCCAATGACATGGCATTGATATTGGGTTTGCCCAACCATGGGGAGGAAGTCATCCTGACTTCCAAGCCTTCTGGAGCGCTCACGAAGACAGAATTGAAGACGGAGCTTCAAGCGATGGAGAAGGGGTCGTCCCCTGTGACGACCAACGTATTGGTTTTGCACCTTCTGTGCAATTTCTTCTTCCCCTCGAGCGCGGAGAGGTTCCCAAGGTTCTTTGACGAGGTCTCCAACTTGGAGAACTTCCAAAAGTTCAATTGGCCGGAAGCAATTCATACCTTCCTAATGAGGTCATTCCAGGTGATGGTGGAGAAGCTGCCACCAATTTCAGAAGAAGGCCAAGTGCAACAGAGGCCAGAATCCTCATTGGGATACATCTACGGATGCACCCATGTTCTAGTTATAAGTATCTATATTTTTAATTCTGAAAATGAATTTTGTTTCATATGTTCTAAACTATTGCAATGATTCATATAGATTTGGTTCCTCGAGCACACCACCAGCATCCCTCCGCATTATCCGACATTGAGGCCTCGACTATTAAGATGGTCGGAGAAGGTCTCATTTACATTGAAAGAGCTGGGGGTCACTGTTCCATCTATCTTGGATGAGCAGGTAAATAGTTTACTTTATTCGATTAACTACTAATGTTGAACTATCCAATACAATGGTTGTATTTCTTCTTTATAGGTGTTGGAAGTACTCGAGGACATAACACCAGAGGAGAAGCTGTTATGTTCAGAGCTGACATCACAGAAGACACCGCCACCTCCCCAATCTAAGAGAAAATCAATAAGCCCGGCTTCTAGGGCAGCAAAAAAAGTGAAGTTTGCATCACCACCTAACCCATCGTCGCCATCTCCCTCATCATCACCTCCCCCACCAGCTAGCACATCATCACCTCCCCCACCACCTAGCACACCATCTCTTCCTCCTGTACAGTTTTGGATTGATTTACAAAATAGGATGTTAGAGCAATTTGCATTATTAGATAGTAAGATGAATAATCTCAATAATAGGCTAGATAGAGTAGACAATAAAATAGATAGAGTACATAGTGATTTAGTTAGTTTTAGTCACAGTGTAGGTATCAGTCTTGAGTCTATGAGTGCCGATATAGACACGCTCCTTCATCCAGCCAAGCCATCGCCTAGCCCTAGTACCTCTGGACCCCCCACCCACCACGCTACCACCCTCACTACCCCTCACGATACTTCCATTACTCAAATTCCAGACTCCCCATTAGGAGAAAAAACCTTAAAACTACAAAGACGGATGAACTTGATGTGTACCTCGTTGACTATCCGGGGAGACCGCTAATAAGTGAAGAAGATAGAGATATCATCCATCAACGTATGAGCGTCATTCCATCGAGGTGCCCTTTTGACATTATACACTTTTATATTTTCAAAAAATTTATCTATGCACATTGAAATTGACGGTGGTTTTCTAATGTTTCAGGAACGATCAAGCATTCAATAAATAGAATATAATGGGATTTCGAGATGGAATGGATGCTCTGCTAACGGATA
Organism: Dactylorhiza incarnata; assembly: GCA_033032865.1. Lineage (NCBI taxonomy): Eukaryota > Viridiplantae > Streptophyta > Magnoliopsida > Asparagales > Orchidaceae > Dactylorhiza > Dactylorhiza incarnata. The sequence continues at coordinate 8,082,001 of JAWHQI010000094.1, read as the reverse complement.
AATACGTTGAAGATTGTCATATTGATGCCTACGCAAAGATCTTGACTCTGCGTAGAGAGCGGGAAAAAGAACCGTATCATCCGTTTATGTATATCACTCCTAACTTTTTGGTATGATTTCCCTATCTGTGCTTTGTACATTAATAATTCTGATTGCATTGCTAAAAAATGTTACAAATTATGTAGTTGCACTTCCAACGGACCAATAAAGCAGATACTACGCTTATAGCTGGATTCCTCGAGCGCATTACTAAGGAGAATCTCGCCAATGTCAAAATGATTCTAATGCCCGTATGTTTTAGTGAACACTGGTTTTTATTGGTGGGTATTGTTAAAGATAAGAAGTGGCTAATACATGACTCTCTGCGTAACCCCAAACGGAAAGTTCCCGCTAAAATAGCTGTAAGTACAGTTCGTTGACATGCAATGTAGTATTGTATATTACGTAGTTACTAATGTACAAAAATATTTGTGTTAATGCAGATTGCTGCGCTCCAGAAGGCGACCGTTCAAAAAGTCCACGCAGGATTTACCAATTGGAGTCTCGACTTGACTGTTGGTATACCACAGCAGGAGAACTCCGTGGACTGCGGTGTCTTCGTTATGAAGTATATGGAGCACATAGCGAAGGAAGGGGTGGGAAGCTGGGAGAGTTGCGCAGACTGGCAGAAAAAAATGCCTATGTTTAGAGCCCAGATCTGTGCAGAAATCTTTAAATATTTTGTGGTTGAGTGATGTAAATTAAGAAACATTATTCGTGTACATTTGTAATGTTTGTCTATAATAACAATTGTTTCATGGATGAATACCATTTTCAAATGGGTCAAAATTATAGCTTTAAATGAAATCAGTGAAGATACAGAAGGCTCTCCGCGGAGATCCAAAAGGCTCTCCGCGGAGAGCACAAAGTTCTCCGCGGAGAGCAAAAAGGCTCTCCGCGGAGATCCAAATGGCTCTCCGTGGAGATCCAAATGGCTCTCCGCGGAGATCCATTTAGATATCCGCGGAGAGCCATTTGGATCTCCGCGGAGAGCCATTTGGATCTCCGTGGAGAGCCAAATGTCTATCTTTCGCAAATTGTGGCCGCGTTCTCTCCCTCCCTCCCTTCATTTTTTCTTCCTTTCCCTCTTTTTTCTTTCTCCCTCCCCCTTTCCCTCTCCTCCCCCTCTTTTTTCTCCTCCCCCTCTTTTTCTTTTTTCTCCCCCCCCCCCCCCTCCCCCCTTTTTTTCCCCCTCATACCAGAGTGGAACCCGGCGGCCCCCCCCTTGCCTTATATAATGTCATTACATTACCAACAAAACATTAAAATAACTGTCTAGACCCCACCAATTTCCTGCTTAAAACCGACATGCATCAACTACCCTCCCCTAATAACATCCTTGTCCTCAAGGATGGAAGTGTGGAAAGTGCTTTTGAATCATCCATAGATCCTCCCAGGTTGCCTCTTCTGGTGTGTCGTGTGTCCATTGGATTAAGAGTTGTGTCACCACTTTGCCGTCCCTCGTAACAATGCGGTGGTTTAAGACGGCCACCGGTTCGATCGTAAGGTTGCCCTCGCTGTTCACGGCTGCGGGAAATGGGACGACTTGGGCTGGTAGGTCCTCATGGTGCTCTCGGAGTTGTGAGATGTGAAATGTATTGTGAATCTTTGCCTCTTCCGGGAGGTGGAGCTGGTAGGCAACCTTCCCCACACACTCTTGCCTTTTGAATGGACCGAAAAACTTGGGTGCTAGTGAAGTATCTAGTTGCCTACCTAAATCACCTAGAGGGGGGTGAATAGGTGATCTCTACGTCTTTTGCGGAATTAAAAAATAAACGTAAAGCACAGCACACAAAATTAATCACAGCCACAGATAACACCAGGAATTTATAGTGGTTCCCCGTACTTGGGTACTCCACTGCCGGCCTCGCCAATCTAGCACCACAGCTAGACTTGACTACTCACTAAATCTCGGATCAAGAACGATCCTACAGTCTCGGAGTCAAACTCCTACAAACTCAGAGAGAACCTCTCTTACAACTCGGAGAAAACTTCTCCTACAACTCGGAGAACAACCTCTCCTACAACTCGGAGATAACAACTCCTACAACAGATTGAAAAGAGTTTGAACAAACTAAACCAGATCTGAATAACAGAAGCGTTTTCTTCCTTCTTCTTGAATGGCTTTTGAGAACGATGAGGAAGAACAACGATCCTTCAAATCTGTCTTTGGCAATCCGAAACGATCCAATAGAGATTGCAGAACCTGAGCATGGATCAATCGAACCCTTCTTGATAGAAATCGGCAACTCCAAAGAGTAGAACGATCTCCAAACGTAGACGACGACGAGCGGCGTTTTTCTCGTTCTTTTTTTTTATCGGGAGAGGGATTAGGGTTAGAACGATTCTAGAACTTCTTTTAAATAATCCAAGAGCAAACCTATATATCGAGAGGAGCAATTAAAGGATAAACCAGCCTTAAAAGCGCTCCATATAGCCGTTAGAAACGAGAAGGGGCGATTACGATCCGTCCAGAACAGAGAAAACGAAACAGAAAATTTACGGACAGAAGTCTCGAGACATAAGGGATCTCTCGAGACAAAAGGGATCTCTCGGGACATGAAACAGAGAGAGCAGGAAAGGGATGTCTCGAGAACTCGATGATCTCTCGAGACATTGCAAAGATTTCAGACTTAAGATCTCTCGAGACAACCACGATCTCTCGAGACATGTCTGATCTCTCGAGACATATCCTTAGGAAAAATTTGTTTTACAAAAAATTTCTTTTCTTCTCTTGAACACATGCTGCAGCCGCACTCCAAAGTCTTCAATAGTCTTGAAAAAGAAGTGTACCCCAATAGAGAGATCACACATGAGTCATCACCATATTTCATATAATGAGGGATTACATTTTATGAAACTGTGTTTGCAGACCCATTGTGACCTGACATTGGCTTACACTTAGCCATGATAATCTGCAAGACAATACTAGAAAAGCATATCAAATACAAAAGCAATTCAATCTTAGTTTAAGGGTGACTTCTCACAAATCAAGGTAATTGTGAATGCAATTTCCAACAATCTCCCCCTATTTGTAGAAGTCAGAACCCTGTACACTAAGTTGAATTACAGCAGTTAAAGAATAAATATGCTACACTACACAAAGATATAGAAATGAAAAAGTAAAGAACATCAAAACATCAAATATATATATATCTAAATTGAATTGTTCAGAAGACTTGATGTTCACTAAATCAGAATGAAAACAAAATATGTCTTGTCAGCATCATCATCATCATCCTTCAAGACCTCCTTTTCCTCTTTTCTTCTTGTCTGGAGAAAAAGGCATGAGGCTTGGGATGGTAAAACGGAGGCGGTTCCGGAGCATCAGCATTATTGTAACCAAAAGCTCTGAAATGAATCCTTCGCTTCCTTTGAGCTGTCTCATGTTTTTCCCATTCTTGATAGCTGTAGCATTCAGATCTATTCATTTTACCTTCATGAACTAACTTATAGGTTTCAAGAATAATGTCTTTTGAGACTGGGCTCCAGATTTCTGGAAAACTTTTCTCAGCCTTAGCTTTGCACTGACCTGTAGAGCTAGAACTAGGAACTGGTCGACTGGCAGAAGAACCTTCACCAAATTTTCTTTTTCTTTTGGTCCCAGCCCTATCTGATTGTTCTTCAACAATAGGAGCCTTCCCAAGTAGTTCATCTGGCCTGGGAGAAAACTGAGGAACAGGAACATCTGGATCAATTGCCAACTCAGGAAAAATCTGATTATGAAGCCACGTTGCTGTTTTGAATGAATAAGCATTAACGTCAGCAATTTGCTTCTGCACACGAGAGGAGAACTGATCAAACTGAGAATTCCAAGAACTTTGAATAGCTGACACAGAGCTTTCCACTAGATCTGTCATTCTATCCATGATAATGTCCTCCCCCTTTCTGACTTCTACAGATAGGGTTTGGAGAGTATCATCTTTGAACTTTCCGACTTCATCAATAATTTTGAATGTATTGGCTTCAGCCTTGTCAGACACTGATTCTTGAAGCTTTGTCAGTATAACAGTCTGAGTCAACACTGTGCCTACACCTTCAGTTGCATGATCAATTTGCTTGCTCCCTAGGCACACTAATTCAGAGAGATTTTCATAATTGGATTTTATCTTAGCTAACTCTCTGCCTAGTTCACTTTCAACTGAGGCAATCTTCCTGTGAACAGTTGTCAAAGAATTTTCAAACTGTGCACTCTGCTTCTGGAGCAGTGCTTCAATCTTACCTAGAAGAGAATCTGCATCAGGAATTGGAGGGGAAAGATGAGAAGAAGCAGGGGCAACAACAGGAGCATCATCAGGAATTTCTTCAATCTCAAAAGAATGAGCCACATTATCTTTTCCATCACAACCTAGCTCAGCTGGAGCATTCTTGGTTGTATCTAACACTGACTCCCCCTCAACATGTACTAGGGGAGGTGACAATTCATGAACTGACATAACATCATCATCTTCAAAAACAAAATCAGCACCAGACCCTGCCTGTTGGCCACTGGGACTGTGCTCTTCAGATACTGGAATGGATTCTGTTGGAGCTGATGAGGATTGACCTTTTGCTTTAGAACGGATTGGCAGCTTGGCACGACTTGAAGCTTTAGAGCGAGTCCGAGATGAAAGTGGAAATGATGTTACGAAGGGTGCTTGATCCTCAGAAGAAGGAGCTGGAGTTTCTGCTTCTCTTGCAACTGCAGATTTAAGAGTCTCCCCCTCAGAAGGAGCACCAGCCATTTCCGGCTTCTTGATACGAATGTCCCATCTCTGCAAGGAGTTGACATCGATCTTCTTAAGGTGATGGATAACTGTACCTTTGGACATGTTGAAAATAGCAGGGTTAAACTGATTTAGAAACAGTGAGATGATCCGGGCAAAGTTAGGAGAATTTATGCAAGCTTTGATATTTGAGAATAAGATTGAGGCCCAATCTCTCTTCTTTCCAGTAACAATGCCAATCATCAACAGAAACATCTCTTCAGACACATGTCCTTGAGAGCCTGTCTTGCAGAATAGTGCCTTTGAAATAATGTCTAGCAGGAGCTTCCCCACAGCATTCAACTTATTCCTTTTAACTGTAGAAAAATCTGAATCAATACCACAGAACCTTGTTGTAGTCAACCAATCATTGTCAACTAGCTCTTCTTCAGCTTCCACTTCAGACAACTGCAAATACTTAGCAAGAGTCTCTGGAGAGACTTTGATTTTGATACCCTTAACGAAAGAGATCAACATACTTCCTTCCTTGATTGGCTTCACATTGATGAAGAATTCTTCAACCTCATCAAACAAAATCCGGCAAGGATGCTCAAGAACGAAAGTGAGATCGGCGGCATCAAGTAAGCGAAACAGAGACTTGAAATCATCGGATAAGCTCGCAAGACCTGACCGAATAACCTCATTGCCGACTCCAATTTTCGGATGAGGAGAGGGAGCCATAGCAGCAAGAGGAAGGGAGAGATGCCGACGGAGAGAGATGAAGCACCAAGAGCCACCGAGAACCACCGAAAACCGCCGAAACGCTGAGTCGAGTCGCGGACGATCACTGCTCGAGAGGGAGACGAAAGGTCGAGGAGGTCTCGGGAGATGATTCGCGTGAACATCAAGTTTCCGATTTCGTATTTATATATATATTTTTTTATTTTACGAAAAATAGAAAATTAGAAAGAGGAATTAGCGCGTACCTGACGTTTGGGATTCCTTTTAAAAAAAAACTTATGTCTCGAGACATCGGTTATGTCTCGAGAGCTCAGGAGATATTTTCTTCATTGATGTCTCGAGAGATTACCCGTGTCTCGAGACATCACCTTATCTCGAAATCTTCTTCTTGTCTCGAGAAATCCTGCCAGGTCCCGAGACATGACTTGTCATAAGAAAACTTCCTGTCGCCAAGGTTTTGATTGACTTGACCATTACTCCATGTTGAGCATTCCAAGTTCCGTCTTGAAGAAAGAGAACTTGGTCTCATCCAGTGGCTTCGTGAAGATGTCTGCAACTTGCTTATCCGTGGGGACATAACTCAAATTTATGTCACCCTTCTCCACATGCTCCCGGATAAAGTGATATCGTAGCTCGATGTGCTTTGTCCGACTGTGAGAGACTGGATTATTTGCGATAGCAATTACACTGGAAGAGTCGCAAAACATAGGAATGTCTTTGATCTTCATGTTGTAGTCTTGAAGTTGATTTCTTATCCAGAGAAGTTGTGCGCAACAACTGCCAGCAGAAATGTATTCTGACTCGGCGGTTGATATTGCAACACAATTCTGCTTCTTGCTGCTCCAGGAAATAAGTCTCCTTCCGAGGAATTGACACATCCCAGAAGTGCTTTTCCTGTCGTCTTTGCTACCTGCAAAGTCTGCATCTGAAAAACCAATTAGTTCACTATCATTACTTCTTGGGTACCATAAGCCAAGATTTGGTGTGCCTTTAAGATATCTCAAAATTCGCTTTGCAGCAGTGTAGTGAGATTCCTTAGAGTTCACCTGATATCTAGCACAAACACATGTAGAGAACATTATATCAGGTCTACTGGCAGTAAGGTAGAGCAAAGAGCCAATTATGCTTCTGTACTTGGTTTCATCAAAAGGTTTCCCTTTCTCATCCTTGTCCAGAGACGTAGCTGAGCTCATTGGAGTCCTCATAGAGGTTGCACTCTCCATTCCAAATTTCTTAATCAACTCCTTAGTGAACTTTGTCTGAGAAATGAAGATTCCATCTTCAGACTGTTTCACTTGAAGTCCTAAGAAATATTTCAGCTCACCCATACTGCTCATTTCAAATTTCCCTTGCATAAGTTTAGAAAACTTTTTGCAGGGGTTATCATCCGTAGAGCCAAATATGATGTGATCGACATAGATTTGCACTAGCAAAATCTTGCCTTTTACTTCCCTAAGAAATAATGTCTTATCTATCTTTCCTCTTGTGAACTTGTTCTCAAGAAGAAAGTTAGACAGCGTCTCATACCAAGCTCGAGGAGCTTGTTTCAAACCATATAAAGCTTTTTGTAATAAATAAACATGATTGGGATGATCAGGATTAACAAAACCTGGGGGTTGTTCAACGTATACTTCCTCTTTAATGTCTCCGTTTATGAACGCGGATTTGACATCCATTTGATATACGGTGAAACCCTTGAAAGCAACATAAGCAAGGAAGAGTCTGATCGCTTCGAGCCTTGCTACTGGAGCGTACGTCTGATCGAAGTCGATGCCTTCCTCTTGTCTGTACCCTTTAGCTACAAGTCTGGCTTTGTTCTTTATGATTGTTCCTTCTTCATCCAGCTTGTTTCTATACACCCACTTTGTTCCTATGACATTTTTGTCTTTGGGTTTTGGAATAAGTGTCCATACTTTACATCGTTTGAACTGATTTAATTCTTCTTGCATAGCAATTATCCAGGATGGATCTTCATTTGCCTCTTGGAATTTCTTTGGTTCGACCTGCGAAAGAAAACTTAAATGCATATTTTCGTTAATGGTACCTCGTCTTGTTCTTATTCCTTCATGAGGATCTCCTATGATTTGATCAACTGGATGATCCCTCATGTGTCGTAGCCCGAGGTTTCTTGCATGATTTGGACCAATAGAAGTTTCTTCTGCTGTTGGAGTATCTTCCTCCACTTGGAGTGGCTCTTCATCAGGATGATCTTCTTCATAGATTGTTATTGGGGGAATCTTGATGAAGTGTTGAGAATTTTCTTCAACTGGCTGATCCAAGCTTAAGTCCTGCAGCTTTGAACCTGTGTCTACAGAAGAAATGCTAGAGGAGCTGCCTTGTAGCATGCTCGTCTCATCAAATACAACATTAATAGATTCTTCTACCACCAGGGTTTTCTTATTAAAAACTCTATATGCCCTACTATGACTACTATAACCTACAAAAATACCTTCAAAGCTCTTTTCACTAAACTTAGTTTTGTAATGCTTTCCATTGTTTAGCACAAAGCATTTACTACCAAAGATTTGAAAATAAGAAATGGTCGGTTTCTTGCCTTTTAGAAGTTCATAAGGAGTCTTTTCATGGTTTTTGTTTATGAGTGCTCTGTTTTGCACATGGCATGCAGTATTGACAGCTTCAGCCCAGAAATATTCAGGTAGTGAAGAGTCACTCAACATGGTTCTGCAAGCCTCAATAAGTGTTCTATTCTTTCTCTCAGCTACTCCATTTTGTTGTGGAGTTCGAGGAGAGGAAAACTCATGAAAGATACCGAGGCTTTCACAGAATTCTGTCATGGCTCCAGATTCAAATTCTGTACCATGGTCACTTCTGATTTTGACCACCGAACAGTTAAATTCATTCTGGACTTGCCTGACAAAACTAGTGAAAGTGTCAAAGGTATCTGACTTATGTTTCAGAAAGAATACCCAGGCAAAACGAGAGTAATCATCTACAATAACCAATGTGTAAGATTTTCCTCCTAAACTTCTAATTTGCAAAGGACCAAACAAATCCATATGGAGCAGGTATAAACACCTGGTTGAATCTTTGCCAATAATGCTCTTAAAGGTAGCTCTTGTTTGCTTGCCTTTTACACATGCATGACAAGGTCTATCTTTAATGCACTTAACATCTGGTGCATCTCGCACTAAGTTTTGAGAAAACAATTTATTAATAGTTTTGAGATTTATATGTGCTAATCTCTTGTGTCATTGGTCAACAAGAGATGCACTATCTTTTGCCAAAAGACATACTGATGTAGAAGATGATATACAAAGAAAATTTAAACAAAATATGTTTCTACAGCGAATGCCTGATAAAATCGTTTCATGATTTTCAGCCGACTTTATCAAACACTTATCTTTATGAAAATCGACAATGTATCCTTTATCACAAAGTTGACTTATGCTTATCAGATTATGTTGTAATCCTTCCACATAAGCTACATCGGAAAACGATACATTTCCATTAGAAATCATACCATAGCCTTTAGTTATTCCTCTGTCTGAACCGCCAAAAATAACTTTTGGACCGTTCGCAACTGGAATGTAGTTTTGCAAAAGGCTTCTTGTCCCGGTCATATGCCGAGAGCATCCACTGTCCAAGTACCAGATTGGATTTTTATTGGCCTTTGGACATACCTGCAAAAACAAATCATTTCGCCTTAGGAGCCCAAACAGATTTAGGTCCTTGGTCCCGTGTCAGTTGAGCACCACGATAAATGTTAACATTGCGAGTGGTCTGCCTTGCAACGTTCACTTGTGGTCTCCTAGTATACGTTGTATTAAACCAACAATCAACGGCAAAGTGACCAATTTTACCGCAGCACCAACAGTCGAATCTGTTGTACCTTCTCTTTACACTCTCCTGCTTAACTTTTTGAACGTTAGCTCTTGCAGGAGCAGCTCTTTTAGATGAGGATGCCTCATGGGGGCAACACACACAAGATGGTATTGTCTTCTTCGGCTTTGGTGCAACAGCATTCACTTTTGGTGCTTTCTTAGCACTCGGACCATGAACAAATGGACCGTACCCTTTCCGATTAATCTCTTGATAGGGTGCTTGAAAAGCACTATCACCAAAGTTTCGGGGAGGAGCCCATTCCTTATGATCATTCACAGGTGAAAAAGGAATTGGTCGTGTGAAATGACCATAGGAACTCTCCAAATCATAAGCATTCGTAGGGAATATGACTCTCTTGAATGCTACAGGCTCTTGATGAGCTTTCCCTTTTTCTTTGGTAGTAGCTTTCTTAGCAACCAGACCATTCTTCTTAGCAATTGTATTTTTTGAAGAATTGCTAGTACTAGCTTCATGCCCTATACCGCTTCCTTTTGCCTTAGTGGTAAAAGTACCAATAATTGGCAGAACAGTTTTAGGTTGAGAGAATGCTTCAACCAACTTTTTCTCAGCCGCAAGCTGTTCCTCCAAGACTTTTATCGAATTATCTCTCAGGGCAAGAGTCTCTTCCGAGCTTTTGATCTTGTCTTTCAAGGCTTGGACTTCCTCTTTGAGAGAAGAAAGTTCTTCAACTTCTTTTCTCAAGTTAGATTCCACCTCCTTGAGAGCCACGATCTCCTTTCCCTGAGTTTTGACAACCTTTCGGCACTTGTCAAAGCTTTGGAGCATTTTGGTATATTGAGACATGAGCTCAGATTCATCGTCTGAGAGGTTATCCTTTTGTTCAGCCGAAGCATAATCAGAATCAGATAGGATAGTGTTATCATTTACCTTTCCGGTGTACGGGGGTGCTTCTTCATCATCAGACATAGCCATCAGACCGAAGTAAGCTTCTTCTTCATCACTCGACTCATCGGAGTCACTGTCGCTCAGGGTTTTGGCTTTCTTAGCGACGAAGCTTCTATCTGATTTCTTCTTTCCATGAGTGGATTTCTTGTCTTCTTTTCTTCCACCTTCTTTCTTTTTGTAGGGACACTCAGCAATTATGTGCGCTGGCTTATTACAACAGTAGCAAATAATGTCGAAGAAATGTGTTTATTCTGTTTGGATTTATACCTGTCATTACTACTTGAGCCCTTCCTGTGATATTCGCCATCACGACGAGAATATTTATGATCCGTGGAAGACGGCTTGTTGTTCATGTGCCTCCGCTTGTTCAGCAGTTTCTTAAACTGACGGGAAATTAAAGAGAACTCCCCATCAGACAGTTCGGAACAGGAGGAGCTGGCTTCCGATTCTTCTTCAATATCAGATTCCTTTTCTCTGATCGGTATCACTGCCTTGCTCTTCTTTGAATTCTCTGCCTTCAAAGCTAAGGTTCTTTCTTTGCTTGAAGCTCGATTTACATCCTCTTCAGACTTTCGGATGTTCATTTGTAATTCATGAGACAACAACTTTCCGAACAGATTCTGAGGTTCTAGACTTGGCAGTTTTCCAAACTCTCTAATGGCAACAATCTTGCTATCCCAGTCTTTCGTCAGGGAGCGCAAGAATTTGTCATTTAGTTCACCGTTTGTGAACTCCCTGTCATAGTTCCTCAAACCATTGACTATCTTGAAGAATCTTTCGTACGCATCAGCAATGCACTCCTTCTTAATCTGCTTAAACGCCTTGTACTCTTGATTAAGTAGAGACCTTCTATCTTCTCTTACCTCGTCAGTACCTTCCATTAGAACAATTAAGGATGTCCACATCTCTTTGGCTGATTTGCAGTGAATTAAGTTTTGCAACATGGAATCGTCCACTGCACTTGCAATTATGTTTTTAGCCTTCTTGTCAAGAGCAACAAGAGCTATCTCATCCTTAGTCAAATCCATCATTTTCTTAGGTATCTGAACAGTAGGATTTGTTGACGAAGCGGTCATTGGCACATGGGGACCTTCTTCCACGACTTGGAAGATTCTGGGATCTGCAGCTTCCATATAAAAATGGACTCTTTCCTTCCACATAGGAAAGTTGGCCTTGGTGCAGATGGGCAATTTCAGAGAGGATTCCTTGACTCTATCCATGGCTTGCTAGCAACTAGAAGGATGGATCCTGTTCAAGGTGTTAACCTGGCAACGAACAACCTCCCTCTGATACCAATTGAAGTATCTAGTTGCCTACCTAAATCACCTAGAGGGGGGTGAATAGGTGATCTCTACGTCTTTTGCGGAATTAAAAAATAAACGTAAAGCACAGCACATAAAATTAATCACAGCCACAGATAACACCAGGAATTTATAGTGGTTCCCCGTACTTGGGTACTCCATTGCCGGCCTCGCCAATCTAGCACCACAGCTAGACTTGACTACTCACTAAATCTCGGATCAAGAACGATCCTACAGTCTCGGAGTCAAACTCCTACAAACTCAGAGAGAACCTCTCTTACAACTCGGAGAAAACTTCTCCTACAACTCGGAGAACAACCTCTCCTACAACTCGGAGATAACAACTCCTACAACAGATTGAAAAGAGTTTGAACAAACTAAACCAGATCTGAATAACAGAAGCATTTTCTTCCTTCTTCTTGAATGGCTTTTGAGAACGATGAGGAAGAACAACGATCCTTCAAATCTGTCTTTGGCAATCCGAAACGATCCAATAGAGATTGCAGAACCTGAGCATGGATCAATCGAACCCTTCTTGATAGAAATCGGCAACTCCAAAGAGTAGAACGATCTCCAAACGTAGACGACGACGAGCGGCGTTTTTCTCGTTCTTTTTTTTGATCGGGAGAGGGATTAGGGTTAGAACGATTCTAGAACTTCTTTTAAATAATCCAAGAGCAAACCTATATATCGAGAGGAGCAATTAAAGGATAAACCAGCCTTAAAAGCGCTCCATATAGTCGTTAGAAACGAGAAGGGGCGATTACGATCCGTCCAGAACAGAGAAAACGAAACAGAAAATTTACGGACAGAAGTCTCGAGACATAAGGGATCTCTCGAGACAAAAGGGATCTCTCGGGACATGAAACAGAGAGAGCAGGAAAGGGATGTCTCGAGAACTCGATAATCTCTCGAGACATTGCAAAGATTTCAGACTTAAGATCTCTCGAGACAACCACGATCTCTCGAGACATGTCTGATCTCTCGAGACATATCCTTAGGAAAAATTTGTTTTACAAAAAATTTCTTTTCTTCTCTTGAACACATGCTGCAGCCGCACTCCAAAGTCTTCAATAGTCTTGAAAAAGAAGTGTACCCCAATAGAGAGATCACACATGAGTCATCACCATGTTTCATATAATGAGGGATTACATTTTATGAAACTGTGTTTGCAGACCCATTGTGACCTGACATTGGCTTACACTTAGCCATGATAATCTGCAAGACAATACTAGAAAAGCATATCAAATACAAAAGCAATTCAATCTTAGTTTAAGGGTGACTTCTCACAAATTAAGGTAATTGTGAATGCAATTTCCAACAGCTAGTTTATGGCAGCCCCGTGGATGAACGGACGTTTGCCTATAGGGTTGTAGGCGGACATACACCCACAAGCCTACCTCCAATGTGCGCTCCCTTCGTTTCTTGTCTGTCATGGTCCGCATGCGATTCTGCGCTGCCGCGAGGTTCTCCTTCAACATTTGTATAACTTGTTCCCGAGATGCCAACGAATGGTCGGCCCCCTCTACCTCGGTGAGGCCGGGACTGTATGTTGTATGCAACGGTGGCGCTTGCCCATAAACCACCTCATACAACGCCATTTTGACGGCGCTTTGATACGACGTGTTGTACCACCACTCGACCAACGATAATCAGTGAACCCAGTTTTAGGCCTCTACAAGCACATGCATCTTAGGTACGTTTCCAGGCAGCGATTAGCCACTTCCGCATGACCGTCGGATTGGGGATGGTATGTCGTTGATAAATTCAGCCTCACTTGAAGCACCCGGAATAGCTCTTGCCAAAATTGGCTCACAAAAATGGGATCCCGGTCATTGACTATGGACTCCGGCATGCCGTGTAGCCGAAAAATGGAGTCCAAGAACACTCGAGCCACGCTCTCTGCCGCGTACGGGTGGGTTATCACGATGAAATGGGCTTGTTTGCTAAGTCGATCAACCACCACCAATATAGTTGTTTTCCCGTTTCTCTTAGAAAGTCCATCCACAAAATCAAGCGATATATCTTGCCAAATCTTCTCCGGCATCGGAAGCGGCTGCAATAGCCCATTGCCCGCCTATTATCCAGTTTGCATTGTTGGCAAGTGTTACATCGATGCACGTATTCATACACTTCCACCTTCATTTTCTTCCAATAGAACATCTTCCGTAACCGATGGTACGTGGAGTTGATGCATGAATGCCCGCCCCAAGCACTATCATGATACATATGCAGCAGTTTTGTTTTCATGGCAGCATCCACACCTACAACCAACCACCCCTTTCGCTTCAGCGGTCCCCTATCCCATTGATACTTTGGTTTCTTGGTGTTGTTCGTTGTTTTTTGCGCAATAATATCTTGAATTTTGGGGTCCCACTGCCATGACTCTTTGAGGAGCCGTATGAAGTCGGAAGTCACTGTGACCACCGCACATAATTCCGCCACAAGTTCTCATTCCCTTGTTTATACTGAATGGTATAGTCATACCCCCAACAACTTCGACAAGTATTTTTGTTGTGCCGGTGTCGCCAACCGTTGATTCAACAAGAACTTCATGCTTTGTTAGTTGGTTCAGATGGTGAAAGTGTCGGTGAGGAGGTAATGTCGCCGCTGCTGAACCGCCAACACCACCGCTAGTAGCTCCTTTTCATACGTCGAGAGTAGCGAGTTCTTCTTATACAGCGCCTTGCTGAAAATAGGCTATAGGGTGCCCGTTCTGTTGGAGGACAACCCTATCCCCTTGTCGGACGCGTCCGACTTGACCACGAAGGGTTTGGAGAAGTCAGGTAAAGCCAAGATTGGAGGTTTGGAGACCGCCTGCTTGAGCTGGGTGAATGTCTGGTCGGCCTCCTTGGTCCACTGTAACTGGGTTGCCTTGAGTAAGCCAGTCAATGGTTTCGTAATACATCCATAGCCTTGAATGAACCGTTTGTAGTATCCGGTGAGGCCCAAGAAGCCCCGCACGTGCTTCACGGTGGTCGGTGTTGGCCATTCCAACATAACTCGAATCTTCTCTGGATCTGTGGCCACCCCGTCGCGTGCTATGATTGGCCAAATCTGCGGTGGAAATAAATGATATAATGCCAAAATCACGCTTTAATTTGAATTCATGCCTCTCCACAATTCGACTAGATGTCTGGTCAAATCTTCTTGATGTCAAGTCGAATGCAGATCTTCTGGTCGAATTTAAACTCTATTTATAGCTTTCTTAAATTGGTATGCAGATTGCGCAATCCCGCCTTTTGGTATTACTATCTGTAACCCAAATTTGTCTGCTGATAATGAAATCCCGTCTTTTGGTATTACTAAAGGCAGGCCAACACGAAATCCCTTGAGTAGTGGGATTACCCCTGAGAAGCGAGCACACGCCGCTTGAGGCGCACTTGCCCAGGGGCGGCGAGTGCCCAAGACGGGGGGCGAGCAGCCTGCCTAGGGTGCACTCGCCCAGGTGCGCCGAGTACCCGATGGTACTGGGTACTCACGCTCCACCCGAGACTAGGTGCAAGAACAAGTTATTTAGGGTGTACTTACCCACTCCATGTTGGTTACTCCCATGTACTAGCTGGTTCGGTGAGTCTACTCGGCAAATACGAGGTTGTACATCAGTCCCAATATCTATTTTTTAGGATTGTTCATATTTTCTTTTTAGTTCATGCATGAGACCAAATGTCCTTATGTATTTTTTTGTGCAATGTCATACTCCAGATATTTGAATTGGGAGTATTTGTTGCTTGAATAAGAAAATGATTTACAAGAGAGAGATGACTTAAATTGTAGTATTGATTCTACGAGTACTGGAGAAGAATTCGATGACAATGATTCCTCATTTTTCGATGATTTGGTAGATAGTGATTTTAAATTAGATGATCTTATGTTTGATAAAAATATCGATGCTGAAATTGAATTAGTTGGCATAAGGGAGGAACCAAAAAGTAAATTGAATACGAACGTTGAAATACATATTATAGAGTTTGGTGATCAGTCTTCATTAACTCCTTGGAAGGAAAAACTTCTCAAATTTAAGCTTATCAAAGCAATACAAATGAATATAATTTTCAATTTAACGTTGAGATGTGTTTCAATAGTGCTTCTGGTTTTAGGGGTTCAATGAGATTGTATACAATACACGGGAAACCAGTAAAATTTATCAAGAATTGCAGTGAGAAGATTCAAGTAACTTGCGAGTGTGGTTGGATTTATTTGCCTCTTTCATATCTAAGAATGAAAAAACATTCTACGCGAAGACAATTAAAGGAGAACATACTTGATGTAGGGTTACAAGTTCCAAACATCGCAATATGCTAGATGAAAGGAGGAAGAGGAATTAGAGGCACAAAATATGGCATAAATAGACCTGATTTGAAATACTCATGTTCAAACTGTGGGATGAAAGATCATAACAAAAGAAATTGTGGAGTACTTAATATATCATTGCCTTCAACATCTACTAAGAGATAAAAAAATCCGGTTAGCAAAAATTCAATTTACATACTTTGGTAATATTTTTAATATTTGATTTTGTTTCTCACTGAAAAGGTATTCTTTATGTAGGTGCGTATGACAACCTGTGGTTTGAAGCATATATATGATTGTTGTCAATTAAGTCATATTTGATATAAGGTAATCAATATGTTATCATTTATTATTTTTGAAATTTCTAATGTTACCATGTTTCTCACTAAAATTGTAATTTAATATGCAGGTGCTCCGCTAACTTTGAATTTTGAAGTCAAGCTTTGTGTTTTGAAGGTAGCACACTCATAGAGCCGAATTTTATATTTTGCTAGTGAACAAATTTTGTAATTTGATGGTGAACAAGCTTTATGCTTGAATTGTAGACAAACTATATATTTTGATTATGAAATTAAAAAGTTTATGTTTTGGACGATTTAATATGTTATTTTTCATGTTAATTTGATGGTGGACCACGTCGGTTTCGTAAGATTCTCGAAGATCGTTAAATTTCATGCATCTAAAATCAAAATATTTGGCCAAAACAATAAAGATTAAGCCAAGGTTCATGATTTTCGGCCAAATAAGGCCATTGCACAAGGCTGTGATACAAATACCCCTTATAAAATGAACGTGGGGTGCAAAGTGTCAAGCTTAATCATATTGGTGGGTGGGGGTGCAATGTGCGATATAATATTAAGGGTGCAATGTGCTAAAGAGTGTGTTTATGTGTGTGTGTGGGGGGGGGGGGGGGGGGGGGGGACAATGCGCCAAAAAGCTGAATAAAAACAAAGGCGATATGAGTAACTGGGGAGAAATTACACTCTCAGTGAGGTGATTGAGATTAACTAGGGCAAAGCGAATGAGATCTTCACATCAAAACCTGCGGATCATCGTCATCGAGAGGAGGCGAAAGGAAATGGAAGAGACCCTTCCTCAGGTCGGCTTTCCGCTGTGTATTAGCATGGGGTATGATCAGAAACCAAGAGATCTTCACATGATAATCTACGGATCGCTGTCATCGAGAGGAGGCGGAAGGAAATGGAAGAGACCCTTCTTAGCGGACATCAATGAATTGCGAATAGCCTAAATAGGACCGCTTATAAAATTAGGTTAATTATATGGGCAGACCTATTACTGTTATTGGCAAAACAAGAATTTTAAAAATATTTAGTTTTTTTCTCCTCCTCATTTCCACTAGTGGCAGACCCATTCTTTCTCCCGATGGAATCCCTAACCCGCCCCTTTTAGCGACCTGCCTCCGTGAATCCTCGCCGCCGCCCGACGCTTCCTCCCTGATGGTGTCTCCGACCATCCTACATTTGCTTCCATCGAATAACCTTCCTCTGCCTGATGGTCCTTACTCTACGATGATCCTTCCTCTCCAATCACCCTTTTCTTCCGTAGCCATCTCCGACCTTCCACCTTCTGCGCCTCCTCTTGAAGCCGCGCCGCTGCCTGAAGCTGTGAAATATTCAAAGTCGGAAGAACACGTCAACCAACAAGGGAATAAGGACACCAAGAAATGAACACAAACTTTCACAATAATAACTCTTGGCAGCTAGTTACAAATGGACAAGGCTGAATACATGTTGCATCCAACTTGATTCACGACAGCCAATGAAGTAAAGAAACTGGTCACGGACAGTGTCCGCTTCTCCTTCAGAGTACACCGCGCAGGTGATACTCGCTCCTCGCTACCGCCGGCGTTAACTCCTAACGCCCAGCGTTAGCTCTGCTACTCACAAGCTCGCTGCTCGTACTCCTCAGTCGCTAGTCGTTGTTAGTCGATACTCGCCACACTCAACGCCTGGCCTTGACTCTAACGCCCCACGTTAACTCGCGAGCAGGAAACTCTCCACTGGTCGCTTGCCGAACTGACTCCGGGTTCGATGCTCGCCAGGTAATGATGCTCGCCACTCTGAATGCATACTCTTAGAGGGGGGGGGGGGTACCCCTCCTATTTATAGAGAAAGGGGAGGCCTTCTAGAAGCCGAGCTAACGTTGGCGTTGACTCTAACGTCGGGCGTTATCTCACTTCAAACCTCAACACTCCCCCTTGAAGTGAGCTCCGGGAACAACTCCAAGCAACGAGCGAAGCCTCCGGAATGGCCGCGCAGATAGGGGCTTTGTGAATATATCCGCAAGGTTGTCTTCGCTCCGCACATGCTCCATTGCGATCAAGCCACCCAGCACCTTCTCTCTGATGAAGTGATGCTCGATCTCTATGTGCTTGGTCCATGCATGACACACTAGATTGGTTACCAGTTTCAATGTACTCTCATTGTCCCCGCGAAGCACAGTAGGTCCGCTGACCTCCTCGTCCACATCCTCCACTAGTCTCCTTAGCCAGACACACTCCGGAGCTGCTAAGGACGACGCCTTGCACTCGGCCTCCGTGGTAGAAAGGGAAATAGAGTCCTGCTTCTTGCTACACCACGAGATAGCATCAACTCCACACAAAAACACGTAACCTGATGTCGACTTGCAATCATCAGCGTCACCTCCGTAGTCTGCATCCGTGTACCCATGCAGCTTGAATTTAGACTCCTCTCCATAGGACAACCCCATATCAAGGGTTCCCTTCACATACTTCAGTATCCCTTTAGCTACCTCCAGATGAGGCTTCCGCGGCTCTTGCATGTACCGACTAACTCGGCCGACAGCAAAGGCGATGTCCGGCCTCGTGATAGTCAAGTAGATAAGACTCCCCATCAGTGCCCGAAAGATCTTCGGATCAGGAAGAATCCTCCCTTCTTCCTTCTGAAGCTTCAGCCCAGCCTCCAGAGGAACGAAACTGCTCTTCTCCTCCTTCATGCCGAATCTCTCGACGATCCTCTCGGCATACGCCCTCTGGGAAACATACAGCCCGCCTCTTCTCTTCTCAACTTGAAGGCCAAGGAAATGGTGCAGCTCACCAAGATCCTTCATCTCGAAACGTATGGAGAGCTGTTGTCTCAGCGCCGCGACCTCCTCAGGGTTGTTCCCTGTCACGATCATGTCGTCGACGTACAACAACACCAACACGTGAAGACCTCCACTCTTCTTCACGAACATGCTAGAGTCTGATTCTGAGGCATCATAGCCGCAGAACTGCAAGTACTCCGCAATCTTTCAATACCAGGCTCTCGGCGCCTGTTTCAACCCGTAGAGGGCCTTCTTCAGCTTGCAGACGTGATGTGGAAGTGACTTGGACACGTATCCAGGTGGTTGCCCCATGAATATGTCTTTGTCGATCTCTTTATATAGGAACATGTTCTTCACATCAAGCTGCCACAACTTCCAACCTCGGCACGACGCCAGAGCGATGATCGCCCTCATCGACGTCATCTTCGCGACAGGACTAAATGTCTCCTTATAGTCCTCTCCGTAGGTTTGTGAGAAGCCCCGAGCGACAAGCCTCGCCTTGTACCGCTCCACTTCTCCATCCGCTCTCTTCTTGACCTTGTACACCCACTTGCAGGTGACAGGTTTGATGACCTCCACCATGGGAACCAGATCCCGTGTCTCATTCTTCTCTAAGGCCTCCATCTCCTCGATCATGGCCGCGTCCCATTCCTTGATGCCAGTTGCATCATCAAAGCAGGCAGGTTCCCTCTCATCGAGTGGTCCTGCGAAGAAGCAGGAGACCAAACTCGCGAAGTTCCCCTCCTTATAGCGAGCAGGCAGGACGATGGCTGCTTCGACCTCCTCAAGGCTTGGCCACTATCTACCACTCCGGTAGACTCCTCTGCTTGATCTCCTCTCTGAACTCCTCTTGAAGCAGTGCTCTCCCTGCTTCTAGAGTTTGAAGCTCCCCCTGAGCCAGAAGCTCCTCCTGAGCCAGATGGCAATGGAGCACTGGGAGATACCTCCAACTCCACTGTAGAGTCCTCAGTGACTCTCTTCTTCCCTGCTAAAATCTCCACTCTCCGGCAGCACCACAGAAGAGACTCCCTGATATGAGACCAGTTCGTCAAACACTACGTCGCGCGAGACGACGAACTTGTGGGTCTGCGGATCCATGCACTTCCACCCCTTCTTCCGCTCATCGTAGTCGATGAAGATACACTTCCTCGCTTTCGACTCCAATTGGTTCTCTGAGCGTCCGGGACGTGCACGAAGCAGGTAGAACCAAACACTTTCATGTGACCCACATTTGGCTTCTCCCGAACATGAGCTGGTGTGGAGACACCATCCTGTTAGGACTCAGAGGTAGCCGGTTGATCACATGAGTAGAACACGTCATTCCCTCTGCCCATAAGGCCTTGGGAATGCTCTTGGCATGCAGCGAACTCCTGGTAGTCTCCACCAGATGACGGATCTTCCTCTCTGCCACCCCATTCTGCTGAGGGGTGTGAGCACAGGAGAGCTCCTGCCGAATGCCGAACCTCTTGCAGAAAGAAGCAAACTCATTGAAGGTAAACTCCCCTCCATTGCCGCTTCTCAGCTTCTTCACTCTGCGGTTCAGCCTCCCTTCCACAAGCTCCTTCCACTCTTGGAACTTCTCGAATACTTCTGACTTCTCTCTCAGAAAGTATACCCACGTATAGCGGGTGTAATCATCCACCAGAACCAGCGCATACTTATTGCCTCCATAAGTAAGGGTGGCGCACGACCCCATAACATCAGCATGTACGCACTCAAGAGGTGCCTTACACCTGGTCTCCGACTTGTCAAATGGAAGTCGATGTGACTTTCCATATTGGCATCCATCGCACACATGGTCGTCGCCGTAGGAAGAGAGATGAGGCAGGCCACTCACTAGGCCCTTTGTCGCCATCATCTTCATCTTGTCCATCCCCACATGACCCAGCCTCTCATGCCAGATCACTGCGCTGTCGTTTGTCTTCAGCTTGTCCACGTAGGAATTTGCAAACAGAACATACAAATCCTTCACCCTTCTCCCGGTGAGCGTGACGTCAGCATTGACAGACGAAAGGTTCTTCAGGAACTTCACCTCCTTCGGTCCAAACAGCACATGATATCCAGCATCCACTGCGTTAGCCACCGAGAAGAGGTTCTTCATCATGCCAGGCACGTGATACACACTCTTCAGTGTCACTGGCTTCTCTTTACTCCCAAGGGACACCTTCCCTTCTCGCTCCATGGGATGTACCGTATCATCCGCAGTGATGATAACATTCGTTCCTTCATATGCTTCCAAGGAGTCGAACTTGGACATATCTCCTGTGAGATGATGCCCGCAGCCGGAATCCACTATCCAGTCGTTCTCGAGGTTGATGGAGGCTAAGACATCGACTGACGTTGCCGTCATCTCTGCCAGGAAACAATTGTCCCCCTCTCACCGCCCTGGTGACCTCCACCTCTTCCTCAACCTTTCTGGTGATCTCCCTCCTTGTTAGCAACATGACAGGCCTTCAGATTGGACCGACGGTCCTTTGCCATGTGCCCGTACTTCTTACAGGCAAAGCAAAGGGATCTCCCCATTTCATCGCGCGCAGGGAGGAACTTCCTCCCATCTCCCTGAGAAGACGTTGAAGGTCCATCTCCGGAGTTCTTCTTTCTCTTGTCACAGGATCTCCTCTTTCCTGAGAACAAAGCCTCGCCATCTCCTCCTGAGATGGATACTCCCACCATCTGCTTCGCCAAGCTCTCTTGTGACGACAACAGGTTCTCTAGATCCAATAAGGAGGGCTGAGTAGCCCACCCTTGCACGGAAGTAACGAAGGGGACATACTCCTTCCTCAAGCTTCGGAGTATGTGTCGCTTCAACTTCGCCTCTGAGATTGGATCTTCAGGGTCCAAGGCCGAGATCTCCCCACACAGGTTCTTCACCTTCAGGAAGAAGGTGGATATCGTCATCTCGCCTTGAGTCGACCTAGCCAACTCTTTCTCCAGGAATTGTAGCCGCGCTACATTCTTCTTGTTGAATAACCCATCGAGGGCTATCCAGATCGCAAACGCTGACTTGCAACCTATGATGTGGTCGAACAAGTCAGGCGATATGGCTCTCTTCAAGGTGAACTCTGCCTTGGCGTTGGTCTTCCTCCAAGCTCTCACATCTGGACCATTATCGCCGACAGCTACTACTTCCTCTTGCTCCCCACCACCAACAAGCTCCCAAAGATCCTCTCCAAGAAGGTAGCTCTCCATACAAGACATCAACTTCTTGTAGTTGGTTTGAGTAAGCAGTTCAATGTCAAGTCCCCTAGCATACCCTCCTCCGCCGTCCATCTTGGTTGCTCAGTCCTTGTTCCCACTATCCCTCTGATACCATGTGAAATATTCGAAGTCGGAAGAACACGTCAACCAACAAGGGAATAAGGACACCGAGAAATGAACACAAACTTTCACAATACTAACTCTTGGCAGCTAGTTACAAATGGACATGGCTGAATACAAGTTGCATCCAACTTGATTCACGACAGCCAATGAAGTAAAGAAATTGGTCACAGACAGTGTCCGCTTCTGCTCCGGAGCACACCGCGCAGGCGATACTCGCTCCTCGCTACCGCCGGCGTTAACTCCTAACGCCCAGCGTTAGCTCTGCTACTCACAAGCTCGCTGCTCGCACTCCTCAGTCGCTAGTCGCCGCTAGTTGATACTCGCCACACTCAACACCTGACGTTGACTCTAACGCCCCACGTTAACTCGCGAGCAGGAAACTCTCCACTGGTCGCTTGCCGAACTGACTCCGGTTTCGATGCTCGCCACTCTGAATGCATACTCTTAGAGGGGGGGGGGGGGGTGGGGGGGGGGGGGTACCCCTCCTATTTATAGAGAAAGGGGAGGCCTTCTAGAAGCTGAGCTAACACCGACGTTGACTCTAACGCCGGGCGTTAGCTCACTTCAAAACTCAACAGAAGCCCCACCTTTATCCGCCGCCGCTCCTCCACTTAATTCGACAGGGGCGAAATCAGAGGCCTCTTCCTTCAATACAACAACAAGTATATAAAAATCCATCAATGCTACAATTTTTTCTCTAGTTTGCCGCTCCTCCACCTGAGTAATTATTCTGGTTTTAATGCATAGAAGATCACATGGGTGAGTAATTTTTCTGGTTTCAATCGAGAGAGGATCAGTTTTTTTTTTTCAAATTTAGTTATGAATTTGAGTTGAAATTAAGTTTCTTCGTAAATAGTTTGAGTTGAAATGACTACCCAAACGTGTGTGTAATTCCAACTGATTATTTTGAATTAATATTTTTTTTTTATTTTATGTGACTAAAATGATGTTTTTTGTAATTTAAATCACAACTATGAACTTTATATTTGATTTTAAGTTTAGTTAAATTTTAAATTTTCAAGTTGATCTGCAAATAATAATTTGGTTTTACATTAAAAAACTCTGTCTGACATTAACATTATCGATTTGTCATTAATCTTGAGCGGCAAATAGCCAAAGTTGATTTGGCCATAATAACACAACCCTAAAATTACTCAAAAAAAAGGCAATTGTTATTAGCACACGAGTTTTGGCTATTCGCACACCAATTTCTATGAGTTATTACGCGTCTTTTGAAAATACGTCTTGTACATGCATTTTAGGAAAAATATTCAACACAGAATTGTAGATCTCGTCAAGATATACAATTTTCGTGCTGAACACTTTTCTTAAAAATGCATGTACAAGACGTATTTTCAAAAAATCGTCAAAAATTCGTAATAGTTACGATCAGGGCGGCAATACGCCTTGTGCGTGCATTTTTAGGAAAGGTGTTCAACACGAAAGTTGTAGATCTCGACGAGATCTACAAATTTTGTGTTGAACACTTTTTCTTAAAATGCATGTACAAGTCGTATTTTCAGAAGGCGCGTAATAACTCATAAAAATTGGTGTGCGAATAGCCAAAACTGATGTGCTAATAACAATTGCAAAAAAAAACACTAAGGCTTCGTTTGGTAAGACGTCTCCATCCGCCCGTTTCCGCAAAACGCAACCGCCGCTCCTTGGAGTCGTTTGTTTTTCCGCCTTAAATTCGAGCCGCCGACGTTTGCTAGCAGGAGGAAAATCCACGGGACGAAACCGAGCCCCGCCCCTCCAGTTCGCTGCGTTTAGGAGGAGAAAAAAAAATTCCACTGCCACCGCCTCCAGCTGGTTCGCCGGAGAAAGAGAGGAATTTTTATATTGATCGCTGAGGTGCAGGCGGAGGCGGGAGGGAGGCTGTCTTCTCCGGCTGTCTCTGCTTCCATTCGCCGCCACTGCTTCCATTCGCCGTCACTGTTAGGCCAGCGGGCCTCCACGCCACCGCCTCCAGCCGTTTCGCCGGAGGCAAGCGCACCTCCCGGCGGTGCTTGTTTTGCACGAATACGATTGGATCTGGGTTGTCGCCATCAGCTTCGCCGTCGGCGGCCTGCTCGGAGCCCACCGGCGGGGTCGCCGGACTCCGGCAAACCTGCCGGGGGCAGTCCGGCGGGGCTCCGGCAGGCCGCCGGTGGCGGAGGAGCGCGACAGCGGGGCGGACTTGAGGCGGACGCGGGGTGGAGACAGGCGGAGCCACCGAAATTTTTGCAAAAAAATTTAAAAAATTACAAAAAAAATTCTTTGTAAAGTTTGAAAAGTAATTAAAATTACAAATTAAATTTTTATATTATAATATATATATATATATATAAGAATTTATAAATATATATATAACAGATTATATATATATAATATAAAGTTTTTAAAAAATTAATTTATATATATATATATAATATAACAAATTTTTAATATATATATATATATTATATAATAAAAAATAATTTTTAATAAAAAAATTATAAAACGCCACCGCCATTTCGCCAAATGAATCTCAGTTCTGAACAGCTCTGCAAACACAGATTATCCAAACAGAACTCCGTTTTCATCTCTCAGTTTCCACCAGCTCCATTTACAAACCTCTCATTGCAACAGCTCCCTTTACAACCGCAACCGCTAAACCAAATGAAGCCTAAGGCTCTGTTTGGGACAGCTCTAGCGGATGGAAAATCTGTTGATCGAATAGAGCTTTCAGAATAGAGCTTTCAGAAAAACTCTGATGAGAGAGCAGACTGTTTGGAAAGTCTTTGCATAAGTGCTGATCGAATATAAATTTTTCATTTAAGCTGTTCCGTAGAACAATTGTTTGAAAATATTTTTAAACAAAAATAGTAAAATATAATAGTTGCGAAAACTCGTGCCTAGACAAACACGCGCGTCTGGGCAAAAATGGTCGCTCGGGTGAAAAACTGTCGCCCGGTCGAAAAACGGTCACTCGGGCAAAAAACGGACACATGGGCGAAAAACGGGCGCCCGGGCGAAAAATACGCCCGAGCAAAAACGGCCGTCTGAGAGAACAATAGCCGCTCGGGCGAAAAACGCGCGTCAGGGCGAAAAATGCTCATCAGGGCGAAAACCAGCCGCGTGGGCGAAAAACGGCCGCACGGTCGAAAAACGCGCGCCCGTGCAAAAAATGGCTGCCCGGGCAAAAAATGGCCGCCCGGGCATAAAACGGCCACCAGGGAGAAAAACGGGCGAAAAAACGGCTGCCCGGGCCAAAAATGCACGCATGTGCGAAATACGACCGACCGAGCAAAAAATGGCCGCCTGAGCGAAAAACACGTGCTCGAGCGAGAAATGCGCGCACGGGTGAAAAACGGCCCGCCCGGGCGAAAAACGCACTTCCGGGCGAAAAACGCGCTCCCGAGCGAAAAATGGCCGCTCGGGCGAAAAACGTGCGTCCGAGCAAAACAACGGTCTCCCGGGCGAAAAATATCCGCCCGGGCAAAAAACGCGCGCCCGAGCGAAAAAATGGCAGCCCAGACGAAAAATAGCCGATCGGGCGAAAATGTGGCGCCATGGCGAAAAACGCACGTCCGGGCGAAAAACGACTGTCCGGGCGAAAAATGCTCGCTCGGGCGAAAAATGCGCTCCCAGGCGAAAATAACGAGATTCCGGGCGAAAAATGGTCGCTGGACCGAAAAATGAGTGCCCGACCGAAAACGAGTGTACGACCAAAAATGCGCGTTCTGACGAAAATGCTGGAGTGATATAAAACGAGGTGAAGTTAATAAAAGAGAAAAAACTAAAAACAGAAAAACTATTTTTAGAAAGCTACGTTGTACTGGCTTCTCAAAGAGCATCTAAAACAGCTTATTTGAAGAGTCACTTTTCAAAAAGCTGTTCCAAACCGTTAAAAAATAGCTATGGCGGTTGGAAAATAGATTTTCCATCCGCCAGAACTGTCCCAAACAGAGCCTAAATTGACATCCAAGGTGGGGGCCGGTAGCGCCAAGAGCGGGTCCTCTAAACCAGTTAAAATTCATATTCATAAAATGCCCTTCCACAGCCTCTACGTTTACACAGCCAACTGACCAAGCGACGCATAGGCTAATGAGCCACGTGTCCGGTGGTAAACTTGTCTCGTACGACATCAATGAGTAGCCATGGTTGTTCCATTAGTTAAAAAAAATGATTTATGATCCTCCTTCTTCCTCCCTCTCTCCTTCTTCCTCCCTCTTTCTCTCTTCTCCCCCCTCCCTCTCTCTCCGAATCCCCCGCGCTCCCAAATCGATCTTCCTTCCCCGCCAGAGCTCGCCGATCCCCTCGGTTACCGCGTTCGATCACTCATCTACCATGCATCGCTAATCGAGGGGGTCCGGCTCGAGCCTGGCGGGCGCCGATCAATCTCGAACAGAGTCTATCTCTGTCTCACCACTATTCCATTCCTTCCAGAGTTCTGAAATCAGATTATAGAGCTCTGCTGGCGCGGGATGATGTGGAGAGACAGTGGAGAACCAGCGGATACGTATTACCAGATCAGGCCGGAATGCGACGACGTCCCCAAGACGCGGTTCAAAATCAAGGTCCTATTATCATTGTTCCAATCTTTTGCCTCATTGGTGTTGGCATTAGTTTTTTTTTCTACTGATGAAATATTGTTTGTTGATCGGTTTATATCATCATTATAAATCCTGGTAGTTTAGTTGGTGTATCTCCTGCTTGATGGAAAGCCGTGTATTCTGTTATATACGGGGTTCGTTTAGTTGATATCCCGCTGCATGTTGCACAATTAATACATGATACATGAATCCCCCGCGCTTCCAATCAGTGTTTCGGGAAATATGGATTAACTACATGATACACAATTAATAAGGATTTTGGGATCTCGCCCCTTTCCATCCCGTGTTTCTAGGAATGTGGATTAAATCTGTGTTCTTGGGTAAAATGGTTTCTTCAATTTATTTATGGAAAGTAGTGCTGATTCATCGATCTCGTTTATGATTTTTCTTGTGCAAACCAAATTTTTGTAGGAACTCAGCAATTTTAAGAGGAACTACATATATTTTTTTCTTGTTGAAATTGGCTGAGTTATATTGATCAGATACTTTCCATGAACCTAAACTGTAAGCTGAGAGATTTGAATTCTGATGCGTTTTTGCAGGCAGGAAAAACCCTCAGCGTTAGAAGATGGCAGGCCGCATTTAGTTCTGAAGGCTACTTGGATATTGGATCAACTTTAAGCCGTATTCAACGCGGGGTATGTTGACAAATTACATACTATATATATCTATATCTATTGCCCATAGATTGAAGAGATTTTGCTCAGCACTCCATTAATGTGGACATATTTCATGTGTTTTCGCAAGCTTATGAAATTCTCTCTTACTAATAAGAATAAATAAATAAAATCCGGTGGAAATCAATCATCGGCGAGTTATTTGTTGTTTAACAACAGGGAGATTGTCATCCTTATAGTGGGGAATGTGGTCGGTTTTCTGCGAATTATTCGGTGTTTAGCAGTGCTATGCGAAGCCCTGTGACTAGAGAAGTAATCAGTACAATAGGTTTTGTACTTGGAAGAGTTGTTATATGCTATAGGTGCCAGATGATAGGAGAATAGATTTGCTATATTGTCTTCACACTTGAACAAAGAAATACATATACAAGACTAATGAGAGGGTGATCCTAACACCCGAGCTGACTATAGGCTAACACTACTACTTAATATACAACACATCTAACACCCCCCACAAACTCACGGGGGATCATACACCGAGAGTTTGGACAGTAGATAGACATGCTGGGTCCTCGTCTGCGGCTTTGTCATCAAATCTGCAATCTCCTGCTCGGAAGGAATAAAGGAAGGGGCAAGAGTGCCCTGACTATAGTGTTCACGCTGGAAGAAAGCATCCACCCCGATATGCTTGGAGAGAGAATGCTTCACTGGGTTTAGAGTGATCTGAATGGCACCGGTGTTATCACAGTAGAGGGGAGTGGGATCTGGAGAAGAGACACCAAGATCCTCAAGAAACCAACGGAGCCAAATAATATCCTCAGCGGTGGTCAATGACGGTGGTAGCCATGGCTCGAAGCTCAGTCTCAGTGCTGGAACGGGAAACACCAGTCTGTTTCTTGGACTTCCATGCAGTAAGTGAAGAACCCAAGAACAAACAAAAACCAGTGACAGAACGACGGTCAACATGATCACTAGCCCAGGTGGAATCGGAGTAAGCACGTAGCTGTAGAGAACTACTGCTGGAGAAGAATAGACCACGAGAGGTCGTCGCCCGGAGATAGCGCAGGAGCCGCAGCAGATGACCATAATGCACATAGGTGGGCGCACTAACAAACTGGCTCAGCACATGAACAACATGGGCAATGTCGGGCTGAGTAATGGTGAGATAGACGAGACTCCCCACGAGGTGGCAGTATTGAGTAGGATCGGAGAGTGGAACCCCATCATCCGGACGTAGCTGAAGATGAAGCTCCATAGGGGTGCCCACTGTGCGAGAGTCAGAGAGAGCAGCCCGAGCAAGGAGATCTGATGTGTAGCACTGCTGAGAGAGCTGAAACCCGCGATCTGTAGAGCTGACCTCAAGACCCAAGAAGTAGCTCAGCTGTCCAAGGTCAGTCATCTGAAACTGCTGCTGGAGGTGATGTTTGACGAAGGCCACATGAGAAGGATCATCACCAGTAAAAATCATATCATCCACGTATAGTAACAAAAGGGTCCGACCACGGGAGGAGGAGTGCACGAACAGAGCTGGATCATGTGGACATGGATGGAATCCGGCGGTTGTAATGGCTGAACTGAAACGTGCAAACCACATGCGGGGCGCCTGCTTGAGCCTATAAAGAGCTCGCCTCAAGCGACATACAAGGCCTGGAGGAGAGAATAAACCCGAAGGAGGAAGCATGTATACCTCCTGCTGAAGATCACCGTGAAGAAATGCATTCTTCACGTCGAGCTGTGATAGGGACCAGTGGCGAACAACGACAACAACAATAAGAGTCCGTACTGTAGTCATGTGAGCAACTGGAGCAAAGGTCTCGTCATAGTCTCTCCCCTGCTCCGGTTGAAAACCACGAGCAACAAGTCGAGCCTTGTACCTCTCCACAGAACCATCGGAGCGAGTCTTGACCTTAAAGACCCACTTGCAAGTAATAGGAACAACACCAGGTGGAAGAGGAACAAGCTCCCATGTACGAGTGTGCTCAAGCGCGCGCCTCCAACTCAGCAGACATAGCAACCCGCCACTCAGGTATCTGGGCAACCTCATGGTAGGAAGTCGGCTCTGGAGTACTGCAGACAGTGGCAGGAAGGGCAGGTAGGTCCAACGGTAGGGTAGCAAGGCTAAGATGATCGGGAGGACGCCTCTCACGAGGTGGGTTGCGGCGTACAGGAGGATCATCCATAGGGCACTCGCTGGAGGAGGTAGGCACTGAGTCTGGGGGCACTGGAGGCAAGGATATATGAGGAGGACGACGAGTATAGTGATAAGGAAGAGGAGAGACATGATCCCAAGTGGACAGCTCATTAGAGGGAGAGGAGTGAGGTGGTGACGGAGTAGACTGCGACAAGGAAAGAGGAGGAGACGAAGTAGATTGCGGCAAGGGAGAAGGAGGTGACGGAGTAGACTGTGGCAAGGAAAGAGGAGGGGGACATACCAGAGGGGAGGATACATGAGGCGGAGAGATGGGAAGAGTGAGAAACTGCATGTCAGAGGGAGTAATAGATGAGTGTGAGGTCGAGAAAACAGGTGACACAAAGAAAGGGTGAGACTCATCAAAAGTGACATCACGTGAAATGCGAAGTCGATGTGCAACTGGGTCATAACATCGATAGCCCTTGTGCTCAGTACTATACCGAAGAAAGGCACAAGGAACAGACTGAGCAGAGAGCTTAGTACGCCCACATGGAGAGAGAAGAACATAATATCGACAACCAACAACACGAAGATGAGTGTAACGTGGGGGTCGAGAGTACAGACACTCACCAGGACACTGACCCTGAAGGAAAGTGGAGGGCTGCAGATTAATAAGATAGACAACAGTGGAAACAACCTCAGCCCAGAAGTGAGGAGGAGCGTGAGAGGAGATAAGAAGGTTGCGAGCTATCTCAATAATATGACGATGCTTCCTTTCAGCGGTGCTATTCTGAGGGGCACCGGGACAGGCAAGCCGAGGGAGAGTGCCGTGAGTAGCTAACAAATCTCGAAAAGCATAGGAGAGATACCCCCTGAGTCAGAACGAAAAATGCGTATGGAAACAGAAAACTGTGTGCGCACCATAACAGAAAAAGTAACATAGATCTGAAAAAATTCAGATCGAGAACGCATAAAATAGACCCAACAATAACGAGAGTTGTCATCAACGAAAAGAACATAGTACCGGTGTCCACCCTTGGATACAAAAGGTGCGGGTCCTCATACATTAGAATGAACTAAATCAAAGGGACACTGAGACCTGAACTCACTAGACTGATAGGGGAGTTGTAGTTGTTTACCGAGCTTACAACCTGAACATGAGTGAGACCGATCAATAGAAACACGACCAAGGAAACCATGACTAATGAGAGAAGCTAGACGTGAACCACTGGGATGACCAAGACGGTGGTGCCACTGAGAGAAACCCACCGAAGGAAGACAAAGGGAGGAAGCTGTAGGTGACCATGAAGTGGATGGAAGGTGGAGACGATCAAGGACGTACACCCCGCAACGACGACAACCAGACCCAAGGAGTGCCCCAGTCAAACGATCCTGCACGCGACATGTGAACTCATCAAAGGTAACCAGACAACCATGGGATGTGTGCTGGCTGGCGGATATAAGGTTCATGGATAACTCAGGTATGTAGGCAACATTAGGAATGTGAAAATGGGTGGTGTGAAGGAGGCCATGACTGGTGATGGGGTGAATGGTGTCATCTGCCACCATGATACTAAGGGCAGGAGTAATGAACTGACATGACAAAAGGTGTGTAACATCATAGGTCATGTGAAAAGAGGCTCCAGAGTCAAGCAACCAATCGGAGGTGGAGATACCTGCAGGGGTGGAGGCAGCTGGCTCAGAGACAGAGGCAGAAGAGCAGGCCAGAGAAAACTGCTGGACAATCAGATGTACAAGCTCATAGACAGAGAGAGACTGCGCTGGAGCCGAGAAATGAGTGGAAGGAGCACCAGGAGCACGCTGCTGACCAGGCTGCTGAGCCCTCTGAAGCTTGCGACACCCAGATTGAACGTGTCCAAGGTACTGACAATAGTGACAGCGGACCGACTTGCGACGAGGAGCACCAGACTGAATAATAGAGGGCACAGGAGAAAGAGTCCCCTCAGCAATCACCAAGGCCTTTTGGAGGAAGGCGGAAGAGGAATGAGGTGATGCCATTGAACCAAAATGGGGGGCAGAGGGGTCCAACGGGCTGCGGGTAACAGCGGACGGGCTCGGCGAGATGAGCGGGGGCAACGAACAGGCTGTAGGGTAACCAGAGAAGCGGACGACAGGCGCGGCGAGATGAGCACGAGCGGCAGACGGGCCCGGCAAATAGGAGAAGCGCAGAAAACGTCAGGCTCCGCAAGCAGGAGAATCGGCAGAATCGTCGGGTTCGACGAGATGAGCACGAGCGGCTTCGTCGATTGGACTGGAACAGCAGCCCGCGAGATGAGCACGAGCGGCTTCGTCGATCGGACCGGAGAAGAGGACGTCGGGCTCGACGAGAGATGAAAAGCCAGATTCGCCGACGCGATCCAACTTAACGAAGCATCAAGAAGAGAGATGAGCACGAGCGGGATCGCCGGGATCAAGCGATCGACCGGGAGACGTGAGACGGCGGGTTCGGGAAGAGCGGCTAGAGTAGGGTTTTCCCTAGCTCTGATACCATGATAGGAGAATAGATTTGCTATATTGTCTTCACACTTGAACAAAGAAATACATATACAAGAATAATGGGAGGGTGATCCTAACACCCGAGGTGACTATTGGCTAACACTACTACTCAATATACAACATATCTGCAGAGAAATACAGAACCTTGTATATTTCCTTCTATATATTAAATACAATGTATGAATACACATATATAGGAGGGAGAAAGAGAGAGGAAATCCTTATACACAATGTGGGACTAAAGGGAGAGAGAGAAATAAGAAAATACAAATGGGCTCCAGAATGGGCCATTACATGGGCTTTTCTAACACTCCCCCGCAAGCTGGAGCGTACAAGTCGTAGACACCCAGCTTGGACAGGAATTGATAAAAAAGGGTTCTTGATAGGGCCTTGGTGAGTATATCAGCAACTTGGTCGGTACCCGGAACATGCTTTAATTCTATCTTCTTCATTTGAACTTTCTCCCGGATGAAGTGACAGTCCACTTCAATGTGTTTCGTTCTTTCGTGGAAGACCGGGTTTTTAGCTATATATAGCAGCTTGACCGTCACATAGTAAGATAGCAGGTGAGGAAAGTTTTACTCCTAGATCAGCAAGAAGACTTTCAAGTCATGTGAGTTCAGAAATCACTGATGCCATCGAACGGTATTCCGCCTCAGCTGAAGATCGAGTAACCACAACTTGTTTCTTTCTACGCTAGGTAACCAGGTGACCACCAAAGTAGGTGCAAAAACCACTAGTAGACCGGCGATCATCCAAGGAACCAGCATAATCTGCATCAGAATACGCAACCAATGTTGAAGTAGAGGACGAGGTTTTGTATACCAGCCCTTGACCGTGGGCTGTTTTTAGATATCTTAGGATGCGTTCGACGGTCTGAAGATGGGACATTCGAGGAGAATGCATAAATCGGCTGACAACCCCAACAACAAAGGATATATCTGATCTCATGACTGAAAGGTAAATCAGTTTCCCAACAAGTCGTCGATAGCACTCTGGATTTGGAAGAACAAGATCATCATCAGAGGCTTGTGCGCACAGCTTGTGATTGACATCCATAGGAGTGTTAATTGGTTTGCATCCAGAGTAGCCAGCATCCTGAAGAAGATCGAGACAATACTTTCGTTGAGAGAGGACAAGTCCATCAAGACGTCTCGCGATCTCAAGACCAAGGAAGTATCGAAGGTTCCCCAGATCTTTGGTTTGAAAGACTGAACTAAGATGCTGTTTGACCGCTTGTATTCCTTTTGAATCATCTTCTGTGATTAGGATATCATCGACATATGCCAACAGAAGAACCGTGCCTATAGTTCGATGTCGAGTGAACAGAGAGAAGTCCGCCGAGCTCCGAGTAAAGCCAACTTCCCGAATAACCTTACTGAACTTATCAAACCATGCCCAGGGGGATTGTTTGAGACCATAGATGGATTTCTTAAGATGACATACTTGGGACTCCCCCGTGTTCTCAAACCCGGGAGGTTGCTGCATGTATACTGTTTCTTGTAGGTCGCTATTTAAAAAGGCATTCTTGATATCCAACTGATGGAGAGGCCATTGACGATGTACAACCATAGAGAGAAGGACACGAACTGTGTTGAGCTTGGCCACCGGAGAGAACGTTTCCTCATAGTCGAGACCTTGTTGTTGAGTGAAGCCACGGGCCACCAATCGGGCTTTAAGACGGTCAATTGTTCCATCCGAAGCATGTTTGATTACAAAGACCCATTTGCAACCAACAGTAGTGTGGCCTGGAGGGAGAGGAACCAGATCCCATGCCTGATTTGCCCAAAGAGCTGTCATTTTGTCGTCCATGGCTGCCCGCCAGCCCGGATGTTGGAGAGCCTCCTGCACAGAGTTAGGGATAGAAATAGAGGAGAGAGAAGTAGCAAAGGTGTGAAGCGGCGGGGACAGTCGATGTAAATATACATACTTCGCCATGGGATGAGCGGTGGAGGCCGGTGCCGGATCAGCATGTTGCAGAGTGTCAGAGGTCGAAGCCGACTGCATTGGGACGACGGAGCGAGGAAGGCGACGAGTATAGACACGGAGAAGAGGAGGCTTGTTGGGAGCGGGAGCCGGGACAGGAGGGAGGGATGGTGGAGATGTGACTGGGATTATAGGTCTAGGTAAGGATTGTGGTGGAATATGGGGGTTTTGGTTGGAGAAGAAAGGTTGATCTTCCCGGAAGGTTGCATTAACCGATACGGTCACCTTGCGGGTAGTAGGAGAGTAGCAGACATATCCTTTTTGAGTACGGGAGTAACCGACGAACATGTGTTTGACTGCTCGTGGTGCCAACTCGTCTGTGGAGGGACCAAGTAAGTGAACGTAGCAGGTACATCCAAAGATGCGAGGGGTGAGAGAGAATGGTGGAGTAGAGGGGAAGAGGAGATTGAATGGAGTAGCATTCTGAAGGATGGAGGAAGGTAGACGGTTGATGAGGTAGCATGCTGTTGACATCGCAAAGTTCCAATAAGCCTTGGGTACCTGCATTTGAATCATGATGGAGCGAGCAACATCAAGAAGGTGTCTATTTTTGCGTTCAACAACACCGTTTTATTGGGGCGTATAAGCACATGAAGTTTGATGAATAATCCAAAATTCTGAGCAGAGGTTGACAAAGTGTCCTTGTCCATCATAACAATCAAATCTTATATCCGATCTTCTTAAGAAAGCATGTAACTACCTTTGAAGTGCATTGTATAATCATGAAGTATGTATTATTACTCGGACATTGAATATAGACTGCTCACCTGGATGATGCAGTCTGTTGGTTATTTCTTGCACTAATGAGTTTTACTCTGACGACCTTCATGAAATTATACTTTCATATGCACAATATATAGATATCTTTTACTTCAAAGTTGTTCAACAAGGTAAATTATGAACCATTCTTGTTAATTTTCTCCTATTTTGAAAATAGGGCGTGCATCCATCAATTAGAGGAGAAGTTTGGGAGTTTTTACTTGGCTGTTTTGATCCAAAGAGCAGTTCTGAGGAGAGAATGCAGCTTAGGCAACGAAGAAGGTAGTTCTTCCATTATAACAATTTAATAGTTTTTTTGTATGAAATATAACTCTATTTGAATACTTTACCCTGTATATAAATTTATAATTTCTGGCCATCTATATGGATTTGTTTTTAACCTTCATTCTTGATTGCAATTCAATGTAATGGCTAAAAAACTTAGATCAGGATAAAGCTCTTTATTTTCATGGGGTTCTTGACATGAATTCACTATTCCATTATCCTAAAAAGGAACAATTCATAATTTTTTTTGATTTTATGAGCTCATGAAAACGTCTGCTCTCATGTTATGCTGCAGAGTTATCTTCCTGCTTTCCCCCTCTATATTTTCAATCTTACTAATTTGTGCTTTTCTTTCAGTTTGTAGGTCTATCATAAACTATGATGAAGTTCCCCTAAGACTTATTAAACCTCTTGTGCCTTGGCATTGCAGAGTACAATATGCTCATTGGAAAGAAGAATGTCGGAAGTTGGATTCTCATGTTGGCAGTGGTACAATTATAACAGCTCCTATAATCACCGAGGATGGAGAACCAATAAAAGATCCACTTGTCCTAATGCAAGCTATACCATCGGCTAACTCTGCTGTCAGTGATGGAGCTAAAGGGGGAAAGTTTGACGAACACATTACTGACCAGAAAGTTATACAGTGGAAATTAACTTTGCATCAAATTGGTAAGCTTTAATTTTGCTTATTCCTTGATCAGTTGATTCATTCATTTAATTGAAAATAACATCCTAATATGAATTTGTGTAAACCTTTAATGCCATTTTCAAATTATTTCACTCTGTGTTTCTCTTGTTGCTCAACTAAGTGGTCAGTAAGTTATAACTGAACTATATCAGGAAAGACAGGCATGCCTATCATGACGAATGTGCTGAACACAAAGTAATACTAATTATTAAAGGACAAAGAGAAAAACTCATCCACGGGGCCATGCTTCCCCCTCTCCTCTTGTTTAGTCTCACATCTCCTATGGAGAATTATGATAAACCTCTCTTTGTACATATAAAGGGGCATTGTAATATTTTTAGTTGTACAGACATAATAAACCAAGCACTATCAATAGACATCGAGATTTATGCAATTCGGTCAATTCAAGCCTATGTACATGGGAGATGAGAGTGGATCTCATCCATTGCATTGCAAAGGAATGAATCATAACATCTCATTTTCTAATACTTTGTTTGAGACATTCCATCAAAGATACTAGATGCAATTAGAGAAACGAGATACCTCGATCACAAGAGAGACCCCGATAGCCCTCCACTTCACAGCCGCAAGGTATACAAGATACCATAATAGAATAGTCTCAGTATAATATATTAACACCTATCATGTGGTCATCCCCGGTGAGATAACTTTATCTTCACCCCTTTTACACTCCTC
Source organism: Dactylorhiza incarnata (assembly GCA_033032865.1). NCBI lineage: Eukaryota > Viridiplantae > Streptophyta > Magnoliopsida > Asparagales > Orchidaceae > Dactylorhiza > Dactylorhiza incarnata. Next base: position 8,045,547 of record JAWHQI010000094.1, on the reverse strand, counting down.
CTCAAACTGGTGCAGGGGTGAGGACATGTTATTCACACTACCCAACTTATCTCTCATGATTCTGATTTTGTTCCCAGTACGAAGTTTCGTAAATATGTCTGCAAGTTGGTTCTCTATGTTAATGTGCTTAGTGGTGATGTTCAAGTTAGCAATCTTCTCTCTCACAAAATGACAGTTTATTTCAATATGTTTTATATACTCTTGGAATATTGGGTTAGATGCACTATGTATAACAACCACATTGTCTCACAAGAGATCCATATGATGTTCCACCTTCTCTCCAAGTTCCTTCAAAACTTGTTTGACACATTAGTTCATATGTGGTTCGGGCCATTGCTTTATATTCTGCCTTAACACTTGTCCCTGTAATTGCATGCTATTTCTTACTATTTCATGAGATTATATTCCCTCCCACAAACACTCAGTAACCTACCGTGGACCTTTTATTGTATGGAGATTCTACCTAGCGAGCATCAGTAAAACCTTATACCTACAAACGCATGTTGTTTCTATACATTAACCCAACTCATGTAATGCCTTTTAGATATCTCAGTCCGTGGACAACAACCTCCATGTGTAAGGTTCTAAGGCTAGGTATGAGCTGACTCATAACACCGATATGAATCGAGATGCCTATTCCAGTGATAATTAATAGTTCGTTTTCCTATTAAGTGTCTATATCTTTCAGCATTCATGTATATGGGCTATACTCCTTCATCTTTCACGATTTTCACTTTCAGATCCATTGGTATTTCTGCAGGTTTGCATCCCAACATACCTGCTTCTTTCAGGAAATTCAAGGTGCACTTATGTTGGAGGAGACATATCTCCCATGATGTCCTTGCCACTTTGATGCCAATAAAGTATTTTAGTTTACCCAAGTATTTCATCTTGAATTGGTTGCCAAAATAATCTTTTAACTATTTGATGCCTTGCTCATCACTCCCATAACGACAATATCATCAACTTACACCTTCAGGAGGATACTTTCGTGTTAGTATGTCTGGCGAACAAAAAATGATCTACCGTACATCTGATCGTACCAATTGCACCTAATACCCAGGGTAACCTGCCAAACCATGCCCTGGGAGACTGCTTCAAAGTTTTTTTTAAGAACTACATACCAGACCACTCATGTGAAACAAACCCAGGCGATTGCTCCATAAACACTTCCTCCACAACTTCACCATGTAAGAAGACATTATTTATATATCTAGTTGATGTAAGAGCCACTGAAAACTGATGACGAGAAATAAATAGTTTTATGGATGCCATTTTAGCAATCAAAGAGAATGATTTGCTATAATTAATGTCATATGTTTGACTGAAATCTTTATCCACAAATTGTGCCTTGTGACGAGCAATAGTGCTAGCAGGATTTTTTTCACAGTATACAACCATCTGCACTCAACCATAGATTTACCCTTTGGAAAAAGAACCAGATCCCATGTCCCATTTAGTTCTAGGGCTTGCATGTCTTCCAACATAGCATCCGTCCACTTGGACGACAATAGGACTCTCAGATTTGTAGGGATTGAGATGCTAATGTAGTAAGGAAAGCTTTAAACTGAGATGATAATATGTCATACGATTTGTACAGGGAAATAGTCTAATGAGTACACTTATCGTTGCCTTATGGCAGAGCCATAGAGACATTGACAGTAGTGTTATTTGGACCATGACCAAGAGGAGCTTGAGGAGAGAGAGTAGGATCCGGAATGTCAGGACCCCGAGGACAATCAGGGACATATTTGATATGCTTCTGGTATATGCATCTGATAGCTTATTACTCTCAGTATACTCATGATCGCAGTATATTCATAAATAATAAGGGGTATCAGAGCAGGGGGAGTTGTTTTAGTATGTTGGATGCCCATTCCAGTGTGGTACTCTAGGGTGATATCCAGTGTTGTGGTTATCGTCCGATATGACCGACATAAAGATTTCATGGGCAAAATGACACGTTTACGATATTGTTTTGCAAAATATCCTTTTAGAATATATCCACCGATATATCAATTATGGACTAATATATCTACTGATGTATTACTGATATATCTCAACCGTATATCTACTAATTTTTTTAAATTATTTTATTTAGCGTTTATGGTTTAATAGACAACAAAACAAAATCATTTCATTGTATGGAATGTTTTGTGCTCTAGCTCTCGACTATCTTCCTGTTTCCTCTGGCTTTCTTCCCTTTAACACTCTGTCATTGACTTTGATTTTGCTTGACCTTTGGATTTTATACTGAAGGTTCATTATCTTCCATTAACGTCGATGAATTCTTGACTTCTTCCTCTGACTTTCTTCCCTTCGCTATACTGTTATTACCCGTGCAACATAAAATGTTTATACTAGTTTGGTAGATTTAGAAATTCAATAAATGTTAAATTGTTAATATATTAATAAAAAAATATTATATTTATATATAATTATTTATATAAATAATTAGTTATTAAAACTCGATATATGAAATATCCTCGATATATCTCCCGACATATCAAAACCGATATGAAAAGCCTAAACTGATGTGTCCCCGACATCTGAGATCTGCAACCTTGGTGATATCAGACGAGGTGGTAGGATAATAAGACGTATATTCAAACATTGTGACTTCCTTGCACACATAGGCCGTTTCCATGTAGGGAAATAACATTTGTGCCCCTTTTGGGCATAAGAATTGCCAATAAAATACAATTAGTGGATCGGGGATCAAGCTTCCCATGCTCAGGATCTAAATTGTTAACAAAACACACACTCCCAAAAATCCTATGAGGAAGAGGAAACAACTCTCGATTAGCAGATAACACATAAAACGAAGTATCTTTCCAAAGCACATCAGACAAAATCCTATTAATGAGATAACAAGCAGTAAGTATGGCATTGTCCCCAAAACTCTTAGGAATATTCATTTGAAACATCATTGCACGACCAAATTCCAGGAGATTGTGGTTCTTTCATTTCACCACCCTATTTTGTTGAGGAGTGTGAGCGCAAGGTGTTTGCAAGATGGCACCCTGTGATTATAGGAAAGTTTGAAGTGGGTGTTGGGATCATTGCCCACAATGTCCTAGATTTGGAGAAGTCCATTCCTAAATCAAAGATATACCTCACAATATATTTGATATATTATCTAGAATCACTGTGCAGGAGATCAGGTCAAGCTAAATGATCAAGAAGTTCATCTAAGTCCACATGCGTCGAGACACTACACATCGCTCGACGCCTGTGACCCAAAAGCGTCGACCTATGTTTGTTGTCTCAACGACAAGGTCACTGACTGAAGATTTGAGATTAAGTCAAGAAAGCGTCGAACCAAGGAACATCACTCGACGCCGTGGAATAAGAAAGCGTCGAACCAAGGAACATCACTCGACACCGTGGAATAAGAAGCGTCGACTGAGTTACACACTGATCAACGCCCTCTTCCTGAAATGCTCTAAGTAAAAGATTGTGCTACAGTATATCTACAACAAGTTAAGCCACGTCGAGACGACGAACATGTCTCGACGCCTTGTCAAATACTAAAGTCATTGAAGACCGTTGAGGATCTGACGTCATGCTGACATGGAGGAGCGTCTCAGATGGCACAGATTGCGGGTTATAAATAGAAGGCATGATCTGTAATTCAGGCACAATTCTAGCTATTATCTTCTCCATCTTTCAAGGCGTAATTTGAGGAAGCATCCAAGGAAGAATATCCAGAAAATTCATCAAGATCTGCAGCTGGCATTCATTTCCTATTCTAGAGATATTGCCGTTGCAATCATGGATACAAAAGAAAGGTTCCCATTGAAGAGAAGGACAGTTTTTCATCCTGCAAATCAAAGGCTCTCGCAAGAAGAATCAGAAGAAATCTTCTCTTCCTTCGGAATCGTTTTGTTTTGAAGAAATCAATTCAGCAATTTGTTGCTGATATTTTCTGAATAGAGAAGGTCAAGGAGGAAGAACTTATCTTCCTCAAGAACAACATTCATCACAGCCGGCGCGATTCAAGAAGACGATTTTTGCTGTTGCTGATCTGTTGAAGAATTCTGTCTGATCATTCAGATAGAATAAAAGGCTCTATACATTGAAGAACTTGAGTCTGGTGATATTACAATCAACTTTCAATTCCTGTAGGATCTGAATTGTCAGATCTGAGTGTATGATCTTTTGTGATCTGAGTTGTAGGATCCAAGGGTGGATCTGAGTGTAGGCCTGTCGTTATAAAGACTGAGGTAGGATCTGTTGAGATCTGAGACTGTAGGATCTGTTGAGATCTGAGACTGTAGGATCTGTTGAGATCTGAGACTGTAGGATCTGTTGAGATCTGAGACTGTAAGATCTGTAGAGATCTGAGCTGTAAGACCTTTTTGTGGTATGAGATCTGGAGGAGATATAAACCCTATCTGGCACACTGCTAGATGGGAGAAGGGGGAAAGTGGATTACCCTAGATAGGGGAACCACTATAAAATTCTGTGTGTTTGAGATTGTTTCTTGAAAGCTCTGATTATAACTCTCATACACTTAGGATTTGATCAAGAACTTAAATAGATTTTAAAATAACCTATTCACCCCCCCTCTAGGTAATTAGCTACCCTTAAATAAAGACTTTCAAGTGGTATCAGAGGTAGGTTGTTCAAGAAAAGGTTTAACAGCCTGAACAAGACCTCGTAAGGGTAGATCTGTTAAGTCTTCATGGCAAACATTGAAGGGAACAAGGAATTCACATCCATGAAGTTACCAATCTGTAGAAAAGAGAATTTTGGGATTTGGAAGGAAAGGGTTAGATTATTCATGAAAGCCTTTGACCCTAGGATATACATCACAGTACTAGAATGACCTTTTGTTCCTATGAAGGTCTCATTCACAGATGAAAACATCAAGACTCCCAAAACATATTCTGAGATGACTAAAGATGAAGTAACTCTGGCCACCATGGAATCATGGATAAGAGTGCCCAGAACATCATTGTTAGTGCAATTGAGGATTCAACTTTCCAGAATCTAGTGCACTGCAAAACTGCCAAGGAAATGTGGGATTCACTCATTGTCTATATGGAAGGGACTGAAGAGGTCAGAGATGACAGGAAGTCTCTTCTGAATCAACAATATGAGGCTTTCAGACAAGACAAGGACACAATAGCAATATGCTATGAGAAATTCTTCAAAATTGTCAATGGTCTGAAAACCTATGGACGAACATTTACAGACTACGAGCTGAATGATAAATTCTTGAGATCCCTTAACAAAGAATGTGACATCAAGATCTGTGCTATCAGGGAAATGGGAAATCTGGGAAACATTCAGCCCCAGAACCTATATGGGAAACTTCTGTCCCATGAACTTCACCTGAACACCAGAAAAGCTGAAGGACACAACAAGGAGAATCCCATTGCTCTGAAGGCAGAAAGTTTCAAGAGAAGCAAGGAGAGGATGTCATCACCCCCCAGGATACCATCTGAATCTGAAGAATCAGTGACCATCAATTCTGACTCTGAAATATCAGATGGTGAACTGGCACTCTTCACCAAACAGCTGAAAAGGATGCTCAGAAGAAAACAACACTGGAAAACTAGGCCTTCTCAGTCATCCAGATCCAAGAAGCACTCCAACTATTCAGAAGGATTCAGACCAGATTCCAAGAAGAACAAGTATAATTCTAAACATAATAAATTTAATTCAGAAGAAACTGTGTGCTTTGGATGCAGGAAACCTGGGCACATGATTGCTGATTGCCCATCAAAGAGAAAGAACAACAAGAAAGAACAACAAGAACTCCTTTATCTGATTCTGAATCTGAACATAACACCATTTCAAAACCTGAGGCAAATTCATTTTCTTCTGATGAGAGTGACTCAAAATCTAACTTTCATGTAGATGAAATGGTTGAGAAGTATGAGTCACTTCTTAAAGTCCTCAAAAAGAGTAAAAGGCATAACAATAAGCTACATAAAGAAATAACTGAACTAAAGGAGACTAACTCCCAATACTCTGAGGCAGCTGAGAGGCTGAATCAGGTAAGCAAGGAGCTTAGCAAATTGAGAGTTGAGTCCATCATTCATGTTGAGACTATATGCTATAGAGAGAAATTAATAAAAGAACTTGAGACAAAGCTCCTAGCTGAAAGGAAGCTTGTGGCAGAATTTTCAAAACCACAAACTGTCCTTCCCATAATAGACACATTCTCTGCACTACATAGATGTGGCATAGGATACAAAGGGAAGGCAGAAAATAAATCTAAAGATAATGACAATGCACCCATGCACCCCATAAAATTCAACAAAGCCATGCTTACCACAAATGAGTATGATCTAGAGGGTGTGCATGGAGATTGGAAGAATGAGTGTTCCACTAGCAAAGCTCACTCAATTCAACCAAGTATTAGTGCTGCCAAATCCCTACACAAAGAAAAGAATCATTTCATCATGGCCCCTTTGTATTTGGAACAAACACCAAATCCAAAGGAGAGGAACTGAGACCAGTAGTGAGGACTACTGCTGTTAAGAAATCTGAATCTGCAGAATTCACTGAAAAACTTTACAGAAAATCATCTCAGAAAACTCCATTGATTCGGGTAACTAGACAAAATGTGAGTAAACCCAAAGAGGTGAAAAGACCTCAAAGGAGGTATAACAAATATGAATGTTGGTGCTGTGGAAAGGTTGGCCATTTTGCTCTTGATTGCTGGTTCAACCCAACTGTCCCAAGAATTAATTCTGGAAAACCAGTACTCAGACCAATGGTAACACACAGCACAAAGGATCAAACAACAAGTAAATAAATCAGTTTACGCTAATAAAGTTCTAGGACCCAACTTTTTGTGGGTTCCTAAGAAAAAGTAATTTTCTTATTGCAGGTATGTCCAAAGACCAATCAAACTCCTATATGGTATTTGGACAGTGGGTGTTCCATGCACATGACTGGAACAAGAAGTCTACTGAATGACTATACTTCTGTGAAGGATGGACCAAAGGTGATCTTTGGAGGATCTGACAGAGGTAAGACTAAAGAATATGGTAAAATCACAAATGGAATTGTCACCATCACCAAAGTTGCTTATGTTGATGGATTGCAACACAATCTCATCAGCATAAGTCAATTATGTGATCTTGGGTATGACATTTCATTCCACAAGGATGAGTGCCGAATTATGAAAGAGAATGAGATAATTCTCTCAGGCACTAGGAGTGACAACATTTACTGTTTAAATTTTATATGTTCTGAACAAGAAAATCCCATATGCTTAGTAACTGAAAATAAAGTCTCTAGTAGTGTGCAATGACACAAAAGGTTAGCTCATATAAACTATAAGACTATAAATAAGCTCATTTCAGGAGAACTAGTGAGAGCAGGGCCAAAGTGGATGTGTGTGCAGGAGGGTTCCTGTCATGATTGTCAAATGGGTAAGCAAACCAAGTCATCCTTCAAACCAATTGGTGAGAAGGATTCCACAAGATGTCTATACCTTCTACACATGGACCTGTTTGGCCCAATGCCAATTCACAGTTTAGGAGGAAAGTTTTACACTCTTGTTATTGTTGATGATTACACTAGATTCACATGGGTGTTCTTCCTAAGACACAAGTCAGATACTCTAGAAGTATTCACTGGCTTTGTTAGGCAAATCCAAAATGAAGTAGGAAATATAGTGGTCAAAATCAGAAGTGACCATGGAACTGAATTTCAGTCAGGTGCCATGGCCAAGTTTTGTAAAAATCTAGGCATCTCACAATAGTTTTCATCTCCCAGAACTCCCCAACAAAATGGGGTTGCTGAGAGAAGAAATAGAACACTCATTGAAGCCAGTAGGAGTATGCTGAGTGACTCCTCACTTCCTGAGCACTTCTGGGCTGAAGCTGTAAACACAGCATGTCATGTGCAGAATAGAGCACTTATCAATAAGAAACTGAATAAGACCCCTTATGAGTTGATGAAGTGTAGAAAACCCACTCTAGCCTATTTTAAAATATTTGGAAGTAAGTGCTTTGTGCTAAATAATGGAAAGCACCACCTCACTAAGTTTGCTGAAAAAGCTTATGAAGGAATCTTTGTTGGCTATAGCTCTCAAAGTAGAGCCTATAGAATCTGCAACAAAAGCTCTAATAAGATAGAAGAATCTATACATGTTGTATTTGATGAAGCCAACTTTATTTATAAGGATCTGGGAAGTCTCTCTAGTAATGCAGGTCCAACACAGAAATTGAAGGAGCTGAATATCAATGAACAACACATTGAAGACAATGATGAAACTAATGGGACTGTGACTGTGACTAGAGAGGATGAGTCTCAAGAAGAAGACATACATGAAGAACTAATTACTGTTGAAGAACCACAACATCCAGAACCTCAAGAACAACCAACTCAAACACCTGCACCACAATCACAAAGGGAAAATGAGAGGTGGAGAAATGCAACCAAGCACCTGAAGGATCACCCCAAAGAACAGATTATAGGAAATCCCAATGAAGGTGTGCAAACAAGAAGAGGAAACTCAATAAATGAGGCATTGCATCATAGCTTTCTATCCAAAATAGAACCTAAGAAATTTGAAGAAGCCAAAAGGGATCCTTCATGGACATTGGCTATGCAAGAAGAGCTAAATCAATTTGAAAGATGCAAGGTCTGGATATTGGTACCAAGACCAAAGAAACACAAAGTCATAGGGACCAAGTGGGTATTCAAGAATAAATTGGATGAAAATGGAGTGATTATCAAGAACAAGGCAAGGTTGGTTGCCCAAGGATACAGACAGGAGGAATGCATAAACTTTGATCAAGTATTTGCTCCTGTGGCAAGACTGGAGGCAATAAGGCTATTCCTGGCCTTTGCAGCACATCTTGGATTCATAGTATACAAATGGATGTGAAGTCAGCATTCCTTAATGGAACAATACTGGAGGAAGTATATGCAGAACAACCCCCAGGTTTTATTGACTCTACTCATCCAAACTATGTTTATCTATTACTAAAAGCCTTGTTGGTCTAAAACAGGCACCTAGAGCCTGGTATGAGACATTGTCTAGGTTTCTCATTGTGAACAAATTCTCAAGGGGAAAGATAGACAAGACATTGTTTCTTAGGGTAATTAAAGGTCATATACTACTAGTACAAATATATGTAGATGACATAATTTTTGGCTCAACTGATAATAACCTTTGCAAAAGGTTTGCAAGCCTTATGCAAGGGAAATTTGAAATGAGCAGCATGGGAGAGCTCAAATACTTCTTGGGACTCCAAGTAAAACAGTCTGAGGAAGGAATTTTCATTTCTCAGATCAAGTACACCAAGAAGATCATCAAGAAGTTTGGAATGGAAAACTCCACTGTCATGAAAACCCCAATGACAACCAACTTGTCACTGGACAAGGATGACAAAGGGAAACCTATTGATGAAACCTTGTACAGAGGCATCATTGGCTCATTGCTCTACCTAACTGCTAGTAGGCCAGACATTGTGTTCTCAACATGTGTGTGTGCTAGATACCAAGTGAACCCTAAAGAATCTCACTACACTGCTGTCAAAAGAATCCTGAGATATCTGAAGGGTACACCCAATCTTAGCCTATGGTACCATAGGAGCAATGATTTTGAACTGACTGGTTTTTCAGATGCTGATTTTGCAGGATGCAAGGAGGACAGGAAAAGCACATCAGGCACCTGTCAATTCCTTGGCAAAAAGCTAATATCTTGGAGCAGCAGGAAGCAGACCAGTGTAGCTATCTCTACAGCAGAATCTGAGTATATCTCAGCTGGAAACTGCTGTGCTCAGCTACTATGGATTCAACATCAACTCCAAGATTATAAAATCCAGCTAAGTAAATCCCCTTTATATTGTGATTCAACTAGTGTCATTGCTATTGCTAATAACCCTGTATCACATAGTAGAACAAAACACATAGAAGTTAGATATCATTTCATTAGGGAACATGTAGAAAATGGGGATATCACAATTGAATATGTCCCCACAGACAAACAAGTGGCTGATATATTCACTAAACCCTTGGATGAAACAAAATTCAATAACTTCAAAATTGAATTAGGAATGCTAAATATGGAATGAAGTTGTCTTTGTCTTGAAATATACAATAATCCAAAATAAAGCTAGAATAAATAACAATTTTTCAAATAGTATAGAAAATGTAATAAATAAATAAAAATAATAATTGAATTAAGTCCAAAAAGGTGAGTAAAATTATATCTGGCGTCGAACGAGGATAACTGTCGTCAAGCGAGGATATCTGGCGTCGAGCGAGGATAACTGGCGTCAAGCGAGGATATCTGGCGTCGAGCGAGGATAATTTGCGTCGAGCGGTCTCAACGCTTTTACAGAAGAGCAAGGTCGTCTCGAGACAGGGTGAATCTGAACCATTTGATCAATCTTATCAAACAAATCTCGTGCGCGGCTTTTCATCTACCAAGAACTAGAAACTCTATATATAGGGAAGATACTTCGGTAGTACCTAATCTTTCTTAAACCTAGAATTCCCAGTTCGAAATTCTCTGCCCTAGAAAATCTCATTCTCAAGACCTTCAATCAAAAACCTACAACAACAATGCCTCCCAAGAACAGCGATTACCTCTACGAAGGAGGAGAGCTAGTGCGAAATGGTTTCCAAGCCGCACCAGACGAAATCAAGAACACTATCGAGTTAATTCATAAATCAGGGCTAGAATACCTCTTATCTGAATCGACATTAATCTGGAAACGAGAAGTCTTAGAGCTATTCTCTAATGTAGTAGTAGACACCACCAATTCCAAGCTCAAATCTACAGTAAATGGAAAGAAGGTTAAGATCACACCTAAAAGACTTGCTAAGGCACTATAACTGCCAAGGCACAAGAGTGATGAAGAAGAAGAAAAGGTAAGTTCTGAACAAATCAGGTTAGCTCAAGGTTGGTGTGGGATTGAAAATTCACACGAAATATCTGGAAGTGTGTTAAGGAAAGGAATGAATTCAAGAGGAATGCTATTATCAGACATAATTGGAAAGGGACTGTTATGTAAGATAGGCTCCCATGACAAAATCTCTAGGAAAATGTTCATTCTTTTGACCAGAATCATCTATACTCTTAAAACTGACCGGGGACAGATTGTTTTTGATAGAGTGATAAAATGTATCCAAACACCCAACATGGGTAGGATACTGTCCCTTTACCTTGTAAAGGTAATCCCAGATACATTGAACCACAGACTTGGCTCAAGAATAAACCATATGAAGAAAATGGACATAAAGATGCTGGAACGGTGAGAAAGGATTCTGTCAAATCAACAACCAGCAGAGACATCCTCCAAGCCGAAGAAAATTCATAAGAAAAAGAAGAAGCAGGTCTCTTCCAGATCTTCAAGCTCATCCTCCTCCAGAAGGAAATCAAAATTTTAACCCCAATCCACAATCCTGATCTCACAACATCTGAAGAAGAAGAAGTGAAAACACCTAGGGACAGTATTCCTTACACACAAACAGATACTGATCCAATATTGAAAGTGGGTGTTGAGTTCAACAAGGAACAAGATGAGAAAAAGCAAGAAGAAGAAGAAAGAGAAGATCCATCTGGATTCCCGACTATAGCTGAGGGGGAGTTTCCAATTGAGGGGGAGGCTCAGGATGAGATCCCTGCTCAAGATAATACTAAGTTAGACAATGCAGCAGTTGAGGGGGAGTCTCAGCATGAGATCCCTGCTCCAGAGAACCTTGATATTGATACTATGGATGTGGGAGGAGAATCTCAAACCCAAAAGAAAAAGACTGAGAAAATTATCAAAATAGAATCATCCTCCAGTTCATATATGAGCTATAAAAAAGATTCTTTGTTCAAAGAAGACAGCAGCAGCAGTGCTAGTGAAGCAAGAGCAAATAATGTGGACCTAAGTTCTATACTACCTCAGCTGGAGGATTTGCTTAACAGTTAAAGAAGATCATTGGAGCAGTATATTGAGGAAAACAACACTAAAATGCAAAATGAAGTAAATTTTCTAATGAGATTTGTAAGGTTTGAAGTCAACCTTCAGATGACTGAAATGAGAGTTAAAATGGTCAAGTTTTTCAAAAGAGCTGCTGCTTCTGTGGATTACACAGTTGACCAATTAAATGTCATCAAAGAGACTTCAAAGACCATTAAAGCAAAACAAGGAAGTATTGAAAAGACTACAGATGATGTTCAACGCAATCAGGGCATTTTGAGCAACAATATGTAAGTTTTATATAAAGAAAAAGTTGCTCAGATTTTAACAGGAACTGCCAAAATAGAAGCCAAATTGCAACAACATGATACTGATATGCTAGCTAAGATTGATGAGAGCTCCTCTACATTAAGAAATCAAGTAAAAGACTACAGATACCATTGATGACCACCTTCTCAAGGTCAAGAAAACTATTGAAGGAGGAGTCAATCATCTGGAGGGTCAGGTTAGATTTCATAAAAATGTCCCCAGAGATCATATAGTAGAAGAAGTCATAAAGGGGGAGAGGTCAATAATTAAAGCCAGCTCTGATCATGCTATTTGGACCTCCAATTGCATTAGAGAAACCTTAGGCCATCCTCCCATAAACTATGATGATCAAGTTTCTGAATCCAAGCCTGCATCTCCTACCCAAATTCAAAAGAACATTGCTAAGATGTATAGTCCTGAAGATAAGAACAAGAGTAAGAATATTATTTATGAACAAGTAGAATCCAGCAAGAGGAAATTCAGAGAAGATATTGAAGCAAGGGATGATTATGAACACTGGTCTCCCTCCTCAAGGGACATAATTCTGGCAGCATGGAGAGCAGTTAAAACTAATCCAGGAGAAAGAGATAAGTGGTACTCTGAAGTTGAGTGGAGAAAATATAGGTATCAGGAGGAGCTGATTATAAAGTTCAAAGCTGACAAGCTGGCTGGGAGAGTTCAGGCAAATGCTAAGGAGCCAATCAGATACTTCCCAAAGCCATTTGACTACTTCTAGAGAAGACAAAGAGTTGCTGAAGCTCAAACCAAGAAAGCCAGGAGAGGACCAGAAATCAAGGAACAAGAACAACAATAGGACTTGAAATTTTTTTTTAAAAATTATCTCAGACAATATATTGTGTAAATTGGACAATCTTAATGAGCTCCCAGAGCAAACTGATTCTTCCTTGATTATCATCATATAAATATGCCTGTGATGTGATCTTTTCACTATATCTACATGATTAATTCTGAATTGCTTGTGATGTAGATCATGTAATCTGTGATTCTGTGCTTATGTTATAACTCATGCATGAGATGTTTTCTCTTATTAGATTGATATGGTAATCTGATTTTATGAAAAATGTTATATTAACCATATTATGATTGTCTGTGTAGAATATATTGGTTATCTTTGTAAAAAGGGGTATATCATTGAATAAGGTTATGACTTCTTCAAATGGGGGGAGATTGTTGGGATCATTGCCCACAATGTCCTAGATTTGGAGAAGTCCATTCCTAAATCAAAGATATACCTCACAATGTATTTGATATATTATCTAGAATCACCGTGCAGGAGATCAGGTCAAGCTAAATGATCAAGAAGTTCATCTAAGTCCACATGCGTCGAGACACTACACATCGCTCGACGTCTGTGACCCAAAAGCGTCGACCTATGTTTGTTGTCTCAACGGCAAGGTCACTGACTGAAGATTTGAGATTAAGTCAAGAAAGCGTCAAACCAAGGAACATCACTCGACGCCGTGGAATAAGAAAGCGTCGAACCAAGGAACATCACTCGACACTGTGGAATAAGAAAGCGTCGAACCAAGGAACATCACTCGACGCCGTGGAATAAGAAGCGTCGACTGAGTTACACACTGATCAACGCCCTCTTCCTGAAATGCTCTAAGTAAAGGATTGTGCTACAGTATATCTACAGCAAGCTAAGCCACGTCGAGATGACGACCATGTCTCGACGCCTTGTCAAATACTAAAGTCACTGAAGACCGTTGAGGATCTGATGTCATGCTGACATGGAGGAGCATCTCATATGACACGGATTGCGGGTTATAAATAGAAGGCATGATCTGTAATTCAGGCACAATTCTAGCTATTATCTTCTCCATCTTTCAAGGCGTAATTTGAGGAAGCATCCAAGGAAGAATATCCAGGAAATTCATCAAGATCTGCAGCTGGCACCTATTTCCTATTCTAGAGATATTGCCGTTGCAATCAAGGATACAAAAGAAACGTTTCCATTGAAGAGAAGGACAGTTTTTCATCCTGCAAATCAAAGGCTCTCGCAAGAAGAATCAGAAGAAATCTTCTCTTCCTTCGGAATCGTTTTGTTTTGAAGAAATCAATTCAGCAATCTGTTGCTGATATTTTCTGAATAGAGGAGGTCAAGGAGGAAGAACTTATCTTCCTCAAGAACAACAGTCATCACAGCCGGTGCGATTCAAGAAGATGATTTTTGCTGTTGCTGATCTGTTGAAGAATTCTGTCTGATCATTCAGATAGAATAAAAGGCTCTATACATTGAAGAACTTGAGTCTGGTGATATTACAATCAACTTTCAATTCCTGTAGGATCTGAATTGTCAGATCTGAGTGTAGGATCTTTTGTGATTTGAGTTGTAGGATCCAAGGGTGGATCTGAGTGTAGGCCTGTTGTTATAAAGGCTGAGGTATGATCTGTTGAGATCTGAGACTGTAGGATCTGTTGAGATCTGAGACTGTAGGATCTGTTGAGATCTGAGACTGTAGGATTTGTTGAGATCTGAGACTGTAAGATCTGTAGAGATCTGAGCTGTAAGACCTTTTTGTGGTCTGAGATCTGGAGGAGATATAAGCCCTATCTGACACACTGCTAGAGGGGAGAAGGGGGAAAGTGGATTACCATAGATAGGGGAACCACTATAAAATTCTGTGTGTTTGGGATTGTTTCTTGAAAGCTTTGATTATAACTCTCATACACTTAGGATTTGATCAAGAACTTAAATAGATTTTAAAATAACCTATTCACCCCCCCCTCTAGGTAATTAGCTACCCTTAAATAAAGACTTTCAGTGGGAGAGACGTTTTGTATTGGGGTGCATTATCGTTCCGCAGAACCTTAATAAGTTTACCTAATTATCGCTCTGCGGAGGACGAGTGCTTGGAGGGAGGCGATGGAGGCATCATGGTCTTCCAACCGGAGAAGAACCGCCGGATCGGAGGTCGGAAGAGAAGGCGTGGAATTTGGATTGCCCATGAGACGGCTGGAACGGCGGGGCATGCATGCAAGAAACTGAAAGAGGGTGGGGAAGGAAGCCGGGCTGGAGGGGGGTCGCTGCATCGGCCGCTGGGCGCCGACGGAAGGAAAACTGGACCGGGAATGAAGCCGGGGTGCAGAAACGTGAAGATCAATGACAAGAGGCGCAGGATCTCGATCGCTGACGGACGCACAACAACGGGATCGGGGTCGGTCGCGGATCTGGGAAAGGAAGCGGGATCGGGAGTTTGAGCGGGTATCGGCACTGGAAATAGTAGCGGAGGCGGAATCTTGTGCGGGTAGCGGGCTGGGAACAGTAGCGGGATCGTTGAGACGGAAGGTGTACATGAGCGGCACGGGATCGGGGAAGAGGCGCGGGATCGATTTCGAGCGGCAGAAACCGCGGCCGGAAGAGGGCAGGTCGGACCACTTGATAGATTAGGGTTCCAAGAAGAGAGAAAAGAGAGAGGGCAGAAGAGAATCCAAACACCACATAATATTTTTCATAACTCAAAACAAAAGTTCCCCGGGTTTATATACTACCCGGCACCCAACAAGAAAATACAATAATACGAAGTGGAAATAAACGATCGATACACCGCCGCCCTCATGCTTCGGCGCGCGTGCCATGTTCCCTCCTTCGATAGACCCGCCACACTGGCGGCCGTCCCTCGCCGTCCCCGTTGTCGTCCGTAACAGAAAGACACAATATAAAATAGCTATTCTTACATAGCCATTGCCCGCGGTAGGAGATATCGCCGACGGTACCATTGAAAACAGAATACCAAACAAAACTATATGCAATAAATATACATAGTTTTAAGTACTTGCATGATGTGTCTCTAAAGTGCAGTAATGAACATATATAGATATGAAATGCAACGGTTAGAGATGACGCAACAAGGTTCAATAAAAAAACACAACAACAACACTCAAGCCTTTATCCCACCATAGTGGGCCGGCTATATGGATCCTTTGTCGCTATTGCGCCCTATCTTTACTCATAGTCTCACTAATGCCTAAGTACATCATGTATTTCCTTATAGTTTCATTCCAAGTTTTTTTGGTCTACCCCTCCCCCGTTTAACATGTCTAGTGACTAAACTCTCACAACGCATAACATGTGCCTCTAATGGTCTCCTATGTACATGTCCGAACCATCTTAAACGAGCTTCTCGCATCTTCTCTACAATTGGCGCCACTACTGTCTTATCCCTGATACATTCATTCCTAATTTTATCCAGTCTCGTGTGACCACACATCCACCTAACCATTCTCATCTCCGCAAGTCCCATTTTTTGCTCAATAAAAAAACACAAATGCAAATTAAAACAAGAGCAAAAAAAAAAAAATGAAAACAAGAAAAAGTTATTACTTTTAAAATATATGACTAGGGGTTAAAGTAGGTTTTTTACAGTAATAGTCATGATGCATATAAACAAATCATAGTACGATAAATATATCCCTAGTCCATCATTAAGCTTAAGGAACATGAAGGCAAGACTTGAGAATCCATGTAGATTCAAATGACTTTGACAATGTGACTTTGGTAACCAACAACCACATCTCTGGTGACCTCATCGTACCAACAATCACATATAGATCCCACCATGCTCACAACTTCTCGTTACCTCACTGGAACACCGTCTAGCCTCCGACGTCAGTTCCGAGCCCGTAGCCGCTTTCCCCATCCTCTCCAACACCAACAACCACATCTCCTTCTTCCTACGACCTTGCCACGACCCGCCTCCACCTCCCCAGTCGACTCCAACGAGTCCAACCTCAATTACCGCCTTCTTACCTTCACCAAACCGCCCCGTCCCTACCCTATTTTTCCTTTTCCAGAGCCTCCATAGACGCTTCCTTTCTCTTCCAGCAACTCCCCTCCGCCTCCTCCACTCTGCCCCAGTCTCGCAACCACACCCTCAGTCCCAACCTTATTTCCTAGCACCGACTAGCCCCCATATAACCACCCTCTTCCATTCTAGCCTCCACTCAGTCACCTCCAACTTCCTTTACATCTTTCCACTAAATCAAAATCCCCAAAATTCACAAACCCTAGAAATCTCCCACTTCATAGCCCCTGCCGACTGCGCTTTTGATCCCTTGCAACGCTTCTACATTTATCCCAAGCTCGCAGATCACTTCCTCCTACGTCGACGCCGATTGCTCGGTGAGTCTTTACATTTTAGTTTGCATTTCTTGCATTGTATGGATGTTCACTTATTGCTAGTAATCATTGGCTTATATTGATCTGATTCTTTTATTTCTCAGTAGACATGCAATACTTATTCACCTGTATTTAATTTTTGTGTACTCTCAATTAATTTCAATTATTATTTGCTTGCTTAATTTGGAGTATTTGTGATCTAATGTGATTCAATTGTGCGAGCTACATTTTTTATTATTTAGTTAATTGCACGTCAGAAATACTTGCATGATTGAATCATTAGTGTGCATTATATCAAGTTATGATTTATATTGTGACACTTTGTTGTTCAGTTACCTGCGTGCATGCTCGTATCATCATTTAGAAACCTTATAGCTCCAATTGCATCCGTCGCATACTTTCATTCATTCATCTAGGGTTAGTGCATTGCGCGTCCATCACATGTAGATTCATTTTGCGTCATCTGCACTGTTATCGCTACCGATCTGTGATTACTAGCAGTTTACCTTGCTCCAATATAACTTAAAATATGATAGCTTCAAGCATATTTATATGCATATGTAGGAGTTAATTTGGGTGAAATTTATGAGTCCATTTTTGTTGAGTTGTGCATGATCTTAACTCTACGTTTGTAATCTTTGCATCACTTTTAGCCTCATTATCTTTAATTCTTATACATTAACTTTTTATGCTCATCTTAATGGTGTATTTACCCTATGGTATAAATGATAATTCGTATTTTGTTTTTTTGTATCAAACCTCCTCAATGCTTTGCATTTTGGAGAGCATCCCACATTAAATGTATTTTTTATGTTCACCGAGTTTACTGTGGTTTCCATGACAAGTTGATTTGACTTGATAGGTCTTGATGTGGTTCATACTGACAGGTCACTTGTGTTCTATGTTCTACTTCTCCAAACCTTTGCATCACTAGCCATATTATCTTTAATTCTTATACATTAACTTTATATGCTCATCTTGATAGGGTATCTACCCTATGATTAAATGATACTTCCTTTTTTGGTATCAAGCCCTTCTCAACCTATGCATTTTGGAGAGCGTCATACATTGAATCAATATATGTTTTTGTATGTTTATTGAGTTACTCTGGTTTCTCACGACAAGTTGATTTGGCTTGGTAGGTCTTGATGTGCTTCGTACCGACAGGTCTCTTGTGTTCTATGAGAAGCAGGAAAATTTAGCAAAGCTCTGGGATATTCTAGCTGTTTATGCTTGGATCGACATCGATGTTGGTTATTGTCAAGGTCAGTGGGAGGTCATATATTCTTTCATAGGGTGTTGTCTGTAAATAAAATATTAATTACCCATTAAGTTTTCCTTCTTATTATTTCTAATATAAATTAAACTATATTTAATTCAACTAACTTCTTCACATTTATTATGCACTCACGATCATATTTCTTTATGAAGATTGTGGCTAATAGTTTACTGTTTAATATCAGGAATGAGCGACATTTGCTCCCCGATGATAATGCTTCTTCTAGACGAAGCAGATGCGTTTTGGTGCTTTGAACGTTTGATGAGAAGATTGGTATGATTCTTGTAAAGCTATGCAAAATTTGTACTTGGATTTCATCAATATCAAAATTTTATGTGTAAGGTGATAGCTCATACTATCATCGAACAACACTTTAATAAAATGCTAGATACAAAATATCGAGGTATGCTCGATACCCACTTTTGAGGGCATAATTCCTCTAAGAGATCATTCCTCCTATGAGAGCCTAAACACCTCAATGAACCAACATGATCAAAATAACTTTTCTACATTCTCTTATATAGGTGGGAGTGGGGATATATGAAATGATAAAAATACCACTAGGGCTACATTGACTGATAGTGAGATGCATGGCAGGTCCGAGGAGTCGTATTTGTATCAACTCTCCCCTCCCGAAAAACGTGCTTGTCCTCAAAGTCATGGCCTGTGGTGGTCATCAACGAGCGTCAGAGGATCCAAGTCAATGATGTCAGGATCGTCATCTTCAGCGCCAAGCAGTAAGGACAGGTCCTTGAGAGGTATTTGTGGGTGGTCGAGTACGGATGGTGGTAGTGGATGCAGAGGCCCTTGCGATGAACCTCAAGGTACTGTTGGTGAGATAAGTGTGGGGAGACGGGGGTACCGATGAAAGCGAGATTGGCGAAACTGGCGGCGGGCCGATCAATGAGGGTCTAGGTAAAGGCAGGTGATCCAAGCGCTGAATATGTGGTTGAAATTTCGGCGGTGGCAATGGCTAGTGGGGTGGTTAAGTAGAGAAGGACGGTTGCGCTGTATAGAGTTTCTTGTCGTGGCAACGAGCTTGCTTTATGGTGTGGGAGAGAGTGATTGGGCTGTGGAGCCAAATGCGTGTCTGGAGTTGGTGTTGCAGGCTCCCAAGAAAGTTTCACCGATAATGGTCCGGGGATAGGCCGGTGACGTTCGTGGCGACATCGATGAGCTCGTCATGTAGGTAGCGATGGTGTCAGACTGACGAATGGAGCTGAGATGCTCGTATGCATTACATGCTTGACGGATATCATAGTTGCAGAGGAGTTCCTCCTTCAATGTGTCCAAGAGAGATCAGAGACATGATGGCGCATCCAATACACCAAATGTAGTGTCAACTCTCCATATAGATAGTCATCGTGGGAACCTTCTGGTTGGCAAGGGTGGACTGGAGGTCGAAAAATTGTTTAGCGCAGACAGTCCAATTGAGGGGTTCAGTGTCGTTGAACATATGAATCTTAATCCGCCGGAGATGGTCGGGTGGATGTCCACAGTGGGGTGGAGGAACCCTATGTAGTCAGGGTGGGTCGGGGAGTGGTGTCGGAGGTGCCCATGGACGGTTGACTGCAGTGTCCGCGAGCTTGTGAAAGAGGAGAGTAAGAGTTTCTAACATGGATTTGAGTTTGATATAAGCGAGTGGAATCGGTGGAGGCTGAAGTGGAGGCGTTGATGCGTATTCGGCAAGTGCACCGGTCGCTGTCAAGTAATAAAATTGGGAATAGTTTCCCCGAATATCGTCTCTCAAGGAATGCAGGTTCTGGTGAACGAAACGTGTGGTGAATCGATTGTTATACGAGCGAACAAAGGAAAAACAAGGGTATTGATTTTGGGTTTCCTAAGCTAGTGCAGAAAAGAGAGATGCGGGTCAAAACTCTGCTTCGCAAGGCGAGGTGGGTGCAGCGGTCGCGATGCCGTGCTTCGGGAGGCGCGTGGACGGGAAGTAACTATGACGGGTGAGGGTCGCACACACCTCTTCTCCAAGCATCACCACTAGCAATTGCTAGGGCTTCACACACAACGAATCTCAGAAAATCACAGGAAAGAAAGTGCTATTCTCGCACTACCGCATCATTGCACAAGAACATCACAAAAGATTTATAACATAAAGCTAAATGATAGTTCATTACAACAACACAAGGAAAAACACCAACATAAAGTTAGAGAAGACCAATAGGAAGAAATCACCGCGTCTTGGGTTCTCGGCCGGAATGAGAGGTTGTCGGGCTCTCTCCGGGCTCGGCCCTCAGATGGTGTGCTGATTCGATGGAGGCTGTCACCGCTCCAACGACCTACATCTCTTCTATGGCTTCCCACGACAAGGAATGCTTGAGCACTTGGCGGAGGATGCTTGCTACCACTCCCGAATGGAAGGATGGTGGTGGAGAACGCCGGAAAATGGCATCTTTGGTGGTGGAGGTGAAGGAGAAGCCCTCAGACCTCAAGAACGGCGGGAAGGATCTAATTTCCCGCTCCTCTCCCCGATCTCTCCTCTGCCTGCGATGTAACCTGCATTTTATACTAAACAGGCAGAAAAATGGTCACGCACGGTCAAACGCACGACCGTGCGTGGACCGTGCGTTATTAAATGATAAAACTAGACTTGAGGAAGACGCTGCGCCGCCCGTGCGATTTACTCACGCACGGGCAAATCCGTCCGTGCGTCAAAACGCACGGATAAATTCAGAAATGACAAAAACTCAGAGAACACAGGCCAACCGTGCGTTTTACACACGCACGGGCAAATCTGCCCGTGCGTCAAAACGCACGAGCAAATTCAGATCGCTCGTTCTCTGCCCAGAAGGTATCGCACGACTGCAATCGTCCGTGCGCCAAGGGAAACGCACGACCGTGCGTTTCACACAGTCATGAATTCTGGGAGAAAATTGGATCCACGATAATCCGGCTACCCGCACACAAGAAGAACAAGCTGGGAATACACCTCCAGCACCAGATAAACATAGAGAAATGGAAGATGAGCACCATGTGCTTACCCCCAATAACAAGGAGCGCAATTGCACACCGAAACAGGCCTAATAGTGCACCTAGCAGGGAATATTGAATATGAATGAAAACGTGCCTAAAGTGTGGTGCAAAGACTAGATAATCGGCCTAGATGAGTCCTAAAATATGTATATAATGGAGACTCATCACACCCCCAGACTTACCTGTTTGCGCGTCCCGAGCAAACTACTCTCGGCGGAAGGGAAAAACAAGGGTTAGAAAGGTGATTGTGGCTAGGAGTAATATGCGAAATCTAATAATCATGTTCATAAAACTCTCGTAGAAGAAATTTCTATTATGCAAAGTAATTTACAAATATCTAAAATAGTAAATAAGAGATTAGTTTACTCAAAAGCTGAACCAAGTATGATCTGCCAGTCACGTGTAGGGAGAATGTAAGGATGCGCTCAGACGAGTATTTCGAAAAATACGGGATACGAAACTAACTCCACCGAAATCCATTGGTGTCGGGAGCCATAAGCTCGCACTTTCGCACTCTCTCCACAGCATCAAGTAAAACTACACACAAGTCAATATGGTTTTCGGGTAAATATGAGGCTTAGGTTGCGGTAGGATATACAATGATAAACTCGGAGGCTAACGCACCTAACGCATTTGAGCAATACAAATTGTAAACCCGGACAACCAATAAAGCTGATGTGTTCATCGCCAACACCCAATATAAAGTAGTTCTTATCAAACAATTCAGGATTTCTGAATTAGAATATAAAGCTCAAAATTTTTCTTTTGGAGCGCTAATCTTTTCAATTTTTAGCTCACAAATACTTTTTTTTTCTCCCTTTTTTTCAACTTAAGCAATCCAAATATGTATCCATACATAAAAGCACAACACAATAATCAGTTATACTAAAAAGCTCGAAACACGTGCGCAAACTGGTTTGGTAATCTTGGCTTAAGCGAGAGCGGTGGAGCTAAATAGAAAAGGTGGGATAGGCACAAAATTGGTTAGCAAGGGTGAATTTCTGGTTTTGGCTGAAAGCTCAAACGGTCCAAAGAATGGCCTACATCATGCTAATGCGTTAGAACTACCCAGTGCCTATGTTTCGAGAATCGCTAGGGGCGAGTTCTTAGCCACCGAGAAAGATAGCTCTTTCTCCCGACTCGAGAAATACGACTCTAGCGTTCGATACCAACTCACCTACACTACCGGTAGATCGACACAGGTTCATGTTTTGAGTAAAGTAAAACTCTAATTACTAAATTAGATAAGAATAAAGCTACAACGCATGAAAATAGAAATAACTTCTACACAAAATTCTATGCAAAACATGAGTATTCGATTAGAACATTGCTGGAGTCAACATCGTACTCCAAACCACAATTCCTAGCTAACACAATTGACCTCCCGACTCCATTCCAAAAGGAAATTTGGCATGGTAGCACTCGCAAGTAAGTGTGTGCATAGTGGGTGCAGCATGTGCGTGCCACAAAAAAAATTGATAAACTGAAATAAACTGAAAGCTAAAATAATAACACTACCGGAATGCGTGCGTGTGTGCACGTGCATGGTTCTCACTCTCCCCCAGACTTACATGAAAGCATGATCTAAAATATGATTCTTTAAACATTAAACTAAGTAGAAAAGGGAGAGTGTACCCCATGCTCAGAAGTGAGCATATCGGAAGAATTGGCGTTTTGTCCTGAATGCGGTTGTTCCGCCTTGCTCCAAGAAATACGGACCTGCGATTAAAGAATTCCCCAGACACAACAAAAATATAATAAAGAAAATAAAGAAGAACGAAAAAGCGGAACCAAGCGGTCCCAAATGGGTTGTCTCCCAAGAGCCCTTTTGTTTAATGTCCTTAAGGTGGACTAAATACCTGTATTAAAGCATAGTTCATAAAGTCTAGGAATAAGCAAAAACTAATAAATCCTAATTATTATTACAAGCTCAAAACAAATCAGCTATAGGCTGATTTGAAGTAGTAACAACTGATGAAAGGAAAGGGTCCGGGGACCTGGTAGTAGGGGTGGAAATTAAGTAGGATGCTCAGCCTCCAACCCCAAATCTCCTCCTTTTTCGCTCTCTTCTTCTCCTCCAGTATTATGTCTTCAAAGAAGAACCGCTTGCCCCCTTGTAACCAATCCTCAAGGGGGAGCACCAACGATGATGAGGAAACAAGATGTTCCTTCACTGTACCTTCCTCACCCCGCCAGGCTTTCGGCTCCTCCATGCATAAGGTCTGATAAACCGGAGGAGGGGCATCCTGCATTCTTGTACATAAAGAAAGGGGGTCAGGAAATAAATTGGAAGAAAAACTAAAAGAAATCTCATCTGAGGGGATAATCCCGGCTTCATCCCCCATAGGGTGCGGCAAAGACAAACTGATGATATCATCGAAGATTTCACTAGACTCAACAGCGCACGCAATGACCTCCTCTATAACTTGGACTTCCTCGCACTGGACCGAAACGGTTGCTTCGGCACAATCGAGACTGTCCTCCATGAGAGTGGGCACGACACCGCGCAGGTCTGCAACATCCTGCAAATTGACCTCAATGACAATATTAGAAATTGATGTAGATTCGTGTGTAGTGGGAGAAGACGTGCCACTTGAGAGTTCGGGCTCACTCTCCACACAAGGGCACAAATCCACGCAAAGTGGTACGTGAACCGAAGAGGTATGGGGGGTCGCATCAGAAACAGGGTCATGAGGGACACGGATGCACGTGTCGATTCCAGAGCCTTCAAAAAGTGAAGGTGGAAGTGACACGTAACCAGAGGAAGGAGCTGTGTTCGCCGAATTTGAGGATGGGACGATCCGGATATCCGGCTCATCGTCATCCGCCAATTGGAGAAGATAATCCGCACAGTCCTTCAAGGCGTGCTCTCTACTTTTGCAAAATAAACACTGCTTTACCGGCTTTGCCGGCACCCAAGGTGCGGTAGCCGCGTAATAGTGCGACATCGGAGGCGCAGTAGAGGAGCCAAAAGATTTATGAGACCTGTATGGTTTCTGAACAACACCATACTCTTTGGGACACCTATCACTAGCGTGGGATGTGTCCCCACACCAACGACATCGGATATTCAAATGTGCCCACATGATATAGAAGAAGAAAATAACATGAAAAAGAGTAAATTAAGAAGAATAAAAGACCCAATCGAAAACAATCGATTCACAAACACGAAGTGATCACGCCTGCATTCCCCGGCAACGGCGCCAAAAACTTGATGTGTATTCGGCAAGTGCACCGGTCGCTGTCAAGTAATAAAATTGGGAATAGTTTCCCCGAATATCGTCTCTCAAGGAATGCAGGTTCTGGTGAACGAAACGTGTGGTGAATCGATTGTTATACGAGCGAACAAAGGAAAAACAAGGGTATTGATTTTGGGTTTCCTAAGCTAGTGCAGAAAAGAGAGATGCGGGTCAAAACTCCGCTTCGCAAGGCGAGGTGGGTGCAGCGGCCGCGATGCCGTGCTTCGGGAGGCTCGTGGACGGGAAGTAACTATGACGGGTGAGGGTCGCACACACCTCTTCTCCAAGCATCGCCACTAGCAATTGCTAGGGCTTCACACACAACGAATCTCAGAAAATCACAGGAAAGAAAGTGCTATTCTCGCACTACCGCATCATTGCACAAGAACATCACAAAAGATTTATAACATAAAGCTAAATGATAGTTCATTACAACAACACAAGGAAAAGCACCAACATAAAGTTAGAGAAGACCAATAGGAAGAAATCACCGCGTCTTGGGTTCTCGGCCGGAATGAGAGGTTGTCGGGCTCTCTCCGGGCTCGGCCCTCAGATGGTGTGCTGATTCGATGGAGGCTGTCACCGCTCCAACGACCTACAGCTCTTCTATGGCTTCCCACGACAAGGAATGCTTGAGCACTTGGCGGAGGATGCTTGCTACCACTCCCGAATGGAAGGATGGTGGTGGAGAATGCCGGAAAATGGCCTCTTTGGTGGTGGAGGTGAAGGAGAAGCCCTCAGACCTCAAGAACGGCGGGAAGGACCTAATTTCCCGCTCCTCTCCCCGATCTCTCCTCTGCCTGCGATGTAACCTGCATTTTATACTAAACAGGCAGAAAAATGGTCACGCACGGTCGAACGCACGACCGTGCGTGGACCGTGCGTTATTAAATGATAAAACTAGACTTGAGGAAGACGCTGCGCCGCCCGTGCGATTTACTCACGCACGGGCAAATCCGTCCGTGCGTCAAAACGCACGGATAAATTCAGAAATGACAAAAACTCAGAGAACGCAGGCCAATCGTGCGTTTTACACACGCACGGGCAAATCTGCCCGTGCGTCAAAACGCACGAGCAAATTCAGATCGCTCGTTCTCTGCCCAGAAGGTATCGCACGACTGCAATCGTCCGTGCGCCAACGGAAACGCACGACCGTGTGTTTCACACAGTCATGAATTCTGGGAGAAAACTGGATCCACGATAATCCGGCTACCTGCACACAAGAAGAACAAGCTGGGAATACACCTCCAGCACCAGATAAACATAGAGAAATGGAAGATGAGCACCATGTGCTTACCCCCAATAACAAGGAGCGCAATTGCACACCGAAACGGGCCTAATAGTGCACCTAGCAGGGAATAGTGAATATGAATGAAAACGTGCCTAAAGTGTGGTGCAAAGACTAGATAATCGGCCTAGATGAGTCCTAAAATATGTATATAATGGAGACTCATCAGGCGTCCCTGTCGACTCGGAGGGCCATGGAACGGGTTCGGGGCATGCAACAGATGAGCCGAAGAGGTGGATGGAGTGACCGAAACGCCGGTGGGTGCAGACTGCAACTGCTGTAGTGGAGGTGCCGCGTACTGCGGCCATGCGAAGAAGACGCCCGAGGCGCCGGATGATGCCAAGGTAGGTGCCATAGGGGGTGCACCGACTGCTGGAAGGAGACCGAGGGCTGCTGGGGTTGTCGTGGAGCAAAAGTGTTGAGCCGGGGAAGCATTTAGGGCCGACTGGATGATTGAAGGAGGCTCTCGAGGCGAAGCTGACAATAAAAGAAGTGGAGTAGAACGACTACTAGAGAGGGACGATCCAGGAGGCGTGGGGAAGACGAAGATATGCGATGGAAAGACGAGACCGACGACGATCAGGTTGGTCGGGTGCGCAAAGAGCTCATGCGATACTAGCGGCGCACGTTGTTGGCATCGTGCGATGGACAAGCGAGACGAGCGCTGACGAGAGAGTACACATGGGCTTGAAGTTGCGGATTCAATTGGTGAAAATAGACGAGTGCGAGCATCGATGACTTCCGGGTACAATGAAGGAGATCCAATTCGGGTTCAAAAGGGAACCCTAAGTGATCATGAAGGTCGGACCAGTTGATAACTCCGTCGATCTTCGAAGAACAATTTAATAAGAATGCGATATACAAAATATCGAGGTATGCTCGATACCCACTTTTGCAAATAGGATTCCTCTAGAGCTCCCCTCTCCTATATGAGCATAAACAACTCAATGGACTAAGATGATCAGAATAACTCTCCTCCATTCCTTTATGTAAGCAGGAGTGGGGATGCATGAAATGACACACTAGGGCTACATAGAGTAATAGACTGATAGGGAGACTCGTGATAGGCCCGGGGAACCATCTTCGTATCATAAGACTTTATTTAAATTTCTTAGTAGAACTCTTGACAATAAAGGAAATGATATGAAAGGGACTTGATTGTGTGAACTGTTACAGACTGACTCGAAGGTCGCCGGAAGAATAGCCGGAGGTGGAGATGACGAAGGCGGAGATACTACGGAGCCTTGACCGCGGTTGCCTAAGTGGGGCGTGCTTGAGAGAGAGAGAGAGAGCTTCCAAGATCTCTTTAGGGTTTTGGGAAATAAACTTTCTTCATTCATACCGATACAAGACCCACTAGGTCCTTTAAATAGGACTTACAATCGACACAAAAAGGAAATAACACTAAAGGAAATAACGACAAACTTGGACACACGACTAAAAAAGACACGACACAAATTGTGCGTCATATAAGGACGCGACTCTTATGACATAATAAATGCATAAATGGAAATAAATAAAAATAATAATAAGACCCATAACATCTCTCCCGGCCTTCAAATTGAGCTTGTCCTCAAGCTCGAGGGAGATCAATGGTGTCAGCGTCAGCCGACACCCTCATCATCAGAGTCCTCGATGTGCAGATAGAAAAGCCGTTTGCACCTGTGGCCGCGAGTGTACTGCTCATCGCAGTTGAAACATAAGTCCTTGGCGCGCCGTTCCATCATCTCGTCCCGAGATAGTTTCCGGACTGGTGGGGATGGATGTCCCTCTGAATGACCAGGCTGAATGCCCATGTTGGTGGGCAAATAGACCTCCCGTGCCAGTTGGAGGCGATGGTCACATATCCTAGCCAGACTCATAACAATCACTAAATCTGGAGCCTCAAATTCGACATCAAGCCGCATGCGATCGCGAAGTCCGGCGGTGAAGATGCCGACCTGCATCTCTGGGGAGAGCGTGACGTGCGCCAGAAGAAGTTGAAACTGGTCCAGAT
The DNA here is from genome assembly GCA_033032865.1 of Dactylorhiza incarnata. NCBI lineage: Eukaryota > Viridiplantae > Streptophyta > Magnoliopsida > Asparagales > Orchidaceae > Dactylorhiza > Dactylorhiza incarnata. The sequence continues at coordinate 8,017,414 of JAWHQI010000094.1, read as the reverse complement.
AGTCGTCCACGGAGCCTGTTTGGCGTAATGTTGTGAGGGCACCAAGGGGGTTGCTGCGGATGGGAGGGCCGAAACGCATGCTGCAAAATTGTTTGAAGTCGTCCCATGTTAGGCCCGGTTGATTAGTGAGGAGACGAGTGGTCGAAAACAAAGCAGAGTCGAGAAGGTGGAAGGAGGCCAGAGGGAGCCGTTCAGCTGCCGGAGTTTGTTGATGGCCAAAGAATTGTTCGCACATGGTGAGCCAGCCCAAGGGATCAGTTTTCCCATCGTATGTGGGGAATTCCAAATGGGTATAATGTGGCAGAATAGCAGCTTCAGGGCGTAAAAGGGTCTGTGGTGGCGGCTCATGGCGAATGAGCGGCGGTAGCGGAACTTGACTGTTGTTGGCGTGATCCGTGGGTGGGGTGGTAACCACTGGAGGTGCTGCTGTTAGTTCGTTAAGCTTGGTGGTGAGGGTTGCCATGTCTTCCTGATGCCGTGCGTCGGCGTCCCAAAAGCGTGCCTCGACGTCTTGAAGGCGTTTAGGGTATAACTGTGTGTAGCCGGTTCATAGCATCCAAGAAGTCGGTCGGGTCAACCATATTGTGGATGGAGGTATCACGAGATAAGGAGCGGGTGACGAGAAGACTAGATTGCTCGGAGGCGGCTGTTTGGGAGGTGCCGCGAGATCCACGTCGTCTTCCAATGATAGAAATAAATACTCCCCCAGAATAATGCCCTTGATTGAAATTAATTCCTTTGCGCAGTAAAGGAATTAAATTTACGTGCAGAAAGGGAATTAAAGCCCCACACGCAGATTCTGACGGGCGGTATGGAAGGAGCGGCGCGGGATTGATGGAGCGGCTGGTTGGAAAGAATAATCGGCGCGCTGGATGCGACGGTAGATCACAGACGTGCGGGAAAAACGTCGATCGCCTGTAGCAGGGAAGCAACACGAGTGCTGGTGCTGGAATCGTCGAGCGTCGCTGCTGCTGGAATCGTCGAGCGGAAATGTGGACTCGTCGAGCGTGCTGCTGGAATCGACGTAAGGATCCCGTAGGGGTGTCAATCGGAAACGACGATCGCCTGGAATCGACGCAAGGAGAGACGTTGTCGTGGCTTGCGGCAGGGCTGTCGGCGGTAGATCGCGGCAGGGGTGGTGTCGTGCTTCGTGCGGGCTTCCGACAGAAAGAACAGTGAGGAAAGAGTTGGGCTCTGATACCAAGGTGTTACGGACCGACTCGAAGGTCGCTGGAAGAGTAGCCAGAGGTGGAGATGACGGAGGCGGAGATACTACGGAGCCTTGACCGCGGCTGCCTAAGCGGGGCGTGCTCGAGAGAGAGAGAGAGAGAGAGAGAGCTTCCAAGATCTCTTTAGGGTTTTGGGAAATAGACTTTCTTCATTCATACCGATACAAGACCCACTAGGTCATTTAAATAGGGCTTACAATCGACACCAAAAAGGAAATAGCACTAAAGGAAATAACGACAAACTTGGACATACGACTAAAAAGGACACGACACAAATCATGTGTCATATAAGGACGCGGTTCTTATGACATAATAAATGCATATATGAAAAAAAATAAAAAAAAAATAAGACCCATAACAGAAGCATATGCGGCTAATACATTAAAGTTTTCATTTTATTTCTATTTATGGTGGTACAACTAGAAGGTAGTTATTTCTGTTACCTTATAATTTCATTAGTTCCTCCATTCATATTTGATGCGCACCGGGATAATTAAGAGATGAATAAATTTGCCAAACTTTGTCCCTTCACAACAATTTGCTCTGATGCCACCTCTGTAGAACAAAAGTGGGCACAAAAACTATCCAGTAATTTGCACAAATATTGTTCTTGAGCTGAAATTGAAGATCGAACTCCACAATAATAGCCCCAAAATATGTCCCCAATATTTGTTTTAAAATATGTCCACAAAAACATCCTTTTGGAAGCAAAAATGATGCTAAGATCGAACTCCACAATAAAACACCTGCAAACACGTCAGGTAATCCATTATTCCTGTTCTTCTTCATGCTACAAGAGCAGCTCACTGAGACCTCGCTCATCTTGGATCTTGGATCATGAGAGCTTCCAGTCCCTGGCTCGAGATCTTCCTCTTGAAGATCAGTTGGGGCCGTTGATCTCTTCTCGTGTTGTTCATGACTTCCGTCAACTGTTCGTCATGCTTCTGCCTCCCGTCGACCATTTCATCGTGGCTTACTGCTTCCAACCTAGCCAGATTCAAGAGCTCACTCACATCTTGTTTACTCCTGACGGCGACAAAGGACTCAACTTAGGTTTCTACTGGCGATGACTGGGTCATTGGTCTACTCCTTTCCCAAAAGGTTTGCTGCCATTGAGAACCTCTTTGCTCAGGATTTCTCTTGCATCATATCCTCTTGCTTCCTTCATTCCTTCAGCCCTGTTTTCCAAAGCTTGGGCAAGGTCAAGAGCTAGCCTGGGTCTGCCGTAGCTCTTTCAAAATCCTGCATCCCAAGTAAGCTTTATCTGTTACCAGACTAGAAATCAGTAGCTTTTTCTTGTTCCTTAGCCGTCATCTTAGCTGCTGGCACATAGCTCAAGTCAGGATTATAAGATTCTATCTATGCTTGTCTTCTGTGTGTTTTATTGGTTTGGTTGCAACTGATCTTTCTTCCTGATTTGCATCTGCATTGGAGCTATCTTGTAACCTTAGATTCTTTCAGAGCTTTTCCCTTCTGAAAATCATGTGCATTTTTCTTTGACCGAACAAATAGTCTTGGACAAAAAAAATCGGATGGAGCAATATCTACCCATGGATTAAGGAAAAGGCTTCACTCATGTCTCGAGTTCTAGTTCTAACTTTCAAAATATGGGGTCACTGATGTTAAACTGAACGGGACGAATTATTTGCTCTGGGTGCAGCTAATGAAAATGTTTTTTGGGAGCAAGAGGAAGTTGGGATATATGAATAACAAAGAAACCACCTCCCACAACGAATGTCCCTTATGAGGAGTGGCAAGCAGATAATTTAATAGTGATGATCTGACAGATTCACTTTATGGACACACTCATTTCTAAACAATTCATGTTTTGTCAAAATGCCAAGCATTTTGTCAAAATGTCAAATATTTCATGTTTTATCAGAATGCTAAACTTCTGTGGGATTTAGTTGAAAAACTAGAATCTATCAGTTGAATATTGAGGCTATCAACTTGGAAAACGAAACTTCTTTTGAAGATTACTATGGGAGGAGATCGATCTATATTCTAATGTCAAAATTTGTTCTACATGTACTGAGTGTGAAGATAATCAGAGAGAATTGAGCCAAAGAAGAGTGTTTGAATTACTTGTTGATCTATGTTACGGAGGAGGATGGAGCGGGACAGGAGGGAACCTCGACATCATGGCGGGTATATTCAAGAAGGAAGAAGTCGAATGCCGAGATCGCGTGTATTTCGGGCGGCGAGGCGGTGGCATGACTAGCCATGCTTGATCATCTTATTATTGCATTTTCTGATATTTACGCATTTATCATTATGCGTCGGTGCCGCTCGCTAATCGCCCGCATTATTGTATTGTTGCTGGGATCTTGGAACTTTGGATTTGAAAATGAAAATTGGAACCTATGGCCACGCCCTACGGGGTACCATTTGGTCTGACCGGCGCTCCCGCCCGCTGCTCGCTAGCTGCCGGTGCCGCCTACGTGCCTCTTCCCCGCTTCCGCTCGCTAATCGCCAGACACCGCTACGCGTCCGCGCTTCACCGCGACTCGTCCGCGCGATCTGTCGCTGGACGTCTTCCGCACGATCTGCTCCTGGACGTATTCCGCGGATTCGGCTGTCGCTCCTCTCGTCGAGTGTCTCCCACCCGCTGGCGCCGCCGGCTAGAATACCTACCAGCCGCATGATGACCGATCATCGCCTCGACGTCTTGGAGTGATGCATGGATGACCAGTCCTCCGCGTTCGCCTCGCTGCAGGCCTTCATGCAGGTGCTTCTCCAACGCCCGGGCGACCGCGAACCTCGCGGCACCAGCCATACCACGCCGATATCACCCTCCGATGACCCTTCTTCCGTCGTGGGCCGACCGGCCTCTCTGCCACCCCTCGCGACCACGGCTGCGCTTGCTACCTCTCACGCCCCCACACACTTGAAGTTCTCCATTTCAACGGGACGGATCCCCTCGGATGGATCGCTAAGGCCGAACAGTTTTTCGACATCCATTGCACCCCGGAATCCCAGGACTCCTTGATGCTCCTCGCCATGGAAGGGTCGGCGTTGCATTGGGTTCGATGGCTCCACAACTCCGTCATCCTCTCTTGGACGGATCTCAAATTGGTACTCATCAAGCGATACGACCACCGCTACTTCGATAATGCCGTGGAAAGCTTGTGTACGCTCCGCCAATCCTACTCGGTGGACCACTACATCGACGACTTCATCGAGCTCGCCAACCACGTTCCCGACCTTCTTCCGGATCATTACATGGGCTTCTTCCTCCAGGGCCTACAACCTCACATCCGCTCCCACCTCCGTACTAACCACCCCCGCGACGTCTCCGACGCTATGGAGGTCCCCCGCTTAGTGGAACATGCTTCTCATTTCGGTCCGCCGACCAGTCGTGTGCTCCTCCAGCCGCCCGCAGTTATTCATCCCGCACCGCGTTCAATTCCTCGGCCATTCCACGAACTTCCACCGAATACTTGGCCGTTTCGCAAGCACAACTGGCCAAACCACCACCCTTTCCTCGGCCTCCCCGGCCCCGACTCCTAATCGCTTATCCTCACACGAGTATATTTATTTGCGCAGCAAGGTCTTGTGTTTTCGTTGCAAGCAACCATATTCTCCAATGCATGATTGCCCACTTAAGTGCTGCGGATTCTCATGTGTGAAGATGAGGACGAAATCACGGCTAAGGACTTTGATGCTTTGGTGCTTTAGGATCCCACCGCGGCGGATCAGGCGATGGCCGCCCTCCGGCGGATGGACCTCTCCCACTTCTCACTTAGGGGCATTTCCGGCCCACTGACCATGAAGTTTCAGGGACTTCTTCGGGGAACTCCAGTGGTGGTGATGATTGACAGTGGTGTCAGCGACAACTTCGTCTCGGTCGACTCAGTGACTCACATGCAACTGTCTCCTGATCCGACAATGGGTTACTTGGTTTACTTGGGCGATGGTCGCCGTTCCCCGACGTGTGTACTTTGCCGCAACCTTTTGTTTCAGTTGGGGGATTACAGCGCCTCCGCGGATTCTTATATTTTTTCCATGGGAGGGGTGGATGTTATTCTAGGCATATCATGGTTGCAGACCCTAGGCGACGTCAACCATAACTAGGCTTCTATGCGCATGACTTTTTAGTGGGCCAACCGCCCCTGCACACTTCTGGGTGATGCCGCCCTTCAATGGGCCGTTGTCTCCTTTCGGGCGGCCCACCGTACTCATTCAGTCGACTTCCGAGCACTACTGTGGCGGAGCTGTACTGTGGAGGAGGACAACCCTCCACCTGGCCATGCCCCATTGACGCCCGAGCTCTCCGACCTCCTTCGGACCTTCGCGTCCGTGTTCGAGGCCGTTCCGGGACTTCCTCCGTCATGGCCGACCGACCATCGCATTCCGCTACAGGACGACGCCCGAGCCATTACGGTTCGCCCATACCGCTACGGGCATGTCCAAAAAGATGAGATTGAGCGGCTCGTCTCTGACATGCTTATAGATGGCCTGATACGTCCCAGTGCGAGCCATTTCTCGAGCCTGGTCTTGCTCTTGCGAAAGAAGGACGGTAACTGACGCTTCTGTGTTGACTACCGTGCCCTCAACAAGGCCACCGTGATAGACAAATATCTGATTCCCTTCATTCAGGAGCTCTTGGATGAGCTGTGCGGAACCACCTATTTTTCTAAGATTGATCTCTGTTCGGGCTATCATCAAATCCGGGTGCGTGTCGAGGACTTTTCGAAAATAGCCTTCTGCACACATGACGACCACTATGAGTTCTTAGTTATGTCATTCGACCTAACTAATGGCCCCGCTACCTTCCAAGATACCATGAACTACATCTTTCGGTCGGTGCTTCGTAAGTATGTCCTTGTGTTCTTTGATGCCACACTTGTTTACAGTCTGACATGGCAGAACCATCTGCGTCATTTGGCGTCTACGTTGGAGACATTGCGGCGACATTCTCTCGTTGCCAATAGGAAGAAATGTGTGTTCGGTCAACGCCAAATATCCTACCTAGGCCATACCGTGTCAGCAAAAGGAGTAGCCATGGACACCGACAAGATCACAACAGTTTTACAGTGGCCCACGCCCACCTCTGTTCGGCAGATACGAGGGTTCCTCGGCCTAATCGGCTACTATCGTCGCTTCATCCGCGACTACGACAAACTGGCCTTACCTCTCATGCTCCTACTTTGCAAGTCGGACGGACCCACCTTCCACTGGCCCACGGAGGCGGCCGCCGCCTTTACAGTTCTTCAGAAGGCCATGGTGACAGCTTTGGTCTTGTCCATGCCAGACTTCTCTCATCCATTTACAATGGAGTGTGATGCCTCGAGAATTGGCGTGGGGGCGGTCCTCATGTAGGCCTACCGCCCCATAGCCTACTTCAGCAGGTCCTCCGCGACCATCTGTTCCCGCTCTGCCTATGAGAATGAGTTGATGATGCTCGTTTTGACGGTGCACCACCGACAGCCCTACCTGTTAGGGAGACACTTAGTCGTTCGCACGACCATCTCCCGCCTAGTTTGGCAGGAGGCGAGTACCTTACAGAGTGAGGTGGAGGACGACCCGACTCTCCGGGCTATCATGGACAGTTTATGCGTGGATTCCACCGCATACCCCCCCGTACACCTCGTTGAGGTCGGTTGTTCTATCTGGGTCGACTGGTCCTCTCTTCTTCGTCGGTCAGCATTCCGCGCCTCCTCGTAGGGTTACTGTCGCCTCGTGACTACGCTATATTGGCGAGGGATGATGCGGGACGTGGAGGAATTTGTCGTGGCCGGCCAGGTGTGCCAATGTTCTAATTATGAAGCCACTTTTTTCGGAGGTCTTCTACAGCCCTTATCCATACTGGATCTAATTTGGGATTACCTGAAGATGGATTTTATTACGCGCCTCACGCGCTCCTCCGGTTACGATTGCATCTTCGTGGTAGTGGGCTGTCTATCATATTATGGCCATTTTATACCTTTGCGGCATCCCTTCACGGCCTCGGTGGTGGCCGAGGCATTTCTCTCTAGCGTGGTTCGACTGCACGACCTCCCTCGTTCGATCGTCGACGATCGTGACCCAATTTTTATGAGCACCTTCTGGCAGGAGTTGTTCAAACTCCAAGGGATGCAACTACAAAGTGAACCGATGCTTGGAGACTTTTCTGCGATGTTTTACTTCCGACCGACCACATGATTGGAGCAAATTGTTAGGTTCGACAGAGTTCTCCTACAATACCTCCTTCCACTATTCAGCCGACATGACACCGTTCCAAGTCGTTTACGGCCGGCCCCCGCCTACTGTGATTCAGCATCTATCGAAGGAATGCCATGTCGGGGCGGTGCGCACTCAGCTCTTGGATATAGATGATATACTAATATTAAGGGTCTTGAAGACCCATCTTTGCAGCACACAATAGAAGATGCTCCACCAAGCAGACAAGCGATGTCGGGACGTCCAGTTCCAGGTGGGGGACACGGTCTTTGTCATGCTCCGGCTGTGCCGACAAACTTCAGTGGCGAACTGTCTCCATCCCAAGTTGTTCGCCCGCTTCTACGACCCATTTACGGTGATTGCTCGCATCAACGAAGTGACATACCTCCTCCGCCTTCCTACCCACAGTCGGATTCATCCTGTCTTCCATGTCTCCCAGGTTAAGCGGGTGGTCAGTGATCACGCCGTCGAGGAGACCTTACCTCCTGGCATCGCATCGGACGGGTCCACCATCTATCTTCCAGAAGCAATTTTGGACCGCAAAACCGCCACGTGGACGGTCGGGGTTTTGAGTAGGTGTTGGTGGCGTGGCGACAACGCCCTCTTTTTGATGCGACGGTGGGATCACGACGACTTCCATGCCCAGTTTCCTGAGTATTGCCTTGAGGATAAGACAATTTTTTCCATATGAGGGTATTGTTATGAAAATGCGTATGACACAGAGCGCGAAGGGGCATCGACACAGAGCGCGAAGGGGCATCGACATCATGGCGAGTATACTCCAGTTGGAAGAGGCCTGCGACCGAGACACCATCGTGATTTTATTATGACCTAGGAAGGGTGTTATTTCATTAAGTTGTATCTTTAATTTTAGTTTGTATATTTACATTTATGCCACCATGATGAGTTATAATACCTCTGCTCTTGTATTTTGATATCTGGGATTATCTTGAAGTGAAATTGGATCTTAGGGCTGACCAAGAGGGGTTCCCCTTGGATTTCTCTCCTTCCCCTCAATCTTCTTGTTCTAGAGCTGTGAAACCCTAAGGGGGTAACAAAGAGACATATATATCTCTTCTTCTAAATTTTCATGAAGGAATGCATTTTTCATATCCAATTGGGTACGATCTCATTCCTTGCATGTAGCACAAGATAGCAAGACTCTTATATAGTTCATTTTTGCAGGGGCAAACGTTTACTGATTATCAATCCTCAGAGTTTGAGTATATCCCCTTCCCACCAGCCTCGCTTTGAAACGTTCCACCAAGCCTTCAGAGTTCTGTTGCACAGTGAACACCCACATACAATCATTAGTCTTCTTTCCGTGTGAGAGGTGTGTTAAATCTCATGTATGATTTTTTCAAAGCAAACATTTCCTCAATTATTGTCTCTTTCCACTTTTGATGTGCAAGAGCTTCCTGCCATGAGGATGTATTAAAACAGATGCAAGAGAAGATACAAAGGCTCTATATGAAGGATTTAGAGTGTCATAGGAAACATAATACGACAATGGATGTTGGGTACAAGATCTGATACATTTACTGAGGGCAATGAGAAATTCAGAGGAATATGCTGACGAATTTGACACAGAGACTGGAAGCATGGGATGAACCTATGTGTTAGGAGGTTTACTCCTTCCGGTGTACACATGTGATTCATGTTCTTTATGAGGAAGCTCCCCCAAATTGGGAGTCTCGTCATGAGTCTGAGTATGTAGAGGAATGGAGTATAGTGGAGGGATCAGTAAGGATATAGTAAGGGAGCTCACTTTCATAGGTGTAGACTCACTCACATAATAAGACTCAGATTCACGAAATGTAATATCTGATGTGACAAAGATCCTCTTGGTTGGAGGGTGATAATATTAATACCCTTTTTGAGTGGGAGAGTTGTCAAGGAACACATACTTGAGAGCACGAGGATCAAGTTTTGACCGTCCCGTAGAATGTATGTGAGCAAAACACACACAACCTTATGTTTTTTGTTGGAGAGTAGTTGGGGTAACCCCTAGGTGATAAAAGGGGTTTGGTGCCCCAGTGCCCGAGAGGACGTGTTGTTGATGAGGTAGGCAACTTGAGAACAACATCACCTTAATAGAATTTAGGGAGGTTCAAATAGTAAACACTGAGTAACTTCTAAGAGGTAACGATTTTTTGCTCAGCCACCCCATTGTGAGGAGAGTGAACACATGAAGTTTGATGGATAATGCCATGATCAACCAGGTAGTATTCAAAGGAGGAGTTGATATACTCCCGATCATTGTCAATACGTAAAATTTTGATAGTAGCAGAATTGGGTAGAAACCATGTTATAAAATTTCTGAAAAATAGAAAATACTTTACGCTATTTTTCATCAAATATACCCAAGTAGTGTGAGAAAAACTGTAAATAAAGGTAATAAACTAATAATATCCAAAAATTGAGGCCATGAGACGGCCCCCAAACATCAGTATGAACAATATGAAAAAGAGTAATGCTGGGTAACAAACATGATTAACAGAAATACGATGATGTTTGGCAACATCACATACATCACAAACAAAATTTTAAAATATTTGGAAGAAATAGTAGGAAATAAATGTTGCATTGTAGTAACAGAGTGATGACCAAGACGATGATGCCAGATGAGCAAGGTGGAGGATTGCGTAGTGTGGAGAGCTTGCGGAGATGCAAACCCACAGGAGAAGTCAAACACGTACATGCCATATGTATGCTATTAGAGTCAATCACCTTCCCAGTCTTCAAATCTTGAAAGAAACAATGAGAAGGGAAAAAAATAACTGAGCATTGAAGAGAATTAGTCAAATGACTAACAGAAAGTAAATTATGGTTAAAATTTGGAACATGAAGTTCAAAAGATAAAGTGAGAGGGGAACAAAGGATGAATCCTTTTCCATCAATGGAGGAGAAAGAGCCATCAACAATGCTCACTTTATCTTTTCCAGAAAGAGGGGAATATGAGTCAGGACACAAAACTTGAAGTTGATCCAGTCATGTGATCAGTGGCTCTTGAGTCGATAATCTAATGAGTGGAATGGCGAGTAGTAGTAGAGTGGTCACCTGGTGTACCTGTGTGGGCAATGTTAGATGTTACGGTCGCGCACGTCGACGAGACGCGCGCACTCCGACGATATACTGGGGCGAGCCGACACGCGTAGGAAGGCGACGGACACTAGCCCACCGATTGTGGAAGAGACCACCGAGGAGCACACTACTTAATAATTTCTATTTTGATGTTGTTTTGAGTTTTACTATTTGTAGACCGCTTTTGTTATTCACACCCCGCTGCTATATAGGGTGATGTATGCCTGTATTATTTTTCATGCTTGGATGAATGTGTTTTAGGGCTGCTCCCTAAGTTCTCTTCTTTTCTTCCTCCTTTCTTCTCCCTCACCACCGCCGATCCTCCCTTTGCCAGATTCCTCTATTGAGTTGGTATTATTTGGTCCGACCTGCCTCACCGCCCATCGTTCAGCCGCCGGTGCTCAACGCCTTCCTTCCCATGCCAGATCCCAAGCTGTCTCCTCCAATCGGGTGAGTTATGCTCCGCCAGCGTCAATCTTCCCGATCACAGGTCGCCTGCTACGCTCGTCCAGCGCCCGATCCGCCGACTCACGTCGTCAACGCCGGGCACTCGCCGCCTAGATCCGCCGAATCTCTACCGTTTCTGTCCAAATCCTCCGCTCCCTGGCGCTCCCCGCCGCTTCCTGCTGTTGTCGTCCAGTGCCGCCATTTCCTCCAACCAAACCTGTCCAGATCCGCCCCCTCCAGCCACCGTCCACTGGATCCAGCCTAGATCCGCCTCCTTCAGTCGCTGTTCACCGGATCCAGTCCCCAACACGCTCCTCCGGTGACCCCGCTTCCGATACCGCCTCTGACGCCCTTAGCCTCCGCGTCGAGGCTTAAGATCAGCTCATCGCCTCCATGCACGCCTCGCTCCTCGCCCTCCATTCCAAGATCGACACCCTCCACGCGCCGACCACCTCCTCCGGCTCGTCCGCGAAAGGGGGTTCCCTCCAGGCGCCGACCACCCCCTCCGGCTCGGCCGCGAATGGGGGCTCCCTCCTCGGCACAATACCTGGGAGACCACCCAAGCCGCAACTCCACCCAGCTCCTGGCCGGTCCGCTCTCTCCCTCGACGTTCCGTCCTTCGTCGACATCGACCCGATGGGTTGGATCGCTAAGGCGGAGCAATACTTCTACCTCAACTTCACTCCGGAACAGGACAAGGTGTCCACCGTTCTTGTTGGTTTGGACGGCTCTGCACTACATTAGGCCCGGTGGCTCCGCCTGTCGAACCAACCCCTCTCCTGGCCCGAGCTCAAGCAGGAGATGATTCGGCGGTATGACAACCGCTACTCCGGTTCCTCCGCTATCGAGCGCCTCCGCGGCGTCTTCCAGACGTCCGGCCTTGACGACTATATTGATGAGTTTGTCGCCTTGGTCACCCACGTTCCCATTCTTCCGCCCGACCATTACCTGGGCTTCTTCATGCAGGGCCTATTGCCCCATATCCGCTCTCGTCTCCGCAAGCACCACCCTCGGACGGTCTCCCCTAGACGCCCTGCTTCTATGGCCGGCCACCCCCTCCGCAAACACCTTGGCGCTCGCCCGCCCCGGCTCCTCCGCCACGCCCTCTGCATGGGGGACCACGCACTGGGCGCCCTCAAGCAGTGATTACAATGATCTATGTAGCAAGGACCTGTGTTTTCCGTGCCGTCAAACCGACACCCCCATGAGTGCTCTGTGAAGGAGTTCCACGTCATCTTTAGCGACGGCGACCCTGAGGTTACCCTGACTGACTTTAAGGCACTGGAGATTTCGGCGAAGGGTCCCTCCTTCGACTCCACCACGACTACGTTCCACTGCTTGGAATTATCTTGTGTCTTGGTGGGCGGGATCTCCGGACCGCAGACCATGACGATCCCGGGCACGCTTCGTGATCGCCCGATCATTGTCCTAGTGGACAGCGACGCGAGCCACAATCTCATCTCCGAGCGACTGGTGCAGCAACTCCGACCTTCCTCGGTTCCATCCCCAAATTTCTCGGTCCGCCTTGGTGATGGGCGACGCCAGCCGACTCAGGGTTGTTACCCTGTCATGACTCTCTTGGCGGGGTCCTGTTCCATGAACGCGGACTTCTACGCGTTCGGCCTCGGCGGTATCGACGTCATTCCGGGGGTGGCTTGGCTCCGCACACTTGGCGAGGTGCGCGTCAATTGGGCGACTATGACCATGCAGTTCCTCCACAAGGGCGGTTGTGTCGCCTCGACGGTGACTCCGCTCTCCGTCGCTCTTCGGTCTCCCTCTGCACGATCCAGCAGACCACGGACGCCGACCTTTACGTGGGGCTGCGGCCCCTCTTGGGACTGTTCGATGTGCCTCCCCTTCCCCGACGGACCTTCTGGAGCTTCCCACCGCGCTCGCCAGCGTTGTCCAGCCTCCGACAGGACTGCCACCAGCCCGGCCGACCACCCGAGCCCATTCCCTCCAACCTAGGACCACAGCCGTCTCGGCGCGGCCGTACCATTCTGCCCATGTGCGGGAGGATGAGCTCGAGCACCTGGTGCTAGATATGCTAACGGGGGGCCTCCTCCGTCCCGGTGCGAGCCCATTTTCTAGCTCGGTCCTACTAGTCCGGAAGAAGGACGGCCGTTGACGTCGTACTACCCAACCAAGATACTTGATCGCCGCTACCACCTTCAGGGGGACTCTAGTTCGAAGGAGGTCCTTGTTGCTTGACTTAAACGTTCGGAGTTCGAGGCCACGTAGCTGCCCCGGGATGACTTCCGCCGCCAGCCCGCCGTCTCCTGCCTTGAGGACAAGACACATTTTTTAGACGGCGGCATTGTTACGATCGCGCACGTCGACGAGACGCGCACACGCCGACGAGACGCTGGCGCGAGCTAACACGCGTAGGAAGGCGACGAACACTAGCCCACCGATCGTGGAAGTGACTGTCGAGGAGCGCGCTACTTAATTATTTCTATTTCGATGTTGTTTTGAGTTTTACTATTTGCAGACCGCTTTTGTTATCCGCACCCCGCTGTTACAAAGGGTGTTGTATGCCTGTATTATTTTTCATGCTTGGATGAATGTGTTTTAGGGCTGCTCTCTAAGTTCTCCTCTTTTCTTCCTCCTTTCTTCTCCCTCACCACCGCCGGCCCTCCCTTTGCCGGATTCCTCTATTGAGTTGGTATTGGTAGATGAGGAAGTAGAGACAATGACAGTCTCAAGAGTAAGAACATGCATCAATCGACGAAGAGCCTGCATCTCTTTGGCGAAAAAAGAGGACGACTGGGGAGTGGGAGTAGGGCAGAAATATTAAGTAGAATTGTCCTCGGGAACCTCAGTCAGATGAGTTGAATGATATGATTGAGAGTTTCTCCCTCGAGTTCTACCAAGAACGCGACCACCACGTGATGCAAATCCGCCCCTGGGAGGAGGAAAGCCACAATAAATCACAAGTCAGGTGATCCTTATCTGCAGACTTTGGCTTAAAATCACGAGTAACCCGACCTCCAAAATTGGACTGATGAGCCACTAATGTAGATCCCTCAGTAACAATGGTGGTGTTCCAAGGCTGCATGCGGTAAAACTCCTATTGTACGATGTTATAAACTTCAGGAAGTGAAAGGATAGGAACACGTCCCAAAATTTGGATGACAATCTGATCAAAATCCCTATGCAACCCATGTAGGAACTCAAACACGATTACGATCCTCGCGAGCCCTGACCAAGAGCTCATTTGCATTACAGACCATGACAAGAGAGTCAAAATGGTCATACTCCTGATGCTGCTGAATAAACTCAAGATAGTAAGCAGATGGAGAGCGGTCACACTATCAAACAAGAAAGATCTTGCGGCGTAATTGCTAAATTTGTGCCGCATTCCCCTTGCAGGAGTTAGTAGACTCGACACATTTCCATATTTCAGCAGCAGTGTCTAGGAAAAGGTAATTCCGAGCAATGGACTCCTGCATGGATTCGTGAGCCATGACATAACAAGGGAGTTCTCTGACTCCTATTGAGGCCAATTTGTAGAGTTCCTGGCTGGTTCGCTGGTGGTGCCACTGATATAGCCCAAAACACGCCGACTCTTTAAGGCCAGTGTAATATAGTGGGACCATGACATGTAATTTGTGTCATCCAATTAGATCGTAGTGATTTGAGAGAATTTATGATCCAGACCAGTCCGAGTAAATCCAGCGGGGGTCATGGAGCTACCAGAATGAAGCACGTCCGACGTAAAAGATTCTGCAACAAAACTCCTTCAAGAGAACGATGGAGGGCAATGTAAGTCTTCAAAGAGCTGAGGCCAAATAAGGCATCATTTCTGAGTTAGGAGCCTTCCTTTTCTTGAAAAGAAAATACCTAGATCTAATTTTGGGGAGCATCCAACCGTTGGAATCTTCTAGAAATCCAATATGATGATAGGAAGGTCAAAGAAAAACTTTCCCTGAGATTTGGAGTTAATCGGACCGTCGAAAGCTCGTCGAAAGCAGCATCCCGTCAGCCAACACCAATCAGCTGACGAGAACTGTTTCGTGAGCCGATCGGCGCTGCGACTTCGGAAGCGGGGAGAAGGCCTTGGTTGGTCGGAAACAGAGAGAGGGAGGCGGGCGAGAGATCTCCGGCGGTGGTCGGTCGGACGCTGCGAGCGGAAGTCGAACGCGGATGACATTAACAATAGTAGGCACTGTTTAAGGTAGAAGCGTACACGACAATGGGAAAATTCGGGGGGGGGGGGGGGGGGGGGGATGCAGATAGTGAGGGTGTTAGTGGGTGGGGTTGCCCACTTGTCGCATGGAGAGGTAGTCAAGCATGAGCAAGGGGCGGAAGCATGGTGGAGGAAGGGGCATTGGTTGTGGGTAGGCTACAAGCGAAGTGGGTGGCAAGTTGGAGCAGCCCGCCATGGTTTACTTCGAGGGATATGGAGGTTGTGTGAGGAGCAGGCGAAGTAGTTAGAGCTATTACTAATGCACCGCATTTTTTTGGTTTGCTTCTATCTGGTTTTGGTTTGCTTCTATCTGGTTTTGGTTTGATTATAACACCACTGTTTATTATACAGGATATGCTATTTAACTTTTCAGTTTCCTTTCTTTTCGATTTATAGATTACCATATTTCAACTCCCAACATTCAATGATGATTCTTAAATTCATAGATGCATGACTGAGTATTATTATGCAGAATACTAATTTAAGTATTTGCTAAAATTGTTTTTTGATCCCTCCTGTTATTTGGAATTTTAAAGCGAGGAAATTTTAGATGCACAGAACAATCTGTTGGGGTGGAGAATCAACTTCAAAGTCTAGCATCCATTACTCAAGTTCTTGACCCTAAGCTGCATCAACACTTGGGTGAGTTATGATTTCCATTTTCTATATATTCTCAGTCATTATAAGTTGGTAGGTATTATAAGGATTAGTTGTTTGGTTAGTAGGCAAGTGAAAGGGAAACATATTTATCGTTTATGTAAGTGTCATCGGTGCCTTTAGTGGCTATTAATGATGATGCCAATTATGAACATCAACATGAGCTTCTAAAGTTCTGGAAATAAGCTTCCATAGTCTTTGATTGTCATAAAAGACCTATGGAAGAAGAACATTAAAATTATTCCTTATAAATCTTAACCTTGATGTGGATTTAATAATGGAATTAATTTTCTCATCCATAATTAGGATAATTTGGATGAAGTTGGAGGAAAGTAAAACTTACTGATGAACTACAAAACAGCCACATAACCTGATTTGCCCCATTTTAATATTTTACTTGGTTTATTCGCCTCTATGGAGCTTGGGGAACAGCCCACATGTGACGAAGAAAAGTAATTTGTCAAAATATTAAGTTATTATTGTGATTGATCCAATGATGATAAAAATCTATTCTAGAAAAGGGTGGTTGCTGGAGCACATGCACTTATCCCTAAAAATTGGCATCAGAACCGAGCCTTGCTGTTTTAAGAGAAAATGGGAACAATGGTGACCTATGATTGGAAGGTGAAGATCCTAGTGTAGACAATCCCAGGAAGTCATTGATCCAAGAACAACTATGTCTGTTCACTCCTCGCAATTAGAGTTTATGTTTAGTTTGTTGCAGGAGATTATGTAACAATATATCTTATTAATGACGAGCTGTTGTGGATTGTGGAGTTGGTGATGTGCACATTAACATTTCTAATTGAATTATATGTATGCTTCACAGGTGAGATGTATTTCGAACTTAAAAATAGAATCTGATATGTACTAGACAACTATATCAAGAATGTTATTAATAAATACCACATTGTAGATAGAGTCTCTTTATATACCCCTCTTTAGGAAGAATATTACTACATCAATGCATTCTTAACTTCTATCAGGATATCAGAGATATGTTGATTTTCCATACTCCCAATTCCATTGATTCCAACTTTGACCTCTACTCGATTGACTATTCAGCTCGATTGATTGCTTTGGTAGGTTGATTCGTTTGCTTGACTGCTTCCAGGGTTTAATACTTTTGAACGATTCCTCCCGTATATCGTTTGATCGACTGCTTCTAGTCTATCTACTCTGCTGGTTCCTCACATCGATCGCTCGATCGACTTCTTCTAGTAAACCCATTCGATCTCTTCCTCTCGTCTATCGCCTGATCGACTGCTTCTAGTAGATTTCCTCATGGGTCAACACCTTTAGTAGATTCCTCACTTGTCTGCTTCAGAGATTCCAGCATTACCTCTATTGTGCATTTGCATGATGTCTCCATCAGGTCTTCGGTTCTAGAGGTCCCTACTCCTCGGTCCTCTCTTATTATTCCAGGTCAAGTCCTCACTCAACACGAGGTCCAAGAAGTTGTATATGATAGTTCTTATGTGTTTCCTCAGCTCCAGTAGGCTGGGATAACAGATTATACTTCTCCTTCATTCTCTGGCCCTTTCAGAACAACTCCCTTTCTCTCATGATTAGATTCAGAAGATCATGAGTACACTGCAGATGTGTGGCCAATCAGTTGCTACCTCTGTGAGACCTTTTGCAGCCTCTGCTGGTAGTTTCCTGGTTTTCTAGGGTTTCGTATCATATGACCAGTTATACTTTTTTGCTTTACTATCCTCAATCCTATCGGGTCCTCTGCATCCATTCCCATGATCCAGGAACTTCTCTCCCAATTATTGGTCGCGGTCATCTTGTTGTTTTACCCCCGCTTCATTATTTACTTTCTATCATGACCCTCTCTTGATCATGAGCCTTCGATCAGTTTTCCAGTTGAATGATGTGTCTTATATTATCTCTTTTGCCACAAAATTCTCGTACGGGAAAATTGATGAGATTGGTCGTAACTCATAAGCGTGATGACTTATACTATATGGATCATCTAACTCTTCCCTTTAGCTATTGTTACCACTACCTGCTTTGACCTTACTATTGTACATTCTACATGTGACATTTGGCACATGAAACTAGCTCATATCTCTCTTCTTAGGCTCAGTTGTAGTCTTCTTCGGGTATTTTAAGGTGCTTTTCTGCTAAGTCCTTTACACTTTGTATTGGTTCTATTCATGATCATATGGTTAGTTCTTTCTCGTTAGTAAATTATTTATATTGCTCCTTTTGATCTTAGTCGCATTGATTTTTGAAAACATTCCTCATCTTTCCAAAGGATAATAAATATTATGCCATTTTTATTGATGACATTTCTCGTTTTACCTAGAGTTATTTGATTTGCAAGAAATTAATGGTCTTTCTAAGTATCTTGAGTTTGCATGATGGTTGAGACTCAGGTCTCTCAAATAATCAAAACACTTCGATTGATTTATGGGAGCGCATCTCATGAATTCCGTGATTTTTTTTCTATGACACTCGCTCAAATTTCTTATTCTCATACTCATCAGCAACATGAGATTGTTGAGCATCATCATTGTCACATTCTTTGATGTTACTAAATCTCTTCTTTTATCAGCTTATTTTCCTATTTTGTTTTGAGCAGAATTTATTTGCACTAGTGCGAATTTGATTAACAAGATTGACCCTTTTTCTTTATGGTGTGTCCTCTCATCAGAGGTTGAGGTTGTATAGTCGTGTACATGATTACTCTATAATTAGTTGCACTTGTTTTGTTCAGTTAGCTTTGATTGAGCGAGACAATTATCTTGTAGATTTGTTAATTGTATATTTCTTGATTATAACACCCAGTGTAGGGGATATATATGCTATGATTTGGTTCCCAAACGTCTTCATGTATCTTGTGTTCTTGTAATGTCATTTTTTTGGAGATTATACATCGTTATGCCCCACGTCAGCCTCTTGTTTATTTACCTCGCACACCTGAGGAGCTTGCTTTTCTTGGCATTGAGACATTTTGATGGGGAGCGGGCCCTGCCCGTTGACCGGATCGCCGATCCGCCACCGCGGTTGCGTCCGGCTCGTCGTTCTGATGAATTTTCATATATATCATGTTGTATTTCGAATATTATTTAGTCTTGTTTTGGCCGCCGAGATCGACGGCCAATCATAGCCGTCCATCTTGGTTGCCCTAATGTTATTTTATTATAAATAGAGGTGTTAGGGCTGCAGGAAACTATTGCTGAAATTTGGAGATCTTCTCTTCCTCATTTCCGGTGATCATTCCGCGGTGCCGACGCCGTGGAGCCCCTTGGTGACGACTCCTTGGGTAAGTGTTCTCCCCTTGTTATCCTCCCTCCTCCCCTCGTCCACAGCCCTCCACAGCCTCTGCCGCCAGCCCCCCTGTTACAAGCTTGCCGCCAGCCTTGCTGAACCCAGCCGCCCCTCCCATAGCCCTCTTGCCGCCCCTCTCCAAAACCGGCAAGATCTGTCCAGATCTGGGCAGATCTGTCCTGGTCCAGTCCCGGACATCGAACCAGCCCTAAAACGCCTCAAATCCGCAGCCAATCACTCCTCTTCCGTGGATCCACCTTCCCCTTACCCGATCTAGTCTTACACCACCCGGAACACCCCATATTATCTCCATACTTTCAGTTTTTGCTTGGTTTATTGCAGCCCTAATTTTATTCCATATTTTATTGTGCTTGTTGTGTGTGGATTTAGTTTCAAAATCTGCATCTTAGTTGTTTGATGAAATGCCTCAAAGGAAACAACACTCATGCATTTTGTATTTTCTCTCAATTTGAATATTTCCTATTGTCATTTTATTTTGGTGCTATTTTTGTCACTCCTTTGGTGGGGCTTAGAGCGCCCTAACCCGAGCGCGCTTTACCGTCCTACATCAATTGGTATCAGAGCTATTCAATCCTTGGCTATCCTTGCTTTTCTTGAAATCATTTGATTACACCCATGCCGCTTTCCTGTTATTACGATTCTGACGATTCAGAAGATTATGAATCCTATGTTTCTCCACCTCCTCGATACTCAAATATTCATTCTTCTCGTGGGACATATCATTCACATAGATCTTCATGCGTCTCCTCCATTGCATACCCCTCCTATGAATCGAGGCGAGTCTTTCATCAAGCCTACGATTCATATTCCCCTTCTTCTGCCACCTATTCCTCCTATGGATCGAGGCGAGTCTCTCCTCAAGCCTACGAGTCATATTCTCCGTCATCTACTACATATCCATCAGTTCCCCATTCCTCCCATTTGTATGCTCTTCCGTCACCTTCCCCAAGGGAGAGACATTTGGTTGAGCTTGAAAGAAAGAAGCAGGCTATAGAGGAAGAGAGTAAGCAGAGGAGGAAAAGGGAGGAAAAAGAAGACGCCATCTGGGCAGATTATGTAAGGACTCAGCGTGAGAATGATGCTAAGGCGATATTAGCGCAACGAAGGAGAAGAGCAGCAGTCTTGATACAGTCTCACATCCGAGGGTTTGTTCAGTGCAGATCCTTCAAGAGGATGACCAGAGCAGTCCTCGTGATTCAGTCACGCGTGAGAGGATTACTACAGAGACAGTGGTATCAGAGAGTGCAGAGAGCTACTCTTATCGCTCAGAGATTTACCCGCCAGTGGATTGTGCGCAGAAGGACATCCAGTCTGATGGTGGTAGTACCACCCTATGAGCCTTCGTGGCGTCCGCTCACTTTTATGGATTTGCTACAGAGGTTTGATCAGTCACCTCTCAGCTCGGCTAGAGACCCTTTTCTGATGTTTGATAATGCCCCTGAGGGCAAATCAGTTGGTTTGGATATGAGCCCAGGCTGGGTAGGGCATGGTGATGACTTGTGGCAGTTTGATCAGATTGATTGGGACCCGGGTGATACTGAGCCACAGATCGATACATCCTTTTTCACACCGCCGATCGATATGATCATTTGCAGTGCAGGATTAGAGGGCGCGACCCCCTTACCAGTTGCTACAGTTTTCTATCAGCTTTTGGGTTTGAGGCCGCCGCCCAAGCCTCCCAAGGTCAGAGGTACTTGTTGCAGTTCAGTGAGACCGGCGTCTGAGTCCGGTACAGCTAGACAGATGATCTATGACAGTGGAGTGCAGTGCAGACCACCCGCGAAGCCTCCTTGGAAGCCCTAAAGATTTGAGGGCAAATCTTCTCCAACAAGGGGAGAATGATGGGGAGCGGGCCCTGCCCGTTGACCGGATCGCCGATCCGCCACCGCGGTTGCGTCCGACTCGTCGTTCTAATGAATTTTCATATATATCATGTTGTATTTCGAACATTATTTAGTCTTGTTTTGGCCGCCGAGATCGACGACCAATCATAGCCGTCCATCTTGGTTGCCCTAATGTTATTTTATTATAAATAGAGGTGTTAGGGCTGCAGGAAACTATTGCTGAAATTTGGAGATCTTCTCTTCCTCATTTCCGGTGATCATTCCGCGGTGCCGACGCCGTGGAGCCCCTTGGTGACGACTCCTTGGGTAAGTGTTCTCCCCTTGTTATCCTCCCTCCTCCCCTCGTCCACAGCCCTCCACAGCCTCTGCCGCCAGCCCCCTGTTATAATCTTGCTGCCGGCCTTGCTGAACCCAGCCGCCCCTCCCATAGCCCTCTTGCCGCCCCTCTCCAAAACCGGCCAGATCTGTCCAGATCTGGACAGATCTGTCCTGGTCCAGTCCCGGACATCGAACCAGCCCTAAAACGCCTCAAATCCGCAGCCAATAACTCCTCTTCCGTGGATCCACCTTCCCCTTACCCGATCTAGTCTTACACCACCCGGAACACCCCATATTATCTCCATACTTTCAGGTTTTGCTTGGTTTATTGCAGCCCTAATTTTATTCCAGATTTTATTGTGCTTGTTGTGTGTGGATTTAGTTTCAAAATCTGCATCTTAGTTGTTTGATGAAATGCCTCAAAG
The DNA here is from genome assembly GCA_033032865.1 of Dactylorhiza incarnata. Taxonomy (NCBI): domain Eukaryota; kingdom Viridiplantae; phylum Streptophyta; class Magnoliopsida; order Asparagales; family Orchidaceae; genus Dactylorhiza; species Dactylorhiza incarnata. The sequence continues at coordinate 7,995,759 of JAWHQI010000094.1, read as the reverse complement.
GAAACAACACTCATGTATTTTGTATTTTCTCTCAATTTGAATATTTCCTATTGTCATTTTATTTTGGGGCTATTTTTGTCACTCCTTTGGTGGGGCTTAGAGCGCCCTAACCCGAGCGCGCTTTACCGTCCTACATCACATTTGCTTCTCATAATTCCATTGATCTACGTTTACAACTTGATTCCCCCTAGGATCCTTTATCAGCATTCTCTTTTCTTTTTTGTTGTAATGTTTATCAGTGTTATAGGGGGCCACTATTTCAGTGGTAATCTGTGAGCAGCCACTTTGTGCATCTATTGTCAAAGGTTCGGTCTTTCTCCTCTGAGAGAAGCCACTTTGGGCATAGGGCCAAAGGTTAGGTCTGTTTCCAATCTTCCCCCGCCCATACCCCCAATGATTGGGGACTATATGGGTTCTGTTGTTGTTGTTGTTGTTGTTGTTTATCAGTGTTATACTATCCTACTTCTCTGTTGTCCATGTTGATTATGTTACTACCACTGCCCCATCTCTATGTCGTTCCACTTGTCAGCATGAACCTTCTACTCACTTGACCTTGTTCACTAGCCTGACTTTTGTACTTCAGTGTTTTCTTGCTACTACTTTTAGTCATTGTGAGCCCTAAACATACCATGAAGCGGTTACCATACCTGAGTTGAAGATAACAATAAATGGGGAGTTGATAGTCCCAACGTGAGCTCATACATAGGATTTAATACCCTTATTCACTAACACACAACCCATCACTCTGACCCAGTAAGCTCAACTTAACGAGTCCGGAACATTAAATGTGACTAATGTTCTTTTCCAACACAGATTAAGAGCAAAAAACAAATATATTTTATTGATATTTCACAATTTTACAAGTACATAGTCATGCTACAACATATATTTCATTTTTTCTCATAGTCATGCGAACAGTCACTGGAATAGGGCACAAGAACGATCAACGCACCATCGGAGCCGTCCGACTGTGTTGGTTCAACCAGTGCTCGAGGCGACTTGGAAGAAGTCGGGAGAAGTTAGCGAGGGTTGATTACGCGACAGCACTGGAGATCGGTAAGGCAGAGACCATCGCGGGCAAAAATAAAGAAAACCGAGTGCTGGAGTCATGCAGGAACTTAGGTATTGGGAACTAGCTTTGATACCATGTTAGGATTAAACATTTTTTCAATAATCAAAGTAGAGCGACCTCTCCCATATATAAGAGAGATACATACAAGGGTAGAAAGGTTTAAAAACCGAAAAATACGTAACATTCTCCATTTTGATGAGTGGTTAGTTGTAAATTTTATCTATCAGATCGATTTTGTATCTTTATTTGTGCATATAAGCTTTTGGACATGTCCAAGTCGTGTCCATGTCTTATACTTTTAAGAAATTATCATGTATGTGTCATGTTGTATCCGTGCATGCTATCTAGGATTCAAGTCATACCAGAAGATCTCTTTCGAGATGCTTATCGAAAATGAGTGAGATTGATTGTGTAGTTGAGTAAGATTCTTGTAGATGAGTGAGATTCTCGCCCAAAGTCTGAAGTTCGACTATATATGATTATTCTTATAGCTAACATGTTGCAAGGTTACCACATCCTCCAGGTTTATATTCCTAAAATGGAACTCATGAGAATAGTGTGACTTGTAGGCAAAATACTGTGTATGAATTTGGTAAACTTGGCTATTTGACGTCAGCTATAGGTTTTTAAATTCTTGAGAATTATGTTTCTTCTTGTTCAAGTGCTTTTTCTTTCTTCTAATCACAGAAACACTTGGTGGAGGTGACTATCTCTTTGCTTTTCGTATGTTTATGGTCCTGTTCCGCCGTGAATTCTCATTCTGTGATTCTCTATATCTATGGGAGGTAAGAAATTTACTCTGGGCCAGCATAAAAACTTACATTTGTTCAAGAAATATTTAATTTCTTTTACTTGTAACAATGAGCACAGCCATTATTAACATGAGTATTTGTTGCTTCAGAAACCCCCTCCAATATCTTCTGTACCTCACTTTTGTATGACCTGTGGCAAGATTTACATGATTGCTTATGATGGATGATTTCTGTATACATAATGTTTATTTTCAAATTTGCAATTTTAAATGGAGTTCATTTTCCAGTTACATTTGGACTTTCATATGCACATGTTTCTAATAAAATTGTTTATCACACGTTCATTTTTTGTATATAGATGAATCTCTGACCTAATGTTAGGCATCAAACTTAATTCATAGATGATGTGGGCTCTTGAATACGACCCTGATATCTTCTCCCTGTATGAAGAGCCAGAGTCCTTGAGCGAAAAAAAGGTGGGATCTAAGGAGAAAGTGAAATCGATCCGTCAATTTGGGAAGTATGAGCAAGAAAATATGAAGAATGGAGGCAAAGGTTCCGAAACTCCACTCCCTATTTCAGTTTTCCTTGTTGCTAGTGTCCTTAAGGATAAGAGTGACAAGCTATTGCAGGAAGCAAGAGGACTTGATGATGTTGTCAAGGTAAGCCCAAATCCTGAACACAAAATCAACATAAAACTTATATGAAGATCAAGTCTATGAAAGGCATCTGTGATTTTTAGCTGATACTTAATTAGATATGGAAGTAATGCAATTTTGCTTTGGTGTATACTCTATATGTTCATATCATCAGTATTGAATCTTTATTATCCTGTTGATTTTCTATCAGATTTTGAATGATATAGCTGGAAATCTGGATGCTAAGAAAGCCTGCAGTGGTGCCATGAAGCTTCACAGGAAATATTTGAAAAAGGTGAAGTTTCTAGTTTCTGTTTTTTACATCAGATGGTGATGATTCCTATGTGTAGAAAAGTGGAATACGAAGCTCATAGTTTTTTATTATTTCATATATCAACTTACAATATGTGTTTGTACACATATTTATAGGATGGAGAAGTGAAATCTTAACTTCAAACCAAGATGTGAGACTAATCTATACAAGAGAAAAATCACCTCATGGGCGAAGGAAGAGGGTCTTTACATGGGCTTATTTCTAATTTGTCTACACTCCCTTGCAAGCTGGAGCATACAAATTGTAGGCACCAAGCTTGGAAACAAACTATCGGCATAAGGGAGCGCAGTTAGGTCTTGGTGAGGACATCAAAATTTTGCCTGGCAACGGGTACATGTCGTGGATCAAGTTTGTGAAGTTGAACTTATTCTTGGTTGAAATGACAATGACTTCGATATGCTTGGTACGTTCATGAAAAATGAGATTCTCGGCGATATGAATGACAACTTGACTATCGCAGCAGAGGATAGCCGGAGATGGGAGCTTTACACCAAGATTAGTAAAAAGGCTTTCCAACTAGAGTTCAGAAACAACTGATGTCATCTAAGAATACTCAGCCTCCGCAGAGGAGCGTCCACCACTATCTGCTTCTTGTTTCGCAAGTGACCAGGTGTCCTCCAAAATATACTCAATAGTCACTCGTAGACCGGCGATCATCGACGGAGACGACATAATTTGCATCGGAATAGGCAATTAATGAGAGAGAAGAGGGAGAGTTATACACAAGCCCTTGTCCCAGAGCATTCTTCAGATACCGAAGGATTCGCTCGACAGCCTTAGAGGTGGGATATCCGAGGAGAATGCATGAATCAACTGACTACACCAACAACAAATGAGATATCGGGTCGTGTGATAGTCAGATAGATAACTTGCCAACAAGGTGACACTAGTACTCCGGAATCCGGATTAGGGAGAAGCAGATCAAAGTCGGATGCTTGAGCACAAAGATTTTGGTTGACATCCATTGGCGTGTCTGCAGACTTGCATCCTGAGTAGCTTGCATCCTGAGGAAGATCGAGACAATACTTCCATTGAGACAAAACGAGTCTATCAGGTCGACTGAGTTACCTCAATACTCAATAAATATCGGAGGAAGCCCAAATCTTTGGTCTTAAAGTGTGATGTCAAGTGCTTCTTGGTCATGGATATACTGTTTAGATCTTCTCTCGTGATGAGAATATGTTACGGATATTCATGGAGACGACCAACCATGGCGGGTGTACACGCGACGAGCAAGTGCGGTGCAGCCCGGGGACGGCAATACTAAACCGGACCAAGAGGAGACCATGGAGGGGCCGGCGGTAGTGGGGCCATAGCGGACCGGCGAATGCGGAAGGATATTATTTCGTTTCCTAATTATCATTTCCTAATTTATTTATTTCCTAATTTATCATTTCCTAATTTATCATTTCCTAATTTATTTCGTTTCCTTTTTATGTATTTCCTATTCAAATGTTTCCTATTTGTATGTGGTCTTCCCCTCCTATATAAAGGGGCTGATTTTATGTTGTATGCATCTTGGAAGTAATATCAAAGGGTTGCTCCCTTGTTCTTCGTCTCTACCCTGTCTCCATCTCTCTCTCTCCCCACCGCCGGCTCTCCCCCTAGTCCGGATTCTCTCTAGCGGTAATATTTGGTCCGACCTGCCCGTCCGCCCGCTATCGTAGCCGCCGGCCTTTCAACATCACCGCCGACGTCTGCCGTTCCCATCGATCCGCCGCTACCGCCATGGCCCCGTCAACGCGACTTCACCCGGATGCTTCTGGTGCGGATACCTCCGACGAGGTAGTCCAACGTCGCCTCGACGGCCGCGATACCCAATTCGCCGCTATCCAGCCACGCTCCAAGTAATCCTCGCCCGCCTGGAGGCCCGTCCCGCCTCGCCCGCACCTACCACCAGCGGAGGGTGTACCTCCCCTGCCGACGGCGGCTCGCTGCTCGGCGCCCCCCCGCAGACAGAGATTCCGATGCCACTCACGGGCCGCGGCCCCCTCGCTCTCGCCATTCCGAACTTCTCCGGGGCCGACCCCATGGGCTGGATCGCGAAAGCTGAACAATACTTTGACCTCCACCTCACACCAGAGCACGACAAGGTTGGCACAGCCTTGGTCGGCCTGGATGGCTCCGCCCTCCATTGGGCGCGATGGCTTCGCCAATCTCAGCCCCTCATCTCATGGGGCGAGATGAAGCAAGAGATGGTCCGCCGCTACGAGCCCCGCTATGCTGGATCCGCCGTCGAGAGACTTTGCAGCATCCGCCAGTCGGCCGGCCTCGATGCCTACATCGACGAATTCGTCGCCTTGGTCATGCATGTCCCAGGCCTTCCGCCCGACCACTATTTGGGATTTTTTATGCAAGGTCTCCTCCCGTCGATCCGCTCACGCCTCCGCACCCATCAGCCACGCACCGTCTCCGAAGCGCTCGATCTCGCGCGTGCCGTCGAGGCCGATCTCGGTGCGCGGCCGCCGCTTCCTACCGGTCCTCCTCCTACTCGGGCACCGCCACCAAGGGACTTCGGCCCGCGACCTCCTCTCCCGGGCGGCCCTCGCCCGGCCCGTCCTCCAAATCCCCACCGCCTCTCCAATGGGGACTATAACGAACTCCGGCGTAAAGGGCTCTGCTTCTGGTGCCGTCAGCCATACTCGCCAAATCATGAATGCATCGTCAAGGAGTTTCATGCGATCATCGGGGATTTTGTCCCCGAAATAACCGCTGCGGATTTCGAGGCACTTGAAATCACGGATGAGTCGCCACCACCGGACACCGACGGCGCTACTTCCATCGCCTCGACCTTCCATGCTTCTCGGTGGGCGGCCTCACCGGACCGCGTACTATGAAGTTAACCGGTAGCATCCAGGATCATCCAGTTCTCATCATGATCGATAGCGGTGCCAGCCACAACTTTATCTCCCATCGCCTGGTGCGACACCTTGCCATCCCGTGCACGCCATCGCCGGACTTCACCGTCTGTCTAGGAGACGGCCGCCGAAGGCCGACAGCAGGCTCTTGCCCTGCCGTGCGGATCGCCATGGGCCCTTGCTCAGTCACGGCGGATTTCTATGTATTTGAGTTAGGAGGCGTCGACATCATTCTCGGCGTAGCTTGGCTAGCCACCTTGGGCGACGTACGGGTCAATTGGGCGGAGATGACAATGCAGTTCTCATGGGAAGGGTCTCCCTGCCACCTCGCAGGCGACTCCGCCTTGCTCCGCACTCCGGTTTCATTTCGTGCCATCCAACGCACGACCGAAGTATCTTTCACGGCATGGCTTTGGCCGATCCAGGCCGAGTCGGCGGTCGCCTCGGAGGCACCACCCGATCTCCAGCATCTCCTTGACGAGTTCTCCGACGTGTTCACACCTCCAGCGGGCTTACCCCCGGTAAGAACCACGGACCATGCCATTCCGTTGCGGCCCCACACTTCGGCCGTCTCCGTCCGACCATATCGCTATGGACACGTGCAGAAGGACGAGATCGAACGCTTGGTGCGGGAGATGCTCATGGGTGGCCTCATCCGCCCCAGCGCGAGCCCTTTCTCCAGCCCGGTCCTCCTCGTGCGCAAGAAGGACGGGAGTTGGCGCTTCTGTGTCAATTACCGCGAATTGAACAAGGCTACGATCCCGGACAAATATCCTATTCCGGTCATCCAAGAGCTTCTAGACGAGCTCCACGGCGCCGTCTACTTCACAAAGCTTGATCTTAGGGCGGGATATCACCAAATCCGGGTGCGGCCGGAAGATGTACCAAAGACGGCGTTTCGGACGCACGACGGACACTACGAGTTCCTGGTTATGCCCTTTGGGCTTACCAACGCCCCGGCCACCTTCCAGGCAACCATGAACGATATTTTTCGAGCGGTACTCCGACAACACGTTCTTGTTTTTTTTGATGATATTTTGGTCTATAGCTCATCCTGGCAGGAGCACTTATACCATGTCCGCCGCACGCTCGAGACGATTCGCCGCCATCATCTTGTCCTCCACCGCAAGAAATGCTCGTTCGGGGTAACATCCGTCAGTTACTTGGGGCACACGATCTCGGCCAAAGGAGTGGTCATGGACGACGACAAAATCACGGCAGTTCTTCACTGGCCGACCCCCACCTCTCTTCGAGACGTCAGGGGTTTTTTGGGTCTAACCAGGTATTATCGGCGCTTCATTAAGGAGTACGGCAACTTGGCACGCCCACTCACTCAGCTGCTCAGGTCTACCGAGGAGGGACCTTTTTCCTGGACCCCGGCGGCTATGTCCGCATTCACCGCCCTCAAGACGGCTCTGGTGAACGGCCCAGTTCTGGCCATGCCCGACTTCAACCAACCCTTCATCATCGAGTGCGATGCCTCGGGCACCGGGGTGGGTGCAGTCCTCATGCAAGGCGGCCGACCCATCGCCTACTACAGCCGGGCATTCTCCGCCAACATCCGTAGCCGTTCGGCGTACGAGAACGAGCTCATGGCTCTTGTCCTGGCAGTACAACACTGGCGGCCGTACCTCTTGGGCCGCCCCTTCATCGTCCGCACCGATCATCATAGCTTGCGATACCTCCTCCAGCAGAAGATCGCCACGCCCGCACAACAGCTTTGGGTGGCGAAGCTCCTGGGGTACGATTTCTCCATCGAATTTCGCTCCGGACGCACCAACCGAGCGGCGGACGCTCTCTCCCGACAAATTCATTCCCCGGAACTTCGCGCCATATCCCGGCCGGTCTGGGAGGACGCAGCTTCTATCCAACATGACGTGGAGTTGGACCCGCACCTGGCCGCCATTCGAACGGCCCTCATCACTGACCCGACCAGCCACCCTCCTTACTCTCTGGTGGGAGGTCGGCTCTTTTACCGGGGCCGCCTGGTGTTGTCCGCGGCCTCCGCTCTCATCCCGCGCCTTCTCGCCGAGTTCCACGCTACACCAACCGGAGGACACGCTGGGGCTTTCCGCACCTACCGCCGTCTGGCGACCTCTCTATATTGGCCAAATATGTTCAAACAGGTCAAAGCCCACGTTGCCGCCTGTCTCCCGTGCCAAAAGGCGAAGTACGAAACGACGTTTCCGGGCGGGTTACTTCAGCCCCTGCCGATTCCAGAGCGCATTTGGGAGGACATTGTCATGGATTTCATCACTCGCCTACCTCGGTCCAATGGGTTCGATTGCATTTTGGTAGTAGTGGACCGACTCTCCAAATACGCGCACTTTCTTCCGCTCCGGCATCCGTATGCAGCCGCAGGAGTGGCCGACAGCTTCATCTCCGGGGTTGTACGCCTCCATGGATTTCCGCGCTCAATCGTGAGTGATCGTGATCCACTTTTTCTGAGCAGTTTCTGGACATCTCTCTTTCGCCTACAAGGCACGCAACTACGCATGAGCTCTGCCTACCACCCGCAAACAGATGGCCAGTCAGAGGTCCTCAATCGTTGCTTAGAGACATACTTATGCTGCTTCATCGGCGACAGGCCGGGCACCTGGGCCAAGTGGTTAAGTTGGGCCGAGTATTCTTACAACACCGCCTACCACCATGCCGCGGGCTCCACTCCATTCCAGTCCGTATACGGTCGACCGCCGCCAGATATCGTACGACATCTTCCTGGGGAGATCCTCCCACAGATTTTGGCATCACAACTCCAAGATCGGGACATTATTTTGGACAGCCTCAAACATCATCTCCGACGTGCCCAGGCCAAGATGACATCCTTCTCCAACCGCAAACGCCGAGACCTCTCATTTCAACTCGGGGAGAAGGTCTTTATCAAGCTACATCCATACCGACAACTCTCGGTAGCCAAAAGGGCATGCCCCAAGCTCGCACTACGATTCTTTGGTCCATTCACCGTTCTGGCCCGGATTGGGGCTGTCGCATACAAAATTCAACTTCCCGAAGGAAGCCGCATTCACCCGGTGTTTCACGTCTCGCAGCTACGCCGGGTAGTGGGCGACCACCCAACGCTGGACCACATACCAAGCGATCTGGAGTACGCTGATGCCACTCCCACATATCCACACCGCATTCTAGACCGCCGACACCATTTGCCCGGCGACGCGGAACCGGAGGAGCTCCTCGTGGCATGGCAACACCGTCCCCCGTCTACCGCTACGTGGCTTTTACGGGATGATTTTCGCCGGCAGTTTCCCGACTTTTGCCTTGAGGACAAGGCAAATTTTCCAGACGGAGGTATTGTTACGGATATTCATGGAGACGACCAACCATGGCGGGTGTACACGCGACGAGCAAGTGCGGTGCAGCCCGGGGACGGAAATACTAAACCGGACCAAGAGGAGACCATGGAGGGGCCGGCGGTAGTGGGGTCATAGCGGACCAGCGAATGCGGAAGGATATTATTTCGTTTCCTAATTATCATTTCCTAATTTATTTATTTCCTAATTTATCATTTCCTAATTTATCATTTCCTAATTTATTTCGTTTCCTTTTTATGTATTTCCTATTCAAATGTTTCCTATTTGTATGTGGTCTTCCCCTCCTATATAAAGGGGCTGATTTTATGTTGTATGCATCTTGGAAGTAATATCAAAGGGTTGCTCCCTTGTTCTTCGTCTCTACCCTGTCTCCATCTCTCTCTCTCCCCACCGCCGGCTCTCCGCCTAGTCCGGATTTTCTCTAGCGGTAATAGAATATCATCAACATAGACAAGAAGTATCACAATGCCTGTTAGGCGGCGACAAGTAAATAAGGAGAAGTCCGTTGAGCTCCGAGTGAAGCCAAAATCTCGAACGACCTGACTGAACTTGTCAAACCAAGCCCGAGGGGCTTGCTTGAGGTCATAGATAGATTTCTTGAGGTGGCAAACAAGAGACTCCCCTGTGGTTTCATAATCAGGAGGTTGCTGCATGTAGACTCTCTCTCCTAGATTGATATTAAGGAATACATTCTTAATATCAAGTTGATGCAACTGCCAATGCCGATGGACGATCAAGAAGACCAAGAATCGTTCTGTATTTAGCTTAACGACTGTAGAGAACGTCTTTTCATAATCGATGCGATAATGTTGAGTGAATTTGCGAGCCACAAGACTGGATTTGAGGCGCTCAAATGTCTCATCATGACGATGCTTCATAATAAAAACCCATTTACATCACACACAGAATTTCCAGGAGCAAAGAAAACAAGGTCCCAGGTCTGATTGGCCCAGAGGGCAGCCATTTCCTCATCCATTGCGGCCCGCCACCCCGGATGTTGCAGGGATTCCTTCACAGAAGAGGGGGTGGAAATATAAGACATAATGAGAGAGTGTGTGGGCGGTAGAAGAGACTACATCCTGGGGGGAACCATAGTCGGATCAGCTGGTCGTGGAGCGTCATTAGCAGGGGAATCTGTCTCAGGAAATCAAATGGAGGACGACAACGAGTGTACACACAGAGAGTAGGAGGTGGTGGTGTTGGGAGCACAGGAGGACACGATATAGTAGGTGGAAAGTTATCATGAGGAGTCAAGGAGTTGAAGGGTTGATCCTCGAGGAAAGTGACATCAACGATGGATCGTTTTTCGATCAGTGTGAGAGTAACACAACCCTTTTGTGTGTTAGCACTCAACAAACATATACTTGGTAGCGCGTGGAGCCAGTTTGTCCACCGCAGGGCCAAGATGATGAACAAAGCAAACACTTTTGAAGACACAGGGTGTCAAGGGAAAGAGAGGTGTTGAAGGAAAGAGGATGGAGAATGACGTCACAAAGTTGAAAATGGACGAGGGAATGCAATTAATTAAATATCTTGCGGTGGAGACTGTGAAGTGTCGATAAATCTTGGGTACCTGCATTTGAAACAAGGGAGCGGGCTCCGTGAGCCCTCCCCCCAACGCCAGGGGAAAGGTGTTCTCGTGCGGTAAGTGACCTGTACTCGCCTCTTTTCTTCGAATTTCACCACAGTACGCTGACCACGTCCTTAGCATTCTCAAATCAACATGAGATTTCGGGAGCTGACGATTCGATTTATGTAGGGATCAACTCGGCGCCACCCTCCCCTTCCATGGTTGGCGAGTTTCTCGGCGACCCCTCCAGCGTTGCCGAGCTGAAGGATTGCATGGCAGGGGTCCTCCAAAAATATGGATATATGATTCGCGAGCTCCAGGAGGAGAGGGCTTCAGGCGAGGCTGACCCTTTCCCTCGCATCCTCGCCCTGGAGCGGCGAATGAGCGCGCTGGAAGGGACCCCAACCCAAACCTCCGCCGTATAATCCGCTTTGACTCATAACTTGCAGCATAGTAGTCAAAATACATGAGACCGGCCGCTCAAATACATATAAAAGTAATTACTACCTATGAAATTCTCCCACAAATATATTTAATATGGGTTCTAGCTACAAATAATATGAAGACTCAAAAATGAGAGTGATTAGAACAATTATGATGTCCTCCATTGTCTAGAAATGTTTTATAGTTATTTAAAGTTGTATTTTATCCTTTAATCTTATAATTTTTTTAATTTTACAGAATGTGGTGTAAATTTGACTCCCCCCCCCCCCCCCCCCCCCCCCCCCCCCCCCCCCCCAAAAAAAAACTCTCTTAATGTTAAGGGTTATTTACCGGGACCTCCCCTCTAAGTTTACTAAATTACCGGCCGCATCCCTCTTACCTTTGAAATTACAAAAATCTCCAACAAACATATGGGGAGTCTTTTTGTGCATGGATGTTGTGAAATGTAAATTTACAAAGGAGATTTATGTAATTTCAAAAATAAGAGTGGTGTAACTTGTAACTATGCTAAAATAAGAGGGGTGTAATTGTAACCAAAAATGATTTGTATTTAGAGAGTACATAAGAATTTTAAAGCTTATTTCCTTCGTATTAACATCTAATTAGAATGGTGCAGGCGAAGAAGCAATAGCTGCAAAGCATATTGTTGGCTCCTCAAGCCATCATGAGAAACTGAAGCTTTCTTGACGATTGCAGAGAAGGTTTTTTTAACAGCGAGCCCAATTACTTAAAATCTAACTAAATATATATATGCATTGTTGTATTTATACATACACACGTGTGCACATATATATAATATATATATATATATAATTTATATACGGAATGTTCCCTTGTTGGAAGCTTCTTTGAATATTATTCTTAATATATATTTATAACATATATAAGTGATGAGTGGCGTGACAAAATTTATTATAGAACGACAAATGGATAACATAGTGAATGTGGCTGCAGGCAGAGCGACTGTCACGGTGGGGGTATTGTCAATGAGCCAACCAAGTTGGAAATATTTTATGTTTATGCCATCAATTAGGACTTCACCGGCTTGCGGGCCATAGAACCTTTCTATACTTTCACTCCCACACTCCCCAACCAACGCTACAGTTGCGCGGCTCTGAATAAAATGAGAGAACCCCTTTGGAATATTTGTTCATCTGGTGTGCAATCTACGATCTTCTATTTTTGGTTTCAAACATCGGTATGCCGACAATGCCGTCAAGCACGGAGATGCATGTGATTGGAATTTCCACATGAAAGACCATCATCTTGATGAGTTAAGCTCATCGATCATTTTAACCTATAAAGACTCTACAACTATCACGATTTATAATGATATGTACGCGTAGTATTGAAATCAACTCTAATGCTGATATTCCCCAAAGCCGATAAATCAAACAGCTGCTGGATTGCAATCTAGCAACCATGTGGCAATCGAGAGAGGGATTCATTTCAGGTCTGGCAACAAATTAACAATTAATTCTTAGAAGGTACTATCAGTATTCAGTTGATGAAATTAGATTACAGATGATTAAACCTATCCTCATTCCAATCAGTCGCAGGTGATGAAAGACAGCGTCAAAATCAATCTTCGTACTTATCGTGTCGGTGGTGGCGGAGAAGCAAGAACGACGTCCGGCAAGAATCATTATAAACAAAAAAAGTGATATTGTGCATTTCAAATTCAATTATAAAGGATTTTGCTAAGCAGTTGAATTGTATGTTGGAGTATAGGTTTAAATGACCTAACTTTGATTTTTGATGGAGTATATATGGCGATTGGACCAGAACTTGGAATAGAAAATGACCGAGGGGCCTAGGTAGTGGAGGCAAAGTACTGAAATCGACCGAGGAGCCTAGGTCTCCCTAATGAGAGATTCCCAGAGAATTCCGGAGAATTTTCAGGATAAGTGGGAAGAAGGATCCTCGTGTCCTCTCTACTCCCGAGGGAAAAGATGCGACGATGAAGCTTCCTGCGATCTGAAGTTTAACAAACATAACCAACAAACGCGAATACAAACACAAGTAACTTAGAAACAAAATAGAAACATGTACACCATGATTTTTAATCATTGTAAACTAAAAGGGACCTTTCACATTTCATATTCAATCATTTGGTAATAATGTTATATATATATCAAAATTGAAAATGCATTTGATAAGTCGTTGAGTTGTATGCCGGAGTTTAGGTTTTGAAAGAGCTTTGTTTTCTCTCATATGAATTTGTCTTGTTAGTTCATAAATGTATTTTAATTTTTCACATAGGAAACCAGAAATGCTCAACGCACAAAGTCGAGATCCATATCAAACCATTATTCCGAAACTAATTATACATTAAAAAATAAAGTTCAAATTCAAGGCAAATGTTTTTATAAAAAAAAAACTTTTATAATATACATGCATAAAGATGAAGGAATGATATGCTGCAATTCAATTGGCAAGGTGCTTAGAGTTGAACAAATCAATCATAATCATGAATCATAATCATGAATCACAATCATTGACTTGAACTCGTTGCAAAAACAATTGTAATAATTGAGTTGATATACATAACATATCTTCATTTTGTGGGGATCATTGTATATTATTAGCTGAAAAAACAGAACAAAAAAAATTGTGTACAAACCTAATTATGCCTAAGTTAAAAAAAAGTGCTTGAAAGAAGAATAAGATGGAAACCAACCAGTATTTCTAAGAGAAAATTCATCAAACAACTAGTAAGCATCCTGAATAACTCCAGTTATAGCGTACAGAGAAAAAAGAGCATGTACAAATGAACAATGATCTTTATGTCTTACAAATGAATAGTGAGTGGCAACTTGTATGTCTTATAAATTCAACAGGGGTTGACTTGTAATAATGTATAAAAACCGGATTATGAACAATGATCTTTATAAGTTCAATGTCATTGGAAAATCAACCATGAAGTAGATTGTAACAACCCTTAATTTAGTGAATAATAATAACAGCCCCTTTTATCATTCTATCGGCACCCCCACTCCCAATTAACCCCCCCCCCCCCCCCCCCCCCGGTCCAGATCTCCCGCAAGTCGCAAACCACAAAAAAAAAGAAATCGCACAGCTAGGGCTCCCGCTTCCGATCCTGCTCCCGATTCCGCTCCCGCTCTCGTCTCCCGCACGCAACGCCGTCGCCGCCAGCAGCTCCTGCTCCTCTTGCCATGGCCGTCGCCTCCTCCTGCTCTTGCTCCTCCTGTCATGGCCTCCTCCGCCTTCTGTTTCCTCTGTGTTCGTGAACGACGGGATCTCTCCTCAGGCCGGCTCTAGGGAATCTGCAGTCTCCCCCTGTTCTGGCCGGAAGCAGCCACCTCTCCAAGCCAGCAACCCTTCTCCTCCCTCCAGCCGCAAGGTCTCTCCTCCAAGGGACCGGCATCCGCTCCTTCTCGTGGACAGCAACCACCTCTCTCCGACAGCCCCCTCCTTCTCCGATTTCGCCTAGGGTTTTGCTTGAACCCTCCTCCTCTTGGATTTTTGGTAAGGATTTTCAGTTTTTCCTAATTTCCTTGGAATTTGCGTTCCAAATTTCGGATATCTTGTGTTTCAGATTTTTGTCCCCTTGCGATCGTCTAACCGTGGTCTGTTTGTGATTTCCGGCGCCGCTTCTCGATTCATTTGGCGGGATCTCTCCTAAGGTCTCTCTGAATTAGGGTTTCACCTAGCCAATTAAGCGCCGCCAAGTCTCCGTCTCAGCGTGGTAATCTCTTCTCCCCTCACCTTTGAGGGAGGTAAAATCCGCTAAACTCTCGTTGTTTAATTTCCGCGTCGTAGAAATGCTTGTGTTTGCGTAGTGAGTTGTGCAGTGTCAATTTCATCATTCTTAAACAGGTTGAAAGTGCACAGTTAACCTCACTAGAATTCTCTAGAGGGGGGGTGAATAGAGATTAAAAAATATTTTGTGCAATGTTAATATATATATATATGTGTATGATCACAGATTATAGCTTCCCACACACCAACAAGAATTAAACAAATAAAGAAAGTAAATGCAAGAAAAGAAATCACAGCACAACACAAGAAAATATAGTGGTTCCCCAAACTTTGGGTAGTCCACTCTTCTACCCCCTTGGTAGGAATTCACTATCTTGCACTGAGTCTTTTGATAAGGAGACTCTTAGAACCACCCTGAGTCTTTTGACAAGGAGACTCTTAGAACCAACTGAGTCTTTTGAAAAGGAGACTCTTAGAACCAGTATACTGAATTTTTTGAAGAGAGATTCTAAAAACTCTTTTACAATGTTTAAGTAAAAATAAGAAAGAAGAAAGAAATAAGAACAAGAATGAATCTTCTTCCTAGCAAGAAGATTGGAAGCACAAGAAGTGAATTAAATCTTTCTTCTATAGAGAGAAGAAGATTGGTAGCTTTTCTCTCTTATGTGAGAGCTATCAGAATTTGCAGCAGGGTGACTTCAGAAGCAGAGAGAAGAAGAATGCTTGAATATTGCTGCAGGACTATTTCTCAATTCTCTTTTTTTCACTTGGGAGCTTTTCCTCTTTTCAAATGTAAAAGTGGTGAATCACTTGACTACTTCTTCTGCCGACCTCCTCTTTATTTATAGCTCTGTTTCATTCAAATAATACTAAAGGAGAGTAATCAATTAGCAGGCAGAGTATTAGAAAGAAAGAGAAATTCCCATAATAGTTATATCCATAGAAGGAAAGTATTCATTCTAATTTCAAATAATGTCCATAATGAATTTTAACAAATTAGCCAAGAATCTAATAGAGGAAAAGAAAGATTCAGAACGGCTATAAGACATAAATTGATTCCATATAGATCAGATCTTATAAGATAAGGAAAGAGATCTGGCGATTTTGAATTCTGTCATAAAGATCGACGTGCGTCGATTACTATTCGACGCAAGCGTCGAATACATCATGTCTGGACGTCGAGAGGAGAATAAGGAAGGTGCGTCGATAAAGGTGCGTCGACTACATTAGATGCATCGACTAGAAATCAGAGTAACGTCGACAACACATACGTCGAAATCTTCCTAGAGTTACTTCGACTCAATCTGAAGGAAACGTCGACTACATTTCGACGTTGCGTCGAATACTATTCGACGCATATTTACTTAGCCTTATTTTTCATTCTTAGAATTCTTCTTTAACTCATTTCTAGGGGTTAAGAGAAATCATTTTCCCAACACAGGTTCGAAATATGATTTCTGAATTTTGCTTTCGCCGCCGTCGCCGTCAGTTTCAGCCTCATTTAAGGCAAGTAAAGATCCCTCTCTCTTGCAAACATTGAATTTTATTTAGCATGATCTGTTCTTATGATTATATGTTTCACCTTTGAATCCATGTTACATCAAATGAGTTTAGTTTTGATTGCTTGATTTGACTTGATAATAGCTTGAGGTTTCACGCATTTGAAATAGCACGAGTTGTGAAATGTGAAATGATGATTTTAATTGGAGGATTAGTATGTCTTTTTGAGCATGAACATTAATTGGTATATTGACAAATGTTAAGATTCCTTACTAGCAATTAGACGAAATGTGTTCGATATGAAATGTTTGGGTCGTACACGTGTCTACTTAGAAGATATTCGTGTTTTGGAATGGCTAAATCTAAAGGAATACCTGATATCCTAGATAATGATCTATAATAAGCTTATTACTCGTGAATACTTGAACCCGCAAGTTTCAAAACTCTCTTTCGAGTTCTTAAGTCATCAAATTCTGTTCCTTATGTCTGCTTGGTTGAAAGACTTGGATAGAGTCTATTTCTCTTGATCTGATGTTTTCTTCAGTGTGAGTCTGTTTCAATTAGAATCACCAATCTATGAATCACTTAGGTCCTGCGTGTCATAAACAAATCTTGGAAGCTAGGGTTTAGATGGTGCATCGTCTTGATTGCATGGTCACGGTAAGCAAGAAATATTCTTATTCTAGTAAGCCTTACACTTGAACTTGAGTGTGAACCATGTGCAGCCACTGCAAACACCTACGCATTTCAACGATTACAGCTTATGTCATTGTAAGATTGTTTTAGCTTACGACATATTTCCTTATATTCTAAATTTTCCTGTCAAATACCTGAATCCCCGATTTGATAACTTGTTTCAGTACACTAGAATCAGCGAAATCCTGCGCCAAGTCATTAATAACGTAAGTTAACATTGAAATGTAAGGTTTAATTGATGCAACTCCTTGACTTGGGTTCCATCTTGAATCCCTAATGGGAACAAAGGACCGGTCATA
Source organism: Dactylorhiza incarnata (assembly GCA_033032865.1). NCBI lineage: Eukaryota > Viridiplantae > Streptophyta > Magnoliopsida > Asparagales > Orchidaceae > Dactylorhiza > Dactylorhiza incarnata. The sequence continues at coordinate 7,978,547 of JAWHQI010000094.1, read as the reverse complement.
GCGAGCTTAAATTTCTGAATCTCCTGAATCTGTACTTGAATCTACCTGAATCATGAATCCTGCGCATCAAACAAAAACACCTACACCTTCATTTGTTACAACTTATGTTATTACATGATCATATTTACCTGCTTTCTTCAGACTAGTTTAATAATTATAGACATTTCTGCTTGTCTCACTTGCTTGCATGTCTTGTTAACTTTGCTTCATGAAAAGCGGTACACAAATATTCTGTTTCTTCTGCTCGTATTTTATTTTGCTTTGCTCTTGTGTATTTCAATGTTCTGAGGCTTTTCCTTCTTGTTTTGGAATTTGCCTTAGTGTTCGTGCTTGTGTCGTCTGTTCTCTGAGGCCGGTCTGCGTCAAGTTTCAGGCTTTGTATTTATGTTTCATTTCTTTTACTGTCGGATATTTCTGTTATGTAGTAATTACGATCAGCTATTTTCTCTTGTTTCATGGACAACTGCTAGGCTAAATATTATATGTACTAGAATTTGACATGTTTTGCATGCTCATTCATATGCAATGATCTCTACATAAAAACCTGTTCCAAAAAGATGTATCCTAAGTTCTTCTGCAAAATGCATATGCACCTGTTTCAACTCATGATCACATTTTAAAGCTTCCGCAATAAATCAATCTGTTTTACTCAAAAATAACTATTTTTAAAACTATTTATTAGTATCCTTGCTTCCGCCATAGCAGGCATGAATTTCTTTTCACCCATGCTTGTGGCATCACGGCCCGCCCCGAAGCGCACTCTAACTCTTGTCGAGACGGGTCGTGACCGTTGGTATCAGAGCCAGGTTTGCTTCTAAAGATAAAGTATTTTACAATTATCAAATATTTTGAATCTTATTTTATAAATATTTATGCATGCATCATTTCTTCACGCACCTTGTCATTATGTGTTGTTAGCGGCTGAAACACGCACACACTCACTCATAAGCATGAGTAGTATGCATACGAATGTTAAGGGAGGAGTATGGACAAATTTAACATTTTTGTGCATATGAATTTCACTAGGATATACACCGCTTGCGAATATTAAATGGTTATGGGCAGTTTAATATTTTCAAGTGCGTTGGCATTAGAGTCTTAATATGCATGACATGTTAAGTGATATGGGCGCTTAACATGACATGTGTATCCATTCATTGCATTCATATCATAAATCATTGCACAAGTGTGAAGCCAAGAACAACAATAATGATTGCACACGCATGGTTTTTCTATTTGCTTGACATCGCACACGGTCTCATGGTTGCACTTGCATGATCATTGCCTAGAGTTGTCCAATGAAAATACTGTAATTATTACATAATTTATATACCTGACAGTAGGAAATGTGTTAGAATCTCTAGTTTCAAATCTCCGATATTCGTATTCAGTCTTCCTGTTCTGCTCGACTATTAATCTCGTCTGATTATCCAGTATCCCTTTCTAGTTAGCTCTTAAGCGTCAACATCGCAAGTAAATTACCCCCTTCGTGCAAAGATTTCTTTTCGCTCCCGAATTCTTGAGTCTTACCTCTCAATTCCGAGCTAAGTGAAGCAATTCATGTGTTCCCTGAATCCAATCCTTTGTATCTGGTCATACCCGCTAAGATCATAGAGTATCAAGTACGCAAGTTTTGAAAGAAAAATCATTCTTATGATAACTGTGTTTTGACTGCATGAAAAGTCTGAATAATTCTCTCGAGAACTTGAATCTGACATGCGAAGCAAGTATCCGCAAATTTTTTTCTTGATATTGGTAAGTCTCCGTGCTTGTTTTCCTTTCTGTTTATCATATTCATAGTTAGTTTCCATGTCTTGACCTGCAAGTCTTGTTGAAAAGAATGGCATATGAATCTTCGCCATAAGATCCCCCATTCGGAGAATTCTCAGAAACTTTCGGGACAAAACTTCCTAAGTAGGGGAGAATGTAACAACCCTTAATTTAGTGAATAATAATAACAGCCCCTTTTATCATTCTATCGGCACCCCCACTCCCAATTAACCCCCCCCCCCCCCCCCCCCCCCCGGTCCAGATCTCCCGCAAGCAACAAACCACAAAAAAAAAATCGCACAGCTAGGGCTCCCGCTTCCGATCCTGCTCCCGATTCAGCTCCCACTCTCGTCTCCCGCACGCAACGCCATCGCCTCCAGCAGCTCCTGCTCCTCTTGACATGGCCGTCGCCTCCTCCTGCCCTTGCTCCTCCTGTCGTGGCCTCCTCCGCCTTCTATTTCCTCTGTGTTCGTGATCGACGGGATCTCTCCTCAGGCCGGCTCCAGGGAATCGGCAGTCTCCCCCTGTTCTGGCCGGAAGCAGCCACCTCTCCAAGCCAGCATCCCTTCTCCTCCCTCCAGCAGCAAGGTGAAAGAACTAGTTGTCTACCCAAATCACCTAAAGGGGGGGGGGGGGGGGGGGGTGAATAGGTGATCTCTACTGCGATTGCGGAATAAAAATTTAGCACACACAACAATAAAAATCACAGCACAGAGACACAAGATTTATAGAGGTTCCCCAAGGTGGGTACTCCTCTCTCCCTCTCCGCCTATCTAGCACTTCGGGCTAGCGTCGGCAACTTCACCAAAACTCGGATTTATCAACAAATCCTACACTCAGAGACTACGACTCCTACAAGCTCGGAGAACAACCTCTCCTACAAAAACATTCAGAGATAAACTCCTACAACTCGGAGTGAACAACTCCTACAAAATAACTCGGAGTAAAAACTCCTACAGAAATCAAATAGAGATTGAAATAAAATACTTCTTCTAAATCTCAACAGAGATTAACTTCAGATCTTGAAAGACTGAGTCCTCTTCTTCCTTGAGAATGAAAGCTTGGATCTTTAAAGATTTGGAAGAGAAGAAACTCGGCAAACCTGATCTGATTAGGCCCTTTGATTTATTTGAAAAGATCTTCAATAGAGAGAGTAGAAACAAGATCAAAGGCCTTCTTATCTGAGAAATCTTTAGCAGCACTGGAGAACGAATCTTGAGCGGCGCAGAAGTTAGATCTCAGAAACTTGTTCAGCAAAAGATGATGAAGACGGCTAGAATATTATCTCTTTCTTAACATTCGTGTTTTCCCTAAAAATAAAAGGAGTATTTAAAGGGAAATCTCCAACGGCTCGGGCGACAGACAAGGAGAGGTCGCCACGTGTACTGGACATGTCGGCCAACCCTAATTTTCAAAATCGAAACATAAATTTGAAATCCGTCTGTCCGTCATTCGTCGAGACTTCACGTGAACATTCGACGAATTGACTTAGCCATTGGAAATGCTGATCAAGCCGTGGAAAACACCTTCTGTTTTCATTCGTTGGGATTCGTCGGGAGTTCTCGAGAACTTTCGACGAATTGACTTAGCCGCACAGATTCCTTCACAAAGCTGCCTTTTTGACTTCTGTCAGCATTCGTCGATATTCGTTGGAAGTTCACGAGAACATCCGACGAATGGACTTGGCCACAGAAATTTCTTCTTCAAACAGAAAAATTTGCTTCTGTCAGGATTCGTCGACATTCGTCGGGAGTTCACGAGAACAGCCGATGAATGGACTTGGCAGCAGAATTTTCTTCTTCAAAATGGAGAATTGGCTTCTGTCAGGATTCGTCGGGAGTCATCGGGACTTCACGTGACATCTCGACGAATTGACTTAGAAAAAAATTCCTTTTCTTCTGAAAACCTGCACCACTCCTCAACCTTGAAAGCCTTCAGTTGTGAGGATATGAAGTGCACCCCAAAAGAGAGATTACACATGAACCAACACTTTGTTCTACACAATGAGGGATTACATTGTCTAGAACTGTGTTTGGTGATCCATTGCAACCTGACTTTGGTGTGCACTTAGCATTATGACCTGTCACAATACATCTAAAGAGAAATCATCAAATACATACTCAATTCAATTTAGTTCACTAGGGGACACCTTCAAATCCAGGTGATTGTGGATACAATACCCAACAATCTCCCCCTATTTGAAGATGTAATAACCCTATGCACTAAGTTGAATTGCACAGAAAGTATAATTGAATAAAACAGCACAACCAGGCAGTAATAGTTAAGGAGAGAATCAATGTTTTATCCAAACACAAAAAATAGATATATATAAACAAAGAAATCAGCATGATTCCAGAGCAGTTCAGCTCATGCTTGGTCCTTGCCTTTCATCTTTCCAAAAATTATGTCCACTGCTTCAGCTCTCTTTCTCTGTTCAGATTCCATTCTCTCAAAGAATGCCTTTGGCTTGGGCCAATATCTATCAGGAGCAGTCTCTTTAGATCCACCTGTCTTGAAATGAATTCTCCTTTCAGTTGTCCTTTTCTTGAACTTCTCCCATTCCTCCTGACTATAATGTTTACTGACACTTTCATTTTGCTTACTAACAAGGTTGAAAGCTGTAAGAATGATATCCTTTGAAGAGGGACTCCAGCTTTCTTGGAAATTTCTTGGAGGAGGCATATCATAGAATTCTCTGATCTTCTTGTGAGGATTAGACCTTTTTGCAGAAGGTTTATCACCAAAGATCTTCCTTTTCACAGATTTTTCAGAAGATTCAGGAGCTTTGGAGCTTTCAAGCACTGGGTCATCCCAGAATTCTTGATAGGAGGAAACTGGGATGTCTGCTGTAGCAAAATCAGAAACCTCAACAGGAATTTGAGAAGAACTGGGAGCACTTGGACCTGGAACACTTGAGGGAGGAACATCTGGCATCTTGTCTACAACAGTAAAACCAAGCATACCTGCAACTTCATTGAATAGCCAGCTGGTTGATTCATGAGTGTACCCCTGGACATCTTTAACCGATTGCATGATGTTTTCCTGAAGCTCTTGCATCTTGGAGAAGACATTTCAATCCAAGTCATTCACTCTACCAGCACTTTCTTCTATTTTAGACACAATACTCTCCTCCCCCTTTATGACATCTTCATGTAGGAGGGTATAGAGTTTGTTCAGCTGCCTCTCAACTTGATCATCCAAAAAAGCAAGCCCTTGATCATGAGCAGTGTTGAGAGTTGTTTGAGCAGCATTCAGATTTACAACATCTTCACTAACCTGATGCAGGTTCTTTAGGGCATGCCCAACTCCTTGATGGGGGTGGTCCAAAGCTTTTCCTTCCTTGGTCATCCAGGCTTCTTGATCACTCTTGAAGTTTCCCATTTCATATCTCATTTCAGCCATTTCTTGCCTCAAAGCACTATCAACTTTATCTATTTTCTGATAGACTGATTTGATGGACTGATCAAAATGCTCTGTTTGAGCTTGCAGCAGGGTTGAAATTGACTTGAGCAGGGAAGAGTGAGAGCTCTCTCCAGTTTCAAAATCATCAGGAGAGACTCTATCAGCTACAAAACTAGTAGACTGTGCTGGCTTTTCAAGCACAATTGATATGGGAGATTTTCTCAAGGTACTCTCTGGAGGGGGCAAGAGCATCACAGGAGGGACTGCAGATTCACCCATAAATATGTCTTCATGTTCTTTCTCCCCCTCAGTCAAAGACATCTTCTTTGTTAGCTTCAACTGAGCACCAAGACTGCCCATCTCCATAGAATCTGATTTCTCAGAAGGAACAAATTCATGATCTGCCAAGTCTTCACTATGTTCTGAATTATAAGCAAACTCTGCAGGGGATCTTCTGGAGTCTTCTAACATAGCAGATTCATCTTCAGCAGCAGATTTCCCTTGACCTTCTAGGTCTGGAACAGTATCAGGGACAGCAGGATTGACTGGATCAACACACACTGGATCAGTTTCACTGGGAGGAATTTCCTTTGAAGCAGCACCACTTGCCATAATATCTCTTGGGGTTGAAGGCTCCCCCTCAACATGTTCACCTCTGCCCTGATCAGAAACTGTACTGGGTTCACCTCTTGGGGTTGGAAACTCCCCCTCAACATGATCATCTCTGCCTTGAGAAGGAGCTGGACTGGGTCCACTACCCCTTGAGGGTTGACCTTCTTCAAGAGTCCTATTCTCATTATGCAGAGGGTCCTCATCACCACTAACAGCAGTCTTAACTCCACCCTTTGGAATGACCCTTTCCCATTTGGAGAAAATGAATGAGTTGATTTTCTTGGTGTGGTGGATGGGGATACCTCTTCCAAGATTAAAAAAAATCTGGATTGCTACCATTTAGAAGCAGACTGAGAATTCTTCCAAAATTGGGAGCAAGAAAACTCTCTTTAATCTTCTCAAAAATTACTTCACCAAAATTAAAATTTTTTCTACAGATAATAGCAGTGTGAATTTTGAAAGCTTTTTCAGAGAGGTAGTCGTGAGAGCCTACCTTGCACAATAAGACTTTTCCTAAAATGTCACACAGAAGCTTACCTCCATCATTCATGAATTTCCTTCTGATTTTAGAGCTTTCATCAAAAATACCACAGAATCTCTTGGCCCTGAGAATGTCTTCAGCAAACAGTTCTTCTGTTTCGACTTCAGGCATCCTCAAAAGTCTGTTGATGCCACCAGCCTTCAGGATAATTTTGCATGACCTAATTGAGCTTTTGATCTTCTTACCTTGACTGGTGATTTTTGCATTTCTAAAGAACTCAAGAACGTCTTGTTCTAAGATTTTAGCCGGCTCCTCCAAAACAAAACTGAGCCCGGCCACATCAAGCATCACGATGATGTTTCTGAACTCATCTGAAGCTGCTCGAAAAGCACCTCGCACCAGCTCCCCACCGGAATGCAGACCTGCCTTTGGCGCCATCGAGCTCGTCGAAATCGGGGAAGAAGAACAGTGTTTTATCGCAAGGGAGACGAAAGGACGGGAAGGGTTTCACGGAAGAATGCGTGGAATCACGTGTTCTCTTTGTTTATATATATATATAATAAATTTGGGCGCGTACCTGATTTTATGGAAGACTCTTTGGATCCAATAAATCGTATTTAATAAAAGAAACGTGTCCGAGAAGATATAGGTTTTGACCCGTGAAATCCCGTGAAATCCTCTCATGATTCCTTGTTGAGCATTCCAAGTTCCATTTTGAAGAAATTGAACTTGGTCTCGTCCAGAGGCTTCGTAAAAATATCTGCAATTTGTTTGTCAGTGTTAACATATAACAAATTAATATCCTTACTCTCAACATGTTCCCGGATAAAGTGGTAGCGAAGCTCGATGTGCTTTGTTCTGCTGTGAGAGACTGGATTATTTGCTATGGCAATAGCACTTGAGGAGTCACAGAACATGGGGATTTCTGTGAGCTTTAAGTTATAGTCCTCAAGCTGATTCTTTATCCACAAAAGTTGTGCACAGCAACTGCCGACAGAGATATACTCCGATTCAGCAGTTGATATTGCAACATAATTTTGCTTCTTGCTACTCCATGACACAAGCCTTTTTCCCAAGAATTGGCAAGTTCCTGAAGTACTCTTTCTATCATCTTTGCTACCTGCAAAATCAGCATCTGAAAAACCAATTAGTTCAAAATCATTGCTTCTCGGGTACCATAAGCCAAGATTTGGTGTACCCTTAAGGTATCTCAAAATCCTCTTTGCAGCGGCATAATGAGATTCCTTACAGTTCACCTGATACCTGGCACACACACATGTTGAAAACATTATATCGGGCCTGCTGGCAGTAAGGTAGAGCAAGGACTCAATTATGCTTCTGTACTTGGTTTCATCAAAAGGTTTCCCTTTCTCATCCTTGTCCAGAGACATACTTGAGCCCATTGGAATCCTCATAGAGGTTGCACTCTCCATTCCAAATTTCTTGAGGAGCTCTTTGGTGAACTTCGTCTGAGAGATGAAAATTCCATCTTCAGATTGGTGCACCTGGAGTCCTAAGAAATATTTCAGCTCTCCCATACTGCTCATTTCAAACTTACCTTGCATCAAATTAGAAAACTTTTTGCAAAGTTTGTCATCTGTAGAGCCAAAAATAATATCGTCGACATAGATTTGCACAAGCAAAATCTCGCCTTTTACTTCCCTAAGAAACAATGTCTTGTCTATTGTTCCTCTTGTGAATTTGTTCTCAAGAAGGAACCTAGACAATGTCTCATACCAGGCTCGGGGTGCCTGTTTGAGACCATACAAAGCCTTATGTAAATAATATACATGATCAGGAAAGTTAGGATCTACAAAACCTGGAGGCTGAGCTACATATACTTCCTCTTTAAGGTCTCCGTTCAGGAAGGCTGACTTCACATCCATCTGGAAAACCTTAAAGCCCTTATATGCAGCATAAGCCAGAAAAAGTCTGATGGCTTCAAGTCTTGCTACTGGTGCAAAAGTCTGATCAAAGTCAATTCCTTCTTCTTGCCTGTATCCTTGTGCAACCAGTCTTGCTTTGTTCTTTGTAATGATGCCCTTTTCATCAAGCTTGTTCTGGTAGACCCATTTGGTTCCAATTACATTTTGTCCTTTGGGTCTTGGTACTAATTCCCAAACTTTACATCTCTTGAATTGGTTGAGCTCCTCTTGCATAGCAAGGATCCAGGATGGATCGGTGTTTGCTTCTTCAAATTTCTTCGGCTCAATCTGTGAAAGAAAACTTAAATGTAAAACTTCGTTAGTTGTACCTCTTCTCGTTAGAACTCTGCTTGAAGGATTTCCGATAATCTGATCAGCTGGATGATCTCTTGAAAATCTGACTCCCAGGTTATTTGCATTTTCAGGAGCAACTTGAGGTTCAGCCACCTCTGGAGTATCTTCTTCTCATGAACTTCTTGTTCATCTTCTGAGTGATCCGAGATCTCTTCTACTAACTTTGGAGCATCATCTGTGGTTTTTACTCCATCTTGCATAGAGAGTTCTTTTAGTTTTTCACCTGCATCTTCAATGAACACACTAGACGAGTTGCTATGCAGCAGGCTCGTCTCATCAAATACAACATGGACTGTTTCCTCTACCACCAGAGTTTTCTTATTGAAAATCCTATATGCCTTACTATGGCTACTATATCCTACGAAAATACCTTCAAAACATTTTTCACTAAACTTGGTTGTAGGATGCTTCCCATTGTTAAGTACATAACATTTACTGCCAAAAATTCTAAAATATGAAATCTTTGGTTTTCTGCCCTTTAGAATCTCATATGGGGTCTTACGATGGTTCTTATTGATGAGTGCTCTGTTTTGCACATGGCAAGCTGTGTTGATAGCTTCTGCCCAGAAATATTCTGGAAGAGCAGAATCACTCAACATAGGCATGCCAGCTTCTATGAGGGTTCTATTCTTTCTCTCGGCTACTCCATTTTGCTGTGGAGTACGAGGAGAGGAAAACTCATGGGAGATACCTTGACCTTCACAAAACTCTGTCATGGCCCCAGACTGAAATTCTGTTCCATGGTCACTTCTGATTTTGACCACTGAACAGTCAAGTTCATTCTGAATAAGCTTGACAAAATTAGTGAATATGCTGAAGGTTTCTGACTTAAGTTTTAGAAAGAACACTCATGCAAAACGGGAATAATCATCAACAATAACCAAGGTGTAAGCTTTCCACCTAAGCTTCTAACTGACATTGGACCAAATAAATCCATATGCAGCAGATGAAGACACCTGGTAGAATTATTGCCAATTATGCTCTTAAAGCTAGCCTTTGTTTGCTTACCCATTTGGCAAGCATGGCAAGGGCTTTCTTTAATGCATTTAACTTTGGGGGCATCCCTTACCAAGTTGTGAGAAAATAGCATAGATAAGGTTTTGAAATTTATATGCGCTAGTCTCTTGTGCCATTGGTCACAAAGAGATGCACTATCTTTGGCAACAAAACACACTGGGGTAGAAGACTGTAAGCATATAAAATCTAAACAGTAAATACCACTACTCCTAGAGCCTGTTAAAATAGTTTCCGCAGACACGGACATCTTTATCAGGCATCTATCTTTAAAGAACTCAACGGTATAGCCTTTGTCACACAGTTGGCTTATGCTAATCAGATTGTATTTCAATCCTTTCACATGAGCTACGCGTGTGAAAATGACTGAGCCGTTGGTTATTGAGCCATAACCAATAATAATACCTCGTTCAGATCCGCCAAACTTTACTTTAGGCCCGTTCTCAACTGGAACATAATCCTGAAGTAATCTTCTTCTCCCGGTCATGTGCCGAGAGCAACCACTGTCCAAATACCAGATGGGAATTTCGTTGGCCTTTGGACATTCCTGCACACATGATCAATACCCCTTAGGGACCCAAACATTTTTGGGCCCTTGGTTCCTTGTTAGTGGAACACCACTTGGAACATTAACTTTGCAAGTGGTCGGTCTTGCACTGTTAACTCGTGGAGTTCTTGGCACAGTATGATTGAACCAACAATCTATGGCAAAATGACCAATTTTGCCACAACACCAGCATTCAAATCTATTGTATCTTCTCTTTGTGTTCTGCTGAGCCTTTTGAACGGGTGGCTTTGCAGGAGGAGCAACCTTGGAGGTAGAAGCCTCGTTGGTGCAACATACACAATTCTTAGGCACAATAGGCTTGACTTGCGGTGCTTTCTTAGCATTTGATCCATGAACGAATGGTCCATGATGCTTCAATTGAACTTCTTCATAAGGAGCCTTGAGGGAGCTAGATCCAAAGTTTCTGGGTCTGGTCCACATTGAGTTCACCTTGGCAGGCTCAACATGAGTTGGTCTGCTGAAGTGACCATACATGCTCTCAAAATCATAGGTGTTCGTAGGAAAAATCACCTTCTTGAAATTTGGAGCACACTGTGGGCCTTTACCCTTGGCTTTAGCGGCTCTTCTTTTGGCTGACTTACTTAGACTCTTTTCAGCAACATGGCCCAAACCAGTACTACCAGAACCAGCAGTGAAAGTATCTATGATAGGCAGAACTGTCTTGGGCTTAGAGAAGTTCATAGTGATCTTCTTTTCAGCCTCAAGCTGTTTCGTCAAATCATTGATAATTTTACTCTTCTGAATGCCTGCTGAAGTGGCCTTGGAGAGAGCAATCTTCAATCTCCTTTATCAGGTTTGATTCTTGATCCTTTAGGGATTGAATCTCCTTTGATTGAGTTTTAACAAGCTTTCGACACTTATTAAAACCCTTCAACATTTCCTCATACTTAGCAGTCAACTCAGAATCCTCTTCCGAATAGTAGCTTTCATTTGCATCAGATGCCGTTTCTGAACATGAAAGAGGTGTAGAAGATAATACCTGACCGGTGAAAGGAACAACATTTTTGTCATCATCTGACATGGACATTAGTCCAAAGAATGCCTCTTCATCTGAGTTAGACTCATTTGAGTCACTATCACTCAGAGTCTTGGACTTCTTGGCAACAAAACTCTTCTCCTCTTTCTTCTTTCCTTTGAAGGACTTCTTTTTTTCTTTTCTTGAAGATTCCTTCTTCTTGTGTGGGCAATCAACTATCATGTGCCCTGGCTTTTTACAACAATAACAAACGGGTTCAGTATAATCATGTTTGTTCAGTTTAGAACCATACCTGTCGTTTCTGTCACGGTGTGATCTCCTGTGATCTCTTGAGGAAGATGAGCCTTTTCTCGTTTGTCTCCTCTTGTTAAACAACTTTTTGAATTGCTTGGAGAGGAGGGAGAATTCTCCTTCAGATAGTTCTGATTCTTCAAAAGTATTTTCAGCTTTATCCTCAGAGGACTCATCTCTCACAGGGGACAGGGCCCTACTTTTCCGGGAGCTTTCAGCCTTTAGAGCAATGGGTTTTTCCTTGCCAGAGCTCCTACTGCTTTCCTCTTCTGACTTCCTGATATTCAACTTCAGCTCATGGGAAAGCAGCTTCCCATATAGAATCTGTGGCTCCGTAGTAGCCAACTTACCATACTCTCTGATAGCTATCACCTTGGGGTCCCATTCCTTAGACAAGGATCTAAGGAATTTATCGTTTAGTTCACCTGTGGTGAATTCCCTTCCATAGTTTCTCAAACCGTTTACGATCTTGAATAATTTCTCGTAGGTGTCAGAAATTGTGTCTTTGCCTTGTTGCTTGAAGGCTTCATATTCTTGGTTCAGCAAAGACTTCCTGTCATCTCAAACTTCTTCAGTACCTTCCATTAGAACCACAATAGAATCTCACATCTCTTTTGCAGACTTGCAGTGAATAAGATTTTGTAGCATTGAATCATCAACTGCACCTGCTATGATGTGCTTTGCTTTCTTGTCCAGAGTGACAAGTGCAATTTCATCCTTTGTCATATCCATTAGTTTCTTTGGCACCTTTTTGGTGGGATCAATGGTAGAAGCAATTGTAGGAATGACGGGACCTTCCTTAACTATCTGTGAGATTCGGGGATCATTTGCTTCCATGTAGAAGATAACTCTTTCCTTTCACATGGGAAAATTTTCCTAAGTGCAAACTGGAAGCTTGGAGAAAAATCTTTCCATGCCTCTGTCCATAGAGAGAGATCTTGACAACAAAGAGGGATCTTTACTCTAGGTGTTAACCTCTTAAAGATAACCTGGCTTTGATACCAATTGAAAGAACTAGTTGTCTACCTAAATCACCTAAAGGGGGGGGGGGGGGGGGGGGGTGAATAGGTGATCTCTACTGCAATTGCGGAATAAAAATTTAGCACACACAACAATAAAAATCACAGCACAGAGACACAAGATTTATAGAGGTTCCCCAAGGTGGGTACTCCTCTCTCCCTCTCCGCCTATCTAGCGTCGACAACTTCACCAAAACTCGGATTTATCAACAAATCCTACACTCGGAGACTACGGCTCCTACAAGCTCGGAGAACAACCTCTCCTACAAAAACACTCGGAGATAAACTCCTACAACTCGGAGTGAACAACTCCTACAAAATAACTCGGAGTAAAAACTCCTACAGAAATCAAATAGAGATTGAAATAAAATACTTATTCTAAATCTCAACAGAGATTAACTTCAGATCTTGAAAGACTGAGTCCTCTTCTTCCTTGAGAATGAAAGCTTGGATCTTTAAAGATTTGGAAGAGAAGAAACTCGGCAAACCTGATCTGATTAGGCCCTTTGATTTATTTGAAAAGATCTTCAATAGAGAGAGTAGAAACAAGATCAAAGGCCTTCTTATCTGAGAAATCTTTAGCAGCACTGGAGAACGAATCTTGAGCGGCGCAGAAGTTAGATCTCAGAAACTTGTTCAGCAAAAGATGATGAAGACGGCTAGAATATTATCTCTTTCTTAACATTCGTGTTTGCCCTAAAAATAAAAGGAGTATTTAAAGGGAAATCTCCAACGGCTCGGGCGACAGACAAGGAGAGGTCGCCACGTGTACTGGACATGTCGGCCAACCCTAATTTTCAAAATCGAAACATAAATTTGAAATCCGTCTGTCCGTCATTCGTCGAGACTTCACGTGAACATTTGACGAATTGACTTAGCCATTGGAAATGCTGATCAAGCCGTGGAAAACACTTTCTGTTTTCATTCGTCGGGATTCGTCGGGAGTTCTCGAGAACTTTCGACGAATTGACTTAGCCGCACAGATTCCTTCACAAAGCTGCCTTTTTGACTTCTGTCAGCATTCGTCGATATTCGTCGGAAGTTCACGAGAACATCCGACGAATGGACTTGGCCGCAGAAATTTCTTCTTCAAACAGAAAATTTTGCTTCTGTCAGGATTCGTCGACATTCGTCGGGAGTTCACGAGAACAGCCGACGAATGGACTTGGCAGTAGAATTTTATTCTTCAAAATGGAGAATTGGCTTCTGTCAGGATTCGTCGGGAGTCATCGGGACTTCACGTGACATCTCGACGAATTGACTTAGAAAAAAATTCCTTTTCTTCTGAAAACTTGCTCCACTCCTCAACCTTGAAAGCCTTCAGTTGTGAGGATATGAAGTGCACCCCAAAAGAGAGATTACACATGAACCAACACTTTGTTCTACACAATGAGGGATTACATTGTCTAGAACTGTGTTTGGTGATCCATTGCAACCTGACTTTGGTGTGCACTTAGCATTATGACCTGTCACAATACATCTAAAGAGAAATCATCAAATACATACTCAATTCAATTTAGTTCACTAGGGGACACCTTCAAATCCAGGTGATTGTGGATACAATACCCAACACAAGGTCTCTCCTCCAAGGGACCGACATCCGCTCCTTCTCGTGGATAGCAGCCGCCTCTATCCGACAGCCCCCTCCTTCTCTGATTTCGCCTAGGGGTTTGCTTGAACCCTCCTCCTCTTGGATTTTTGGTAAGGATTTTTAGTTTTTCCTAATTTTCTTGGAATTTGCGTTCCAAATTTCGGATATCTTGTGTTTCAGATTTTTGTCCCCTTGCGATCGTCTAACCGTGGTTTGTTTGTGATTTTCGGCGCCGCTCCTCGATTCATTTGGCGGGATCTCTCCTAAGTCCTCTCCGAATTAGGGTTTCACCTAGCCAAGCGCCGCCAAGTCTCCGTCTCAGCGTGGTAATCTCTTCTCCCCTCACCTTTGAGGGAGGTAAAATCCGCTAAACTCTCGTTGTTTAATTTTCGTGTCGTAGAAATGCTTGTGTTTGCGTAGTGAGTTGTGAGTGTCAATTTCATCATTCTTAAACAGGTTCGAAATGTGATTTTTGAATTTTGCTTGCGCCGCCATCGCCGTCAGTTTCAGCCTCATTTAAGGAAAGTAGAGATCCCTCTCCCTTGCAAACATTGAATTTTATTTAGCATGACATGTTCTTATGATTATATGTTTCACCTTTGAATTCACGTTACATCAAATAAGTTTAGTTTTGATTGCTTGATTTGACTTGATAATAGCTTGAGGTTTCACGCACTTGAAATAGCATGAGTTGTGAAATGTGAATGATGATTTTAATTGGAGGATTAGTAGTTCTTTTTGAGCATGAACATTAATTGGTATATTGGCAAATGTTAAGATTCCTTGCTAGCAATTAGACGAAATGTGTTCGATATGAAATGTTTGGGTCATACACGTGTCTACTAAGAAGATATTCGTGTTTTGGAATGGCTAAATCTAAAGGAATACCTGATATCCTAGATAATAATCTATAGTAATCTTATTACTCGTGAATACTTGAACCCGCAAGTTTCAAAACTCTCTTTCGAGTTCTTGAGTCATCAAATTCTGTTCCTTATACATGCTTGGTTGAAAGACTTGGATAGAGTCTATTTCTCTTGATCTGATGTTTTCTTCAGTGTGAGTCTGTTTCAATTAGAATCACCAATCTATGAATCACTTAGGTCCTGCGTGTCATAAACAAATCTTGGAAGCTAGGGTTTAGACGGTGCATCGTCTTGATTGCATGGTCACGGTAAGCAAGAAATACTCTTATTCTAGTAAGCCTTACACTTGAACTTGAGTGTGAACCATGTGCACCCACTGCAAACACCTACGCATTTCAACGATTACAGCTTATGTTGTTGTAAAATTGTTTTAACTTACGACATATTTCCTTATATTCTAAATTTTTCTGTCAAATACCTGAATCCCCGATTTGATAACTTGTTTCAGTACACTAGAATCCGCGAAATCCTGCGCTAAATCATTAATAACGTAAGTTAACATTGAAAAGTAAGGTTTAATTGATGCAACTCTTTGACTTGGGTTCCCTCTTGAATCCCTAATGGGAACAAAAGACCAGTCATATCGAGCTTAAATTTCTGAATCTCCTGAATCTGTACTTGAATCTACCTGAATCATGAATCTTGCGCATCAAACAAAAACACATACACCTTCACTTGTTACAACTTATGTTATTACATGATCATCTTTACCTGCTTTACTTCGGACTAGTTTAATAATTATAGACATTTCTGCTTGTCTCACTTGCTTGCATGTCTTGTTAACTTTGCTTCATGGAAAGCGGTAACAAATATTCTGTTTCTTCTGCTCGTATTTTATTTTGCTTTGCTCTTGTGTATTTCAATGTTCTGAGGCTTTTCCTTCTTGTTTTGGAATTTTCATTAGTGTTCGTGCCTGCGCCGTCTGCTCTCTGAGGTCGATCTGCGTCAAGTTTCAGGTTTTGTGTTTATGTTTCATTCCTTTTACTGTCGGATATTTCTGTGATGTAGTAATTACGATCAGCCATTTTCTCTTGTTTCATGGACAACTGCTAGGCTAAATATTATATGTACTAGAATTTGACATGTTTTGCATGCTCATTCATATGCAATGATCTCTGCATAAAAACCTGTTCCAAAAACTTGTATCTTAAGTTCTTCTGCAAAATGCATGCGCACCTGTTTCAACTCACATTTTAAAGCTTCCGCAATAAATTAATCTGTTTTACTCAAAAATAACTATTTTTAAAACTATTTATTAGTATCCTTGTTTACGCCTTAGCAGACATGGATTTCTTTTCGCCCATGCCTGTGGCATCACGGCCCGCCCCGAAGCGCACTCTGACTCTTATCGAGACGGGTCGTGACATAGATGATTAAGTATTCTACATTTACGAATATAATCAAGTTGCCTCCTATCATCATGTGAGCATGTACAAATGACATCCAATCAGTATGATGTAAGCATTGTACATGATTTGACTTTGACATGAATCCAAAGGTAGTAAGGTCCGAAATGATTTCACATCATGGTGAGTTATTTAGGCTACCCAAAATAAGGGCATGATTCAAAAAATAATAAACTAAATCAAATCAATTCCAAGGCCGTACAATTTCTACCATAGCTCATTCATAACATGTTTATTCCACAATAAATCTTGAGATTTTATATCACCTAACAAGCCATATTGATTTCGTTAACTTCATCGTGTAACACTATTTAAATAAAGCTCTAAACTTAGGAAAATTGTGCTTCAAAAATTCTACTAATTTTTTGGAGCTCTTTCTAAGGTGGGTATGATGATATGTATCAACTCTCAAATCATTTGGTGTAATTATCCAGAGAGGATTTAAAAATGTAAGCTTCTACTATCCGCACATCAAGCATGCATGACCAGAGGCGGATCTAGCCCCCCCCCCCCCCCCCCCCCCCCAAGAATTTTGCAAAAATATTAGTGGATTTGAATTCTGATGCGCAAATCTAGCACACCGCTATAGGCGGTAGCAAGACTGCAGCACGAAACGACATTGTACCGATCGTTCAAGTAATATAAAATGAGGAGTGAATCTCCGAGTATCGAATCTCGAAGGAACACGGTAAGGTGGAGTTATCTATTAAGGAGGGACTTGAGATTGAAGTCCTTTAGGTCGGATGGAATGCAGACGAAAAGGATTTTGGTTTTGTAAATAAAAGAAAATAACTACAACTACTCCTATGCAGGCCTTGAGCGCACTGCTTCACCAGGCGGGATGGAAACTACGTAGGCCTTGAATGCACTACTTCGCAAGGGAGAATGGACGAGTAGGCAAACGGGATGTAATGACGGGTTTGCGGAGTGGAATGGAGTGGGGGCGGAATCGGCGCACTTCAAGCACATTCTACACAAATAAGCATTTTCACAACTATGAAAATAACACTATAAATCAAGAGTCTAGAATGACATACATCATAAAATAGTAAAGATTACATTCATAGACATCCATACAAGTAGAGAAAAAGGCAAGAGATACGACCGAATCTGGAGGCTTGTTGTAGATTCTCGGTAGGAATCGACGGGTTGTCAATCCACATCCTAGCTCGGCTCCAACTATCTTCCAGGGTAGAGGAGGGATGTCACTTCCTCCCAATGGACCCGTCTTCTCCGGTAAACTACAATCCGGCCACGTCTGATGTGAAGAACTCCTAGCTTGGCGGTGAAGATGAGTGTAGAATCCTCTCCTTGAAGCGCTTGGATGATGCGAGGTGGCCGAGAGGATACTCCGGCTCAAGATTTGAGCCAAGAATGTGTCCGGAGCACCTCCAAATGGTGGGCGGTGATGGAACGGCGAACTGGAACGGAGCTGGAACCCTTAGGCGCGGGAAAGAAGATGGATCGGGCGAACTCCGGATTGGGTCGAGATCTGCAGCTTTTATAAAAAAAGTCAGAAAATTTGGTCACGCACGGTCGAACGCACGACCGTGCGTGAACCGTGCGATATTAATCGAGAATAAAGGCCAGGAAGACGAAGCAGGCGCGCCCGTGCGTTTTACTCACGCACGGTCGAAGCCGATCGTGCGTAAAAACGCACGGGCAAATTCAGAAAGCTCAAAATCTGGCAAACAACAGGAGGTCGTGCGTTTTGTTCGCGCATGGTTGAGGCCAGCCGTGCGTGAAGAAAACTCACGAGCGGGGCAGATCACCATATTGACCAGCCGATCATAGAGCACGACCGCAGCCGATCGTGCGTCAAGTAAACGCACGACCGTGCGATTCATACAGGATGAATTCTGGGCAATATGGATGATCTGCCCACCTGCACAACGAATCCACACGCTGGGAACACACCTCCAGCACAAGTATAATTACAGAAAAAGAATGGGGAGCACAATGTGCTTGCCCCCAACAAAATAGTGTGCAATTGCACACCACAACGGGCCTAAACATTGCACTTTTTGAGGGAATGTGAACCGGTGAAATATAAACAATAATGAGCTAAAAGTGAAGTGCATGTGAGTGAAAACTAGCCCAGATGAGTCCATAAAAGTGTATATAAATTGGACTCATCACACCCCCAGACTTACCTGTTAGCGCGTCCCGAGCAAACAAATCCGGGGGAGTAGGAAAAGCATTGCTAGCAAAAAAAATTTGCAAACATGAAATAGAATGCGAAGTTGCATACTTGTGTACATAGAAGTTCATTAGAAGAAGTTTCTACATATGCTAACTAATTTATAAAAGTGCAAATGCGTAAAAAGAAATTTATTTTTACTCAAAAATGGAATGTTGGTGAATCGCGAGGTCACACGTAGTACGAAAGTAAGCAAGACGCGAAGGGGAGTGTTACCCAAGACCGGAACTCGGAATTATCTCCGTTGAAATCCATCAACGTCGAGAACCATAAGCTCGCCCTGTCACACTCTCTCCACGGCGCTAGTGAACTCACAAGACGAATCGATAGGACTTTAGGTATACACGAAGCTTAGGTTACGGTTTGGAATGCAAAGATAAACATGATGGCTAATCGCAACCCAAAAGAGCTCACAAAAGTGCTAATTCAAAGCAGCCCACAATAAAATACGTGCAACACACCCCCAGACTTGACCTTGAAACTGGGTGTGCACATGACCTACTCCAATCCATAGAGATTGATGTATCAATTAAAACGCTAGGGATATAATTTTTTCTTTCTCTTTGCATTTTCTTTTTCTTTTCCTTCCCCCTTTTTTTATATCCCCAAATCTATTAGCAAGAATCTCAGCATATAGATTTTTTTTAAGATATCCACATCAACACAAAAGTTTCACAAGACCGCACCGCATTGGAAAATTACAATTCAATAATGCTTTTGGCTTAATTTTTGGAAGTGATAATGAGATTAGCTTTTAGGCCTTGGTGAAGTATGGTGGAGCAGAACCAAAAGGTCGGGTAGGCACAAAATAGGCTAGCAACGGTTAGCATATAGGAATGGTAGAACAAAGCTCAAGCTTGCCAAAAAGACGGCCTACGTCACGCTCAACTTGCAAATCGTTCGCACCCATGCTTCAAGAGTCGCTTGGGGCAAGTTCTTAGCACCCGAGAAAGGTAATCCTTCCTCCTGACTCGAGCAACACGAACCTCAAACTTGCCTACACACAATACACCGCTACCACTAGATTCAACCATATTCACCATTTTGAGTAAAATAAATTAAAATCTACGCAAATCTACTAATTGTAAATTGGAAGCATAAATAAAAAGTAGTTCTACTCAAATTCCTAGGCAAGACACAAGTACTCAACTAGAGCACTACAAGAGTCAACATGCCACTCCATCTTGCAATTTTTAGGCTAATACAGCAATTCCTACATCACAACCAAGAATCGAATATACGGGAGCATACAAACAAGCGAGTGCGCACTGAAGTGGGTGTTGTGATGTGCGATGAAGATGAACAAATAATATATAACTGAAATAAAATACTTCTGGCATGCACTGAGATGTGCCCGTGCAGTAGGTAACAAATAGCGGCTCTCCCCCAGACTTAATCTAAGCAATAGACGCAAATGATGTAACCATGAAAATTAAATAAAAGGCTAGGGGAAGAGAGTGCCCAATGCTCAGAAATGAGCATACCAGAAGATTGGCATTTAAATCTAGACCTAGCTGCAGCATCCACCATCCAAAAGAAGGACCTGCAGGGATGAGCTCCGCAAAAACAAAAGAAAATATACATACTAAAATGAAATACCACTAACTAAACTAGATAAAATAAAAATGCAGGAAAAGTAAGATAACTACTGGGTTATTGTCTTCCCAGCACGACTTATTCAAATTTAAAACAGTTCTAGCTAATGGGAGTATGAAAAAGGAAATGTACATGTAACTGTTCTAATATGCGTGTCGGTAGAGGGTACCGATACGGCGACAGAATAGTTACTCCTCTACCTAAATAATAATACCTGCTCAACACAGGTAGAGGAAGCAGAAAGTAAGAAGTGGAGGAGGAGTCCTCCTCACTATTCTCACCAAAATATATGTCCTTGCCCAGCAAGGTATCGTCTTCTTCAGGACGGGTGCAGGAGGAAAGGCAATGAGTAAAGCTTCACTACAACAAACTGCACTTATAGTAAGGACCTAAATCGTTACAGTAAGTGCCAAAAATCGTTACAAAAACACTTTGGTAACGAAAAAAACTTTAAGTAACGGTCCTCCTCTAAAGCTCGACGCTAAAAGTTCTTGTAACGAATGTATGCATGTCGTTACAAATAAATTAATTGTAACAAATGATACTTTCTCACCAAAAAGAGATTCTTCCTCACAATAAATTGGTTACAATAAATATTATTTCGTTACGAATGTTTTTTTCCCTCACAAAAAAACAGTTACGATTAAAACTATTTCGTTACAAATGTTTTATTTTTTCCTCACTAAAAATAAATTAATTTATATATCAAATTTATTAATATTAATTTGTCGTTACAAATAACTTTCTTATAAGAATCATTATTTCATTACAATATAATATCCAATTGCTAAAAAAGACAATCAATATAAACATTTTCTTTTATTTTTATTAATATACAAAAATAAGGGTGGGAGATGGCCCAAACCCCTTAATACAATCCAATGAAACTTTAAGCTCCAATACACATTGTTCATGAAAAATATTAAAACTATAATTTTTACAAAATTTGAATATCTCTCAATAATTAAAATGCTTAAAATTTTACAACATGGTATTTAGGAATTCCAACTATATAAACAAATCAACTTGATGTCATTTTCATCAGGAAGCAGATCAACCTCTTGTCATACTTGCTCACTTTTCCATTTGATTCATTCTCGATACACTAAATATAGTTTGAAAATGTCAACAAAAAACAATAATGTAAAAATATGTTAGCAAATGATATCTTGACACTAGAAGTTGAAGACACATAATATGATAGACTCCTTCCACTAAAACCATAATAAAGTAAAAGCATTTTTTAGAGATCACGACAGAAATCTGTCCAATTTCTCTAAGAAATCTGTCCAGAGAAATCTGGACAGATTTCTCCTAAAATATGTCCAAATTTCTTAGAGAATTCTTTAGGAGAAATCTGTCCAAATTTTTCAAGAAATATGAAGATTTCTATACAAATGCAAATAAATATTTGCATAAATGGTTTAGAAAAAGTTGTTAGAGTACACATTTAGTCTAATAGAGTAACGATAACTATTTAAAAGAAACTACGATTATGAAATTATATTACATAATGCTAAAATAGCAGAGCAGATTAACCTAGACAAAAAATGGTTAGTTAATCATTGTCATCACAAAGAATGATGCAAATCCAATATTGTTGTATTACCTGCAACTCTGGAGCATTATGAGGCTGGTCATACCATTCTTCATATTCAGTAAGTTTTCGTAACCTAAAATCCTGAAAGTAAATATCTTACAAGTTACAACCATTGGTCAATATGAACAAAGAAAATCAGTAAAGTTCATTGTTGGAGGAAATAGTAGAATGAGTGCTGGAATCATACTGCAGACAAATCAATAATCTTTAGCCAGTTAGGTTGACCTTTTATAATCTCCTATAAAATCAATCAGCTTGAGTTAGGTACACCAGAATAGTAATGATGTGATGTAATCTAATAAGATCATATAAGAGCTTTCCAGACCAAAGACACGAAATATGAAAACATTAAAAACCTGAGTAGTTCCATGCGACAAGCAACAAAATATAGCATCGACATAAGAAAAATCTGCATCTTTTACAGCAATCATATCAGGAAAATTTTGCAAAACATAAGAGCAATAAGTTTTAGTTTAAAATTCATTATAAGACATGTGAGTATGTGATTAGATTTTTGTTAAGGAATTCTTCCATATTTGCATTATCATTCATTATTGGGTTTATATTGAACCTCAACCTTACCATGGCAGGGAGTTATGAACGGACAATTGTAAGAAGAGAAATAATACATTGGGTAGGTGCCAACACAGATGAATGGAAACGGAAAATTTCATTTGGAATGCAAGTAAGAACTAGAGAACAATGATTAATGGTATACCTTCCCAGCACCAAGGAACAAGAAAGTATGATCTGTCAATTTACCACCAACCACATTTAGTGCTGCAACAACCCCAGCTAGGACAACCGAAGATGTTCCCTGTTAAAGCATTTGGGTGAAGTCCCATGTTCAGAACATAGATTTGTATAATCTAGACCTTAATATGAGAAAATGCAGGACAAATTGTTTAGGAAAAAGTAAGTTTTTCATTAAAATATTGCCTGAATATCATCATTGAAGACGAGATGTGTCTTGTTGTACTTTTCTAGCAGTCCGAAAGCATTATGGTTGGCAAAATCATCAAACTATAGAGTGAATGAACACGGTACCAGCTATTAAGAATTTTAGTTCAACTTCCAATTAATTGTTCACCATCAAATGACCAACCTGTATAAGCACTTTCTCTCCATAGTTTTGCTTTACAACACTCATAAATTCTACCAATAGTTCTGCATATTCCTGATCAAGACAAAACGAAACAATTTTTGGATTTTCAAGATAGTAATTGTAACTAACTACATAAAAGCTTAGGACCACAAGAGTTCAATTATCAAAATACATGAACATTACCTGACCCGTGGCACGCTTCCGCCTCAACCCTATATAGAACTCATCTTTCAGCAACTTCTGATTGTTCGTTCCCACATCATTTGTGATAGGTAAGCACTGCAAATATATATATATATATACATACATACATACATACATAACTCACAAACTGTTGCAAGCCTCCAAATTCTCACAAAAAACCAGTACTTTATTCTAATTTTCATTGCAAAATACAAGAGGGATAAGAAAATTAATGACATTAACAAAAATCAATACCGCTGATGGGCGAATACCACCAAGAGCGGTGTATAAAGAGAGCTTCCCCACAGGAATTCCCATACCCTGCATAAAATTCCAAACACTTATCATACATCAGAATTCAGAACAGATAAAGCCCTAAATTACCTGGCAGCCTAGATCTCCAAGCCCCAAAATACGTTCACCATCAGTAACAACAATAACTTGGATTGATTTCTAAGGCCAGTTCTTCAACAAATAAAAAGTAGACAACAAATAAAAAGTTGACTGCTTGAAAAGGTGAAAGAAACTTTTTTATATATTGAAATATTAAAAGTGAACTTGACAGTTCCAGCAAAAAAAGGGAATGAAGTATTGCAGATTTTGTGAAGATGAATCAAAAATTTTATTATGCACTTCTCAGTCAATTAAACCTAAAGATTGACAGAAATACTGAATAAAGATACATTGAGAAGAATAGCTAGAATTTTGTAATATAATCATAGGGTTAATTACAGAAACCTCTCCTGGAACTACGAAAATTTCACCTCTGAGTATACACCATTACAAATCGCCCTCCCCAAATTAACATACATCACAAGTGCACCTCTCCTACACGGGAGGTTTGTTGTACTAAAACTTAACAATGTCAACTCGAAGGTCCTTGTAATTATGAAATGTCCCAATGCAGATTTGCCTAATTGATATCACATACTAAAACTAAGTGGATGATAATGACATGTGTAATGCAGTTTTACAGATCAACAAAATGATAATCATGCTGGTGGAAGCCATTAGAAAACAAACACAGATATTTGAAAAGAGAGAGTGAAAACAATACCCCGTATCTCAATCTTCTTGTTTATAATGTACAAATATATGGTCAAACGTAGTTGAGCTGCTATATATGGTATGCAGCTTATCATATAACATTAAAACGCAAAAGTTCCCGTTGAAAAACCAGCTCCAAATCATCATCCTAGTTAAACGAAAGCTTGAAAACAACTATCCATTAAATACAATCACAGATACAAAAGAGGCCAAACCAGAACCTCCGAAAAATATAAAAATATAAACCCAAATTGCAGCAAGAAAATCAGCAACGACTAAAAAACCCATACAACATCCTTATCATCATTCAAGTGCCAGATCAATAACCCCCAAAAAGTAAACAAAAAACACAAATTACAAAACAAATGAAGCAGCAAAAACCAATCAACGAAGCGAAATGATTAAGGCTTAGAAATTGATAGCAATACCTATCGCGATGAGCACAATAATAGATAGGTTTTTCGCAAGCCGGGGGCCTTTCTCCGGCGATCTCGCACGATCGGAGTCCACCTGCTTCCTCCTCAACAAGATTCAGATCCGCAATCGCGGCTCTTTCCCGCCACCCAACTCCGTATACCCCATCGGACAGAGGGACGACCCTCTGCTCTACAATCCCTTCCAGGAAGAAGAGCTGACCAAAATATGGGGCAGAGATCATTCTTGAGGGACGCAAATCGATATCAGGGATATTAGGGCACGCGAATCTGAAAAAGGAATTGACAAGCGCGCCAAAAACTAAAATATGCGCACTCATTCTACCGCCATGTTTATTTCATAAAACGATGCGGAATAAAATTGGCGATTGTTATCCGCACTACAGTTTTGGGTATCTGCACTTTTTTTGTACGAGTTATTATGCGTCTTTTGGAAATACGTCTTGTACATGTATTTTTAGAAAAAAATTTCAACGTGAAAGTTGTAGATCTCGTCGAGAGACGAGATCTACAACATTCGTGTTGAACACTTTTCCTAAAAATGCATGTACAAGGAGTATTTTTAAAAATTCACTATAGTTACGCACATGTTTCAATCAGGGCAACAATACGTCTTGTGCGTGCATTTTTAGGAAAAGTGTTCAAGACGAAAGTTGTAGATCTCGATGAGATCTACAACTTTCTGTTGGTTGCCTTTCCTAAAAATGTATGTACAATGCGTATTTCCAAAATGCGCGTAATAACTAATACAAAAAGAGTGTGGATAGCCAAAACTGTAGTGCTGATAACAATCGTCATAAAATTTTGTTACCTACGACAACGCTTATTCCAAAAATCACAGCAAAAGAAAAAAATTACTTAAAATCTACCGCCACATTTTTTAAAACACCGCAATTAAAACGTTGTTGTAGAAGAATTTTCTTGTAGTGTGTATGTGTGTATGTGATTGTATGTGTGTGTGTAATTGTGTGTGTGTTTGCGTGTCTATGTCTGTGTGTGTGTGTGTGTGTGTGTGTGTGTCTATGTCTGTCTGTGTTTGTGCATCTGTCTGTGTATGTCTATGTTTGTTTATGTGTATGTGTGTGTGTGTATGTGTATGTATAAGTCAATGTCTGTGTTTGTGTATGTTTGTGTCTGTCTTTGTCAGTATGTGTTTGTGTCTGTGTTTGTGTTTGTGTCTATGTCTGTTTGTCTATGTCTATGTGTATGTGTTTATGTGTGTTTGTATGTGTCTGTGTCTGTGTGTAGTGTGGGGATGTGTCTGTGTGTAGTGTGGGGATGTGTCTGTGTGTAGTGTGGGGATGTGTCTGTGTCTGTGTATGCACGTGTGTGTGTGTATGTGTGTGTGCATGTGTGTGTGTGTGTGTGTGCATGTGTGTGTGTGATTGTGTATGTGTGCATGTGTGTGTGTCTATTGTGTATGTGTGTGTGATTGTGTATGTGTGATTATGTATGCTATGTGTGACTGTGACTGTGTGCGTCAGTGTCTGCGTGTCTATGTGTGTTTGTGCATGTGTGTGTTTGTGTCTGTGTTTGTGTGTCTATGTCTGTCTGTATTTGTGTCTGTGTCTATGTCTGTCTGTGTGTGTGTCGGTGTCTGTTTGTGTGTCTGTGTCTGTGTGTTTGCGTCTGTGTCGGTGTCTGTGTGTCCGAATGTATGTGTGTGTGTGTGCCTGTGTCTGTCTGTGTCTGTGCCTGTGTGTGTGTGTGTGTGTGTGTCTGTGTGATCTCTAGCTATCTATGTGTGACTGTGCTTGTGTGTATGTCTGTGTTTGTGTGTATATGTGTGTTTGTGCATGTGTGTCCGTGTTTGCGTTTGTGTGTCTTTGTTTGTGTGTCTGTGTCAGGAAAATGAGTACCGATGATTCGAAAATACGCTCTCCCAAGCGAAAAACGTAGAATGCGAGCGCAACCGGGTACTGTAGAATGCGAGCGCAGCCCGCTAAGAATCTGCGATCACGGGCGAAGCCCGTGCGGAGCTGCTCGTAAGGTTTTATATAAATTGAGCTGGGAACATGGGCCTCATGTGCACTGTCAGTTGATCGAGCTCCTGAGAGCGGACAAAATTGAGCGGGGGTAATTCTAATTTAAAAAAAAAACATAAATCTTATTTAAAAAGTAAATTTTATTGAACAACGCGTTGTATTTATGAATTGATTTGACATGTATTTATGAATTTCATTACACATTTATTTTCATTAAAGCACGTGTCATCCATCAATCAATATATATATATATGACATATTTTCATTAAAACGCTAGCTCCCGAGCAAAAAACGTGTGCGCTGACAAATTTATTTATGCTCCCGAGCAAAAAAGATAGAGCTAGTGCAATGCGCCCGACTGAAAAAAATGTGTGCTCGGGAAATAAAACGCGCATGCAACGGAGTGAAAAACACGTGCTCGAGCGAAAAATGGGCGTTCGAAGGGTACAATTATTTCACCCCTGCGCACAATGAAAAAATATGTGTGCATGCGGGGCTAGTGCGCGATCGTTATTTTTATTCAAAAATTATATTAATATGTTTTAAATTTTTTGATTTGTTTTGTGCAAAATTTTATGGAGAGAAATTTCCCTCCATATATTTCATTAATGTAAGAGGGAAGGAAATAGACAAAACTTAATAAACTAGAGGAAGAGAACGGCGCGCGGCGACGACCAAAAAAGAGAACGACGATGGCGGCGGCCGTGGAAGAGAGAGGCGACGGCGGCGACGACCGTCGAAGAGAGGGGCGACAACGGCGGCGGTCGTACGTGAAAGACATTGCTACAGCTCGCAAATGGATGTTTGTGTGTTTGGTTGTCCGTGTCGATCTGTGTGTGTGTGCATGTGTCTGTGTTTGAGCCCCGACACATGCAATACACGCTAGCTCTCAAGCAAAAAAAGGAAAACTACACGCACGAGAGTGCATTTGCGTGCGGGCGAGAGTTCATTTGCGTGCGCGCGAGAGTGCATTTGCGTGCGCGCGAGAGTGCATTTGCGTGCGCGAGAGAGTGCATTTGCGTGCATGCGGGTTCGTGCGTGATTTTATTTTAATTCCAAAATTATATTAAAAAATTAATGTCATATTAATTTGCATTCATTTTTACATTTAATATATTTTTAATTTTTAGTTTAGTTTTGTTCAAAATTTTATGGAGGGAAATTTTCATCCGTATATTTAATTCATTCATTCATGTGAGAGAGAGAGAGCTGCATGAGAGAGAGGCAGAAAAACTTTTATAAAAAGTTAAAGATTTATAAAAAAACTCGTACGCGCAAAAATACATGTCGCAATAGTACCACATATCTGCGACAGCCGCGCACGGATGTTTGCGAGTTGTAGGAGTACTGTCGCCGCGTTAGAGCACTATCGAGGCGGGGTACTGTCGCGCACATACAAATGTTTTTTTTTATTTTTTTCAAAAAAAAAATTAATAATTTAAAACTTTGATAATAAAATAGTACAAAAATTGAAAATAAAATATGATATATTTTTTGTAACAAAACTTTAATAATAAAATATTACTATTAGTAAGGACAATGTCTTTGTCACAAAAAACTTTCATGATGTGGTTACAATTGATACTTATTGTGAGAAAGGTGTAACATCCCCAATCCTACTAGACCCCTAGTGTGAGATTGGGAGCTCAAGGGGTGGGATGAGGGACCTTGAGGACCCCTTAGGATGAGAACTTTCCTATGTGCACACCTAAAGTCCCAATCAAATGGGACCTAAGTTGCTATAGAGGGCCAGTTGGACACCAAGTTTCCCAAATTGAGACCACCCTTAGTTCCCTAAACCTTAAGGAAGGAGTAATGGGGTGATCACCCCCTTGGTGAGGCTCAATTCCTTAGGATTAGCCCAAAATCACCTTAAGTAAGTCTGAACCAAACCAACCAATTGAGGGGCAAATGACCCCCAAGAGGCCAAATTGACTTACCCCTCATGTTCCAACCCTATTAGAGACTCTTTGGACCCAAAAGCCCCATCATAGGGTGGTCAACCCTCTCCAATTTGATCAAACTCCAAATTAGGGCAAAAAGGTCAACTCAACCCAAATGTGGTCAATCTTCACCCAAATCCTAAAATTGACTCCACATATAGTCTCTAAGCATCATTAGGAACCTAAGAGGCCCAAAAGCCCCATCATGGAAGGGTCAAGTCACCTCAATTTGGCCAAAGTATCAAAGAAGGGCAATTTGGGTATTTTCATACCTTTTAATCAAATGGGGCCCCACCATGGGCCAAGCTCTATTGAGTGATGACATGGGACCCATGACCTACATGGGGGACCAGTCAACCCAATTGGTCAAAGTCAAAGTCAACTCAATTGGGCTTAATCCCAATTTGAGTGCCTAAACCTTCTTCCCCCCTTTTTAATTAGAATCTAAGCCTAAGGTTTGTGAAATCATTTGGGCTCATGGGGTCTGGTGGGGTGTGGCTAAGGGGTTGGGCTAACCCAAGCTAACCCAAGTGAGGGGTTGGGTTAAAGTAGGGGACAAAAAGGGGCTTGATAAAGCAAAAAGCAAAAGGAGCCCAATCCCCCCCCTCTCTCTCCTCCCAATCAGCCTTGGGCTCACCCCTGATGGTGTTGAGTGATGAGAGGGAGCTGGAAAGCAAGGATGCAGCAGGGGGCTGGTCGGCCAAGTCACCCCCGTGAGCCACCACCTCGAATCCCCCAGCACAGCCCTCCTTAGCCTATATAAACCTCACCAACAGCTCCAGAGGGTCGTTTGCAGTCGGGCTAGCGCTTTGGATCGAAGAATTCGGTGGAGAATCGAGTTCTGTAGCAAGCTCGCCGGAGACGGAAACGGAGATGGCAAACCGCCGGAATACTCGCCGCCCAGCCCGTTTCCAGGTTCGCTTCTCCCCCCCTCTGACTGTGCTAGCATCTAGGGCTGTTAGATGTCGAGTTCGAGCTCAATTGAGCCGAACCCAATCCGCATTTCCTCTCCGTTTAACCGTTTGGGCTTCCTGTTAGAATCGCCGGAAACGGCCCCCGCCGGCGACCAATCCACCGCCAATCGATCGGCACCACCTCAACGGAGGTGGTGGTGGCGGTGGCTGGCCAGGGAGGTGGACGGGTGGCCGGGATTTCGTGCTTCAAGCGGCTCCAGGTCGGGCAAATCAGAGCCGTTGGCTCGAGGAAGACGATGACGGAGGGCCGCCCGATCTGCTTCAGGATTCGTGCGCAGGATGCGCCTTATGGGATGATTTAATGTGGGGTGCTGTTAGCCAGTTTCTGCACCCATTTTGTAGCTCGATTTTAAGGCCTTTAGAGGCCATAACTCAAAAAGTCACCAGAGATAACTTTTAAAGAGGGTTGAGTCTACTTTAATTTAAAACTTAGATCAAGTTATTTGGTGATGATTTGGCTTCTGTAGAGCTGGTTTGCTGAGACTGGTCCAAACAAATCCCTAGCACTAAATTATTTTTTTCTCCCATTTGGCTTGGAGTTTAGGGCTGATATTTTAAACCCTAAAGTAAATATATTAGATCTATCATGTGCCCAAATATTAGGATTTATGGAGACCTTTTTCCTATAGTTTTTATCTAATCTTTAAATAGTAAATTTCTGTAATTTGGGTGGCCAATTTTTCTTGTGGGGCCCCCATATTAGGGTGGGGTGAAGTTTAGGCTAATCCCACACACTGCTAAAAATATTGGGTCCATTGGACCACTCCTTGTGGGTGAACCCTCTTTGGAGTGAGGATGACTTAGGGGTGGTGTGTGATTGGGCCAGGAACTTCACTCAGATTGAGGAGCCTAAATGAGGCCCTTAATGGCCAATTCATGAAAATGATGTGAGACACACTTTTGTAGCCCTGGATGTCTAGTTTCATTAGAAACTGAGATCTTGGCATTTGGAGGCCAGTAGACCCCAGAGGAGCCTTTTTCCTAGGGCTGGTCCTAGGTGGGGTTAGCCCACCAAAACCTTAATAACTTTTGATTGGGTGGGCCTATGGGGCTGAGATTTTGGCCACATGAATGCCCACCCTAGGCCCACCTTGTGCCAGAAATTGGTGTAGATTGGGCACCTTTAAGTTATAGTTTTAATCCCATCTTAAGATTTTGACCTAAGAGGAATTAGTGGGTGAAATCACCCCTAATGACCCTCTTTCTTTGGTGGCATGTGGGTATGGTTATGTTTAGCCTCTGTTCCAAATTTGAGGCCAATTGGAGTTCATCTTAAGGGTGAACCCCCAAAGGGCATATTTTTGCCCTAGGTTTGGAAATCACATAACCTTGGTGGCTTGTGGAATTTGGAGCTTAGCCTTAGGGGCTTATCAAATTTCAGTGGTGATGGGGTCTAAGGTTAGTGTAGGGTCTTGTTCATCACCAAGAGGGTGATTGGAGCATTGAAGGCCAAAACCCTAGCCCAAACCTCAAGTTTACTTAATTGCCCCTTTTGGGCCTTAATGAAGCAATTAGGACCTAAACTCATATTTAGACAACCAAACTTCAACCCTAGGCTGAGAATGACATTCTAGGGCCAGTATATTTTTCTTGGAATTTTCATTACTTAAATGGTTTTTTTTATTTTGATTTATGGAAAAATGGCTTAATGGAGGGTTTATGCCAAATCAATAACTTAGGTTTATCTTCTCATTACCAAACAGAACATGGATGTCAATTGATATGCTTATGACCTCTGGATTTAATCTTGTGACCCTTGAAGACTTTTTCATACTTACTTGATTGAATTTACTTATATGCCCTTTTGAAAATAAATTGGTAATAAATGGTAATTGTCCTTGCAAAATTCTGAGATTTTGGAAATACATAGATGCTCATATTATAATGCATTTAAATCACTTGGGGTGTCCATTACTTATGAATTTATCCATTTTATGATTTTTGGGAAAAATCTAGATTTTGGGGATTTATTTATGTTGCATAGCAAAACCATACCTAGGGCCACCAAACCCTGTAGGATGTTCACTTGTGATGATATGTAGCCCCTGGAATTTTAATTGGAGCACTTCTAGTGATAATTGTTGTACTTATAAGAAAATTACCATAATTGTCCTTTTGATGATTTATACAAATACATAGGCAATTCACCTTGTAACCATGTGAAACCTTCAGATTATGATTACTTCAATGTTTATAGCATATGGGAATTTTCTGGAATTTTTTAAATACAGTTTTGGTATTTATTTAATTAATTTGGTGGTTTTGTACTAAACTTCAATTATTTAATTCAAGGGCAAAACAGTAATTGTGATCCTTCATCTCTTGGGGTTATGCTTTTGAATTCAGTATACACTCAGGATAATTATTGGGCAGGCATTGGACCAGATTTTAGGGTACTTCATGAACAAGTTAGTGTGGCCCTCACTATTCAAGAAAATTAATTAAATATTAAATTAAGTTGGAAAATTATGGGAATTGAACCATGTACTATTTAGGGTAGTAGGACCCTTGGATAAAATCTGTGGAGTCATAGGACCTATGGTTAGGGTTTTCTTTTTTTTAAGGGTGCAACATCCTTAAGTGGTCTGCGTTTAGCAAATTTGGGTTTTTGTAATCTACCCATCTAGACCCATGGGACTTGGAAGAGTACCGAAGTGTAGCATTAAGAAACTCATGATAGTCTTCTGGTAATAATCTTGAGTCAATTGGATGAATATTTGTAGTACCTCCCCTTAGGTGGTTCATATAACTCATTTGGTCTGCGAATAGTAAAACAGTAGAATGAGGATAACTTGTAAACCATTAGGTGGGAATAAGAGGTAGTTGGTATACCTGGTCTGGATGAAGAGGTTGAGGTCACCAAAAAGGAGTTTAGGTGATGAGAGTGCTTGGTGAGCTAGGGGTAAGGTTGTGCTCGGGATTTACGAAAGATCGTCTTTCCCCTTAGAGGGTCATAAAACACTGAGGTTTAATTCAAGTGAGATGATAAGAGGGTAATCTTATGGGCGGATACCAATAATACTAAGTGTCTTGAGAAAGGGAACTTTGGGGTGTCATCCCGCTGTAGTTCCTAGTACCGTAGCGAGCCCCTTACAGGGTAACCCTCGGGAAGTCCAAGACTAACCCTAAATTGCAATAACACTTAAAGTAGGCAAGAGTAGCCATAGTAGGGTAAGATTGGATTTATGTAATTCCTCCCAGTTGCGGGAGTGGCAGTATTGTGGTGCTCGGTTAGTCGAGCAGGAACCTCGAGGGGATGATTATCCCGGTAATTTTTCTCAGAAATGTGGCAGGTCTTCGGTACTAGGCAGGTCGTCACTCCGACCGCGGTACGTTGACTTAGCGGGTGTGTCGGGGTCTAAGGGGCCAGCTTGGCTGCATGTCGGGACGACAGTTCCCCGAAGACACCTCTCACTTGGCTCACAGTCTGGTGGACTCCAGCAAAGAGTACGCAGAGCTCCGCGGTTGTTTAGCGTCGAGGCGTACGTACGGTCTAGGCCTGGTAGAGTGTATACCCGCCTAGGAGTGGACAGCCCGGTCCGCTACCACCGTGTGTCACAGCGGTTGGTACCCGAGAGGTTGGCTTCCTCTCAAACAGAGGGAACTATAAAGGTCTGTGTGCACAGAGTCGCGTGTGTGAGTTCATTGCATAAACATTCATAGCATAAGCATAGCATACCCCCCCCCCCCTGCAGACCCTCATCATATAAATCAGTGTGGGCTCCTTTATATGATGAGTTACGATTCCTGGAAATCCTAACTTATAAGTTTGTATGGGCATTCATATAAGTTAGGGTACGAGAATGCTACTTATCGCTACTACTCTTACTGCTCTGCTTTACTTACTTTACTGCTTACTTACTGCTGCACCTTACTTTTTATGCTCCTGCCTTTACTTTTGCTTATATATGATAGCCTAGCCTCTTTTACACTTGTGTAGACTAGAATTATACACATATGCTAGTTTTCTTTCCCTGTCACCTGCTTGTTCCTTGCTCGTCCCCCGCTTCTTCCTCCCGCGCGGTGCCTAGGAGTCGCAGGAGGAGGAGGGGACCTAGCAAGCTCGGTCATTCTTTGACTGACGGTTTGCATTGGGGCCGACAACAATCTAGGATTCCGAGGAAACGGAGTTGTCGCACGCACCGCAGGAGACGAGGGTAGGACCTGAGCAGACAGCGACACAGCGAGTAGCGGCCACGAGACTTCAGGTGGACTTCTTTTGAGTGTTAGTGTTGAGTGATGTTGAGATAGCTTCCGCATGTAGTGAGTCTTGAGAGATTTTATATTATGATGTACCGGGCTTATGTCCTTTCATTTACGTACTTTTGTTTCATGCTCGGACATATATTTATCATGTGGTTCAGCTTTTGATATATATATGATGGAATGTGTTTTGTGGACTCTCTTTTATTCAGTTTGTACTTTCTCTCGTACTTACTTCTCTTATTGCTCGCACTATGATCATAGCCGGCAGGGTCGACGTTGCGTGGTGTAGCCCAACCCGTGTGTTGGAAGTCACCGTAATGCGTCGGCTCTGGGCATAAGGTCCGCTTGGCCCCGGGAGCAGGAGAGGGATCTTACAAAAGGTTTCCTATTTGTAACGTAACATTAGTGTTGTTACAAATACTTACAGTTATAGTAATGAATTAATTATTATTATTGCAACAAACTTTAAAATATTTGTTACACAAAAGTACTTTTTTGTAACAACAACAAAAATTTGTTACTAAATATAACTATTAGTAACAAACTGTGTTTTAGTTATATTTCAGTCCTTACAACAGGTGCAGTTTGTTGTAGTGCTTCCACCATGGAGGGGGGTCAACCTCCTCACATAAGGGACTGCTCTCCTCATTGGCATGAGCAAGATGCTCTGAGTCCTCTTGGAGTCCCTGTGAAGAATCAACATGCACATGCTCAGACACTGAAGAAGGGGGGTCAGGAAAGAAAAGAGAAGAATAACATAAATGATCAAAAATTGGGGGAGTGATCCCGGTCTCACTCCCAAGAGGTTGGAGAAGTAAGATATTGCCGACATTGTCGACAATGCTGCAAGGCTCAGCAAGATCATCTGTGGCCTCCTCCACGATTTGGACTTCCTCCACTGGTGCTGAGGTAGAATCCTCGTCACCCTGGAAAATATCCTCCTCCATAAGATTAGGCACAACACACAAATCACCTGCCTTATCCTGCGAAACATCCTCAATAATGTCGTCAGAGATGAATGTAGTAGTATGCACAAAAGGGGGAGGAATTGTGCTTGGATAAAAGTCAAGCACCGATTCCTCACAAAGAATCGAATCCATGCAAGGTAATATATGCACAGGGGAGATGGGCTCAGCCATGTCAGAGCCTAGATCAGCCACAACTCTGATGAGCGTGTCTGCATCATTCCCTTCAAAACTTGAAGGTGATACATCAACGTAATCAAAGGTGGAAGGTGTGCTGTCAGAGTTAGGAGTCAGGATGATCCGGATATCCAGATCATCATCCTCGTCCAATTGGCGAAGATACTCAGCACAGTCCTTCAAGGCATGATATGTGCTCCGACAGAACAAGCACTGCCTTGCTGGCTTCATTGGCACCACAGGTGCTGAAGCCACAAAGAAGTATGCCCGTAAAGGCTTAGAAGAATAGCCATAGGACTTACGCGCACCATATAGAGTACCAGATGAAGTCGGTGCTCCATATACTGGGCCTTGAGTGCTAGGGCCATTATCTCCCTTTGGACATCTACCACTAGCATGAGATATATCTCCACACAAACGGCAACGAATATTAAATGAAGCCCACATTGTGTGAAGATAACCAGATTCAAAAGAAAAACACAATTGTGCAAAATACTACACCCAACAATAATTTACTAAGCAACCTAAATTTAAAACAAGTAAAAGGGATAACAAGAACTTAAAATAAAATAAAGGATGCAATTTACAAATGGAAGAACTTCTATCGCAGGTTCTCCCTCTCCAGAAAACTCACACGACTGTGTTCCCAGGCAACGGCGCCAAAAACTTGATGCACAAATCTAGCACACCGTTATAGGCGGTAGCAAGACTGCGGCACGAAACGACAGTGTACCAATCGTTCAAGTAATATAAAACGAGGAGTGAATCCCCGAGTATCGAATCTCGAAGGAACACGGTAAGGTGGAGTTATCTATTGAGGAGGGACTTGAGATTGAAGTCCTTTAGGTCGGATGGAATGCGGACAAAAAGGATTTTGGTTATGTAAATAAAAGAAAACAACTACAACTACTCCAATGCATGCCTTGAGCGCACTGCTTCGCTAGGCGGGATGGAAACTACGTTGGCCTTGAACGCACTACTTCGCAAGGGCGGATGGACGAGTAGGCAAACAGAATGGAATGGCGGGTTTGCGGAGTGCGATGGAGTGGGGGTGGAATCGGCGCACTTCAAGCACATTTTACACAAATAAGCATTTTCACAACTATGAAAATAACACTATAAATCAAGAGTCTAGAATGGCATACATCATCAAATAGTAAATATTACATTCATATACATCCATACAAGTAGAGAAAAAGGCAAGAGATACGACCGAATCCGGAGGCTTGTTGTAGATTCTCGGTAGGAATCGTCTGGTTGTCAATCTGCGTCCTAGCTCGGTCGCAACTATCTTCCAGGGTAGAGGAGGGTTGTCACTTCCTCCCAATGGACCCATCTTCTCCGGTAAACTACAATCCGACCACGTCTGATGCGAAGAACTCCTAGCTTGGCAGTGAAGATGAGTGTAGAATCCTCTCCTTGAAGTGCTTGGATGATGCGAGGTGGCCGAGAGGATACTCCGGCTCAAGATTTAAGCCAAGACTGTGTCCGGAGCACCTCCAAATGGTGGGCGGTGATGGAACGGCGGACTGGAACGGAGCTGGAACCCTTAGGCGCGGGAAAGAAGATGGATCGGGCGAACTCCAGATTAGGTCGAGATCTGCAGCTTTTATAGAAAAAGTCAAAAATTTGGTCACGCACGGTCGAACGCATGACCGTGCGTGAACCGTACGATATTAATAGAGAATAAAGGCCAGGAAGACGAAGCAGGCGCGCCCGTGCATTTTACTCACGCACGGTCAAAGCCGATCGTGCGTAAAAATGCACGGGCAAATTCAGAAAGCTCGAAATCCGGCAAACAACAGGAGGCCGTGCGTTTTGTTTGGGCACGGTTGAGGCCAACCGTGCATGAAGAAAAGGCACGATTGGGGCAGATCACCATATTGACCAGCCGATCATAGCGCACGACCGCAGCCGACCGTGCGTCATGTAAACACACGACCGTGTGATTCATACATGATGAATTCTTGGCAATATGGATGATCTGCCCACCTGCACAACGAATCCACACGTTGGGAACACACTGTTGGATCTTACGGCGCCCTTAGAGGGGGGGGGGGGTGAATAAGGGAATAAAATTCTTTCTATAATTTTCAAGATAATTACTAAATTGTTTTATAATGAAGGAGATTGACATAAACAATTTAGATTTAGAATTGAAAACTTAGAACACAATATAATAGAGATTACGCCAAATGATAGAAATCAAGTAAACACAAAAGAGACATGATTATATTATATGAAAAAGTGTTTACATAAATTTGATTTCTATATCGCTAGAAATCGGAGGCGTACAAATGTAAATTTCTTTTTGTTTACCAATCCTTCTCCCAAGGATCGGAAGGCTATCACTTGTCTCTCCCTAGACCAAGCCCAAGCCTATCCTCTAGATCTTCCCAAGATCTAGACGTAGCACACAAGGCCACGATTTCCCACCAAGCCATGCAAGGACTTGGACGCTCCGCACAAGGAAGCGATTTTCCCCTAAGCCACGCAAGGACTTAGACGCTCCGCACAAGGAAGCGATTTTCCCTACCAATACAAAATAAAATGTATATAAATGAAAATACAAGATAAAATAAGAACTCCCTAGAAATTCAGATCTCTGAAAGGAAGGTTGAAGCCTCGAGATGATCCTTGATGTAGAAGCGCGTCCGATCTCGTCTTCAATTTCAAACCTTCTCAGCATAAATGGGAGTTCATGAGATTCTGGAGCTCTCTGGATGGAATGCACTCAGGAAGGGACTTAGAATCTTCAGAGCTTCGAATGCACGAACAAAAGGAGCCAATTTATAGAATTTCGCTGTCGCCTGGGCGACATCAGCTGTTGGAAATTTCCGACAGCGCAAAACTGCCGGTCGTGGTGCTGTCGTGGGCAGTTGTTGTAACCTCCGAGCTGTCGCCTGGCGACATCGATGTCGGATTTCCGACAGCGCAAAACCTCCTTTCGTCGTGCTGCCGTGGGGGAAGTAGTTGTAACTTCTCTGTTGTCGCATGGGCGACATCCGTTGTCGCGTGGGCGACATCAGCTATCGCCTGGGCGACATCAGCTATCGCCTGGGCGACATCCACTGTCGGCTGGGCGACAGCTCCTCTTCATTTTTGCCGTCTGAAACTACTCCAGACTGTAGATTGAGTCATTCTCATCTCCGAAATGGGGTGGCACGTTCTGTAACTCTTCCTGGATTGAAAGTTATGGCCATTTTAAGATCAGCACACAAAACTCATCCAACCAGAGACTTGTCGTTCTCGGATCATGCCCATGAACGAGGACTTGTCTCCTCATTGAACCTGTACAACCTGGCCACTATAAACACACAAAAGACTAGATCAAATACAACACGACATTTGTTATTCTCAAACCAAGAGATGCGGAAAGCAAGCTCCAACATTCTCCCTCTTTTGATAATAACAAATACCCATATGAGAAATTAGTGAGTTTATAGATAAGTGCGATAAAAGATATGCATGACTAAAAGGTTTACTGCGTGATAGATTTTACTCCCCCTAAATATATATGTCACTAGATTTCTCATTTTATTCTCCCCCTTTTGTTATTACCAAAAGTGGGTTGTCATGATCGAGCAATATCACTCCCTCTACATAGACGCTTTCCATGAAAAATTTTTAATATACTCCCCCTAAATTATATTCTTCCCCTAAATGTATGCTCCCCCTAAATGTTATAATTAATTGCAATGGTGCATTCTGAAAAATTGAGATTAGTAAGAGATTTCTTGAATTTATATTTCTCCCCTTTTTTATATTATCAAAAGTTATTTTGAAATAAAGAATGAATAATTATGAAGAAATAATAAATATGGGAGTATATAAGAGTAATAGA
The DNA here is from genome assembly GCA_033032865.1 of Dactylorhiza incarnata. NCBI lineage: Eukaryota > Viridiplantae > Streptophyta > Magnoliopsida > Asparagales > Orchidaceae > Dactylorhiza > Dactylorhiza incarnata. The sequence continues at coordinate 7,939,953 of JAWHQI010000094.1, read as the reverse complement.
TTTTATGTCGAGAAGAAAAATAGGATGCAATTAAAAGCTTGTAACATGATAAAGTAAGCATTCTATTTTAAGATACCACTTGCTTAAAGGAAAATACAGTGTTAAAAATAATAAGCACTCTTAAACATAAACATCATTTTAGAAGATAAAACCATATAAAGGATAATGAGTTTTAAATTTGAAAAGTTGATGTTTGAGTTAAAGATTGAAGAGATGCTATTCCATTAAGATTAAAAAAATTTGTAAGCATGATTTCATAATATCAAGAAAAAATACACAAACTACAATGTAATAAAATTTTCATTTCAAGTAAACATAAACATTGTAGCGGTCATGCTTTGTTATCTAGTGCATTTACTTAAGTTTGTAGAGATTTGAGTAGATGAGCATTAGGATCCAATTCTCATGAGTAGAAGTTTTATGAAAAATAACGATGTGTACAAAGTAGTGTTTTGATAAAGTATACAAGTGAATCAATCAAAAACACATGACATATATAATGAAATAACACAACATTAAAATACACAAATAATATTACTTCCACACTATTTTAATGCACATGAATAAATAGTACAACTACCAAGGTGCTCTGCACACACAATGCTTATTAAGACTTATCAGGGTGCAAAGTAGTGCTTGGGAGATCACTTTTATACTTTTTAGCTTTATTTTCAATTTTTTTGTGATCCGATGTACTAAAGAGAAGTGGTGTATAAATTGTTTGCTACAAGACACTTTACAATTCTTAGCCAAGGTGCTCAACCTCACAATGTTCATTAAGACTTATCAGGAGGGTGAGTAGTGCTTGGTGGAGTTTTCCTTGTCATTTATTATTTGCTTTTTAGTTTAGTGACTAAGGACTCCGAATTCACTTGTTTTGCAAACATAGCATTTTAAACCACATTTCTCTAAAGAATAAATGCATGAAAGACAAAGAATTGTAATAACCAATTCAATGTTGTGTAGGTAATCTATTTAGGCATTTTAATTATTTATGTTATTACACTACACAATCATGTAAGAATAAGATTGTAAACACATGTAGGTTAACAAAAATAAGTGAGTGAATGAATCATTATCAAACATAATACATTACTCATACTTAGAGGCATGCTAAAACATTTCTACACATGTTTATCTACAATCAATTTCATTGCACATAACACGATAATTTTCAAGGCATGACAAATACAAAACAATGTTTTTAAGAATCTTGAAAGTTAAATTAAACATTGTATTTAATCTTTAATTGATATAATTAATCATCCATCCTTGACAATGGCAATGAATAACAATAATTTTTTTTTATATATAAATTTTTGAATTTTTTTTGTATATATGCACAAAACAATAAACACGCATAAAGAAAAACATATTTTTGTTCTTTGAAATTGTTTTGTAATTTTGTATTTGTTTTTTTATATATATATATATATTATCTGGAAATCATAGAAGTCTTTAATAGCCCTTTCAGTAAATGATATTCTATGCCAGAGAAATAAACAAAAATAATGTATGAGAAAATACATATATATTTTTTAAAAGAAATAAATTTTTGTTTTAAAAGGAATACAAAGATAGAAAACTTTTTACAAACACACAGAATATTAAAATAATACCAGAAATAAATGAAAACAAAAAAAAATATTTTGGAGCAAAGGAGCTAACGCCAGGCATTAACTTCTTAACGCCAAAACAGAACTGCATTTCTTGATGTTTTGAAAAATATTTTTCTCAATTCATTTGTATTATAAAGAGACCTTCCTTCAGTTGAAATTTCAGAGTATATTGATTAGATTTGAAGGCTCTTTTAACATGTATTTGGTGATTTTTCAAATACTTGTGTTTGGTAAAATCATTAAAGCTCGAAATATTAAAATATGCAAACACATGATGCAATGTTAGAATAAAAAAAAATATGCATGATTTATGTATAAAGAGTGAGATAATGTTCATGCAATGAATATAATATAAGTATATCTAAGATCAAGATACCTTAACTACATGACTACACTCTAGCCCCGTACTAAGTGACGGATGGGCATGAGGAGCTGCACACATGCCGTAGGTTGGGGTGTTAATCCCATATGCATACAAAAGACGACGCTCAACCTAGCACTCTTTCCCCCCAGTGCCTCTCAAGGCCCCACTGGAACCCTCCCCGGTTAAGAACAAGACATGACTTAGAGGTTAGGTCTCTAATGCACACAATCCTACGCCCTCGCTATTGTGAGACACATGTCATAGGTTTATTGATTATAGACATACTAAGTGTGTAAGCCTTAAATATATTAACTGTGTTATAATTTCATGATTAGTTTTGGATTTACAATTTTATCGAAGATTGTTGATTTTAAATCCATTTAGAAAAGTTTTATTCATGCAAATAACTACAAAGGAAAAAATAAGATTTTCATATTTTAATGATATAATTTACTTTAGCATTGCAAGATATAACTAGCATGAGCATTGATTTCTATCTATGGTACGTGATAAGGCTAGTGTGATGAATTAGGACAACATGGTGCAAAGCTAAGTAAAGATGGAAAATATAAGATTGAGTTGCATGTATTCAAACATAGAGTTTTGAATTTTCATAGACCTAGAAAGAAGTGACAATTCTATTTGATTTCATCTTGTTGATATCAAGTTAATTCATAGGTCTAAAGATAATGAGATTCATGCAAACAATAAAGATGCGCATCACACACACAAAACAAGATATGAAACTATAATACCAATTGCAATCATATATTTCATAATTCTTAAGGTTGATAGAATTAGTTGATTTAAGATAGGTCTTGATGGATCATGAATTATGATATATGATTATAGTGAATTTTAGCATAGGATATTAATAGATCATGGTGGTGATTGTGAAATCATATTCATCATTTTTGTAAATTTTCTTTTTGATTTTATTTTTAGAAATTAGACAACAAATACAAGGTATTTGACAACAATGATGGTAAAAATAAATTTTTTAGAGAAAATCAGAATTTTTAGGAAAATATGTTACCGCCAGCGTTAGTGATAACGCCTGGCGTTAGCAACAGAGTTACTATATTTGATTTAAAACACATTGTTTTTTATATTATTTGATTCTGATTTTTCTCGATTATGATTTTCAATATAGGGGCTATTATATGCATCAACGAAAAATAGACAAATATGCAATTAGTTGCGCATTTAATATTTTAGCCTAAGACCCCTAAAAATCCATTTAAATCCAATTTTGAAAGTAATTTCATTAGTCTTGATAATATCATTTAGAAAATTTAGCAATCAATTTATAATGATAATATAAGACATTTATAGGCAAAGGATTTAAAAAGGATAAAACAAAAAGAAAAGATAGATCACTTAAAAATTATGACTTTATCTTTAATTTAATTCAATTTTGATTTGATAAACATTAGGCTTAAAATGTAAAAGTCATATTTCATAATATATCTAAGTGACCTTAGCGTGTTGGCTCAAAAATAAGAAAACAAACAAAAGAAAAAAACAATTAAGCATATCATGAAGTAGAGAATTGATATTTCATTTTTAATTGTTTCTACTTCATGCAAATGATATGATACTAATGAATAAGAGATTTAGGTATCCAAATGGGACCATGAGGGATGGTTCCTTTGGGTACCCAAATACGACATGATGATTTTTTAGGAGACAAGGATAAATGAGCCCTTTCTATTAAAGTTGATGTGTCATTTTTCTTTAAGGGTCTCCATTCATACCTTGGTTGTTTATCTTTAAAATTCATATTATGATTATGTGACATCTTTATATGATTGTATTTGTTTGAAAAATAATTCATTTGAGATTTATGCTTATTCAAATTATTTTTCAAAATAGATTGATGTTGATAATCATAATGAATTTTATTATATGGATTCTTTGAAAATTTATAAGAGTGATTGTCTTTCTTTAGAATTGAATGTTGAAAGAGTGAGTTACAAAATGTTGTAAATGATTGGTCCTTATTTAGATGATTTTCATTTCCACTCTTTCTTATAGACCTACTCTTATAATATGAAGTTAAGCTTTTAGACTTTTGAAAATTTGATAAACTAGAAAAAAGAGATTTTTCATTATATGAAAATTTTTGAATAAACATTTTTAATGATTCTAGTTTATCCTTTAAATTATCATTTTCTTTTATCAATTTTTCATTATGTTCTTTTAAAATTAAAAGTCCTTTTTCTAAAACCTTGAGTTCTTCTTTAAAAGAATTATAATCAAAACAAGGTTTAGCATTTTCAATTAAAGAGCATGAACAAGAATTTGAAACATCAATATAAGATTCTACTTTAGTGTTTGCTTTTAAAGTTTTATTTTCTAAACGTAATTTGAAATTAGCATGTTTCAACTTTGAAATTTTACGTTTAGCAAATTTAAGCACACGAAATGTAGAAATAGAATTAGTTACTAAAAGAGAAGATTTAGATTTTCTTACCTTGCTATAGTTTCTGTCTTCTCTTTTGCTTGATGTTTTGCCATCAACTGAGTCTAATATTGTGACGTTGTCTTCTTCATCTTCCTCTTCCAAACAAGAGTGTCCATCATCCTTTCCGCTTGATGCGCATTCTATTGATCCATCCTTTGTGTAGCTTTCTTGAATATTTGCATATGCTTGCATATTCTCCGGTTCTTGTGAATGTTCCGTACCTGTAGAAGGAGAATCATAAGTTCTTTCAAGAAAACTCCAAATTTCATATGCGGTAGGTAAAGTATAAGTAAGTTTGAAAATATTTTTGTCTAACGCACAAAATATACTATTCCTAGATTTTGCATTTAAAATAATTTCGTTTCTAGTTAGTACGCTAGATGGCTTTTTAATAGTAATATTCCAAACTTTTTCATCTAAGGCCTTAAGAAAATTTTTCATTAATATTTTCCACCCTTTAAAATTTTTGCCCATAAATAAAGGTGGTGATAATATTTTTTCATTTATGTTAAAATTTTCCCCACTAGTAGAAGCGAGATCATGATCAAGAGACGTCATTATTCCCGGTTGTTAAGCCGATTTGGAATAACCTCGCTCTGATACCAATTGTTGGATCTTACGGCGCCCTTAGAGGGGGGGGGGTGAATAAGGGAATAAAATTCTTTCTATAATTTTCAAGATAATTACTAAATTGTTTTATAATGAAGGAGATTGACATAAACAATTTAGATTTAGAATTGAAAACTTAGAACACAATATAATAGAGATTACGCCAAATGATAGAAATCAAGTAAACACAAAAGAGACATGATTATATTATATGAAAAAGTGTTTACATAAATTTGATTTCTATATCGCTAGAAAACGGAGGCGTACAAATGTAAATTTCTGTTTGTTTACCAATCCTTCTCCCAAGGATCGGAAGGCTATCACTTGTCTCTCCCTAGACCAAGCCCAAGTCTATCCTCTAGATCTTCCCAAGATCTAGACGTAGCACACAAGGCCACGATTTCCCACCAAGCCACGCAAGGACTTGGACGCTCCGCACAAGGAAGCGATTTTCCCCTAAGCCACGCAAGGACTTAGACGCTCCGCACAAGGAAGCGATTTTCCCTACCAATACAAAGTAAAATGTATATAAATGAAAATACAAGATAAAATAAGAACTCCCTAGAAATTCAGATCTCTGAAAGGAAGGTTGAAGCCTCGAGATGATCTTTGATGTAGAAGCGCGTCCGATCTCGTCTTCAATTTCAAACCTTCTCAGCATAAATGGGAGTTCATGAGGTTCTGGAGCTCTCTGGATGGAATGCACTCAGGAAGGGACTTAGAATCTTCAGAGCTTCGAATGCACGAACAAAAGGAGCCAATTTATAGAATTTCGCTGTCGCCTGGGCGACATCAGCTGTCGGAAATTTCCGACAGCGCAAAACTGCCGGTCGTGGTGCTGTCGTGGGCAGTTGTTGTAACCTCCGAGCTGTCGCCTGGGCGACATCGATTTCGGATTTCCGACAGCGCAAAAATGCCTTTCGTCGTGCTGCCGTGGGGGAAGTAGTTGTAACTTCTCTGTTGTCGCGTGGGCGACATCCGCTGTCGCCTGGGCGACATCAGCTGTCGCCTGGGCGACATCCGCTGTCGCCTGGGCGACAGCTCCTCTTCATTTTTGCCGTCCGAAACTACTCCAGACTGTAGATTGAGTCGTTCTCATCTCCGAAATGGGGTGGCACGTTCTGTAACTCTTCCTGGATTGAAAGTTATGGCCATTTTAAGATCAGCACACAAAACTCATCCAACCAGAGACTTGTCGTTCTCGGATCATGCCCATGAACGAGGACTTGTCTCCTCATTGAACCTGTACAATCTGGCCACTATAAACACACAAAAGACTAGATCAAATACAACACGGTATTTGTTATTCTCAAACCAAGAGATGCGGAAAGCAAGCTCTAACACACACCTCCAGCACAAGTATAATAACAGAAAAAGAATGGGGAGCACAATGTGCTTGCCCCCAACAAAATAGTGCGCAATTGCACACCACAACGGGCATAAACATTGCACTTTGTAAGGGAATGTGAACCGGTGAAATATAAACAATAATGAGCTAAAAAATGAAGTGCACGTGAGTGAAAACTAGCCCAGACGAGTTTATAAAAGTGTATATAAATAGGACTCATCAAATTCCTCTCGTCGAGCCAATAAATTTTGACTACTTACACGTCAAAACGGTGTCCGGATGAGGGAGAAATAACTCCGAGAAGATGGAGGCCATTAAAAAAATTTGACGAGAGGAAGATAATGACTGCCCCCCCCCCCCCTTCTACGAAGCAACTACCATTTTGATCTTGTTGGAACACGGTTCCTCCGCATCCCTTTAATTTGAGAATAACAAATCATACTTGTATTTGATCTTGTTTGTCATTGTGTTTTTAGTATGCAGACTTACACAGTGATGACACTAGTAGATGGAATTATTGGTCTGGAACAACTCAAAGCTGAAGTATGGAAATTGGTCTAACGCCAGGCGTTAGAACCTAACGCAAGGCGTTAGAACCTAATGCTAGGCGTTAACGCACAGCTCACCGGGATGATTATGGCAAGGAGGAAGCAACCGTGATTGCAGGGGGGAAGTTTAGGAATGATCTGACCTAACGCCAATGTTAGCATTAACGCCAGCGTTAGGATTGCCTAAAATATACAATTCCTAAAGTGCAGAATCTCCTTCCTATTTTAAAGATCTGAGCCATCAAAACATTACTATGCTGGGTCAACGCCCGGCGGTAGCCTTAACGCCGGCGTTAGCTCAAGTTCTATAAATTGGATGATTTCGTCTTCTCCAAGTACTGATTTATGAGAGCCCTACTCCAGCACTCCAGAAACTCAATCAGGGCCGTATTTTCCATCCCTTCATCTCCCGCACACATTCGAGCGAAGAGTTCAAGAAGGACCGGATCAACGCTTCCTCAATGCGAAGAACGCGCACTTCGACTTCAAGAACTTTCAGCGGCCTTCGCCATCTCTAGAATTCTTCATAGGGAGTTTTAGATTTGTGTTCAAATATTTATTTGTAACCTTTTTATTATTTTCGTGGAAGTAAATTTGCCTCGTGTTGACGACTAGGTCTGAGTAGGATTTGAGGGGTTATTCGTCTCGTGTTGGCGACTAGGTCTACGAAGTAGATCTAGTGGGTGCTCAAAGCCTTTTCTAGGGATAGAAAGGTTAGAGCGGCTTGAGGCCGGATCTGGGAAAGATCGGCTAAAGTCAACCGATTTTTGGTGAGAAGAGTCGGTATAGAAAACAAAAAGAAGATTTCATATTTCACCTACGATTTCTAGCGCTATAGAAATCACATTTTTGTAATCATAACTTATAATGAAAATCATGTTCTTTCTAGTTGTTTTAATTGATTCACTCCTCTTTAATTTTGATTCAAGTTGATTTAAAGAAAAACAACAAAAGTTTGTATATTAAATAATAAAGTTTTAAAACCCTTATTCACCCCCCCCCCCCCACCTCTAAGAGCGCCTCACGATCCAACAAGTGGTATCAGAGCTAGGTTATTCCAAAACGGTCTAACAACCGAGAATAATGGCGTCTCGTGATCTCACTTTTCATGAAGGGCAAGGAATAAGTAGACCTCCACTTTTCACCGGAACTGACTACAATTATTGGAGAATGCGAATGCGTTATTTTCTAATTAATTTAGATCTAAACGTCTGGGCTAGTGTTGAAACACCGTATACGACTCCTACTTATATCGTTGGAGAAGTAACCATAGAAAAGCCTAAAGATAGGTGAGATGATGGAGATAAAAATAAATGTAAAAATAATGCTAAAGCCATGAATGTTTTATTTTGCGCATTAGATGAGACTGAATTTAATAGAGTTTGTGCTTGTGAAACTGCTTATGACATTTGGAATTTGCTTGAAATAACTCATGAAGGTACCTCGCAGGTCAAAGACTCAAAGCTATTCCAACTGGAATTGGATTTTGAAAGGTTCGGGATGGATTCAAATGAGGACGTCGACTCAATGTATACTCGCTTCACCAAGATTGTCAACGCCTCAAAGATTCTTGGAAAAACATTCTCAAATGATGACTTGGTGAGAAAGATCCTTCGGTCTCTTCCTCCGAAATTCAATCCAAATGTGACTGCAATTTCCGAATCGCATGATCTAAGGCGGCTCCAGATTGAGAGCCTCATTGACAATTTCAAAACCCATGAGGTCGAACTCAACATTCAAGATGAAGAATACAATAAGGAGCCAAAGAAGAAAGCTTTGGCGCTAAAGTCAAGAAAAGAGGATGACGATGAGGAAGATGACGAGGAAAGTCTCTTTGTGAAAAACTTCACAAAGTTCTTGAAGAATCCAGAAAGAAGGAATACCTTTTGTAAGTACTTTCGAAAAAGATCATCTTCCAAAAAGGAGAAAAAGGAAAAATCAAGCGACGACGATGAAGAGCGACCTCCTACCGAGTGCTTCCACTGCAGGAAGACCGGGCATATAAGAAGTCAATGCCCAAAATACCTGAAGGAGCAAAAAGAAAAGCGACATAAAGGAAAGGAGAAGAAGAAGGTCTTGAAGGCGACAACATGTGATGATTCTTCATCCGGATGCTCAAACGAATCAAGTTCAAGCGAGGATGATGAGACAAACTTGTGCATCATGGGGAGGAACCAAGAATCAACTAATGACGAGTGCAGTGTCCAAATCGACACTGAGGTAATTCCTTCTACTTATGATGATCTTTATGTTGAATACTTAAAAACATGCAAATCGTTTGGTAGAAATTTAAAAGATCTTGATCTTCTTAAAACTGAGAATAAAATCCTTTTAAAACAAAATAAAAAATTAAATAAAGAAATGATGTCCTGCCAAAAGAATGACAATCATTTGACAAAGGCAAAGGAACTTGAAAATGATCTTTCTAAGGCTCTCTCCAATATCGAATCGCTCATGAAAGAAAATGGATACTTAGAAAGAAGGTTGAAAATATCTCTTTCCCAAATTGAAAATGAAAAGAAAAAATTTGCAAAGATATGTGAAAATTTAGTAAGTGAAAACTTCGCCTTAAAAGCCCGAATAAATGATCTTAATGTGACAATAACCTTGGGGTTGGCCAAAAATCACTGGACATGATTTTGGGCAACCAGTGCCATGGGTCTGCTAAGTTTGGGCTGGGATACGTTTCTGAAGCCTACCGCCCAGCGTTGACTACTAACGCTGGCATTAGCTCTGTTTCCAGAAATAAAAAATCTTTTCATAAAAATAATTCCTTCACTCCCTCTACCTCTGTGTATGTAACATCCCCCAAACTGCTAGGCCCCTAGAGAATTTTTGTCATGACGAGTCATGACAAAAATAGGATAAAGTGTCATAGGGTACTAGGATGGCAAGTTGAGTAGATGAAAAATACATGGTGTGCACTAAGCCACCATGGGCCACCCCAAGGTAAGGGAGAACTCAAAGGGGATAAAGCACCCCATGCATCACTCTTAACCATGGAAATCCCCCAAGGATGGATTAATGTAGACAAGTTGGGCCAAGAGGCCCCATGAACCTAAGAGAAGGTGTAGAATTGCACATTGGGGGTGCATTTAACAAATCTTGGTTTCTTAGCCTGAGAGTGGCCAAAAGGCTTCAATAAGCCAAATTAACCTCACCCTGACTCTATGATAATCCAAGAATAGTGAGTAGGTCACTAGAGACCCATGAGTTCAACCAATTTGTTCAAAATTAGCTAAAGTCAACTTTAGGCCAATTTAGGTCAAACCTCCATAAATATGGACAATTGGACTCCAAGTGGTCAAATTGGATCCACCATCATATGGCAACGTCCCTATGAAACCTAATGGACCCAAAAGACCCATCATGAGGCCACCAATTTGGAGAAATTGGGCCAATTACTAAAAAGCCTCAAATTGATCTATATGTGGTAAAACCCTAAATTGACCTTCAATTGACTCATTGTGATGAAATTGATCACCCCTTACACTCTTAGACCACTTAGGGAGTCTAATGGTTCCACATTGGACCCTTGGGATAAGCCAATTTTGAGGAATTGGGCAATATTACTAATTTGCCCAAATTACAACTTATGCCCTTTATGGTTCAATTGGCCCCAAATTGGCCAAATTGACCTAACACAGCCCTCCTTAGACACTAAGGAGAGTAAATAAGACCTAAGTAAACCAAAGTGCATAATGAATTTTGGGGGATTGGGACAAAATCACCCAAATGCCCAAATTGCCCCTATAGGCAATTTTGTGCAATTAAGCCCCCTATGACCCCACAATGACTCAATTCCTCTTGGAGTAAGGCCATAGGGTCCAAGACAACAATGTGGGTCAGTCACATTTAATGGTGTAAGCTTGAGTCAAGCCCAAACCCAAAAAATCCCAATTTGGCCTATTTGGGTCAAGTGAGCCCAAAACTCAAATCAAGTGGTCTTAGCCCAATCCCATGGCTCAAGTGGTCAATCCACATGGTAACTAGATCATAGGCATACTGAAATTCGAAATTTGGGGAAATAAATGCCTTGTCCAAGTGTAAGAATGGAGGAGGAAGACAAGGGGACAAAAGGGGAGGAAAAGGAGGGATGAGTGCCAAATGGCACCCCATCTTCATTCCCCAAGCCCTCCTCTGAGCTGGGCCATCAATTACCAGCAGAGTTGGGCAGATAAGGAGGCTGTTGGTTGGCCAAAAGGAGCGGCCAAGAGCTGGCCGAGAACCACTTAATGGCAAGCAACCATATACCCTCCCTCCCCCTCTATTCTACCTTCCACCACACTCAGAACCTCCAGAGAAGTCGAGCCCACCCTTCCAGCAAGAGTTTCAAGCTCAGCCGCGCCAGAGCAACCATGGGCGCCGGAAACAGGAATCAGGTCTTCCCCCGCCGTAATACCCACCGCCAAGCTCGCTCTCAGGCAAGTTCCTCTCCCCCTCCTCATGTGCTAGTCTATTCCTTCTTCCCTCTTCAAAATCGCTGCAGAAATGGTGTATCACCATTCTCAATTTGTTTCTCCAAGCTCGAAAAAATGAAAATAGCCTCAGAGCATCTCCGACCACCTCCGGTCGAGCTCTCACCTCCAGTCGACGGCCAATCCTCGGTCGGAAGTGGTGACTTGAGGATTTGGCCGGGGCCACCGGTGTTGGCCGGAAATGAGCTTCAAAGTAGCTCCAGGGCGGCGAAATCGGGGTCGTCTGCTGGAGGAGGAAGATAACCTCCTGGCCGTTGGATTTCCCGTGATCTGCTATTTGCAGACCAGAATAAATAATTAGGTGTTATGTATTAAGTGACACACTTTTACCCGATTTTTATAGACTGATTTTGAGGCCCTTAGAGGCTGAAAAATGAAAAATGGCCAGAGATATAATTTGTAGATCTTTGAGTCTAATTCATTTAGAAATTAAAATCAGATCAAATGGTGACATGTAGCCCCTTGTAGGTCAGAATTAGCGGGACTGGTCCAAATAGTGAACCAGTCATACTTCTGCTTATTCCCACTTATTGGGACCTCACAAAGGCCTGAAATTTTGGGCATTGTTGAGATACATGTAGAGGCCTATACAGTGGGAATTTCACAATTTTAGGACAAAAATGTTCCATTTTTTTGGCAAACATTTACTTTTCCATGTGACACCTAGATCTAGGGTTATATAAAGTCAAATCCACTCAAATCTTTGGTGGATGGTAGATTAGACTAAGGATAGTCCATGACTGAAATTTGGGATCATTTGGACCCATGCATGTTGAGATATCACACTTGCAAGATCTCTAGTTATGATGAATAGTGATTCTATAACCCTAAGTTTCTATTTGTGAAATTAATGGAGAAATTATCCATGCATGCCTCTGATTTCTTGGGGCTTTTGTATGTCATGAGGATATACATCATTGACATAAGTTTCATGATATTTGGAAATTATTTTCCTCAAGTTTTTAATTAAATTTAAATTGTCACACTTCTTAATTAATGAAATAATTTGAACCAAAATATTAGGGATAAATCAAAAACTCTGGGAAATGGGTCTTTGGCTTGAAAAACATGTTTAGGATTTTTTTTTGAGAAATTTTGATCACATAAATTTCTCTGAAATTGATTCATTTGATTATGTCATATTTACCCAAGTATGATATTTATGTCACATATGACTTTGGAAAATTATGAAAATATTTTGGAGCATTCTCCTGATGAAATTTTGGCTCTGTGAATTTTCTCAGAATTGTTAGAAGAGCTTTTGCAGTAGATATTATTTTATTAAGGAAAACCCCCTTTTTGCATTTAATAAATTAATGGGGTAAATTAGTTTGTAAAATTCTAAACCTCTGGACATGTTGATATTTTCATATTATGAATCTCTGGTAATTAATTCAAATCATGTTGATGATTGTACACAGTAGCCCCTTCACAAATTAAGAAATGTCTTCCATGGGTATTTTAATTATTTACTGAGAAATTTAATTATTGAAAATTATGAATCTCTGGAAATTGTAGTTTTATGTTGAGATACATCAGTACAAATAATCTCATGTGGTTTTGATGAAAATTTAGTGTAGACCCTTCACAAATTAAGAAATATCTTCAATTAGTTACTAAAAGTTATTTCGGTGATCGGGACGATGCCATTTTATCTGAGAACCTGAAACCAATATCAATTATAGTAGATCCCAGAAGCAACAGAGCATACTGAATATTTAAGCGTTTATTCAAGGTCTAGCATGAACTTCATTCACTTTTATGTACAGAACTAGTAATATTTTCTTGGTGATGTGTTGTCATGACAAACATGCATTTTATGATAGAGCGAGTGCTCGAAGCATCCGAGTGAACATCAAGTTTGGAATGAACTACCCGTTGCCCCAGCGGGGTATTTATAGGCGTAACCCTAAATCCCCGACGACCCGTTAACGGACCCGTTAGGGTTCCGTTAATTATACGATACAAGCGCTAAATATACCTTAACATTCTCCTCCTATATTGTAGCAATTGTATCACATAACAGGTTAAACAAAAAATATAAGTTAGATAACGACAGAATGAGTTTCAGATTAAAACAATAAGAGTTTTAGATCAAACATCTAAACTCAAACAGGTTCTAAACATGCAAAAGCAAAAGCAGAAGCAAGAACAGTAATCTGAAAACAAAAACTCAAACAGGTGACGGGTCAGTCTACTCAAACAGCAGATCATCTCCATCCATGTCGAAATCCACTTTCTCTCCTCCAGACTCCATTGATCTGCATTTAAACATTTGAGTGTCATGAGAACAAACTCAATGAATCCATACATATGCATATCAAAAGTAAAGTGATTAGTTCTTACAATTTTGAACATAATACTCTAACTAGGAAGAAAGACTCACAGGTCCGCATCTCTTATCTAATTTACACAAAATTAGAAATTTGGTTTCATAGAACCAAGCTATATTCCTTTGATTATTAAGATTATTACCAAACGTTTCACAATTGTATTATATCATCAAGTTTGGAATGATACAACAAGCTGTGACCAATATATCATCAAGTTTGGAATGATATAAGTAATGATCATAATATCAGGACGCATATCAGCAACTTTAGTATTCATTTTTGGAATGATACCCAATTCAGCCTTTGAAAAGAAATAGTTGTGTAAGTCATCAAGTTTGGAATGACTAGCAACTAAACAATCTCGGTCTTTCATCAAGTAACATCTGGAATACTTCAGTGTACTCAGTCTAGATGTGTGAATGTAGGCAGACTTGGTTCGAAAAATCTTAAACAAACATAGGTATTAAGTCCCACTAAATAGACTTTAATCCCATATCCCCCGATGTTTTAGATGTAAGAACCTTGCATAAGCCTTTGGTAAGGACATCTGCTACATTATCTTTTGATCTCACGTCCAAGAGGGAAATGATCCCTTGACTGGTGAGATAGGTCAACCAGGCCTGTTTCATCTGTAGTTGCCTTCGCTTACCATTGAACAGAGAATTAGTTGCAATGGTTTTTGTGGCGTGATTGTCACAAAATATCGAGATAGAGTTCATTTTTAGACTCGTCATTGGAATATCCATAACCAAATCTCTGACCCACTCTACTTCTTCGGCAGCTGAAGCAAAAGCATAGAGTTCGGATTCCACAGAGGATAGTGCTATACACGTTTGCCTCTTAGATTTCCAAGCTACTGCGGCTCCTCCTAAGGTAAACACATAACCACTAGTGGACCTACTATCACCAACGTCTAAGCACCAGGAGGCGTCAGAGTACCCTTCAAGCACAGGAGGGTGTCCACTGTAACATAAAGCATACCGCTCAGTATACTTTAAGTATCGCATCAGCCTTTCCAAGGCGTCCCAGTGGTCCTTTCCAGGGTTACTAGTGAATCTACTCAACATGCCGACCGTAAAGGCTATGTCGGGTCTAGTACAGGTAGTAGCATACATGAGACTGCCAATGAGTTTGGAGTAATCCAACTGTCTAATAGGTGAACCGTCGTGAGGTTTCAGTCTATTATTATAGTCGTATGGAGTCTCAATCTTCCTGCACTTATCATAACCCCACTTCTCTAGTAGAGTTCTGATGTAGTGACTCTGGCTAA
This sequence comes from Dactylorhiza incarnata, assembly GCA_033032865.1. NCBI lineage: Eukaryota > Viridiplantae > Streptophyta > Magnoliopsida > Asparagales > Orchidaceae > Dactylorhiza > Dactylorhiza incarnata. The sequence goes on along the minus strand of JAWHQI010000094.1, from coordinate 7,924,917 downwards.
GGGTGATACCCTTATTCGTAAAGTTCACTTCCATGCCTAGGATGGTCTTCACCACACCTAAGTCAGTCATGCTAAATTTCGACGTCAAAGTAACCTTAACGTCTTCCACCTCAGACTGATCGGTACCCAGAATTAGCATGCCATCAACATACAAGCAGATTATAGCGACGGAGTGAGGACTTGTCCATATGTACAGCATTTATCTGAAAGGCTGGATTTAATATTCAGGCCTTTTACGCAAGTGTCAAACTTCTCGTGTCATAGCTTTGGTGTTTGCTTCAATCCGTAGAGTGACTTAATCAACTTACAGACCTTGGTTTCTAGACCTTGTACGACAAACCCTTCAGTTTGACTCATGTAGATCTCTTCAGTTAGATCTCCATTTAAAAATGCAGTCTTAACATCCATCTGATGAATGACGAAACGTTCAATAGATGCGATAGCGAGAAGAACCCTGATCGTTGCAATGTGACAAACAGGTGAGTATGTATCAAAGTAGTCAACTCCACTCACTTGAGTGAAGCCTTTGGCAACTAGACGTGCTTTGTACTTAGCGATACTCCCATCTGGATTCAGTTTCTTCTTAAGAACCCACTTGCTCCCAATGGTTTTAGCTCCTTTGGGCAGGTCAACTAATGTCCAAGTGTGGTTCTCCATGAGAGAGTGCATCTCATCATCAATGGCTTCTTTCCATAACAGGGAATCCCTGGATCGCATCGCTTCCGTATAGGTGGATGGATCAGCTTCAACATGGTAAGTCACAAAGTCTGTACCGAAGCTTTTAGGAACACGTTCCCTATTAGATAGCCTAGTGGACTCTAGGGCACTAGTGTGAACTGGCTCAGTGTCAGGGAGTCGTAGTTCCGTCCCAACGAGGGTATCAGAACTGGTGTCTGGCAGACCGGGAAGAGTCAAGTTCTTATCTCTAAGAAACTTATCCTCAAAGAACACAGCATCTCTAGACTCAATAACCGCGTTGGTAGAGAGATCTAGAAATCGGTCTGCAGCACTATCCACCGCACATCCTAAGTAGACACAAGTGTTCGCCTTAGGTCCTAACTTAGATCTCCTTATGTCAAGTATCCTAACATAGGCGATACAACCCCAGGTTTTGAGGTGATCAAATCTGGGCGGTCTCTTAAACCAAAGCTCATACGGGGTTTGCTTCAATTTAGCATGAGGAACCATATTTAGGATGTAATTCGACGCGAGGGCTGCTTCTCCCCAATAAGCGGTAGGCATACCGGCAGTCAACAACATAGAATTCAACATTTCTGTTAAAGTTCTATTTTTCCGCTCGGCAATACCGTTTGACTGGGGCGAATAAGGGCGCCAGTGGTTTCAGGTATTATGCCATTGCTGGCAAGAAAATCCCTAAACTCACCCGAGACGTACTCGCCTCCTCGATCACTCCTAAGTCTCTTAATTTTCAAATCCAATTGGTTCTCAATCCTATTTTTGAAAATTTGAAATTTTTCAAAAGCTTCATCTTTTGATTTTAAGAGATAAATGTGAGTATATCTAGAGAAGTCGTCGATAAAAGTTATCAGGTACTTCCGACCACCACGGGTGACAAAACTCTTATAGTCACAAATGTCGGAGTGTATCAACTCTAGTAAACGTGTACTCCTAGACACCTGACTGAATGGTGTTCTAGTTATCTTAGTTTGAGCACATATCTCACATTTGTCGAATTTGGTTTTAGTGTCTAAGGGGATGTTATGAGTTCTAGCTAGCAGGAGTAGTTTTCTATAATTGACATGTCCTAGTCTTGCGTGTAAAGTCTTAGGATCTATCAAAGTAGAACTAACCTGATTGACTAGTTCGTGTGCTAGACTCAACCGATACATTCCGTTGACTACGTACGCACAACCAAAATAATGTGAGTTAACCATTAAGGTCACCCTACCACCACTAATGTTAAAGGACATACCCGCATCGCTTAACAGACTAATAGAGATTAAATTAGCAGCTAATGTAGGAATGTATTTAACATCTTTCAAAATTAAATGCGTACCTGACGAGAGTAGCAGATCCACGGTCCCTTTCTGGAGTACCTCAGCAGTGGATCCATTTGCCACTGTAACTGTCTCAGAGGCTGGAGTGGCATCCTTCAGCAGAGCGGAGTTGTTGCAGACGTGGCAAGTCGCCCCCGAATCCAACCACCAGTTAGTACTGGCCTGAACGTTCCCAACCTTGGCAACAAAGTGGGAGGGCACAGACTGATTGAGCATATGAGCTCTGTTACCAGGCTTTGGTGGGTTAGCATCGGGCTTCTTGGGTTGCCTGCAGTCAGAAGCGCAGTGACCCCACTTGTTGCAGTTGTAGCACTTGCCTTTGAACTTCTTGATCTTCTTGCTGGTGTCTACTACTGCAGGTGCACTGGAGGGAGTTCGAGTCCGATCAGATCGAGGCTTCCTTTTCAGGTGTGTGATCATATTAGCAGCAGATTGCTGCTTGCTCGCCACCTCCTTTACATGCCTTGTCTGATTCTCATCCTCAATGCAGATAAACCGCTTGAGTTCTTTCAGACTGACCTGAGTCTTCTTGCGATACATCTCCGTCTTGAAAGAGTACCACGCTGAGGGGAGCTTGTAGATGATGGCACCAGCAACGAACCCATCTGGCAGAGGGACACTTTCAATGTTTAGCTTGGCCACCAGATTTTCCAGGTCTGCAATCTGGGGAAGGATTTCCCTGTCCTCAGAGAATGTGAATCTCATAAACTTGTCCACCAGATGCATCTTGGACATGTTCTCCTCCTCTTTAAACTAATCTTCCAGCGCAGTCCAGATCTCTTTCGCTGTTTTCAACTTCCCAAACATCTCGGCCAGTGAATTGGAGAGACAGTTGAGAAGATAATCGCGACAGAAGTCTTCGTCGCTGATCCACTGTTCTTCATCGGGTCCTCCTTGGAAGTCTGCGAAATCAGTCTGCAGGGTATAAAATATATTTAAAAATTTCATACCAAACTGCGTATTCCGCTTCCAGGAACTGAACTCCGAATGGGAGAACTTCTCCAGCTTGATCAACGGCACAGGAGAGGAGAGAGAACTGGTCTTCTTAAGAGAGGCCATCTGGAGGTAGCGGCTGAAGCACGGAAGAGAGGACCTCCACTAGCAAAAGGTGCTATCGCCTGGCGATAGCCCTGGCGGTAGCTCTGGCGGTAGCAGCAGGGATGGCTAACGCCCGACGATACCGCTAGCGCAGGCGGTAGCAGCGGCAGTTACGCGCACGATCCACGCGATCGTCTCCTCCTGAGGCAGGATTGCGGCGCGATCTCCTCGGCGGCAGCGGATGGCGGCGCTTCACTCCACGGCGGCAGCGCAGGGCGGCGCAGTACTCCTTCTTGGGGGCAAACTCCAATGGCGGCAGCGCACTTCACTTAGGGGGTAGTGCGGCGGCAGTGGGAAGGGAGAAAGGCGGCAGATTGCTCCTTGCGAGTAAAGAGTCGAAGGCGGCAAGATCGGGACCTCCCAAAGACCGAGCGGCGAGGCCTCCGTGCGCGAGATCGGGCAGATCCGGCGCAGAAAACTTCCGTTGACGGCGGCGATCGGGAGTAACGCCACCGGGATCGACTCCTTCCTTCTCCTCGCACAGTCAGAGAGGGGTGACTGGAGCGGCGTCGTTACTTCCTCAAGCGCAGCAGCGGGAGCAGCGTCGGCTAGGGCACGGGCGGCGACGGGCTTTTCCTTCTTCGTCTGCGACAGAGGCTGTAACATCCCCAATCCTACTAGACCCCTAGTGTGAGAATGGGGAGCTCAAAGGGTGGGATGAGGAGCCTTAAGGACCCTTAGGATGAGATTTTGCTATGTGCACACCTAAAGTCCCAATCAAATGGGACCTAAGCTGCTATAGAGGGCCAATTGGACACCAAGTTCCCCAAAATGAGACCACCCTTAGTCCCCTAAATCCTAAGGAAGGAGTGATGGGGTGATCATTCCCCTTAGTGAGGCTCAATTTCATAGGATTAGCCCAAGATCACCTTAAGTGAGCATGAACCAAACCACCCAATTAAGGGGCAATTGACCCCCAAGAGGCCAAATTGACTTCCCCCTTATGTTCCAGACACTATTAGAGACCAATTGGACCCAAAAGCCCCATCATAGGATGGTCAACCCTCTCCAATTTGGTCAAAATCCAAATTAGGGCAAAAAGGTCAACTCAACCCAAATGTGGTCAATTTGCACCCAAACCCTAAAATTGACTCCACATCTAGTCTATAAACATCATTAGGAATCTAAGAGGCCCAAAAGCCCCATCATGGGAGGGTCAAGTCACCTCAATTTGGCCAAAGTCCCAAAGAAGGGCAATTTGGGTAATTTCACACCTTTGGATCAAATTGGGCCAAATAGGGCCCCACCATGGGCCAAGCTCCATTAGGTGATGACATGGGACCCATGACCTACATGGGGGACCAGTCAACCCAATTGGTCAAAGTCAAAGTCAACCCAATTGGGCTTAATCCCAAATTGAGTGCCCAAACCTTTTTCCCCCTTTAATTAGAGCCTAAGTCTAAGGTGAAGAATTAAATAGGCTCCTAGGTTCTGGTGGGATGTGGCTAAGGGGTTTGGGCTAACCCAAGCTAACCCAAGTGAGGGGTTGGGTTAAAGGAGGGGACAAAAAGTGGCTTGATAAAGCAAAAAGCAAAAAGGACCCAACCTCCCCCTCTCTCTCCTCCCAATCAGCCTTGGGCTCACCCCTGAAGGGAGTTGATTGCTGTGGTGGAGCTGGAAAGCAGGGCTGCAGCAGGTGGTGGTCGGCCAAGCCAATTCTGTGCGCCCCAATTTCAAATCTCCCTAGGCTGGCCTCCTCAGCTTATTTAAGCATCACCAACAGCTCCAGAAGCTCGTTTGCAGTCGGGCTAGTGCTTTGGATCAGAGAAATCGGTGGAGAATTGAGTGCTGTAGCAAGCTCGCCGGAGACGGAGACGAAAATGGCAAACCGCCGGAACACTCGCCGCCCAGCCCGTTTCCAGGTTCGCTTCTCCCCCCCCCCCCCCCCCCCCCCCCCCCCCCCCCCCCCCCCCCCCCCCCCCCCCTCTGACTGTGCTAGCATCTAGGATCGTTAGGAGTCGAGTTCGAGCTCAATTGAGCCGAGTTCAATTCGGATTTTCCATGGTTTTCGCCGTTTGGGTTTCTTAGTAGAACCGCCGGAAACCGCCTCCTCCGGCGACCAATCCACCGCCAATCGATCGGCACCACCTCAACGGAGGTGGTGGTGGCGGTGGCTGGCCAGGGAGAAGGAAGGATGGCCGGGATTTCTGGTTCCAAGCGGCTCCAGGACGGGACGATCTGGGCCGTTGGCTCGAGGAAGATGATGAAGGAGCGCCGCCCGATCTGCTTTAGGATCTGTGCAAGGTCAGTGCTTTAATTTATACATGACTTGGTGTGCTGTTAGCAGATTTGTAGCTATTTTTGTAGTTTAATTTTGAGGTCCTTAGAGGCCTCAAATCAAAAGGTTGCCTGAGACAACTTTTGTAGATCTGGAAGTCTACTTTCATTTGAACTTTAGATCAAATCATTTGGAGTTGAATTGACTCCTCTAGAGCCATTTTGCTGAGACTGGTACAAAATAACTTCCACCACCAAAACAACCATAACTCCCATTTGGCTTGGAGTTTAGGGCTGAAATTTTAAACCCTAGTGTAACTATACTAGACCTACCTTGAGCCCAAAAATCAGGATTTGTGGGGTACTTTTTTCTATGGTTTTTGTCTAAACATTGAATAGTAAATTTCTGATAATTAGGTGGCCAAAACCCCTTGTGGGGCCCCCATGTTAGGGTAGGGTGAATCTTAGGCTATGTCCACACACTGTTAAAAATATTGGGTCCATTGGACCACTCCTTGTGGGTGAACCCTCTTTGGAGTGAGGATGGCTTAAGGGTTTGTGTTTGTTGGGCCAGGAATTTCACTTAGCTTGAGGAGCCAAATTGAGGCCCCTAATGGCCAATTCATGAAAATGATGTGAGACACACTATTGTAGCCTTGGATGTCTAGTTTCATTATAAACTAAGATCTTGGCATTTGGAGGTCAGTAGACCCCAGAGGAGCCTTTTCCCAAGGGCTGGTCCTAGTTGGAGTTAGCCCACCAAAACCTTAATAACTTTTGATTGGGTGGGCCTATGGGGCTGAGATTTTGGCCACATGAGTGTCCACCCTAGGCCCACCTTGTGACAAAAATTGGTGTAGATTGGGCATTTTATGTTATACTTTTAATCACATCTTTGGACTTTGGATCTAAGAGGAATTAGTGGGTGAAATCACCCCTAATGACCCTCAAATTTTGGTTGCATGTGGGTCTGTATATGTGTAACCTCTGTTCCAAATTTGAGGCCAATTGGAGTTCATCTTAATGGTGAACCCCCAAAGGGCATATTTTTGCCGTAGGTTTGGAAGTCTCTTAACCTTGGTGGCTTGTGGATTTTGGAGCTTAGCCTTAAGGGCTTATCAAAATTCAGTGGTGATGGGGCCTAGGGATGGTGTAGGGTCTTGCTCATCACCAAGGGGTGATTGGAGCAATGAAGACCAAAAACCCTAACCCAAACCTCAAAAATTACTTAATTGCCCTTTTGGGCCTTAATGAAGCAATTAGGACCTAAACACTTTTTTAGACAACCAATCTTCAACCTTAGGCTGAGAATGGTGTTTTAGGACTAGAATATTTATCTTGGATTTTTTACTATTTAATTAGTATTTATTTTAATTTATGGAAAAAATAGCTTAATAGAGGGTTTATGTCAAATTAAGAACTTAGGTTTATCTTTTCCTTACCAAACTGAACAAGGATGTCAATTGATATGCTAATGACCACTGGATTTAATCTTGTGATCCTTGAAGATCTTTTCATGCTTACTTGGTTGAATTTACACATATGCCCCTTTTTAAAATAAATTAATAAATAATGGTATTTGTCCTTGCAAAATTCTGAGATTTTGGCCAGACATTGACATTCATACTCTAAAGCATTGGAATCATTTGGGGTGTCCTTTACTTGAGAATTTATCCACTTTGTGATTTTTGTGAAAAACCTAGGTTTTGGGGATTTAATTATGTTGCATAGCAAAACCATACCTAAGGCCCCCAAACTCTGTAGGATGTTTACTTATGATGATATGTGGCCTCTGAAATTTTAATTGGAGCACTTATAGTGAGAAATATTGTACTCATAGGAATATTACCACTTATGCCCTTTTGATGAATTATGCAAAAACATAAGCAAATCACCTTGTAACCATATCAAACTTTCCGATGATGATTACACCAATGTTTATATCTTATGGGAATTTTTCTGGAATTTAAATGCAGTTTTTGGTATTTATTTAATTAATTTGGTGATTTTGTACTTAACTTTAATTATTTAATTCAAGGGCAAAACAGTAAATATGATCCTTCATCCTTTGGGTTTATGCATTTGAATTAAGTATACACTCATGATAATTATTTGGTAGGCATTGGCACAGATTTTAGAGTACTTCCTGAACAAGTTAGGGTGGGCCACACTATTCAAGAAAATTATTTAAATATTAAATTAAGTTGGAAAATTATGGAAATTGTATTATACCTTACTAAGGTCAGTGGGAGCCTAGGATAATTACTGAATACCTTGGTGATGAGTTTTTAGATGGGTTCACTTATGGGGTTGATGGTTAGTTCAAATTAGTGGTCTGCGTATAGTAAAAACAGAAATTTGAGTTTTAGATAATTCAGACCACTAAGTAGTGTTTAAAAGTTGTATACAATCAGTAATTGAGTTATAGCACACAAGGAATCAAGGAGGGTCAATCCTAGGGTTACTTGTGGGGTGGTGCTAGAGTTAATGCAGAAGGGATGAAGGTACGTCCAACCCGATTGGGTGGGACGAGAAATGAACTAAGTCACTTTAACTATATGAAATGAGGAAGGGTGAACCAATTGTTAACCACCAACTAAAGTAAATGTCTTGAGGAGGATGGTGGGGGTTGAGCCCATTGCGTCCCCTAGTACCGCCGGGAACCCTTCACCGGGTGGACCGCGGGAAGCCCATGACTTACCTTAAATCACCAAAGAAGTAACCTAAGAAATAAGTAAGGAAACACGACCAATAATACTAAGTGTCTTGAGAAAGGGAACTTTGGGGTGTCATCCCACTGTAGTTCCTAGTACCGCCGGGAACCCTTCACCGGGTGGACCGCGGGAAGCCTGGGACTTACCTTAAATCACCAAAGAAGTAACCTAAGAAATAAGTAAGGAAACACGACCAATAATACTAAGTGTCTTGAGAAAGGGAACTTTGGGGTGTCATCCCACTGTAGTTCCTAGTACCGTCGGGAACCCTTCACCGGGTGGACCGCGGGAAGCCCAGGACTTACCTTAAATCACCAAAGAAGTAACCTAAGAAATAAGTAAGGAAACACGACCAATAATACTAAGTGTCTTGAGAAAGGGAACTTTGGGGTGTCATCCCACTGTAGTTCCTAGTACCGTAGCGAGCCCCTTGCATGGTAACCCTCGGGAAGTCCAAGATTAACCCTAAACTGCAATAACATTGTAGTAGGCAAGAGTAGCCATAGTAGGGTAAGATTGGATTTATGTAACCCCTCCTAGTTGCGGGAGTGGCAGTATTGTGGTGCTCGGTTAGACGAGCGGGAACCTCGAGGGGATGATTATCCCGGTAACTTTCTCAAAATTGTGGCAGGTCTTCGATACTAGGCAGGCCGTCACACCGACCGCGGTACGTGGACTTAGCGGGTGTGTTGGGGTCTGAGGGGCCAGCTTGTCTGCGTGTCGGGACGACAATTCCTCGAAGACACCTTCCACTTAGCTCAAAGCCTGGTGGACTCCAGCAAAGAGTACGCAGAGCTCCGCGGTTGTTTAGCGTCGAGGCGTACATGCGGTCTAGGTCTGGTAGTGTGCATACCCGCCTAGGAGTGGACAGCCCGGTCTGCTACCACCGTGAGTCACAGCGGTTGGTACCCGAGAGGTTGGCTTCCTCTCAAATAGAGGGAACTACAAAGGTCTGTGTGCACAGAGTCGTGTGGGTGAGTTCAATGCATAATCATTCATGGCATAGCATAGCATACGCACTTGCAGATCCTCATCATATAAATTAGTATGGGCTCTTTTATATGATGAGTTATAATTCCTGGAAATCCTAACTTATAAGTTTGTATGAGCATTCATATAAGTTAGGGTACGAGATTGATTACTTGTCGCTACTGTTTTTACTGCTTCGCTTTACTTGCTCTACTTGCTGCTCATTTATTACTGCACACCTTTATTATACTCCTGCTTATACTCCTGCTTATACTCCTGCTTATATATGCTTAGATTAGCCCTTTTTCACTTATGTATATACTAGTTTACTTTCCCTGTCACCTGCTTGTTCCTTGCTCGTCCCCCGCTTCTTCCTCTCGCGCGGTGCCTAGGAGTCGCAGGAGGAGGAGGGGACCTAGCGAGCTCGGTCATTTTTGACTGACGGTTTGCATTGGGGCCGAAAAACAATCTAGGATTCCGAGGAGACGGAGTTGTCGCACGCACCGCAGGAGATGAGGGCAGGACCTGAGCAGCCAGCGATGCAACGGGCAGCGGCTACGAGACATCAGGTGGATTATATTTTGAGTGTTAGTGATGTGTGATGATGAGATAGCTTCCGCATGTAGAGAGGATGTGAGATGAGAGAGTTTTGTTCCATGATGTACCGGGCTTTAAGCCCTTTCATTTATGTACTCTCATTTTCATGCTCGGACTGTTATATGTATCGCTTGATTAGCTTTTGATATATTCTGGAATGTGATTTGTGGACTCCTTTCATTTAGTTTGCACTCTCTCTTGTACTCACTTTTGCTATTGCTCGCACTATGATCGTAGCCAGCAGGGTCAACGTTGCGTGGTGTAGCCCAACCCGTGCGTTGGAAGTCACCGCAATGCGTCGGTTCTGGGCATAAGGTCCGCTTGGCCCCGGGAGCGGGGAAGGGATCTTACAAATGGTATTAGAGCGCAACGAACGATCATGGGTACGAGCAATTAGTCCACAACAACTTGGGCCACCCCCGCACGAGTGTAGTTTGGGGACAAACTACGCAGCGGAAGCAGTGGTGTGCCCATGTACGAAACCACATTTCTAAGTCCATTAAGCAGCAAGTTAGGTCAAATTTTGACTTACTTAGACAATTTAGTGACGCACCCTAGTCTAAAGAGCGACCTCGGGTGTAGTTTTGGTTGAAGGTTAAGGATACCCAACGTAGCTAAGGGAGGAAGTTAGTATAAGTCTTGACATGGAGACTTTCACGCTGAGGGTTACGCTTTACTATCAAGTGGTAGGACCATCTCGAGGAGATCGGGTGTCTGTAGTCTTCGTTAGAGTAATAGAAGACCCATAAGCATAACCCCCTTACCATAACTTGATACTTCCATTATAGTACGTTGAGGCAACCACCTTAAAATACCAGAGGTCGAATTGGAATTTGAATATTTTGTTTTGAGAAGGCCTCTTTCCTAGTTAATCACATAGGGAACTCGGAAATGTTAGCATAATTTATAACATTGGGAGCCTAGGTTTTATCATAACCTTATGTCTCAGGGTGGAACACCAAGTCTGAGATTTTATGCCCTAAAGTTTGTGTACGTATGTAAGATGAATATACCGTAGAAGTATTGAAGAGACTTAGCCCAAACCGGTAGGGGCTTTTCCTTTTGTTTATTGGGCCAATAAAATACCGACTTGGATTACCCCCTAGACTTCGTTAGAAAAGTTTATGACTTTTTCGTAGTGATCTCGAGGTTTGGAGTGTTCAATGAAACTCAGGTGATGACGAGATCTTATTCATACACTTTTGATTTGTGGACCAACCCTCCTTAGAAGTTTGAGACCCTTGGAGAATTACTTCACCTTAAATAACAGGGAGTGCTTATACCAAATTGTGATCGCTTTAGTTATACGAGCAAGTTAAGTGAATGGTACACTTCAAGAGTGAGCGTATGCTCATCTTATTGCTCCAGGGCTGATTCTAAGTCGGCAAAAGTGATCAACTTGCTAATAATTTGATTATACGTAAAGGGTTGTCCAGTGTATGGGCATAAGACTCTCGGAATCAAGAAAGTCAGGATAAGAATTTGGGGAATTTCTCTAACTTCCTGACCTAAGCAATGTGGTCTTGTCTTCTATAAGGACATTTGGTCATCAAGCTCTTGCCAATCACAAGGGAAGAACGTCATAAACGGCGAATCCAGTGCAAGACCAAGTAAATTTAGAATGGATAGAAGTAAGATTGGGCTATAAGTCCACATGACCATAAGAAATAACCAGTTTATCGTAACAAACTCGCTAGTGTATTGTTGTAAATACACCTTCTTAACCTCGAGACATCGATTTGTAGAGTTATCCAAACAATTAATAATCATTGTCGTCCGAACAAATGTCTCGCTTTAGTCAAGTATTGAAAACAAGAAAGAATGTCAGGGTTAGTAGCTTGGGATAAATGTGTCACATCATGGGATTTTGAAGTTTGGAATCAAGTCTTCGCAAGTAAGGATTACAACTAGAGTTTCTTGCACTCCAGGGCTTTCAAGGGTAATTTTCAGATAGTATTCTTAATTAAAACTCAAGCCCTCTCCTTGGTGAAAAAATTTTGGTTAAGATCATTTTATTCTTAGAGTTGGTTTATGCACCACCAGAGAGCTTAGGAAGGTGACTCGTTGGATCTTGTTATACGATGGTTTAATCTATTTAGGGCTAAGATGGAGAATCTTACTATGTTCGGATCTCGGGAAAAATGACAACGACCGTCATGTGTTGAAATATTGAGGAATGGGGAGTTAAAACGATTGATTAGTGGCCGTTGCTAGCAACTCCCGCTTGAAACTATTAAGTTTACTCAATGAGATTTACCAATGTAATTTTGGACGCCACAATTAAGAGAAGGGTCGTTACTATGAAATCTTTAATTCATAATTTATAACATAAGTGAGATGAGACCACTTGACTTTGAAAGTTTAGCCCACTCGTTATTGGAAATCTAAGGTGAAATTTGACGAGTGATATATTGAAGATATACAATCATCCGATCTTAAGAACCAAAATCTACGATTTCTCCAAAGTTTATAGTCCCAGTTAGGAAGATTCGGGAATAAGGGGGACAAGTTTGATTTTCAGATATAAATGGTGGAATTTCTCGGGGATTAATGGGTTTTAATGAGTCACCCTTCATGTTGAAATCAATTTGTGCCAAAAACTTGTCTTGATAAAAAGGGGTTTTACCCTCGTGAGTTGCGAAACAAAGGGATTTGGAAATTAGTTGGGAGTCATTTCGCGAACATCATTTTAAACTACAGACGTATGTTCCTCAAGGAAAGCTTGGAAGATATCTACATTTATTTAACGTATAGAAGCGTTAACCTACGTGTAAGAGAATCGTATAGTGAAGAATCAGAATAGACAATGACGATCGGTTAAATGAGCAGAGTATTAAGTAAGCATGATTCGTGAGTATAACCTGATAAATGTAAGTTGAACTTGAAGGATTTCGGTGCCATCTAGCGCAGCAAGATAGTATAAATTAACCCGGTAAGATCTTATGTATTACAGGTAGATCCTCCTTTAGTGAGTGTAGTGTTTTTATTAACACCCACGCCTAGTGAGCTTGTTTTGATATTTGAAGTATCTATTTCCTATTTATTGCCGGTATGGAGCAGGTAGAACCCGCATCGTGATTAATGGCACGATGGTTTGAGCGGTGTGGTAAACCTTCAACTAACCCCTAGTGGGAATTTTGCCGACAATCTTAGCAAGTAATAGTAGAAGTGCAATGAGAAATTTTGGTAACGAATGTTGCTCCGGTTTGAGTTCTCATACGGTAGAGGTACGAGTTCTTCCGTGGAAGGAGATTCTGATGTCCGGTTATAATAAGAGGAGCACACTTGGGAGCCCTTGGACCTCATGCGGGAGCGCTACCCGGGACTCTTTACCTCAGGTACGGTTTAATATTGTAAGTTACATTCCTTTATGTGCTTTTCTTGCATCCCGTAGACCCAAACTAGAATTTCGAGGACAAAATTATTTTATTGTTTATTGAGATTTGTAACATACCCAATCCTACTAGACCCCTAGTGTGAGAATGGGGAGCTCAAAGGGTGGGATGAGGAGCCTTAAGGACCCTTAGGATGAGATTTTGCTATGTGCACACCTAAAGTCCCAATCAAATGGGACCTAAGCTGCTATAGAGGGCCAATTGGACACCAAGTTCCCCAAAATGAGACCACCCTTAGTCCCATAAATCCTAAGGAAGGAGTGATGGGGTGATCATTCCCCTTAGTGAGGCTCAATTTCATAGGATTAGCCCAAGATCACCTTAAGTGAGCATGAACCAAACCACCCAATTAAGGGGCAATTGACCCCCAAGAGGCCAAATTGACTTCCCCCTTATGTTCCAGACTCTATTAGAGACCAATTGGACCCAAAAGCCCCATCATAGGATGGTCAACCCTCTCCAATTTGGTCAAAATCCAAATTAGGGCAAAAAGGTCAACTCAACCCAAATGTGGTCAATTTGCACCCAAAACCTAAAATTGACTCTACATCTAGTCTCTAAACATCATTAGAAATCTAAGAGGCCCAAAAGCCCCATCATGGGAGGGTCAAGTCACCTCAATTTGGCCAAAGTCCCAAAGAAGGGCAATTTGGGTAATTTCACACCTTTGGATCAAATTGGGCCAAATAGGGCCCCACCATGGGCCAAGCTCCATTGGGTGATGACATGGGACCCATGACCTACATGGGGGACCAGTCAACCCAATTGGTTAAAGTCAAAGTCAACCCAATTGGGCTTAATCCCAAATTGAGTGCCCAAACCTTTTTTCCCCCTTTAATTAGAGCCTAAGTCTAAGGTGAAGAATTAAATAGGCTCCTAGGTTCTGGTGGGATGTGGCTAAGGGGTTTGGGCTAACCCAAGCTAACCCAAGTGAGGGGTTGGGTTAAAGGAGGGGACAAAAAGTGGCTTGATAAAGCAAAAAGCAAAAAGGACCCAACCTCCCCCTCTCTCTCCTCCCAATCAGCCTTGGGCTCACCCCTGAAGGGAGTTGATTGCTGTGGTGGAGCTGGAAAGCAGGGCTGCAGCAGGTGGTGGTCGGCCAAGCCAATTCCGTGAGCCCCAATTTCAAATCTCCCTAGGCCGGCCTCCTCAGCTTATTTAAGCATCACCAACAGCTCCAGAAGCTCGTTTGCAGTCGGGCTAGTGCTTTGGATCAGAGAAATCGGTGGAGAATTGAGTGCTGTAGCAAGCTCACCGGAGACGGAGACGGAAATGGCAAACCGCCGGAACACTCGCCGCCCAGCCCGTTTCCAGGTTCGCTCCCCCCCCCCCCCCCCCCCCCCCTGACTGTGCTAGCATCTAGGATCGTTAGGAGTCGAGTTCGAGCTCAATTGAGCCGAGTTCAATTCGGATTTTCCATGGTTTTCGCCGTTTGGGTTTCTTAGTAGAACTGCCGGAAACCGCCTTCTCCGGCGACCAATCCACCGCCAATCGATCGGCACCACCTCAACGGAGGTGGTGGTGGCGGTGGCTGGCCAGGGAGAAGGAAGGATGGCTGGGATTTCTGGTTCCAAGCGGCTCCAGGACGGGATGATCTGGGCCGTTGGCTCGAGGAAGATGATGAAGGAGCGCCGCCCGATCTGCTTTAGGATCTGTGCAAGATCAGTGCTTTAATTTATACATGACTTGGTGTGCTGTTAGCAGATTTGTAGCTATTTTTGTAGTTTAATTTTGAGGTCCTTAGAAGCCTCATATCAAAAAGTTGCCTGAGACAACTTTTGTAGATCTGGAAGTCTACTTTCATTTGAACCTTAGATCAAATCATTTGGAGTTGAATTGACTCCTGTAGAGCCATTTTACTGAGACTGGTACAAAATAACTTCCACCACCAAAACAACCATAACTCCCATTTGGCTTGGAGTTTAGGGCTGAAATTTTAAACCCTAGTGTAACTATACTAGACCTACCTTGAGCCCAAAAATCAGGATTTGTGGGGTACTTTTTTCTATGGTTTTGGTCTAAACATTGAATAGTAAATTTCTGATAATTAGGTGGCCAAAACCCCTTGTGGGGCCCCCATGTTAGGGTAGGGTGAAGCTTAGGCTATGTCCACACACTGTTAAAAATATTGGGTCCATTGGACCACTCCTTGTGGGTGAACCCTCTTTGGAGTGAGGATGGCTTAAGGGTTTGTGTTTGTTGGGCCAGGAATTGCACTTAGCTTGAGGAGCCAAATTGAGGCCCCTAATCACCAATTCATGAAAATGATGTGATACACACTATTGTAGCCTTGGATGTCTAGTTTTATTAGAAACTAAGATCTTGGCATTTGGAGGTCAGTAGACCCCAGAGGAGCCTTTTTCCTAGGGCTGGTCCTAGTTGGGGTTAGCCCACCAAAACCTTAATAACTTTTGATTGGGTGGGCCTATGGGTCTGAGATTTTGGCCACATGAGTGTCCACCCTAGGCCCACCTTGTGCCAAAAATTGGTTTAGATTGGGCATTTTATGTTGTACTTTTAATCACATCTTAGGACTTTGGATCTAAGAGGAATTAGGGGGTGAAATCACCCCTAATGACCCTCAAATTTTGGTGGCATGTGGGTCTGTATATGTGTAACCTCTGTTCCAAATTTGAGGCCAATTGGAGTTCATCTTAATGGTGAACCCCCAAAGGGCATATTTTTGCCGTAGGTTTGGAAGTCTCTTAACCTTGGTGGCTTGTGGATTTTGGAGCTTAGCCTTAAGGGCTTATCAAAATTCAGTGGTGATGGGGCTTAGGGATGGTGTAGGGTCTTTCTCATCACCAAGGGGTGATTGGAGCAATGAAGACCAAAAACCCTAGCCCAAACCTCAAAAATTACTTAATTGCCCTTTTGGGCCTTAATGAAGCAATTAGGACCTAAACACTTTTTTAGACAACCAATCTTCAACCTTAGGCTGAGAATGGTGTTTTAGGACTAGAATAATTATCTTGGATTTTTTACTATTTAATCATTATTTATTTTAATTTATGGAAAAAATAGCTTAATAGAGGGTTTATGCCAAATTAAGAACTTAGGTTATCTTTTCCTTACCAAACTGATCAAGGATGTCAATTGATATGTTAATGACCACTGGATTTAATCTTGTGATCCTTGAAGATCTTTTCATGCTTACTTGGTTGAATTTACACATATGCCCCTTTTTAAAATAAATTAATAAATAATGGTATTTGTCCTTGCAAAATTCTGAGATTTTGGCCAGACATTGACATTCATACTCTAAAGCATTGGAATCATTTGGGGTGTCCTTTACTTGAGAATTTATCCACTTTGTGATTTTTGTGAAAAACCTAGGTTTTGGGGATTTAATTATGTTGCATAGCAAAACCATACCTAAGGCCCCCAAACTTTGTAGGATGTTTACTTATGATGATATGTGGCCTCTGAAAGTTTAATTGGTGCACTTATAGTGAGAAATATTGTACTCATAGGAATATACCACGTATGCCCTTTTGATGAATTATGCAAAAACATAAGCAAATCACCTTGTAACCATATGAAACTTTCAGATGATGATTACACCAATGTTTATATCTTATGGAATTTTTCTGGAATTTAAATGCAGTTTTTGGTATTTATTTAATTAATTTGGTGATTTTGTACTTAACTTCAATTATTTAATTCAAGGGCAAAACAGTAATTATGATCCTTCATCCTTTGTGGTTATGCATTTGAATTCAGTATACACTCATGATAATTATTTGGTAGGCATTGGCACAGATTTTAGAGTACTTCATGAACAAGTTAGGGTGGGCCACACTATTAAAGAAAATTATTTAAATATTAAATTAAGTTGGAAAATTATGGAAATTGGAGTATACCTTACTAAGGTCATTGGGATCCTAGGATAATTACTGGAGACCTTGGTGATGAGTTTTTAGAAGGGTTCACTTATGGGGTTGATGGTTAGTTCAAATTAGTGGTCTGCGTATAGTAAAAACAGAATTTTGAGTTTTACATAATTCAGACCACTAAGTAGTGTTTAAAAGTTGTATACAATCAGTAATTGAGTTATAGCACACAAGGACTCAAGGAGGGTCAATCCTAGGGTTACTTGTGGGGTGGTGCTAGAGTTAATGCAGAAGGAATGAAGGTACGTCCAACCCGATTGGGTGGGACGAGAAATGAACTAAGTCACTTTAACTATATGAAATGAGGAAGGGTGAACCAATTGTTAACCACCAACTAAAGTAAATGTCTTGAGGAGGATGGTGGGGGTTGAGCCCATTGCGTCCCCTAGTACCGCCGGGAACCCATCACCGGGTGGACCGCGGGTAGCCCAGGACTTACCTTAAATCACCAAAGAAGTAACCTAAGAAATAAGTAAGGAAACACGACCAATAATACTAAGTGTCTTGAGAAAGGGAACTTTGGGGTGTCATCCCACTGTAGTTCCTAGTACCGTTGGGAACCCTTCACCGGGTGGACCGCGGGAAGCCCAGGACTTACCTTAAATCACCAAAGAAGTAACCTAAGAAATAAGTAAGGAAACACGACCAATAATACTAAGTGTCTTGAGAAAGGGAACTTTGGGGTGTCATCCCACTGTAGTTCCTAGTACCGCCGGGAACCCTTCACCGGGTGGACCGCGGGAAGCCCAGGACTTACCTTAAATCACCAAAGAAGTAACCTAAGAAATAAGTAAGGAAACACGACCAATAATACTAAGTGTCTTGAGAAAGGGAACTTTGGGGTGTCATCCCACTGTAGTTCCTAGTACCGTAGCGAGCCCCTTGCATGGTAACCCTCGGGAAGTCCAAGACTAACCCTAAACTGCAATAACATTATAGTAGGCAAGAGTAGCCATAGTAGGGTAAGATTGGATTTATGTAACCCCTCCTAGTTGCGGGAGTGGCAGTATTGTGGTGCTCGGTTAGACGAGCGGGAACCTCGAGGGGATGATTATCCCGGTAACTTTCTCAAAATTGTGGCAGGTCTTCGATACTAGGCAGGTCGTCACACCGACCGCGGTACGTGGACTTAGCGGGTGTGTTGGGGTCTGAGGGGCCAGCTTGTCTGCGTGTCGGGACGACAATTCCTCGAAGACACCTTCCACTTAGCTCAAATCCTGGTGGACTCCAGCAAAGAGTACGCAGAGCTCCGCGGTTGTTTAGCGTCGAGGCGTACATGCGGTCTAGGCCTGGTAGTGTGCATACCCGCCTAGGAGTGGACAGCCCGGTCCGCTACCACCGTGAGTCACAGTGGTTGGTACCCGAGAGGTTGGCTTCCTCTCAAATAGAGGGAACTACAAAGGTCTGTGTGCACAGAGTCGTGTGGGTGAGTTCAATGCATAATCATTCATGGCATAGCATAGCATACGCACTTGCAGATCCTCATCATATAAATTAGTATGGGCTCTTTTATATGATGAGTTATAATTCCTGGAAATCCTAACTTATAAGTTTGTATGGGCATTCATATAAGTTAGGGTACGAGATTGATTACTTGTCGCTACTGTTTTTACTGCTTCGCTTTACTTGCTCTACTTGCTGTTCATTTATTACTGCACACCTTTATTATACTCCTGCTTATACTCCTGCTTATACTCCTGCTTATACATGCTTAGATTAGCCCTTTTTCACTTATGTATATACTAGTTTACTTTCCCTGTCACCTGCTTGTTCCTTGCTCGTCCCCCGCTTCTTCCTCCCGCGCGGTGCCTAGGAGTCGCAGGAGGAGGAGGGGACCTAGCGAGCTCGGTCATTTTTGACTGACGGTTTGCATTGGGGCCAAAAAACAATCTAGGATTCCGAGGAGACGGAGCTGTCGCACGCACCGCAGGAGACGAGGGCAGGACCTGAGCAGCCAGCGATGCAAAGGGCAGCGGCTACGAGACATCAGGTGGATTATATTTTGAGTGTTAGTGATGTGTGATGATGAGATAGCTTCCGCATGTAGAGAGGATGTGAGATGAGAGAGTTTTTTCCATGATGTACCGGGCTTTAAGCCCTTTCATTTATGTACTCTCATTTTCATGCTTGGACTGTTATATGTATCGCTTGATTAGCTTTTGATATATTCTGGAATGTGATTTGTGGACTCCTTTCATTTAGTTTGTACTCACTCTTGTACTCACTTTTGTTATTGCTCGCACTATGATCGTAGCCGGCAGGGTCGACGTTGCGTGGTGTAGCCCAACCCGTGCGTTGGAAGTCACCGCAATGCGTCGGTTCTGGGCATAAGGTCCGCTTGGCCCCGGGAGCGGGGAAGGGATCTTACAGAGGCGGCTAGGGATCAACGACAGGCTTCTTCCTTGCGTGCGACGATCGGCGAACTTAACTTCTCGCACAGGAAGATCGACGAAGAAGGAGAGCACCAGCGGGCGGTTACACGATCCGGAAGAAGGAAGAAACCGCTCGATCGGGAGGGGGGGCTAAGGCGCTCACGAGAGAAACACTTCGAGAATGATAGAGCGAGTGCTCGAAGCATCCGAGTGAACATTAAGTTTGGAATAAACTACCCGTTGCCCCCAGCGGGGTATTTATAGGCGTAACCCTAAATCCCTGACGACCCGTTAACGGACCCGTTAGGGTTCCGTTAATTATACGATACAAGCGCTAAATATACCTTAACATTTTATACGACCGGCAGACTTTTTCTCCAAACTCACCGGAGCGAGCAAAACGTCCCCGCGAAATTGAGTCAAGATCCCCTATCAGCTTTATAATATGATTATAATCTGACTTTTCATGCATCAAGATATGTGCATTTGTAGGTTTTGTGCAGAAATCTCACTCACTCATTTCTAAAACCTCTCCAAAATCATGTCTTACAATTAAAATGTATTGTAAGGTCTAATATGACAAAATGATCTCGGGTTGACAAAATCATGTCTTACATATGGCGGAGCTTGGCCCATGGCAGGAGCTATTCAAGCTCCAAGGAATGCAGCTGCGGATGAGCTCAGCCTTACACCCTCAAACAAACGGCCAATCTGAGGTTCTGAATCGCTGCCTGGAGACTCATTTACGACGCTTTACCTCCGACTGACCACGAGATTGGAGCAAGTGACTGGGATGGGTGGAGTTTTCTTACAATACCTCCTTCCACCACTCCGCCGGTATGACCCCATTTCAAGCTGTCTACGGCCGACCTCCGCCCACCATTGTTTAACATCTCCCCGAGGAGTGTTACGTCAGGGCTGTATGCACCCAACTTATGGAACGGGATGAAACTCTTAAGGGTATTGAAGATCCACCTCCATAAGGCCCAACAAAAAATGTTCCACCGTGCCAACAAGCGCCGCCTACACGTCTAGTTTCACGTCGGGGAATCGGTTTTCTTCAAGCTACGTCCATACCGCCAGTCCTCGGTGGCTCACCGTGGCCACCCAAAGCTTTCCGTCCGTTCTACAAGCCTTTTGAGGTGATTGCCTTCGCCTTCCCGCCTCTAGCCGGATCCATCCAGTTTTCCACATCTCTCAGCTCAAGTGGGTGGCGGGCGATCACTCCGTCGAGGAGATGCTCCTGCTGAATATTGCCTCAGACGGCTCCACGGTCTACTTGCCCGGATCGATTTTGGACAGCAAGACCGTCACGGTGGGTGGTCATGGTTGGGAACAGGTTTCCGTGGCTTGGCAGCAACGCCCTCATTCTGATGCCATGTGGGTGGACCGTGACGACTTCCGCACTCAATTTCCGGAGTTTTGCCTTGAGGACAAGGCAAAATTTTCAGATTGGGGTATTCTTACGGAGGACGGAGCGGAACAAGAGGGAGCCTCGACATCATGGCGGGTATATTCAAAAAGGAAAAAGTCGGATGCTGCGACCGCGTGTCTTCCGGGAGGCGGGATAGTGGCGCGACTCGCCATGCTTGATTATCTTATTATTGCATTTTCTGTTATTTACGCATTTGCCATTATGTGGGGATATGTCAACCCCACATTATTGCATTGTGTTTTTCATCTTGGAACTTTGGATTTTGGAAATGAAAATTGGAGCCTAGGGCTGGCCCAGGAACCGTTCCTTGGAGTTTTCTATTATCTCGTTTCCCCCTCTCTCCATCGCCGCACCCCACGGGGTATTATTGTCAAGGTTGCTGATAATGACCAGAAACAAAAAAAATCGCTTGCGGAGCAATCCTTTGGTTTTCGGGCTATTGGGTTCTTACTAATGTTTATGTTAAGTAAACTTTCTCGCTTCCACTTCATCTGCACCTGCTTGCGCAGGTGCTTCCCTCTAAGAAGGAAGGCTCCCTCTGCCGATTGACTTTTACATACCACGGCTTGGAAGATCGTTTAGCCTCATTCATATTCGGGGCATGATTGCTGCGCTGTTTACACATTCTTTCAAAGGTGACCGACCGCTTCTTAAGCCTCTTGGCTGTCTGTGCACCCCTACCTACTTTATCACTGAGCAGTTATTTAGGAGACTTAGTTGTGATCCGGGCAACTTCCCTCTCGACGATGAAGCTTATTCCCCATCTTCTCGTTGGCTTACCTTGACCCATATTGTTTGTTACGGATAATCCAGCAAAAAAAGCGACCGCGGAGGCCTCCATGTGACCGCGATCCGCTGGATTTCCGCGGAAAGCGCGCAGATGCGACGCGCGGACAACCATGGCCTATATTTTACCATTGATGTGGGGTTTATGTGACTTCTTTATCTCTAATATTCAATATTGAGGTTTTTAGATAATTGAACAGCTATCATTTGATTTGCTGCTCATATGTTCTAGAGTTATTAATCACAGGCGCCTTGCTTTGTTATTTTAACCTTCTTTTCTGATGGTTTTTCAGGACTGCATAAACAGAATACTGGAGTTGGAAAATTTGGGTAAATAAGCTCTATACATAACACGGCCTCGATTATAAATTTGCTCGAACTTACACAACCCAGGTCACGAGGCTTGGGGTTGTAAATGGTTTGTTTTCGAGCCGGCTCGTATTTGAATCGATACGAATTGAAATCATTTTCTTAAGATTATTTCCGCTCATTGGCTCGATTCAAGCTCGATGAGCTAAAAATCGATCTTATCTTCTGGCTAAATTCTAACTGTGGTTTTCAGGGAGGCTAACCGGTGTCATGGACGATCGCGGAAAATATATATACATCTCTCCCGAGGAAATGAAGGCAGTCGCCGACTACATCAGACGAAAGGGCAGAGTCAGCATCGCGCATCTAGCAAGCCAATCAAACCAGTTCATTGATCTGACACCCAAGCCACAGTTCGAGGAAGAACACGGACCCGAAGCAATTCACGCCAACTAAGTTAAAACCGTCTTCGTGTTCTAAGCTTGTTCACAATAAATTTTTTTTTATTTGCTTTTAAACTTACTAGCAATAGGTTAAGTTCTGATAATATTATATTATTAATTATCAGACCTCCCCAGTGAGTCAGCTTAATTACATTTTGCAGCACCCCTCTATCTTTTGAAATTACATGTTGCTCCCGTCCGCTGAGATATTTTTGTATTTGAATGCTATGAAATTTGAACTCCTGTGAGAGTTTTCTGTAATTTCAAAAGATAGAGGGGTGAAACTGTAAATTTTCAAAGTTACGGGGGGTATATTATTGGTTTTGATTACAGGAATAGATAACCCTTCACAGGCTTGGCATATGAGATTTGGTGATTGTTAGTTTAACTTCAAACTTGTCCTTAATTGGTTCACAGTAACATTTGACTATGAAATTCCTGTTATATTATACTGAAAAAGTTATGATAACTAAGATGCGGGTTTTGTATTCAATTAACAATTTTCAAAGGGATTGGTCGCGGAATTAAAGGAGGGTTGAACTTATGTTCAACCTAAAAATTGAAGTCTATTATTAAGGGTTGATTGCATCGTATTTCTTTACTAGTACGATGTTTTTTCACCCAATTGCGAGATTAAATTAAAGAAAAACACCCCCATTACTATTATATGTTTGGGAGCAGGGGCTGACCATGATTGTTATTTCATTTTGGGAATGTGCTCCGGGGCCGCGAGTGGCGGGAGCGAGGTTGGGCTGTGGAGCTGTCGTGACTGTGGACTGCCGCACCTGACAGCAGGGAGAATGAGCGGGGTCTGGCTGCATGCGGGCGGAGCCTGCTTGAATGCGGGTGAAGCCCGCCTGGTTGAGTTTAAAAACCCTTCACTGGTTGAAATATTCTGTGTGAATAATTTTTCAAAGAAAAGAAATTCCCCATTCTGCCTTAATTCCATGCACAAAATAAAAACCAAAGCTTCTATATATACACTAAAATAATTATTTGTTAAACCTTTTTTTCCTTTCCAAATTATGTACGTAGTATTAATAACAATATTCTATATATATACATATATGTACAGGTATGGCAATAATCAACGTAACAACAAGTGATGATCAAATTAAAAGCATACCCAAACATCAATTAAAAAACAATCTCAAAAGTACTCAAACCCACCCCAATTAAGATCATCGTGACCGCGCATCTCTACATGACAGTGATCATCGTCCACCACCGTCGACGACGAGGGGAAGAAACTCTGCAGCAACTCGCCATCGTCAAAACCAGTACAGCCGGGCCAATCAGTCATAGAATTCTGCTGCACGACCTCATAATCCATATAATTATACGGGAACACCGCCGTGGGCAACACCGCCGTGGATGCCGCAGCTACAGCTTCTCTGGGGATCATCTCATTTACATCTACACAATAATATAATGCATGCACGCATGAGAATATATATCATGAGATCAACCGAAATAATTTTGATTTAAAAAAAAAAGTAAAATAAAAAAGGTCTGCTAATAGGAGTTACCGGCAGCGGAACTATCCGACTCAATGAATTGGCCGAGCGGCGAATCTTGCATCAATGAACTCCAAAAGTCGTCATGGAGTTCTGCACCTGAAGATCAATTAATATAATATTACTTTGCAGGCGAAAATAATTTTGAATTTAAAAATAAAATAATAAAAAAAGGTGTACGAGCAGTAAGAATTTTACCGGCGGCGGAAGTCGTATTGGAGTCAACTGATTGTCGGAGTGGCTCAGAACACAAATCTTCAAGTGACGGCAAGCACTGATCATCTTCACCGCCGCCGCTTATATATTCTTGTATCATAGAATTCCAAAAGTCAACGTCGGAATCATCTCCTCCTGGGGACATGTGTTGGATCGAAGGGAGTTCGTCTGTACAGGCCGGAAAGGCGTAAGGTGACGCCGGCGGCGGCAGAAGATGCGGCGGCGATGGTGGCCTGGGAACTACGGCGGCCCTCTGTTTCCTCTTCTTCAATGAATTGCATATATTCTTTACGGCATTATCCGTTCTTCCTGGGAACTGCATGCATTAAATCATGAATATGTAATTGATTAGCACGAAATTAATTACATCATTTGCCGCGGGCATTAATCAATATATTAATTATGTAAAATACGCGCGTACGTACATGAGACGCAATGAGAGACCATTTGCTGCCGTACTGCTTGTGGAGATGAAGGACGTGCTGTTTCTCTTGTACGGTGAAGGGCTCCTTTTTCAGGCGAGGATGGAGCTGATTCTTCCACCGGAGCCGGCAACTCTTGCCGCCTCGCCGGAGACCGCATTTCCTGGCAACCTCGTCCCACTTACCAGCTCCGTGTTTTGTAATGTAAGCCAACAGAATCTCATCCTCCTCCTCTGTCCACGAGCCCTTCTTCTTCGCCGGTAGCGCCGGCGGTGCGGCGGAGCAAGCTGCTGATGAGGACAAGTTCGCCGGAAAGCACTGCATTTCGACTGCACTTGCACTGCACGCGCGGAGAAATTTCAGTAATAGCTAGCTAGAGGATGGATCAATGCAATTAATTAGATTTCCACGGGCTTAAATTCGAATTTCAAAATTATAAATAAATGAATGGACCAAAACTATCTATTTTAATTACATTCTTTGGTTTTAAATTTTAAATTTTAAATTTGCAAAAATACGTGCGGTGGCTGGAAAAGGAAAATTCAAAATTAATTGTGGCAGAAATGAGAGTCTTCGAAACCCCTGGTTTAGTTGAAGAAGAAGGAATAATATGATCGCAGAAGAAGAACAAATGCGATCGAAGAAGAACAAATTAATGAAGACGCTCGCCCCTGCGACCACTTTTTCATGCTTCATTATCACCCGCTAGCTCCCTAGCTATTTTTCCGCAGTGAACGGTGGTTAGAATTAATGAAACTCCGGACACGTGTCAGTCTTCAACACTCCTTTTGCCCTCAATCTTGCTGACCTGGACTTAGTTCTACGGTCAAAATTAATAAATATCTTTTATATTGATTTCATTTTAGCATTATTATTATTATCATTATTATTATTATTAAAAATGTATTTCACCTCTTCGCTCTTAAAGCTTAAGTGAAAATTATCCTTATAATTGCACCACAACGATATGCACTGGATCCAGATTCTCTTCATTTGGGTGAAATGAATAGTGATGAAAAAATGAGGGACACATGAAAGCGAAGTGAGCACGCGTGTCAATTTTCATGACTCTACTTTTTTTTTTCTGTGAATCTTGGAATTACTATCATATTATTCTTATATTATAAAAAAATATTTAATCAATTCTCACATTTCTTTCAATAATACGAAGATGTATTGCTTATTCACATTCCACTTCGTTCAAGTGAAAATTTTTATTTGCCATTTTTTTATTAATGATCCCTTTAATTAATTCGTTATATGTACCATGTGGCATATATATCACTTAAAACAAGTCTTCACGGTTTGTATTTTATCACAATATATAGTGGATACATACCATTGCCTTGATTGGCTGGGGACCTTATGTCCAAGATGATCGCCCTATGGTAGCGAGGTAGGCACACTCGCCCGCCCTTTTACCATAAGTTGACCGCCCTGTAAAGTAAGTCAATTGTAATTACAATCACAAATATATTTATATAGCGGAAGATAACAATCATAGTCACAGGGTATAAAATAAAGACATCGGCATAAGTAAAGGTCATAGCCAAAAGTTATACAAGAGCTAAGCTAAGCAAGTGAAACATCTAAACATCTCTAAGTGATGGCACTGTAGTAGTTGCATCTGTCAGTGGCTCCAAGGCTGGAATGTCATAAGGCTTCGTTGTCTCCTCTGTCGGGTGCTGCTCCTAAAAATGGAGCCAACAAGCGAATTAGTCAATATACTAAGTGTACTCCTTTCTCGACCACAAAGCATCAAATATGCTCAAAAAGGTAGGATAGTTAGTTGCAAAGAAAGTTTTATAGCCGAAGCGCAATATGCATGCAAATAAAAGAGTAGCACCGTTAAATAAGTAATTTATCATATAACAATGCTCATACAAATTTATATAATTGAGAACTTGTACTTTATATGTACTCCAAATAATAACACAGTTAAGAATTAATTAATCATATAATAATGCTAATATAAATTTATATGATCGGGGGCATCCAAAATCTCAACTACTTTGATCAGGTAAATAAGAGTAAACATTCGTAGGTATTATATGCTCTGACAACCTGTTACAACACCATAAATCGACACACAAACTGTAGGTCATTCTTTTCCTGATCATACTTTGATCAGGAAAATTTTCGGATCCGCATGAGCCTCACTTTTGTGGCAAGACGCAAACTGTAGGTCATTCTTTTCCGCTGCTAAGTTGATTTTGTACTACAAACCTATATAGACCCTTATGTTAGATTCACTGCACACTCTTGGATGTATGAGATACCCTCTCCTTGTCAGCGAAAACAATCGGCTAACTAGTTGAGTATACTCATAACTAGATGCTAACACTTAGGAACACGATATAATTAGCTAGGCAGTCTAAGGTGGGTCCTACTCTCTGAGTCAAAGAGTCGTCAAGGTCAAGTACGATCTACACGTAAGAGTTACTGACAAAATAGGTATATAGCGGCATTTTTGAAAGAGTCGCAATAAGTTTTGCTTTTAGCTGTGCTTTTACTAGAAAACACCGCTAATATAGTATATAAGTATTTGGCGGCGTTTTTTATTAAAAACGCCGCAAAAGTATAAATCATTCGCCGCGCTTTTAATTTAAAAATGCCACGGTAAGTTTTCCCCAAAATAATTAAGGAAAAATTTGTTTCCCGCCTTTCGCTAGGTTTACTTAAGTAATATATACCCTCCTCCATCGATTAGGTTAGAGCAGCCTTTCCCGAAACCTGTAGCCCCTCCTCTCTTTAGCGTGCAAAGTGGAAGGCAGGACGCAACCATGGGAAACTTGGATGGGTGTGGGCGAAGTAGTGCGCGTGATAGAAGTATACAAAACAGGCAGACGACGTAAGAGAGGCAGCGACGTAAGAGAGGCAGCGGCGTCGAGAGAGGCAGCGACGTCGAGAAGGCGGAGGACATCGGGTTTACGCATGGGTATAGAGTTGAGGCAGTTGTCGGGGATGGGAAAGAAGAGGCGGTGGCGGCTTGGTGGAGTTGGGTGCGCTTTAGCTACTGGAGATCCTTGTTGTGGGCATTCTGGTGGCCACCGAGGGAATTAGGGAGATCGGACGGCCCACACGCGACCCTTCCATGATCGGGCGGTTTGGTAACCGCCGGGTGGTTACCTCGCCGGAGCGGCGGCGCCGGCCACCGCCGGACTCCCAAAAATGGGCGGCGGTGGTGGCGGCCTTCTCCCTTGCGGGGAAGAAGAGGGGGCCGACCGCCGCTCTCCTCCCTCGAGGAGGGAGGGGCGGCCGGCCTCCTCCCTGGAAGAGGGAGGGGCGGCCGGCAGGGCCGACCCCCTCCAAGAGAGGGCGGCCGGCCTCCTCCCTCGAAGAGGGAGGGGCGGCCGGCCGGGCCGACCCCCTCCAAGAGGGGGCGGCCGGCCGGCCGGCCGGGCCGATCCCCTCCAAGGAGGGGGCGGCCGGCCTCCTCCCTCGAAGAGGGAGGGGCGGCCGGCGGCCTCCTCCCTCGAAGAGGGAGGGGCGGCCGGCGGCCTCCTCCCTCGAAAAGGGCGGGGCGGCCGGCCGGGCCGACCCCCTCCAAGGAGGGGGAGGCCGGCCTCCTCCCTCGAAGAGGGAGGGGCGGCCGGCGGCCTCCTCCCTCGAAGAGGGCGGGGCGGCCGGCCGGGTCGACCCCCTCCAAGAGGGGGCGGCCGGCCTCCTCCCTCGAAGAGGGAGGGGCGGCCGGCGGCCGCCTCCCTTGAAGAGGGAAGGGCGGCCGGCCGGGCCGACCCACTCCAAAGAGGGGGCGGCCAGCCTCCTCCCTCGAAGGGGGAGGGGCGGCCGGCCGGGCCGACCCCCTCTAAGGAGGGGGAGGCCGGCCCCCGCAAGGGGGCGGCGGCCGGCTGCCGGCCCCCTCTCGAGAGAGAGGAGGTGGCGGTTAGCCCCGACTGGGCTCTGCGGTTGGCTCTTCGGTAGCGGTTACACGTAGTGGGCGGTTACGCCGAGTGGCGGTTATGCCGAGTGGCGGTTATGCCGAGTGGTCGGACATGATGGAGAGAGTGGGGTTAGTGGGGGTTTGGAAAACCGCCCACTAACCACCCTGGACCGGGTAGCTAATATGAGGACGCATCAATTGCCCCCCAACACCTTTGACGGGGAGAACGCTCGGCTTAAGGAGGAAAAGGTCTTTCCCTTACGAACGCTTGTTTTTATCATGGCCGGATGCGAGTAGATTGCTTGCGAGGCGAGTGAAACCATCGCGGGGATTGGTTGTGGAAAGAAGGGGCGGAGCACCCAAACGAGTGCGGGGAGTGGAGCGTTGCCGGGGTGCAAGCTGGTGCGCTTCCGGGGTGTGCGCTTCGGGCGAGCGTGCTCCCTAGGCGAGCGCGCGCCCCGGATGAGCGCGCGCCCCGGGTGAGCGCGCCCCGGGGGAGCGCGCCCCGGGCGAGCGCGCCCCGGGCGAGTGCGCGCCCTGGGAGAGCGCGCGTCCCGGGCGAGCGCACCCCGGGCGAGCGTGCGTCCCGGGCGAGCACGCCCCGGGCGAGCGTGCGCCCCGGGGAGCGCACCCCGGGGGAGCGCTCCCCGGGCGAGCGCGCCCCGGGCGAGTGCGCGCCTCGGGAGAGCGTGCGTCCCGGGCGAGCGCGCCCCGGGCGAGCGTGCGTCCCGGGCGAGCGCACCCCGGGGGAGCGCTCCCCGGGCGAGCGCGCCCCGGGCGAGTGCGCGCCGCGGGAGAGCGTGCGCCCCGGGCGAGCGAGCGCGCCCCAGGCGAGCGTGCGCCCCGGGCGAGCGCGCCCCGGGCGAGTGCGCGCCCCGGGAGAGCGCGCGCCCCGGGCAAGCGCGCCCCGGGTCAAGCGCACCCTGGGTGCGCGTGTCTACGCACGGGGCGACCAGGCGTGCGGGCGCTCGGGTTGAACGCACGCGGTGCGCGCCCGTGCTAGTGCGTGAGCTCTGGGGGATCGTGCCCCGGGCGAGTGTGTTCGATTGCGGCGAACGCGTGCGGGAGTGTGGGGGCACATGTTGGCCGATCCCGAACTTAATTTCCTGCTTTATTCTTGCGGGACTCCAAGCGTGGAGGTTCCGGGTGTCTAATGAGAGGTCGCTTTTTTCTGAACGTCGAGGGTATTGCTGTCGAAGACCCTTGTTTGCTTATTTGTGTTTGGTGTAGCAGCGGTCCTTTGACCGGGCTTACCAGAGAGGAGCTGAGTCTCTGCTTTTTATTTTGGGCGAGGACCGTTGGTTCGATCGCCCACTGAGATAAGCGTTGGTGCGGTTCTTTGACCGACTTTGCCTTTAAGGACGGTCCGAGGGCCCTGTCGCTTGATTTGGACGAGGACCGAGGGTCCGGTCGTCCACTGAGATGGGTGTAGGTACGATCCTTTGACCGACCTTGCCCCAATAGGAGGGACCGAGGGTCCCGTTGCGCGATTTGGACGAGGACTGGTGGTCCGGTCGTCTGCTGTGATAGGTGTATGTACGATCCTTTGACCGACCTTGCCACCAAGGGAGGACTGTGGGTCTTGCGACTTGTCTTAGACGAGGACCGAGGGGGTCCGGTCGTCCGTCTTCTACAGGTGTAGGTGCGATCCTTTGACCGACCTTGCCACCAAGGGAGGACCGAGGGTCCTGCCACTTGTCTTAGATGAGGACCGAGGGGGTCCGGTCGTCCGTCTTCTACAGGTGTAGGTGCGATCCTTTGACCGACCTTGCCACCAAGGGAGGACCGAGGGTCCTGCCACTTGTCTTAGATGAGGAACGAGGGGGTCCGGTCGTCCGTCTTCTACAGGTGTAGGTGCGATCCTTTGACCGACCTTGCCAGCAAGGGAGGACCGAGGGTCCTGCCACTTGTCTTAGATGAGGACCGAGGGGGTCCGGTCGTCTGTTTTCTACGGGTGTAGGTGCGATCCTTTGACCGACCTTGCCACCAAGGGAGGACCGAGGGTCCTGCCACTTGTCTTAGACGAGGACCGAGGGGGTCCGGTCGTCCGTTAAGACGGGCGTAGGTTCGGTCCTTTGACCGACTTTGCCTGCGTTTCGACTCGCCTACTTTACTTTGGAGGAAGTGGGAGGAAAGGAGGATCGCATTATATGCAATAGGTGCTTAAGTTGGTGATTACATTGCCTCATATCATTAATGCAAATTCGAGAGATAGTTGGTCCGAGCTTTGCCTACTAATAGAAGCGGCGCAAGTTGCTTGCGTTCCACGTCCGAGGAAGCGTCTTGCCCTCTGGTGATCGTAGTTTGTACGTCCCAGGTTTTACTGCTGCGGTAACGATATAAGGGCCTTCCCAAGCTGGTGAGAGCTTGTCCTTTTGAGGCCCTTTTCCGGCTGACTCCATCGTCCGGAGGACCAAGTCCCCGACATTGATGGGCCGGGGTTTTACCCTTCTGTCGTAGAGTCGGGCTATGCGTCTTTGGTAGACAGCTGCGCGTTGTGCGGCCTCGTCCCGACACTCCTGGACTAAGTCCAGGTTTTCACGTAGCAGCTGATCATTTTCTGCCGGATTGAAGGCTTGTACTCTGGTGCCGGGTACTCCGATGTCTACTGGGATTATGGCTTCCGTCCCATAGCATAGGTTGAAAGGCGTTTCTCCGGTTGGGGTCCTCTCCGTTGTTCGGTACCCCATAGCACGTTGAGGAGCTCATCCGCCCATTGCCCTCCAATGTTTTGTATGCGTGTTTTCAACCCCTTCAGGATGGTACGATTCGTGACCTCAACCTGGCCGTTGGTCTGGGGGTGTGCTACGGCTGTATGACGTAAGTTGATTTTCAGGTCCTCGCACATCTGAGTAAAGGATCGCCCTGTGAACTGTGTTCCGTTATCGGCCACGATTATTGCTGGTATCCCGAACCTGCAAAGAATGTTCTTCCAGACGAATCGCTTTGCATTTTCTTCTGTGATTTTGGCAAGTGGCTCGGCCTCAACCCACTTAGTGAAATAATCAATTGCTAGGATGATGAACTTTCTCTGCCCAGATGCCACCGGGAGGGGACCGAGCAGGTCGATTCCCCATTGCGCGAAAGGCCATGCCCCTTGTAGCGCGGTGAGATTCACTGGCGCTTGGCGAGGGATACTAGCGTGGAATTGGCAGCTCCGACATTTCTGGACGAAACTGATCGCATCTTTTTTCATTGTGGGCCAGTATAATCCTTGGCGTAGGATTTTTCGTGCTAGCGCCCTTCCTCCCAGGTGCTCCCCACACACTCCCTCGTGTACTTCCTTTAATGCGTATTCGGCATCCGCGCCTGCCAGGCATTTTAGGTAGGGGCCGGAGTAAGCGCGTTTATACATTTCTGCTTCTATGACTACGAAGGTGGCCGCTCTCACCCTTAGCTTTCTGGCCTCCATAGGCTCCTCAGGTAGGGTTCCCTGCTCGATGTAAGCCTTGATGGGGGTCATCCAGCATGGGTCTGCCTGTCCTATGGTTGTGACTTCCCACGGCCCCTGAATGCTTGGGACAGCGATTTCTTCGATCCTTCTTCGACGGGTCTGGTATTTAGTGGTTGAATTCGCCAATTTTGATAGCGTGTCTGCCCGTGCATTTTGCTCCCGGGGGATATGCAAGATTTGGTAGGTCGGAATTTTTTGGAGGAGCGACTTTGCCAACCGCAGGTACAGCACCAGCTGTTCGCTTTTGGCCTCGAAGTCTCCTTCTACCTGCGACACCACTAACTGTGAGTCGGTGTAGATGGTGAGGCTTTCGGCGTTAAGGTCTATGGCGAGTCGCAGTCCGGCGATCAACGCTTCGTACTCGGCCGCGTTGTTTGTGGCTGAGAATTTCAGTCGTAGGCCGTACTCCAGAGTTATTTCTTCCGGGCTGATTAGAAGAATTCCTGCCCCCGCGCTGTCTGCGCTTGAAGCTCCGTCTACAAATAGGACCCAACGGGCCTTGGTTGTGAGATCTGGCGGTGTCCTTTCTGGTGCTATTGTACTTTCTATGACGAAGTCGGCAAGTACTTGCGACTTTATATCCGGCCTTGGGAGGAACTGTATGTCGAATTCCCCTAGCTCCACAGCCCACTTCACCAACCTTCCTGAGGCTTCGGGCCTTTGGAGGATTGCCTTGAGCGGAAGTTGCGTGAAGACTTTGACGGTATGAGCCTGAAAATATGGTCGGAGCTTTCTGGCTGAGAAGACGAGGGCCAAAGCCGTTTTGTCCGCCGTGGGGTACCTTGTCTCGGTGTCAGTGAGAATCTTGCTGAGGTAGTACACAGGCCTTTGGACCCCTCCTTCATCTTTGACGATGACGGAGCTGAGAGCGGTAGGAGACACTGCCAAGTACATGAAAAGGATATCCCCTTGAACCGGTTTTGAGAGAAGCGGAGGAGATGCTAGATATTTCTTTAAGTTTTCGAAGGCGTTCTGGCACTCATCAGTCCACTGGAAACCGGTGTTGCGAGCTCCTCGAAGAATCTTGAAGAAGGGTAGGTACTTGTCCCCGGTTCGTGCCATGAAACGGGATAAAGCGGCAATCCTACCGTTCAGTCTTTGGACCTCTTTAATGGATCGTGGCGAAGCCATCTCTTCCAATGCCTTAATTTTCTCTGGGTTTGCTTCGATCCCTCTTTGAGTGACCATAAAACCCAGGAATTTTCCTGCCGTTACTCCGAACGCACATTTACTAGGATTGAGCCACATCTGGAAGCGGCGCAGGAGACGGAAACATTTGTCCAAATCCTGCAGGTGGTTACTACGGAGAGTGCTTTTGACTAACATGTCGTCTACATACACCTCCATTGTTTGCCCGATCAAATCTTTGAAGACGTTATTCATCAGCCTTTGATACGTGGCTCCTGCGTTCTTTAATCCAAATGGCATCACCTTATAGCAGTAGGTCCCCCTATCCGTCCTGAATGCCGTGTGCTCTTCATCTTTTGGATTCATACGGATCTGATTGTAGCCAGAGTAGGCGTCCATGAAGCTAAGAAGCTGATGCCCGGCAGTGGCGTCGACGAGTTGATCAATTCGAAGGAGGGGGAAGCTGTCTTTTGGACAGGCTTGATTAAGGTTGATGTAGTCTACGCACATTCTCCACTTTCCAGAGGCCTTTTTAACTAGGACCACGTTTGCCAACCACGTGGGGTACTCTACTTCTCGGATGAATCCAGCTCCTAAGAGCTTTTTCACTTCTTCTTCAATGGCCTGAAGGCGCTCCGGGGCGAAGCTCCGTTTCTTCTGAATGACGAGCCTGCACGCAGGGTTAATATTCAAGGAATGAGCGATGATCCCTGGGTCTACCCCCGGCATGTCCTCCGGGCCCCAAGCAAAGACGTCGACGTTAGCGCGCAGGAAGGTTATATACTCCTTCTGCTCTTCCTGCGTTAGGAGGGATCCAATTTGGACCACCCGGGACGGATCCTGGTGCGATAGCGCGACACTGACAAGTCCTTCGACTGGGGATGCATGCTGTAAGGCCGCCTCATCGCGCAAGTCGAAGTCGTCGATGCTCAAGGCAGACCCTACTGTCCTTCGAGTCTGGTTGAAGTTGCAGCTGCGTGCCGCTCCTTGACTTCCACGGACGCTTCCGGTCCCATGAGCAGTAGGGAACTTCATAGAGAGATGCGGCACGGAGGTGATTGCCCCAAAGATGATTTGGAGGGGCCTCCCGAAGATGGCATTGTAGGCGGAGTCAGAATCCACGACTACGAACAAGATGTTGTGAGTGGCCTGCTTGGGAAAGCTCCCCAGTGTCACCTGGAGGGTTATCGTCCCTTGAACTTCTACCGGGCGGTTGTCGAAGCCGTAAACGGGTCCTGCTGCGGGGCTGAGGTGTGTTTTATTAAGCCTCATGCTTTGCAGGGTCTTCATATATAGTACGTCGACCGAACTTCCGATATCTACCAGAATTCTCTTGATACTGTCACATGAGGTTCCCATTATCGCGGTGATAACCAAGGGATCTTGATGGGGAAGTATTAGTCCTTCGAAGTCCTCGCTCCCGAAGGTGATACTAGTGTCCTGGCGTAGTTTCTTGTCCTCGCGCTCCCTGCTTGATTTTGCTATGGAGAGAACATGATCTGCCAGGATTGGAGATCCTGCGATTGTTTCGACTTTCTCCCCAAAAGCCATTGGCCCTTTGCAGGTGCCGAGGCCTGGAAGACTGAACTCGAGCGGAACCGGATTCTCAAGGTCCGCTCCCGCTAGCCGTGACGCGCCACGTGCGGGGGGATGCACGTTTTACCATCATGCCCCCCGAGTCTCTGCTCTTCCCCCACCTCGCGCCTTAACTCTCCTTGTGCGAGCCTAGCGCTACTTCTTGCCATTGCCGTCAGTCACGAGTATCGTTGTGCTGGGATACTGTCTTCTGAATTCTAGAGCTTTTGGGAATGAGTTCCCACAGACGGCGCCAAACTGTTGCGGGTCGCACACGGCTCTTCCGCAGTCCGGTCTAGATCGACCGCCTCAGCTCGAGAGTCGAGCCGGTGCGCGCAAACAGTCAAAGTGGACGGCAATGGACAAGGAGACTTTTTATCGTGGAAAACCCCAAGGCGGGATGAAAAACCACGTCGTCGGAGCTGCGCCGACTAAACTTCACTATTTTGCTGGGGATTACAACCTTTAGTGAGACAGAGGGCGACATGCCGCACCTCTTTACAATCTTGGGTGAGAGAGATGTTCGGAGGGTGACAGGCCACCTCTCGCGATGCTGAGTAACTTAGGAAAATTCTCTAAGTCCCGGGTACTTCAGTTTCTGGGATGGACTCCTCCGAGATCATGGCTTTACCGGCGCTCTGAGTTTTGCCTTGTACAGGAGTCTCGAGACGCACTGGGAGAGTGCGAGCCTTGGGGAAGAGTGCACACGTTGAGAGTGTGCGCTTGCTGGAGCAGAGCGTGAGCGGTGCTCACTTCGGCGGAACGAGCGGCGCTCACCTCCGCGGAACGGAGTAGGCACGTAGGAGGATTCCCCGGTGGCAGAGTTCCTGTAGAGAGAGAAAGAGAGAAATAGAGATTTCCCAGAGAGAGAGAGTCCGGATCCAAATGAAGACCCCTGGGGTCCTATTTATAGGATTCCAGGGTAGTTATGGTGGTTACGGGGTGCGGATAGCGCCTTTTATTTAAATAAGTAATTAAATAAATAGGGAATTAGGGAGATCGGACGGCCCACACGCGACCCTTCCATGATCGGGCGGTTTGGTAACCGCCGGGTGGTTACCTCGCTGGAGCGGCGGTGCCGACCACCGCAAGACTCCCAAAAATGGGCGGCGGTGGTGGCGGCCTTCTCCCTTGCGGGGAAGAAGAGGGGGCCGACCGCCGCTCTCCTCCCTCGAGGAGGGAGGGGCGGTCGGCCTCCTCCCTGGAAGAGGGAGGGGCGGCCGGCCGGGCCAACCCCCTCCAAGAGGGGGCGGCCGGCCTCCTCCCTCGAAGAGGGAGGGGCGGCCGGCCGGGCCGACCCCCTCCAAGAGGGGGCGGCCGGCCTCCTCCCTCGAAGAGGGAGGGGCGGCCGGCCGGGCCGACCCCCTCCAAGAGGGGGCGGCCGGCCTCCTCCCTCGAAGAGGGAGGGGCGGCCGGCGGCCTCCTCCCTCGAAAAGGGCGGGGAGGCCGGCCGGGCCGACCCCCTCCAAGGAGGGGGCGGTCGGCCTCCTCCCTCGAAGAGGGAGGGGCGGCCGGCGGCCTCCTCCCTCGAAGAGGGCGGGGCGGCCGGCCGGGTCGACCCCTTCCAAGAGGGGGCGGCCGGCCTCCTCCCTCGAAGAGGGAGGGGCGGCCGGCCGGGCCGACCCCCTCCGAGGAGGGGGCGGCCGGCCTCCTCCCTCGAAGAGGGAGGGGCGGCCGGCGGCCGCCTCCCTTGAAGAGGGAAGGGCGGCCAGCCGGGCCGACCCCCTCCAACGAGGGGGCGGCCAGCCTCCTCCCTCGAAGGGGGAGGGGCGGCCGGCTGGGCCGACCCCCTCTAAGGAGGGGGCGGCTGGCCCCCGCAAGGGGGCGGCGGCCGGCTGCCGGCCCCCTCTCGAGAGAGAGGAGGTGGCGGTTAGCCCCGACTGGGCTCTGCGGTTGGCTCTTCGGGAGCGGTTACACGTAGTGGGCGGTTACGCCGAGTGGCGGTTATGCCGAGTGGTCGGACATGATGGAGAGAGTGGGGTTAGTGGGGGTTTGGAAAACCGCCCACTAACCACCCTGGACCGGGTAGCTAATGTGAGGACGCATCAAGACTCTACTTTTTTTCTGTGAATCTTAGAATTTGTTTTACGCTGAAAATAAATATACAACTTTCATATTCATTTCATTTTAACATTACTAGCTATCATATCATTCTTATATTATAAAAAATATTTTATCAATTCTCACCTTTCTTTTAATAATACAAAGATTTATTGCTTATTGACATTCCACTTCGTTCAAGTGAAAATTTTTATTTGCCATTTTTTTATTAATGATCCCTTTAATTAATTCGTTATATATATGTACCTTGTGGCATATATATCACTTAAAAAAAGTTTTCAAGGTTTGTATTTTATCACAATATATAGTGGATACATACCATTGCCTTGATTGGCTGGGGACCTTATGTTCAAGACGATAACCCTATGGTAGCGAGGTAGGCACACACACCCGCCCTTTTACCACAAGTTGGCCGCCCTGTAAAGCAAGTCATTGTAATTACAATCACAAATATATTCCTCCTCCATTTCTGCACTGCATACGACCTACTCGAATCCACCCAGAGTCTTCCACTGCACCGAGCTCGGCTACCTTGTGTTCTGGACCTCCTTGATTGTCGGCCTCGCTGTCATGATGATGACCTAAGCCAAGAAAAGACCAAAGCCACCTCCACCTCCATTGAAATCAAGCCCGAAGAAAGTCTCCAGTCACATCATCTAAAGACAGGATAAGAGCGGGATTAGATATTATATAAAGCTATGATTGTACTATGTAATAGTTATCTTGTAATATCCTTTGTGTAACAATCAACAAAAGGGGAGCAGAAAATTAAAGCATCCTATATATTTCTTGTATCTGCAGTAAGAAATTATCATCAATAAGAAAGTAAAACCTTTCTTAAATAGAGATTGTGTGTGAGTATTTTTATATCTCCTCAGATCATATCCAGTTATCATTGGTATCAAAGATTGTGTTTTGTGAATTCACGGATCATCATAGGAGTTCATGGCCTCTTCAAGTAGTTTTCATTATCTCAAACAACTATTCCGATATTAACAGTTGAGAAATATGATTTTTGGAGTATTCACATGAGAGCAATTTTCATTTCACAAGGCCTTTGGGACATAGTCTCAAATGGCCCTGTATTGGTGACTACAAGTAAAGACACAAAACCACTTAAAGAGATCAAAGTAAAAGAGGAAAAGAAGCAGAAAGATGCACAAGCTATTTGTTCAATATTCCAAGGGGTCTCTAAAACTGCATTCCACCATATCATGGGTGATCAAACATCAAAAAATGCCTGGGATGCCTTAAAAGAAGAATAAAAAGGAGATGAGAAGGTAATCACTTTAAAATTACAGAATTTGTGACGAGAGTTTGAAAACCTCTCCATGGAAGCTGGTGAAAAAAGTAGACGACCTACTTACCAGAACCCTTTGCATTATTAATCAAATAAGCAGCTTTAGGAATATCATTGAAGACAGGAAGATTGTACCCAAACTCTTGCGTAGTCTGCCCTCCAGTTTTTATCTAGTAGTCACTACTATTGAGGAGTCTAAGGACTCGAGAGCTCTCTCTCTCTCTCTCTCTCTCTCTCTCACACACACACACAGCTCTCATGGGGTCATTAAAAACCCATGAAGAAAGATTATTGAATATGAATACACCACTGGATCAGGCCCTACAAGTGAAGATGCATGTTACAAAACCAAAGTTAAAGCAGAACTCTAAGAAGTTTTCTGAACAAAGAGGTGCCCGCAAAGTCAAGCAATGAAACAATGGGGGCCAGTAAACACAAAGTTAAAGGGATCTGCTAATACAAATTCCATGGGTGACAAATATTGTATTATTTGTAAGAAGACAAATCATAACTCTAAAGACTATTTTTTCAGATGTAAAAACTGTCCTGTGCCTAATCATTATGCTCAAAACTGATGGAATAACACAAAAGAAGAAGCGAAAGTATCTGAAGTTGGTGATCTCAACTTAGAACGTATGCTTTATCCAATACGACAAAAGATACAAGAACATCTGATTTATGGTATCTTGACAGTGGGAGTTCATGCCATATGTCCAATGATGCATCAAGATTTAATCAATTGGACAACACTTTTAAAGCTCAAGTATTACTTAGGAATGGATTTTCAGTTCTTATTGAAGGTAAAGTAACTATCCTTATTAAGGATCTCTCAAGTAAAAGAAAACAGTTAACAGATGTTCGATTGGTTCCCACTTTAACTGAAAACTTGTTATGTGTTGGGAAATAGTATTGAAAGGATATATTATTATATTTGACAAAGATGGAGCTCATATCATCCACAAAGCCTATGGTGTCCGATTAGCCTCCTCTGCACCTACAAATAATCGTTTATATATACTTCATATGACAAGTATAGGACAACATGCCTTCAACTGCCAACATCAGAGTTGCCTTCCCCCACTTACTCTTTTGCATCATCGACTTGGACACCTTCATTGGCAAGCTCTTCATCTAAGGCAAAGAAAAACCATGGTAAATAGACTTCCTCTGTTTCACAAAAGCAATTAAAAGATTTCTGCGAAGATTGTGCTTATGGCAAAGCACGTGTATTAACCTTCCCAAAACAAACTGAGATTGGATCCTCTACACCTCTTCAACAAATACATGGTGGCATTTGGGGGCTAGCTTCCACTCCTTCCTTTGGAGGTAAAAGGTACTATCTACTCTTTGTAGATGACTTTAGTAGATATATGTGGCTTTTCCATCTTTCTAAGAAGTAAGAAGCTTTAGAAATATTCCAAATGTTTAAACAATAAATAGAGATGGAAACAGAGTTACAAATCAAAGTTTTAAGAACAAACAGAGGCGGGGAATTCACTTCTAATCAATTTATAAAAGTATGTCAGGAAGCATGAATTATATGACAACTTACAACACCGGGATCTCCTCAATAAAATGGGGTTGTACGTTGAAAGGAGAAACTGCACCATTTTGGAAATGGAATGATCTCTATTACAGGCAAAATAACTTCCTAAAGAATTCTGGGCTGAAGCAACTCAGACAGCAATATACCTACTTAATAGGATACCCACAAAGACATTATGGAATCACACACAACTTATTTTCTCCTTTAACACAGGACACCCTCTATTGCACACTTAAAAGTATTTGGGTGTGTTGTCTATGCCCTTGTGCCTCCTGAAAAAAGAGACAAGTTGGAAAATAAATGAGAAAAGTGTATCTTCATAGGGTATAGTGAAGAATCTAAAGCATATAGACTCTTCAATCCCTAAACTATAAAGTGATTGTATCTCGAGATATTCTCTTCAATGAAACAACAAATTGGATTTGGGAATCAGAAGGTGATTTGCAAAAGCCAGCCATCACAACAGTTCAACATATACAAAGCCAACTCCAAGATACAGCTGAGCCTCATCAACTTGACAATCCATTAGGACATGTCTCAACAGACAGTACAACAATTTCCCCTTCATCATATCCCATCAAAACTCATAGCTTGGAGAACATTTATCAAGAAACAAAAACAACCCTCCTTACAGCTACTCCTAATTCTTCTGAAGAAGCTTGCTTAGATCCTAAATGGATAACAACTATGGATGAAGAATGGAAGACTATTGAAAAGAATAAAACATGGTCTTTAGTTGATCTTCCTCCAACTAAGACCCCAATAGGCCTGAAATGTCTATTTAAAACAAAATATACAGAAACTGGAGCTCCTTCTAAATATAAAGTTCGTTTAGTTGTAAAGGGCTACTCTAAAAAACCAGGAGAGGATTTCGATGAGACTTTTGCTCCTGTGTCTCAGATGGATACAATCCGGCTAGTGTTAGCCTATGCAGTACAACAAAACTACCCAATATACAATTAAGATGTCAAATTAGCCTTTCTAAATGGTGAAGTCAAAAAAGAATTGTATGTATAGTACAACAACATTTGGGATATATCCGAGAAGGTGCTGATAAAGAAAAAGTCCATAGGTTGCATAATGCTCTATATAGACTTAAACAAGCCCCTAAAGCAAGGAATGAAACTATAGATTCACACTTCTTGAAACATGGGTTCAGCCGATGTGCAAGTGATCCTTCCTTATACCTTAAGTGGCAAAAGACCAAAAACTGATTGTGGGTCTGTATGTGGATGATATGCTCGTCACCGACAATTGTAGAACTATGATCTTTGAGTTTAAAAAGCAAATGCATGCTAATTATGATATGACTGATTTAGGCAAAATTGAAATATTTTTTGGGTATTCAAGTCCAAAATATTCCCTCAGGTATATTTTTATCTCAGCAAAAATTTACTGTTGATCTGTTAAAAATGGCAAATTTTGATCAATGCAATGCTACTTTAATTCCAATGCCACCAAAGGAATCCCTCAAGGCTCAAAATATAATATTGAAGAAGAGACAGTTGATGTCACTCACTATCGATGTAACATCCCCCCAAACTGCTAGGCCCCTAGAGATTTTTTTTCATAACAAGTCATGACAAAAATAGGATAAAGTGACATAGGGTACTAGGATGACAAGTTGAGTAGATGAAAAACACATGGTGTGCACTAAGCCACCATGGGCCACCCCAAGGTAAGGGAGAACTCAAAGGGGATAAAGCACCCCATGCATCACTCTTAACCATGGAAATCCCCCTAGGATGGGTTAATGTACACAAGTTGGGCCAAGAGGCCCCATGAACCTAAAAGAAGGTGTAGAATTGCACATTGGGGTGCATTTAACAAATCTTGGTTTCTTAGCCTGAGAGTGGCCAAAAGGCTTCAATAAGCCAAATTAACCTCTCCCTGACTTTATGATCATCCAAGAATAGAGAGTAGGTCACTAGGGACCCATGGGGTCAACCAATTTGGTCAAAATTGGCTAAAGTCAACTTTAGGCCAATCTAGGTCAAACCTCCATAAATAAAGACAATTGGACCCACTATCATATGGAAACCTCCCTAGGGGACCTAATGGACCCAAAAGCCCCATCATGAGGCCACCAATTTGGAGAAATTGGGCCAATTACTAAAAAGCCCCAAATTGATTTATATGTGCTAAAACCCAAAATTGACCTTCAATTGACTCATTGTGATCAAATTGATCACCCCTAACACTCTTAGACCACTTAGGGAGTCTAATAGTTCCACATTGGACCCTTGGGATAAGCCAATTTTGGGGAATTGGGCAAAATTACCAATTTGCCCAAAATTACAACTTATGCCCTTTATGGTTCAATTGGCCCCCAATTGGCCAAATTGACCTAACACAACCCTCCCTAGACACTAAAGAGATTAAATGAGACCTAAGTACACCAAAGTGCATAGTCAATTTTGGGGAATCGGGACAAAATCGCCCAAATGCCCAAATTACCCCTATAGGCAATTTGGTGCAATTAAGCCCCCTATGACCCCACCATGACTCAATTCCTCTTGGAGTGAGTCCATAGGATCCAAGACAACAATGTGGGTCAGTCACATTTAAATGTGTAATCTTGAGTCAAGCCCAAACCCAAAATTCCCAATTTGGCCTATTTGGGTCAAGTGAGCCCAAATCTCAAATCAATTGGTCTTAGCCCAATCCCATGGCTCAAGTGGTCAATCCACATGGTGACCAGACCATAGGCATGCTGAAATTCTTAATTTGGGGAACTAAATGCCTTGTCCAAGTGTAAGAATGGAGGAAGAAGACAAGGGGACAAAAGAGAAGGAAAAGGAGGGATAGGTGCCAAATGACACCCCATCTTCATTCCCCAAGCCCTCCTTTGAGCTGGGCCATCAATTGCCAGTAGAGTTGGGCAGAGGAGGAGGCTGCTGGTTGGCCAAAAGGGGCGGCCAAGAGTTGGCCGAGAACCACTTAATGGCAAGGAACCATATACCCTCCCTCCCCCTCTATTCTACCTTCCACCACACTCCGAACCTCCAGAGAAGTTGAGCCCACCATTCTAGCAAGAGTTTTGAGCTCAGCCGCTCCGGAGCAACCATGGATGTCGGAAACAGGAATCGGTTCTTCATCCGCCGCTATACCCGCCGCCAAGCTCGCTCTCAGGCAAGTTCCTCTCCCCTCCTCACGTGCTAGTCTCTTCCTTCTTCCCTCTTCAAAATCGCTGCAGAAATGGTGTATCACCATTCTCAATTTGTTGCTCCAAGCTCGAAAAAATGAAAATAGCCTCAGAGCGTCTCCGGCTACCTCCGCCTGAGCTCTCACCTCCAGTCGACGGCCAATCCTCGGCCGGAGGTGGTGACTTGAGGATTTGGCCGGGGGCCACCGGAGTTGGCCGGAAATGAGCTCCAAAGTAGCTCCAGGGAGGCGAAATTGGGGTCGTCTGCTGGAGGAGGAAGATAACCTCCTGGATGTTGGATTTCCCGTGATCTGCTATTCGCGGACCAGAATAAATAATTAGGTGTTATGTATTAAGTGTCACACTTTTACCCAATTTTTATAGGCTGATTTTGAGGCCCTTGGAGGCTGAAAAATGAAAAATGGCCAAAGATATACTTTGTAGATCTTTGAGTCTAATTCATTTAGAAATTAAAATCATATTATATGGTGACCTGTAGCCCCTTGTAGGTCAGAATTAGTAGTACTGGTCCAAATAGTGAACCAGTCATACTTCTGCTTATTCTCACTTATTGGGACCTCACCAAGGCCTTAAATTTTGGGCATTGTTGAGATACATGTAGAGGCATATACAGTGGGAATTTCAGAATTTTAGGACAAAAATGTTCCATGGTTTTGGTAAACATTTACTTTTCCATGTGACACCTAGATCTAGGGTTATATAAAGTCAAATCCACTCAAATCTCTGGTGGATGGTAGATTAGACTAAGGATAGTCCATGACCAAAATTTGGGATCATTTGGACCCATGCCTGTTGAGATATCACACTTGCAAGACCTTAGTTATGATGAATAGTGATTCTATAACCCAAAGTTTCTATTTGTGAAATTAATGGAGAAATTCTCCATGCATGCCTCTGATTTCTTGGGGCTTTTGTATGTCATGAGGATATACATCATTGACATAAGTTTTATGATATTTGGAAATTATTTTCCTCAAGTTTTTAATTAAATTTAAATTGTCATACTTCTTAATTAATGAAATAATCTGAACCAAAATATTAGGGATAGTTCCAAAACTCTGGGAAATGGGTCTTTGGCTTGAAAAACAAGTTTAGGAAATTTTTTTGAGAATTTTTGATCACATAAATTTCTCTGTAATTGATTCATTTGATTAGGTCATATTTGCCCAAGTATGATATTTATGTCACATATGACTTTGGAAAATTATAAAAATATTTTGGTGCATTCTCCTGATTAAATTTTGGCTCTGTGAATTTTCTCAAAATTGTTAAAAGGGCTTTTACAGTAGATATCATTTTATTAAGGAAAACCCTATTTTTGTATTTAATTAAATTAATGGGGTAAATTAGTTTGGAAAATTCTAAACCTCAGGACATGTTGATATTTTCATATTATGAATCTCTAGTAATTAATTCAAATCATGTTGATGATTGTACACAGTAGCCCCTTCACAAATTAAGAAATATCTTCTGTGGGTATTATAATTATTTACTTAGAAATTTAATTATAAAAAATTATGAATCTCTGGAAATTGTAGTTTTATGTTGAGATACATCAGTACAAATAATCTCATGTGGTTTTGATAAAAATATAGGGTAGACCCTTCACAAATTAAGAAATATCTTCCATGGGTATTTTAATTATTTATTGAAAAATTTAATTATAAAAAATTATGAATCTCTGGAAATTGTAGTTTTATGTTGAGATACATCAGTACAAATAATCTCATGTGG
The DNA here is from genome assembly GCA_033032865.1 of Dactylorhiza incarnata. NCBI lineage: Eukaryota > Viridiplantae > Streptophyta > Magnoliopsida > Asparagales > Orchidaceae > Dactylorhiza > Dactylorhiza incarnata. Next base: position 7,880,669 of record JAWHQI010000094.1, on the reverse strand, counting down.
TTTTGATGAAAATTTTGGGTAGACCCTTCACAAATTAAGAAATGTCTTCCATGGGTATTTTAATCATTTATTAAGAAATTTAATTATAAAAAATTATAAATCTTTGGAAATTGTAGTTTTATGTGGAGACATTAGTAGAAATTATCTCACGTAGTTTTGATAAAAATTTAGGGTAGCCCCTTCACAAATTAAGAAATGTCTTCCATGGGTATTTTAATCATTTATTAAGAAATTTAATTATAGAAAATTATGAATCTCTGGAAATTGTAGTAATATGTGGAGATACATCAGTAGAAATAATCTCATGTGGTTTTGATGAAAATTTAGGGTAGCCCCTTCACAATTTATGAAATGTCTTCCATGGGCATTTTAATTATTTATGGGGAGATTTAATTATGGGAAATTATGAAAATTAGGATTTAAGGTTCTTAGGTCATTATTGTGCTATGTTGATTTTCTCAGAATTTTTAGAGATCATGAGGTGGTACTTGGTGTGTAAAACCTAATTGCACACCTTTTATATTAAATGGAAACTAGGATCATAACTTAACTGGAAAATCATGAGAACTAGGATTTGATGCTTTCTAGATCGTTATGAAGCTGAAGTAATTTTATCAGAAAGATTTGTATCACTATTAGAGTACTACCTATGTAATTTAAATGGAATTGGGTAATGAATTTTAAATGGAAGTCAATTCTAATAGAAACGTGTCAAAACTCTGGTCAACCCCTAATTTACTCGTATTGAACCTAAGGTAAAAGTTTGGAACTCATTTGGACATGTTAGGGTCAAGATTGCATCATGGGAGCCAAACCTAGTTCAACCCCCTCTTGGTCAGCGGATAGTAGAAACTGATGTAATTGATTTAGGCCCCAATTGACCCCCACATACTCAAGAATTAATCCCTGGAACATTGGGTGCATTATAGAGACTGACCAGAGGGCAATCTGATTGGTGACAACACATAATGAAAAGTTGGGGTGCGTTTAGTAATTCATCGATTTGGGATATACAATGATATGAGAAGGGGAAATAGAGCCATGGCAAGTAAGGGGTGATGGTATAAGGATTGAGACCTTCAGTTGTAATTGAGGGATAACACTATGAAGTAGCCGACCAATAGGAGAGGTAGAGTTTCGGTGTTCAATTAAACACCGACGCTCGTCAGTTCGAGTCAAATGTTAAGCCACCCTAGGATTTGGAGCAATTAGAGAGCAAATTGGTATATAAAAAAGGGTAGTCACTAATAAAAGTAAATATCCTGAAAAGGGGAATTTGAGCTTCAGTAACCATTGCATTCCCTAGTACTATTGCGAGCCCTTCACCGGGTAGTCCACGGGAAGTCCAGGATTCACCCCAAGCTTCTAAGATCAACTAACAATACACAAGAGTAGTAAAGTAGGAAAACTTGAAATATAATCCCCTCCCAAATTTGGGATGGAATAATTAAGGACTAGAATAGTCCTGCGAGCGGTAGCCTCGAGATATAAGGAATGACTAGGATAGTCCTACGAGCGGTAGGCTCGAGATATAAATAAGGACTTTGATAGTCCTGCGAGCGGTAGACTCGAGGTATAAGGAATGACTAAGATAGTCCTGTGAGCGGTAGGCTCGAGGTATAAGGAAGGACTAGGATAATCCTGCGAGCGGTAGGCTCGATATATAAGGAAGGACTAGGTTAGTCCTGTGAGCGGTAGACTCGAGATATCAGGAAGGACTAGGATAGTCCTGCGAGTAGTTGGCCTGATTCTTTTTGAATGTTGGCTTAGAATTACGAACTGAAGGCTCGGTGGTAAGAGATAATACATAATTGCATGTGCATAAGATGTGGTGGGTCTTCGGTTCTGGCTTAGTCATCACACCGACATCAGTTCATTGACTCAGCAGTGCTAGTGGTTTGATTAGAGGCCAGTTTTTTTTACTATGCGTCGGACGGGACGGATTACCTAAACCCTGCCTGGCCTAATCCAGTAGAGTACGCAGGAGCTCGTGAGTGCCACGTACCGGTATCGCAGCATACGTTAGGGCCTAGGTCTGGTAGTGTGACTTACCCACCTAGGTGATGAGACGCCTGCTCCTCTACCACAGTTTGACCATGACGGGGATGCCCGAGAGGTTAGTTACCTTCGAAAAGTGGGAACTAAAGATCTGTACGTACATAGTCGTGTGCGTGAGTTGCACATTTGCATTGCATTGCATATCATTGCATAACATTCTTGCATAAAACAGAGACCTCATCGTATGAATTAGTATGGGCTCTTTTATACGATGAGTTTACCTTAGTACCAGACCCCTTAGCTTATGTGCTATTGTGTGAGCATATAAGTTAAGGTTACATTTGTAGCTGCTCTTATTTATTATACCTGCTCTTTTACTTATACTGTCTCTTACTTATTACCGTCACACTTACTCTTGCTAGTGTAGATTTGTAAACTATTATTGTTAGTAACTATATACCCTGCTAGTCTAGACACTTGTCACCTGCTTGATTCATTACCCATTGATGTCCTCCGCTTCCTCCTCCCGCACGGTGCCTAGGAGCCGCGGGTGGAGGTGGGGAGGAATATGCTGAGTCTTATAGACTGACGGTCGGTGGACCTCATTATTATAGGAGAACCAGGAAGGGCAGGACATCCCCTAGAGGGAGGAACGTGAGACGGTGACCAGACCTGGAGTCGGACTCTCCGCTGCTGCTGGGAGAGCACCGGTAAGCAAGACACCTCATTTACCTACACTACACATCTACCCAGGATAGATGGCAGAGTTATATGCTATTGAGGGCGTCGAGCCGTGTGGGTGTTTGGATTGTTATATCTTTGCCAGGAGAGAGGCGAAGAAGAGACAGTTAGATCGGGCTTAGGCCCTAGTTGTACTTTATTTCTATTTTCGCACTCTGATTAGTACTCTACTATTTATGACTATCTCATTTTGGACATATACTATTTATATTATGTGATTGTTGTGGACTCGTGCTTCTGGTTTATTTAATTTATTGTGATTTTGGTTGGCCTGGATAATGTTGAATAGCCGGCAGGATCGGCGTATTGTGGTGGCGACCATTTAGTGAAATGGTGCCACCGCAAGACGGCGGTTCTGGGCGGTAAGACCCGGTAGGAATGCAAAAAAAAAAGATGGGTCTTACAATGTATACCAGCAAGGGTCAACAACAGTCTCTGAAAAGGTCTCAACCCCTTTTGTTGCTTGCGCCAATTGTTTATTTTTTGGGCACACCATGGACTCTTGCAGGAAGAAGGGAAAGCGCACTTTAAAGCAAATCTGGGTACCTAAGGTCTCCACCTATATTATGGGAGGAACCTCATGGGTATCCGGATCTTCTCTAATATTTTCTTCTTAGGTATGTTGGCAGGCTAAGGACAAAGAAGACACGTGGTACTTGGACTTAGGTTGCTCCAATCATATGACAGGCGATAAATCAAAGTTCCTTAGCCTCACTAAGAGAAAAGGAGGAACCGTGACGTTTGGTGACAATGGAAAAGGAAGAATATTAGGCACCGGTACAGCGGGTAACGATTCTTTCTCTCTTACAAATGTCTTATTAGTAGAAGGCTTAAAACACAACTTAATTTCTATTAGTCAATTATGTGATAAAGGTCTTAATGTGTTATTTGAGTCCTCTACTAATTTGTGCAAAATTATTGATCCTAAGTCTAATAATATTGTACTCACTGCACCAAGAATTCATAATGTGTATTTAATTGCTTTTCACGATCTATCACGAGCATCACTTAAATGTCTTATTTCAAAAAAATGAAGAACTTGAATTGTGGCATAGGCGTCTTGGTCACTCTAGCACCAAGTTGATTTTAAAATTGTCAAAAAATAAATTTATTAAAGGGTTGCCAATACTAAATGGAAATCTATCTTCTTTATGCTCGCCATGCCAAAAAGGAAAATTTTCAAAAATACCATTTAAAAGTAAAAGTGAAATATCCACCACAAGACCATTGCAACTAATTCACATGGACCTTTTTGGGCCAATTAGCACTTGTAGTCTTGGTGGTAAAAAGTACACTTTTGTATTGATTGACGATTTTTCAAAATTCACGTGGACTTTATTTCTTACCTCCAAATCCGATGCGTTTTCTGAATTTTCAAAACTTTGCAATCACATTCAAAATTAATTAGACTTAAAAATTAAATGCATAAACTCGGATCATGGAGGGGAATTTGAAAATGATAGCTTCACCACTTTCTGCAATAATCTAGGTATAAAGCACAAATTTTCCGCTCCATGTGTAAGACCCCATTTTTTTCTTTTTGAAAACCCGAGTCTTATGCCCAGAACCGCCGCTTTGCAGTGACACCCTCGCTCGGGAAGGTCGCCACTACAAAACACCGATCCTGCCGGCCATGTCGATCACAAAAGAAGTAAAGTTTAAACAAACTTATAGAAATTTAAGTCCCATCACATAGAAATTAAACCATCAAAATATGTCCACATACAGAAACTGAAAACAAGATAACTGCAATAATAAAGGGGCTCCTGCCCGATACATCAAAACCTCACTACAGATTCACTCGCGGAAGAAAAATCCACTAAAGCTAATAAAACACTCACAGATCCTGTCATCGGTGCTCCCGTGCTAGACTGTCTCGCCTCCATCTACACCGGCCTCTGGTGCTGCTGCGTCTCCTCGGTCCCCTAAAATGATAAGGTCCACCGACCGTCAGTCAAACTTGACTCAGCCAATCCCCCACCCCTCCCCCGGTGACTCCTAGGCACCGTGCATGAAGGATGAAGCGGAGGACATCAATGGGTATAAACAAAAGCATGTGACAATGGATCTAACTACGGAATGAGCTATCACTAGCAACATATAGTATAACAAGTAAAATAGTTGGAAGTAAAACAGGAACAAGTAAGCAGTAGTAATAAGCAATAATAAAGAGGTGTAACCTTAATTTATAGGAATGCACAAACAAACCTATAGACCAAGGGGTCGTTTAGCAGGGTCTATCGTATAAAAAGTCCCATAACCAATTTATACGATAAGGGTAGGGGTTGAAATGCAATGTTATGCTATGACATGCAAAGTATGTAGTTCAATGTTATGTTCATACAAGTGCAACTCACACACTACGAATCTATGCACAGAGACCTTTAGTTCCCCCTTTTTGGAGCTAGCAAAACTCCCAGGATACTTCCGTAGTGGCAAACAGAAGCGGTGGGTTGGGCCTCGCCCACCTCTAGGTTGATATTTGCACTACCTAACCTAGACCTATTGTACGCCTCAACGCTAAGAACACAACAACGGAGCTCCTGCGTACTCTTGCTGGCCAGTACACTAGACTTTTCTTGGTAAAGGGTTATCCACACTTACCGAGCCAAAGTGCCGACGTCGGTGCAACGACCGTCAACACTAAAGACCCACCACCTTATGCACATACACCTATAAGTCCTACTATATCCCGAGCCAGAAGCCCCCCGGGCGAACCTGCCCATCACCATAACCTTCCGAGCCACTGGCTCGCCGGACCAACCCGTTCGTACCAATAAGCATCATTGAGTCACAAGCTCACCGGACTAACTAGTCCGATGCTACAACCACCGAGCCTACCGCTCATAAAACCAAACAAACTAACATCCTGTAACCATGGGGTGTGGATTTGTGCATTATTAAGTTAATCTTACACCGCCATTTATTCCTACATTTTTGGGTTAACCATGGACTTCCCGAGGACTACCCTGTAAGGAGCTCGCTACGGTACTAGGAGCTATAATGGGATGACACCCCAAAGCTCCCTTTCCAAGGCACTTAATGTTATTAGTGGCTACCCATAAGTATACCCTCCTTGTCATTACACTTGGATTACCCCACGTATTTTATGACCTTCTAAGGGGAAAGAAGATCTTTCGTCGGTCCCGGACACAACCTTATCCCTTAGCTTATCGGGTACACCCAACATATAAATCCCCAATGGTGACCTCACATCCTCTCTAACAGATTAGGTACACCATCTACCCTTCATTCCCACCTAATGATCCATGAACTACTCAGGTTTTATAGTTTTACTATACGCATATCAAATGAGTTATATAAGTTGCATAAGGGGAGGTACCCCAAATATTCATCCAACCGACTCAAGATTATTAATGGGAGTCCATCATGATATTCTAAGGCTAAATCCAGAGGATCATATTTTTCCTTATTTAATTGGCATTTATTATAACTTTCCTCAACATTAACACAGTATGAAATTGAACATGAAGTATAAAATCCTCTTATGATATGGTCTCCACAAAATTATGGAAAATCTATGAAGTCAAAATAATAGTAAATACATAATATCAATATTTTGCAGTAAGGGGTTGGTCTATAATTATAATATTGAATAATTACCCCATATCAGAAGTTAAAGAAAGAACCACCAAAAATACTTGTCTAAAAATTATGGGAAAATTACTAGACCTTCATACTAATCAGAAAGTCTACTGGCCAAATTTCAGAATTTATCAAAACTAATTAGTCACATAAATAAATATTCCAAGTAAACCATACTAGGGAAAATTATGAAGGAACCTACTGATAAATAATTCTAAAAATTTCACAAAAATTCAGAGAGCTCTATATAGCCATAAAATATCCTACCACCAAGTTTCATAATTTTCCAGAGGGTTTTTGGCCCTTAATTATTTATTATATTCTTAAGACCAAAAAGACAACTTGTGAATGAAGTGATAATTAAATTAATTCAGTAATTACACAAAAATTACCAGAGATCTTTTACATGATTATGAGGGTACCACCAAACTTTCATCATCATTCAAGATTATTTGAGCATGTAAATTTCTCTTATAAGGAGGTTCCCAAAAAATGGTTCTAACCTAAATAAGAGGGGATAAGTGATCCTAAAATTCTCTTAAAAATTTTCTAGGGGATATTTACACCCCATGAACTTATTCACCAAGTTTCATGATCATCCAAGGACATATGCCCCTATGTCATTCACAAGGCTTAAAGTGCAACCCTAAGGTTAAAACTAGGGTCCTAGGGCATATCCACCCCACATCACCCCAAATTACTTATGGGGGTGTCTTAAGTGATCTTAAAATAGTGGCCAAAGTTTCACACCACTTTGATGAGATTTGACCACCTAATTCCATCATGTGCACTTTTGACCTAGTTTGACGAAACTTAGGTTAAATAATTACCCAACCAAATCAGTCCCAATTAAGCTAAAATTTTTACTATGGTCACATAATAACCCTAGAGAGAACCCACCAAAATTTGGAGGGGATTGGAGGTCATTAGACCCTATAATTAAATATTATATAAATTATTAAATTATTACCAATATCTTAGAAAAATGTTCTCCTAAAATTCCCATCTTTGGATATGTTAAGGGGGTTGGTACACATGGCCTAGGTTTCAATTTTAATGCCCGTATCACTTCCCTATCAAAAGTTATTCAAGAAAAGATGACTGCCCCACTCTAGGGACCAGTCCCACCAAAATGGTTCTATAGGGAGCTACAGTGCCTATATTGGGCTGAAACAAATTTTTAATTAAACTACACACCATAGGCTACAATTTTGATATTGTGCACTTTTTCATCAGAGGGCAGTATGTATTTCTAATAATTAAATCAAAGTAATGCAGGAAGTGTGACAAAATTAAATGATCATATATCATAACTATTTAAATCTGCGAATAGCAGATAACGGCAGATCTGACGGCTCACCGTCATCGTCCCCAAATAATGGACGGATCGCGACAGCCCATCCTGGACAACTTTGCGGGATGATTTCCCGTCCACCTGTGCCTGTTCCCGGCCGGTCAATGCCACCACCACCTCCGTTGAGGTGGTGGCCGACGATAGATGGTGGTTGGCCGGTCGGAGGTGGTCGGAATCAGGGTTTAGAGGAGGGGCAAAAGCTCGAAAATGAGCCTCTTTCAGTGGCTTGATCCGAGCGCAATTTGGCCCGAATCAAGCCCCAAGTTGAGAGAGATCTAGCACTAGAAGAGAGGAAGCGGATCGGACCTGTGTGGGGGCCTGGTGTCGCGAATTCCGGGGGGTTGCCATGGCCGGTGGTGGTGCTTTTGGTGCCATGTCGATCTAGGCTCCTGGTGTTTGATTTCTTCGGGGAAGAGGGTGGTTCATTCCTTTCTGACTCCTGAAGGTGTTAAAGAGTTCAATTGGGGGAGGGGAAGAGCCAATCCATCAATTGCCATTAATGGCCATGAAGGAGAATTTCGGCCACCTTGATTTCCCTTGATTCATCCCCCTTGGTGAGCTGGAAAATGCTCTAAATTCCTTGTAACTGCCAGGGTAGATGAATGCTCATCAATTGGGGGAGGATTGATGGGTCAATTGCATTCATCCACCATGAATGTTCATCCTCTCTCTCTCCAATTTGGGGAAAACTTCTCCTTCTCTTTCCTAATCATCATTTACAGAATTTCAGTGGCAAATTGAGTAATTCTCAACCCCATGGGTTAGTGGGCCACTTCAATTTGGTCTAGCCTAAGTGGATTGGGTTCAATTTGAGCAAAATGGGTCATTTGGACCTAAATTTAGGATAAGGTTGACTTTCGTAAAATTGGCTAAATTGGAGGCCCCATGATGAGGCTTTTTGGTCCATTGAGTCTCAAGTATCCTTATAAGGTTAGGGGCAAGGTCAATTTGGCATGGTGGAGGCCAATTGGCCCTAATTAAGCTACTTTGACTAATTTAGGGTTAGGATTGACTTTGGTCAATTTGGCCTCTTTGATTGACCCCAATGGGTCCCTGGTGCTCTAAGAGACCCCTAATGGGTTAGGGATGTTATGGTGGGGGTAAAAGGAGCAAGGTGAGGCCCTAAAGTTCAACCCTAGGCTTGGTATCTGAAAATTGCTATTTGCAGACCACTTGTGTTTTCTCCTTCTTACTTAAGTTCACATGACCTTAAGTGCTTCCCATGGTTTTGTCATAACCTAGTCATGACAAACCAACTTGGGAGTCTAGTTGTTTGGGGGATGTTACACCACACACCCCCAACAAAATGGTGTGGTGGAGAGGAAAAATAGAACCCTTCAAGAACTCGCACGCACTATGTTGTCCGAGTATGGGCTGCCTAGATCTTTTTGGGCTGAAGTGGTTAATACATCTTGTTATGTTATAAATCGTATCATGCTTCGCCCTATTTTGAAATTAACTCCATATGAATTATATTACCAAAAGAAACCTAATGTATCGTACTTTCATGTTTTTGGATGTAAATGTTTTATCTTAAATACCAAAGTTGCATTAACTAAATTTGATGAAAACTGTGATGAAGGAGTCTTTCTTGGTTACTCGTCAACTAGCAAGGCATATAGGATATATAATAAAAGTCTGAAAAGGTTGAAGAGTATATTCATGTGAAGTTTGATGAAATTGCGTCTTGTGTAGATACTAATAGTACAGGAAAAGAAGATGAACCCCATGCACCTTTGGAGCTTGATGATAATAAACCACTTGGAAAGGACAAAGAAGTAGAGCCGGTGCAAGAAGATTTCATGCCTCCAAGTGTGCTTAGACTCACAAGAGATCATCCAAGGGATCTTGTCATTGGAGAACCGTCAAGAGGGGTAACTACACGTTCTGCCCTTAATGAATCTTTTTCTAATTTATGTTTTGTTTCCGAAATTGAACCCAAAAATATTTCTACTGCTTTAAATAATGAGTTTTGGTTTATTGCTATGAATGAAGAATTAAATAAATTTGAACGCAATAGGATTTGGAAACTTGTTGAAAGACCATCTAATCACCCAGTCATAGGTGTAAAATGGATATTTAAAAATAAATTAGATGGAGATTCTAGGATCACTAGGAACAAAGCTAGATTGGTTGCACAATGTTATTCTCAAATCGAGGGGTAGACTTTGATGAAACGTTTGAACCCGTAGCTCGCCTTGAATCAATTAGAATCTTTCTTGCATTTGCAAGTTATAAAAAATTTAAACTATTTCAAATGGATGTAAGAAGTGCATTCTTAAACGGGATAATTAAAGAAGAAGTCTATGTAGAACAACCCCCCAGTTTTATAGATGAAAAATTTCCAAATCACGTCTATAGATTAGAAAAAGTGTTTTATGGTCTAAAACAAGCGCCCCGTGCTTGGTGTCAACGTCTAACATCTTTTTTATTAAAGCATGGTTATAAAATGGGCAGTGCCGACAACACGCTCTTCATTAAGCATATTGATAATGATGTAATTATTTTACAAATATATATTGATGATATTATTTTTGGAGCCACTAATGAAGAGTTGTGTAATGAAGTAGTACTAGTGAAGCAAAATGAATTTGAGATGAGTCTAGTTGGTGAATTAACTTATTTTCTAGGCTTTCAAATAACCCAAGGAAATGATGGAATCTTCATATGTCAATCTAAATATGTACATGATATGCTAAAATGATTTGGATTTGAAAACTTAAAATAAGCTAGTACTCTAATGAGCGCGTCACTAAAATTAGGAAAAGATGAAACCGGAATTTCCATTGACCAAACTTTGTATAGAGGGATTATCGGATCCTTATTGTACCTTAGTGCATCTAGACCCGACATTATGTTTGTCGTATGCTTATGCAGTAGATTTCAAGCTAACCTAAAAGAATCACATTTAAAAGCGGTAAAACGAATTTTTAGATATGTAATTGGCACACCTAAATTAGTACTTTGGTATCCATCTAATGATTCCTTTCTATTACATGGGTATTCCGATTCCGATTATGCGGGTTGTTCTTTAGATAGAAAAAACACTAGTGGCACATGTCATTTTTTAGGTCCTTCTCTAGTTGCATGGTCAAGTAGAAAACAAAATTCCGTTGCCCTCTCCACCACCGAGGCGGAATATATTGCACTAGGAAGTTGTTGTGCCCAAGCTTTATGGATGACTCAAACCTTAGAAGACTTTGGAGTTCATCTAACTAATATTGAACTCAAGTGTGACAACAAGAGTGCTATTGATTTAACCAACAACCCCGTTCATCACTCAAGATCCAAACACATTGACGTTAGAAATCATTTCATTAGGGATCACATAAAAAAGGAACATGTTCATGTAAACTTTATTGGAACTGAATCACAACTTGCGGACATCTTTACCAAGCCTCTACCTGATTCCCGCTTTGCTCTACTTAGACTAGAATTAGGAGTCTTAGATTTAACAAATTGAAACTCACCACATGCTATGTCTCCTCAAACATAAAAATAAAAAATTCAAATATAAAAGATAAAAATATTTTAAAACTACCAAAATATGCTTAAATAAGCCTTCTAATCATTTACACTTTCTCTGAAATTTCTACCCTCAGAAGGTCTATGCACATACTCTCTATTCAAAAGAATTTTTTTTTTCAAAAATCTCAAAAAATAGAGTACTGTCTCGGCGTTAGCTTTTTTGACCATATTGAAATTCTGCTTTCTCTAGCATTTTTCTGGTATTTTTCTACTGTTTTTTCTCAGTTCATTTTGTCTGATTTCAAATTATTTTTCCTAACATATTCATTTTTCTCCAAAATACAAAATTTTTTTAAATAACTCAAAATAATCAAAAATATGTTTTTGGTATTTCTTTTACTTTAACTACTCACAAAAACTATGGTTTGCCTATAAGACTTCACAAAGAGCAAAATTTTTTTGATCAAAATTGTTTTTGGCATATTCCCAAAGATTCTCTTCAATGTCTAATTTTAATTTCAAATTTTCTAAACATTGTTTTTTTATCATGCCTTGACCCTAATCTGATTATGTGCAATGAAATAGTCCAATGATAATTATGTATGATTGCCTAGCATGCCTCTATGCATGAGTAATGTTTTATGTTAATCAATGATTCATACACTAACAAATTTTGGTAATCTACATTTGTTCATAATCTTAGTCTTGCATGATTGTGTAGTATAATAGTTTTAACACATTAAGTTGTATATCTAAATTACCAACATCTTCATTCAAACATAACTTTCTTGCACACATAGAAGTGTTATTTTAATAATATAAATATTTGCATCTACAAGTGAATTCAGAGACCTTTGGCCCAAACAAAAATATTAATGAAATAATGTGCCAAAGATAACTCCACCAAGCACCACTCACCCTCCTGATAAGTCTTAATGAGCATTGTGAGGTTGAGCACCTTGGAAAGAATTGTAAATTGTCTTGTGCAAACATATTTCCTTTTACGACCACTTCTATTTGTACACCGGATCACTAAAAATATATAAAAAAACTTATGAATATGCTTATGTGATCCCCCAAGCACAACTTCGCTCCCTGATAAGTCTTAATGAGCATTGTGTGGGCGATGCACCTTGGTAGTTGTACTTATGTTTTGTGCCTTGAAATTTTATCCTAGATGTGATGTGTGGAAGTAATTATAAGATTACTATCTTAATATTGTTGTTACTATTTCATTACATATGTCATGTGTTTTGATTATTTCACTTGTATACTTTTATCAAAACACCTTGCTCACATCATTGTTTTTTCATAAAGCTTATACTCATGAGAATTGGATCCTAATGCAAATTTACATAATTCTCTACAAACTTAAGTAAACGCACTAGATTGCAATGCATGTATTCTACAATGTTTTCTTTACTTGAAATACGAATTGGTCACATTGTAGCTATTATCTTTTTGAATATGTTAAATCATGCTTGCCTATTTATTATGAATTTTTTTTAAAGAAAATTGCTCATGTGTGAAAAGTCCAAATATATTGTTGGAATGACCAAACTATAACAAAAAAAATACTACTCTAAATAATAATTATTTTTTCATATCTCAAATTTGATCTTATACCATGTGCTCTCATGCTTATTTCTACATTGTGTTTTCACTTGTGTTTGTCAAACAAAATTGCATCTCTCTTACAAGTAATATCACTCTTAAAATAAAGTAAGTGATTACATTCCTTTGGTATAATATTTGACTGTTGTTCGTTCACGCTTATCATCTATCTTTTCGCTGTGTTAGTCTCTCCTTTAGCTCGATCACGACTTAACTTATGTTAAAACAAAACTCTTACTTCCTCTATTAGTTATGTTCTACCTTTTTGCCCTCTCTCTTTTTTTTACACTCCACCCACTTTTGCTAATAACAAAAGGGAGAGAATAAAATGATAAATCATAAGGAGTAGGATTCACTAGATTAAGGGGGAGCATGAATCTAGTATATGGGTGCATACACTAGGGGGGGGCACTTAAGTAGGGGGAGCAAAATTTAATAATCTATAATTCTTATAAGCAAAATTTAATAATCTATAATTATTATAAATGTCTAAATATTGCTTGTGGCATACATCCTTCTAAAAATACATCTATCTTATATCTGATTTATCTCTATTGGATTTGTTATTATCAAAAGTGGGAGATTGTTAGAACACTGTTCTTCCGCATCCCTTTGATTTGAGAATAACAAATCCTACTTGTATTTGATCTTGTTTGTCATTGTGTTTTTAGTATGCAGGCTTGCATAGTGATGACACTAGTAGGTGGAATTATTGGTCTGGAACAACTCAAAGCTGAAGTATGGAAATTGGTCTAACGTCGGGCGTTAGAACCTAACGCTAGGCGTTAACGTGCAACTCACCGGGATGATTATGGCAAGGAGGAAGCAGTCGTGATTACAGGGGGAAATTTAGGAATGATCTGACCTAACGCCAGCGTTAGCCTTAACGTCAGCGTTAGGATTGCCTAAAATAAACAATTCCTAAAGTGCAGAATCTCCTTCCTGTTTTAAAGATCCGAGCCATCAAAACATTACTATACTGGGTCAACGCTCGGCGTTAGCCTTAATGCCGGCGTTAGCTCAAGTTCTATAAATTGGATGACTTCATCTTCTCCAAGTACTGATTTATGAGAGCCCTACTCCAGCACTCCAGAAACTCAATCAGGGCCGTATTTTCTAGTCCTTCATCTCCCGCACACATTCGAGCGAAGAATTCAAGGAGGATCGGATCAACGCTTCCTCAACGCGAAGAACGCGCGCTTCAACTTCAAGAACTTTCAGCGGCCTTCGCCATCTCCAGAATTCTTCATAGGGAGCTTTAGATTTGTGTTCAAATATTTATTTGTAACCTTTTTATTATTTTCGTGAAAGTAAAATCGCCTCGTGTTGGCGACTAGGTCTGGGTAGGACTTAGGGGGCAATTCGCCTCGTGTTGGCGACTAAGTCTAGGAAGTAGATCTAGGGGGTGCTCGAGGCCTTTTCTGGGGATATAAAGGCTAGAGCGGCTTGAGGCCGGATTTGGGAAAGATCAGCTAAAGCCAACCGGTTCTTGGTGAGAAGAGTCAGTATAGAAAACAAAAAAAGATTCATATTTCGCCTACGTCTTCTAGCGCTATAGAAATCACATTTTTGTAATCATAAATTATATTGAAAATCATGTTCTTTCTAGTTTGTTTTAATTGATTCACTCCTCTTGAATTTTGATTCAAGTTGATTTAAAGAAAAACAACAAAAGTTTTTATATTAAATAATAAAGTTTTTACAACCCTTATTCACCCCCACTCCTCTAAGGGCGCCTCACGATCCAACAGATCCACCCTTCTTCGGTTTCTGCAAGCGTGCAACAGTCTCTACACCAGTAGACAAGCACAAAAACATTTGTGTTGTACGTCTACAGCAAGTATGTTGACGCCTCCCAGCACAACCGACGCGTTCGTTCCTTGCATCTGTCACGTTTGTTCCTTGCATCTGTCGTCTCCAGCGCCTCCACGATCCATATCATTGTCGACGAAGACATCCATTTGGCAAACGACGCACTTATCAAGGGGAAGTAACAACGCTCGTCATTGCGTTTTCATCCTGTCGTCGTTCCGTCGTCTCGTCGTCCCCAACCACGTCTAAAGCCTCCATCAATCTCCCCTTTCAGCGCCCTATCAACGACTCCTGCTCGCTACCCATGAGATCCTTGCTGATCAAATCCGCTCAATCACTCATGTGTGCCATCCTTGCTTACTGCACAAGGAAGAGCGACATTTTCTGAGCCTCGGGCCATCTGCCCTCCGCACACATGTCGTTTCTTCTTGAGCCGCTCACTGCTTGTTCCATCAAGCACAACCCCTTTTGGGTAACCGTGTCAACCAATCAGTCGGCCCGTTGTTTTCTCTCATAGAAGCACCACCACCGTGACCCATTATAGATCCACAGAACCTTGTTCTACCATCCTTTCGGCCAATGTCATCTCTCCGCCTCTTTTGTCACCCACCCCCCATGTTGAAATTTGGATCCGCCCCTGTGTGCATGACCCCCTTTATGTGTCAAACATTAATGGTGAATATAATTATAAATCCCTATTCTAAATGTAACATATCATTTCCTACTAGACCCCTTGAATTCAACTAGGGTAGGTCATGTGGTGAGAAAAGTGAGTTTGAGTTAGGTAGTGACCTTAGGTTACCTTGAATTGAGAGAACTCAAGTGTGAGCCACTATAGAGGCAAGTCATTTTAGACCAAATTAGCTCAAATTGAACTTATTGATGTGAATTAACACCACCAACATGTACCTAGCCCTAAAGGATGCATGGTTGACCAAAAGCCCCATCATCTGGTCAACCAATTTAGCCAAATTGACCAAAGTCAAACTATGTCAAAATAGCCCAATTCAACTCTATAAGGTTCAATTCAGACTCAAATGGCCAAATTGACCCCACCAATAGTTGGTAAACATCTAAAAGAGTGATTTGGACCCAAAAGCCCCATCATGGGGTCTTCAATTAGTCCAATTTGACCAAAGTCAAACTTAGGTCAATATAAGTCAATCCTTCCTCAATAGATTCAATTCACCCCCAAAACATGAAATTGACTTCACCCCTAGTCTTAGAACATCATGGGGGACCCAATTGACTCAAAAGTCCCCTTATGGGATCATCAATTTGACCAAATTGACAAAGTCAATTTCCCCCAATTTTGGTCAAAATCAAACCTATTGGTTAAATTGGACCAATTGGTGCATCACCATGACCCAATTAATATTGGGGAGTGTTAAGGGACCCAAGGTCAACATTTTGGACCAGCCAACCCACCCAATTGACCAAGTCAACATCAAGGTCAACCTTGGTCAACCTTAGGCCAATATGAAGAAATTTAGAGCCCAAACCAAATCCAATTGGGCTAAGGCCTCAACTAAAGCCCACTCAGCAACCCAAGCGCACAATTACCTTGCTTTCCCCCTGAAATTTGAAAGGAGTGACATGCAAGGGGGTAGAAGGGACTTTTCCCCAATTTCCATTAAAGAACAAGAGGAATTTTGGGAATGAAGGCCAAGTGGCACTCCACACTTCTGCCCAAGGCCATACCTGACCTCCTCAGTGAATGTACAACCGAATTTGGACTGAATTGGTGCCACTTGGTGGCTGGGAGGAGCAAACAAGCTTGGTCGAACCATGCTTTAATGGGGAATACACCTAGAGCCCTCCTCTACCCCATTTGAACTCACCATCAGCTTCAGAGGGTCTGGAGGAGTCGGGCTGGATCTTTACAGAGGAGAAAAAGGTGGAGAATCGAGGTTGGGAGCAAGCTCGTCGGAGGAGAGAAGATCCATAGCCAGCCGTCGCCGCCGCCAAGCCCCACTAAGATCTAATAGGAGAGATATACAGCTCAATTGAGCCGGATCCAAGTGATGAAAATTGGAGAGATTCCATGGTTTTGTCCACGTCCGGTTCGCCGAAAACACCACCTCCGGCGGCCAAACCACCGCCAATCGGTAGCCCCCACCTCAACGAAGGTGGTGGTGGCGGTGGCCGGCCAGGGAGGAGGCTCACCTGCCGGGAAATCGCGAAGGAAGATGGACCAGGACGGGTTAATCCGGGCTGTCGGCTAGAGGTAGGAGACGAAATCCTGGCCCTTGATTTTAGATGTGATGATAAACGCAGACCGCATTATTTCATTTAAATGAATTGTCACATTATATTAGTGTTTTTGAATGATCAATTCGAGGCCCTTAGATTCCGTTTCATGAAAAATGTCCTGAAATAGCTTTGTAGATCTAGATGTCTACTTTCACTAGAAATTTAAATCAGCCCATTTGGGGCAATGTAGAACCCTCAGCATCAAATTTGGTGAGACTGGTCCAACTAGAGGACAGAAAATATTTTGTGTAAATATTATAAACTATAGGTCTGATGGACTTGAAATTTTGGCCATGCATTCATGTACCCTGCATCTAGCTTGCATCCAAAAATCAGATTTTTAGGAGATGATTTTTCTAAGGTTTTATTCAAAATATGTAAAATCAAATAAGTGAACTTTTTGGAGTTGTATATGTCCAACTGGCCCCAAATTTGGGTTCACCCTTATTTAGGAAATATTAGTCCATGGTTAAAATTTGAGATCAATTGGACCTCTGCATGTAGGGTAATTCCCATTGCATGTCTCTACTTAAAGGGTGATTTGGTGTGCCAATAGCCAAAAGGGGTATATAGTGTATTTATCTCAAATGGTTTTAAGTTAGCCTCTAAAATTTTGCACACACCCTCCTTATGATATAATACACCACCTCAAAAAAACTTGGGATCTCTAGGATCAAGAACCTTAGGAATATAATCAATGTGATCCATGTCACACTTTTATATTTTTGAAATATTTATGGTTAATACCTTGAGGAAAATTGTAAAACTCTGGATAATCCTTTGTTTTGACATTTAGAACCTCTGTAAATTTTAGTGGAAAATTCAAGGATCATTTCCTCTAGGTTTTATCAAATTTGCCCTATGTCACAATTATGAATAATTGAGAATTCACTAGGCAAAATGTCTGATTAATAGTTGAAACTCTGGAAAATGGTTAGGGATATAATTATGAGCTTCTGTAATTTTTGGTAGAATTTTTGGAGGTATTATTTATGGTAAAATTTCATTTATTCAATTTGTCACTCTTGCTTATTTGAGAAATATTTATGGTGAAACTCTCATGGAAAATTATGAGACTTTGGGACTGATATTTTCTGTTCACTACAGTGCCACGGTAATTTTCACAGAATTTTTGGAAGACAAAATTTAGTATTTGATGTGTAAAGTCATCTTGTCATCCCTTTTATGATAAATATAAATTGTGATTTTAAATCTGCTGGAAAATTATGAAATTCTGGAATTGATGTTTTTATGTCATTATAGTGCCACTGTAATTTCCTCAAAATTTCTGGGATTCAGGATATAGTACTTAGTGTGTAAAGTTATGTTTTCAACCCTTTCATGTTAAATAGAAATTATTATGATGAACCTTCTGGAAAATTATGAAATTCTGGAATTGAGGTTTTTATGCCATTATAGTGTCACTGTAATTTTCTCAGAATTTTTGGAAGTCTTAAACTAGTATTTGATGTGTAAAACCCTAATTGTACACCTTTGATATTAAATGGAAATTATGATCATAAACCTTCTGAAAAATTATGAGATTTTGTAATCCATGTTTTTATGACATAAGTCACCTCTGGAAATTTAATTAGCAAGATTGGAACTACTGATATGATACATCCTTTACATTCTAGAAGATGATATTTGATTAATGAATTTTAAATAGAGGCCAAATTAATGAGAAACGTATCAAGATTCTGGTCAACCCTTAATTTATCAATTATGAGCCTATGGTAAAAATTAAAACTCATTTGGACATGATATGATCAAGACTGCATCATAGACTCAAATTTAGTTCAACCTCATTGTTGGTCTGCGAATAGTAAAAACATAGTGTGATGATTTGACCAGCAGGATCACTTAGAAAATTAGTGAAATTTGAATTATGGCTGTAATATTTCATTTATATTAGCCCCTAGAAGTTGTGGAATTTTTGGAGAACGTTAGCGCTATGGGTTAGGGAATAATTTAGACTCATGTCGCATTATGCATAAAGGGGCATGGATCACATTGAGAGCATAGTAATCACACAGCAAGTTGAGGTATTCATGACATTTCTTTAGAATGTGATTAGGGATATTGTGAGTTACATAAGGCCCACATCATTTAGAGGATGAGAGATCTTAAGTGTTGAGCATCGTTCAAGAGAACGTTTGCTTAAAAATAGGGTGAAGGATAAGTCATAAAATATCTAAGTTATAAAGAGTAATAAGGAGAGTGAGGCTTTAAAAAAAGGGTAGCCACCAATAAATGTCTTGGAAAGGGGAATTTGGGTTTCAGCCCATCGTATTCCCTAGTACCGTTGCGAGCCCTTCACCGGGTAAACCTCGGGAAGTCTAGGATTCACCCTAAATTCTAACTATACAATAATTAGACAAAATTAGTCTAACTAAATGAATAAGAGATATGGTAAACTTCATCCCGAGTTAGGGGATGGGAAGTTGTATATCAGGACGGGATGGTCCTGCGAGCTGGAGGCTCGGGAAGTTGTATATCAGGACGGGTTAGTCCTGCGAGCTGGAGGCTCGGGAAGTTGTATATCAGGACGGGTTAGTCCTGCGAGCTGGAGGCTCAAGAAATTGTATATCAGGATGGGATGGTCCTGCGAGCTGAAGGCTCAGGTGGTGATAACTTGCACGCGCATAAGAACAAATTAGTGGCGGGTCTTCGGTACTGGACTGGTCGTCACACCGACGACAGTACGTTGACTTATGTGGGTGTGAGGGTTTGAGGGGTCAGTAGGTTGTTTATACCGCAGTCTGGAGGACGATCCCCAAAAACGCACACCTGACCTCAAAGACTGGTGGATACCAGCAAGGAGTACGCAAGACTCTAGAGTGCACCTAGGATGTGTACAGAGGCGTACGAAGGGTCTAGGCCTGGTAGTGTGTATACCCGCCTAGGAAGTGGAGTTGCCCGCTCCACTGCTGTCGTAGCCACAACGGTGGTACCAGAGAGTGAAGCTAGCTCCAAAAATTGGGAACTAAAGGTCCGTGATCACAGAGTCGTGTGGGTGAGTTGCACTTGTATGAATCATATCATAGCATGCATATCATAGCATACATAAATCTTATAACATAATTTGCAGACCCTTATCATATAAATTAGTATGGGCTCTTTTATATGATAAGTTATAATTCCAGGAATCTTAACTTATAAGTTTGTATGGGCATTCATATAAGTTAAGATACTCATGTGATGGTAGTATACTTTACTTGGTTACTGTACTTGTGTGCACTGCTTTATTTACTTACTGCTTGTTTACTACTTTACTTACTTACTGCTTGTTTACTACTTCACTTACTACTCGTATTTATCTGCTAGTATAGTTTACCTTGTTATTTATATACTTGCTAGTATAGATTCCCTTGTCACCTGCATTTGTTATTACCCCTTGCTGTCCTCTGCTTCTTCCTCCCGTCCGGTGCCTAGGAGTCGCGGGGGGAGTCGGGGACAAAACTGGCTTAGTCTTTATGACTAACGGTCGGTTGTGACCGTAGGAGTCCGAGGAGATGGAGCACCAGCACAACCATACAGACGAGATGACAAGACTTAAGGAGCAGATGCCACACATTACTTCTACCATGAGACAGGTGCCAGATGTTGAGAGTGTTTAGCTTCCGCATAGATATGTAGAGTGAGAGAGAGTTTATTTTGTTGTCTTTTCATTCGGACATGTATTGGGCATAAGCCCTTACTCTTTCTTTTGTACTCATTGATGGACTTGTATACTCTTTTGTCATATGTCTATGTGTGTGATTGTGGACTTGGTGTATTGTACCTAGTTTTCTTCTTATCTCATGTTGGCCTGGTTGATCGTTCTTGTCGGCAGGATTGGCGTCTTGCGGAGGTGGCTAACTCGTGTGTTAGCATCACTGTAAGGCGGCGGTTCTGGTCATATGATCCGGGAACTCTCCTGGTGCGGGAGAGGGATCTTACACTAAATGCCTCAATATTTTTATCACGGGCCATATATAGTCTAAAGATGAAACCATACACATTTTGGCATTTTATCGGTTGATTTGACCCATTTAATTTCTCTAATATCCCTTGTGTATATAATTCAAATAATTACAAAAAAATTAGAAAAATGTTCACCAAAAAATTCGAAACATACGGGGATGGTTTATCATCATATCAATCATGCATGTATAAAATTTCATCATCATTCGAGTAATATTTTGAGAGGAATACACAAAACATTGTGATCATTACGTTTGTGGCACAAAATTTTCAAAATAAGATCTAGATGCTACAGTACACCAAATATTTCGTGCCACCCCATTCTGGAAAGGTATTTTCAAAGGCTACAACTTTCATGTTGATCCTGAGGTCCAGATCTAACTGTATCATATCTAAAAATCGACTTGAACCTGGATGTGTAAACATGACAAATTTCGGTTTGGTCTACAAATAACAAATCTGCACAGAGCTTGAAGTATATCTATGGGTAGATGTTCGTCTTCTTCCTCCAGCCAATGGCTGTGACTTTCCCAACCTAGAACTTAATAAATCTCTCCTCTACGACCACCTAAACTCATCTACGACCAACCAACACCAACACCACCTTCCTCTTTTAAGGTACATCGATAGGTGGCGGTCCGACGACCGAAGGTGGCCAGAATAGCTAACAGGAACATGGATTTCAACCATTTGTCCATGGCTTGCTCTCAAACCAAGCTCCATTGAGCTTGATGTCTCGCCTAGTTCTATCTAAGAAACTAGCACCAAGGGAGATGGGAGGAAGCTCACCTGATTCGGGGCCATGGATTGAGTGTTCCTCCCTGGTGGCATGGTGAAAAGCTTGGGTGGTCGGCCTAGCACCGAATCCTCCTTCCGAGCTTGGTTTCTTCAGAAAATGGCTGGATAGTTCTCCTGCTTGGGTGTATGGAAGGAGATGAGGAGAAAATGAAAGACTGGGGAGAGTTTGGAATAAGGTTTTTCATAAAAGGGTTTGGCCATGACTTTGCAAGTCACGGGAAATCATTCTCCATGCTTTGGGAAGACAACCAAATGCCATGTGTCCTCCTCCTAGCGGCCAATGTCACATCTCGGTCTTGGGACAAGATGTAAATGCACTGTCAATATGGAGAGCCACAACATGTTATGTCTGTCCGTCAGCTACCGCCAGACTTTAAGACTACCGTTCGACATTAGTTCTGTTGGGAACTTTGAATCGGCTTGAAGAATTAACTTGTCGTCGAGACAAGATGAAATATCGTCGAGACAACTTGCATGTCGTCCAGATAAGATGAAATATCTTCGAGAGGTTAACACGACATTTCTAGAAATATATTGAAATGATGAATGCTACCGACAGTGGTACCACCTCTACCGTGAGGCGTTAGCCCTGAAGATTTAACTTCTCGTCGATACAAGATGAAATATCGTTGAGACAGCTTGCATGTCGTCGAGTAACCAGCTCTTCTAGACGACAAGCTATCGCCAGTGGTAACCCTACCGCGTGGCGTTAGCCCTTCCTGTCGATTGGCTATCGTCGAGAAGCTAACACTTACCGTCGAGAAAATAGCTCTTCTAAACGACAAGCTACTGCCAGCGGTAACCCTACCGTGTGGCGTTAACGTACTGCTACCTAGTCCAAGCCAACTTACTGTGAAACAAGTCACTCAAGGGGTCTAGTTCGAATTGGGATGTTACACCTGAAGCTCTTTCGGCTTCTCTCTCGCAGAAGTTTGATTGTCAGTTACTGTCATGAGTTTGCCAACTTGCAAGCCCTCGGTGGCCACCAGAATGCCCACAACAAGGATCTCCAGTAGCTAAAGCGCACCCAACTCCACCAAGCCGCCACCGCCTCTTCTTTCCCATCCCCGACAACTGCCTCAACTCTATACCCATGCGTAAACCCGATGTCCTCCGCCTTCTCGACGTCGCTGCCTCTCTCGACGCCGCTGCCTCTCTTACGCCGCTGCCTCTCTTACGTCGTCTGCCTGTTTTGTATACTTCTATCACGCGCACTACTTCGCCCACACCCATCCAAGTTTCCCATGGTTGCGTCCTGCCTTCCACTTTGCACGCTAAAGAGAGGAGGGGCTACAGGTTTCGGGAAAGGCTGCTCTAACCTAATCGATGGAGGAGGGTATATATTACTTAAGTAAACCTAGCGAAAGGCGGGAAACAAATTTTTCCTTAATTATTTTGGGGAAAACTTACCGTGGCATTTTTAAATTAAAAGCGCGGCGAATGATTTATACTTTTGCGGCGTTTTTAATAAAAAACGCCGCCAAATACTTATATACTATATTAGCGGTGTTTTCTAGTAAAAGCACAGCTAAAAGCAAAACTTATTGCGACTCTTTCAAAAATGCCGCTATATACCTATTTTGTCAGTAACTCTTACGTGTAGATCGTACTTGACCTTGACGACTCTTTGACTCAGAGAGTAGGACCCACCTTAGACTGCCTAGCTAATTATATCGTGTTCCTAAGTGTTAGCATCTAGTTATGAGTATACTCAACTAGTTAGCCGATTGTTTTCGCTGACAAGGAGAGGGTATCTCATACATCCAAGAGTGTGCAGTGAATCTAACATAAGGGTCTATATAGGTTTGTAGTACAAAATCAACTTAGCAGCGGAAAAGAATGACCTACAGTTTGCGTCTTGCCACAAAAGTGAGGCTCATGCGGATCCGAAAATTTTCCTGATCAAAGTATGATCAGGAAAAGAATGACCTACAGTTTGTGTGTCGATTTATGGTGTTGTAACAGGTTGTCAGAGCATATAATACCTACGAATGTTTACTCTTATTTACCTGATCAAAGTAGTTGAGATTTTGGATGCCCCCGATCATATAAATTTATATTAGCATTATTATATGATTAATTAATTCTTAACTGTGTTATTATTTGGAGTACATATAAAGTACAAGTTCTCAATTATATAAATTTGTATGAGCATTGTTATATGATAAATTACTTATTTAACGGTGCTACTCTTTTATTTGCATGCATATTGCGCTTCGGCTATAAAACTTTCTTTGCAACTAACTATCCTACCTTTTTGAGCATATTTGATGCTTTGTGGTCGAGAAAGGAGTACACTTAGTATATTGACTAATTCGCTTGTTGGCTCCATTTTTAGGAGCAGCACCCGACAGAGGAGACAACGAAGCCTTATGACATTCCAGCCTTGGAGCCACTGACAGATGCAACTACTACAGTGCCATCACTTAGAGATGTTTAGATGTTTCACTTGCTTAGCTTAGCTCTTGTATAACTTTTGGCTATGACCTTTACTTATGCCGATGTCTTTATTTTATACCCTGTGACTATGATTGTTATCTTCCGCTATATAAATATATTTGTGATTGTAATTACAATTGACTTACTTTACAGGGCGGTCAACTTATGGTAAAAGGGCGGGCGAGTGTGCCTACCTCGCTACCATAGGGCGATCATCTTGGACATAAGGTCCCCAGCCAATCAAGGCAATGGTATGTATCCACTATATATTGTGATAAAATACAAACCGTGAAGACTTGTTTTAAGTGATATATATGCCACATGGTACATATAACGAATTAATTAAAGGGATCATTAATAAAAAAATGGCAAATAAAAATTTTCACTTGAACGAAGTGGAATGTGAATAAGCAATACATCTTCGTATTATTGAAAGAAATGTGAGAATTGATTAAATATTTTTTTATAATATAAGAATAATATGATAGTAATTCCAAGATTCACAGAAAAAAAAAAGTAGAGTCATGAAAATTGACACGCGTGCTCACTTCGCTTTCATGTGTCCCTCATTTTTTCATCACTATTCATTTCACCCAAATGAAGAGAATCTGGATCCAGTGCATATCGTTGTGGTGCAATTATAAGGATAATTTTCACTTAAGCTTTAAGAGCGAAGAGGTGAAATACATTTTTAATAATAATAATAATGATAATAATAATAATGCTAAAATGAAATCAATATAAAAGATATTTATTAATTTTGACCGTAGAACTAAGTCCAGGTCAGCAAGATTGAGGGCAAAAGGAGTGTTGAAGACTGACACGTGTCCGGAGTTTCATTAATTCTAACCACCGTTCACTGCGGAAAAATAGCTAGGGAGCTAGCGGGTGATAATGAAGCATGAAAAAGTGGTCGCAGGGGCGAGCGTCTTCATTAATTTGTTCTTCTTCGATCGCATTTGTTCTTCTTCTGCGATCATATTATTCCTTCTTCTTCAACTAAACCAGGGGTTTCGAAGACTCTCATTTCTGCCACAATTAATTTTGAATTTTCCTTTTCCAGCCACCGCACGTATTTTTGCAAATTTAAAATTTAAAATTTAAAACCAAAGAATGTAATTAAAATAGATAGTTTTGGTCCATTCATTTATTTATAATTTTGAAATTCGAATTTAAGCCCGTGGAAATCTAATTAATTGCATTGATCCATCCTCTAGCTAGCTATTACTGAAATTTCTCCGCGCGTGCAGTGCAAGTGCAGTCGAAATGCAGTGCTTTCCGGCGAACTTGTCCTCATCAGCAGCTTGCTCCGCCGCACCGCCGGCGCTACCGGCGAAGAAGAAGGGCTCGTGGACAGAGGAGGAGGATGAGATTCTGTTGGCTTACATTACAAAACACGGAGCTGGTAAGTGGGACGAGGTTGCCAGGAAATGCGGTCTCCGGCGAGGCGGCAAGAGTTGCCGGCTCCGGTGGAAGAATCAGCTCCATCCTCGCCTGAAAAAGGAGCCCTTCACCGTACAAGAGAAACAGCACGTCCTTCATCTCCACAAGCAGTACGGCAGCAAATGGTCTCTCATTGCGTCTCATGTACGTACGCGCGTATTTTACATAATTAATATATTGATTAATGCCCGCGGCAAATGATGTAATTAATTTCGTGCTAATCAATTACATATTCATGATTTAATGCATGCAGTTCCCAGGAAGAACGGATAATGCCGTAAAGAATATATGCAATTCATTGAAGAAGAGGAAACAGAGGGCCGCCGTAGTTCCCAGGCCACCATCGCCGCCGCATCTTCTGCCGCCGCCGGCGTCACCTTACGCCTTTCCGGCCTGTACAGACGAACTCCCTTCGATCCAACACATGTCCCCAGGAGGAGATGATTCCGACGTTGACTTTTGGAATTCTATGATACAAGAATATATAAGCGGCGGCGGTGAAGATGATCAGTGCTTGCCGTCACTTGAAGATTTGTGTTCTGAGCCACTCCGACAATCAGTTGACTCCAATACGACTTCCGCCGCCGGTAAAATTCTTACTGCTCGTACACCTTTTTTTATTATTTTATTTTTAAATTCAAAATTATTTTCGCCTGCAAAGTAATATTATATTAATTGATCTTCAGGTGCAGAACTCCATGACGACTTTTGGAGTTCATTGATGCAAGATTCGCCGCTCGGCCAATTCATTGAGTCGGATAGTTCCGCTGCCGGTAACTCCTATTAGCAGACCTTTTTTATTTTACTTTTTTTTTTAAATCAAAATTATTTCGGTTGATCTCATGATATATATTCTCATGCGTGCATGCATTATATTATTGTGTAGATGTAAATGAGATGATCCCCAGAGAAGCTGTAGCTGCGGCATCCACGGCGGTGTTGCCCACGGCGGTGTTCCCGTATAATTATATGGATTATGAGGTCGTGCAGCAGAATTCTATGACTGATTGGCCCGGCTGTACTGGTTTTGACGATGGCGAGTTGCTGCAGAGTTTCTTCCCCTCGTCGTCGACGGTGGTGGACGATGATCACTGTCATGTAGAGATGCGCGGTCACGATGATCTTAATTGGGGTGGGTTTGAGTACTTTTGAGATTGTTTTTTAATTGATGTTTGGGTATGCTTTTAATTTGATCATCACTTGTTGTTACGTTGATTATTGCCATACCTGTACATATATGTATATATATAGAATATTGTTATTAATACTACGTACATAATTTGGAAAGGAAAAAAAGGTTTAACAAATAATTATTTTAGTGTATATATAGAAGCTTTGGTTTTTATTTTGTGCATGGAATTAAGGCAGAATGGGGAATTTCTTTTCTTTGAAAAATTATTCACACAGAATATTTCAACCAGTGAAGGGTTTTTAAACTCAACCAGGCGGGCTTCACCCGCATTCAAGCAGGCTCCGCCCGCATGCAGCCAGACCCCGCTCATTCTCCCTGCTGTCAGGTGCGGCAGTCCACAGTCACGACAGCTCCACAGCCCAACCTCGCTCCCGCCACTCGCGGCCCCGGAGCACATTCCCAAAATGAAATAACAATCATGGTCAGCCCCTGCTCCCAAACATATAATAGTAATGGGGGTGTTTTTCTTTAATTTAATCTCGCAATTGGGTGAAAAAACATCGTACTAGTAAAGAAATACGATGCAATCAACCCTTAATAATAGACTTCAATTTTTAGGTTGAACATAAGTTCAACCCTCCTTTAATTCCGCGACCAATCCCTTTGAAAATTGTTAATTGAATACAAAACCCGCATCTTAGTTATCATAACTTTTTCAGTATAATATAACAGGAATTTCATAGTCAAATGTTACTGTGAACCAATTAAGGACAAGTTTGAAGTTAAACTAACAATCACCAAATCTCATATGCCAAGCCTGTGAAGGGTTATCTATTCCTGTAATCAAAACCAATAATATACCCCCCGTAACTTTGAAAATTTACAGTTTCACCCCTCTATCTTTTGAAATTACAGAAAACTCTCACAGGAGTTCAAATTTCATAGCATTCAAATACAAAAATATCTCAGCGGACGGGAGCAACATGTAATTTCAAAAGATAGAGGGGTGCTGCAAAATGTAATTAAGCTGACTCACTGGGGAGGTCTGATAATTAATAATATAATATTATCAGAACTTAACCTATTGCTAGTAAGTTTAAAAGCAAATAAAAAAAAAATTTATTGTGAACAAGCTTAGAACACGAAGACGGTTTTAACTTAGTTGGCGTGAATTGCTTCGGGTCCGTGTTCTTCCTCGAACTGTGGCTTGGGTGTCAGATCAATGAACTGGTTTGATTGGCTTGCTAGATGCGCGATGCTGACTCTGCCCTTTCGTCTGATGTAGTCGGCGACTGCCTTCATTTCCTCGGGAGAGATGTATATATATTTTCCGCGATCGTCCATGACACCGGTTAGCCTCCCTGAAAACCACAGTTAGAATTTAGCCAGAAGATAAGATCGATTTTTAGCTCATCGAGCTTGAATCGAGCCAATGAGCGGAAATAATCTTAAGAAAATGATTTCAATTCGTATCGATTCAAATACGAGCCGGCTCGAAAACAAACCATTTACAACCCCAAGCCTCGTGACCTGGGTTGTGTAAGTTCGAGCAAATTTATAATCGAGGCCGTGTTATGTATAGAGCTTATTTACCCAAATTTTCCAACTCCAGTATTCTGTTTATGCAGTCCTGAAAAACCATCAGAAAAGAAGGTTAAAATAACAAAGCAAGGCGCCTGTGATTAATAACTCTAGAACATATGAGCAGAAAATCAAATGATAGCTGTTCAATTATCTAAAAACCTCAATATTGAATATTAGAGATAAAGAAGTCACATAAACCCCACATCAATGGTAAAATATAGGCCATGGTTGTCCGCGCGTCGCATCTGCGCGCTTTCCGCGGAAATCCAGCGGATCGCGGTCACATGGAGGCCTCCGCGGTCGCTTTTTTTGCTGGATTATCCGTAACAAACAATATGGGTCAAGGTAAGCCAACGAGAAGATGGGGAATAAGCTTCATCGTCGAGAGGGAAGTTGCCCGGATCACAACTAAGTCTCCTAAATAACTGCTCAGTGATAAAGTAGGTAGGGGTGCACAGACAGCCAAGAGGCTTAAGAAGCGGTCGGTCACCTTTGAAAGAATGTGTAAACAGCGCAGCAATCATGCCCCGAATATGAATGAGGCTAAACGATCTTCCAAGCCGTGGTATGTAAAAGTCAATCGGCAGAGGGAGCCTTCCTTCTTAGAGGGAAGCACCTGCGCAAGCAGGTGCAGATGAAGTGGAAGCGAGAAAGTTTACTTAACATAAACATTAGTAAGAACCCAATAGCCCGAAAACCAAAGGATTGCTCCGCAAGCGATTTTTTTTGTTTCTGGTCATTATCAGCAACCTTGACAATAATACCCCGTGGGGTGCGGCGATGGAGAGAGGGGGAAACGAGATAATAGAAAACTCCAAGGAACGGTTCCTGGGCCAGCCCTAGGCTCCAATTTTCATTTCCAAAATCCAAAGTTCCAAGATGAAAAACACAATGCAATAATGTGGGGTTGACATATCCCCACATAATGGCAAATGCGTAAATAACAGAAAATGCAATAATAAGATAATCAAGCATGGCGAGTCGCGCCACTATCCCGCCTCCCGGATTACACGCGGTCGCAGCATCCGACTTTTTCCTTTTTGAATATACCCGCCATGATGTCGAGGCTCCCTCTTGTTCCGCTCCGTCCTCCGTAAGAATACCCCAATCTGAAAATTTTGCCTTGTCCTCAAGGCAAAACTCCGGAAATTGAGTGCGGAAGTCGTCACGGTCCACCCACATGGCATCAGAATGAGGGCGTTGCTGCCAAGCCACGGAAACCTGTTCCCAACCATGACCACCCACCGTGACGGTCTTGCTGTCCAAAATCGATCCGGGCAAGTAGACCGTGGAGTCGTCTGAGGCAATATTCAGCAGGAGCATCTCCTCGACGGAGTGATCGCCCGCCACCCACTTGAGCTGAGAGATGTGGAAAACTGGATGGATCCGGCTAGAGGCGGGAAGGCGAAGGCAATCACCTCAAAAGGCTTGTAGAACGGACGGAAAGCTTTGGGTGGCCACGGTGAGCCACCGAGGACTGGCGGTATGGACGTAGCTTGAAGAAAACCGATTCCCCGACGTGAAACTAGACGTGTAGGCGGCGCTTGTTGGCACGGTGGAACATTTTTTGTTGGGCCTTATGGAGGTGGATCTTCAATACCCTTAAGAGTTTCATCCCGTTCCATAAGTTGGGTGCATACAGCCCTGACGTAACACTCCTCGGGGAGATGTTAAACAATGGTGGGCGGAGGTCGGCCGTAGACAGCTTGAAATGGGGTCATACCGGCGGAGTGGTGGAAGGAGGTATTGTAAGAAAACTCCACCCATCCCAGTCACTTGCTCCAATCTCGTGGTCAGTCGGAGGTAAAGCGTCGTAAATGAGTCTCCAGGCAGCGATTCAGAACCTCAGATTGGCCGTTTGTCTGAGGGTGTAAGGCTGAGCTCATCCGCAGCTGCATTCCTTGGAGCTTGAATAGCTCCTGCCAGAAGGAACTCATGAAGACCGGGTCACGATCGCTAACAATCGAATGCGGAAACCCATGAAGTCGCACAACTCCGGTGATGAAGGCTTCTGCCACCACTGGTGCCGAGAACGGATGTCGCAGGGTAATGAAGTGGCCGTACTTGGACAAGCGGTCCATCACTACAAAGATGCAATCATACACGGAGGCGCGCGGAAGGCGCGTGATGAAGTCGATGGCTAAGTCCTCCCAAATCATCTCGGGTATAGGTAGGGATTGTAGAAGATCCCCAGGAAAGTAGGCTCATACTTGGAACGCTGGCAAATCAAGCAAGCAGCGGCATAGTCCTCCACACAGCGCATCATGCCTTTCCAATAAATTGTCGCTGTGAGGCGGGGGTAAGTGCGGAATGCTCCAGCATGACCGGTTGTCGGTGTAGCCTGGTACTCAACGAGGAGGCATGGAATGCTGGTGGATGAAGGGAGAGGACCATGGGCCTCGATGCAGTAACCATCCCCCAACAAGGGTATACGGAGGGCACGCAGAGGCATCAGCCCGCAGGCGGTCAATGATGGCTCGAAGAGGTGTGTCGTCCTCTTAGCTCGCTCTGTAGTGTGGTCGTTTCCTGCAAGACCGGGCCTGATATGGCGGTCAGCTCGGCGGAGCCGGATTGGCGAGAAAGCGAATCCTCAGCTAAGTTGGTCTTGCCCGAATGGAACTCGACTGTGAAGTCATAGTCCAACAACTTTGCCATCCAAACTTACTGTGATGGATCGGTCATCTTCTGGCTGAGAAGATACCACAAGCTGTGACGATCCGTGCTAACGACAATGTGTCTCCCTAACAGGTAGGGCCGCCGGTAGTGCACCATCAAAACGAGCGTCATCAACTCATTTTCATAGGCAGAGCGGGAACGGATGTATTGGGTTTTCTACATACCATTCATATTGATAAAGGCACATCAGATGTGCGCAGCGGAAGAAACAAAATTAGAACAACCCAAAGAGTTTCGGATCTTGCGATTTCATGAATCAAGAAATGCAAAAGCAATACATTGCAATACCTGAAGGGGATTGAGTCAATACTCAACCGAGGTGCTCCACAACTGAAATCCAGAGAACAGTCGATGAGTCCCAAGCGCTGAAATGGATCAGCGCCTCTACGGAAGTCCACACGAGCGAGAGGAGAACCTTAGCTTCTTGTCGCACAAGAACTAGGTCGGAGAAGAAGAATGTCCTCTTGGTCTTCCACGGATTGCTAGATCCGATTACAGGAAGAGGCGGCGGCGGCGGGGTGCGGGATCAAGACCGTCGGAACACTTCCGTCGTTCTTCTTCTATCGCAAAAAGATCGCACAAAGGCAGCCCCCATTTTTAGGGTATTGATCGGGTTCTATTTATACCCAGGCGACAAAAAGGATAACCGCAGACCCATGACTGCATCGGAGTAAACACAGAATTCGTCGAGTGAACATTTCACTGGAGAAATTCGTCGAGTTACAGATTGAATTCAGCGAGTAACGAACTAATTCGTCGAGTGAACATTTCACAAGAAATTCATCGAGTAAAATGAATTAGTCGAGTCATGCATTAGTTCCTTCGACGAACTGAGGTAAGATTCGTCGAGTAACATTCAATTCGTCGAATAAACCATAA
Organism: Dactylorhiza incarnata; assembly: GCA_033032865.1. Classification (NCBI taxonomy): domain Eukaryota; kingdom Viridiplantae; phylum Streptophyta; class Magnoliopsida; order Asparagales; family Orchidaceae; genus Dactylorhiza; species Dactylorhiza incarnata. Next base: position 7,848,906 of record JAWHQI010000094.1, on the reverse strand, counting down.
CTCGACGATTTGATGTAAACGTCGTCGAGACATTCTCGTTGACTCGTCTCGAAGACTTGCCAACACGCTCCATACAATATTCACAATACTTGTGGAGCATTCAGTTGACTCGACCCAACTCCAATAAGTTAAGGATTGTTCCTTCACTCATATCCAATATGAGTAAGTCCAACACAATACTACCTCCAACATCTCCAAACACTCTTGTGTGTGACCCCATAGGCTCATATCGCGTTGGCAGTGAGGCTAAATGTTTGATCACTTCCAGATCACCTTGGAAACACCAACAGGATGGTCACAGAAAAGGACCTGCTGAAGTAGGCTATGGGGCGGTCGGCCTACATGAGGACCTCCCCCACGCCAGTTCCCGACACATCACACTCCACTGTGAATGGATGAGAGAAGTCTGGCATGGCCAGGACCGGGCTGTCACCAGCGCCTGCTGAAGAACTGTAAAGGCGGCAGCCGCCTCCGAGGGCCAGTGGAAGGTGGGTCCGTCCGACTTGCGGAGTAGGCGCGTGAGAGGTAAGGCCAGTTTGTCGTAGTCGCAGATGAATTGACGAAGGTAGCCGGTTAGGCCGAGGAACCCTCGTATCTGTCGAACAGAGGTGGGCGTGGGCCAGTGTAAAACTGATGTGATCTTGTCGGTGTCCAAGGCTACCCCTTTTGTTGACACGGTATGGCCCAGGTAGGAGATTTGGAGTTGACCAACACACATTTCCTCCTATTGGCAACGAGAGAATGTCGTCGCAATGTCTCCAAAGTAGACGCCAAATGACACAAATGGTCCTGCCACATCAGACTGTAAAAAAGTGTGGCATCAAAGAACACAAGGACATACTTACGAAGCACCGACCGAAAGATGTCGTTCATGGTAGCTTGGAAGGTAGCGGGGGCATTAGTTGGCCGAATGACATAACTAAGAATTCATAGTAGCTATCATGTGTGCGGAAGGTTGTTTTCGGTTGTCCCCGGCACGCACCCGAATTTGATGATAACCAGAACAAAAATCGATCTTAGAAAACTAGGAGGCTCCACACAGCTCATCCAAGAGCTCCTGAATGACAGGAATCAGATATTTTTCCGCCACGGCGGACTTGTTGAGGGCACGGTAGTCAACACAGAAGCACCAACTACCATCCTTCCACGCTAGCAGCACCGAACTCGAGAAAGGACTCGCACTGGGACGTATCAGGCCAGTTATAAGCATGTTAGAGATGAACCGCTTAATCTCATCTTTCTGGACATGCCCGTAGCGGTATGGGCGAACCGTAATGGATCGGGTGGCATCCTATAGCAAAATGCAATGGTCGGTCAGCTGTGACGGAGGAAGTCCCGGAATGGCCTCGAACACGGGCGCGAAGGTTCGCAGGAGGTCGAAGAGCTCAGGCGACAATGGAGCATGGCAAGTTGGAGGTATGTCCGCCTTCGCAGTGCAGATCTGCCACAATAGTGCTCGGAAGTCGACTGAATGAATACGGTGGGCCGCCCGAGAGGATACGACTGTCCGCTGAAGGGCGGCATCGCCCAAGATTGTGCAAGGGTGGTTGGCTCACTGAAAAGTCATGCGCATAGAAGCACAGTTATGGTTGACGTCGCCCAGGGTCTGCAACCATGATAAGCCCAGAATAACATCCACCCCTCCCAGGGGAAAAACATAAAAATCCGCGGAGGCACTGTAATCCCCTAACTGAAAGGGAAGGTTGCGACAAAGTCCGCCCGTCGGAGATCGGCGACCGTCCCCCAAGTAAACCAGGTAACCCGTGGTCGTATCAGGAGCCATCTGCAGGAGAGTCACTGAGTCGACAGAGACGAAGTTGTGTCTGGCACCACTGTCAATCATCACCACCACAGGAGTTCGCCGAAGAAGCCCCTGGAGCTTCATGGTTCGTGGGTCGGAAATGGCTCTGAGTGAGAAGTGGGAGAGGTCCATCCGCGGAGGGCGGTCGTCGCCTGGTTTGCCGTTGTGGGCTCCTCAAGCACCAGGGCATCAAAGTCCTCGACCGTGCTTTTGTCATCATCTTCGCCCATGAGAACCCGCAGCTCCTTAAGCAGACAGTCATGTGTTGGAGAATACGGTTGCTTGCAACGAAAATATAAGCCCTTGTTGCACAGATCATTGTACTCGTGTGAGGATAGGCGGTTAGGAGTCGGGGGCCGAGGAGGTCCAGGAAGGGGTGACGGTTTGGTCGGTTGTGCTTGCAGAACGGCCAAGTCTCCGGGGGAAGATCGGGAAGGGATGAAGAATTGAACGCGGCGCAGGATGAATAACGGGGGGAGGGGAGGAGCACGCGACCGGTCGGCGGGCCGGCCAGATAAATCTGCTTCCACTCAAGATGCCCCATTTTGGCAAGGAGAACAAATGTATACTACCTCTGAAATAGTTGTATTTATGTAGAATTTCTTACTACCTCAATACCTAAGAAATAGTAAAAATGTCCAAGGTCATCAAACTAGGGACACTACAGTGTGGCCTCCACAATCTTCCCCTTTTGAAAAAAAAAACATGAAAGAAAAACATCCATTTAGATGTGCGGAAAAATAAGAAACATGTTGAAATATGCAAGTGAAGATATTTAAGATATAAAGACCAATATTCATTACTGATAAAACCGATGGAGATTTGAACAAAGTCTCAACAAACTCCCACTTTAATAATAAGAAAACTAGATTTGACACTAGAGCATATAGGTATGAAAAGAATTTACGAACAGGTGCAGCATTGAATAAACACAAAATAAAAAGATGAACATAGACATAAAGTATGCAACTATTAAAAGGCTCCCCTTATGTCAAACTCCATTAAGAACTATTATAATCATACGCACAGCTAGAGCAAAACCCAATAGATATGCATGCTAACAATGGGTTGCCAACCCAAACTCTAGGTTGTTAGAGTTACAATGACAGAGACCTTGCTTTAGTACCACTTGTTGGATCGTGTAGGCATCCTTACAGAGGGTGAATAAGATACGCATGAAAGCTCTTATAATTTAAAAACGATATTACTCAAATTTCTGAGTCAATTGACAACATATTAAAAAAAGGACATGGTAATACAATTAAGTAAATCACAATAAGCTAAAGTATACATAGTAGGCGTGGGCTTTAAAACCGGGCCTGGGGGCCGGCCCAGGCCCGGCCTGGCAAAAGCCCGGGTAGGCCCGGTGGCGGGCTAAGCCCGCCCCGGGCCAAGCCGGGCTACGGGGCCCTTGCAGGGCCCCGATTTTGGGGCAAAGCCCAGCCTGAAAACTGGCCCGGGCCAGGCCGGGCAAAACCCAGTTTTTAGGCACGGGCCGGAACTGGGCCGGGCCTTGCCCCGGCCTATTAAATCCAACGGCTATAGAGTCGTTGGAAGCACCAACGACTCTATAGTCGTTGGTGGGCTGCAGTCGCCTGCAGCATTTAATGTTGCTGCAAGCGGCAGCAGCATTAAAGTGGCTTATGCCACTTTATTAAAGTGGCAGCAACCACTTTTTATTTTTTTTATTTTTTTTAATTAAAATTTTAATTTTAATTTTTTTTATTTAAAAAAGTTTCAATTTACTCTCTCTCTCTTGCTGCAGCCCCCCCCCCCCCCCCCTCTCCCTTCAATATCTCTCTTCACTCCCTCTCTCTCACTCACTCTCTCTCTCACTCTCTCTCTCTCTCTCTTACTCTCTCACTCTCTCTCATTCGATGTCGTCGAGCATGGCGTCGTCGTCATCAACGTAGGCGCACGAAATTGTGGAGCAGAAACACATGGCTCCACTGTAGGAGCACTTCGAGAAAGTCAAAGTCGGCAACGAACACGGGGCAAAGTGCAAACTTTGCGCAAAAATGCTCACCCTCAGTGGCAACTCAACACTCGCACGACACATTAAGTCGTGCATGGCGAAGCAAGCTCCCGAGTCCAGTCAAGCGCAATTATCGGGATCCGGACAAATATGGACATAAGATCAAGCTCGACAGCGGGAGCTGCAGGTGAAGAACGTCATCAAATGTGGGTTGCCGTTCAACCACTATGATAACGCGGAGGAGACTGAGTACATACATCAAGGGCTTCAACCCAAATATCATCAAGTAAGTCGATCCACCATTAAGCGCGACGCACTTAAATATTATTTAGAAGCAAAATAATCTTTAATAAATTATTTTGAAAATTTTGAGGGTCGAGTGAGTTTAACGAGCGACGTTTGGACAAGTAGTATAAAATTAGGATTATCATATATTTGTATCACTTGTCACTGGGTCGATCCCGTTTCCTAGGATCTAAATAAGCGCATAATATATTTTGAAAGTTTTGAAATCCCGCACACCGGTCAAGCGATTTATCAAATTATTTTAAAATGTGTGCGGGAATTTAAAATTAAAGATAAAATTATGAGTATTTCTTTCGATAACGCCACAAATAATACCACCGCAATTGAGTGGTTAAAATGTGATTTAAGACCTATGTTAAACGGTGCATTTTTTTCATACTCGTTGTGTATGTCATGTTTTAAATTTAGTCGTACAAGATAGTTTAGCTTATATGGAACCATGTATTAATAAAATTCGTTTAATGTTACAATTTATTTATAGTTCTAAACAACGACAAGATTTTAAAAAATTCTTAAACGCACAAGGTGAAATTTTTTTGAAACTTTTATTTGACATGTCAATTAGGTAGAACTCGACCTACACGATGTTAATACGAGCGATTCGTCAAAAATCACTACTTATGGGATATTATACTACTTTAGGTATGTTCGATTTAACTGAGTCCGATTGGGCAGTTTTAGAAAGTTATATGGAATTATTAGAAGTTTTTTACACGGAAACAATTTATTTATCGGGCGTATATTATCATATTAGCACACTAGTTATTGAAAATTTTGTTAATATAACACAAAAATTAAATTATTTTAAACAACGTATCGGATGACAAGATTTAATAGAATTACAACAACAACAACACTCAAGCCTTTATCCCACCATAGTGGGGTCGGCTATATGGATCCTCTGTCGCCATTGCGCCCTATCGGATGACAAGATTTAATAGAATTATTGGAAAAAAAATTTAAAATATTATAAAGAAATGTCAGCGATGTTTTCATGCACCGCCGCTTTAAATCATTTATTCGGCGTAGAAGGCGTTGAAAATTTAATAGAAGAAATAAATAATAATTTAGGCGAAAATATTAGTTACTCAAATTTGAATAACATTAGTATTTTAAATTTTAACACTATTTTTTACTAGATGTTAAAATTATTACGATAATTTATACGGATCGCGACCCCGAGAGGATGTGTCGCAACCAAAAACACGCGATAGTTTTAAAAATAAAATGTTAGAGCTAACATCTAGGAAAAAAGCGCGCACAACTTCTAGTTGTTTAAATGAATTAGGTTTGTGTACAAAGACACAATTTCGTGATTTTATGAGTACGGACGAAATAGAAAATTTTGAACTTTTAAAATGGTGGAAAGGTAAAGTAAACCTATCATATTATGGCCTATATGGCCCGAGATTTACTAACGATCCAAGCTAGCACAGTAGCTTCAGAGTCTGCTTTTTCTCTTAGTGGCAGGGTGTTGAACGAGCGGAGAAGTCGTCTAAGCGAAGAATCGCTCGAAATCTGCATATGCTATAAGGATCACTTGGATGCAATGAGGAGGAAGCAGCATACTTCAAATTTGGAGGATAGCTCGTCCGAAATGGAAGACGAGATGGACGCAATCAACCTAAATTAATTAAAAGCTTAAAGCTCAAAGCCTCAAAGGTGGCGAGCCGGATTTTGGAAAGCGGACGAAATATGTAATCTTTATTTTTTTAATAATTGTATTTGCAAAGTTATTTTATACGGATATTTTTTATTTTTTATTTTAGAATTCAAATTTTCAAATATGCATATGTATAATTCTGTGTAATTCGTTTTCGTTCAACATTAATAAAATTCTTTTTTTCTCATATTACTCGTGTCATTTTTTTAATTTATATTTTATAGTTTATATTTTTTTAATAAAAAATTAAAACAAATAAATATTAAAAAAACTAAATAAAAAAATATATAAAAAAAACGGGCCGGGCCCTGGGGACCTAGGCAGGCCCCCTTCCATGGGCGAAAGCCCGGCCCGGGCCCTGCTCCAAAAAGCTCGGGCCCGATAGGCCCGATTCAAGCCCGGGCCCGGGGGGCTTTTAGGTCAGGACGGATACATGACTACAATTTTAATTTCATTTGCACGATGATATATGACTACGATTTTAATCCTAGTCACAGAGACTAGTCGCCAATAAATAAGAGTCGAATTCTTCCTAGGTCTACCCAGTATAGACGTCCCACAAAGGGTCTTATTTCTACCATAAATCTAGAGACTAGTCGTCGACGAACTGGAGTATACCTTAATCTACCTAGAACTAGTCTCCACCAATTAAGGAGTGAATTCACCATGGTCTGCTTTGACTAGCCTCCTACCAGGTGGATTCTCCCCCTAGTCAACCTGACTAGTAGCCACCAATTAAAAGGCGATTATACAACACGATCAAAATAAAAACAAAAAAAAGATTAATGTATTACAAGATATATAATGACACAGAAAAATCCACCTCTAGTCGTTCCTCTTGTGATGACCATTTAGTGGAAGAAGACAATTTCCTTCGAAAGCTTTGTGGACTTCATGTCCTCCACTTGGCATAGGAATTGTAGCTTGATGAAAGGGAAGAACCTCCTTTATTCTTCTTCTTCTTCCTTCCTTATTGGGCAAGCAAGATGCTTTGGAAGGCTCATCCTCTAGCTCCAACAATGGAGACTTGGGGGTTCTTCTTCAAGAGAAAAGGAGGGGTGGAGAACGCATTTTATGATTACCTTGATAAATGTCCAGTCCTCCTCAAGAAGATGGCCCAAAAACCCTTTGAGAGACCTTAGAAGACGATTTTCGAAGTTTGGTAGGGTTAGGCTTTATTTGCTCAAAGGATGAGCTCTTATTTATAGAAAACGAGAAATTTGCGGCCGTATCGACATGCCTATACAACCCCAACAGAATTCCCATATAACTACAGGCCATATCGGCGTGCTAATAGACACGCTATCAGAATTTCAATAGGTTTAGTTTGTTGCACATTAAGTGAATCAGTCTTTAAGCTCTTTTGTGTTCTTCATATTACGGAATTACCTACACAACAAAAACACTTGCACACTATTATGAATAAGGAAGAACAGGGATACAATCACGAGGTATGCTCGTGCTAACTTCAGGAGGCTGGGTCTTCCTAGAAGCTCCTCTCCAAAATGAGAGATCTCAAACTAGATGATCAAAAGATAACCCTAACTCCCAAGCCACATCCTTATATACGGAGGGTGGCTCACATCATTTACCTAAAGCTTGAAATAAGAATTATAATAATAATAATACACATGCGCGTAACAATACATCCCGTCAGAAAATCGACCTTGACCCCAAGGTCGGAGTGCCGCTCGTCTTCTAGTAGTGATATGCCCGCGGATGGGCTGCGACAGATCTGCTCGGAGCTTTGTCCGGCAGTACATCCGGGATCAAAAGGGCATCAAAGTCAGCTGCGCTGATCGCGGCCATGTCATCTCCGATGATGACCCGGAGCTCCTTCACTGGACACTCATGACCAGGACAGTAGGGTTGCTTACAGCGGAAGCACATGCCCTTGCTCCGTAAGTCATTATACTCTTGGTTGGCAAGGCGGTGAGTAGGGGCATGTCGGTTGTTGGGTGGGCCCATAATGGGTGGGCGAGGAAGAGGAGGTAGCGGAAGTGGATGTTTAGACGGGGTAGGGAAATATTGTTGGTAGGGAGGCCTGGAGGGAGGCGATGGGGAAGGAATGTCGCCGGACATCGCTAGGAATTCAGCCTCCACTAGTTGGGGAGAGGGATATGGCTTGGTGGACCGTTAACAGTTGGAGGGTGCGGAGGCGGGCTCGAAAATGGGGTTGTAAGCCTTGCATGAAGTACCCCTAGTAATGGTCGGGGGAAAAACTAGGACATTGGGTGACCAATTCGATGAAGGCATCAACGTACGAGTCAATGGAGCCGGTTTGACGGACCCCGCAAAGGCGCTCGATCATGGGGCCGAAGTAGCGGTCATCATACCGCTGAATGAGGGCCTCGGTGAGAGCTGTCCAAGTGAGGTCGGGGGAGGACTGGCGGAGCCAACGGACTGTTATGGGTCGCGTATTATTATTATTTAGGTGTCTAGTTGTAATATTTATGTAAGGGGCCTCGAGTCATTATTATTGTTTTGTCTTATCTCTATGTAGGGGCCTCGAGCTCTGTGTCTACTATTAGGTGTCATTGTTATGGTTTTTATCCTTTTATATGTTGTAGCCTATATAAAGGCATTGGATGTGTGGTATGAAGGAAGTAAGAAAGAATTCTAGTTCCCATCTTTTGAATGCGAGATCTTGGTGGCTCTCTCCTCTAACGAGCAACCCCGCTTAGGCAGCCGCGGTTTCGGCTCCATGGTATCCTCATCCACCGCCATCTCCTCCGCCTCCGGCAACATTCCTAGACCCATAACAACTTGGTATCAGAGCGACTCGGTCCTATTCCGCCGAGGCAACTCCATTCCAGACAACCGCAGCTTCAACTTACGACTGTCGTTTCAACGTCCTTCTCGGTCGTCTGACTCAACTTCACTGCACGCACATCTCCCTCATTTCCCCGTTCTTCTCGGCCAAATATCTGGCCTGCCCAAACAGCAGCTCCTTCGACAGCCAGCACCAGAGGTCTCCTCCCTCTTCCATTGCAACCATCGTAGCCAAGCTTCCTGCTCAGCTTCCTCGACGACGGAGACTCCTGGAAGGTTCCTCTTAAGTCGTCCTCTCTGTGACGCAAGTTCCCCCGCACGAATCATCGACAGTCTACCTGCGTTTCCACGTCCCCTGTCGTCTTCGTGCTCAGTGACATCCTTTTCGCGTGCTCGTCTCTTTCCAGGGGTGCCCCAGGTGCAACTTTCTGGCGCGCAACTTCTGTCGAGCCAGGTCTCTTCCGCAGAGGTCAACCCTTCCGTCTCCCACCCTGCCGTCTCGAACCCACCACAAATCAAACCCACGCTTGTTCACGCCTCTAATACCATCAAGCCACCTCAGCTCTTTGTTTTTAATTTATTAAAAACCTTAAGCCACCGCCTCTCCGTGACCCTCTCCTTTTCTTGAGCCCAACACCTGTCGTAACTCAGCAAGTCAGCAACCCACTTTTCTTCTATTTAAAAAAAAAAACAGCCCCACCTACTCTTGTCTCAATATTGGGCGGCGACGCAACTCCCGCGGCAACTCCCAATCAGCCGCATCGGAGGATTTTCCTCGTCCCATCACCTGCTCTCTCTCGCGTGCTACTTCCGGTTGTACGATGACCGACGCTTCAGACTTTATGGCGCCTCTCCAAGATTTTAGGACCTCCATCGCGACCAGCTTTCGGGATGTTGAAAGATGCCATCTGGACACTGAAAAATGTCATTGGGACGATATTGTCTCCCTCACCCTCAAGCTTAATGAGTTGACCGCAGCACTCCTCATGATCATCGCCCCACCTACGGATCACGCCAGCTCCAGTCAAAAGCCTCCACCTCCGCCGCTTATCCGCCACGAGCCACGGGCCTTCCTTCAACAAGACGTGGCTATGCAGTCGCGCTACACCAGGCTGGACTTCCCCACCTATGACAGCAAGACGGATCCATTGGCCTGGCTCACTAGGCGTGAGCAATTCTTCGTCCACCAACAAATTCCAGCCGTTGATCGACTTCCTCTCGCCTCCTTTCACCTACTCGATTCAGCTCTGCTTTGGGCCGCTCGTCTCCTCACCGACCAACCAGGCCTGACATGGGACGACTTCAAGCAGTATTGCAACCTACGTTTCGGCCCTCCCATCCGCAGCAACACCCTCGGTGCCCTTACGACACTCCGTCAAACGGGCCCAATGGATGATTACCTGGAGCAGTTACAGCTCCTCCTGGCACACGTCACACTTTCCCCAGCAATACAAGTCTCCATCTTCATAGCCGGACTCCAAGCTCGCCTCCAACTGGATGTCGAATTTGAGGCCCCGCCAGACTTGGTGACTGCTATGAGTTTGGCCCGTCTATGCGATCGCCGCCTCTAGTTGGCCCGGGGGGCCTACTTACCCACCGACCTCGGCACTCCACAGGGACGTCTCGAGGGTCCTCCCACCGCGCCGGTCTGTCGTTTATCTCGAACCGAGATGTTGGACTGTCGCGCTCAGGGTTTATGTTTTAATTGCGACGAGCAGTACACGCGCGGACACAGATGCAAAAAGCTTTTCTACCTAGACGTCGAGGACTCGGACGAGGAAGGCATCGGAATACGCTCGCCTTCTCGGGATCTCCCTCGAGCTTGGGGACAAGCTCTTTCTGGACGGCGGGAGTGATGTTATGGGCCGCGTATTATTATTATCTAGGTGTCTAGTTGTTACCTTTATGTAGGGGGCCTCGAGTCATTATTATTGTTTTGTCTTATCTTTATGTAGGGGTCTCGAACTCCGTGTCCACTATTAGGTGTCATTGTTATGGTTTTGTCTTTTTATATGTTGTAGCCTATATAAAGGCATTGGATGTGTGGTATGAAGGAAGCAAGGAAGAATTCTAGTTCCCATCTTTTGAATGCGAGATCTTGGTGGCTCTCTTCTCTAACGAGTAACCCCGCTTAGGCAGTCGCGGCTTCGGCTCCACGGTATCCTCATCCACCGCCATCTCCGCCTCCGGCAACATTCCTAGACCCCCAATGAAGGGCAGACCCGTCCATGTCGATAATCGTTGTGGAGACCCATTGCATCTGAGGAGTCTGGTGAATGTCTAGAAACTGTTCGTGCGGGCAATCCACCCGAGGAGGTCAGTCCCGATGAATGTGGGAATGTCGAGGCGTGGAAGTTGCGGAGTAGGCAATCCCACCAATGTTAGTTCTTCGGGGGCCGCGGTGCTTGGGGATCCCAAGGCAGAGGCGGCAGTAGGCCCGGAGTTCTGGACGGGTTGCAAGTTGTGGAGCATGGCCAAAATCGAAGTGAACTGCCCGGTTTGGGTCTCGAGAGGATGGTTGATTGTGGTGAGGGCGTGCTCGAGGGCCTCCACGCGGGATTCCATCCGGTTCTTTGGGATATGAGGAAGAGTGCACAAGAGCTGGAGGTTCGCAGGAGAGTGTCGGAGCCGGAGGAGGTGCGCTAGCGGTCGGACGATCGTTGCAGAAGGACCGGATCTGGTCTAGCGGCGGAATGGAGTTGGGCTGGCGGAATGGAGCTGGTGGCGGAATGGAGCTGGCGGATCTGGTCTGGTGGATTTGGTCTGGCGGATTTGGTCTGGCGGATTTGGTCTGGCGGATCTGGTATGGCGGGCTGGCGGATCTGGTCTGGCGGCTGGCGGATCTGGTCTGGCGGCTGGCGGATCTGGTCTAGCGGCGGAATGGAGCTGGGCTAGCGGTGGAATGGAGCTGGCGCTGTGGAGGACTGAGAGCAGGGAGTCGGAAGTTGGCGGGGCTAGGTCTGGCAGACGCCGGAAGCAGGGAGACTGGCGCTGCTGTCGACGGGATCGGCAGACCGCTGCACTTGGGGGATCGGAGGATCGTTGCTGTCGACGGAATGGACGGACGATGGGATCGGCTGGGGCACAGCAGAGAGAACGGGAGGAGGTCCCGGACAAGACCCGGCGGCACGATGCAATCGGGAAGGGCAGGTCGGACTAAATATTATGAATAAGGAAGAACAGGGATACAATCACGAGGTATGCTCGTCCCAACTTCAGAAGGTTGGGTCCTCCTAGAAGCTCCTCTCCAAAATGAGAGATCTCAAACTAGATGATCAAAAGATAACCCTAACTCCCAAGCCACCTCCTTATATAATCACGAGGTATGCTCGTCCCAACTTCAGAAGGTTGGGTCCTCCTAGAAGCTCCTCTCCAAAATGAGAGATCTCAAACCAGATGATCAAATGATAACCCTAACTCCCAAGCCACCTCCTTATATAGGGAGGGGCGCTCACATCATTTACTTAAAGCTTGAAATAAGACTTACAATAATAATAATGATAATACGTGTGTGTGTAACACACACATCCAATACATAGATTGTTATTCATCAAACTAGAGACATCAATGAGTGAACCTCCACAATGCCCACGTTTGATTAGAGCTCAGTGAAGTTAGTTCCTCAAGCATAGCAACGAGCCACGTGGGGTGAGAGAGAGCATTCTCAACAAAGGATGGAGTCGAGTATGTAGCCAAAGATGTAACAAATTCTTTGCAGATAATGTATGACGCTGATACGATATAAATAAAGAAATGGGGTGAGGTGCATTATTGTTTACCTTTTCATAATGCAATTGGTAGATCTACATCTGAAGGCCAGACCAGTGGCGTAGGCAGTGAGGATGCTAGTATTAGAGTACCAGTAGGAAAGGGAGCAGGAAGGTTTATGAATGGTGTAGTAGAAGTGGATAGATGGTACTCGCAACGAACGTCATGACAAATGGAGAAGTGTGGAGAAGATTAGAAGTAGATGCGTTAGAATTATCAAAGCCCGTGTTCGACAAAGCAGGGAGAGGTATCATGAGATCAGTCCGTATTCGACAAATAAGTGGAGGGAGGCTCAGGAGGAAAGTAAGTCTTGTTTTGAAGAAAGGTTACATCACAAGATACATCAGTTCGAGAGGTGGAGGGATCATGACAAACATAATCCTTTTGGGATAGCAAATATCCAATAAAGAGCAGATGTTGAGCACGTTGATCAATCACGTGTGGGGCCAAGGTTATGAGGATAACATATACACTTAAAGACTTTAGGGGGAGGGTAAATGGATTAGATCTGGGGAAATGATGGAGAACGGAGTTTGATTATTGAGCATCTGAAAAACATGTGATTGTTGAAAAAGAGATATTTAAGAGAGCAAAGTTCCAGATGTGTTTAAGAGCATGCATGTGGAGTATAAGTGAATGAGCAAAATCCAATAGTTGTCTATTTTTATGCTCTACAACTCCATTTTGTTGAGGTGTTTTTATGCTTCGCGACATCCAATGATTTAACAATAAAAATTTAAAAATTGGTCTCATAATCCTCTATGCAACATGATATCTCTTTTATGAATGAATATGCAATATAAATTATCTACAAGCGATGCAGATTCAAATTTTTACAGACAAATTCACATCAACCTCATCCCTATTCTTCAGCTTCAAGATCCTTCTTTAACATTCTTTCTCTTGATCTGCATCCAAGAATTTCAAAGTACCGAAGCAATTGAATCTGATCTTTACTGTAGCAAAACATAAGTAGCGAGGTATTCTCCATCGAAGCAAAAGAATTATGACAAAAGCATGAAGATGGCAGAGGTAACGATGTAAGAATGTGCGCATGTTCGTGCATTGCCCAACTAAAAAACGAGAAGATGTATATAGACATGAAGTTTAGTGAAGGTCATGAGAGTGGAAAATTTCTTGAAGGGATTTGCTAAGGTATTCTTTAGCGTCATCGGAATGGAAACTTTTACTGATAAGTTTAACATATTAAGGATTTCAGCATATAGCAACTTGAAGACAGAACGTAAATATGCGCGAGAGCGTAATAGATATAATTAAGTCATGTGAGAATGATCATTGGTAAAAGTAATGGAAGTAGTTATAACCAGGCACACTTGAAAAAGTTAAAGTGGCCCAAATGTTGCAATGAACAACATCAAGGAGTAAGGATGATGGAAGTGCTAGGAAATTGGTCCACATAGTACATGTCGAGCGTCGGCGCCAATGGATTATTGAGAGACTCATATATGTGTTAGGAAATTGGTCCGCAAAGTACATGCCGCCCACCAATTGGTTACTTTGTCAGTAGATCTTGTATCACAAAATCGGACGAGAAAAATATGACAGAGCAATTGAGATCATGAGTCAGTTGACAGATAGATCGAAGATTATGATTAATGTTGGGAACAACTAAAGTATTATGCAATTGTAACGTAAGTGAGGGAGAGATGTTTGTAGACCCGAAAATGGGGATTGTAGAACCATCAACAACAAAAATAAACTTATGATGTGTAGGACGAAGGGTAATGGCTCATATTTGGACATATGGTTGTAAATGCCCAAATTAGCAATCCAAGAATCAGAGTGAGGGAAGAGTGATATACCTGAGGGGAGGGAAGGGAAAGGCAGGCGGGTGTTGCTTATGAGAGGAGTAGAAGTAATAAAGTCAATTCAGTAGCAGATAAGGTGTCTTGTTCATCCAAGGATCCATTGAGAGTAATAGATTTTTTTGATGATGCATAGATGTGGATAGTTGTAGGTGTGTTTTCAGGATAATCATGTTTCTCCCAACATCTATCTCCATGGTGATTGATGCCACCACATCAAGTCATCAACCACAATATAAGCCACCATTGCCAGATTAGCCCAGACGTCGGCAACAAAGTTCTTGTAATGATCCTCAACTGCGAGTAGATCCTCGTGCACTAAAAGGATTATCTTTGGTCAGATAAATCCAAGTGTCCTCGGACAAGGGCAGTGAGAGTAAAAGATATGACCTTAGTCATAGAAGATGACGAGGCAATACAATGAATTGATGAATTGTGGATATATGATATGGACCGATTCGGAGGTCGTCGGAAGAGTAGTCGGATGTGGAGATGATGGAGGAGGAGATACTACAGAGCCTTGACCGCGGCTGCCTAAGCGGGGCGTGCTCGAGAGAGAGAGCTTCAAAGATCTCATTAGGGTTTTGGGAAATAGACTTTCTTCATTCATACCGATACAAGACCCACTAGGTCCTTTAAATAGGACTTACAATCGACACCAAAGAGGAAATAACACTAAAGGAAATAACGACAAACTTGGACACACGACTAAAAAGGACACGACACAAATCATGCGTCATATAAGGACGCGGCTTTTATGACATAATAAATGCATATATGGAAATAAATAATAATAATAATAATAAGACCCATAACATCTCTCCCGGCCTTCAAATTGAGCTTGTCCTCAAGCTCGAACTTTGTGTGGTTGGCCGAGTCTTCTGGTATCTTGATCTCCCGCCAGAACAATGTCTGATAGCACGTCGCGGTGGCAGGGATGTCAGCGAGTATCGACTGCGCCGTCGGAAAAATGGGCGGCGAAAGGAATGTCTTTGGCGGGGCTGGTGAAGCGGTGTTCCGCAGCAACAACAAGACGATTGAAGGAGCGACGATCGGCAGGAGGAACGGATCTGGTGGCGAGGTGGCCGGAGGTACCGGCGAAGCAGGGGCCGACAAAGGAAGTCGTGGGATGTCGGCCACAGTGACTGACGAAGATGGCCCAAGGTTGGGCGGCACCCCCACAGGATATGATGGCGGAGGGGCAATCATCACGGAGAGTGGTGGTACGTTATCGGCGGGCGAAGAAGGTGACTGCATGAGGAGAGGCAGTGGCAGTGACGGGGGAAACTTTGGCGAGTAGGTGGCTATCAAATCATCAAGCTTGTGGAGGAGTGTGGACATGTCGTCCTGACGACGAGCGTCAACATCCCGACGACGTGCGTCGAAATCCCGAAGGCGTGCGTCCCAAGAGGCCATCATTTCCTCTATCGAACAGAGGGCAGCCATCTCCACGACACTAAGCTTGCGGTCCATGATAACTAATTAATCAAGAAATGATTAATTACCCAAAAATAATTGTCATAAATAAAATATCCTTGCACGGGGCTCCAGACGGAAAGGCGGCGTTTCTTTTCTTGTCAATCAACAGCGGACTGATGTTGGTTAATTTCCCGCAGAAACTGTGATGAGTTGGAGGAATCAATTCACTTAATTATGGCCAGATATTAATTTCGAGGCCCTCATATCTCACGGCCCAAATTAAGAAGTAAATAATTTCCTGTGAACTAGCGTGCGTGAGGGTCGCCAATCGGAGTTGTAGCGTGGGTTACACGCACAAGATGTGAGGCTCGACGCGTGCGTTGATGCTGAACGCGGAGGGGACGTGGTCAAAGGCGCGGCGGCAGCGGAAAATGAGCAAGGGCTCGTTCGAAACCTGCGTATGTATCGCCGTTGGAAACAAATGTGCGTATCGCCGCTGGAATTAGGCGATGCAAGCGGTCGAAACCTGCGTCTGACAATGAGCCAGGCCCGCTGTCCAGGGTTCTGGAACGCCGCTGGAACTAGGCGCTGCAAGCGATGACCCCGTCGTTGAGATGAGACGAGCGGGTGTCGATCCTGACGGACGTGTGAGTGCTTGCGCGGGTTGATCGTGGAAGACCCACAGAGGCGTGCGACCCTCTGTTGCTGAGCGACGGTTAGAGTCGGGACGTGGTCCGGGCGTGCGTTGGCTTGCGCAAACTGGTGCATAGGATGGGAAGTCCAGAGTTGGTCGTAGCGGTGAAGTCGATGAAGCAATGATGGCGTGCAGAAACAGCGGCCAGCGGTGTGGAGCAGTGGAAGAGATGAGTCGAGGATAACCTCCTCTCTGATACCAAGTTGATACGTACCGACTCGGAGGTCGCCGGAAGAGTAGTCGGAGGTGGAGATGACGGAGGAGGAGATACTACGGAGCCTTGACCGCGGTTGCCTAGGCGGGGCGTGCTCGAGAGAGAGAGAGAGAGCTTCCAAGATCTCGTTAGGGTTTTGGGAAATAGACTTTCTTCATTCATACTGATACAAGACCCACTGGGTCCTTTAAATAGGACTTACAATCGACACCAAAAAGGAAATAACACTAAAGGAAATAACGACAAACTTGGACACACGACTAAAAAGGACACGACACAAATCATGTGTCATATAAGGACGCGGCTCTAATGACATAATAAATGCATATATGAAAATAAATAATAATAATAATAAGACCCATAACAATATAGTGGTTGTCAATGGTGGTGAACTATGAGAAAGTGATGCGGAGCATTGGCGAGGGCGAGCTTTGGGCCCATTCGGAGCTGATTTGGCGACTTACCATATATGGCGTGACCGGATCGCCGATCCGCCACCGCGGTTGCGTCTGGCTCGTCGTTCTGATGAATTTTCATATATAGCATGTTGTATTTTGAATATTATTTAAGTGTTGTTTTGGCGCCGAGATCGACGGTCAATCATAGCCGTCCATCTTGGTTGCCCTAATTTTATTTCATTATAAATAGGACATAGAGCTGCAGTTTTAGGGTATTGCTGAAATTTGGAGAGTCTTCTTCCTTGTTTCCGGTGATCTCCTCCGCGGTGCCGACTCCGTGGAGCCCCCTTGGTGACGACTCCTTGGGTAAGTATCTCTTCATTTTGTTAGTCCCTCCTTCCTCCTCCCGCAGCCACCCTCCAAACCCTAGCCGCCCATCTCCCTGTCAAGCCACTGCCGCCAGCCTTCTGCAGGAACTCAGCCGCCAGCCCCTACACAAGCTGCTTCCGCCAGCCCCTCCCCAAAGCTCCAGCCGCCAGCCCTCTGGCCACTTCCACCGACCACCCTCCACCCTGTAGCCCCACGCCACCAGCCCCCTACACGCCGCCAGCAGCCCCCCCCCCAACAGCCGCCCTCAGCCGCCTCTGTTCCAGCCCCCCTACTCCCTGTTCCGCCGGCCCAGAATCTGTCCAGATCTGGACAGATTTGTCCAGATCCAGCCCCGGACCCCGATCCAGCCCCTAAATCACCCGTACCCGCAGCCAACCCCTTTCCCTTCCGTGGATCCACCTCCCCCTTGCCCGATCTAGTCTTCCACCACCCGGAAAGACCCCATTTCGCCTCCAAACTTCAAATTTGTTCTAAATCGCTGCAGCCCTAGTTTATTTCAGATTTGTGTTATGCTTTGTATTGGTTAAAGGTATTAAAACATT
Organism: Dactylorhiza incarnata; assembly: GCA_033032865.1. NCBI lineage: Eukaryota > Viridiplantae > Streptophyta > Magnoliopsida > Asparagales > Orchidaceae > Dactylorhiza > Dactylorhiza incarnata. The sequence goes on along the minus strand of JAWHQI010000094.1, from coordinate 7,831,138 downwards.
GTTGCATTGTGGTAATCTTATGCTTGTTTGGAAGTTCATTTTATTTTAGTTATTTGTGCCTGGAAAAATCTCTAACTGCAGGAAGGAACTATTCGCCGCGCGCTCTTGCTTTGGCCCTCCTCGCGGAGGAAAGCCTAGGCTTGCTTCGCCCTAATTAATTATTGTATCTTGTTGTGAATTAACTGCGTGGGATGTTAATTTATTATCTAATTCGTGACAAATCCGTCGGGCTTTGCATAACATGTAGGGTTAGGTCACAGATTTTTCCGCCGCCTATAGATTCGTCCTGCGTCAATTGGTATCAAAGCGAGGTTGCGCACACTTTCGATACGCAGTCGTAGAGTCTATAGGATTTTTCATTATGTCTAGGTGTCACGATTATCACGATTATTCCTCCCCTCACTTTGGAGGTCTCGAGTCCACTAGCACCCGCTCTCACAGAGCCCCGTCAGGGAGATCTTCACATTACTACGGCGATTATTCTCGATCGCAGTACACCACTTCCAGAGATCGTGTTGGCCCACCGACACGACCCCACTATGCTAGAGACGATCAGTATGATGATTGTCGTCGTCCTTATTCGTACACGCAAGCGGATCGTGTTGATCCATCGACACGACTCGGTTACCTTAGGGATGATTATTATGAGGTTCGTTGTTCTGAGAGAGATCTTGAGAGTCAGTTTCGTACTGCTGCCCCTTCCTTTGACGGCTCATCGTGTCCCGAGTCTTTCAGTTACTGGCTCGTGGATATGGAGTATTATCTCGATAATTTTGAGTTATTCGGTGAGCGTCGCGTCAAGTTTGCGAAACTTAGACTTTTAGATCAGGCGAGGGCATATTGGGCTAGCGTTGAGAGGACGCGTGAGCGAGACCGTCTACATAACATCACTAGTTGGGTGGGACATGAAGCGTACATTGTGTCAGAGGTATCTGCCTTCGTCATATCGGAGTCGCTTGCTCGACCAATTATTTTCCCTTCAGCAAGGATCCATGTCCGTCGCTGCGTACAGGGCTCGCTTTGATGAGTTAGTTGTGAGGAGCGATATCCGAGAGGACCCAGCCATGACCTCTTGCAGATTTCGGTCTGGCCTTCGATCAGACATTCGTACTGAGATGGTTTTTCATAGCTCGAAGTCCCTCGAGCAGACGTATCAGCTTGCCCTTCGTTACGAACAATCTTTGAGATCTGCAAGAGCTGGTCGGTTGGATCCTCACTTTGACCTCCGCAGTACGAGCTCCTCCCATACTGAGGTCACCACGACGCCTATCATTGTTTCGTCAGACATGACTGAAGTGATACATAATACAGATTGCTTTCACCCCAGTGAGTTGCTTAGCCCAGTGAGTGACCTATCCCTTGTTTCTGACCCGTCTCTCGTGACCTCGGCTAAGAGTGAGACTGAGCGACCCCCTGAGCCAATAGTGTCGTGCTCCTCACCCACACCACCACCTCTGGCATGGCATGGGTTAGTTAGTACCCCAACCACAGACCCACTTCCTAACACCGCACCTACGGATCCATTCTTGAGTATAGGTCTATGCCACCCTCCCATTGTCATGCCCCTGAGTCACATCGCGACCGAGAGCCCAGAGCCTAATGTTGATCTCGTAGTGGCCATGTCATCCATTCACGGGGACACTACCCCTTTTGTAGGTACTCATCTGAAGGACCTTGAGCCTAGTGAAGAGTTCCATGACGAACCCTCAGTTGAGCCTCCTGATGATCCACCACATCCTGATGAGGATGAGATTCAGGTGAGCCCCGCTTGTCTGAGTATCGATTTATGGAAGCCTCTTCCATTATCGTCCCTGACCCCACCCAGAGGATGGATATTGTGAGGAACATCCAATATTTAGGACACCACTTGCTGACACATCGCACTCTCGCTGAGTTTTGGGATGCACCACCTGCTGACCCACCAGACGAGCTCTTTCTTTTCAAGGACACTCACTACACTATAGAGCCACGTCTTCTAGTCGGTGCACATGATTTTCACTCAGGCGGTCGTCGCATTCGCGATGACTTTTCTTACACACCTCCTGGTGAGCCCCCTGATGCGTTACGCTCCCTGAGAGTCATGTTGCTCTTCATGAGCCCGCCCTTGAGTGTAGATGTTTCGCACGATCACCTGAGCACTCCGCGCACACGAGATGAATTTTTCTACACTCCACCGAGGGAACCACCTGATCGGCCACCACATTTTAGAGACACCCCGGTCATTATTAGATTCTCTCATAGAGAGCATGTTGTGTCGGTCATGTTTCATTTACATCATTTGCATAAGTCTGTCGAGTCGTTTCGTCATCATTTACATGAGTATGTTGTGTTGTCTGTTTCTCGTTTGCATGTGTGTCATAAGTCGATCCGACGAATAATCCATATTGGTAATAAATATTATAAATCACATGCGGATATTCATTGGCAAGTGCAGGTACTTCATGAAGGCGGGCAGGTGATGGTGGGAATCTGCGTCGTGAGGCTCCGTGCGAGGCTTGCTAAAAGCTTGAGCGTTAGGCAAATGGGTCCCTACTCAGTCCTGAGACGCAATGCTTATGAGTTGGACATCCCCGCGAGCATGGGTACCCATTTTGTGTTCAATGTCGAGGACCTGACGCCATACTTTGCACTTCACGAGTATTTAGGCCCACATTTTGGCGGCCCTCCTGAGCCTTTACCACAGTTTTTACCACCCACCACTTAGTCTACCCCCGAACCATTGACACCACATTCTTTGCCCCACTCTCAGCCCACCTCTGACCTTTACTTACCCGGGATGTTGTCCCCAACGGCTTCACCATTGGCTCCTCAGATCCCACCGAATCCTTCTACTAGTAATGTTGAGAGATGAGCTTGATCGATTCGCCCCCGGGATTCGACTTCAGGACGTCCGTCTCCACTCATCGAGGATGGAAGCCTTTCAGTCCGGAGGTGTTGATTGGCGAGGCCACTTTTCAGCGACGACACTTGGACGACCTCTGGCGGCCTCTTCGAGTTGCTACCCGGCATACGGCGAGAGAATTCTGACCCCTATTCATCGGGAGATGAATTCTTTCAAGCCGGGGAGATTGATGCGGAGCATAGGCGAGGGCGAGCTTTGGGCCCATTCAGAGCTGATTTGGCGACTTACCATATATGGCGTGACTGGATCGCCGATCCGCCACTGCAGTTGCGTCCGGCTTGTCGTTCTGATGAATTTTCATATATAGCATGTTGTATTTTGAATATTATTTAGTGTTGTTTTGACGCCGAGATCGACGGCCAATCATAGCCGTCCATCTTGGTTGCCCCAATTTTATTTCATTATAAATAGGACATGGGGCTGCAGTTTTAGGGTATTGCTGAAATTTGGAGAGTCTTCTTCCTTGTTTCCGGTGATCTCCTCCGCGGTGCCGACTCCGTGGAGCCCCCTTTGTGACGACTCCTTGGGTAAGTATCTCTTCCTTATGTTAGCCCCTCCTTCCTCCTCCCGCAGCCACCCTCCAAACCCTAGCCGCCCATCTCCCTGTCAAACCACTGCCACCAGCCTTCTGCAGGAACTCAGCCGCCATCCCCTGCACAAGCTGCTTCCGCCAGCCCCTCCCCAAAGCTCCAGCCGACACCCCTCTGGCCACTTCCGCCGACCACCCTCCTCCCTGTAGCCCCACGCCACCAGCCCCCTACACGCCGCCACCAGCCCCCCCCCCCCCCCAACAACCGCCCTCAGCCGCCTCTGTTCCAGCCCCCCTACTCCCTGTTTCGCCGGCCCAGAATCTGTCCAGATCTGGACAGATTTGTCCAGATCCAGCCCCGGACCCAGATCCAGCCCCGGACCCCGATCCAGCCCCTAAATCACCCGTACCCGCAGCCAACCCCTTTCCCTTCCGTGGATCCACCTCCCCCTTGCCCGATCTAGTCTTCCACCACCCGGAAAGACCCCATTTCGCCTCCAAACTTCATATTTGTTCTAAATCGCTGCAGCCCTAGTTTATTTCAGATTTGTGTTATGCTTTGTATTGGTTAAAGTTATTAAAACATTGTTGTATTGTGGTAATCTTATGTTTGTTTGGAAGTTCATTTTATTCTAGTTATTTGTGCCTGGAAAAATCTCTAACTGCAGGAAGGAACTATTCGCCGCGCGCTCTTGCTTTGGCCCTCCTAGCGGAGAAAAGCCTAAGCTTGCTTCGCCCTAATTAATTATTGTATCTTGTTGTGAATTAACTGCGTGGGATGTTAATTTATTATCTAATTTGTGACTAATCCGTCGGGCTTTGCATAACATGTAGGGTTAGGTCACGGATTTTTCCGCCGCCTATAGATTCGTCCTGTGTCAATTGGTATCAAAGCGAGGTTGCGCACACTTTCGATACGCAGTCGTAGAGTCTATAGGATTTTTCATTATGTCTAGGTGTCACGATTATCACGATTATTCCTCCCCTCACTTTGGAGGTCTCGAGTCCACTAGCACCCGCTCTCACAGAGCCCCGTCAGGGAGATCTTCACATTACTACGGCGATTATTCTCGATCGCAGTACACCACTTCCAGAGATCGTGTTGGCCCACCGACACGACCCCACTATGCTAGAGACGATCAGTATGATGATTGTCGTCGTCCTTATCCGTACACGCAAGCGGATCGTGTTGATCCTTCGACACGACTCGGTTACCTTAGGGATGATTATTATGAAGTTCGTTGTTCTGAGAGAGATCTTGAGAGTCAGTTTCGTACTGCTGCCCCTTCCTTTGACGGCTCATCGTGTCCCGAGTCTTTCAGTTACTGGCTCGTGGATATGGAGTATTATCTCGATCATTTTGAGTTATTCGGTGAGCGTCGGGTCAAGTTTGCGAAACTTAGACTTTTAGATCAGGCGAGGGCATATTGGGCTAGCGTTGAGAGGACGCGCGAGCGAGACCGTCTACATCGCATCACTAGTTTGGTGGACATAAGGCGTACATTGTGTCAGAGGTATCTGCCTTCGTCATATCGGAGTCGCTTGCTCGACCAATTATTTTCCCTTCAGCAAGGATCCATGTTTGTCGTTGCGTACAGGGATCGCTTTGATGAGTTAGTTGTGAGGAGCGATATCCGAGAGGACCCAGCCATGACCTCTTGCAGATTTCGGTCTGGCCTTCGACCAGACATTCGTACTGAGGTGGTTTTTCATAGCTCGAAGTCCCTCGAGCAGACGTATCAGCTTGCGCTTCGTTACGAACAGTCTTTGAGATCCGCAAGAGCTGGTCGGTTGGATCCTCACATTGACCTTCGCAGTACGAGCTCCTCCCATACTGAGGTCACCACGACGCCTATCATTGTTTCATCAAACATGACTGAAGTGATACATGATACAGATTGCTTTCACCCCAGTGAGTTGCTTAGCCCGGTGAGTGACCTATCCCTTGTTTCTGACCCGTCTCTCGTGACCTCGGCTGAGAGTGAGACTGAGCGACCCCCTGAGCTTATAGTGTCGTGCTCCTCACCCACACCACCACCTCTGGCATGGCATGGGTTAGTTAGTACCCCAACCACAGACCCACTTCCTAACACCGCACCTACGGATCCATTCTTGAGTATAGGTCTATGCCACCCTCCCATTGTTATGTCCCTGAGTCACATCGCGACCGAGAGCCCAGAGCCTAATGTTGATCTCGTAGTGGCCATGTCATCCATTCACGGGGACACTACCCCTTTTGTAGGTACTCATCTGGAGGACCTTGAGCCTAGTGAAGAGTTCCATGACGAACCCCCAGTTGAGCCTCCTGATGATCCACCACATCCTGATGAGGATGAGATTCAGGTGAGCCCCGCTTGTCTGAGTATCGATTTATGGAAGCCTCTTCCATTATCGTCCCTGACCCCGCCCCAGAGGATGGATATTGTGAGGAACATCCAATATTTAGGGCACCACTTGCTAACACATCGCACTCTCGCAGAATTTTGGGATGCACCGCCTGCTGACCCACCAGACGAGCTCTTTCTTTTCAGGGACACTCACTACACTATAGAGCCACGTCTTCTAGTCGGTGCACATGACTTTCACTTAGGCGGTCGTCGCATTCGCGATGACTTTTCTTACACACCTCCTGATGAGCCCCCTGATGCGTTACGCTCCCTGAGAGTCATGTTGCTCTTCATGAACCCGCCCTTGAGTGTAGATGTTTCGCACGATCACCTGAGCACTCGGCGCACACGAGATGAATTTTTCTACACTCCATCGAGGGAACCACCTGATCGACCACCACATTTTAGCGACACCCCGGTCATTATTAGATTCTCTCATAGAGAGCATGTTGTGTCGGTCATGTTTCATTTACATCATTTGCATAAGTCTGTCGAGTCGTTTCGTCATCATTTACATGAGTCTGTTGTGTTGTCTGTTTCTCGTTTGCATGTGTGTCATAAGTCGGTCTGACGAATAATCCATATTGGTAATAAATATTATAAATCACATGCGGATGTTCATTGGCAAGTGCAGGTACTTCATGAAGGCGAGCAGGTGATGGTGGGAATCTGCGTCGTGAGGCTCCGTGCGAGGCTTGCTAAAAGCTTGAGCGTTAGGCGAATGGGTCCCTACTCAGTCCTGAGACGCAATGCTTATGAGTTGGACATCCCCGCGAGCATGGGTACACATTCTGTGTTCAATGTCGAGGACCTGACGCCATACTTTGCACTTCACGAGTATTTAGGCCCACATCTTGGCGGCCCTCCTGAGCCTTTACCACAATTTTTACCACCTACCACTCAGTCTACCCCCGAACCATTGACACCACATTCTTTGCCCCACTCTCAGCCCACCTCTGACCTTTACTTACCCGGGATGTTGTCCCCAACGGCTTCACCATTGGCTCTTCAGATCCCACCGGATCCTTCTACTAGTATGTTGAGAGATGAGCTTGATCGATTCGCCCCCGGGCTTCGACTTCAGTACGTCCGTCTCCACTCATCGGGGATGGAAGCCTTTCAGTCCGGAGGTGTTGATTGGCGAGGCCACTTTTCAGCGACGACACTTGGACGACCTCTGGCGGCCTCTTCGAGTTGCTACCTGGCATACGGCGAGAGAATTCTGACCCCTATTCATCGGGAGATAAATTCTTTCAAGCCGGGGAGATTCATGCGGAGCATAGGCGAGGGCGAGCTTTGGGCCCATTCGGAGCTGATTTGGCGACTTACCATATATGGCGTGACCGGATCGCCGATCCGCCACCGCGGTTGCGTCCGACTCGTCGTTCTGATGAATTTTCATATATAGCATGTTGTATTTTAAATATTATTTAGTGTTGTTTTGGCGCCGAGATCGACGGCCAATCATAGCCGTCCATCTTGGTTGCCCAAATTTTATTTCATTATAAATAGGACATAGGGCTGCAGTTTTAGGGTATTGCTGAAATTTGGAGAGTCTTCTTCCTTGTTTCCGGTGATCTCCTCCGCGGTGCCGACTCCGTGGAGCCCCCTTGGTGACGACTCCTTGGGTAAGTATCTCTTCCTTTTGTTAGCCCCTCCTTCCTCCTCAAGCAGCCACCCTCCAAACCCTAGCCGCCCATCTCCCTGTCAAGCCACTGCCGCCAGCCTTCTGCAGGAACTCAGCCGCCAGCCCCTGCACAAGCTGCTTCCGCCAGCCCCTCCCCAAAGCTCCAGCCGCCACCCCTCTGGCCACTTCCGCCGACCACCCTCCTCCGTGAAGCCCCACGCCACCAGCCCCCTACACGCCGCCAGCAGCCCCCCCAACAGCCGCCCTCAGCCGCCTCTGTTCCAGCCCCCTTACTCCCTGTTCCGCCGGCCCAGAATCTGTCCAGATCTGGACAAATTTGTCCAGATCCAGCCCCGGACCCCGATCCAGCCCCTAAATCACCCGTACCCGCAGCCAGACCCTTTCCCTTCCGTGGATCCACCTCCCCCTTGCCCGATCTAGTCTTCCACCACCCGGAAAGACCCCATTTCGCCTCCAAACTTCAGATTTGTTCTAAATCGCTGCAGCCCTAGTTTATTTCAGATTTGTGTTATGCTTTGTATTGGTTAAAGGTATTAAAACATTGTTGCATTGTGGTAATCTTATGCTTGTTTGGAAGTTCATTTTATTCTAGTTATTTGTACCTGGAAAAATCTCTAACTGCAGGAAGGAACTATTCGCCGCGCTCTCTTGCTTTGGCCCTCCTCGCGGAGGAAAGTCTAAGATTGCTTCGCCCTAATTAATTATTGTATCTTGTTGTGAATTAACTGCGTGGGATGTTAATTTATTATCTAATTCGTGACTAATCCGTCGGGCTTTGCATAACATGTAGGGTTAGGTCACGAATTTTTCCGCCGCCTATAGATTCGTCCTGCGTCAGAAAGAGTACAAGGAAAGAGCAGCATCATATGAACTAGGTAAGCGTGCAGGAAGTAAGATGCCAATGGGAAATTATTCTTTGGAGTCGAGTGATTGCGGGATCGATAGAGATTGGTTGGAGAGCATTCCATTGTTCGAGTTATCCACTAAGATGCCAACTAGGTAAGTGTGCGTTAAGTGACAATGAAGACTTTACATTTAAAGAGTTTCTCGACTGCAGTGGATAGGGGCAGATAGTTGGTAAGCACCACTGAGAAAAATGTTGGTAAGGTGCAAGCTCGTCTTGAAGTTACCGGAGGGAGTTGGCGTAGATTTTCCAGGTATGAGGAGGTAATATGGATTTGCGTAATCGTAGAGATCAGTCGCAAGGATGTGAGGAGGTAATTTGGCGTCCAGTCACTATCTTGGAGCTCGCCAAGACTGATGTTTGGGAGCAGTCGCAGACACTATTTTGGACCTCTATTTTGGGTCTCTATTTTGGAAGCTCGCCAAGGTCCCTGATGGGAGCAGTTGCTCCTAGAGCAGTGGGAGGCCAGCGAGAGATCGCAACTCGTGGGAGATCAACTACGAGGATCAATGAGAGAAGTCAATCGAGATATCAACAAGAGATGACAAAACATATTGGAGGCAAATGCTCGTTAGATTGTGCTGGAGGTTAATGCCGAAATCTACTCGTGAGATTGCGTTGGAGGATAATGCGAAACCTGTTGGATGCTAATGTGAAGCCTGTTGGAGGCTAATGCAAAACCTGCAATCACCGGAAGCTAAGAGTTGTAGTCGCTGGAGGAATATGTCAAGGTCTCCAAGATCGCTTGAGAATGTTGCGTTGAAGAAGCCACACGCGTGCACAAGACGTTTCCCGAGGTCTCGCCGAGTTCAAATCAACAGGAGAAGTTGTGTACCACGAACATTTGGCGGGAAAAATAATGACTTCTTCGATTGAGAGAAAAAATTGTTCTGCGATTGGGCAGACAGGCAGAGGGGAGCTTGTGTTATTTACCATGCTCTGATAAGAAGAGTAAAATATATGCTTTTAAATGAGAATACATACATGTATATGCAGTAGCCTTTGAACTCATTAAATTCATGCACGTGATGTGGGCCATGTGGCTCATGTTGGAGTACATATACCTATACAAATACCACTATTTTAAATGTCCTCCGACATATCTGCCGACATATCCGCGTTGAGGGTAAAACGATATTTTTTTCCTTAAAAAACATATTATGTTCGTAAAATATAGGTCAACATACCCGATTTTTTCAATATATTGACTAAGACGATTTTTGAACATATCGTCCACCATTTTATTTTATGTTATGTTGGTAGACTAGTTGTATATGTTTAAATATTTTTTATGTATTATGTATGTTTAAATCGAAGGGGAGCCTTGGTGCACCGGTTGAGGTGTTGTCGTGTGACCTTGAGGTCAGGGGTTCGAGTCTTGGAAGCAGACTCTTGCAAAAATGCAGGGTAAGGTTTGCCTACATTTCACTCTTGTGGTGGGACCCTTCCCCGGACCCGGGCCCTCACTGCGCGGGGATGTTTCGTGCACCGGGCTGCCCTTATGTATGTTTAAATCAATTAGACTAATTGTTTCGTTCTTTTTAATGTGTTATTCTTACAAACAATTTTGTATAATTATTTTACACTATTTTTCTTATTTCATATTACAAAAAATCTGAAAAATTTCAACATAATTATTAGTTCATTATTATGTCTTTTACATAATTTTATTATGCTTGCAAAGATTTATAGTAAATCAAGAATATTTAGCTTTTAAATATATTTTACAATGTATTGATTTGTACTTGTATATAAATTTTTTATTTTTGATACTCTTTGAATTTATTTTAGAATATACATGGCTCGAACAATGTTAGTTTTTTTACTTTTAGAGCATATAATTATGTTTAGTATACATTAATAAAATCTTATTTGTAAGCTATGAAAATCCGATATTTTGAAATATCTTGGGCATGTCTCCGACTTCGACATCCGATATTTAAAAATATAATCCAACATGTTGCCAACATCCGATATTTACAACCTTGACAAATACACAAAAACAGAAATATGAGACTGCATAAATGAAATTACAGACCTACAACATTGTCATTGTAAGATACCCAAAGCAGTCACAATGAAATAAAGAGACTCCAGGCATGAAAAAGGCAGTAGCAGACTGAATACTATACACAGCTGTGGAAGGAAAACAAGTACCTGAGTGCGTAACTTGAATTCTGCAGCAAGGTCTTCTAATGGAACACACTTTTGCTTCTGCATAAGAGGCGTAAGGAAAAAATTAATTGCTAATATTCCAGCAATTTTCATTAATAATCTCAAGGTGCTTTTCGATCTAGATCTCATGTGCAAATGCTTCTATAGTAAACAAATTAATAACTGGGATGAAGATTTTGAGAAGAAATAATAGCCATAACAGAGAAAAAAATGCAATTCTATGAAGTATTCATGTAACATCTTGACCATTTTCACAGGAATAGTCATCATAAAAATAGAATAATGGAGCTTCCCTCTCGAGCTAGGCCAGGGGAAACCCTAGGTTGAAGTAGTAGAAAGAGATGGCTGCGTCAGATTAATACGAATATGATTTTCCGGATGACCCTCCTCATGTCATGGCAGGGGAGGGCACAGATCCGCCTCGCCAAGCTAAAGCTTTCATTATCGCACCTTGTATTTTCTTTTCGTCCATGGCTTTAGAGGCGGCTAGGTAATATTAGGCATGTGAACATTGTCGCCTATATAAGGAAATGTAGTGGAGTTTTAGGGGATCTTTTGGAAGTTTTAGGAAGTTTCTCTATTTAGAGAGGAACTCTTCAGGGGAACTGATGGAGGATACCCCGCGGTTAGTGACCACGGCGAAGCCGGGATCGCTTGGTTGGAGCGGAACGACCTGCTATGGATCCCGCGGGTCGTTTAATTATCGCACCTTTTATGTTTTTTTTTTCGGACTGCTTAATTTGGGTGTCGTGTGACCACACCAATGCTCTGGATGCTGAATGAAGGAAGCATGGTTATGTGCACATAAATCAAAATGGATTCTTGGGTCTGCCCTCTCTGATGTCTTTGGCTTTGATTTGAGGGCATGATTCCGCGGCAAACGCGACGGTATAGGGGGGCCACTATTTCAGTGGTACTCTGTGAGCAGCCACTTTGTGCATTTATTGTCAAAGGTTAGGTCTTTCTCCTGTGAGAGAAGCCACTTTGTGCATAGTGCCAAAGATTAGGTCTGTTTCCAATCTTCCCCCGCCCATACCCCCAATGATTGGGGACTATATGGGTTCTGTTGTTGTTGTTGCTGCTGCTGCTTAATTTGGGTGTGATGTTAGCTTTGTGCTGCCCCTCATAGTATATGAGGGGGTATCTTTATTTTGGTGTGCTATTAGTTGTGTCCGCCCCTCATAGTATAAGAGGGAGCGTTGTTATTTTTGTAAGCAGATTTTGAGTTAATGAAATCTGGAGTGAAACACTATCCCGCCGCCTCCCCCTTTTCCGCGTGAAAAGCTTCGAACTGGAAGGTTCCCGCCGCCGCCGTCTTCTCCTCTTCCGCGAGGTTGAGATCCAGACCGGAAGGTTTCCGCAAGCACTACGTCAGTTGGTATCAGAGGAGCACCCTCGACTCCTACGCTAGTCCGCACATCCTCCGTCGCCCCGCACCATTTCCGTTCGCGCCTATGGAGGACAACCCCCAGGAGAACGCCGACCTCTGGGCGGCCATCAACGACATCACCGCTCAGTTGGCTACCCTCAGCGCCACCCTCGGCGAGCTGCAACCCACCCGCACAGTCCGCCGCCACGCGCCCCCGACGCTGCTGCTCCAGCCGACCATTTTTTTGGTCAACAGTTCCACCGCAGGCGAAACCCGCAACACCCTCTACTCAGATTCTAGTTCGGAGGAGAAGCCTCCCGACGCCGCCAACCCTCCGCGGTGGGGTGAACCACAACCCTATAAACCGCAGGGGTATCGCATGCGGGCTGATATTCCACACTTTCATGGCAACTTGGGCATTGAAGATTTCCTGGATTGGCTCTCAGAAGTGGAGCGATTTTTCGAAATGGCCGAAGTGGACGACCACCGACAGGTGAAAATGGTCGCTTACCATCTCAAATCTGGCGCGGCCGTTTGGTGGGACCAACTGCAACTTAACCGAAACCGCCAAGGAAAGGCCCCGGTGCGAACATGGCCCAAGATGAAGAAATTATTGCGACAATGGTTCCTCCCGCCCGACTACGACCAACATCTGTTCCAATACTACCAGAGCTGCTCCCAGGGCAATCGGACGGTAACTGAATATCTAGCGGAGATAAGCCGCCTCGCGGACCGCAACTGGTTGACTGAGACGAATGGACAGCGTGTCACCGGATTCCTACATGGGTTGTGTTCGTCCCTCCGACAGAAAATTGGCCTTCACGTGTTGCGCACCGTTGAGCATACAACATGGCTCTTAAGGCCGAACAGTTGGAAAAGACTTCAAGCCGTTCGGGAGGGCGTCGGGCATGGGTTGACGCCTCGACATCCGGCCCCCGGACTGATACTAGCAAGGACTCCGCTGCCCGGACCCCCGCCCCCACCACGGCGTCTAGAGGACGGCCGCCCGATACGATCCCACCATTTAACTGTTTCAAATGTCAACAACCGAGTCACAATGCCGCTCGCTGCCTGCAACTACATCAACCCGTCCATACCGTCAACCATGACGACGAGGAGGCGGAGAACCTTGGGGGAGCGGATGAAGTAATAGACGGCTACGATGAGGACGGTGACTTTGCCACATGCGTGGTTCACCGACTACTACTCACACCGCGCTTGGATGAACATGTCCAACGCTGCAATGTCTTCAAGAGTTACTGCACCATCAGGGGGAAGATTTGTGATCTGTTGATAGACAACGGAAGTTGCAAGAACTTTTTTGTGGCCTCCCGGTGGATTCAGCGAGGGCCCTCGGTTCGTGTGACACATCGCTCGCACGTCCCTGTCGCCATTGGGAAACATTACAAGGCCGACGTTTGGTGCGATGTTGTGGAGATGGACGCGAGCCACCTCCGTTTGGGGCGACCGTGGCAGTATGACATTGATGTGACGTACAAGGGCCGCGAGAACACCTATTCCTTCACTTGGGCCGCCAAGAAGATACAGATCGTAGCCCGGGTAGGAAGCAAACCCGAGGCTAACCCGGCCCCCGACAAGGGGCATAGCCTTTTGGTGACTCACTTGGACCCGACCTTTTTCGAGCAAGACATGGTGGAAGCGCATGAAGTTGTGGCCCTCATCCCGTACGACTCTATGCCACCGGCGAGCAAACCGCGGGTGAGACACCGGCGGACGTGCGCAATTTATTGCAAGAGTTCAAGACCATCACCACGTAGGACCTAACCGACCACCCCCCTCCGTTGCGGGACATCCAACACCAAATTGATTTGATTCCTGGAGTGGGCCTCCCGAATCTTCCTCACTTCCGCATGAGTCCAAAGGAGCACCAAATACTGCGCGAGAAGGTTGAGGAGCTTTTGAGGAAGGGCTTCATTAGCGAGAGCCTTAGCCCTTGTGGAGTCCCGTCACTTCTGGTTCCGAAGAAGGACGGCCCTTGGAGGATGTGCGTGGACAGACGCGCAATCAATCGGATCACTATCAAGTATTGCTTCCCCATACCCTGCCTCGATGATATGCTGGACATGCTGGATGGGTCTCAACTTTTTTCCAAGATTGATCTCCGAAGCGGGTACCACCAAATCTGCGTCAGGCCGGGTGACAAATGGAAGACCGTTTTCAAAACGCCGGACGGTCTCTTCGAGTGGAACGTAATGCATTTTGGATTATCTAATGCGCCTAGTACTTTTATGCGCTAGTACTTTTATGCGCCTAATGACACAAGTATTACGACCATTCTTGGGACACTTTGTTGTGGTCTACTTCGATGACATCTTGGTGTTCAGCAAAACTAGAGAAGATCACTTGTCTCATTTGCGAGCAGTGTTGAAGGTGCTGGAAGAGAATCAACTATTTGTGCACCTCAAGAAGTGTGCGCTCCTCACACCACGGCTGAACTTCTTGAGTTTCATTGAGGGTGAGGACGGCATCTGTGTTGATGATGAGAAGATCCAGGCAATTCGGGAATGGCCGACTCCAAAGACTCTCACGGAGTTGCGATCGTTTCACGGCTTGGCCACTTTCTACCGTCGTTTCATCCGCGACTTTAGCACCATCACGACGCCGATGACCAATTGCCTTAAGAAGGGGCGATTTTCTTGGGGCGAGGAAGTCACTCGCTCATTCGAGATGATCAAGCAACGACTCAGCTCAGCTCCCGTCCTGGCTTTACCGAGTTTTGACAAACTGTTCGAGGTCCAATGTGATGTCAGCGGTGTTGGTATTGGTGCTGTCCTCTCGCAAGAAAAATGTCGGTGGCCTTCTTCAGGGAGAAATTGAGTGACGATCGGCGGAAATGGTCGACCTATGATCAAGAATTTTATGCGGTCGTTCGGGCCCTCAAGCATTGGGAGCACTACCTCTTACATAAGGAGTTCATTCTGTACACAGATCATCAAGCCCTCAAGTATATTTATAGCAAAAAGCGAATGGACGAAATGCATGTCCGGTGGACCACCTACTTACAATGGTTTCCGTACATTATTCACCACAAACCCAGAACTAGCAATGTGATCGCCGACACCCTTAGTCGACGAATCTGCTTGCCAACCTCTACGCGGAAGACGTTGATTTCAAGAATGCCTGGCACGCCTGTTCGTTGGGCGGTTCCCATGATGGGTTTCTCATTCTTGAGGGATTCTTGCTAAAGGACAACCGTTTGTGTATCCCCCGCATCTCTTTGAGGGAGAAGCTCATTCGCGATATGCATGGAAGCGGGTTGAGTGGCCACTTGGGCCGAGACAAGACCCTCTCTAGCTTACAGGAGCGGTATTTTTTGCCACTGTTGACGAAAGATGTTGGCAACTTCGTCCGGAAATGTTTCGTGTGCCAATAATTCAAGGGTCAAGCACAAAACACGGGTCTTTACACGCCACTCCCGGTTCCTACAGGTATTTGGGAAGAGTTGTTCATGGATTGTCCTGGGGCTCCCGCGCACCCAACGTGGTGTGGACTCGGTGTTCGTCGTAGTGGATCGCTTCTCCAAAATGGCTCACTACTTGCCCTGCCGCAAGACATCAGATGTGTCTCATATTGCTCGCCTCTTCTTCCGTGAAGTGGTGCGCTTACACGGTGTCCCTACCTCCATCACGTCCGACCACGACCCCAAGTTCCTCAGCCACTTCTGGCAAATGTTGTGGAAAATGTTTGACACGCCCCTCAAATTCAATAGCACAGCCCATCCCCAAACGGATGGTCAAACGGAAGTCGTGAACAAGACCTTGGGCAACCTTATTCGATGCATTTGCCAGGACTGTCCGAAACAATGGGATCATGCTCTCGCTCAGGCAGAATTTGCCTACAATAATGTCGTTCACGGTTCAACCGGTCGCACCCCCTTCTCTATTGTGTATTCCAAAGCCCCCAAGCATGCTCTGGATTTGGCTCGCAATCCCACCACTCCTCCCTCAGCAGCTCAGCTTGCGGAAGACGTCCATGATATCCAGGCCGAAACTCGGCAAAACATCCTCCGGTCCAACGCCAAGTAAAAGGTCATGGCCGACAAACATCGC
Source organism: Dactylorhiza incarnata (assembly GCA_033032865.1). Taxonomy (NCBI): domain Eukaryota; kingdom Viridiplantae; phylum Streptophyta; class Magnoliopsida; order Asparagales; family Orchidaceae; genus Dactylorhiza; species Dactylorhiza incarnata. The sequence goes on along the minus strand of JAWHQI010000094.1, from coordinate 7,815,154 downwards.
CGCGAGAAGGTATTCGAAGTTGGAGACTTGGTGATGGCCTTTCTCCGCAAAGAGCGGCTTCCCGCGGGAAACCATCACAAATTAATGTCGAAGAAGTATGGTCCATTCCCGGTGGTGAGTAAAATTAACAACAATGCTTATGTGGTCGACCTCCCGCCGGACCTCAACATTTCCAAGACATTCAATGTGAGCGACATGTCCGCCTTCTACCCGGGCGTGCCTCTTTATCCCGAGCACTCGGGGTCGAGTGCTTTCCAAGGCGAGGTGACTGATGGAGGACACCCCGCGGTTAGTGACCACGGCGAAGCCGGGATTGCTTGGTTGGAGCGGAACGACCCGCAATGGATCCCGCGGGCGTTTAATTATCGCACCTTTTATGTTTTGTTTTTTTTCGGACTGCTTAATTTGGGTGTGTTGGTAGCTTTGTGCTGCCCCTCATAGTATATGAGGGAGTATCTTTATTTTGGTGTGTTATTAGCTGTGTCCGCCCCTCATAGTATAAGAGGGAGCGTTGTTATTTTTGTAAATTGTTTCTGAGTTAATGATATCTGGAGTGAAACCCTATTCTACCGTCTCCCCCTTTTCTGCGTGAAAAGTTTCGAACCGGAAGGTTCCCACCGCCGCCGTCTTCCCCTCTTCTGCGAGGTTGAGGTCCAGGCCGGAAGGTTTCCGCAAGCACTACGTCAGGAACCAACCCTCAAAAATGGGCGCGAGCAATTTGTATCCCTCAAGTTTTCTTTTAATGTGAATTTGATTTGACCGATATCATGGAGAGGGTCGGGAGCTAGCTGAAGTGCTATTTAGACAGATGGGAAGAAGAAAAAGTACAGAAGATAAAAGAAGAAATATAGAGCTTGAAGTTGTTTCTCATTAAGAAGTGGTAGTAGAAAGGGACAAACTTCTACACCTCCTAGTGAAACAAGAAACTCAAATAACAAAAGAAAAATAGGCAGATGCCAGTCTTGGAAGTACGGCAGCTTCAAAAAAAACTTCATAAGATTAAAAATGCATATAACAAAGTGGATAAACAAGACAGAAGATAAAAATAATAATCAAATCTACTGTCACCATCAGATTTACTTCTGAAAAAAGTCATGTAGTAAATTACGAATAGAATATTAAATAAAAAGGGGGGCCTGGTGCACAAAGCATTTCCGCGCAGCGAGGGTCCGGGGAATGGTCCCACAACAAGGGTGAAATGTACGCAAACCTTACCCATGCATTTTTGCAAGAGGCTGCTTCCAGGACTCGAATTCGTGACCTCAAGGTCACACGGCAACACCTCAACCGGTGCACCAAGGCTCCCCATCTAACAAAAATATTAAATATTAGAGAAATAAAAGATTAGAACATCTAAGGCCTATTTGGGAGACCCGTTGGAGAGTCGGCGATTGTGAACGCAACTATGAGAAATATGGGTAGCATTTCGGTAGGTGCAATCACGAAATCTATTTTTCCCAAACGCCGCCATAGTCATGCGGGTGTAGTTAAGGCTTAGCAGTCATGACTGCCCATATCCCAGAATTATAATTTGGCTCCAAAAAGCTGTCATGAATATTCCAAATGCAGGTAAATCGTCACCACGATGTTTACTACCACAGTTTCACACCACAACCGTTCAAACGCCACAGCTATCCAAAACAGAGACTAAATATGAGCAGACCAATGGCTACTGACTAAAAATACCCAGTGGAACAACAGTCCGGAAGAATACATTAGGATTTAGGAGAAAGAAGGAAAACTAGTATACCTTTATGTATTCGATAAAGTCATAAAGTAAACCATGAGTTTCCTCTTGAATTTCACTTGCTGTGGTGCCTTCCTCTTCAATTGAAAAATCTCCTTTCCATTTCTCAAATTCCAAAGCAGCAGCTTCCTCCTCCTTTGCTTTTCGAGCCAGAGCTTCTTCTTCCTAAATTAACTTAGAAAATGTATAAGGATTTGAAATTAACTAGCACAGGATTTGAAAATGTATAAGGAATGCAGGAACAAACCATAGCACGCTCTTTCGCTTCACGGTCCTCGTCTTTCTGTCTCCGCAATTCTTCGTAGCGGTCTTGTTTTGTTTTTCTAGATTCACGTGCAGCTTCATCAGCCTTAGGAAGAGATGTCGTGTTATAAGACTCCTATTTAGAAAGGAGTAAAATGCAAGTAAGTATTTCCTAAAAGTGTTCTACCTGTCGTTGTGCTTCGCGTTCCTGTCTTTTCCTCCCTTTTTTCGAAGAAGCTTTACCAGCATAATTATCATCCTCAGGTACCTCCTCGTCACTTTCAGTGCGAAGCTCTGATCATTATATAAATAAATATTGATGGAAAAACACCCAGCAAGTTTACATAATTAGAGGGACCCCCCCTCTTGATGCAACCATTGCCGCATCCGAGGACGCGTGATATCACCGCGCGTCAGTATTTTTTTATTTTGAGTTATTTTATGTTTCTGTCATTTTTATTACGCACCCTTGTCTTTTGGAGTTTCGGCTCATCGGTTTGACCATCCGGTGAGACCCTGAATAAACGGTCCGGTAATTTGAATAGCTATGACGAACAAGGCAAGCTTAAAACTAATTAAGGATGCTTACGATTAAAGAAGTAATTAAAGCAAAAGATCTTATTTGGAGGAGGAGATTAAGGAATCATATTTTAGAAAAACATTGATATAGCAAAATATTTTGTAGACTTTTGGAAACAAATAAAATTTCAAATGCTGGAGATTAACTTATAAAAGGAGCCTTATTTATGGGATTAAGGGGGCCGGTCAATTTCAGAGAAAAGAAACGAAAAGTTCGTTCTTTTTCTCTGTCGACCGCAAACCAACGGTTCTCGTACCCTCCCTCTGGCCACTGACGGAAGTTCCAGGACCTGCGCCTCTATCAATCTGCTTTCCAGCTCAATCTCCCCGCCGATCGCAGTCCATCTCCGGCATCCCCTTCCTTCGACGTTGTTCAAGAGAACAGGGCGCTCCTATTTCGTTGAGCCAGCGAATCCCTGTTCGATGAAGCTGCCGCAACCCCTCCCCCGATCGTCGTCGACCTCAACGCCCTACTCCGACGATCCAAGCCAGCGTTGTGACGGACCCGCCAGAGAAAGTCAAGTGCGACCTCCTGGTCCATTCTTACAGGAGCAGTCGATTTACAGAGGCAGACGATTCTAGCGTACAGTACTCCTAGCAGAAGGATTTGAGAAGACCGCCTCCTCGCCGTAGATTTGAGTATACTCTGGTAAACTCCGCCTTTCTCGAGCCCCGTTCATTAGCTTAATCGTATGCAATTTCAACTAATTAGCAAGAGCTTGCCTTGAACGTTCGCACTATTTTTTTTACTGTTATTTCATAAATTATTGATTGTGTTTATGCTTGCGGAATTTATAATTGCTGCCTCGAATCGACCTTTAAAGGCGCTTGAGAATTTCTGTCCGAATAACGATTAACGAATTCCCGAAGCCCTAACGTCAAGTGTGATTTGCGCGCGTCAAATTCGATTTGGCTGCTCGGCCTATTTTCAAATTTTAAAGATAAAGTCAACTCATGTTTTCAAATCCTAATTTTATTTTATAATAATCAAAATCGTTCGCTTGAAAAATAATTAACTTTTAAACCCTAATTCCGGTTTACATCAGTTTGGTATCAGAGGATTTGATTCGTTTCTATCGCAAATCAATCGATCCGATTTTTCAAAATATATATATATATATATATATATATATATTTAATATAATCTTTTTTTAAGAAAATTTATTTCCCTTTTCATTTCAAAATCTTTTTTGCTTTCTTTTAAAAATCATAATAAAAAAAACAAAAAAAAAACAAATTTTGTTTTCTACCTGCTCGGGTAAAATCTCATTTAAAAAATTAAAAAAAAATTATAAAATAACTTTCTAATATTCCGTTTCTTAGTTCGAAAATTAAAATTATTTTTTTTAGAAATTAAAATCAATTTAAAAAAATGGATAAGCGTGTCGATCATTTAGAAACTAGTGTTGGGGACTTAGCCCAACGAATGAATGAACTAATGAAAGCGGTAGAGACTATCACCACGGGTATGGGTAGTGTCACACACGTTATGAATGGGTTGCGTACTTCGGTTAATAATATCGAAGTCACCATACACATAAACCGTGCACCCGTGAACGAAGTAAACCTGAACCCTAGGCCACTAGAGCTTGCACAACCTGAGCCCGAACCCGAACCCGAGCCACGTAACGAACCTAATGACCGTCCCCGTTGGGATATGGGAGTCAAGTTAGACGTGGGTGACTTTGAAGGGTACTTAGAACCTGAACGTTGTTTAGATTGGTGTGTCAGGATGGACCGCTACTTGGCCTGGAAGCAAATGCCCCGAGCTAGGCAGGTTGAGTACGCCACTATGAGACTTAAAGGTCCCGCGTTAGTTTGGTGGGAACAAATAGAACGAACTAGGTTTAATTTAGGCATGCCACCCATCACCACATGGGCAGAATTTAAAGAACAAATTCGAAAACGGTATGTGCCTCCTGATTACATGCAAACCCTATATCGTAGGTTCCACAATCTGAGACAAGATAAGTCGACAGTAGACGAGTATACGAACGAGTTCCAAGTACTCCAGTCTGGCCTCAATCTCCGAGAGGACGATGACATGGTTGTCTCTCGATATCTGAACGGACTACGATATTCCATTAGAGATCAACTTGAGTTATTTGATTTTAAGGACTTAGGGGAGATATCGAGTCGAGCACGGAGGGTGGAGTCCTCACAGAAGAGGACATCCGGAGTTAGATATACTGATAGACCCCCGTCGAGCGTCACTACTGCACCCACTACTAGGGCCTTAGATTCCCATCACTACTGGGGCCCCCACCCCACTCACTAATCCCTCCAGGGGTAAAGAGATTATTGGGACTAAGCCCAACACTGGAGTACTCCGATGCTTCAAGTGTATGGAACCTGGGCACAAATCATCTGAGTGCCCGCGACGCCACTTTGTCGTTATTATCGATTCTCCTGATGGACGAGAGCCTGAGTATGGAGTCTATGTAAATGAGTCTCACCCTGCGCCTGAGCACGAGCACGAGTCTGAGGATGTCGTAGAAGTGGAGGGCGAGCACGCCGAACACTTAGTCTGCGTCTTACGATATAGCCTGATCACCCCTAGTGAGTCTACTGAGGATGACCATAGGAGGCACGACATTTTCCGCACTACTGCACGCATCCAGGGACAATTTTGTTCTATTATCATCGATAGTGGCAGTATGGAGAATTTCGTCTCTCAGCGCATGGTCGACATATTAGGGCTTGTGACACATCCGTTAGAACAACCCTACAAATTATCTAGGGTCAATAGTCATTTGACTATGCCCGTTACCCACTATTGTCTAGTAGAGTTTTCTATAGGGAGCACCTATTCGGATATAGTTCTATGTCATGTTGCTGTCATGGATGTCTGCCACATCCTATTGGGAAGGTCTTGGCAGTATGATCGACATGTCATACACGACGGCACGAGGAACTCACATTCCTTTGAGCACCATGGACGCAAGATTATTCTTCTTCCTCAGAAGAACTATCTTATTCCAAGGACATCTCCGTCTTCTAGCTCACCTCCCGTAGCCTCCACCACACTACTACTCACCTCGCATATATCGATTCCCGACGTACCACCAAATATTTCCCAGTCTTTTGATACCATATCTGAAGACCACACACTTCGCACACCTCACTCTATTGATTTCATATTTAGAGACGAGACTTTTATTTCACCTCACTATTATCCAGAGATAGATAAATTTGCGGAGTTGCAACAATATATTAAACATTCTAAGTCGTATTTTTGGAACATAATATGGGGTCGAAAGGGAACCGAACTCGAATTTAATCGTGTTTATCACTCTTTAACCAAAAGGCAGACGGAGGTAGTTAAAAGGAGTTTGGAAGGCATTCTTGAGTGTTTAATTGGGAAAATTTCAAAATGGTGGCAACTTATATTTCCGCAAGCTGAATTCACTTTCAATAATTCTAGAAATCTTCGCCTTCATAAATCTCCTTTCGAGATTATTTATGTGTTCGTCATACTCCACCCATTTAACTGTCATCCTCTTTCATTCCATGAACGTATTTTATTCGATGCGCAAGCTCACATTAATTATTTGAAAGAATTGCATAAAATTAATGCTAATAGATTGCGAGCAACCTTTGACGAATAAAAACTCATGGTCGGTCGTTATCGCCGTGAGTTGTATTTTTCAAAGGGAGATTGGGTGTTTTCTTCTTTCAAGAAAAAGAGATTTACTACATGGGTATATCATGAACTACCGCAAAGGAGGTTTGGTCCCTTCCAAATTCGGAAGCGCATCGTGCCACCTGTTGAGGCCCAAGATATAGCACCCGATATAGCAACGCCATCTGATCTCTTTGTTGCCAGTTTCTGCAAATTCTCGCCAGAGTCAAGCTCTGTCAACCCCGGGGGAATTGATGCAACCATTGCCGCATCCGAGGACGCGTGATATCACCGCGCGTCAGTATTTTTTTTATTTTGAGTTATTTTATGTTTCTGTCATTTTTATTACGCACCCTTGTCTTTTGGAGTTTCGGCTCATCGGTTTGACCATCCGGTGAGACCCTGAATAAACGGTCTGGTAATTTGAATAGCTAGGACGAACAAGGCAAGTGTTGACGCCAGGAAAATCCTGACCTCAAGATTCGGACCGATGCAGCCGGAGGCTACTCGCCCAGCAGCCCGACGAGATGGCTTGGCTGGCAACGACGAAGAAGCTAGAAGAGCAACAAACAGGACCCCAGGTGCTGCGGCAGGGAGGTCCCACCACGTACCCAGAAGCTCCGAAGAGACTTCCCCTCCAAGACCAAAGAATGGCCGAGCAAGGTACGAGGAAGGCACCGACTTGGCTAGTACCGGGAGTAGCGACCAAGTGCGACAGGTTCTAGAATGCAAGAGCAGGGTTTCGAAAGCTCAAGTCCAGATGCCAATCCAATCCAAGTACCCCTGGGGTCCTATTTATAGGAAAACCAAGGGGTAGGGGGGGGGGGGGGGGGGGGGGGGGGGGGGTTTATAGCCCAGCCCCACAACCTGGCGACTATGGGTTACTCGGCGAGTATCCTGTCATAGTCGCCCACTGGCGAGTATTGGGTGTTGCTCGCACACGCTGGACCAATAGTCGCCAGGTCTTCTGTTCCATACTCGCCAATCTGGCGAGTATTGCCTGCATACTCGCCGAGGCCTTCTCTTCTCTGCCTTGAACTGCCGGGCTCTGTGTTGACTTCTTTGACTTTGACTTCTGCCTACGTGGCCTTGGGGGGGTCCACCCTCGGAGAATGAGGGTTGTACACAATCCCCGCTCTTTGCGAGTAACGTAGTTGCTCGGAAAGAATCATCCAACCCTTCATTCGACGAGCTTTCCTGTTTGGCGAGTATTGGCCTATACTCGCCATCTCGCTGGCCGACGCTCGAGCTCTATAAATAGAGGGGCAGGGGTCTCTGATGGCACGTCTTTTCTGAACTCGCTCAAGATGGTGCGCGACTATGCTGCCGAGGCTAAGGCGGCCATGGCTGGTCTTGTCGGCCTTTTTGAGGGTTCTTCGCTCCCTCCTCACCTGGATCCCGCATCTGGCGACCTTCCATCTTCTAGGAAGAGGAAGAGGCTCGCCCAGAAGAAGAAGAAGAAGGAGAAGAAGAAAGCCGCTGAGGAAGAGGTCGCGGCTCCTCTGGGCGACCAACACCAGCAGCTGCTGGACGACCTGGGGCTCTCCAATGAGGGCGACTCGCCGGCCGCTGATCTTCCTGCTCCTAATGTCGCCGAGGGGGCGAGCGTTCCTGAGAGCCTGGCCCAGAATCCGTTGGAGAGTCTCGCTTTCGTGCGAGGTGCGAGTAATCTACTCGCCACCTTTTTTAACTGACCTCGACTTGGTCCGGGTTGCTGAATATTTCTTCTATGCTCGCAGATTCTTCCACCATCGGTGCACAGGAGGAGCCTGTAGCCGCACCCCCTCTGAGATCGTCGCCTATGATCTCGCCTAGAGGTGGAGGTCGCTCAGGGCGAGTTCTTCACAGCTCCTCGCTGGAGAGGAGGCCGATGAGCGAGCAACGTGCTCCTTTGGCGGGCATCGTACTTCCGCCTCCACCGCCTCTTCAGTCAGTGGGAACGGCGAGTAGTTCTCAGCTGCCCGCAGGTGGGCTTCCGCCACCTCCTCCGATCCCTCCTTCTGCTACTCCTCAGGGCGATCAGCGCCCTTCGACTTCTACTGCGCCTTCTACTCATCAGGGCGAATCCTCGCGCCGTGGCGGGACTGGGGGCTCCTCGGGCTTCTTTCCTCCAAGGGGAGGAGGACGACCAGGCGATGGTCGCGGTCGTGAGAACGCGCCTCCTAGCCGGGATCAGACGGTTGGATCCCATCCTGCTCGGCGGGGCGATCATCATCATAGCACGTCTCCTCAGCGAGGCAGGGGCTCTCCTCGCCATCGCTCTCGTAGTCCTCGGCCAGGTATTAGGTCGCCATTCATGATAGTCGCCACTATCTTCACTTGGTTCCTTCAGTTGTCAAAGCTCTGATATTTTTGCCCTCTTTGCAGCTCGCGCTCATACTCCCATAGGAGCCTTGATCGACGCGGTCGGGCTTTCTTCCCGCGAGTACCAGGAGAGGGCTACTCGCGCCATCCTAGAGCTGGAGTCCAAGCTGGAGCGCTTGGCGATCTGCGAGCCTCATCGCCGCCTGACTGATGTCGAATCGCGGGTTGAGCGCTTGGCGAGCATTGATGCTCACCGTCGTTTGACTGCCGTGGAGTCGCGCACAGAGCGTCTGGCGAGCAGCGATGCTCATCGTCGCCTGGCTGAGTTGGAGGCGCGGGTTTCTCGACTGGAAGAGTTCGATACTCGGCTGGTCGCTACGGAATCTCGCCTTCAGTCGGTCAACGAGCTTGAGCGCAGACTTGGGAGGCTCGAACATCGCCAACAACTGCACCACGACGAGCTGGTGGGGATGCGCGCGAGCATGGGCTCGGTTGGTCGGTTGGCGAGGATCGAAGACCAGCTACGTCAGGGCGAGGACGCGATGTCTGTGGCCTCCGAGCACTTCAGGCGAGCTCGCGGCTTGGGATGGGTCGGGCGACAACCTCAACAGCCAGACACTCAGGCGAACCTTCAAGCTCCTCCGTAGATGTTGTTTTTTCTTTATTTTTCTTCTTCCTAGGTCATGTCGCCTTTTGGCGAGTATCCCTGTACTGCTGAACTATTTATTAATATTCATTCGGCGAGTATTAGAAACTCGCCTTTAATTACTTGCTTCTGCTTTACTCTTCTGCGATGGTTTTCTTGATTGTTTCTATCTTCTTTTACCTTTGCGAGTATTGTCTGCGCGTCGCCTTAGGCATGGCGAGTTTGTTGATCTTGGCGATTATACTTTGATACTCGCCACCCCCTTATTCCTGATCGCGCCGTCGTGCTCGATACGCCAAGCTACCCGACCACTATAAATAGGGGGGGTGGATGAGTCTTAATTACGCTTTGGCGAGTTTCGAACTCTTGCGCGAGTATCCTCCGTCTCACTTTTCCCTTCTCTTCTGTGATACTCGCCTTTCTTTCCGTCCTTTCAAAGAAAATGACTGACGAGGCGACCATCCGGCGTGCCAATCACGCCAAGAATTTTGCGGCGACCATCTTCAAGAAGGCAGTCACGACTGAGAAAGAGTTGGAGGTCATCAGGGCGAGGTACCTCCCGCCAGGGTATGTCGCGAGGCTTCCTCGCCAGAGCGAGCGACTAAACACCGTTTTGACTAATGAGCGGGTGATCCCTATTCGTCACTTCGAGGTGGGCTTGCGACTACCATTGTGGACGGAGTTCTCCCAGATACTCCGTTACTTTGGGATAGTCCCTGCCCAGATCAACCCCAATGGGGTGGCGATGATCGTGGGCTTCCTTTGCTACCTGCGCGACCAGGGAATAGCCTTCGATCTGTCGGTCTTTAGGTGAGTATTCCATTTTATGGCACTGGCGAGGGCGTCGTCTTCCTCTGCAGCCACGTCTGCACGCTGGCCGGCACCGCCAACAAGAATCATCGCTGGGGAGAGCGAATAGTCGTCATCGCTGGCGACTTTCAAGCCGTCCCTGACAAGTCCTTCCAGCCACCGGAGAGCGTCTTCGGGGTTTCCTTCCTAAGCGCGGGTGGCGAGAAGCTGCTCGAGGCTTTCAAAGGTCGCCGCCTTGATGTGGTGCACTGGAGAAGGCGAGTAGATGAACTCGCTGAGGTTTTCGCAGGCGAAGGTAACCCACCGCGCGAGTATTCGCAATACTCGCTCTTCGTCTTTATCTTGGCGACTAACCGGACTTAGTACTCTTCTTGCTGCAGCAGTTCATGTCCTACCGCGCGAGTTTCTCCCTGCGGTGGTGAAGGCGACGGCTTCTGCACCAGGAGGTGCGGGGACTTCTGTTCGCGGGGAAGGGGTCTACTCGCCCATAGACTTGTCGCCAGGAGGCGATAAGCCCTTGATCATCGGCGAAGGATCTGGGCCTTCAAAGAAGCGGAAGGAGAGGGGCGAGCCCTCCGAGCCCTCGAGGAAGAAGAAGGAGGTCGCTCATCGGGACCTTGGCAAGAAGGCGGACCCTTCTGAGGCCGGCGAGCCCTATACCCACCCGAATTTCAACTTGGGTGTTCGTGGTGAGGACGCCTATGGTCGCCGCCTAGTCGCCTGGTCGGAGGACGATCATGTGGTATCTCTGAGCTCCAACCTTCCGCCCTGGTCAGAGGACTGGGAGGATCAGGGCGAGGCCTTTGACGTGCTCCATGCCGTCTATGGTCGCGAGGACGCTGAGAGGCTGCGGGAGGAGCCTGCCGAGTACTTGGCACACCAGACCTCGCGATCTCTGCTGCGCTCCGCCGAGCTGGCGCACATGACGGCGAGGAGGTTGTTGGAGTACGAGGAGGTGATCCGGATCAGTACTAAGAAAATGATCGCCATGGGGCTCAAGGCTAAGGAGCATGAGGTACTCGCTCCTCTATGCTACTCGCCTTCGGGATTGTCGCCACTTTGCCGAATAACTTGCTGACTTTGTGTCTTCTCTTGCTTTTGTAGGTCGCTGAGGTGGAGATGGCGACAAAGGTGTCTCAGCTGGAGAAGGAGCTGGATGACACTCGGCTGGCCTTGGAGGCCGCCCAAGTTCGCATCGCTGAGCTGGAAACTCGGCCCGCCGAGCAACAGCCAGCGGTGGCGGGCCCCTCTAGGGTCGGCAAGCAGATCCGGATGCATGGCGACAATATGCCACGCGTTCGTCGAGAGATCGCGCGAGCTACTGGGACCGTCATCCTGAGTCAGTTGAAGGCGGACGATCTCCTGAAGCCGGCGGCCATGGAGTTGACGGTGGAGGACATCATCCCGGCGCTGCTCGCCGAGGAGTCCACCTCCCCCTTGCGAGCATCCTCGCCGCCGTCCAGTGGTGCTGAGGATGACGATTCCGAGGATGAGGATGACGACGATGACGATGATGTTGATGACGATGGCGGCGACGATGATGGCGACGAGCCAGATGCAGACATTGATGGCGAGAATGTCGCTTAGTCGCCTGGGCACCCTTTTTTGCTCGCCCGGCGACCTTTTGTAAGCTCTTGGAAGATTCTTTTGTAATTTATACCAGATATATAAAGAAAAAAGGGACAAGATTTCGCTCGCCTGTTTCTTCTGCCTTACTTCCTGTCTTGAATGTCGCTTAGGCTCTTAGGCTCGAGGCGAGGTTGAGTGCTCGCTAGGCTCTTAGTTTCGAGGCGAGATTGAATGCTCGCTAGGTTCTTAGGCTCGAGGCGAGATTGAATGCTCGCGCCTACATACTCGCACCTGCATGCTCGCATGTGTATACTCGCACGTGTATACTCGCACCTGTATACTCGCACATCATGCTCGCACCTGTATACTCGCCTAGGTACTCGCGTATGTATACTCGCACTCTTCAATATCTCCCTTGGTGGAGTCGAGCTGTGGAGGCGACTTGGAGGGTTCCGAAGGACACATGCTCTCAAGGCCTCGCTCTGTATCTGGTGAAGAGTTCATCAGACTCGTTCAATAAATTTTGAAGGGGAAAGAGATAGGAAACGGCAGTCGGGGAGGCCTGGAGGGGCACATCTTCTCGAGGCCTCCATCCTACTTGGATGCCGGATGTCGACGAAGAGTGACGTTAAGTAGGGAATGACGGTCGGGGAGATCCAAAGGGATACACCCTCCCGAGGTCTCCATCCTTTGGCCGGTCGAATCGATCGCTCCCCTTCTCAAGTTGGAGTATCGGCTTCCAGACTTTACCCTAGTAATCTCTACAGCCGGACGAGAAATGCAGTCGGTGGGAACCGCGGCCAACATGCAAGGGGGGAGCTGATCTCGACCGTCATTGCAGAGGCTTGGTCTTAAGGGAACGCACATCCGAGGCACTGTCCCATCATCCGTTCTGAGTTTTTACAAGGGTCAAGTCGGAGGCTCGTCTTCCAACCTGCGGCGGCGAATGTTGATGTAGGACGACGTCAAGCAGGGAGTGGCAGTCGGGGAGATCCAAGGGGACACACCATCCCGAGGCCTCCATCCTACTTGGATGCTGGATGTGGATCGGACCTGCTTCCTGTTGCTCAATGAGTTTAGCAGGGAGTTAAGCACACTTTAGGCACAATAACTCATATGATCTAACACAATAATTTAGAAAATGAAATGCTTTGCTGCGAGCTTTTTAGCTCTCGAGGGTACACGACGCGTTTTTTCAAGGGTTCCCTGAGCTAGTGAAATCGATCATCCCTTCGCCGAATCGAAAGGTCGGCGTCCAAACTTCTTCCTGGTAATCTCTACAGTCGGACGAGAAATGCAGTCGGTGGGAACCGCGGCCAACATGCAAGGGGGGAGCTGATCTCGGCCGTCATTGCAGAGGCTTGGTCTTAAGGGAACGCACACCCGAGGCACTGTCCCATCATCCGTTCTGAGTTTTTACGAGGGTTAAGTCGGAGGCTCATTTTCCAACCTAGCGTGGAGATTGACTTCACCTGACTTCTTTATTATGAAAACTTTGTTGATGCGAAAGAAGCTGCCTCGTCCCATGTTTCAGGGAGATGCAGATTTTATTCAAAGAAATGAATTTACAAGGATGGGGTATACACATCCCCCCTCAGGGATAAAACCTTTTCAGGTCATCGCCGCTCCAGGTGCTCCCTAGCAGCTCGCCTTCCTGGTTCTGCAAGCGGTATCCTCCTGTTAGGAGTGCTTCCTGGATGATGAAAGGCCCTTCCCAGTTCGGGTTGAGCTTCCCGACGGCCGCAGACCTTCCTGCTGCGTCCACCTTTTTCAGGACCAGATCACCTGCTTGGAATTGTTTGAGGCGAACATTTTTGTCAAAATGTTTTGCCATCCGGCGCTTGATCTCCTCTTGCCTGGCCGAAGCTAAATCTCGGAGTTCTTCGATGTAGTCGAGAGATAGCTTTTGAACCTCTTCATTCTCTAGTCGCCATTCTTCGCTTCCGTCCTCCGCAGCTACCACCCTTGGGCTTCTGACTTCGAACTCTACTGGAATGAGAGCTTCCGACCCGTGAGAGAGTCTGAACGGTGTTTCCCCTGTGGCTGAGCTAGGAGTGGTTCTCAGAGCCCATAGGACCGAGGGGAGCTGGTCTGCCCAGTTACCTCTTAGGTTCTCCACCTTCTTCTTCAGTAGGTTGATGATCAGTTTGTTGGCGGCCTCTACCTGGCCATTGCTCCTTGGGTGATGTACGGAGGCGAACCGAAGGTCGGTTCCTAGCTGCCTGCAAAAGTCCTCCAGTTCCAGGCTGGCGAACTGGGGACCATTGTCGGTGATGATGGCGAGAGGGATCCCGAATCTGCAGACGATCTCTCCCCAGATGAAGTTCTTCACGACTTGAGAGGTGGTCTTGGCCAGGGCTTTGGCCTCGATCCACTTGGAGAAGTAGTCGATCATGACGAGAACGAACTTTCGTTGTCCACTGGCTTGGGGGAAAGGGCCGATCAAGTCCATCCCCCAGATGGCGAACGGCCATGGGGAGATGATCGATCGGAGTTGCTGGGCCGGCTGCAATTGAAGGGGGGCGAAGAGCTGGCACTTCTGGCACTTCTTCGAGAAGATCTCCGCATCCTTCCGGATAGTAGGCCAGAAGTAACCATGCCTCAATACCCTCTGCTCCAAAGTGCGAGTCCTAGAATGACTTCCACACTCTCCCGAATGGATCTCCTCCAACACTCGGGGTACTTGGTCTTCGGAAACACATCTGGCCAGGGGGCCCGAGATGGTCTTGCGGTATAGCTCCCCATCTTGCAGGAGGTAGTATGCCGCCTTATACCGAAATCTTCTTTTATCCCCTTCGTCTGCCGGGAGCTGGCCGCTGGCCAGGAATGCCACGAAGGGATCCATCCACGAGGGGCGTTGCTCGATCTCCATCAGCTCTCCCTCTTCAATGGACGGGCGGAACAGCTCGGTGATAGTTCCTCCGGCCCTTGGCCCGTACTTGGCGAGGCGATCTGCTGCCGAGTTCTCCTCCCTTGGCACATGCTCGACGAAGAAGGATTGGAAGCCTCCCATCAGCCCTTTCACTTTTACCAGGTACTTCTGCAAGATGGTGTCGCGCACCTCGAACTCGCCTCGAATCTGCGAGGCGACCACCATTGAGTCCGTGAAAGCCTGGACATCACGGATCCCCAGTTCCTTGGCAAGGCGCAAACCTGCCACTATTGCCTCATATTCTGCCTGGTTGTTTGTGACGGGGAAGAGGATCTCGACGGCTTGCTCGATTCTTGTTCCCTGTGGGCTGACGAGCACGATGCCCACCCATACAGAGCTTTTGCCCGAAGCTCCATCAACAAACATCTTCCAAGGAATTGGATTGAGCCCCTCTTCTCCTGGCTCCGCTTCCACCGAGAAGTCAGCCAAGAAGTCTGCTACTGCCTGGGCCTTGATCGCTACTCGGGGAGAGAAGGAAATGTCGAACTCGCTGAGTTCTACCGACCATTTCGCCAACCTCCCTGAATGCTCCACTCCCTCCAGGACATTGCGGAGAGGATGATCAGTTACCACTCGGATGGAGTGAGCCTGAAAATAAGGCCGGAGCTTTCGTGCCGACACCACCAAGGCGAAGGCAAGCTTTTCCAGGATTGGATACTTCAGCTCCGCCTTCTTCAGCACCCGGCTGACATAGTAGATAGGTAGCTGTCTCTTCCCTTCTTCACGGACCAAGATGGAGCTAACTGCCTCCGCTCCTACTCCGAGGTAGATGAGCAGGTCTTCGCCTTCCTTCGGGCTCTGAAGGAGAGGTGTCTGAGTCAACTGCTCCTTCATCCTTCCGAATGCTATCTCACATTCTTCGGTCCACTCGAAGCTTTTTGTTTTGCGGAGCGTTTTGAAGAATGGAGAGCACTTCTCACCGGCCTTTGAGAGGAAGCGGCTAAGACCCGCCAGCCTGCCTGTCAACCTTTGGACTTCCTTCATCGTTTTTGGGGATGGCATCTCCAGGATCGCCTTAACCTTGTCGGGGTTAGGCTCTACTCCCCTCGGAGTAAGGAGATGTCCCAGGAACTTCCCCCTGCCCGCTCCGAAGACGCACTTCGTCGGATTGAGTCTCATCTTGAATCTTCTTAGCGTCGCGAAGGTCTCTACCAGATCGGCTATGTGTTCCTGGACACTCTTGCTTTTGATCAAGAGGTCGTCCACATACACTTCCAGGTTCCTCCCCTTTTGCTCCTTGAAAATATGGTCCATCATCCGTTGATAAGTGGCTCCCGCATTCTTCAAACCGAAGGGCATCATTTTGTAGCTGTAGCAGCCATCGTCGGTGATGAAGGAGACATCGCGGCAATCGGGGGGATGCATCCGGATCTGGTGATATCCTGAAAACGCATCAAGGAAACTCATCACAGAAAAACCGACGGCCGAATCAACCAGCTCGTCGATTCGAGGCAAGGGATAACAATCCTTCGGGCAGCTTTTATTCATTAAGGAAAAATCCACACACATTCTCCAGCTTCCCCCCGCCTTTGTCACCATTACAACATTGGAGACTCAGCCTGGATACTGGATCTCTGACACAAAACCTGCATCAAGCAGCTTTTTAACCTCCTCCCTAATTGGCTTGGCGAGGATGGTGGCGGTTCTCCTTTTCTTCTGGCGGACGGGCTGGACCGTGGGATCCAGGTTGAGGCGATGACACGCAACCTCAGGGTCGACTCCGGGCATCTCGGCTGCACTCCAAGCAAAGATGTCGACGTTCTTCTGCAGACACGCCGCCATCTCGATCTTCTCTTCGGTCTTCAGCGACCCGCCAATCTTCAGCAGCCCCGGCACTCCCGCTGCCGAGAGTACCTCGATCTCCTCGACCTCTTCAGCCACTTCCAGCCTGGCCGGGCTCTCCAGCACTCTTCCGAACTCTTCCGCGTCAGCCATCCAGCTGATGGTACTGACGGCGCTAAGATAGCACTCCCTAGCGGCTCTTGGATCGCTCCTGATCCTCACCTGGACGTCCCCCTTACAGTACTTCAAGCACTGATGGTAGGAGGATGGGACGGCTTTGAAGGCGTTGAGAAGCGGCCTCCCAAAGATGGCCCTGTAACAGCTCGGGGCGTCGACGATGATGAATCGACAGCTGATGGAGGTGCCACCGAGCGTTACAAGGAGGTCAGTTCCTCCCTCCACTTCCTTCTTCTCTCCGGAGAAGCCGAAGAGGGGACCATCAGGTGCCCGAACCCTGGCAGCTTCGACTCCCAGTCCGTCAAACGTCCCCTTGAAGATGACGTTTACAGAGCTACCGTTATCGATCAGGATCCGATCAACGGTGAAGTCCTCTACCGCGGCTTGAATCACGAGGGCATCATGGAAGGGATTCGCGTTCCCTAGCATGTCCTCCTCGGAAAAGGTAATCTCCTCCATCGGGGGCGGTGTTTGTGAGGTCGAGGCGATACTCCTGCGGTAGATCTGATGAAGGCTTCCCTTGCGGGAAGCTTTCAGCCCTGCTCCCCCATGGATTACTCCAACTCGACCTCCCTGACCCAGGTCTCCCCGACCTCCCTGGTCGACCCGATCCTCGTTCCTCCTGCGAACGACTGCGGCCTGTCCTGCCTGTGGCTCGGCAGGGGCCTCCATCCTCCTCTGCTCTCCTCCAGCCTCTCCTGCTGCCAGCCTCCTCCGGGCTTCCCAAAAGTCTGGGCAGGCAGCCATGGCATGTCTCCCCACCTGATGGAAGTCGCAGTAGAGAGGAACCTCTTCTGCTTGACGCCTCCTTGGCTTCGGCTTCTTCCTTCCTTGACGGCGGCCTCGCCCGGCTACCGCCATTGCTTCATCTCTCCTCCTCTCCTGACGCCTCTCTGGTTGGCGAAAGGGCCTTCTTTCTGGGGATCTCCCCCTTTGGTCTTGACGCTGGTGCCGTCCAGCCGGCCTCCAAGGTGGCCGGTTGACGGGGACCTGGTAGCGTCTTCCCTCCTCCTGACGCTCAGGGGACTCGACGGGCCTTCTATCCACCATCCTCCCGGTTTCCTTCCTCCGGAGCTCCTCCTTCTTTTTCTCTTCTTGCCGCTCCGGCCACTTCCTTTCCTCCCTTCGGGGCTCCTCTCTCTTCCTTTTCTCAGGGATCCCATCCCTCTCTCCACGGTCGCCTCTGGTCACCTGCGCCAACCTTGCCAAGAAGTCAGGGTTGGAGGCCTCTCCCCGGACAAACTTATTGGCCCTCTGAATGAGGTTGTCGTAGGAGTAGGGTGGGTTCTCACTGAGCTCCAACTTGAAGAGGCCTTGACTGATGCCGAATGTTAGGGCCAGCAACAGGATGTTGCTATCCACCTCCTGGATTTGCAGAACCTCCTCCTGGAAGCGCTCGATGTAAGGTCCCAGTGCCTCATCTGGCCCTTGCACGAGGTAGAACAGGGCCGTTGCCTCCTTCTTCAGCTTCCTGGCCGTGTCGAACCGGGTCGTCAGCCCACGACACAGGTCTTCGAAGCAGTAGATTGAGCCTGCGGGCAACTGGTGGAACCAGTCCCAGGCCTTTGCTCGGAAGGTAATGGCAAACAACCTGCACTTGAAGGCGTCCGACATGGTTCGGATAGAGACTATATCCTCGAACCATTGGATGTGCCTGACGGGGTCCTCCTTTTCCGAATAGTAATTCAAGGCTGGGTCCCTGAATCCTTCTGGCACGGGCGCGGCGAGAATCTCCTCGCAGAAGGGGCTCCTCCCTCCTGCCCGGCGACGATCCTCCACTTGGCGAGTATCGCCACCATACTCGCCATATGGGCGAGTATCCGGGTATCTCCCCTGCTCGCACGGCTCGCGGAAGCGAATACCTGGCGAGGTTGGCTGGTAGAATTGCGACCTCCTTGGTCGCTCGGTTTCATCTTCCATGTGCTCCTTTCCTGCTCGCCGAGGGGGACTCCCTCCCTCGGACGGAACTGGGCGATGCGGCGAGGTCGCAGTGACCTCGGCGCGCGGCTGAAGCGCTGCTCGCATGGCTCCCTCCATGCGCTGCGCGAAGGCTTCGAAAACCTCCAGCGTCACGAACCTGTCAGTTCCCGTCGAGTTGCCGACCTCCTCCTCATGGTCGCCACCTACGACCATCTCGCCTTCTTGCCGAACTTTCTTCCAACGACTACGGTCCACGCTCACCGCACCAAAGTGTTGACGCCAGGAAAATCCTGACCTCAAGATTCGGACCGATGCAGCCGGAGGCTACTCGCCCAGCAGCCCGACGAGATGGCTTGGCTGGCAACGACGAAGAAGCTAGAAGAGCAACAAACAGGACCCCAGGTGCTGCGGCAGGGAGGTCCCACCACATACCCAGAAGCTCCGAAGAGACTTCCCCTCCAAGACCAAAGAATGGTCGAGCAAGGTACGAGGAAGGCACCGACTTGGCTAGTACCGGGAGTAGCGACCAAGTGCGACAGGTTCTAGAATGCAAGAGCAGGGTTTCGAAAGCTCAAGTCCAGATGCCAATCCAAGTACCCCTGGGGTCCTATTTATAGGAAAACCAAGGGGGGGGGGGGGGGGGGGGGGGGTTTATAGCCCAGCCCCACAACCTGGCGACTATGGGTTACTCGGCGAGTATCCTGTCATAGTCGCCCACTGGCGAGTATTGGGTGCTGCTCGCACACGCTGGACCAATAGTCGCCAGGTCTTCTGTTCCATACTCGCCAATCTGGCGAGTATTGCCTGCATACTCGCCGAGGCCTTCTCTTCTCTGCCTTGAACTGCCGGGCTCTGTGTTGACTTCTTTGACTTTGACTTCTGCCTACGTGGCCTTGGGGGGGTCCACCCTCGGAGAATGAGGGTTGTACAGCAAGCTTAAAACTAATTAAGGATGCTTACGATTAAAGAAGTAATTAAAGCAAAAAAGATCTTATTTGGAGGAGGAGATTAAGGAATCATATTTTAGAAAAACATTGATATAGCAAAATATTTTGTAGACTTTTGGAAACAAATAAAATTTCAAATGCTGGAGATTAACTTATAAAAGGAGCTTTATTCATGGGATTAAGGGGGCCGGTCAATTTCAGAGAAAAGAAACGAAAACTTCGTTCTTTTTCTCTGTCGACCGCAAACCAACGGTTCTCGTACCCTCCCTCTGGCCACTGACGGAAGTTCCAGGACCTGCGCCTCTATCAATCTGCTTTCCAGCTCAATCTCCCCGCCGATCGCAGTCCATCTCCGGCATCCCCTTCCTCCGACGTTGTTCAAGAGAACAGGGCGCTCCTATTTCGTTGAGCCGGCGAATCCCTGTTCGACGAAGCTGCCGCAACCCCTCCCCCGATCGTCGTCGACCTCAACGCCCTACTCCGACGATCCAAGCCAGCGTTGTGACGGACCCGCCAGAGAAAGTCAAGTGCGACCTCCTGGTCCATTCTTACAGGAGCAGTCGATTTACAGAGGCAGACGATTCTAGCGTACAGTACCCCTAGCAGAAGGATTTGAGAAGACCGCCTCCTCGCCGTAGATTTGAGTATACTCTGGTAAACTCCGCCTTTCTCGAGCCCCGTTCATTAGCTTAATCGTATGCAATTTCAACTAATTAGCAAGAGCTTGCCTTGAACGTTCGCACTATTTTTTTTACCGTTATTTCATAAATTATTGATTGTGTTTATGCTTGCGGAATTTATAATTGCTGCCTCGAATCGACCTTTAAAGGCGCTTGAGAATTTCTGTCTGAATAACGATTAACGAATTCCCGAAGCCCTAACGTCAAGTGTGATTTGCGCGCGTCAAATTCGATTTGGCCGCTCGGCCTATTTTCAAATTTTAAAGATAAAGTCAACTCATGTTTTCAAATCCTAATTTTATTTTATAATAATCAAAATCGTTCGCTTGAAAAATAATTAACTTTTAAACCCTAATTCTGGTTTACATCACCTCTACTCTTCAAAATTACCAAAACATCCCCATAAGTTTACATTGCTAGCATAATGTACAAAATGACGGTGATCGACGACTTTTGGATCATCGGATGGACGATCGGAGACCATCGCGTTCGTCGCAATTTTCACATTTTTATGTATTTTATTTTATTTTTTTGGACTTTTATTTTAGGAGTTATGTTAAGTTATCCATCAGGCGATCGTGGTCGTTGGATATACTTAACCTAACTCCCCTCCCCTTTATATGTCAGCAGCTACCTGTTCAGGAGGCGAATGAGAGTTTAGGTTTCAAAAAAGAAACCGCTCGGTCTTCAGAGGTGTCGACGCCTCCCCCTCACGGTGCCGACGCCAGGAGCCTCTACCACCGACGCTGGTGTCGACGCCAGCCCTGCCATCAACAAACTTCTCTCCCTCCTGTGAGCCTTCAGTCCCTCCCTCTGCTGCTTAGTCCTCGTCCACAGGCCGCCGGTCTCACCTCCCGGAAATCCGGTAAAGCTCCTCCCTTAGCCTTGCTCCCCTCCCAGCCATCAAAACCCACACGATCCCCTCCCAGCAGCCTCCAACCCCCTCTTCCAGCCCTTGTCCAGCCCTATTTCGGCCTCCATCCGCCCAATAGCCACCCAAGGCCTCTCTAAATTCCTTCCCCGCAACCTCCAGCACTGCTACAGCCCATTTCCAACCAATACCAGCCCCTCCATTCCCCCCACAGCCTTCAAGCATCACCCACCAACCTCGACCAGCCCCTATCCTCCTCCTACAATCCCTCTAGCCCCCCTAAACAGACCCCAATCCCCTTCTTCAGCCCTAATTCAGCCCTAATTCAGCCCCGAACATCAATGTTTACACTCCCGGACAACCACCACCTACGCCGGCATCAAGTACTTGGTGAGATTTTACTTTCTAGCGTTCTTTTCTTCGCACTGTATGGATATCTTGTATTGTTAGTAATACTTGGCTTGAATTAATTTGATTGGCGTACTCTTTATTTACATGCAAAATTTATTCGTTTCGCATTTCAATTTCAGGCACTCCCAATTAATTTCGCAATAGTCGCTTAATTACTAAACTTGATTGTTTGCGCTTAATTGAGATAAAAAGACACGAGAATTTTAAAATTAATATTATTTAATTAATTGCACGTAGGAACTCATCGCATGATTGAATCACTCACATTCTCATTAGGTTTAAGGTTTATGTGGTAGGTTTGTGGGCACTAGCATCTTTTCTTGCATCTTTAGGGTCGTGTTGATCGATTGTATTTGGTTGTGATTGATTGCATGACATCTTGGGTTAGGGCTTTGCATCGTCACGTTCACCTATAGACCCATTGTGTCACAAAATAATACAAACACAGAGGGGATGGTTTGGTAATTTTAATAAGGGGAGGTTTATGTAATTATGTGAAGTTGCAGGGGAAGTCCAGTAAATGACACTTAGATTTAAGTTCAAGATTTTTTTGGCCATCTATCATAAGAATGAAACTGTTTAAATGATTATAGGCATATGTTCCTTTCAACTAAAAGAATGTATCGTATTCTATGAAACAGAAATTGTGTGTATGGTAAAGTTCTCCCAAGGGAGCTCAAATCTGCCTAGTAATTGTTCTTTAAACTGCAAAGCACATTAAATGCTAAGCAGAGACATTATATGGACATGTTAGCCAAAGGCATGCATATATTTCTGTTTATCTGTTCAGGGATTTTTCTTTGAGTTTGTGGGAAGGTTGGTCTCACACATTTAATGGAGAAAAAGTCTCTAATATTAGCAAAAAAACAGCAAAAATGAGGCAAGATCTAAACAATATAGCAAAATAAGAGAAATTAATATCATAAACATAGACAAATTATTTTTTCGAGACAAACTAAACGAAAATAGTATGGAAGAAGGACGGAAAGTTAACCGTGTGCACTAGTTGAGGCAACAGAAGAACTTGCAGCTGTTGTTCTCCTGCGCATGCGACGAGTTCCAGACTGATGAACAACTCTCTCTACCTATAAATAATAGCTTCTTAAAGGTTAGTTAAAACAATATGAGGAAGATCTGTATAAAAGAACATCATACACAATAACTCAAGAATCTTCATGATTTACAAACAAACAAAAATGAAAAGAAACAATAGCAGCGTCTCTGTTTTACATAATTTGGGAGATACATGGTGTCTCATGATACCAAAAAAAAAATTTTATGAGAGGAACATTAAAAACAGATTATTAGCAAGAGTAGTTTGAAGCATAGCTCTAAGAGATGAGAGTTAAAGGGAAAGTAAAAGAAAATTCAGGAAAAGACACAGGTATTGATGTAAAATCATCCTCCTATTATTAGCAAGAGTAGTTTGAAGCATAGCTCTAAGAGATGAGAGTTAAAGGGAAAGTAAAAGAAAATTCAGGAAAAGACACAGGTATTGATGTAAAATCATCCTCCTATTAACCAACAATTTTGAAGATGTATGTTTCTACCTTTGTATATGAATATTTGATTGAGAAACTTATATATATATATTCAAAGTATCTTAAATGTCATAGATTATTTACAAGATGACAAAAAAATCACATACACGAAACTTCAAATACAAACAATTCAACGAAATCAGAAAGCTAGGTCAACAAAAGGTTTTGACAAGTAGAATAGCTTCTTATTACAAGAAATATACCAAATCCTAGCAAAGACTTATAAAGACTTCAAAAATAAGCCTTAACATACAATGGTTAGAGAAGTCTATAGAGTCTATCTAATTAGAAACAATGTGATGCATGTAGAATTCAACATTATTCAATCTATTTTTAAAAATCAATTTTGAAATAGGATCAGACAAATGCTATACATTTCAATTTTCAAGCGACATCGCAAGCCATTAACAAGATAAACATGTATTTTCCTAGAAAATTGAAATGCATATTACAACTCATGGAAAAATTATATAGAGAAAATAATACTACAAGGCCTGAACAAGGCGGCACAATGAAAGAATAGAGAACTTATAATATGAGGAGAATGAGAGAAATAAAGGAGAGAATATGTGTAGAAAAACATATGGAAACCTCAAAGAATAGAGGAAAGAGAAATAGAGAATAAAGAAAGCATATAAAGACCTCATTGCTGGGAGAAGGGAGAAGGATCAATCAGAAGAAAGAAAGTCAGGGCAAAATTTATTTTTCAATTCATCAATATGCTCAAATTTACTGAATTGCAAGACTAAAGAAAAGACGACCTTATTAATAATTATAAAAAGCATTCAAAAATATAAAAATAATAACTAGTCCTAAATGGCAAATAACTATACCCTTCATGTTTGACAATAATGAGAATAAAACATAATGACACAATTGGCAACTAAACAAAAGTATTTTGACACATATAAGGCCAATGTTGTATGAATGGAGATCCTAGGTGGGATCGGTTCAAGGTTGAATCGAATAGTAGGATCAGACAGAGGATCACAAGATCCTACAACATTCGTAAATTAAGGCTTAAAATATGAAATTGAACTTGGAATCATTCAACTAACTACATGTTCAATTAACACAAATTGAACTTTGTATCATCCAAAACCAAAGGAGAAGACATAGTGGCTAAACAAGTTTACTTTCAATTTCAGGTAGCACCCCCAATAGCTAATAAAAGTAAAATGAACCTAGACCACTGGATTGCTGGAAGCCTGGAAGCAGGAAAATGTCACCTGGGCTGTTGCATTGCTCGTACGCTGGAAGCAGGAAGCCTAATTGCTCGTACGATGGATTGTTGGCCACTGGATTGCCCGTATATTGGAATGGAAGAGAAGATGTCGACCTGGAAGCAGGAAGCTGTTGGATTGCTCATATGTTGGAATAGAAGCGAAGATGTTGGCGCCGCCTAGAATGGAACTAGGGAAGGGTAGACATTTTCTGGACTACTGGCGACCGAAGACGTCGCCCTCAGCCTCCGTCGGCACTCGGGATAGGGTTAAGCAGTGGGATATACTATTGTGATGGGGTATCGAGGTCGAGACTGTAATACAATTAAGTGATGGGGTATGGGTATTGGACCAATTGAATGAGGTCGGGATAGGATTGAATGCGTTTTTATTTTCCTTTGGGTGGACCGGTTAAATCGGGTCGGAATCGCGGTTCTAAGATCCGGATCACGATCCCGGTCCTATAGGTACCGATTTCAATCTTGGGTAAGATCCGGAACGATTTACAAAATTTGGATCCTACGATTCGGATTGCGATCCTGATTAGAAATAAGAATTTTGTAGAACCTCAATTCCACTGGGCTACATAGAACCAAGGAAAATATTGATTGACAAAAAGATAAGGCCCCTGATTGTACTTCAGAATCAACGAAATTCATCCGGATCATAATTGAAAAGGATCAATTTACTATCATATTTGATAAAATGATAAATAAGGAGACAAGCAAACAATAACTGGTTGACTAAACATAAATATTCTGACACACAAAACTCAATGCACATTCTAAATTAATTTCTTTTTTCCAACAGGAAGTTTAATTAATTTGTTGACAGAAGATTATAATACCTTAAATAATCATATTAGCACAAGTTCCTTTCACTGATTTCTACCTGTTTAGAATTCTAAATAGATTTATAGGAACTTTGTCCGACTCCCAGCGTTCATTTTGTTCTTAGCTTTTATTTGCAATTCTCAGTTATCTATATCGCTCTTAAGTCTCCGCACTATCAAAACGCTTGCAGAACAACTAGATCCGTGTATTAACAGACAATATGTGTTTCTAGTTTACAATTTGAAGGATTGGGAAGCCTCTAATGGCTGCCGATAAGCTCTCCTCAAGTATTTTTCCGTTTGCAATTGACTAAACCAAAAGTAAGCATCGGAAAGAAACTACAACGGGAGGCATGTTGCTTCTAATCTCAATTTTGAAAGTACAAACTTCAATGTACTGTTAGGTTTTGGGGATAAAGATTCGGGGGTTAAGGAAATGCCTGATTAAAGATCAGAAAAACAAGCCCCGATAAACGCTCCAGTAACCGATCGAAAATTTACTACAGTTGATCATTTGGATAGAAATGAATAAACATAATGGAGGACAGCGGAATAATTTGGTGGGAAAGAGAGGATTACCCTCTCTTGCTGTGGCTCTTCCTCGTGTTCATGCGGTGAAAGAGAGAACTGGCGGCGCCTCCACCACAGCAGCGGGAGGACGGCGAACACGAGGATCATGCATAGTATTCCCCCTAATACTCCCCCTTCCATTCAGCGGGATGGCCTACGATGATCTCCGACGAGAAACGAAGAGCAGCGGAGATCCCGACGTGGTTCTATACTTCTTTATTCGATTTGTTAACATTTTTTATATATTTTTTATTTTTATTTTTATTTAAGAGGAGAGAACCAGGGTGCAACTTGAGGAGAACTCGACTAGTCAGCTAGAAAAAACTCGAATCAAACTCGAGCTCGAGCTTTGCTACTCAAGCTGAGCTTGGGCCTAATATCTCTTGTTCATGAGTTCGTGAGTTCTTTTTATTTAATTTTTTTTAATTTATTATATGTATTATAAAATAAAGTTACTAATAATACAATTATACTAATATATTATAACCATACAATATATAATTTATATTAAATAAAAAATGATTTATTACATGTAGTAAATTTAGGGTTTTGCTCTCACCATGCTCGTCGAGCTTAGTCGAGCTCGAGCCCATTGGACACAAGTTCGTCGAGCTCAAGCTCCAAAAAAAAACTTGAGCTCGAGCCTGCTATTTTTGATGAGCTCGACTCGAGCTTGACTCGCTTATAGCCCTAGAGAGCATTGTATATTAAGAAACTCTCTCATGTATCTAACAAGCACAAACTTCACTAACATGATGTTGAAGCTAAAGAAGAGGATTTTTCCCCGAATAAGAAAAATCTCTTTACAGGATAGTCGGGTTAGCACAACTAGCAGCAACCCGAATCATCTTCTGGTATTCAAAACTAATATAACCCTCTAATAGGTTGGCGCCCCAGACTCTCATAGTGAACTTTTGTTCAACAAAACAAACCGGTAACGAAAGTGGACTTTTTGTTTATGATAACTATTGAGGGTCGCTCGACACTCGTAGTATGATCGAATTGAATCGTCTCAGCTCTAGAGTGAACCGAGCGAGCAAATAGTCAAAGCTGAGACCAACAGCAGGCAAGAAGACTTTTTAACATGGAAAACCCAAAATGGTGAAAAACCACGGAGTTGGATCGGTGCCGACCAAATTCACTATATCTTTGGGTGTTACAAGTTGTAGAATGCAAGAGGGTGACAGATGTGACGACCCAGGATTTACCCTTCGCTCTCGCCGAACCCTCCGGGTCTCCTCTTCGCTTCGCTATTCTATCTTCTTCGCTCTTCGCTCGAGCTCGTATCCTTCGCCTACCACGCGCCTCTTCGCGAGGTCATTTGATGGGCATAAAGAAATCGTCTTGGTAACAACCACCAAAACAAAGGTGAGCTCTGCAGCTGGTCCACAAGCAAGGGTTTTCGGTCCATTACCGGACCGAAACTCACGGAGTCATCCAACGGGACGGGAATCAAAGTGGGGGACCTCTCATATAGAGATCTTGTCTGCGGCTATTGATGTGTCCATTGACTCTTTTTGAGTCAGATCAGTAGGCGAGAAGGTCACATCCAGTCCATACCATAGAAGGAAAGATCAGAGTCATCAACTCTTTCTTTACTACTCCCTAGAAGCCCCTAGGTCTTACTTCAGCTTAACACGATGCTTTGAATAGCAATTGGCCGGATGGTAGAGTCGTGGAAACACTTGTTTCTTCCATCTTTTTGACCTTAGCTCCATGGAACAATATGCTACTGCTGAAACATGGAAGAATTGAAATCTTAGATCACTATGTGTGGATGATATGAACTGCCTAAACAAGAATTCTTGGATGCCGACTCCCCAAAAAACGTCGTGTTCACAGGCCCCACCCCGTCTCCACTGGATCTGTTCGAGGGAGTACTTAAGAAAACTCAGCCGAATCCGAATCTAATAAGGGAAAGGTAGATTGTGGCTCCCCCGTGTATATGTCCGAACCGGTGCCAACTATCCATCGCTGTAGGATTCCTATTCAAGATCAAGAATCACACGTAGAAAGAGGAAGATTTTCCTTTTAGGGAGGTAGGGGTGGAAAGGCGACCCGTAGGGGCGCATCTAGCTCACAGTCGATTCCTCCTGCTATTCTGGGGCTGACTTCGCACAGGACTATTCCTGACTTCCTGGGCCTTTATCTGGCACCGTCACCGGGCTGCAGCCCAAGCACACAACCCCTCTCTGGCCTACTTCCGGGCACAGCGGTTTGTTGGGGGTTTCTGCCCCCCCCCCCTTTTGATGAGTAAACTCCATAGTTCAGCGTGCCTAGGGGGACTTCTCAGGAGGTCATCAATCCCAAAATTTCTCTAGCCTGAGCACGCTTAACTATGGAGTTCTTTCACTTCTCATCATCAATTGAGCTGCAGCCCGGTGACGGTGCTAGGTAAAGCCCAGGAAGCCAGGAATAGCCATGTGCGAAGTCAGGGTAAATCCTGGGTCGTCAGCTCAATTGGTGATGAGAAGTGAAAGAACTTCATAGTTAAGCGTACTCAGGCTAGAGAAATTTTGGGATGGGTGACCTCCTGGGAAGTCCCCGTAGGCACGCTAAACTATAGAGTTTACTCATCAAAAGGGGGCAGAGACCCCCAACAACCCGCTGTGCACGGAAGTAGGCCAGAGAGGGGTTGGGTGCTTGGGCTGCAGCCCGATGACGGTGCCAGGTAAAGCCCAGGAAGCCAGGAATTGTCTTGCCCGAAGTCAGGGTAAATCCTGGGTCGTCACAATAAAAGTTGCATTTTGGAGTGAAAGCTCAATTGGTGATGAGAAGTGAAAGAACTTCATAGTTAAGCGTGCTCAGGCTAGAGAAATTTGGGATGGGTGACCTTCTGGGAAGTCCCTGTAGGCACGTTAAACTATGAAGTTTGCTCATCAAAATGGGGGCAGAGGCCTCCAACAACCCGCTGTGTCCAGAAGTAGGCCAGAGAGGGGTTGGGTGTATGGGCTGCAGCCCGATGACGGTGCCAGGTAAAGCCCAGGAAGCCAGGAATAGTCATGCGCGTAGTCAGGGTAAATCCTGGGTCGTCACAACAGACCACCACTCATTGTAGGGGGTGCAAAGAAGAATGAGAAATAGAAAAATCTCTAAGGAGGAATGAGATCTTCAAGGGCCAAAGGGAGATCTTCAAGTCACCTTCGAAGGAGATCTTCGAAGGGGAAGGAGATCTTCAAAGGCCAAAGGAGATCTTCAAAGGATTCTTCGAACACCGAAGGGGAATTCTGAAGGATCTTCGAAGAAGCTCTCTCATGGGTTGAAGGCAAGGTCCCCTCAAATGAGGGCTCTAGGCTCCTTTTATAGTTTTAGTCAGGGGTAGCTCGGTAACTTTGTCGTCATAATCACCGTAACCATCTGACGGACGAATCACATTTGTCGATGTTGAGCACATGGATCGCCACTTTTCAGATATGACCATTTTCCTCCCGGGCAGTTTGGGCAGTTCCGTTGGGGAGCTGACGACAACGAACGTTATGTGCAATCTGAGAAGTTAAGAAGGTTAACGGTGCGCGCGCTGTGAGTGCGGAGACATTCTTAGCGCGGAGAGAATGTGGAGATGTTCGGCGCACGCCGTGAACTTGGATGCATTCTGCGTGCGCCGTGAATGTAGAAGGGCGATGCGCACATGTTGCAATCTTGGAGGCGGTCGGCGCGCACCGTGAACACGGAGGCGCTTGGCGCACACCATGAATGCGGAGGTGCTCGACGCGCACAACGAGCGTGGACTTAGGGGGTGTAACCAGGCCATACCGGGGAGGTGCGGCCCCGTCCGTACCCCAAGGGGGTGTGACTGTGACTGTACTGGCCGTACTGAAAGGGAGTGCGGCGTTGGCCGCACCCCTGGGGGTGTGTCCTTGGACGCACCCCACGGGGGGTGTGTTCTTGACCGAACCCAAGGGGGGTGCGACCTTGGATGCACCAAAAGGGGATGCGGTCTTGGTCGCACCCTTAGGGGGGTGTGCGTTTGGTCGCACCCTATTATGGGTGTGGCATTGGCTGCACCCGACAGTTTTGGTCACACCCCAACGGGGGGGCACCGTGGTGGTGCGGCCCGGTTGGTGTGGAGACCATCGTGCGGTGGTTGTTGCGCGACGGTTTTGCTACCGCAACTGGATGACAGTTCTACGTCAGTTTCTCCATTTCCTCCATGGTGGGGTTGACTTTGGCCCCATTTCCTACACCATTAGCACTTTCCATTAGTGGGCTGTTTTGCTAGACACACTCCTGAATTTCTATAAATTGATAGGTGCATAACAATTTCCCCTCAAATCTTCGAAGTCCACGCCGGTGCTAGAGGAGTTCGAAGATTTTTACGTTTTCTCCCTTCGTGGTGGCTTGAGTCAGAGGAGTGGGGGCACGAGGCGCGATGAACCATGCCAGAGGTACATAACTTAATTCGCATGTGAGAGAGGATACGCTAGGCGGTCGTGTGGTGCTTGGATCCTGTGGTCGTGCGGTGCTTAGATCCGGGCGGCCGCACGGTGCCCACCGCTGAGGTGTCTGCGGCAGTGTGAACGCAGGTCGAGCGATCGCCAGCCGCGCGGTCACATCTCACGTGGCTACAGGCCATCGACTGCATGGCCGCGCCTCGGGTGGCTGCAGGCCATCGGTTGCTTGGTTGCATGCTACGCGACTGCTGGCTGTCGGGTGATCATTCGCACACCGCGTGGTTGCAGGCTACTGGGTGCTCGGTCGTGCGCTGCGCGGCGGCATGCCGAGCGATTGTACGCAGCTCGTCCGCTCGTTGTGCAGTTGTATGTCAGGCTCCCGCTCGTTGCACGGCCATATGCGGGGCTGGTGCGCCTTTGATAATAATTTAGCGTAATTTTGGTTTTCTGATTTTCAGGCATCGAAGAGAAGCGGACAGTCGAGATTGATGCGGTTGCGCTCTACCCTTGACGACGAACGAGTCGATATGTGGAGGAAGCAGTTTGGATTGACTTCCAATGTTGAAGTGAATATCCCTCGGGAGGATGAGCGGGCTCAGAATCCACCTCCTGGTTTTATGAACTCTTTCAGAGAGCTGCTTGAAGTTTGGTTTTGTCTCCCTCCTTAAGAGGAGGCCGTGGAGGTGTTCAAGTTTTGCGGAGTGTCGATCTCCCAATTTACTCCTGCCGGGATGACAAGGATTATGAGGATGATGGTGCTCTTCTGGAAGCACGATTCGCGACTCACTTTGGAGATTTTCAAAGATTTGTGCGAGATTTTCACCGATCCAGACGGTCGGATCAAAGTTTACAGCAACAAGAGATGGTTCCTCTTTGGGGAGAGGAACGACTATCGCCATGGGAATATCATATATGGGTACGTTCGGAACCGATGGGAGTTTCCAGAACTGGGGAGAGATCTTCCTGGTCATTGTTGTCGACAAGCGGGGCGAGAAAATGACTTCTTGCCTGTTTCTGGTTTCCCGGATCGAGAAAGTTTGGCGAAGGCCCTGTACAACATTGCCAGTTGTGCGGATGAGATTAGGTTGCTCTCGACCGGACTCTCTTGGGATGCTGAATTCGACGCCATCGTTCCTCTGGTTCGTGGCAAGAAGAGGAAACTCGTCTTTAAGCACGGGGGTTCATGGTCATCTTCCCCTGCGCCGAGGAGCCATGACCACGAGACTGGTCCCAGTAGCTGTAGGGGGAAGCCGTTCCGGTTGACTCCGAATTTGAGATTCTGGCTTCTCCTGTTGTTGAACAGGCACCACGGGACAACCCACCACCCCCTTCTTTAGCGACGGCGAGGCGAATCTCCTCCTCATTGCAGGCGATGACTTTCGCAAAGTAAGATTGGCATAGCTCTTGTTTTATTGCTTACTTTTTTGTGAGTTCTAGCTGTCGTTTCTTTTTGCAGACCGTAGTTCTGAACAGCGTCGCCCATACATGGAATGACTGCTATATGGGCCTTAAGGATGGCTATTTTGTTCTTTAGGAGGCACTGCGCACAACGAAGAGTGCCTTGTCTGACTTCAAAAAGAAGAGAGAGTGTGACTCCGCTCGTACCGGACAGCTAGAGTCCGACATTTCTTCTACTCAAGCGGAGGTTGAGAAGTTGTGAGAGGAGTTTGTCGGGGACAAAGCGCTTGCTCAGGATGCCCTTCACCAGTTATCAGATGCCCAGGGAGAGATGTTTCGCTAGGAGGAGGAGTTGGGGTTCTTGAGGAGCGAAGTGGAGAGATTGTCTTCCTTGGAGCAGGGCGTCGAGGAGACCAAAGTTGCGGGGGTTGCTGAGTACAAAGATTCCTAGATGTTGTGGAGGAACGCTTTCGAATTTTGGAGGAGCTTCGTGCTGAGATCATGACCAAGGATGTGGACCCCTTGCTGGAAGATGAGTGTGAGGTTGTCTTTCGGATGGGAATTAGGAAGACTCTTTGCATGATGGAGAGGAAGTTCGGGTGTAGCACTACCGGTCTCGACACAGATGACCTCTCCGAGGATGATCGTTCTTATTTAGTTATTAAGGATTGATCTCTGCTTCTATGTGTATCTTTGTTTGTGTTTTACTCTTTTCACTTTTCTACTTATAGTTCTGCTTTGCGGTGTGCATCATTGCGTTTGACACCCTTGTATCTGTATTTTGCGCATAGTATTTAATTTAATGGATCTTCCTACTCCATTGATCAGATTGTGCGGGATCTTGTGGTTACATTTGTTTTAACTTGTCATGCTTGTGGGGCTATGGTTGTTCATTTTTTGTTGGCACCGACCGCGATGGGGGAAGGTCCTGATGGTGTCGTGGCCTACTATAACAACGAAGAGTGGATGCATTCGAGCCGGTAGTGCGCAGTCAGGTGGACTGGCCCTAGAATGACGGTGAAGGGCGGATGCATTCGAACCATTGGCAACCGCGAGGTGGGGGGGGGGGGGGGGGGGGAAGGCCCTGTCGATGTCTTGAGCAACTACGACGGCGAAGAGCGAATGCATTTGAGTCGGTAGTGCGCGGTCAGGAGGACGGGCCCCAGAATGACGATGAAGAGCAGATGCGTTCGAACCGTTGGAGACCACGAGGGGGGAAGGCCCTGATATGTCGTGACCTACTACAATGGAGAAGAGCAGATGCATTCGAGCCAGTAGTGCGTGGTCAGGGGGACTGGCCCCAGAATGACGGAGAAGAGTGAATGTGTTTGAACCGTTGGCGACCGCAAGGTGGGAAGGCCCTGACGGTGTCGTGACCTCCTACGATGGCGAAGAGTGGATGCATTCGAGTTGGTAGTGCGCGGTCAGGGGGACTGGCCCCATAATGACGGTGAAAAGCGGATGCGTTCGTACCGTTGGCGAACGCGAGGGGGCAGACCTTGACAATGTCGTGACCTACTACGACGGTGAAGAGCGGATGCATTCGAGCTGGTAGTGCGCGGTCTTATTTGAATTTTTATAGATAAATGTGTTAGAATCAAAATGTGATAAGAATTGTTGAGAAATAGTTTGTGCAAGTGGAAGCTCGCGGCTTTTACATGACAAAATGTATGAAATTACTGATAAAGACAACGTGGGTTATGCGTGTTCCAGGTACGAGGGAGAGTCTTCCCTTCCGCCGTGCTACGACCGTGTAGTGGAGGTTGATCTTCAGGTCCTCGCACATCTTCGTGAATGACCTCCCGATGAACTGAGTGTCATTGTCAGCGATGATAACTGTTGGAACGCCGAAGAGATAGACGATGTTCTTCCATACGAGCTTTTTGACATTTTCCTCAGTTATTTTGGCAAGGGGCTCAACTTCTACCCACTTGGTGAAGTAATCAATAGCCAGGATGATGAACTTACTTTGGACAGACGCCATGGGGATGGGACCGAGGAGATCAATTCCCCATTTTTGAATGGCCAGGCGCTTTGGAGCGTCATTAGTGTGACTGGTGGTTGATGAGGGATGTTTGTGTGAAGCTGGTAACTTTTACACTTCTGGACGAACTCGGTCGTGTCCTTCTTCATAGTCGGTCAGTAGAAACCTTGGCGTAGGATATTTTGAGCCAGGGCTTTCCCGCCTAAGTGTTCCCCGCAGACTCCGTTGTGGACCTCTCTCAAGGTGCACTATGCTTCAGTTGCAGGTAGACACTTCAAATAGGGCCCGGAGAAGACCCGCATATAGAGCCCCCCTTCGATGATGGTGAATGATGCAGCTAGCATCTGTAGTCGTCGTGCTTGTAGGCGGTTATCGGGAAAATGTCTGTGCTTGATGTAGGCCCGGAGGGGAGTCATCCAAGATGGATCTTCCTCGCTGATTGCGGCGACTCCCACAGTCCCTGGATGCTAGGTATTATGTTCTCTTCCACTCGGTGTCGGCGGGAGTGATAGCTGGAGGAAGAGGTTGCAAGTTTGGAGAGCGCATCAACTCTAGGGTATGGATCTCCCTAGGGATGTGAAAGATCTGGTATGATGGTATCTTCTGGAGGAGGGAGCTTATGAGTAGAACGTACGACGCTATCTGGTCGTTCTTTGGTCATAGTCCCCTTCGACCTGCGAGACCACGAGCTATGAATCGGTGTGAACCATACAGTTCTCTGCCTTGCAGTCGATGGCAAGTCAGAGGCAGACGATTAAAGCCTCATACTCAGCGATATTGTTGGTAGTTGGGAACTTCAATATGAGGCCATATTCCAGGGTAATCTCCTTCGGGCTGACTAGGAGCAATCCCGTTCCTGCTCCTTCGGTCGCTGAGGTGTCGTCGATATAAAGAGTCTAATGGGCGGTGGCGGTATCATCAGTGGGAGATGCCTCTGGAGGGATGGTGTACTCCATGATGAAGTCAACGGGCACTTGAGACTTGATGTATGGCCAAGGAAAGAAATGGATGTCGAAGTCACCGAGCTCGACCGCCCACTTCACCAGCCTCTCAGATACTTCTAGATTCTGTAGGATGGCTCGAAGTGGCAGTTGCATCAATACCTTCACTGTGTGGGCTTGGAAATAGGGTCAAAGCTTTCTCGCAGAGAAGACGAGAGTTAAGGTTGTCTTGTCTGCCACCGGGTATCTGTTCTCGGTGTCAGGGAGGACCTAACTGAGATAGTATATGGGTCGTTGAACTCCTCCTTCATCTTTGATGAGCACCAAGTTGATGGCAGTTGGAGACACTGTCAGTACATGAATAAGATTTCTTCGTGAATAGGCTTTGATATGAGTGGAGGCGAGGCCAGGTATTGTTTGAAAAACTCAAAAGACGTATGGCACCTTCCGTTCACTAGAACCCATAATGGTGTGCCCCTAGAGAATTTTGAAGAAGGGGAGGTATTTATCTCCCGTTCATGTCAGGAACCGAGAGAGAGCGGAGATCCTCCCATTCAAGCGTTGCACTTCCTCGATGGAGCGAGGTGACGACATATCCTCCAGCGCCTTGATCTTCTTAGGGTTTGCCTCAATCTCCAATGGGTTATCATGAATCCCAAGAACTTCCCTGCTTTCGCACCAAATGTGCATTTGCTGAGGTTGAGCCGCATCTGGAACCGGCGAAAGAGCTGAAAGCATTTCTCCATGTCTTTCAAGTGGTCACGGCGGTGGACGCTCTTCACCAGCATATCATCCACGTATACCTCCATCCCCGATGAGGTCTTTGAACACCGTGTTCGTCAGTCTTTGGTAGATTGCTCTGACATTTTGAGGTTGAACGACATAACTTTATAATAGTAGACCCCCTTCTCTATTCGCAATGCGGTGTGCTCTTCGTCCGCAGAATTCATCCTAATCTGGTTGTACCCCGAGTATGCGTCTATAAAGTTGAGGAGCTCATGCCTGGTTGTTGTGTCGAAAAGTTGATCAATCCTTGGAAGGGGGAAGCTGTCCTTCGGGCACGCCTGATTCAGGTTACTGAATTCAACGCACATCCGTCATTTTCCAGAGGCCTTCTTCACCATGACCACGTTAGCGAGACATTTGGGGTACTCTGCTTCACGGACAAATTGCGTTGTGGGAGCTTCATTACCTCCTCTTCGATCGCCTTGAGTTGCTCGGGAGTGAAGTTCTGCTTCTTCTGGATCACCGGCCTGCAGGTAGGGTTAACATTTAAAGAATGAAGAATGACTTGCGGTTCTACACCGGGCATGTCTTCCGGGCTCCATGCGAAGACGTCTTTGTTAGCGCGGGGGAAAATTGTGTATCCTCCTGCTCTTCTTGATATAAGAGGGACTCAACTTGCACCGTCTGGTCGGATCCCGCTGGGAGAGCGACACTTCCACAAGACCTTCAACAGGCGTCCCAC
Source organism: Dactylorhiza incarnata (assembly GCA_033032865.1). Taxonomy (NCBI): domain Eukaryota; kingdom Viridiplantae; phylum Streptophyta; class Magnoliopsida; order Asparagales; family Orchidaceae; genus Dactylorhiza; species Dactylorhiza incarnata. The sequence goes on along the minus strand of JAWHQI010000094.1, from coordinate 7,779,566 downwards.
GCTGACAAAGTAGCCTCGTCTCGCAGGATGAAGTTGTCGATGTTAAGGGTGGCCGTCTTTGCCGGCTGAGCCTGCTTCAGATAACAGGTTCATGATGCTTCCTAGTTTCCACGTACGACCCATATTCCTCCGGCGGTCAAGAACTTCATGGTAAGGTGATGGATGTACGGAACTGCTCCGAAGATGGACTGGAGTGTCCTCTTGAAGATAATATTGTAGGCAGAGCTCAGATCCATGACTACGAACTGAATAGTGTGCGTTGATTGCCTCGGGAACTTGCCCAACGTGACCGGGAGGGTAATCATACATGTTTGCCAGGAAGTCCGCGACCTCTTCTTTCCAGTCAGAATGGTCGTTTCCAGCGGTCTCAATATTGGGAGACCGCCCAGACCGCATGTCTCCTCTCCAACATTTTGCTAAGGCACAGGCGGCCAGGATCGAGCGAGATCGTCTGACCGCGTGGTCTGAGTTTTTTTTTCTTTTTTTACTATTTGCACCCCTGTAACCTCTCATCTCTGCCCCGGTTCTCCTGTTCTCCGGGCAGCCCGTAATTTTTGGATCGGCCCGTTTGGGCAGCCTCCACGTCTATAAATAGAGAGGTAGAAGTACCATAAAAGAGACATTTGCTTTGAACCTCCAGCTTGCAACCTGTGCAAGCAGTCTCGAATTTTGTCACCTTTTCTACCTCTTACCATTACCTATTTTAGACCCCCTCCTGTAATCGTTTTCGGGATCAATCAAAGAAGCTTTTCTCTCAGAGATCTCTCTTCTGGCATTCCTCATCTCGAGTAACCTGCACTCTGCAATCTTCCCCCATCTCTTTTAAGTGTGAGTTTTGAAGGTACAATTTTTGTGCCAACAGAATGAACACGTGGCCTTCAGATCGGAGTGTCTAGGCGAAGTCAGCGGACAGTTGAAATGTCAGACCGTGAGATTCAGCCCAGTCAGTTCGCCGTTGTTCTCCCTTCATCAGGTGGCGCGAGATCTTTGGAAGCCATTGAGCTTCGTTTTAAGCTTCGTCTCGAGCAGTCTCACCGCAAGACCGCCCATCAGCTGGATTCAATGAATCAGATCCTCTCTTCGATCTATCACAGATTTCTCCCTCAAACCGATCAGGTTTCCACCCCTGATCCTCTAGCCGGCGGTCACGCTCCTGATCGTGCGACCTCTCAGCCCGTTGCTCCTCTGCGATCTCAGGGAGAGGAGTTCGCAGCTCACCATGCCTTCTTTAGGACAACAGCTCAGGGATCTCCACCTCGAGCCCTAAACTTTCAGGAGGATTATGTTTATCCTTCAGCTCCTGTTGCTGTCCCTTTTGCTCCTTTCGGTGCTTTTAAAACGGAGGAGCCTTCCCCCTTTTCTGGTAGAATTCATTGGGAGCCAACTCCCAACGGCTTCAGAGAGCCAAGATTGCATATGTTCACCAGAGAGAGCGATCCAAGCTCTCATCTTCAAGCTTTTGAGTCTGCAGTCGCTCTGAGGTCTCTCTCAAATGCGATGAGGTGTAAGCTGTTAATCACCTCCTTATATGGGTAAGCAAGGGAGTGGTTTTATAAACTACCTCCGCAGTCCATCTCCTGGTTCACCGTCTTGAGGCAAGAGCTTCTTTTGAGGTTCGCCACCTCAAAAAAGAGGAAGAGTGGCCATGCAACCCTCTTCAGGATTAAGCAAGGTGAAAGTGAGACTCTGGCTCGCTTTGTTGATCGTTTTCAAAGAGAGATTCTTGGAATAAGGAATGTTGATCCCTCGCTCTACATGGTGGCCTTGTTAAATGGCATGCAGGAAGGACCTCTCAAGTTTGAGGTCACCACCAAAGAGTCGAGGTCTTATCAAGAGCTAATAAGCACGTGAATCGGTTCATAGAAGGAGAAATCAGCAACCCCCACAATGTTTGTAATCTGACATGAAAAGCCATTCAGAAAGGCTCTAGGGGTTTCCTTCTAGCCCCTCCATCAGCAAAACCTCCTCATCAAGATTTCCAACCTCCAGCTCAGAGAGGAAGTGTTGGGAAACTGACCCTCAATGTTCTCTTGATTTGAAGAGGCCTCACACTCAATGCTAAGTACAAGTTGTATTTGATAAACCCTATTTCTATCTCATGACAATGCAGGACTAGGACATACCAAGGTGTGATGTATGATCAGTTGGTTTACTGTCAAAATCAATGAGACGAGCTCTCAGTCTCAGCTGAACCGCTGAGACAAGGCCAGGAGCCGCTAAGAAGGTGTCTAGGCAAGCTGAGCTGCAGATAGAAGAAAACTGCTGAGATAACTGTCTGTCTCAGCGGATCCGCTGGGACGGGACAAAAGAAACCGCTGAGACAGCTGACCATCTCAGCCCAACCGCTGAGACAGATTCAAATGTGATCTGGCGGGTTCTACTTTTGGCGCAAGCTGCAGAAAGGCATCTTGGGGTCCACCAATCACTCCCATACCTGTCAGGAGGACAAATAAGAGTCGTTGAAGATCAGTGGTGTATAAAAGGAATAAGTTAGGGTTGAGCAAAGAACCTTTTGCTATTGATCTTACTCTCCAGCACACAAGCAAGAAGAACAATAATGTTTCATTGTCGGCAGCCAAGAACTGAGCTTCCATAAGACTGCAAGGAGAGAAGAGATTGCTTATCTTGATTCATCTCAAGAAAGAGCAAGTAGATCCAGTCCATCATCTGAAGGGCTGATCAAGAAGAATCAAGTTGGAGCTGCACTTCTCCTCCCTGGTTCAAGTCTGCAACAATGGCAGTTAAGAAGAAGAAGACCAAGGCTTGACCTCTTCTTCCTTCTATTTGTAATCACCTATTATATCATATGTAGGATCAGTGTGTGATCTGAGGTAGGACTTTATTGCCTGAGTGTATAAGGCTGATTGGCCTGAGTTGTAGAGCTGAGAGGTCAGCTTGAGGTAGGATCAGTATGTGATCTAAGGTAGGGCTATTGTGCCTAAGGTAGGGTTGTTGTGCCTGAGGTAGGGTTTGGGAAAACCTGAAAGATCCTATGGATCTGTGCTGTAGGCTCTTGGAGCTGAGTTTGGAGAAGTTGGTCATGTCTAACTCATTGTTAGAAAGGCGAAGGGGAAAGAGGACTACTCAAGACACCCTGTCTTGAGGAACCTCTATAAATCTCTTTGTGCTTTCTGTGCATGATATTTTGCTAATCTAAATTCAGAAAATACTAAGCCTAAAATAAAAGAAACCTATTCACCCCCCCTTCTAGGTGTCTAAGACTACATCCTATATAAACTATCAGGAAGGAACTTCCGTCATCACCATCCCTACCAGGGACATCAACAGTTTTAGCCTAAAGTGCCTCAGCTGCCAGTCCCGACCACCCTAGCTCTACAACAGATACCCGTCCATCAGATTCATTTCGTTCAGTCGCCTCTCCCCATTTCTTCTCAACCATCCTTTAATGACTCTCAAGAGTCATTCACCGAGCTCAAAGTTTCAATAAGCGAGGCGGTTCTAGTCCTCCAGAAGCAGCTTTTCTATAAGAGGCCTGCCCCTTGCAATCTGACCCGAAGACCAAAAATCTATCTCTCTACTGTGAGCATCACAGGGAGAGAGGTCATCTGACCGATAATTGCAAAGTCCTCCGCATGCTAGTAGAGAAGCTTGTAAAAGAAGGAAAACTTCAAGAGTTGGTGCAGAAAGGAGATCCTTCCAAGGCTTCAACCTCCAAGAATAAGGAGGTGGTAGAAGTTCATTGGGAGTGTGAAGAGGTGGATGACGTTGGACCTCTGGACAATGTAGGCTATCCAAGTGTGTGTGTGGATGCTAATGATGAGGGTGCTTTTGGCTACCTCTTTTGCATCCACGGAGGAGCAGGTCTGGTGTCTTCAAAGAAAGATAGTCTCGCAAGAGTCTACAGGTCAGAGGTCGCTGCTACCTATTCTTCTGCTCCAATCTGAGGGACGGTCACCTTTGGGCAGGAAGATCTTCCTTCAACTGCCAACCCTTTCAACGATGCAGTTGTTATTAAGGTGGTGATCGACAATTATACCATGAAAAATATTTTAATCGATGCCGGAAGCTCAGTCAAACCGGCTTTTGAAGCCCTGAAGACTGGAAAGACTCGATCTTCTTTCCACCGAAGGGCCTATCTATGGCTTCTCTGGAGAGAAGAAGGAGGTAGAATTGAATGTCATCCTCTTGTTGACTCTTGGATGGATAACCAATCTCATCAAGTTTATAGCCGTTGAAGCTCCAAGTAGCTACAATGCAATCTTCAGAAGGCCAATCTTAAATGAATATCAAGCGGTGGTTTCCACCTACCACCTGGCCATGAAGTTTGCCTTGAATGACAAGCAGTACCAGGTCAGGAGTGATCCGAAGAAAGCAAGAGAATGTTATGTCAAGACAGTCAATGTGACCGAATCCTCTCCTCCAGAGATAGCTGAGGTCTCCCCAACTCCTCAAGTCTCCAATCCTGAAGAAGTTGCGGAAGAGATCAGGGAAGATGAAGCTAGAGACGGAGTTCACTTGGAACCTGCCCAAGCAACTCAAGTTGTGTTTATCAGCAAGGAATATGAGAGCAAGAAACTCTCAATCAATGTTGAGCTGCATGAAGCTAAAAAGAATCAGCTTATCTCCTGTCTCTTGAAGAACCTGGATGTTTTCGCTTGGTCGGCGGATGACATGTCATGATTTGATCCGGATGTCGCTTGCCACCATCTCAACATCGATCCAAGCTTCACTCCCATTAGGCAAAAGAAGAGGGCGGTGGAGGTGACCCTAGCTCAGACTGTAACGACCCAAAACGTGAAATGATCCAAATGATCAATAAAATTACATAAAAATTGTCCCCTATGATGAAAATATAATCAGTGTTAACTCGACATAACTTTGAAGGTTGAATATAAAGTTAATTGACGCTTTGCGACGCTCGAAGGGTATGTGCATATACGTAAAGTTTTGGAAGAGAATTATATGGCAAATAATTATTATACAATTCAGTATATTGTGGTGTGCCAGTAGCGTATTCGCTGCGTTGAAATTGATTAATTGTGTGATGTTAAGTATATTGGTGAGCTAATATTATTGGCATATTGGTGTGCCAATAAAGAAAAAGTGAGAAGTTGTAAGCGGTGGCATGAGTGCGTGGACCGGCGTAGACAAAACCGAGCTTCTCATCGTTCTTATCTTGCACGCCGAACCCTTCAGTTCTCGCCTAGGGTAAGGGAGTCACATACTTCCTCTCCTTCCTCTGATTACTTATTCTCTCGCCGGAATAAGGGCTAGATCGACACTCTTTCTCGGCAAGAACATGAAGGAATTCCTCTCCTCTCCTCTCCCATAGACTGACTGCTATTCTTCTTTGGGGGTACATATTGGAATCTTGCGGCATGTTGAAAAGAATCCTTCACAGCTATGCCCGTCGTCAAATTTTGTAGGTAACGGACATGACTTGGATACGCGAAAACAAAAGAACTGATTAGGATAAGACAGAACAGTTTCAACAAGTAAGCAAGGTATGCAAGTACATTTCTTATTATGTGTCTTTATTTTGTATTCACTAGCCTTACTTCAACCTGGGACACGTGTATGAACATAGCTTAGATACAGATGTATGTGGGGTCTAAATGGGGGCCTCACACAGACTATCCGGCAGGAGGTGGAAAAGCTCTTTAAGGACAAATTCATTCAAGAGATTCAATACCCACATTGGGTGTCGAATGTTGTAATGGTCAAAACAGCTGGTGGGAAGTGGCGTATGTGTGTGGATTTTACCAAGCTCAATAAAGCATGTCCTAAAGATTGTTACTTTTTGCCTCAGATAGATTATTTAATTGATTCTGCGGTAGGGTATTCATGCATGAGCTTCTTAGATGCATTCTCAGGCTATCACCAAATTAGAATGCATAAGCCTGACATCCTTCACACCTCGTTCATCAAGAATGACGGGTGCTTTTGCTATCTTGTAATGCCTTTCGGGCTAAAGAATGATGGTGCTACCTATTGGAAAATGATGTACACCGTTTTTAAAACTAAAAAAATGAAGAAATCTAGAGGTCCATGTCGATGACTTCCTAATAAAAAGCAAATCCTTCCCATCTCACCTTAACGATATCATCGAAATATTTGCAACCCTCCAGACCTTCAATATGAGGTTGAACCCATTGAAATATGTCTTCGGAGCAAGCAAAGGGAAGTTTATCGTCCATCTCCTCACTCCAGAGGGATTGGAACCGAATCCGAATAAGGTGAAGGTCATCCTTGAAATGTCACGTCCCAAGTCCTCCAAGGAAGTTCAACAGCTAGGTAAAAGGATGGCCGACTTGAGTCGTTTTATTTCTCTCTTAGGAGATAAAAGTGCTCCATTCTTCAAAACTCTACATGAAGGAGCTAAGTTTGAGTGGACGAAAGAGTGTGACGATGCTTTCAATCAGCTCAAGAAGTAGCTAACGTCAACTTTTTTGCTCCAAAGCCCGAAGGAGGGAGAAAATCTTTTTCTATATCTTGGAGTTGACTCCGGTGTCATTAGTTCTATGCTAGTCAGGGAAGAGAAGGAGAGGCAGTTTCCAATTTATTATGTGAGCAAGAACTTGAAGGATGCGAAAACCTGATATCCGATCCTTGAGAAGTTGGCCTTAATGCTCGTGACTTCAGCACGAAGGCTAAGACCTTATTTCCAAGCTCATTTAATTCAAGTTGTCACCGATCTTTCATTGAAAAATGTGTTGGAAAAGACAGAACATTCAGGTAGATTGGCAAAGTGGGCAATGGAGCTCGGTGAATTTGACATATCTTACATTCCTAGAGTAGCAATCAAAGCCAAGGTGCAAGCAAATTTTATTGACGCAAAGGAAGCTAACTCAGAAAAATTGGTTGGAACACCTCAAGCTTGGACAATTTTTGTCGATGGAGCTTCAGGAAGGAACTCAACTAGAATATAAGTTGTTTTGATTAACCCAAATGGGGTTAGATTGGACCAAGCTTTGAAGTTCTATTTGTTGGATCGATAGGCACCCTTAGAGGGGAGGGGGGTGAATAAGGGAATACAATTCTTCCTTATAATTTTAGGAAAATTACTAAATTGTTTTATAATTTGAGAAAGGCAAAATAACAATTTAGCTAATTTGTGAGCATATCATAAAAACCAAGTTTGGGAACAAGTACTAAATTGTTTTAAGATGAAAGAGATTGAAATAAATAATTTAGATAAAGTAATTTGAATTGAAGACTTTGTAACCAATATTATAGAGATAACGCCAAAGGAGAGAAATCAAGTAAACACAAATTGAGACATGATTGTATTTATATAAAAGAAAGGTGTTTACATAAATTTGATTTCAATATCGCTAGAAATCGGAGGCGTACAAAAGTAAATTTCTTTTCCTTTTCTATACCGACTTGTATCCCCACAAACCGGTTGGCTTTAGCCTATCCTTCCCCGGATAAGGCCTCAAGCCGCTCTAGCCAATCCTTCCCCGGATATGGCCTCGAGCCCCCTAGATCTAATCATCTAGAACTAGTCGCCAACACAAGGCGAATTACTCCCTAAGTCCTACCCAGACCTAGTCGCCAACACAAGGCGAATTCTCTAAACGGTTACAAAAAGTATGGAATGGAAATAAAGATAACCATTAAAAAACTCCCTATATGAGATCTTCTGATGTCGTAGATGAAGGATCTCTATAGTATGAGCGTGGTCGAAGAGACCGTCCTTCGGATGTAGCGTGATGTAGTCCTCCTCCAGAGTTCTCCTTAAGCTTTTAGTGGGAGATCCATCTTCGGCAGCATAGCTGCAATAGAATTGTGGTACAAGCACTCTCTCTGGGATGGATAGCCAAAACGAGAAAGAGCCCATCAATTTATAGATCTTGAAGATAGCGCCTGCGGTAGCTCCTAGCGCCTGCGGTAGCATTCGTGTGGAGCGGTTGCGAAACTGTCGGTGGCGTGGCGCTGTGCATGAACTTGAGATAGCTCCAGGTGGTAGCGCTAGCGCTGGCGGTAGCGTTCGTGTGGAGCGGTTGTGAAACCGTCGGCGGCGTGGAAGAACAAACTTTCGTCGAACAAAATTTTCGTCGAACGGAGCTTCAAGTTCGTCGAACGGAAATTTTCGTCGAACGAAATTTTTGTCGAACGAAATTTTCGTCGAACGGAAATTTTCGTCGAACGCAGGCAAATTCGTCGAACGGAACCTGAGCTAGCGCCTGACGGTAGCTCTAACGCTGGCGATAGTGCATTCTTCCAGATTTTTGAATTCAACTGCTTTCTACCTGTGGAGTATTGCACCTATAGTTCCCGCACACTATAAACACACAAAATACAAGATCAAATACAATTTGGGTTTTGTTATTCTCAAACAAAGGGATGTGACACACATGTCCAACAATCTCCCCCTTTTGATAATAACAAATCCTCTTAGCAAGAAATCAACAATAGTGTTTATAGTATATGATAAGCAAGATGATAGTGCAACTACAGTATATGATAAGCATGATAATGTACATACTCCCCCTATCTTAATGCTCCCCCTACATAAATGTAATTTATGTTTTACTCCCCCTAAATGATAGATTACATGAATTATTCTCCCCATAATCTTCTATATTTCTCCTATATAGATTTCTTCAATTAATCTCCCCCTTTTGGTATTATCAAAAGAAGGTAGGGTGAGGGTAGTAAGGAGGCATTCTTTAGGCTAGTTATAAATCATGATCGAGCTTTTGTAATATATGAAATGATAAAGAGTTTAAGCATAGTATAAATCATGATCGAGCTTTTGTAATATATGAAATGATAAAGAGTTTAAGCATAGTATATATAAGAGATTTCAAATAAAAAGATAAGAATTGTAAGCAAGCGGAAGATTATAAGAAACATCTTTTTGTAAGCATGAAAAGCATAAGTAAAAATATGAGTTTTAGTTCAAAATTGAAAGATGTTTTAACCTTTTTGAAATCTCAAAGTTTTTCATAAAGATACCAAGCATGGAATGAACATATCAAAGAAAGATTATACTACAATGTTACTTAATTTTAAGTTCAAGAGATACCAAAACATTGTAGAGATCATGCTAGGTTATCTAGTGCATTTCTTATATAAATAGTAGTATAGATAAAGCATTAGAATCCAATACTCATGAGAAGAAGTGCTATGAAAGATAATGATGTGCACTTAAATGTATTTTGGGCAATGTTACTAATTGATTTAAATCACAAAATACAAGACATATGTAGAGTAAAGTGCACAATAAAACACAAGTATATTACTTTCACACACTTTAATGCACACTATTTTATAAAAAGTGGTGTATTAATCAAGGGTTGCACAAGATACTTTACTATTCTTTCCAAGGTGCTCAACCTCACAATGCTTATGAAGACTTATCAGGAGATTCAAGTAGTGCTTGGTGGAGTTATAGTTGTCTACATATATAATTTTTTTGTTCACATTTGTGAGACAACATTCTTCGAATACACTTATTTTGCAAACCCAAAAATTTTTAACTTAACCACTTTTCTAAATTTCATAAGTGCAATTCAAATGTAGTGTAGGCAATAAACTTATGCAAGTTTTAATTCATTGTACAATTACAACACACAAGCAAGCATTTTAGATTTAAACACACATGTTGATTACCAAAATAAGTGAGTGAAATGTATCATTATCAATCATAAAACATTTACTCATACTTAGAGGCATGCTAAGCTTGGTTCTACACATTTTTCAATACAATTGATGCACTTTAAATAGATATATCAAAGCATGATAAACAAAACAATGTTCGTAGTAATTTCAAGGAATAAATTTTAACATTGTAAATAATTCTAAATAGTAGAATTCATACATGCTTGATATTGGCAATAAAGATCATACCGTTTTTTTTGTTTTATCATTTTTAAATCAATTAAAAACAGAAAATCACAAAAAACATATTTTTGTAATTTTTGAATTTTGAATTTTTGTAGTTGATTTTTCATAATATGAATAAAACACAAATATCAAAAACATATTTTTGTATTTTTGAATTTTGAATTTTTGTAGTTGATTTTTCATAATATGAATAAAAACAGAAAACCATAAAACATAATTTTGTATTTTTGAATTTTGAACTTTTATAGTTGTTTTTTTTTCATAATATGAATAAAACACAAATAACAAAAGTCAGAAACACAACAAATAAGTAGTACATATGAACTAACATATTTTTATAGATTTTTAGAAATATTAAAAATTAGAAAAATCAAACACCCACGTTAGCGCTGACGCTAGTGATAGAGCGACAAACAGTACGTGATTTTTTGAGAATTTCAAATTTTTTATTTTTGATTTTGATTAAGTGTCCTTAGAGTAGTCTTATGCAGAAATTTTGTAATTTTTGGAGATATCTTGATTACTCAAATTTGCATAAAACATTAGCATTTACAAATACATGTGTTTTACAAAAACATTTAATCTCAAAAATATAAATTATGCAAACACAAGAGGACACATTTTTTATTAAACAACCCAAAATATACATGATTTAAGTGATAAGTAAATAAAATGATCATACGAAGAGTAATATAAGTATGTCCTAAGATTAAAGACTACCCCGACTAAATGTCCACACCCTAGCCCCGTACTAAGTGACGGATGGGCATGAGGAGCTGCACACATGCCGTAGGTTGGGGTGTTAATCCCATATGCACACACTAGAGAACGCTCAACCTAACACTATTTCCCCCCAGTGCCTCGCAAGGCCCCACTGGAACCCTCCCCGGTTAAGGACAAGACATGACTTAGAGGTTAGGTCTCTAATGCATACAACCCTACGCCCCCGCTATTGTGAGATATGAAGTCATAGGTGAATAATCTTTGGACAACCTATGCTTTTAAACTATGAGTTGATATATAAACTATGGGTTTTGTTTAATGTGATGAGTTATATATTGCCGCATAGTTTTTCTACTATTATGAGATGACGATATGAGATAACTAGCACAATTACTAATATTCAATAAGTGACAGTGCTAGTATGATGAGTTTTGGGTTTAATGTCATGTCATAAGATTTATATTAATATTGCATGTATTCCAAAATAGAGTTTCAAATTATAAATCTAAGATAAAGTGATGATTTAGTTTGATTTATTCTTTCATTACAAAGTTGATTCTAGAGTCTACAAATATGAGAGATACATGCAATCACTAGCAAAGCAAATCTATACATCAAATAATGTAAAGGAAACATTATTCATATTTTTATCATAAGATTCATAATTCCTAGGAGAAACATTATTGTTTTGAGATATGTCTTGATAAAACATGAATTATGATTTATGATTATAGAAAATTTTGCATAGAATATATGTTAGATCATCACGATGAATGTGAATTCTATTCCTTCTAAACTTATGACAAAATGATTTGGTGATTTTCTATTGAATAAGCATGTTTGATTTGTAAGTAGAAAAAAATGATGATCATCTAATTATATAAAAGTCAAAGATCACATAGATAAAATTTTGAAATTTATAAGATTGCTTTCAATAATTGAATTTATTGATCTTTGGTTTTGCATGATAATATATGATTAATGATACGATATTCATATATATTCTAATGATTAATCCATAAACTATGTGTTTGTTGGAATTTTAGTATTCTATTTATGATTTCAAATCACATAGTTATCATGAAATTTGAATAACATTGTAAGTGTTATACCCATCATAAATATATAAGCATAAACCAAGAAGTGATGCTAGGATGATAAGTTTGAATGCAATGTTATTACATAGGATTAATGGAGATAATGTTGTATGTAATATGAGAAGTTTTCAAATTAATTTTCTTTAGACCTAGAATGAAATGATTAAACTTTTGATTTGATCTTAATGATACAAAATGATTCTAAGGTCTAAATTACATGCAAACATTGGTGACACACATCACACACATAATATCTAAATTAATATATGAAACAATTATACTAAGGATATCATGTGATGAAAAATCCATAAACACAGAAATTTCCAAATCAAGCAAACTAAGATAACTTTTAAAACGGAGTTGAAATTGGGCAAATTGACAGCACCAAACGAACTCAAATGGGCAAGCCTAGTTTGTCGTTGGATGAAGATTTCTGTACTCTTTCCGAAAATATATTAAACGCGAAAATCGGCGGCGGATCAAAAGATATGACTATTTGAAGTTTTGATCGTAAACTCGTATTTTTGAAAGATTAAACATGTGTTTAGATGAATTTATGTTTTCAATTTTTCTAGATAATATTCTTCATTATAAGGGCTATCATATGCAGCAAACAAAAATAGAAAAGAATCACAAACGTTGCGTATTTTAATTTTTAGTTTAAGCCCTTTAATAAACCATTTAAATCCAATCTTTAAAATAGTTTCAATAGTCTTGATAATAATTTCAATATTCAATTTCTAATGATAATTCAAGACAATTAAGGGTAAAGGATTTAAAAGGATAAAGAACAATCAAAGATGAGAGATAGATCACTTTGAAAAATATATGACTTAATGTTCAATTTTAATTCAAATTTGATTTGATAAACATTAGGCTTAATATATGAAAGTCATATTTCATGATATATAAAGTGATCATAGCATGTTTGTTCAAAAATAAAAAATAAACAAAAGAAAAGAGACAATAAGCATATCATGAAGTAGAGTAGTGATATTTCATTTTTATTTGTTTCTACTTCATGCAAATGAATGGATACTAATGAATAAGAGATTTAGGTATCCAAAGGGGACCAAGTGGGATGGTTCCTTTGGGTACCCAAATACATCGTGGTGGCTTTTTAGGAGACAAGAATAAATGGGCCCTTTCAATTAAAGTTGATGTGTCATTTTTTTAAGGGTCTCCATTCATACCTTGGTTGTTTATCTTTTAAATTCATATTATGATTATGTGACATCATTATATGATTATATTTGTTTAAAAAATAATTCATTTGTGATTTATGTTTATTCAAATTATTTTTCAAAATAGATTGATGTTGATAATCATAATGAATTTTATTATATGGATTCTTTGAAAGTTTATAAGAGTGATTATCTTTCTTTAGATGTGATTGTTGAAAGAGTGAGTTACAATATGTTTTAAAGGATTGATTATTATTTTGATGATTTTCATTTCCACTCTTTCTTATAGACATACTCTTATAATATGAAGGATATTATTTTGTACTTTGATTTTCATGTAAAGGAGTTTTTATATTTGAGTCATGATTGAAAATATATTGAGACTTATAATAGTGACTCTTAGGAATTTTGTGAGGGTCATAATTCTTTTTGAAACTAAACTCCTTTTGAGTTGATGTATGAAAATGATCCCTTTTAGAAATGATTTTGTAAGTTAATTTATCCTTGTGATTCAAAATCTTATGATGAAAGTCATAACTTGACATTTGAAATTTTTCAACAAAAGATTTTAATTGTCTTAACTTGCAAGTTAAAGTATCATTTTCAATTATCAATCTTTCATTATGTTTTTTAGAAACTAAGAGCCCTTTTTCAATTTCCTTGAATTTTTCTTTTAATATATTGCAATTCAAACAAGGAGTAAGAATTTTAACTAAAGAGCAAGTGAGAGTATTTAACACATCAATATTTGATTCTACATTATCGTTTGCTTTTAAAGATTTATTTTCTAAACGTAATTTGGAATTAGCACTTTTTAACTTTAAAATATTATGTTTAGCAATTTTAAGCATACGAGAAGTAGAAATATAATTTGTTACAAAAAGAGAAGTTTTTGATTTTCTTACATTGCTATGGGATGAGGCAAGATTTGAACCAAGGGTTCCTTTGACATCTTCTTCGCATTCCTCTTCCATAGTTGAATTTCCGTCTTCTCTTTTGCTTGATGTGTTGCCAATAAATGAGTCCAATATTGTGACGTTGTATTCTTCTTCCTCCAAGCATGAGTCCTCATCGATTTCTTCTCTTGGATCTATAAGGAATTCCTCGTCGATTTCTCTCTTAGATTTATCTTCCTCCAAGAATGAGTCCCTGTCGATTTCTTCTCTTGGATCCATAAGGAATTCCTCTTGTTCATCATATGTGGAAGAAAGACTATTAAAATTCTAAAAAAGTTTCCAAACTTCATAAGCAGTAGGAAATGTATAAATAAGTTTGAAAATATTTTGATCTAATGCACAATATTGACTATTCATTGATTTGGCATTTAAAAACATTTCATTTTTATTAAGAATACTTGGGGGCACTTTAATTGTAATATTCCATGCTTCAATATCCAAAGATTTAAGAAATTTTTCCATAAGAAATTTCCACCCATTATAATTTTTGCCTTCAAATAAAGGTGGTGCCAAAGATTTTTCATTTATAAGAAAATTTCCCCCACTAGTAGAAGCGAGATCATGAGACGCCATTATTCCTGATTTTTAAACCGTTTGGAATAACCTGGTTCTGATACCACTTGTTGGATCGATAGGCGCCCTTAGAGGGGGGGTGAATAAGGGAATAAAATTCTTCCTTATAATTTTAGGAAAATTACTAAATTGTTTTATAATTTGAGAAAGGCAAAATATCAATTTAGCTAATTTGTGAGCATATCATAAAAACCAAGTTTAGGAACAAGTACTAAATTGTTTTAAGATGAAAGAGATTGAAATAAACAATTTAGATAAAGTAATTTGAATTGAAGACTTTGTAACCAATATTATAGAGATAACGCCAAAGGAGAGAAATCAAGTAAACACAAATTGAGACATGATTGTATTTATATAAAAGAAAGGTGTTTACATAAATTTGATTTCAATATCGCTATAAATCGGAGGCGTACAAAAGTAAATTTCTTTTCCTTTTCTATACCGACTTGTATCCCCACAAACCGGTTGGCTTTAGCATATCCTTCCCCGGATAAGGCCTCAAGCCGCTCTAGCCAATCCTTCCCCGGATATGGCCTCGAGCCCCTAGATCTAATCACCTAGAACTAGTCGCCAACACAAGGCGAATTACTCCCTAAGTCCTACCCATACCTAGTCGCCAACACAAGGCGAATTCTCTAAACGGTTACAAAAAGTATGGAATGGAAATAAAGATAACAATAATAAAACTCCCTATATGAGATCTTCTGAAGTCGGAGATGAAGGATCGTTGTAGTATGAGCGTGGTCGAAGCGATCGTCCTTCGGATGTAGCGTGATGTAGTTCTCCTCCAGAATTCTCCTTAAGCTTTTAGTGGGAGATTCATCTTCGGCAGCATAGCAGCAATAGAATTGTGGCACAAGCACTCTCTCTGGGATGGATAGCCAAAACGAGAAAGAGCCCATCAATTTATAGATCTTGAAGATAACACTTGCGGTAGCTCCTAGCTCCTGCGGTAGCGTTCGTGTGGAGCGGTTGCGAAACCGTCGATGGCGTGGCGCTGTGCACGAACTTGAGATAGCGCCAAGCGGTAGCGCTAGCACTGGCGGTAGCGTTCGTGTGGAGTGGTTGCAAAACCGTCGGCGGCGTGGAAGAACAAACTTTCGTTGAACGAAATTTTCGTCGAACGGAGCTTCAAGTTCGCCGAACGGAAATTTTCGTCGAACGAAATTTTCGTCGAACGGAGCTTCAAGTTCGTCGAACGGAAATTTTCGTCGAACGCAGGCAAATTCGTCGAACAGAACCTGAGCTAGCGCCTGGCGGTAGCTCTAACGCTGGCGGTAGTGCATTCTTCCAGATTTTTGAATTCAGCTGCTTTCTACCTGTGGAGTATTGCACCTATAGTTCATGCACACTATAAACACACAAAATGCAAGATCAAATACAATTTGGGATTTATTATTCTCAAACAAAGGGATGTGACACACATATCCAACACTATTTTCTAACAACAAACAATCAAGCCAAGTACGAAGCCTTGCTCGTCAGTCTCAGATTTGCAAGAGAGCTAGTAATTAAAGATGTCCAAGTCAAAATGGATTCTCTGGTAATGGCATCTCAAGTGAATGGGACCTTTGAGACTAGAGATCGCATTTTGAAGCAATACCAAGCTCTAGTGAAGATTGAGATAGGCAAATTCAAGAGCTTCACTATTCAGCACATTCCAAGGGAAGAGAATGCAGAAGCTGATGAGTTGGCTAAGTTTGGTCTCCTTTCAGGAGGAACCACTTCAGAATTGTTTCATCCAGCTATTGAAGAGGGAGATGTTATGCAGATAAATCAACGTCCATCTTGGATGGATCCCTCCGTTCTCTACATCTCAACTGGGGAGTTCCACCTAACGATGAAAGATAAGAAAAGGTTTAAATTGAAAGCAACATATTACTATCTTGTTGCAGGAGTGCTCTATAGGAAAACTTTTCTCTCGCCCTTGGCGAGATATGTCTTTGAGGAAGAGATTTCAGTTGTTCTTCGAGAGGTCCATTCGCGAGAATGTGGCAGTCACTCATGAGCTAGAACTTTAGAAAAAAAGGATTTTGAGGCAAGGTTATTTCTGGCCCCAAATGAGGAAGGATGCAGAGAAGTTTGCAAAGAGGTGTGTTCAATGTCAGAAATTTGCTCCTCTTCAGTATCAACCAGCTCAACAGCTCAAGTCGATAGCAACTCCATGGTCGTTTGTGGTTTGGGGGATGAATTTGATTGGACCTTTCCCCTTGGCTAGTGGACAACACCGTTTTATTTTAGTAATGATCGATTACTTCAGCAAGTGGATCGAGGCATAGGCATTGGCCAAAACCACTACTCAGGTTGTAAGGAATTTCATCTTGGGAGAGATAGTATGCATGCATGGAATTCCTATGATAATTATTACAGATAATGATCCTCAATTAAACAACTCAAATCTGATAAACTTCTGCGATCAAATCGGCACCGAGCTGCGGTTTGCTTCTGTGCATCATCCTAGAAGTAACGGTCAGGTAGAAGTTGCCAACAAGTTGATAATAAATCTCTTGAAGAAGAAAGTGGAGAATCTCAGAGGCAATTGGGAAGAACAACTACCTTCGGTATCATGGGCTCTGGGGACAACTCCAACCTCAGCTACTAGAGAGACTCCTTTTAAACTATCTCATGGCTCGAAAGCTCTTATTCTAGTTGAGTTTGAAGTAAGAATCAAGATAGTTGGATGGAAGGAAATGATGAAGAGTTGAAGTGCAGCCTCGACCTCATTGAAGAGCTGAGGGATACGACAATGATTAGGCAAGAGGAAGTACAAAAGAAGAATGGGCAAGTATTTTGACAAAAATGTGAGTCAAAGAATTTGTTGTTGGTGATCTTGTCCTCAAGAAGGTGGATACTACAGCAAGATCTGACTTAGTTGGAAAGCTCAATCCAAATTGGCCAGGACCATTCATTATCAAAGAAGTGCTCAAGAAGGTGCTTATCGTATCCAAACTTATGAAGGAGAAGAGTTATCTCATACTTGGAGTGGAGATGATCTCAAACGTTTATTTTCTTGAAAACTTGTACTTTTCACTTCTTTCTTTCCATTTATTTGCAAGCATTATGGTGATGTGGTCGTAACCTCTATATTGCATATATTGAAAGAAAAATATCGAGATAAATTATTATCAAAGGCTAAAATCCTACCAAGCGAGACATCGATGGGTCCTACCTGATGCCCCCTCGAATTGAAGCTTGAGATGTAAATCTACCATTACCACACGTAGCGAAGAGATTTCACACCTGTGCAGTAGTAGCTCGCCATGCTCGTGCGGAGGAACTTTAGGATACCGGATCCTTGCTGACATCTGACACACTTTTGCATCAAAGGAGGTCTAGGTGAATGTCCAGTTCGGTCATGCATTTCAGGACATCGTTAAAGTCTTGATGATCCCTAGAGAAAAGCAATTCCGGTGAAACTCCTCAGTATGATCGCACCTTCCCTACTGATCATCTTGCTATATGACTCTCGAATACTCATTGGTGCAAGGATAGCCAAGGGGAGGTCAGTAGCATCAATGAACGTCGCCTGAGCCCTCGAGTGGCTAGGGTGTTACAACCTTAATGATCTCTTGAGGAAAGCAATACCGGTGTATCCCTGCAACATGACCACACCTGCCCTTTTGATCATTTAGAGTTGTTCACCTCTCTTATTTACCCTCTCCTTCGGGTATTACAACCTTAATGATCTTTTGAGTAAAGCAATGTCGGTGTAGCCCTGCAACATAACCGCACCTTCCATTTTGATCATTTTGGTTTGTATGCCTCTGACTGTCGAGGTCTCTTCTTCTACTTAGAATGCGGCAACCTTAATGATCTCTTGAGGAAAGCAATGCCAGTATAGCTTCTACATCATGACTGCACCCTGCCCTTTTGATCATTCTGAGTTGTGCATCTCTCTTCGTCTTCTTGTTAGAGTGTTACAATCGTAATGATCTCTTGAGGAAAGCAATGTCGGTGTAGCCCTGCAGCATGACCGCACCTGCCTTTTTGATCATTTCAGATTGTACACCTCTCAAGCTTTAAGCCTTTTTATTATGAATGGGTGGTCTGGAGTTTTTGAGACCGCCAGTTTTTAGGATTTCTGGTTATGTTATAAAGGGGCGGTTTGGAGCATCTGAGACCACCGCCTATATTAACTGGAGTTTCATTATGTTAAGAGGCGGTATGAAACATTTAAGACCACCGTCTATGTTTTTTTGTTCTAAACTATAAAGGGGTGGTCTGAAGCATCTGAGACCATCACCTAGGTTTCTTCTGTGCATCTTTTAGTTAAGAGTTGATTTGAGATATCTGAGATCATCGACTACAAAGCTTTTCTAATGTATGTTCTCGTAATGGGCGGTCTGGAAAAATTGAGACCGTCAATTAAATACTCCTTTTGCTTATCTTTTTATCAAAGAATCTGGAGTACATGGGATTATTCATAAGACCTCTTTTCTATTCTTCTATCAAGTAGCGGTCTGGGAAGGGTGAGACCGCTAAACTATATGTCTTTTATAACGGTTTAAGGTCTTAAGTATCAAGAAATTTGGATTACATGAGATCATTCATGTGATCTCTCCTCTGTTTCCTTTGCTAAATAGCGACCTGGGAAAGACGAGACCGCTGGTTATCTAATTTTGAAGGTCCAAAGTTCTTCAAGGTCTGGTTTATCATCCATGGAAGAAGCGGCCTGAATTATTGGGGACTGTCATTCATCTCTTACTCAGGAATTATTCTAAGTAATTGACATGCTCATGATCATTGTTTATGGACTGTTATGGTTCGATATCTCTGAAGAAGTTTTCAATTGCTGGAGATCGCCATTTACAAGCGATCACATCTAAAATCTAGCGATCTTGTAATATGACGATCACAAATGATTAAAGTAACATTTCTCATCTTCTTAAAGGGCGGTCTGACAAAAAGGAGACCTTCATTATTGGTTGTTATACTCTAAGTATAAGTTATTGTGTGGAATATTCTTATATATAGCTGTTGTTTCAAGCTCGACAATACTTAATGCATTGAGATCTGATGCCAATTTTTCTTCTAGAAAATGAGACCGCGTATAATGAAGATCATTCTTCTGCTATAAGTCCAGAGACCGATTGTTATCTATTATGATTTATCTCTCTTCATTAAGATTTATGGTGAGATCGCAAATAGTAAGATCGACATAAGCACATTAAAGAATAAGAAGAAACTTATTCACAAGAGAAACAGAGGTATGCTAAAATTCTTCTTTCATTTCATTCTTTTTAAATACATAGTTCGTGCGGTCTTTATACCAGCGAATACAATTCGAAAAGAACAAAAGAAAAGTTGCAGTACAAAAATCTCGGTCTCCTAATTGCTCTTCAGTCTCTTTGGAGACCGCTCTTCCGATGATGAAGAATCGGTCTCCTCTGAAGACTCCTCCGAGCTTTTGTGTGGAATTTTGACCAGGAACTCGAGACCGCAGCAGAACTCATATCGTCACCTTCGACATATTGGCTCCCACTTTCTCTATCCGCATCTCCGTCGATATTAACATCTTCTTCTTCCTTATCGGTCTCAATTGTTGTGACTGACTGCTCTATCATCTTTGTCGTGTCAGGAAAGAGATCGGCAAATTTAACTTCTTAGAATTCTGAGGTAAGTCCATCGCGCTGACGAAGCTCTGTGATCGTCGAGTCTGACGCGTCTTTCATGTGCTTCATCATGGTGTTCTGGAAGTCGGGATTGTGGATGTCATAGGCCTCTTTCTTTGATTGCTGAAAAAGACAAGTGAATCAGATCGCACGGTCACAGAAAAGAAAGCGGGAGACTGCAGGTAAAGTATTCTTACGTATAGTTCTTCTTACAGGGCACCTATATCTTTCATGTCCATGCGAAGAGATCACCCCATATGATTATTCTAGATCGTGCTCCCGACGGTTACCTGCGCGGCGATGTCAGGAAGCATGTCGGTCTCAATATCAAAGACCACCCTAGTGTTGCTCTTTCCATAGAGCACGGAGGTGACCGCGTGAACGTGCGCGACACCCTCCCACTCCAGAGAGGGAGATTGGTGGACACCCTCACGCTCTTTCCCTTCGCGCCCCACTTGAGGAGGGGCTTCACCTTGGCATCCTTCAGCTTTCTCCCAAAGCTGTCCAGAGGGAAAGGCATGTTGGCATCCTCTGATTCGCCGACAGGCTCAGCGGCCTCCCTTTCGCGGTCTCGTTTCTTCTGCATCCCCCTTTGAGTAAGCACCTCTTTAGCTGGTGCCACGGGAGAGACCTCAGGGACCGCGAAGGTCGCTGAAAAGAGATATAAAAATTAAAGGAAAAAAGTGAGCGGATTATAAGAGCCCGCGAGAAACATCTTACTTTCTTTTGGATCAATCTCGGCGATCTCAAGCCAGATTGCCAGGTAATGAAGGCGATTGAATTGCTTGCTCACCAAGAAGGAAAGAAGCTTGACCTCCTCTTCCAAATGTTTTTGGGTCTGTGGAAGACCCCTTCAGCTCAGTGAGACGGCGTAGATTGGAGACCATCGAGGTTGCCTTCGAACACCAAGAACATTTCCGTCCAGAAAGGGATCTTGTTGGGGAGGTTGAGCACTTTGATACCATTGCAAGAGAAGTAACGAAGACCTTTGAACTCCTCTATCTTTTTTCCCTCCTTCAGCGATTTCACGGTGAAGGTCGCGCGGAATAACGTTATTGTGAACTTTATTCATGCCGATCTCAGGTAGTTGATAAAAACGGGCATGATATCGATTGAGTTCGATGGCAATTGGGCGAACACAATGCCATAGTACTCCATAACCTCCGGAACCTCCCAGGGGAGAGGGAACGTCAGACCGCAATCGAAGTGATCGATAGGGATGACAAACTTATTCTTCGCCCCGAAGTTCAAGCCTTCATCTTCTGAAGGCAGCCTAGGTACGATCTGACTTTGAATCATGTGTTTTTCCAATAAATTCACATATTCATCTTTGGAAAGACGGCAGGGTTTGTGATTGGCTTCAAGGAAGATCTCAGCAACGATCGCTCGAGCGGACACCATTTTTAGAGTTCGATGAGACCGCAGAAAGTATGAAATAAAGAATCCAAGGCTTGCTATTTATCGAAGTTGAGGGATAATTGCATAATGAATGCTTTTTTTGAGACCGGCCAGTAAGTTGTGCAGACCGCTGAACCTTTATAAGTTGAGAAAAAAAGCAAGCAATGCAATCAATCTCAATAAAGTGAGACCACAACATTTCAAGCAACAACACAGAAGTAAGCTAAGGAAAAGAGATCGGCATCACAACAAATATAGAGACCGCATATAATGAAAAATCAAAGTGTCATAATATATTACAACAAATTTGAATTATTCAGAGTTAATGTCTCGAGATCGCATAGAAGTAAGAATTAAAGTCCATTTTCTAACTTGACGCTTTCTCCCAATGAAGGTCGCAACATCTTGCATCTCGTTGACGACGGTCAAAGTGGTCGCCAAGCTATGATTAGCTGACAAAGCAGCTCGATGTATCTTTGCGACCTCTTTATCTACTTGCTCCATGGGAATCACGACGATCTCAGAGGACGGTCTCTCTTCTGGAAGACCGCCAGAAGTTCCTGGCATCATCGTCACTTGAGCAGGGCCAACTTTGAATGATGCGACCTCAGCGGCCACTCCAGAGCGGCAGCCTTCCCTTTGTAATATTCTATGTCCTTCTCAACCTTCTGGAGCGCCCAAGTGAGTTCGATATTCTTCAGATCGCCCCCTCGCGAACTCGTCTTTCATTGGCGCGCATTTTCTCTTCAAAATCGGCGGTCAGAATCCAGATTTGATCGTCTTGTGCCCGCTCCCGAGCTCGCATAATGCGGACATCCTCAAACATCGGCTTGAGGATATCAATGAGCTGCGGGGGAATCACCAGATTTTGTGGGATCTCCCCTTCTTCAGGAGTCCCCTCGACCTCATCAACATCTGCGGTTCCTTATAACCCGAGTCTACCGCTCGCAGGACTATCCCGGTCCTTCCTTATAACCCGAGCCTACCGCTCACAGGACTATCCCAGTTCTTCCTTATAACCCGAGCCTACTGCTCGCAGGACCATCCCAGTCCTTTCTTATAACCCGAGCCTACCGCTCGCAGGACTATCTCAGTCCTTCCTTATAACCCGAGCCTACCGCTCGCAGGACTATCCCAGTCCTTCTTTATAACCTGAGCCTACCGCTCGCAGGACTATCTCAGTCCTTCCTTATAACCCGAGCCTACCGCTCGCAGGACTATCCCAGTCCTTATTTCATTCCTTCTCAAATTTGTGAGGGAAATTATGTTTCAAGTTCTCCTACTTACTACTCTTGTCTATTATTAGTTGATCTTAGAAGCTTGGGGTGGATCCCAGAATTCCCGCGGGTTACCCGGTGAAGGGCTCGCAGCGGTACTAGGGAATGTGATGGTGACTGAAGCCCAAATTCCCCTCTCTAGGATATTTATTTTATTTAGTTGCTACCCATTCGTGTATGCCCATTTGCTCTCAGATTGCTCTAAAATCCTAGGGCGGATTACCATTTGACTTGGGCAGGCATGTGTCGGTATTCTATTGAACACCGAACCATATCATTCCTAGTGACAGACTATTTCCTTGTGTTATCTC
This sequence comes from Dactylorhiza incarnata, assembly GCA_033032865.1. Lineage (NCBI taxonomy): Eukaryota > Viridiplantae > Streptophyta > Magnoliopsida > Asparagales > Orchidaceae > Dactylorhiza > Dactylorhiza incarnata. Next base: position 7,756,619 of record JAWHQI010000094.1, on the reverse strand, counting down.
TCAATCACAATTTTCACTTCTTGCTAAGTCATCATTCGCCTCCCCGAATAGGTCCTTGTCAATTTCTGAATTGCTAGTTTTACTAAACGCACCCCGTCTTTATTTCCAATGATTGCCCTTGGTGATTAATCCTCAACTCAATTGGGCATCTGCAATTTTCCTAGATTTAGTAACTCTGGGGGTGGTGACCATAAGGAAGGGGTCCGAATCCATGTTTTCAGTTTCTACTGTCCGCAGACCCAAGGTGGGATTGAACTAAGTTGACTTCCAAGGCGCAATCTTAACCATATCATGTCCAAGTGAGTTCCAAGTTTTTGTCATAGGTTCTCAATGGGTAACGATCCAAAACCTCAAATCTTAATCTTCATTATTTTCTAGGGGGTGTTTACTCATAAACTCTATTTAAAATGGATAGTGTGCGAATAGGGTTTTGTATATTGAGTATCAATTTGAGATCTCTATAAGTCCTGATAGCTTCACTACAACATAGTATTGGTCTAAAAAAACCTCAAACCCCAAGTCTCCCATTTTTTTCCAAAAATTATTTAACCTTAATTATTATTTATTACATTCGGTGTGCCAGTAAGGGTTTACACTATAAGTACTATGTTAAGACTTCAATAAATTATGGGAAAATTACTATAGCTCAATGTTGGTCTCAAAACACCAGGTCCTAAGTCTCATATTAATCCAAGGTGTATTTATCCTTAATTGTCATTTATTACATTCTCGCTAAATGCACCCCAATTTTTCCTACACCCTTAAGTCCAAAACTTCAACTTGAAGTTCAGAGAAATCCACTCATGCACATGAGTTGAATTATTAACTAGAGGTGGTTGATATCATGTCTAAGGCAGGGACAAGTTTTCAAAGCATTTGCATGAGCCAAAATCACTAAACACACCAGGTACACTTTTATACATGTCTCCCTAAAAGTGGCCTAAAAGGAGATACACTTGACCAAAAGACATAAAATCAGTGGCATTTTAAAGGTATCCTCAAGGTCTACAATATTCATGTTGATCACTATCTCCAGAAATGAGCCTAACCTAGGTGAAGTCAACATGCAAGTTCTGTACAAATTGTTTATCTTAACAAAATACAAATATATACATGTCACACCAAAAATGGTATAGAAGGAGCTACACTTGACCAAATGACATGAAATTAGTGTCATTTTAAAGGTATCCTTAAGGTTTACAATATTCATGTTGATCACTATCTCCATAAATGAGCCTAACCTAGGTGAAGTCAACATGCAAGTTCTGTACAAAATGTTTAACTTAGCAAAATACAAATATATATATGTCACACCAAAAATGGCATAGAAGGAGCTAAACTTGACCAAATGACATGAAATTAGTGGACTTTTAAAGGTAACCTCAAGTTCTACAATATTCATGTTGATCACTACCTCCAGAAATGAGCCTAACCTAGGTGAAGTCAACATGCAAATTCTGTACAAATTGTTTATCTTGACAAAATACAAATATATACATGTCACACCAAAAATGGTATAGAAGGAGCTACACTTAACCAAATGACATGAAATCAGTGGCATTTTAAGGGTATCCTCAAGGTCTATAATATTCATGTTGATCACTACCTCCAGAAATGAGCCTAACCTAGGTGAAGTCGACATGCAAGTTCTGTACAAAATGTTCAACTAAGCAAAATACAAATATATACATGTCATACCAAAAATGGCATAGAAGGAGCTGCACTTGACCAAATAACATGATATTAGTGGCATTTTAAAGGTATCCTCAAGGTCTACAATATTTATGTTGATCAATATCTCCAGAAATGAGCCTAACCTAGGTGAAGTCAACATGCAAGTTCTGTACAAAATGTTTAACTTAGCAAAATACAAATATATATATGTCACACCAAAAATGGCATAGAAGGAGCTACACTTGACCAAATAACATGAAATCAGTGATATTTTAAAGGTAACCTCAAGGTCTATAGTATTCATTTTGATCACTACCTCCAGAAATGAGCCTAACCTAGGTGAAGTCAACATGCAAGTTCTGTACAAAATGTTTAACTTAGCAAAATACAAATATATACATGTCACACCAAAAATGGCATAAAAGGAGCTAAACTTGACCAAATGACATGAAATCAGTGGAATTTTAAAGGTATCCTCAAGGTCTACAATATTCATGTTGATCACTATCTCCAGAAATGAGCCTAACCTAGGTGAAGTCAACATGCAAGTTCTGTATAAAATGTTTAACTTAGCAAAATACAAATATATATATATATATATCACACCAAAAATGGCATAGTAGGAGCTACACTTGACCAAATGACATGAAATCAGTGGCATTTTAAAGGTAACCTCAAGGTCTACAATATTCATGTTGATCACTACCTCCAGAAATGAGTCTAACCAAGGTGAAGTCAACTTGCAAGTTCTGTACAAATCGTTTATCTTGACAAAATACAAATATTTACATGTCACACCAAAAATGGTATAAAAGGAGCTACACTTGACCAAATAACATGAAATAAGTGTCATTTTAAAGGTATCCTCAAGGTCTACAATATTCATGTTGATCACTACCTCCAGAAATGAGCCTAACCTAGGTGAAGTCAACATGAAAGTTCTGTACAAAATATTTAACTTAGCAAAATACAAATATATACATGTCACACCAAAAATGGCATAGAAGGAGCTACACTTGACCAAATGACATGAAATCAGTGACATTTTAAAGGTATCCTCAAGGTCTACAATATTCATTTTGATCACAACCTCCAGAAATGAGCCTAACCTACGTGAAGTCAACATGCAAGTTCTGTACAAAATGTTTAACTTAGCAAAATACAAATATATACATGTCACACAAAAAATGGCATAAAGGAGCTACACTTGACCAAATGACATGAAATCAGTGGCGTTTTAAAGGTATCCTCAAGGTGTACAATATTTATGTTGATCACTACCTCCAGAAATGAGCCTAACCAAGGTGAAGTCAACATGCAAGTTCTGTACAAATTGTTTATCTTGACAAAATACAAATATATACATGTCACACCAAAAATGGTATAGAAGGAGCTACACTTGACCAAATGACATGAAATGTGACATATTACTTAAATATTATGGTTTAATTCATTTTGGGCTGCGATTAGCCTAAGCCGCAAGATCTAACGGACACGAGTCGTCTTCCCCGATGAGCCAAGGGCTCTGATTTGCCGCACTTGGGTCGGTTTTGCGGGCGGATTTCCGGCCATCTTAGGCCGTCTCCGGCCAAACCCCCAAGCCACCACCTCCACCAGACATAGGGCTTCTGATTGGCTGTGGCCGTTTGGCCGGAGGTGGTCGGAGGTGGCCTGCGCCACCTTTCGATTTCGAGCCGGAACAAAGAAAAATGAAATGGCAATGTCGCCGTTTCTTCATAAATTTTGTAACGGAAGAGAGGGGAGACTAGAACAGATGGAGAGGGGAAGGAACGTTGCCTGTGCGCGAGCTTGGCGACGGGTATTGCGGTGGAGGAAGATCGCATTCTTGTTCCCGACGTCCATGGCTTCTGGTGCGGCTGAGGTCGAAAGCTCAATCAGGAGGGGGGGGGGGGGGGGGGGGGGGGGGGCTCGACTGCTCTGAGTGCTCTGAAGGTGATAGTGGAGAGAAAAAAATGAGGGAGGAGAGGAGTATATGGGCTGGTGCCATTAAGGTGGCTTTCAGCCAACCTTGCCGCCTATGGCAGCCAGTCAGGGCTTACCTGCCACTGCCCCAATTTGAAGGGAATTAACTCCCCTGCTCAGGACTGAGCTTGGGAAAAGGACATGGGATGCCATTTGGCACTCATCCCCTAATCTCCTCCTCTTTCCATCTCTTGTCTTCTTCTTCCTCTCTCATACTTGTACAAGGCATTTATTTCCCTAGATTTCAAAATTCAGATGGGCATGGGGGCTGATAAACATGTGGGCTGCCTTCTTGGGCTATGGAGTTGGGTTAAGCCCACTTAGCTTGGGTTTGGGGCTCACTTGACCCAATTAGGCTAAAATGGGAATTTGGGTTTGGGCTTGACTCAAACCCACCACATTCAATGTGATTGGGCCATATTGATGCCTTAGACCCCATGGGTCTATTCCATGAGAGATTGATCCAAGGTGGGTTCAAATGGTGCTTGATTGCACTTGTTTGCCTATCGGGGCAATTTGGGTATTTTGTTGATTTTGCTCTAATTCTCCAAGGCTGAATGCACACCATGGTCCATTTAGGTCTCATATACTCCCCTTAGGTTTAAGGAAAGGTTGTGCTAGGTCAAGTTGGTCATCTAAAGCTTACTTGACCTTATTTTGGGAGGTTTGACCTAGGATAGCTCAAAGTTGACTTTTTGGTCAATTTGACCAATTTGGTTGACCCTAAGGGTCCCTAGTGGCCTACTTACCTCCTTGGATGGTCATAAGGGTCATGGTGAGGTTAGGTTGGCACATTGGAGTCTGTTGGTCACCCGTAGGCTAGGCCATCCAGATTTGCTATATGCACCCTAATGTGCATTCCTTCCTGTTTTAATGAGTTCATGGGGCCTCTTTGGCCCACCTTGTGTGCTTGATCCATCCTAGGGGAAACTCCTAGGCTATGTGTGATGCCCAAGGTGCTTTAGCCTCTTTCAGTTCACTCTTCACTAGGGTGGCCCTTGGTGGCTAAGTGCACACCATGGGTTTCTTCACTCCATTCAACTTGTCATCCTAGTGTCTTGTGTCTCTTATCCTATTTTTGTCATGACTTGTCATGACAAAAATTCTCTAGGGGCCTAGTAGTTTGGGGGATGTTACAGAAGAGGTTGTGGTCGAATGACCCAAGTCCAATGTTACAATTGTAACCAGTTTAGGCACATGAGCTATGATTGCAAATGTCGGAGGAGGACAGAGGAGACCAACCACTATGTAGAAACAAACAATACTCACTACAAGGAAAATATTAATTAGCAAGGAGCAAAATTCCTTCCTAATAAATTAAATTCCTTGCTAATTTTAATTAACAAGAAATTTAGAATAAAAATAATTCTAGCTAATATGACCCTAGCTAATTTTAGCAAGAATTTTTTTCCCTAATTTGCAAAATGTTTTAGCAAAAGGATTTTATCCTTCTTAAAATAGCAAGAAAATTTAGTTTTGTTACTAATATTTTTATATTTTATTTATGTATTCTCTTAAATTAAAATAATATTTATATATAAACAAAAAATATAGTATTGGGGGCTTACCAGGAATCAAACAGCCAACCTACTGAACACAATATATCTTGCTTGACTAACTCACCTAATTAGCTCACTATTTATATATATATATATATATATATATAAATAGTCACACACACATGTATACAATTATCAAGTTTATAAAATTTATTAAATTATATAAATATGTAAACGTTTATATATAGAGAGTTATTTATATATATATAGTTATTAAAATAATTAATATATATGTGTATATATATACACGCGTGTGTGCGCGCGTGTGTGTATATATAGTTATTTATATATACATATGTATATTTCCTTATATATATATATACGAGCATCTTCGCACGGGCTACGCCCGTGCTCGATGTTCTTCGCAGCGACAGTACACTTGCAGCAACGGTACCTCTGCCCAAAGTCACCCCTTCTCGGGCGCTCGGTCAATGGACAGTGCACCGGGAGCCCTCGTACCCAGCGCGACAGTAGGCCCGTCTCGGCAGTGCCCCAACGCGATGACAATCCTGCAACTCGCAAACCATCGTGCACGATAGTACCCCGGCCACAATAGCACTCTGACTGCGACCGCGGCTGCAGTCACCTTCTCTCGGGCTCACAGAAATCGCACTACGGTTGTCCCTTCGCTCGTCACCACCAAGCGCAGCATTATACTCGCACTGTCAATTGACCGAGCGCCCGAGAAGGGGTGACTTTGGGCAGAGGTACCGTTGCTGCAAGTGTACTGTTGCTGCGAAGAACATCGAGCACGGGCTACTGCTCGTATTACAGGGAAGATGCCTATGGGCAAAATTGAAATTTCAAGAAAAAAATTGTTGTGAAATAGTATAGAAGATATATAAAATACCCCTTCTCGTCTGAGAATATAATATCCTCAAACAATTTTTTTGCATTTTCTTAAATTATTTATAGTCAATTATTTGACACTGCTGATTTATCACTCGTGCCAATTCTTTTGGGGTCAGTTTGGTTTGACGAAATTGGATTTCAATAATTCCAAAACCCAAAAAAATAGAATTGAGCTGAATTTCAATTATATTGTTCAGATGCATGATGGAATTGACGAAAACCCACATGAATTGAAATTCTACTTATAGAATCAATGAACCTATAATCATAATCAACTCATATATCAGGCTGCACATAATGAACTTCATATAGCTGACTATATCGGGCTATTTAGGCTTCGTTTGGGGGGACTTATTTTCACCGGTCAAGCGGTCATGACCGCATGAACCGGACCTTAATTAAGGTCCGGTTCATGCGGTCGTAACCGCTTGACCGGTGAAAATAAGTCCCCCCAAACGAAGCCTTAATGTAATGAAATATATGAAGAACTTCATAAATGATTATCTTATGAATTCTTGAGTTCATTTCATCTATGAACTTGTACACAGATAATGGTTGCTCTACCGGAAAAAAAAGAAACAAAATCCCTGTAAATAGCAAAAAAAACTATAATCGGAGAACAAAAAGACGATTATTGAGCTTATAAACAAATGCTTAAATACCAATTACAATGAAGAATGTCAATATCTGGAATTTTGGAGGGTTTAATGTAGTAATTGTGGAACCTTTTTGGAAATTTTTGAGCATTTGATTGCAGTTATTTCTGAAATTTTGAAGCACAGAATGAAGCAGAAATGAAGGCATAGATGTTACCGTGGATGATCTACAACATTCCATGAAGTATTGAGGTGGAGCAAAATTGAATGATAGAGAGTGAGCCAACAATTTTTTTATTCCACGCTATTAATGCATTCCAAGGTCCCATGAGATTATTATTTTTTCTTCCATTACATATTTTCGGGCTGAATGCTATATCTTCTGTAATATTACAAAGCCAAGAAATAGTACAGCTCAACCATGGCAGTTGTGAGTTTTCAGGATGGAGCTGTAAACAGAAGAACGGACACATTTTAGCGCTAATTCAACGATTAATAAACATTGAAAGTGTCATCCATCATCATCGTCGTCATCAGAATCAAACTATAGCCCCAAGAAAATGTCCCTGCGACCACCCCACACAACGGGAACGCAGAAAACGGAATCGAAGATCCTGCTGCCGCCACCCTATAAATATTTCCTGATGAAGATGACCAGAGAGAATGACATAGCAACTTGTTTATGTCTTGCCATAACGAACTAAATATATATGTTTTGCAATAAACTCACCTTGCCATCCTTATGTTCCCATCGACACGGCAACCGCCACCGGTGCAAAGTTCACCATTGAATTGGGTATAATGCTGCTCACTCAGCTTTGAGTATCATTTTGTTCGCAGTGACCAAGAGATTCGACACTGAAGCACATAGATGCCGCACATTCGCCAGTCAAGCAGTTGCTGTAATATGAGAATTTGTAATGAAATTTCAGACATCCATCTTATCAGCAGTAACACGAATAGCAGTACGTTATGCATGAGCATGATTTATATGTAAAGCTGAGTTAATATTTATGCAAAATATAATGTGTTAGATAGCGTGGATGCATTTAAAACAATGCAAAGGTACAACTGTAGTGGTGGAATTAAAGAAGAGAAAGTACCCATGTGCACTGTGATAGAAGTGCTTTGGAATTCAAATCCGTAGCCCATATTTACAGTACAAACTCAACAGTGGGTAACATCCAATGAATTGATGATCATAGTAATGTAATATAAAGCAATATTCTTCATTGTAATATAAAGCAATGTTTCTCCTGCCCTTCCCATTGGAAGGTATATCGAAACAGCTGCAACAACTTAAATTTATCGGGCTATGATTATCAATTTAGTGATTACAAATGTGGGTAATTATTTACCCCAAAATTATAGCAGAGTCATGTAGATGTGATGAAACATTAATAATTGTGCATAAGAGAAGATGAAAATCCAAAATTTTGAGTCACTAAAAAGTTTTGGAAGTTCCAAACACAAATAAATAATTTATTGGTCATGAAAAGATTGAAACCTAACTCCTGATGTAAAAGTTGTAACCCAAACCCCCTATTAAAAATCAGAAACTTTTGAAAAAATTTGTACCATAGTGAAAAGATTGAAACCTAACTCCTGATGTAAAAGTTGTAACCGTAGCCCCTATTAGAAATCAGAAATTTCCGAAACAATTTGTACCATAGAGAAAACATTTCATTGATTGCAGTTGCCTATCACTCTTCACCTGATAAATATGGCTGATCTTTTCTTTCAAATCTGCGTCGATAGGGGAAATCTCTCGAGCTGCGGGCTGCTCGGATCCTCTGACATGGTATGCTACCTCTCCGAATTGGCCAAGACGGGCGCAATCGAGTTGTTCAGTACTGCTGTCGTCAACCATCAATATTAAGAGATGTAGAAGATATTCAATAAAAATATTTAAACAGCAAGGATATAATAAGTGGTAAACTATGGTTGGAACATGACGGTAGCTCAAGATTGCTATCCTCACGTTCATGCATTTGCTTCTCAATATTTCATGACAACTATCTGAATTTTCATCTAAAATCAATTCGAAAGTGACATATATTTAGTAAAAAATAGATGCTGAAATAATGGTAGTCTGCTTTTACCTTCTATATTTGACGGTTGGTTTGGTAATCTCAGATTTAGCCCTTTGGTTCTTGAAAGCGTGCACAGATGTTGCCTTATACAATGTACAATATTAGGTATACAGTTTTTAAGAAATAAAACAATTTTTGTAGATGAAGGCAATAGTACTAACCGGATATGAACATAATGAGTGAACTGCAACATGTAACATGTAAAAACTCTGTCCATCTACTGTCTTCTATTTTTGAGAGATGCTTCATATTTTTATTTCACCTATAAATTATAAATTGATTCAGAATTAAATAGAATGAGGAAGGTGAAACATTGAAATCAGCATGGATCAGAAAATTTCAATTATGAGTAATATGAAAATGAATGTAGGAGGTAGAAGTTGTCGATGGCAAAGATGGAGGATGGAAAGTAATTTCAATTATTTGACACTGCTGATTTATCAAACATATAGCAGGCGTAAATAAAACCTAAGCAATTAGTGTTTAATCACATACAGAGGTGCTGCTAAAGTGGTCTTTAACTTTTTAGGTGTTACATGTTTGTTAGTGGATGGTAAAACAAAATCAACAACCAAATCCTAAATGATATTAATAAATCGACATTTTGTCTCCTAAAAACCTGAACACTAACATAGCCCTGAAGGTGGAGACATTCACATAGGCTATCATTTAGGTGTTGGATTCTAATGGAAAAATACATCAATTGACATTAAATTTGTAAAGGTGCTGATATTCACATAGGCTATCACTTAGGTGTTGAATTCTAATGGCACATACATCAATCGTTGATTTTTTTTCCTAAAACAAACAAACAAACAAACAGGACTCACCAAGTAAAACAAACAAACAAACAAACAGGACTCACCAAGTAAAACAAACAAACAAACATGACTCACTAAGTAAAACAAACTCAAACAAAGAACATAATAAATTTGTAAAGGTGCAAACGATCACATAGGCATAAGAAGAGCATAATACTTAGATAATGCACGTATAAATGAAGCCTTGATGCAGGAGCAACATCAAATATGTAAACATTCAATTTTATTTAAACAGGTTTGAAATATAGATTCGGGGCAGGAACAATGCTTACGTAGGTGGAAATAAGATATAGGACAGGAATTGGGGACGGGCAATGACAGAGAGGTGACGAAGTTGTTTGTTGATGTCCATCAAAAATACAAATAATAAGGAAGAAAGGAAAAAACCCATAAGTTATACCTTCGATCAAGACCGGAGAGCTGGAACCTCGAATGGATACTGCAGGTCGCATCAGTGAGGGAGGTGCAAGCACAAACAATCGGAAGAGAGCAAGAAGAAATCGTCGGAGGCTGTCAATGCAAGCTCTAGCTAGGACGAAGGCCAATCCTAAGACGGTTATTATTCGAGGACACCGGGTAGAAGAAACTTCCGAAGTAGAGGAAGGCAAAAAATCCATAAGTTATAACTTCGAGCATGACCGGAGAGCTGGAACCCTGAATGGATACTTGAGGTCGCAGGTGAAGGAGGTGCGAGCACAAACAATCAGAAGAGAGCAAGAAGAAATCATCGGAGGCCGTCAATGGAAGCTCTAGCTTGGACGAACATCGAAGCCGACACGTACAATAAAACCCCAAATGAAGATTGCAGGTATCGTTGGAGGCCGTCAATGCAGCAAGCTCCGGTTTTCCCGCAAGAAAAAGGCCCTAGGGTCAACAATTATTTTTCAATAAACATAAACTACTATAGATAGTACAGCAGATTGTAATAAACATAATTTTTTTTCAAGTTGGGAATACAATATTCCTAATTGGTTACATGAAGCATCAATACCTGTTCAGTTTGGAAAGTAATTATCTTCTTTTGAAAAGCATTATAAAGCCATAACTTCATCCTCTTTACCAAAATCACATCGCTAATACATCCAAATTGTAAAATTATATGCAGTGAGCACCTGAAAAAGAACTGAAAACAGAATTTCAGAAAGCTTTACCCTTTTTGCTTTCCAGTTACCTCACAAACTCACGAAGAGGGAGAAGAGGAATGAAGATAGGAGGCGTACTTTAAGTGTAGAAACATAGCCCCTTTGAAATCTCAATTTGGGGATTTTTGCGCGCTGAACAGTTACACGCAAGGCCTTCAACAGCAGTAATTTTGGATGGCACTTCTCGGTCGATGCACTTGGTGAACTAACTGAGAAGAAACGACCATGAATATTTTGCAAAAATTCGATAATACCTTGCAAATAAAATCGGAAAGAATAAAGAACAGCAAAAAAATTATGTGCAACCTGAAATAGAACGGGAAGGGAGCTACATTAATATCAAACAAATATTGAAGCATTATGTATAAGCTTATAGTCATTATTAAATTTAAAACAACAATCTCTTTCTACGCGTGACCCTACATTAGATAGCTGATAAGAACCAAACACAGAAATAATCAACATAAGAAAGATATATATCCAGATAAAACATTATTTGCCGAATGTACAAATGGAAAAGAAGACATATTTTTTCAACATTAGAATTTGAATTATTAGCACATAATCTAGGTAATTGGTTTAAAGTTTAGGAAGTTTGTATCCATGTAACAAATAACGTTAGAATAATATAATCTATTATTTCATCAATTGAGCTAGCTAGATGATCAAAAAATTACAATATGAACCATTTGCATACTCGAACCAAACATGCATTTAGACAAAAAAATCATGCCTAATTTGTTTCAAAAGCCGAATAGGCGAATACCGCGAACTTATTCATAACATGCATGTAGCTTCTCCAGCAAATATATACAAAGTGGACGCATCTTTGAAAAACGTAGGCAACGTTTGGTTTGGTGTGTCACCGAAGCTATCTTCCAAAAACAACAGTACAACCGTGCATGTGTGGTCTATGATGCAAATTTTCTCAGAAACATGCAGAATACCTAGCTTATAGAATTAGATAAAAATAAAATTTTAAAGTAAAACAGTAGCCAACATTGCTCTGAATATTTTTTGCATCAAAAATCAATGATGAACAACATGAATCAGAGAAACATGGAATAGGTAATGGCATACTTATAGCAGGATAGCAGAATAAGGTACAAAAAATTTGCATAAAAATCTATGTTGAACAACACGAATCAGAGAACCATGGAATAGGTAATGGCATACTTATAGCAGGATAGCAGAATAAGGTACAAAAAATCTAAAGAAAACATTGAAATCCAAAGTAACGATTGGAAGAAGAAGCTAGAAAATATTCACATCCGAAGTAACAATTCAAAGAAAAAACAGTAGATGGGGGAATACCATGAGAATTTGAGAGTGGCAGAACGGGTGCCGTGAGGAGAGCTGGAGAGCACACCCAATCAGAAAATTGCCGATGAATAGAGCATTATCTGCAATACGATGGTAAACATTGGAAGAGAAATCACGAAATAAATATATAAAAAAAATCAAAAAGTAAATCACAAACTTACCGCCGATCCAGGGAGCAGGAACGACCAACCAGGGAGCAGGAATGACGGCGGGATTTGATATTGGCGAAGCATTTTTTCGGACTAGAACGATAAGAAAATAACAGATTTACAGAAAGTTCAGTTTAGTTCAAATTATGTTAACAAATCAACTCACTGATGCTATACAGATATTTAATGATGGAGGCATATATAAGTTAAAGAAGGAAACTATATATATAAGTTTCCTGTGAGTTACCTTAATGCGCTCCATTCCTGTATTTTCATCTTCTACTACTATATCATCCATAAAGTTGCACATATCAAAGGGCACAGCAATAATGAAGTATTAGGAAATGCAAGTAGGCATAAGCTTAGATCGTAGAAGACATATCAAATACTGTGGAAATTGCAATAGGAAAATGGCAAAAATACATTTGGAGGAGAAGATGAATAGTTGCAGCCAAATGTGACCTAACCGGGAGGCGAGGTGCGGCGAAGCCTCAGAGGGGGTATTACAATCTGGGAGGCTCTGAAGTGGAGCCGAAGCGGCGAGGGGCGGCGATGGCAGAGACTGTTGAAGGCGACGGCAGAGGCGGTTGATGTAAACTTCTCTTCAGCATTCTATCAAACATAGCAAGTGCAGGATTCATGCACATATGGTTACGACTGGAGAGGATTGCGTGGAGGAAGAGCCGACAACAGTGGAGGGCTAAAAATAGGGGAGAGAATATACCATTATGAAAGTCAAATGGAGGTTAATGGTTATTGAAGATTGCATACCTGGAGCGGATGAGCTGAGCTGGGAATCCAGAAGCCGCACGATGAGAAGCGGCGAGGAGAAGCGAGGCTTGGGGGAGAAGTTATGATCGAGAGCAAAAGCAGCGCCGTGAAGAAGATCGCTGAAAGAGCCTTGGGTTGCGAAATCAGAGGCTGATAAGGGAAGTTGAAAAGCATTGCAGGAAGACAACAGTACTTGGAGGAGAACGAAGAAGAAGTGAGGCAGGTGCGCAACTGGAGCGGATGTGAGGAGGCGGTAAGCGGCGAGGAGAAAGAGCAGACGTGCGTAGAGGATGCCGGCGACAGCGGCGGTGGGAGGACACGTGGCAACGGCAGAGGGCGACGCACATGCGTGGAATTGAGAGCCACACGACACGTAATTTATATAAATATATATATAATTTATTAGATACATTTATATATATAATATATATCAAACTATACAAAATATATATATATATATATATATATATAATTATTTCATTGAATACTAATAATTTATTAAAATACTTTATAAAATTATATACACAAATTAAATATACTAGTTATAAATATTTCATCGGATATAAATAATTTTTGCTAATTTATAAATATATATAGATAAATTATATTTTACAAGAGAGGGATAAAGAAATTAAAGATTCTATTTTGTAAGAAAGAGAGATGAATTTTTTTTTGAAGGAAATAATTTTTTGTGTCATGAATGTTTTGCAACAAAAAAATTCGTTGTTTATTTTGCAACAAAATTTGCTATAAAAAATTTGTTGCTAATTTAACAATAAAAAATTAGTTGCTATTTTTGCAACAAAAAAATTCCTTACTATTTTTGTAGCTAAAATAAAAAAGTATTTACGTAGCTAAATTTGATTCTAATTAAGAAGGGATTATCTAGCCTTTCTAATTTCTCTTGCTAAATGAGATTTTTCTTGTAGTGACTGGTGGTGATCCAATGATGTTCTTGACTTATAGAGGAACTAAAGGCGAAAGGAATAAAGTATGGTACTTGGACACAGATGTACAACCCTTATTCTCCGAGGATGGGACCCACTCAAGGTCACGTGGGCAGAGGTCAAAGTCAAAGAGGCAGACAACTCAGCCAGCAGGAGCAAAAGAAGGTTTGGCGAGTATTGGCTAAATACTCGCCCGAGGGGCGACTATGGTCGAAGATACGTGCCGAGTATCCCGTATGTCGCCCCAAGTGTCCGGCAAGCCACAGAAGCCCTGCGCGAGTATCAGCCCGGTTTGTGCGAGCAGCAACCAATACTCGCCAGATGGGCGACTATAGTCGGAGATACATGCCGAGTATCCCGTATGTCGTCAGGTTAGGGCTGGGCTATAAAAAACCCCTACCCCTTGGTTGCCTATAAATAGGACCCCAGGGGTACTTGGATTGACACCTGTGCTTGAGCTTCTGGATCCCGATTTCTGAATTCTCGAGCCCGTCACCCCTGCTTGCTAGCCAAGCCGGTGCCTTCCTCGTACCCTGCTCGGCCATTCTTGGTTGTGGAGGGGAAGACTCCTCTGAGCTTCTGGGTACGTGGTGGGACCTCCCTGCCGCAGCACCTGGGGTCCTGTTGTTGCTCTCCTAGCTTCCTCGTAGTCGCCAGCTTGATCATCTCGTCGGACAGCTGGGCAAGTAGCCTCCGGCTGCAAAGGTCCGAATTTTGAGGTCAGGATTTTCCTGGCGTCAACACTTTGGTGCGGTGAGCGTGGATCGCAGCCAGAGTGAGAAAACCTAATAGGAAGACAAGATGGTCGTAGAAGGCGACCACGAGGAAGTGGTCGGCAACCCATCAGGAACTGGCAGGTTCGTGACGATGGAAGTTTTCGAAGCATTCGCCCAGCGCATGGAAGGGGCTATGCGAGCAGTGTTCCAGCTGGGTGCGGAGGTCACGACGACCTCGCCTAATCGCCCGGTGCTGACCGAGGGCAAGGAGCGCATCCAGCGCGCAGGCAAGGAGCACGTCGATCCGGAGGTCGAGCGACCAAGGAGGTCGCAGCCCTTTCCGTAATCCTCGCAAGGAATTCGCTTCCGCGAGGTGGAAGAGCAGGCAAGATATCAGGATACTCGGCCTTATGGCGAGTATGGCCATGATACTCGCCAGCTTGAAGACCGTCGTCCAGCGAGTGGGAGGAGCCCATTCTGTGAAGACATCCTTGTCGCGCCCGTGCCGGAAGGATTCAGGGATCCTGTGATGAAATACTACACCGGGAGGGACGACCCTGTTCGTCACATCCAGTGGTTTGAGGATATTATCTCTATCCGAACCATGTCGGATGCGTTCAAGTGTCGGCTGTTCGCCATCACTTTTACAGGGAAAGCCAGGGACTGGTTCCACCAGTTGCCTCTGGGCTCGATCTACTGCTTCGAAGACCTGTGCCGTGGAGTAACGACCCGGTTCGCCACAGCCCAGAAGCTGAAGAAGGAGACGACAGCTCTGTTCCTTGTGACCCAGAGGCCGGATGAGCCGTTGGGGCCTATATCGAGCGTTTCCAGGAGGAGGTGCTGCATATCGAGGAGGTGGATCGCACCATCCTACAGCTGGCCTTGACGTTCGGGATAGGGCAAGGCCTCTTCAAGCTGGAGCTCGGCAGGAACCCTCCCTACTCCTACGACAACCTCATCGTGAGGGCCAACAAGTTCGTTCAGGGGGAGGCTTCCAACCGGGACTTCTTGGCCAATCTAGCAGAGGTGACCAAGGCAGCAGAGGAAGGGAGAGAGAAGGTCCCAGAGAAGAGGAAGAGGGAAGAGCCCCCGAGGGCAGAGAGGAAGAAGCCAGAGCGGCGAGAATAGAGGAGAAGGGAGGAGCCAAGCAGGAACGATGAGAGGAGACTCGTCGTGGCTCCGGAGCGTCGAGAAGAGGAGAGACGCTATCAGGTTCCGGACAACCGGCCGCCATGGAGGCCGGCTGGACGGCACCAGCGTCAGGATCAGAGGGGGAGATCCCCCGAGAGGAGGCCTTACCACCAGCAGGGAAGCCGAGAGGGAAGGAGAGATGAAGCCATGATGGTTGCTAGGCCTGGGCACCCTCAGGGCAAGAAGAAGAAGAAGAAGAAGCCAAGGAAGGAGCAGATGGAAGAGGTTCCGCTCTACTGCGACTTCCACCAGGCGGAGGGGCATGCCATGATGGCCTGCCCAGCTTTTTGGGAAGCCAGAAGGAAGCTAGCCGCAGGGGAAGCCGGAGGAGAGCAGCGGAGGATCGAGGTCCCTGCCGAGCCGCAGGCAGGGCAGGCTGCCGTCGTTCGAAGGAGGAACGAGGATCGCGTCGACCGCGGAGGCCGTGGAGAGCTTGGCCAAGGGAGTCGAGGGGGAGGAGTTGGAGTGATCCATGGGGGAGCTGGGCTGGGAGCTTCCCGAAAGGGGAGCCTCCATCAGATCTACCGCCGGAGCGTCGCTTCGACCTCACAAACCCCGCCCCCATTAGAGGAGATCACCTTCTCCGAGGAGGACATGCTAGGGAATGGGAATCCCTTCCATGATGCCCTCGTCATCCACGCCGCAGTGGAAGACTTCACCGTTGATCGAATTCTGGTCGATAACGGTAGCTCCGTGAACGTCATCTTCAAAGGGACGTTCGATGGACTGGGAGTCAGGCCCGACAGAGTTCGAGCAGCAGATGGTCCCCTCTTTGGCTTCTCCGAAGAGAAGAAGGAGGTGGAAGGAGGAGCAGATCTCCTTGTAACCCTCGGTGGCACCTCCATCAACTGTCGATGCGTAATCGTCGACGCCCCGAGCTGTTACAAGGCCATCTTCGGGAGGCCACTTCTCAACGCCTTCAAGGCCGTCCCTTCCTCCTACCATCAGTGCTTGAAGTACTGTCAGGGGGATGTTCAGGTGAGGATCAGGAGCGATCCAAGAGCCGCCAGAGAGTGCTACCTCAGCGCCGTCAGTACCATCAGCTGGATGGCTGACGCGGAAGAATTCGGAAGGGTGTTGGAGAGCCCAGGTAGGCTGGAGGTAGCCGAGGAAGTCGAGGAGATCGAGGTGCTCTCCGCAGCAGGAGCATTCGGGCTGGTGAAGATCGGCGGGTCCCTGAAGATCGAAGAGAAGATAAGGATGGCGGCGTGTCTTCAAGAGAACGTCGACATCTTTGCTTGGAGCGCAACAGAGATGCCGGGGATCGATCCTGAGGTCGCTTGTCATCACCTCAATTTGGATCCCGCGGCCCAGCCCGTCCGCCAGAGAAAGAGGAAGAATGCCACTATCCTGGCCGAGCCAATCCGGCAGGAGGTGAAGAAGCTGCTAGACGCAGGCTTTGTGTCAGAGATCCAGTATCCAGGCTGGGTCTCAAATGTTGTAATGGTTAAGAAAGTAGGAGGCAGCTGGCGAATCCATCGGTTTTTCTGTAATGAGCTTTTCTGATGCGTTTTCAGGATACCATCAGATCCGGATGCATCCCCCTGACTGCCGCGATGTTTCCTTCATCACTGATGATGGCTGCTACAGCTACAAAATGATGCCCTTCGGGCTGAAGAATGCCGGAGCCACCTATCAGCGGATGATGGATCACATTTTCAAGGAGCAAAAGGGGAGGAACCTGGAGGTGTATGTGGACGAACTCTTGATTAAAAGCAAGAGCGTCCAGGAACACATTATGGATCTGGTGGAGACCTTTGCGACGCTAAGGAGGTTCAAAATGAGGTTGAATCCTGCGAAGTGCGTCTTTGGAGCGGGAAGAGGCAAGTTCCTGAGGCATCTCCTTACCCCGGAGGGAGTAGAGCCTAACCCCGACAAGGTTAGGGCGATCATGGAGATGCCTTCCCCGAAGACAATGAAGGAGGTGCAGAGGTTGACTGGAAGGTTGGCGGGTCTTAGCCGCTTCCTGTCAAAGTCCGGGGAGAAGTGCTCTCCATTCTTCAGAACACTCCGCAAAACGGAGAATTTTGAGTGGTCCGAAGTCTGCGAGAAGGCATTCGTAAAGCTGAAAGAGCAGTTGACTCAGACACCTCTCCTTCAGAGCCCAAAAGAAGGCGAAGACCTGCTCATCTACCTGGGAGTAGGGGCAGAGGCTGTGAGCTCTGTGCTAGTCCGAGAAGAGAGGAAGAAACAGTTACCCATCTACTACGTCAGCCGGGTACTAAAGAAGACGGAGCTGAAGTATCCAATCCTGGAGAAGCTTGCCTTCGCCTTGGTGGTGTCAGCGCGGAAGCTCCGGCCTTATTTTCAGGCTCACTCCATCCGAGTAGTGACTGATCATCCTCTCCGAAGCATCTTGGAAGGAGTGGAGCATTCAGGGAGATTAGCGAAATGGTCGGTAGAACTCAGCGAGTTCGACATTTCCTTCTCACCCCGGGTGGCGATCAAGGCCCAAGCGGTAGCAGACTTCTTGGCAGACTTCTCGGCAGAAGCAGAGCCAGGGGAAGAGGTGATCGACCCTATCCCTTGGATGATGTTTGTTGACGGAGCTTCGGGAAGGAGCTCTGTGGGAGTGGGAATCGTTCTTGTCAGCCCACAGGGAACGAGGATCGAGCAAGCCGTCGAGATCCTCTTTCCTGTCACAAACAATCAGGCAGAGTACGAGGCCATAGTGGCAGGCTTGCGCCTCGCCAAGGAGCTAGGGATCCGTGATGTTCGGGCCTTTACGGATTCAATGGTAGTCGCGTCGCAGATCAGAGGAGAGTTCGAAGTGCGCGACACCATCCTACAGAAGTACTTGGTGAAGGTCAAGGGATTGATTGGAGGCTTCCAGTCGTTCTTTGTCGAGCACGTCCTGAGAGAGGAAAACTCGGCGGCGGACCGTTTGGCCAAGTATGGGCCAAGAGCTGGGGGAACCATCACCGAGCTGTTCCGGCCGTCCATCGAAGAAGGGGAGATGATGGAGATCGAGCAGCGCCCCTCATGGACGGATCCTTTTGTGGCATTCCTTGCCACCGGCCAGCTTCCAGCAAGTGAAGGGGATCAGAGAAGGTTTCGGTACAAAGCGGCGTACTATCTTTTGCAGGATGGGGAGTTGTACCGTAAAACCATCTCGGGCCCCCTAGCCAGGTGTATCTCTGAAGACGAAGTACCCTGGGTGTTGGAAGAGATCCACTCGGGAGAGTGTGGAAGTCATTCTGGGACTCGCACTTTAGAGCAGAGGGTCTTAAGGCATGGTTACTTCTGGCCTACTATCCGGAAGGATGCTGAGCTCTTCTCGAAGAAGTGCCAGCTCTTCGCCCCCTCCAGTTGCAGCCAGCCCAGCAGCTCCGATCAATCATTGCCCCATGGCCGTTCGCCATTTGGGGGATGGATTTGATTGGCCCTTTCCCCTAGCTAGTGGTCAGAGGAAGTTCATTCTCGTCATGATCGACTACTTCTCCAAGTGGATCGAGGCCAAAGCTTTGGCCTAGACCACCTCTCAGGTCATGAAGAACTTCATATGGGGGGAGATCGTCTGTAGGTTTGGGATTCCTCTCGCCATCGTCACCGACAACGGTCCTCAGTTTGCCAGCTTGGAGCTGGAAGATTTCTGCAGACAGCTGGGAACTGATCTTCGATTCGCCTCCGCGCATCACCCGAGGAGCAATGGCCAAGTGGAGGCCGCCAACAAGCTGATCATCAACCTGCTGAAGAAAAAGGTAGAGAACCTGAGAGGTAACTGGGCGGACCAGCTCTCCTCGGTTCTATGGGCTTTGAGGACCACTCCTAGCTCAGCTACCGGGGAGACACCGTTCAAGCTCTCTCACGGATCGGAAGCTCTCATCCTAGTAGAGTTTGAAGTCAGAAGTCCAAGGGTGATCGCCGCCGAGGGCGGAAGTGAGGGATGACGACTAGAGAATGAGGAGGCTCAGAAGCTATCTCTCGACTACATCGAAGAACTTAGAGATTTAGCTTCCGCCAGGCAAGAGGAGATCAAGCAACGAATGGAGAGGCATTTCAATAAAAATGTTCGCCTCAAGCACATCCAAGAAGGTGACCTGGTCCTGAAGAAGGTAGACGCGGCGGGACGATCAGCGGCCATCGGAAAGATCCATCCAAACTGGGAAGGGCCCTTCATCATCCATGAGTCACTCCTAACTGGAGGATACCGTCTGCAGAACCAGGAAGGAGAGCTGCTTGGGAATACTTGGAGCGGTGATGACCTGAAAAGGTTTTACCCCTAAGGGGGAATGTGTATGTCCCACCCTTGTAATCCCTATTGATTTATAAATAAAACCCTTCCTCTCCCTGAAACACGGGACTGGGAAGCTTTTTTCTGTCACAGCAAGAATCTTCAGAGAAGAGAAAAGAAAAAGCCGGTAAAATTGGTCCACATGCTAGGTTGGAAAATGAGCCTCCGACTTAATTCTCGTAAAACCCCAGAACGGATGGTGGGACAGTGCCTCGGTTCAGCAACCTTCTAAGACCAAGCCTCTGCATTGACGGTCGAGATCAGCTCCCCCCTTGCATGTTGGCCATGGTTCGTATCGATTGCACTTCTCATTCGACTGGAGAGATTACAGGGAAGAAGTCTGGACGCCGACCTTCCGATCGGGCAAAGAAGTGATCAATTTAAACCAGCTCGCTTCAAAGCGTATTGTTGCCAGCTTTTCCTCCGATTGTGCGAGTTATTGTGCTTAAATGTGCTTAAACTCCCCTTAAAATTGTTGAGCAGCAGGAAACAGGTTTGGTCGGCATTCATCATCCAAGTAGGAGGGGACCTCGGGACGGTGTGCTCCCAGGGAACTCCCCGACTGTCATTCCCTACCGGACGATCTAGTCGTCGATCTCCGTCACCACCAGTTGGGAAACGAGCCTCCGACTTAAACCTCGTAAATCCCCGGAACGAATGATGGGACAGTGCCTCGGTTCAGCAACCCTTTAAGTCCAAGCCTCTGCATTGACGGTCGAGATCAGCTCCCCCCTTGCATGTTGGTCACGGTTCGTATCGACTGCGCTTCTCATTCGACTGGAGGAAATACCAGGAGGAAGTCCGAACGCCGATAACCCGACTTGGAAAAAGAGGTGACCGATTTGACCAACCGAAAGACGAAGGCAGCAAGCATCCAAGTCAACGGAGGCCCCGGGAATGTGTGTCCCTGGGGGACCTGCCCGGCTGCCATCCCATACTTGACGTCATCCTTCTAAGACAGCAAGCATCCAAGTCAACAGAGGCCCCAAGAATGTGTGTCCCTGGGGGACCTGCCCGGCTGCCATCCCATACTTGACGTCGTCCTTCGAAGGCATCAAAACATCCAAGTAAGAGGAAACCATGGGACGGTGTGTCCCTGTGGGACCTGCCCGTCTGCCATTCCTTACTTGACGTCATTCTCCGTCGACATCAGGTTTTCAAGTAGAAGGGAGGCCTCGGGATGATAAGTCCCCCCGGGCCTCCTCGACTGCTGAACCATACTTCTTCCTTCCCTTGAAGAGCTCCTTTTGATTATTGCATAAATCCTAACAAACTCTCCACTGGGTGCAAGTCGAGGCCTTGGGAGCAAGAGTGCAGGTGCGAGTATGCAGTAGCGAGCACTCAACCTTGCCGAGATCCTAAGAGCCTAGCGAGCACTCAACCTCGCCTCGAGCCTAGGAGCCTAAGCGACATACAAGCAAGGAAGTAAGTACAAAGGCAAAGAACAGGCAAGCAAAAAAAAAAATCCAGTTCCTTTCATTTCTGCAAAAAATCTTGTGTACAACAAGTTACAGGTATATTAAAGAACTTCACAAAAAGGTCGTCGGGCGAGCAAAAAGGGAGCCCAGGCGACTAGGCGACATCCTCGCCTTCTATATCTACATCGGCCTCATCAGCAGCACCATCATCGTCGTCATCATCGTCATCATCGTCGTCATCATCGTCATCGTCGTCCTCATCATCTTCATCCTCGGCATCGCTGGGCTGCGCCGAGGATGCTCGCAAGGGGGAGGAAGACTCTTCGGCGAGCAGCGCCGGAATGAGGTCCCCCACTGTCAATCCCATAGCTTCCGGCTTCAGAAGATCGTCTGCCTTCATCTGGTTCAGGATGACCTCCCCCGTTGCTCGCGCGATCTCCCGGCGAATATAAGGCATGTCGTCGTCGTGCATCCTTATGCGCTTGCCCCTGGGAATGGCCGCCTCTGCCAGTTGCTGCTCGGTAGGCCGAGTTTCCAACTCGGAAATACGGATCTGGGCGACCTCCAGGGCCGAGCGAGTATCCTCCAACTCCTTCTCAGCCTGGGATAATCTCTTTGCTGATTCCAGCTCGACAGCCTGCAGAAGGTAAAAAGGGAAAGGTAAGTTCGACAGCTTGCAAGGTGGCGAGTATCTTAGTAACAAACAAAGACGCAAAAACGAGTACCTCGAACTCCTTGATCCGGAGCGCGAGGGCGATCAGCTTCGGACCCTGCACCTTGATCGCCTGCTCGTACTCAAGTAGTCGCCTTGCTGTGGCGTGAGCCAGCTCGGCTGACCGCAAGATGGAGCGCGAGGTCTGGTGCGCCAGATCCTCGGTAGTTGTGTCTTGCAGGACTTCGGCATCCGCGCGACCATAGAGGACGTAGGTCACGTCGAAGGCCTCCCCCTTGTCCTCCCACTCATCCGACCAGGCGGGGAGGTTAGAGCTGAGGGTCACCTCGTGCGCGCGCTCAGCCCAGGTCACCAATGGGCGACCATAGGCATCCTCGCTGCGGGTGCCCTCATTGAAGAGCGGATGGTCGCTCGGCTCGCCAGCCTCCGAAGGATCCGCCTTCTTGCCCAGATCCCTGTGGGCGACCTCCTTCTTCTGTCTCTTGGGCTCATCGACCTTAGCTTTACCCGTTCGCTTCTTGGAAGTCCCGGCCTCATCGTCGGCGACCTTGGGATCGTCGCCCCCTGGCGACAAGACAATTGGGGAGGAACCCCCAACCTCGCGCACCGAGGTTCCTGCACCCCCTTGGGTGGCAGCCGTCGCCTTCACCGCGGAAGGAAGAGCGTCGCGCGGAAGAGTTTGCACGCCTGCAAACAAGAAGACCAAAGATTAGTCGCCTGATCAAGGCTCAAGGGCGAGTATGGCTGATGCTCGCGCAAAAGTACCTTCCCCTAGGCGAACTTCCGTGAGCTCGTCTACTCGCCTCCTCCAGAACACCACGTCGAAGCGACGATGCCTGAAGGAGTCGAGCAGCTTCTCCTGACTCTCCCTCAGGAAGGGGACCGTGAAGACATTCTCCGACAGCTGGATGGGCGAGCTGGAGATGCCCGCGAAGTCGCCATCGATGGCGACTAATCGCTCCACCCAGCGATGGTTCTTGTTGGAAGTGCCCGCCAGTGTGCAGACATGGGTGCACAGGAAGATGACTCCCTCGCCGGTCGCCATGATCGAGAATACTCGCCTAAAGACCGCAAGGTCAAAGACGATATTCTGTTCCCGCAGGAAGCACAAGAATCCCATGATCATCGCCACTCCGTTGGGATTGATCTGGGCAGGGACTATCCCATAGAAGCCGAGTATCTGGCGGAACTCGGGCCATAGGGGAAGTCGAAGGCCGACCTCGAAATGTCGGATTGGGAAAATCATCGCCAGGGGCGAGGAAGTGTTTAGTCGCTCAGACTGGCGAGGAAGCCTGGCGACATACCCCGGTGTCTCGAACTTAGCGTTGAAGTCATCTAAGTCCTTTTGCCGAGTAATCGGCTTCTTGAAGGAGGTCTCCTCGGAGTTCTTGGCATGATTTGCTCGCCTAATGGTCGCCTCGTCAGTCATTTTTGGGAAGGAAGGAAAGGGAGCGAGTATGGAAGAAGGGCGAAGAGAAGAAGTCTGGAAGGTAGTCCGCTTAAGGAGCTAGAGATCGCCGAAAGCGTATTTAAGACTCACCCACCCCCCCTATTTATAGTAGTCGGGTAGTCTGGCTTGTCGAACACGACTCCGCGAGCACAACTAGGGGTGGCGAGCATCGAAGTAAATCGCCAAAGGCTCAGAGCACGTCAAAATGCCGACCTTCAGCTAGCGAGTACCTGCATCACAGAAACACGAAGAAACTCGCCAGGATGCAGGCGACATTCAACATATGCTCGGCAAACAGCAAGAAAAATAAAATAAAAAATAAAATAAAAAATAAAATAATCCAAACAACAACAGATAAAGTAAAGCAAGACAAGAATGAAAGGCGAGTATCCAATTACTCGGCAAATCAATACTACTTCAAATAATAAAGTGTTCAAAGATACAAGATGCTCGCCAGGAGCTACAAGCTACAAAGAAGAAGAAAAATGAAGAAGGGGCAGCAGCTAGGGTTGTGCTTGGATGTTCGCCTGAGGATCCTAGGGCTGAGGATGTCGCCCGACCAAGCCCATGCTGCGAGCACGCTTGAAATGCTCGGAGGCCACGGACATTGCGTCCTCGCCTTGTCGCAGCTGGTCCTCGATCCTCTCCATCCTCCCCACCGAGCCCATGCTCGCGCGCATCCCGACCAGCTCGTCATGATGCAGCTGCTGCCGGTGCTCGATCCGTGCCACCCTGCGCTCCAAGTCGCTGATAGACTGGAGGCGAGCTTCAGTACCCGACATGCGAGTATCAAACTTCTTCAGCCGGGATACTCGCGCCTCCAAATCAGTCAGGCGGCGGTGAGGGTCACTGGCCGCTAGGCGCTCAACCCACGACTCCACCTCAGTCAAGTGCCGATGAGGCTCGCAGATCGATAGCCGCTCTATCCTAGACTCCAAGTCCAAGATGGCGCGAGTAGCTTTCTCTTGGTACTCGCGAGGGGGGAGCCCAACGACGTCGATCAGTGCTCCCACAGGAGTATGAGCGCGACCTGCAGAAGAGCGGATGAAGAGTCAGAACTCCAGCAGAATCAAAAGAGCGGTGGCAACTATCCAAAGGCAGCGATCAACCTGGCCGAGGACTGCGGGAACGTCGGCGACCAGGGCTGCGAGATCGCCGACGAGGAGAGACCCTTCCTCGATGCGGGGAGAGGCTGCGATGGACGCGATCTCGGCGAGTAGAGTGGCCGCCAGGATGATCCAGGTTATGGGGCGCCCTCCACCCCTTAGAGCAAAGAAGGCCGAAGACCCTCCAGTCCCGCCTCTGCGCGAGGACTCCCCTTGGTGGGTAGAGGGAGCAGTTGAAATAGAAGGGCGCTGATCGCCCGGAGGAGCCACTGAGGGCGGAAGTCCAGGAGGAGGAGGCAGCAGCACGACCCCAGGCAGATGCGAGCTGCTCGCCAGCTCTGGTCGCGAGTCAGGTGGTGGCGGAGGAGGATTGATGCTCGACAGAGGAGCCCCATGATCGCTCATCGGCCTCTTCTCCACAGATGAACTGTGGAGGATCCTCACCGCGCGACCACCCCGAGATCCACCCTCAGGCGAGATCAGCGAGGATGATCGCAGCGGCAGAGCATCCGAAGGTTCCTCCCGAACCTCGGTATTCGGCGGACCTAAAAACAGAAGCAAAAAGCATCAGAAATCCCGCCAGGAGTGGTTCTTGTAGCAGCATAGTCCTCAGAACAGCGACTAAAGAGCTCACCTCGCGCAGGAGGGAGGTCCGGTTGGGTTTGAGTTTGGGCCCCAGCCCTACTCGCCTCCGGGGCGACCTCTGCCGAAGGAGGAGGAGGAGCGGGAGCAGGCGAGTTCCTCCCACGGGAAAGGCCCAAATCTTCCAGCAGCTGCTGACGCTGCTCGCTCAGAGGATCGGCGACGTTCTCCATAGTCGCCTCCTTCTTTTTCTCTCTCTTCTTCTTCTTAGCCGCCCTCTTCCTCTGCTTATTAGCGAGGAAGGCGTCTACCTCGGCGTCCATACGAGGAGGAGGAATGGGAACGCCGATCAAATTCGCGAGATCAGCCTTGGCCTTTTTGGCAGCCTCGGCAATGTGCGAGTGCAGAAGGACGGATTCGTCAGAGACCCCCCCTATATATAGAGCCCAGACATCGGCCGACAAGATTCCGAGTATCTCCCGATACTCGCCCAGCCTGAGGCTCGTCGAATAAAGGTTGGATGTTTCTTTTCGAGCAACTATATTACTCGCAAAGAGCGGAGATTGTGTACAACCCTTATGAAGGATGGAGTGTTTTGAAAGTGTTCTTTTATATATATATGTATATATATTTATACATTTATATATTTCGTTCATGATTACAAATGTTTTCAAACATTTGATCCCTTGAAGATTCGTATGCTGTCTTTTGCAAGGTTTGAGAAGATGCTCTTGGTCTTGAACCATAGAACTCCTTAGAGTCGCATACGAGTCCTAGACAGGCTCACAATCGTGGTTATCAAAGAGGGATATTGATAACCGAGATAAGATTGTCGTGTTGATTAAAGTACATTATGGTTCTATTAATGTTGATAAGTAGTTATCGTTTAACAACACGAGCATATGAATACAAGTTTTATATGTTGAGCATGACCGATAGAGATGGAGCATTATACGGATTGTGTTTAGTGTCATTAATGACTCCATCATGTCTGTGAATCTTAGGATATGAGATGTGTGAGTTTTGCATCGGTTGTGTGCCATGTGATCACTGTTTAAGACCATACTACTTATGGGGATAAGATGGTGATTCGTCGCATATGACTGATGTTTAGGAAACTTGCACATCAACATTATCGTTGTCCCTCAGTTTTTCTGAGTTATGATATTACTGGGCCCCTTGGTAAAGTGAGATCATACAGCATGCAAGTGTAACTTATGAAGTTATATGTATGATTTGCTTAAGAGACCAAGAAATACAAATATTGCACAAGAATGACACGGTCCTATCTTGCGTAGTATTTTCAATATCATGTGACAAGGATGGACATAGGTCAAATTGACCCGTTACGTTTAGTCTATGTCGTTTGGGTGATTGTAATGTAATGATAGAACCTCTTATAGTCTGTGATATAAATTGTGTTATATCAATCCCAAGATGACATAGATCCTCTGTAAAGGTCACACCCGATGAAAAAGGAACAACGAATTTTAAACACCTCACTGACGTGCCTAATTTCGTGATGTACGTTGTCTGAGCACGTGATTGAGTGTTATCTGATGTCATGAGTTGACATTTAGGACCTCGGATTAAAGTGTTAATCATATGTTATGATGCGAGATGAAGGATTTAATCATACTCCCGCATATTTTATATCAGTTTTTATATGATGAGTTATATGTATGACTTGTATATAAATAATTTATATATATATAACTTATATTAGTGTATAAGTTATGTATTATGAATTAATTTTGTATAATTTATATATATATAATTATATATATAGGATATAGAATGGGGAGTATGGGGATATAAAAGGGAATCC
This sequence comes from Dactylorhiza incarnata, assembly GCA_033032865.1. NCBI lineage: Eukaryota > Viridiplantae > Streptophyta > Magnoliopsida > Asparagales > Orchidaceae > Dactylorhiza > Dactylorhiza incarnata. Next base: position 7,729,511 of record JAWHQI010000094.1, on the reverse strand, counting down.
ACGGCTAGGGTTTTCCCATCCGAAATCGTTTTGAGCCGGCTGCCCTTCTCCTTCGCGTGTTTCGCACAGGACTTCTCCGAGCGGCTTGAACTCCTCTCCTTGCCTCCTCATCGAGCTCTCCTCGCGCCTCCTGGTCGAGCCCCAGTCCATCGTCGGCTACCTTGGAGTTTCCGATCTCGCCGGAGGATTTGTTCGAGGAGCTCTTGAGCTCGCGGCTGAGATCTCGGCAGAGGATTGGTCCTTTTCCCTTCAGATCTCGGCGCTGCTCTTAGGGGTCGTGGTGCGACTTCACTTGCTGCTCCATTGCAGCCCTTTTTTGGGTCCAATCCGAGTTCTTCCTTCTCCTATCCGGAGGAAAACTCGAAGGTTGTTCGAGTTCTAGGTGCACCCAGAGGACGCTGTTCGTGCTCCTTCCTCGCTGTTTTCAGAGGCTTCCGCAAGCGCTGTTAGGTACTCCTCTCGATCTCAGAGGAGGCTGATTGGCTCATCACTCGATTATAGAGATTCTTCAATCTCTATAGGTATAATTCCTGCCCCTTGTGGTTGTGATGCGTTTTATCCTGGTTGGGTTCTTTTAATCAAATGCCCTGCGTGTTTTTGCTTCTTAATAATGAATGATATCTTGCAATGTCACAATGGTGCGATCCTTCGAGGTTGGGTGTCGGGCGTGAAATTTTTTAATTTTCACCCTTGCGACATGCACGTAAATTTCCTTCAGTGGTATCAGAGCTAGGTTCGCCACCCTTGTGACATTTTGTTTTTCTCATGTGTTAGGTGAACCATGTCTCATTGGTTTGACCTATATGAGACCGTTGTGTGCGGATTGATTTCATTATTTTGCCCCTTGTGCCTTGTGCTTTAAGGCATTGCTTTTCATTCTATGCTATCTGGAATGTATTGGGTGTGGATGGAATGATGTAATAAAGCTATCATTTATTTAGCTTGCTTTTATTTTCATTTGCACTTGTTATGAAAAACTTAAGCGTGTCCTTCCTTATCATTTTATCCGCTTAAGCTAGTAATCTCAGATTTTGCATGAGTGTAATTTCAGTTACTAGATATAGTGGAACTTACGTGAACTGGTTATTAGGCCACACTTGAGTAAGATTGTGTGAGGCACATTTTGCTCATCATGTGGGAATAATCTATTCATGTTAAGTTGCCCAATAAGATGAGTTTTCTTGATCAAATCTCCGAGATCTAGGCTTGGGATTTGGGAAGAGGAGTTTTATCAAGAAATTGGAATTTATCTTTCTTGATGAAAACGACAAGAGTCATAAGGTTTGAGACATTCTCAAAAGGTTATGATTGGTGTTTAGTACCTACCTGAACAAATAACTTGGATGAGTCTAATTATTTGGAAGGGATCTTGAGTGACTACACATTAACAAAAAAAAAAATTTATCTTCATGTAGTTCACATCTTTGAGCTTTTATGCTCTCTCTCACGTGTTTTTTTTACTGTACTATAGCCATGTCTACTCTCCCGAATTTTCTGCGCTCATTAATTGATAAGAGTCCACTTGCTAATGACGGATCAAACTACTCCGACTGGATCCTGAAGCTCAATATCGTGTTACGTTTGGAAAATCTCCTTCATATCCTGGATGGTTCTATCCCAGAAGAGAAGGAGAAAGGAAAACCAACCGATATTGAGAAGGAGGAGCAAAAGAAGTGGAATGAACAGCAGCGGATTGTACAGACTCTGATCTTGGCCAGTATTGGCGATCAGTTGCAGAGGAAGTTCATTGACACTCCTGCAAGGAATTAGTTGTGAAGTTAGAAAAGATGTTCACCGATAGTGCCCGCAAGGAGCGCTATAAGACCACCATCGCACTCACAAGGTGCAAGATGGCAGAGGGTGAGTCGGTCTCCGTGCACTTCCTGAATGTGCAAAGTTACTTAGAAAAATTGGCAAAATTGAAATCTCCAATGCCAGAGGATACAACTGAAGATATCATTTTAGGGTCTCTACCTTACTCATATAAGGACTTCATCATGTATTATCATATGCGTGAAAGGAAGATGACCTTGAATGAACTTCACAATGCCCTCAAAACTGCTGAAGTGGACATGGGCAAGACAAAGGTTAAACCTGTCTTGGCAGTCACGTCGAGTAGCAAGAAGATTATCAAAAACAAGAATAAAATTGGTAAAGGCAACACCCCACTCAAGGGCAAATGTGGAGGGGCTCTAGCAAGCACCTCAAAGGGAGGCAAAGTGAAGAATTCTCCCAATTCTGACACTGAATGCTTCCATTGCCATGAGAGAGGACACTTCAAGATGAATTGCCCCAAGTACAAGAAAGACTTGGATGACGGCAAGATTGAAAGGAAGCGTCCCAAAGGTATTCTAGTTATTGAATTGAATTTAAATTTAGCTACTACTATCCTGGATTGGGTAATTGATACCGGATCATGTGCTCACTTAGTTTCTAATGTGCAGTCACTAAGGGATAGGAGGCAGCTCTCAAAAGGAGAGGTAGTGCTAAAGGTTGGGAACGGCGCAAGCATATCAGCAGTGACTGTGGGCACACTCGACCTGCACCTACCAAGTGGTTTATGTTTAATTTTGAGAAACGTTTATCATGTCCCTTCCATATTGCGGAACATTATTTCTGTATCATGTTTAGATGCAGAAGGATTTTGTTTTTCCATATGCAATGCACGTTTAACTATTGAGAAGGATGGTTTGTTTTATGCTAATGCTTTCATTTTTAATGGATTGTATTTGCTTAACATAATTGAGGATAAACATGTTTTAAATATCAATAACAAAAAACTCAAAACATCTCACCCTAACGAGACACTCTTGTGGCATTATCACCTCGGTCATATAAACGAGAAACGCATAACAAAATTGCAACAAGCTAATCTTTTAGATCCGCTTGATATGAAAGCAATTGGTACATGCGAGTCTTGTTTAATGGGTAAAATGACCAAGTCACCATTCAAAAAGAAAGGTGTAAGGGCAAATAATTTGTTGGAATTAATACACTCCGATGTATGTGGTCTAATGAGCACTAGTGCAAAAGATGGTTACAAGTACTTCATCACCTTCATAGATGATTATAGTCGTTATGGCTATGTCTATCTTATGAAGAATAAAAGTGAATCATTTGAAAAATTCAAGGAGTTCAAAAATGAAGTAGAGAACCAACTAGACAAGAAAATCAAAGCCCTGCGAACGGATCGTGGAGGCGAGTACTTGAGTAATGAGTTTGGCACATACATGAAGGAATGTGGTATAGTACCACAACTTACTCCACCCGGGACACCACAATGGAATGGTGTGTCCGAGAGGAGAAATAGAACCTTGCTCAACATGGTTCGGTCCATGATGTGTCAAGCTGAACTACCTTTGTATTTTTGGGGCCACGCACTTCTCACCGCAGCTTTCACACTAAATATTGTTCCATCAAAATCCGTAGAGAAAACACCGTATGAGTTGTGGTTGGGCAAACCACCCATTATGTCTTTCCTCAAGGTTTGGGGTTGTGAGGCGTATGTCAAGCGTATGACATCCACAAAACTCGAACCCAAAGCGGATAAATGCTTTTTCATTGGATACCCGAGAGAAACTAAGGGGTATTGCTTTTGGCACAAGTTAACGAATACTATACTCGTTAAGAAGGGTGCAACATTCTTGTAGAAAGAGTTTCTTGAAAGAATCAAAAGCAATGACATTAGGGTGACACTTGAGGAAACTCAAGAAGACACTCAAGTGAATGATCATGAGGTGAATGACAACATTCAAAATGATCGCGAAATGTCATTTGAAGTTCCCTTTATCAGTGGGAGTATGAGCGATCTTACTTCACAACGTCTTGTTGAAGGGGCTCAAACCTCACCACAAATCGTTCGCTTAGCTCAAGTTGAGTCTGAATCTATTCCACAAGGAGTTGTGGATGAGATTCGAGAGACTGAAGTAGAGACACACGAGCGTAGGGAACTTAGAAGGTCAATAAGGGAGAAAAGAAGACCAGAGTTCTACATGGGTCTTCATGAAATCTTGGTAGTTGATACCGAAGATCCCTTGACCTACGAAGAAGCTATGAAACGAAATGACTCCAAAGCATGGCAAGAGGCCATGGAATCCGAGATACAATCCATGCATGATAACCAAGTATGGACTTGGTTGACCTTCCTGAAGGCAAGAAGTCCATTCAAAACAAATGGATCTTCAAGAGGAAGATGGACATGAATGGTAACATGACAACATACAAGGCAAGACTTGTAGCAAAAGGTTTTAGTCAAGTCCAAGGGATTGACTATGATGAAACCTTTTCACCAGTGCTATGTTTAAATCTATTCGAATCATGTTAGCCATTGCCGCATTTCATGATTATGAAATATGGCAGTTGGATGTCAAAACAGCATTCCTAAATGGGAAACTAGAGGAGGATGTGTACATGGTACAACCTCAAGGTTTTGTAAATCCGGATTGCGGTCGAAAAGTATGCAAACTTCAAAGAGCCATTTATGGGTTGAAGCAAGCATCACAGAGTTGGAACAAGCACTTTGATGAAGAAGTTAAAATCCTCGGATTCGATCAAAGCAAAGAAGAACCTTGTGTATACAAGAAGGTTAGTGGGAGCCACGTCTTATTTTTGATTTTATATGTCGATGACATATTGCTGATGGGGAACGAATTATCATTAATGGAACAAACAAAGAGCTCATTGAAAATAATTTTTTCAATGAAGGATTTAGGCGAAGCTCAATATATCTTAGGGATAAAGATATATAGGGACAGGTCACGCAAACTCATTGGTTTAAGTCAACATATTTACATTGACAAGATCTTAGAAAGGTTCCATATGGAAAACTCTAAGAAAGGCAATGTACCAATGAAGATGTCTGTGCGACTTGGTAAGTCTCACTGTGCCACTTCACGTAAGGACATTGAGTACATGAAGGATGTACCCTATGCTTCCGCCATAGGTTCCATCATGTATGCTATGACCTGTACGAGACCTGATGTTGCTTATGCTCTTAGCATGACAAGTCGACATCAAGCTTCGTCTGGCCCTGAACATTGGACCGCCGTCAAGAATATTCTTCGGTACTTGAAACGAACCAGGAATAAGTTTCTTGTTTATGGTGGACAAAAGGAGCTCATGGCAGAAGGCTTTACTGATGCTAGCTTTATGACGGATCCGGATGATAGGAGATCCCAATCTGGTTATGTTTTTCTTCTTAATGGTGGGGCTGTGAGTTGGCGGAGTTGGAAACAATCGACTGCGGCCGACTCAACCACCGCAGCGGAAGTCATGGCAGCCGCAGAAGCAAGTAAAGAGGGTGTTTGGATAAAGAAGTTCCTCGAGGAACTTGGAGTAGTTGTGTCGAGTGAGGGACCTTTGGAGTTGTTTTGTGATAATAGTGCATCTATCTCACAAATCAAAGAGCCAAAATCTCATCACAAGACAAAGTACATGGACAGGAAATACTTTGTGACACGTGACTTTATTGAAGAAGGCAAAATAGCATTTTTATGGGTTGACACAAACAGCAACACAGCTGATCCCTTCACTAGGCCATTATCACAAGCCAAAAGTGAAGTTCACTTTGAGTCCATGGGTCTTCAAGACCATGGTGAGTGGCTTGACGAATGATAGGGCCTCTTCTCCCCTTTTAAGTAATGTAAGAAACTTTAAAAACAAGTGGGAGATTGAAGGATGGAGTGTTTTGAAAGTGTTCTTTTATATATATATGTATATATATTTATACATTTATATATTTCGTTCATGATTACAAATGTTTTCAAACATTTGATCCCTTGAAGATTCGTATGCCGTCTTTTGGAAGGTTTGAGAAGATGCTCTTGGTCTTGAACCATAGAACTCCTTAGAGTCGCATACGAGTCCTAGACAGGCTCACAATCGTGGTTATCAAAGAGGGATATTGATAACCGATATAAGATTGTCGTGTTGATTAAAGTACATTATGGTTCTATTAATGTTGATAAGTAGTTATCGTTTAACAACGCGAGCATATGAATACAAGTTTTATATGTTGAGCATGACCGATAGAGATGGAGCATTATACGGATTGTGTTTAGTGTCATTAATGACTCCATCATGTCTGTGAATCTTAGGATATGAGATGTGTGAGTTTTGCATCGGTTGTGTGCCATGTGATCACTGTTTAAGACCATACTACTTATGGGGATAAGATGGTGATTCGTCGCATATGACTGATGTTTAGGAAACTTGCACATCAACATTATCGTTGTCCCTCAGTTTTTCTAAGTTATGATATTACTGGGCCCCTTGGTAAAGTGAGATCATACAGCATGCAAGTGTAACTTATGAAGTTATATGTATGATTTGCTTAAGAGACCAAGAAATACAAATATTGCACAAGAATGACACGGTCCTATCTTGCGTAGTATTTTCAATATCATGTGACAAGGATGGACATAGGTCAAATTGACCCGTTACGTTTAGTCTATGTCGTTTGGGTGATTGTAATGTAATGATAGAACCTCTTATAGTCTGTGATATAAATTGTGTTATATCAACCCCAAGATGACATAGATCCTCTGTAAAGGTCACACCCGATGAAAAAGGAACAACGAATTTTAAACACCTCACTGACGTGCCTAATTTCGTGATGTACGTTGTCTGAGCACGTGATTGAGTGTTATCTGATGTCATGAGTTGACATTTAGGACATCGGATTAAAGTGTTAATCATATGTTATGATGCGAGATGAAGGATTTAATCATACTCCCGCATATTTTATATCAGTTTTTATATGATGAGTTATATGTATGACTTGTATATAAATAATTTATATATATATAACTTATATTAGTGTATAAGTTATGTATTATGAATTAATTTTGTATAATATATATATATATAATTATATATATAGGATATAGAATGGGGAGTATGGGGATATAAAAGGGAATCCACGGCTAGGGTTTTCCCATCCGAAATCGTTTTGAGCCGGCTGCCCTTCTCCTTCGCGTGTTTCGCACAGGACTTCTCCGAGCGGCTTGAACTCCTCTCCTCGCCTCCTCATCGAGCTCTCCTCGCGCCTCCTGGTCGAGCCCCAGTCCATCGTCGGCTACCTTGGAGTTTCCGATCTCGCCGGAGGATTTGTTCGAGGAGCTCTTGAGCTCGCGGCTGAGATCTCGGCGGAGGATTGGTCCTTTTCCCTTCAGATCTCGGCGCTGCTCTTAGGGGTCGTGGTGCGACTTCACTTGCTGCTCCATTGCAGCCCTTTTTTGGGTCCAATCCGAGTTCTTCCTTCTCCTATCCGGAGGAAAACTCGAAGATTGTTGTTCGAGTTCTAGGTGCACCCAGAGGACGCTGTTCGTGCTCCTTCCTCGCTGTTTTCAGAGGCTTCCGCAAGCGCTGTTAGGTACTCCTCTCAATCTCAGAGGAGGCCGATTGGCTCATCACTCGATTATAGAGATTCTTCAATCTCTATAGGTATAATTCCTGCCCCTTGTGGTTGTGATGCGTTTTATCCCGGTTGGGTTCTTTTAATCAAATGCCCTGCGTGTTTTTGCTTCTTAATAATGAATGATATCTTGCAATGTCACAATGGTGCGATCCTTCGAGGTTGGGTGTCGGGCGTGAAATTTTTTAATTTTCACCCTTGCGACATGCACGTAAATTTCCTTCACCTTATTCTCCGAGGATGGGACCCACTCAAGGTCACGTGGGCAGAGGTCAAAGTCAAAGAGGCAGACAACTCAGCCAGCAGGAGCAAAAGAAGGCTTGGCGAGTATTGGCTAAATACTCGCCCGAGGGGCGACTATGGTCGAAGATACGTGCCGAGTATCCCGTATGTCGCCCCAAGTGTCCGGCAAGCCACAGAAGCCCTGCGCGAGTATCGGCCCGGTTTGTGCGAGCAGCAACCAATACTCGCCAGATGGGCGACTATAGTCGGAGATACATGCCGAGTATCCCGTATGTCGCCAGGTTAGGGCTGGGCTATAAAACCCCCCTACCCCTTGGTTGCCTATAAATAGGACCCAGGGGTACTTGGATTGGCACCTGTGCTTGAGCTTCTGGATCCCGATTTCCGAATTATCGAGCCCGTCACCCCTGCTTGCTAGCCAAGCTGGTGCCTTCCTCGTACCCTGCTCGGCCATTCTTGGTTGTGGAGGGGAAGACTCCTCTGAGCTTCTGGGTACGTGGCAGGACCTCCCTGCCGCAGCACCTGGGGTCCTGTTGTTGCTCTCCTAGCTTCCTCGTAGTCTCCAGCTTGATCATCTCGTCGGACAGCTGGGCAAGTAGCCTCCGGCTGCAAAGGTCTGAATTTTGAGGTCAGGATTTTCCTGGCGTCAACAACAGATGCCAACAACTACATGTATGGTGAGAAGGAGTTGTTCACTGACATTGAACCAAGTATTGGTGAGATTAGTTTTGTTGATGCATCGAAGATATCAGTAGAAGTAAAAGGTGTGATAGTGGTCACCTTAAAAGGTGATCAGAAGGTGCACATCCAAGATGTGTTATATGTTCCAGGCTTGAAGAGTAACATCTTAAGTCTTGGACAACTGGTGGAGAATGACTACTGCATACAACTGAAGGATAGAACGTTGGTTTTGTGGAACCAACGAGGAAGAGATGTAGTGAAGGTAAAGATGACGATGAATCGTCTCTTTACATTGAAGATGGATGTCGGGGAGACATGTCGGGCAGACGACATGTTTAACAACAACTGATGAAAAAGAAGCTTGGATGAGACATCTGATCAGTATGGGCCACCTAGACTTTAGTGGTTTGAAGCTTCTGTCACAGGCAAAGATGGTGGAGTACGTGTCTGCCTAAGATCTTATCACTACATAAGATCTGCGAAGCGTGTAGAAAGGGGAAGCAGAAGCGACAGACGTTTGAAGGAGTGAAGTCTCGAAGAGCAAGAGGACAATTTGAGCTTGTTCATTCAGACATTGCTGGTTCGTTTTACATAGCATCGGTTGGCGGAAGCAAATACTATATCACTTTTACTAATGGCTTCAATCAGAAGTGTTGTGTCTACTTCTTGAAGAAAAAGTCTGAGGTCATTGACAAGTTCAATGAAATCAAGGAGATGGCAGAAAGGAAACTGGGCAGTCACTGAAGGTGCTCAGGACTGATAGAGGTATTTGATGTATTCTGCAAAGAGCATGAGATTGCTCATTAGTTGACGGCAGCATACTCTCCTTAGCAGAACAGAGACGTCGAGAGAAAGAATCTGACGATACTAAACATGGCGAGAAGTATGATAAAGGGCAAGAAGTTGCCAAAGATATTCTGGGCTGAGGTAGTACAATGTGTTGTGTACAATGCTAAACCGATGTCCTACGAAGAGTGTCAAGTTCAAGACTGCTATGAGACATGGAGTGGATGGAAGTCAAGTGTGCAATACTTGAGAGTATTTGGGTGTGTAGCATATGCTCACATTCCTGACCAGAAAAGGAAGAAGTTGGATGATAAGAGTGAGAAGTGTATATTTGTGGGTTATGCTCTGATGAGGAAAGCTTATAAGTTATACAATTCAGTGACGAAGAAGGCGGTCATCTCAAGAGATGTCCTATTAAAAAAAGACAACATGTAGTTGGAGCTAGGATGAAAAGGAGAGAAGTGTCAAAGGGATGTTCTCTGACGATGATTACGAGGTGGTCATGAAGCTGCAGCTGAGAAAAAAGCGCTCTTTGACAAAAAACCGCGCGCCCTGCTGAGAAACGCTCATCGGTACGAAAAATGCTCGGCCGGGTGAAAATACGAGCCTCAGGCAAAAAATGCACGTCCATGCGAAAAATCGAAAGTGATCAAGGCAAAAAACTTGCATGAGTGAAAAAATGTGCGCCCGAGCGAAAATATGTGCACCTTGGCGAAAAACGCGCGCCCGGGCGAAAATAACGAGCCCTGGCAAAAAAAGCGTGCCCGGGCTAAACATTCGTGCACAGGCGAAAACAGTGCGTCCGGGTGAAAAAACCCACGCACGGGCGAAAACGCGCGCCCTAATGAAAAATGCTTGTCTGTGCAAAAAATACTTGCCCGGGCGAAAAATGCGCTCCCGAGCAAAAAAACAGGCCTCGGGCGATAAACTCGTCTCAGAGTGAATTATCCAATTCGTATATAAATTAGAAAGAATTGGTTTTAGTTCAAAATCATTAAAATTCCAATTCAAACGTTCAAGCGTGCAACGAACGACAAAATTGGAATTGGACCTTCAATTCCAATTCCATGAGCTTAATTCCGTCCAAATGAACGGACCCTAAGGTCACGTTTGTTTGTATGAAATTGAAATTATATATTGGAATTGAGATCAATTCCAATTCTTCCTAGAATTGTAATTGGTATAATTCCAATTATAGTGTTCGCCAAATAAACAGAATTGGAGAATATAGTAGAATTAATCAATTTTGTTGTTCGTTTATTAGATAAAAATCAATCTTAGAATTAAGCGCGTCAGAGCAAAAAATGTGCATCCAAACGAAAAAAGCGTGCTCGGGCGCACAGGAGAAAATGCGCACGACTTAGAGAAAATGTGCTCGAATGACAAAATTGGAAATTATAAACCTTCAATTCCAATTTCAGGATCTCAATTTTCTCCAAACCAACGGACCCTAATGAATTTGTGAATTAGAGTTTCGACCTACTTTTATTGGTATAATTATTGTTGCGGAACGCTTAGGGCTCTTGGTAGACCGGTCCAATTGAACCACCTTAGCTCGTGAGCGAACCAAGCGCGCAAACAGTCAATTCGAGATTCGCTGAGTACACTGGGACTTTTTAACGTGGAAAACCGGAAAGGGTAAAAAACCACGCGGCCGGAGATGTGCCGACCAAACTTCACTATCTTCTGGGGGTTACAATTTGGTAGTTAGAACTCGAGCGCGACAGGCCGCCGCTCGTTACAATGAGAGAGAGAGAGAGAGAGGGTTCTGGAGGTGACATGCCACCTCTCAGAAAACTAAGTCTTTTTCCCTTCTGAGAATCTTGGAGAACCAAAGTGAGAAGCTGCGCCGCCTTTCGGGAACGAAAGTGAGATGCTGAGTCGCCTTTCCGGAACGAAAGTGAGAAGCTGAGTCGCCTTCCCGGAACAAAAAGTGGGAAGCTGAGTCGCCTTTTCCGGAACGAAAAGTGAGAAGCTGAGTCGCCTTTCCGGAATGACAGTGAGAAGCTGAGTCGCCTTTCCGGAACGAAAGTGAGAAGCTGAGTCGCCTTTCCGGAACGAAAAGTGAGATGCTGAGTCGCCTTTCCGGAACGGAAAGTGAGAAGCTGCGTCTCCTTTCGGGAACGAAAGTGAGATGCTGAGTCGCCTTTCCAGAACAAAAGTGAGAAGCTGAGTCGCCTTCCCGGAACGAAAAGTGGGAAGCTGAGTCGCCTTTTCGGAACGAAAAGTGAGAAGCTGAGTCGCCTTTCCGGAATGACAGTAAGAAGCTGAGTCGCCTTTCCGGAATGAAAGTGAGAAGCTGAGTCGCCTTTCCGGAACGGAAAGTGAGATGCTGAGTCGCCTTTCGTGACGAAGAAAATCTTCAAGTCCACGAAGGAGATCTTCAAGCGCCGAAGGATAATTCCGCAAAAGTCTGCAAGGAGCTCTCCCGGATCCAGAAGTCAAGGTCTTTTCAAATGAAGCCTTGGGGCTCCTTTTATAGCTTTGGCCGAGGGCAGTCCGGTAATTTTGCCGTTTGCAGTTTCTATAAATGCTCGGCGGATGAGTCATATTTTCCTGTTCGGGGCACACAGATCGCCATTTTTCATAAATGACCACCTTACCCTTCGGGCAGTTCGGGTAGTTCAGGCAGTTCGGGCAGTTCTGTTGGAGGCGAAAAAGGCGACAGGTTGTTCCTGAAATCTAAGAAACTGGTAAGACAAAAAGTGAGAAGCTGGGAAGACAAAAAGTGAGACAGTCAGAAAGACAAAAAGTGAGACAGTTAGAAAGACAAAAAGTGAGATAGTCAGAAAGACAAAAAGTGAGACAAAAAGTGAGACAATCAGAAAGACAAAAAGTGAGATAGTCAGAAAGACAAAAAGTGAGACAAAAAGTGAGACAATCAGAAAGACAAAAAGTGAGCGAGCCGAGTCGGAAATGTGAGAATGCTCTGAGCGCGCTCAGAAGCGTTCTGAGCGCGCAACGAACATGGAAGCGCTTTGAACGCGCTTGGTGGCGTTCTGAGCGCGCGTGAGCGCAGAGGCGTTCTGAGCGCGCTCCGAAGTGTTCTGAGGGCGCAACGAACATGGAAGCACTTTGAACGCACTTGGAGGTGTTCTGAGCGCGCGTGAGCCCGGAGGCGTTCTGAGCGCGCTCAGAAGCGTTCTGAGCACGCAACGAACATGAAAGTGCTTTGAACGTGCTTGGAGGCGTTCTGAGCGCGCGTGAGCGCGGAGGCACCCTGGGCAGACGACGGAGCGGGGAGTCGTCCCCCAAGGAGGAATTGGGATCCGACGCACCTGGCGAGGGGCGCGCGAATACGGCGGGGGCCCATACGAGCCCCCCTGCGGAGAAAGTGAGGGGAGGGGGCTTGACCGCACCTTAAGGGTGGTGCGGTTGGGCCGCACCCTAAGGGGGGCGCGGCTTGGCCGCACCCTAAGGGGGGCGCGGCTTGGCCGCACCCCTTGAGGGGTGCGGCTCCGCGCGAGCCGCACCCCGAGGGGGGTGCGGCGGGGTCATTCCCCCGCGATGGGGGGCGCTGCCCGCGCGCTACGCGCGCTACCGTGCGTGTGGTAGCGCAGGCGCTTGTAGTTTGTTCTTCGCGCGCTCTGTTTCTGGCAGTTGGCGGCGGAAATAGCGGGCTCGGTTTCTTCGATTCGAGCGATTGTGTGTTGACCGTTGACCCCACCTCTCTTCAGTGGAGTTTTCTCTAGACGCACCCCAAGGCCTTTATGGATAGTATAACATAAGCCCCCCAAACCTTCGGAGTCCGAATCTCGGCGCGGAGGAGCTCGGAGGTTTTGATTTTCCTTCGCGGCCATTCAGACCATCGTCATCTTCGCGCATCGTGCCGTGTCGGAGGTAAGTTGTTGCGACTTGCGACTATGAGCCTGTCGTCGTGCGTTCTTTCCGGAAGTCGTTGCTTGGCTCTAGTTGTGGGAGAAATTTATATCTCGCCTTGTTCGGTTGCGAGCTGGTCGCCCTGTGATTGTGTTGGAGATTGGGACGAGCTTGCCGTTCAGCGTTGAAGCCTGAGTAGCTTGGTGGCTTTTTCCCCAAAATAACGGGCGAGTCTGTGCGGGTCTGAGCGCGCGGCTTTTATATGATAGAAAGATAGTTCGCGCAAGTCTGTGCTCGCGTCTTTTTCATAACAGAAAATAAGTTTGCGCGAGTCTGCGCGAGTCTGCGCTCGCGGCTTTTACGTAGTAGAAAATCAGTTTGCGCGAGTCTGTGCTCGCGGATTTTACATAGTAGAAAGTTAGTTTGCGCGAGTATGTGCTCGCGGCTTTTACATAGTAGAAAATTAGTTTGCGCGAGTCTGTATTCGCGGCTTTGCAGCGCCGAGGTAAGGTGCCCAAGCAACGCCGAGGCCAGGTGCCCAAGCAGCGCCAAGGCAATGTGCCCAAGCAACGCCGAGGCAAAGTGCCCAAGCAGCGCCGAGGCAAAGTGCCCAAGCAGCGCCGAGGTAATGAGCCCAAGCAGCGCCGAGGCAAGGGGCCCAAGCAGCGCCGAGGCAATGCGCCCAAGCAGCGCCGAGGCAATGCGCCCAAGCAGCGCCGAGGCAATGCGCCCAAGCAGCGCCGAGGCAATGAGCCCAAGCAGCGCCGAGGCAATGCGCCCAAGCAGCGCAGAGGCAAGGGGCCCAAGCAGCGCCAAGGCAATGCGCCCAAGCAGCGCCGAGGCAATGTGGTCTTTTGGGCAGACTTAGTTAAAATTGTCGTAGTTGACGCTTATCCTCCACTCGCGAGAGGCCTCTTCTCTTCACCATGTTGGCGAATTTGCTACTGTGAAGATCGTGGGCTTAACTTTCGTTTCCTTGTTTTAGATCATTCGCGTTGCTGATAGAGCCAGAGAATAGTTGCAATAATTCAAATACACAACAGATACATGTGCACAAGTGCAATCTTGTGCCTTACTGTTTTAAAGCAAAAATTGAGAGAAACAAAAATAGAAATTGATGATAGATAAGACGCGGGCTGTGCGCGCTCTACTAGGGGGAAAGTTCCCCTGCCCAGTACCGCTCGCCTATCCTCGTCGGGGTACGATATTGTCCTCTACTGGATCGTCAGCCTGCGGTCCGTGCTGGTTCGGGACCTGATTTAGTAAAAACCTTTCGAGGAGGCCTTGTTGGACAAGACGCTCGATTTCCTCCTTCAACCGCTTGCAGCTTTCAGTACTGTGTCCATGCCCGCGATGGAAGTCACAATATTGCGACTGGTCTCTTCCGCTTGACGTAAGCGGTTCAGGCCTGCGAAGCGCGTTGCTATCGCGGATGGCGAGGAGAACGTTAGTCCTGGTAGTGTTCAGAGGAGTGTAGTCCTGATGCTGACGAGATCTTCGGCCTCGGCCGGGGTTGTCGTGATGCTTGCTGTTCTTATTAGGACCCGTCAGCGACATCTGCTCCTCTCCCTTACTCTTCGAGCTCCCCTCGAACTGTCGGCGGTGCGCTTCAATTGCCTCATCTGCTGCTATCTGGGCCTCGACTCGCCGAACGAGGTCAGGATAGCTCGGTACGGTTTCTCTCATTAGAGCTGAGTAAAAGCCACTTGGGCGGAGACCTCCAAGGAAGACTCCTCGCAAAAGCTCTGGGTCAACTCCCGGGATCTGTCGAGCCTCAGAGGTAAAACGTCGGAAAAAATCCTTAAGAGTTTCTCCGTCATTCTGGCGGATTCCCGAGAGATGGGAGGGATCTCGGACAATCCTACGATTGGCGATGAACTGATCCACGAACTGCTGCGTCATTTCTGCGAAGTTGCTGATGGCTCCATCTTGTAGGGAGTAAAACCAAGTGCGCGCTTGTCCCTTTAAGGTTGCCGGGAACACTTGACAGAGGAGTTGATCGGGGGCGCTGTAAATCCTCATAACGGTGGTGAAGTGATTAACATGTTCCAGTGGGTCGTCCGTCCCGTCAAATGTTTCGATGTTGGGAAGCTTGAAACCGTTTGGAACTGGATGGGCCAGGACTTGAGGCGATAGTGGGGAGCCATGGTGTGTGGGACGGCGGGCGAGAGCTGCATGTCGCCCCGCCTAGATGTATTCTTCCTCTATCATATCACGTATTTCTTCTCGTGTGGTTCTTTCTACTGCTCGGCCAGGGTCAGCTCTTCCTAGGAGATGGTGATGGTGGTCAGCTCCTAGGCCTCTGGCTGGGGGAGCAGGATGGGCGGAGCCTGCTGCATCGGAGAGTCCTTCTGAGGCTTCTTCCTTTCGAACGACCTCCTCGTTTGGGGCATGACTCGGAGCTGGGGGCGGCAGAACGTTCAACGCTGGAGGCTGAACGGGAACTCGAGGAGCCCCGAGATTTCTTACAAGAGCCAGCACCTCGGCTTGCTGTTCTTGCATCTGCCGTATGCGCCCTTCCAGTATTGCTACGGGTGCATACACTGCCTCTTATGCGAGAGGCGCGTTGATAAGCGAGTGGAAGGGAGCGGGGTCGACGCGTCCCTCCGGGATTGATCCTTCGGTATTGCGAGCACTTTTTCTTGCCATCACAATTGGTGGCGAAGCGCTTCCTTTAGTGAGTCTTTGCAGAGTTTTGGGAATCGTGTTCCCACAGACGGAGTCAAACTGTTGCGGAACGCTTAGGGCTCTCGGTAGACCGGTCCAATTAAACCACCTTAGCTCGTGAGCGAACCAAGCGCGCAAATAGTCAATTCGAGATTCGCTGAGTACACTGGGACTTTTTAACGTGGAAAACCCGGAAAGTGTAAAAAACCACGCGGCCGGAGATGTGCCGACCAAACTTCACTATCTTCTGGGGGTTACAATTTGGTAGTTAGAACTCGAGCGCGACAGGCCACCGCTCGTTACAATGAGAGAGAGAGAGAGAGAGAGAGAGAGAGAGAGAGGGTTCTGGAGGTGACAGGCCACCTCTCAGAAAACTAAGTCTTTTTCCCTTCTGAGAATCTTGGAGAACCAAAGTGAGAAGCTGCGTCGCCTTTCGGGAACGAAAGTGAGATGCTGAGTCGCCTTTCCGGAATCAAAGTGAGAAGCTGAGTCGCCTTCCCGGAACGAAAGTGGGAAGCTGAGTCGCCTTTCCGGAACGAAAAGTGAGAAGCTGAGTCGCCTTTCCGGAATGATAGTGAGAAGCTGAGTCGCCTTTCCGGAACGAAAGTGAGAAGCTGAGTCGCATTTCTGGAACGGAAAGTGAGATGCTGAGTCGCCTTTCTGGAACGGAAAGTGAGAAGCTGCGTCGCCTTTCGGGAACGAAAGTGAGATGCTGAGTCGCCTTTCCGGAACGAAAGTGAGAAGCTGAGTCGCCTTCCCGGAACGAAAAGTGGGAAGCTGAGTCGCCTTTCCGGAACGAAAAGTGAGAAGCTGAGTCGCCTTTCCGGAATGACAGTGAGAAGCTGAGTCGCCTTTCCGGAACGAAAGTGAGAAGCTGAGTCGCCTTTCCGGAACGGAAAGTGAGATGCTGAGTCGCCTTTCGTGACGAAGAAAATCTTCAAGTCCACGAAGGAGATCTTCAAGCGCCGAAGGAGAATTCCGCAAAAGTCTGCAAGGAGCTCTCCCGGGTCCAGAAGTCAAGGTCTTTTCAAATGAAGCCTTGGGGCTCCTTTTATAGCTTTGGCCGAGGGCAGTCCGGTAATTTCGCCATTTGCAGTTTCCATAAATGCTCGGCGGACGAGTCATATTTTCCGGTTCGGGGCACACGGATCGCCATTTTTCGTAAATGACCACCTTACCCTTCGGGCAGTTCGGGTAGTTCAGGCAGTTCGGACAGTTCTGTTGGAGGCGAAAAAGGCGACAGGTTGTTCCTGAAATCTGAGAAACTGGTAAGACAAAAAGTGAGAAGCTGGAAAGACAAAAAGTGAGACAGTTAGAAAGACAAAAAGTGAGACAATTAGAAAGACAAAAAGTGAGATAGTCAGAAAGACAAAAAGTGAGACAGTCAGAAAGACAAAAAGTGAGACAGTCAGAAAGACAAAAAGTGAGCGAGCCGAGTCGGAAATGTTAGAATGCTCTGAGCGCGCTCAGAAGCGTTCTGAGCGCGCAACGAACATGGAAGCGCTTTGAACGCGCTTGGTGGCGTTCTGAGCGCGCGTGAGCACGGAGGCGTTCTGAGCGCGCTCCGAAGTGTTCTGAGGGCGCAACGAACATGGAAGCGCTTTGAACGCGCTTGGAGGCGTTCTGAGCGCGCTTGAGCGCGGAGGCGTTCTGAGCGCGCTCAGAAGCGTTCTGAGCACGCAACGAGCATGGAAGTGCTTTGAACGTGCTTGGAGGCATTCTGAGCGCGCGTTAGCGCGGAGGCGCCCTGGGCAGACGGCGGAGCGGGGAGTCGTCCCCCAAGGAGGAATTGGGATCCGACGCACCTGGCGAGGGGAGCATGAATACAGCGGGGGCCCCTACGAGCCCCCCTGCGGAGAAAGTGAGGGGAGGGGGCTTGACCGCACCTTAAGGGTGGTGCGGTTGGGCTGCACCCCGGAAGGGGGGTGCGGCTTGGCCGCACCCTAAGGGGGGCGCGACTTGGCCGCACCCTAAGGGGGGCGCGGCTTGGCCGCACCCCTTGAGGGGTGCGGCTCCGCGCGAGCCGCACCCCGAGGGGGGTGCGGCGGGGTCGTTCCCCTGCGATGGGGGGCGCTGCCCGCGCGCTACGCGCGCTACCATGCGTGCGGTAGCGCAGGCGCTTGTAGTCTGCTCTTCGCGCGCTCTGTTTCTGGCAGTTGGCGGCGGAAATAGCGGGCTCGGTTTCTTCGATTCGAGCGATTGTGTGTTGACCGTTGACCCCACCTCTCTTCAGTGGAGTTTTCTCTAGCGCACCTCAAGGCCTTTATGGATGGTATAACAATTATTTTTCTATTGGGTTCACGATGAAAATTAATATGAGATAGACAAATTAATATATAGTAAATGGTTAGAGAGCTTTTGTCAGGACCCTCCGCTATTTTTCTTGAGAAATGGACGGGTCCAGCCCATTCCTCGAAAAATGTTTTCATAGGATTCTCGTCTACTGCGATTTTAGCTTCGGGATTTAGACTTGGGTTCTGTTTGGAATACCGGTGCCTTTTTAAAAGGGAAAATTTCGAAAGGGAGATGTTAAACTATATTTTTAAAACCGTAGTTTCAAAACTGAGAGTTTGTTTGGGTAACTTCCATTTCGGTGACAGTTTAAATTATTTTCAAAACTACCTTATGACACGGACCCGTGCACTTATAGGAGATCCGGGGTGCGGTTAGAGAGAAGCCCCACTAAGGAGGAGTGGATTTAGTGGGACGAATGGTCAAACTCATGATCATAACTCCGCCGCGCGCGTTTTTCACACCCGGAGCAGCGCCGAGCTAAGCCAAATTCCACACCCCACTACTGGGGTGCGGTTAGTTTGCACCCCACTAAGTGGGGTGCGAATAGCCCCCTACCCCACTACGGTGGGGTACGACCAAGCTGCACCCCACCATGGGGTGCATCCAAGCCGCCCCCCATGGGGTGCGGCCAAAGCCGCACCCCTCCATGGGGGGGGGGGGGTCGCGGGGGATGCAGTCGAAACTTCATCCCCCCTGTCTAGGGCAAGCGGAGTCTGTTCTCCTCCCTGGAGGGCTTCGGTTCCCGCATTCCAAATAGACGCGTTCGCTGGAGAGCCACAACTCGACCGCATGACGACTGTGTTCCAACACCGCTCACCTGTTCACTCAGAACACCTCCGCGCTCATGCGCGCTTGGAATGCTTCCGAGCATTCTCAGAACTCTTCGCCAGTCGCCTAGATTGCTTCTCCGTTTGTTGCGCGCTCAGAACGCTTCTGAGCACGCTCAGCTCACTTTTCGTCTTTCCGATGCGCTCACTTTTTGTCTGTCTAGCATGCTCACTTTTTGTCTTTCCAGTTTCTCACATTTCAGGAACAGCTTGTCGCCTTTTTCGTCTCCAACAAAACCGCCCGAACTGCCCGAGGGGCAAGATTGTCAATTACGAAAAATGGCGATCCGTGTGCTCTGAACCGAAAAATATGATTCGTCCGCTAGGTGGTTACGGTGGTTACAACGGCAAAATTACCGGGCTACCCCCGTCCAAAGCTATAAAAGGAGCCCCAGGGCTTCATTTCAGAGGACCTTGCCTTCTGGACCCGGGAGAGCTTTTTGCAGACTTTCGCGGAATTCTCCTTCGGACTCGAAGATTTCCTTCTTCCCGAAAGGCGACTCAGTGCGCTCACTTTTGTTCTCCAGGGCGTTCTCACTTTTGTTCTACACCTTTATTAGAAGGAGAAAGGACTTAGTTTTTCTGGAGGTGGTCTGTCACCTTCAGAACTCTCTCTCTCTCTCTCTATTATTTTAACGAGCAGCGGCCTGTCGCGCTCGACTTTTAAGTCTATAAATGTAATCCCCCAGAAGATAGTGGAAGTTTGATCGGCACAGCTCCGGCCACGTGGTTTTTTACCCTTTCCGGGTTTTCCACGCTAAAAGGTCTCAGCGTAATTAACGAATCTCAAATTGACTGTTTGCGTGCTTGGTTCGCTCCCGAGCTAAGGTGGTTCAAGTGAACCGGTCTACCCAGAGCCCTAAGCGACCCGCAACAGTTTGGCGCCGTCTGTGGGAAGGAATTCTCAAGGTTCTTTAAAGACTCATCGGAGGTAGCACTTGTCGCCAACTGCAATGGCAAGAGGAAGTGCTCGCACTACTGAAGGATCAATCCCGGAGGGGCGCGTCGACCCAACTCCCTCCCACTCGCTCATCAATGCGCCTCTCGCGGAAGAGGCAGTGCTTACGCCTGCGACGGTGCTGGAAGGGAACATTCGGCAAATGGAAGAGCAGCAAGCCGAGATGCTGGCTCTTGTAAGAAATCTTGGGGCTCTCGAGCTCCCATTCAACCCCCAGCGTTGAACGTTCCGCCGCCCCCAGCTCCTGGTCATGCTCCTAACGAGGAGGCCGTTCGAGAAGGAAAAACTTCAGAAGGATTCTTCAACGAAGCAGGCTCCGCTCACCCTGCCCTGAAAGCTAGAGGCTCAGAAGCTGACCACCGGCACCATCACCCTGGAAGAGCTGCCCCTGACCGAGCAATAGAAAGAACCACGCGAGAAGAAATACGTGATATGATAGAAGAGGAGTACGTCCAAGCAGGGCGACGCGCAGCTCTCGCCCACCGCCCCGCACACCACGGCTCCCCACTGTCACCTCAAGTCCTGGCTCATCCAATTCCGAATGGTTTCAAGCTTCCCAACATCGAAACATTCGACGGGATGGATGACCCATTGGAACATGTCAATCACTTCACCACCATCATGAGGATTTGCAGCGCCCCGATCAACTCCTCTGTCAAGTGTTCCCGGCAACCTTGAAGGGACAAGCGCGCACTTGGTTCCACTCCCTGCGAGATGGGGCCATCAACAACTTCGCTGAAATGACGCAACAGTTCGTGGACCAGTTCATCGCCAATCGTAGGATTGTTCGAGATCCCTCCCATCTCTCGGGAATCCGCCAGAACGACGGAGAAACTCTGAAGGATTTTTTCCGACGCTTCACCTCTGAGGCTCGACAGATCCCGGGAGTCGACCCCGAGCTTTTGCGAGGAGTCTTCCTTGGAGGTCTCCGCCCAAGTGGCTTTTACTCAGCTCTAATGAGAGAAACCGTACCAAGCTATCCTGACCTCGTTCAGCGAGTCGAGGCCCAGATAGCAGCAGATGAGGCAATTGAAGCGCACCGCCGGCAGTTCGAGGGGAGCTCGAAGAGGAAGAAAGAGGAGCCACTGCCGCAGACTGTTCCCAATAAGAACAACAAGCATCACGACAACCCCAGCCGAGACCAAAGATCTCACCAGCATCAGGACTACACTCCCCTGAACACTACCAGGACTAACGTTCTCCTCGCCATCCGTGATAACAACGCGCTACGCAGGCCCGAGCCGCTTGCACCAAACAGAGGAAACCAGTTGCAGTATTTTGACTTTCATCGCGGGCATGGACACAGGACTGAAGGCTGCAATCGATTGAAGGACGAAATCGAGCGTCTTGTCCAACAAGGCCTCCTCGGAAGGTTTTTACTAAACCAAGTCCCGAACCAACGCGGAACACGGGTTGCCAATCCAGTAGAGGATGACGCAGTACCCCGACACAGATGAACCAGAGATACCGAGCAGGGAAACTTCCCCCCTAATAGAGTGCGCACAGCCCGCTTTCCATTTATCATCAATTTCTATTTTTCGCTTCTTCCAGTTTTCTGCTTTTAAAAACAGTAAGCCGCAAGACTATACTTGTGCGCATGTACCCATTATGTATTTGAAATTACTACATTTACTTTCTGGCTCAATCAGCAGTGCGAATCTTTTAAAGAAAGTCGCCGAAAAGTTAAGGCCACATACGACCCTTAGTATTATTACCAAACAACAAACTGTCCAACGTAGTGAAAAGAGGAGGCCTCTCACAAGTGGAGGACATGCGTCGAGTCCGACAATCTAAATTAAGTCCACAAAAAAGACAACATCGCTCCCACGCCGCAGAGCATCACGCTCCCGCGTTGCAGGGCACACTGCTCCCACGCTGCAGAGCATCACGCTCCCGCGTTGCAGGGCACACCGCTCCCACGCTGTAGAGCATCACGCTCCCGCGTTGCAGGGCACACCGCTACCACGGTGCAGAGCATCACGCTCCCGCGTTGCAGGGCACACCGCTCCCACGCTGCAGAGCATCACGCTCCCGCCTTGCAGGGCACACCGCTCCCATGCTGCAGAGCATCACGCTCCCGTGTTGCAGGGCACACCGCTCCCACGCTGCAGAGCATCACGCTCCAGTGTTGCAGGGCACACCGCTCCCACGCTCCAGAGCATCACGCTCCCGCGTTGTAGGGCACACCGCTCCCACGCTGCAGAGCATCACGCTCCCGCGTTGCAGGGCACACCGCTCCCACGCTGCAGAGCATCACGCTCCCGCGTTGCAGCGCACACCGCTCCCACGCTGCAGAGCATCACGCTCCCGCGTTGCAGGGCACACCGCTCCCACACGACAAAGCATCACACTCCCGCGTTGCAGGGCACACCGCTCCCACGCTGGAGAGCATCACGCTCCCGCATTGCAGGGCACACCGCTCCCACGATGCAGAGCATCACGCTCCCGCGTTGCAGGGCACACCGCTCCCACGCTGCAGAGCATCACGCTCCCGCGTTGCAGGGCACACCGCTCCCACGCTGCAGAGCATCACGCTCCCGCGTTGCAGGGCACACCGCTCCTATGCTGCTGAGCATCATGCTCCCGCGTTGCAGGGCACACCGCTCCCACACTGCAGAGCATCACACTCCCGCGTTGCAGAGCACACCGCTCTCACACGGCAGAGCATCACGCTCCCGCGTTGCAGGGCGCATCGCTCTCACGCGGCAGAGCGTCACGCCCCCGCGTAGCAGAGCACGCCGCCCCCAAGCTACGCAGGCTTCGACACTAAAACGACAAGCTCGGCGAGATAGAAGTTTTTCCCACAACTAGAGCCGAGCGGCGACTTCGAAAAAGTTCGCACAACGACAGACTCATATTTGCGCAAGTCACAATAACTCGTCCCCCGGCAACGATCCCGACCCAAGACGTCGTGAAGATGACGATGATCTAATTGCCGCGAAGAAATCAAAACCTCCGCACTCCTCCACGCGATGACTCGGACTCCGAAGGTTTGGGGGGCTCTTGATACGGACCCGTGCACTTATAGGATATCCGGGGTGCGGTTAGAGAGAAGCCCCACTAAGGAGGAGTGGAGTTAGTGGGACGAATGGTCAAACCCATGATCATAACTCCGCCACGCGCGTATTTCACGCCCGGAGCAGCGCTGAGCGAGGCCAAATACCGCACCCCACTACTGGGGTGCGGTTAGTCTGCACCCCACTAAGTGGGGGTGCGGATAGCCCCCTACCCCACTACGGTGGGGTACGGCCAAGCCGCACCCCTCCATGGGGTGCGGCCAAAGCCGCACCCCTCCATGGGGGTGCGGCCAAGCCGCACCCCTCCATGGGGTGCGTCCAAGCCGCACCCCTCCATGGGGGGTGCGGCCAAGCCGCACCCTTACCCATGGGGGGTACAACCAAACCCCCCCGGGGGTCGCGGGGGATGCAGTCGAAACCGCATCCCCCTGTCTAGGGCAAGCGGAGCATGTTCTCCTCCCTGGAGGGCTTCGGTTCCCACCTTTAAAATAGACGCGTTCGCTGGAGAGCCACAACTCGACCGCATGACGACTGTGTTCCAACACCGCTCACCTGTTCACTCAGAACACCTCCGCGCTCATGCACGCTTGGAATGCTTCTGAGCATTCTCAGAACGCTTCCCCAGTCGCTAGATTGCTTCTCCGTTCGTTGCGCGCTCAGAACGCTTCTGAGCGCGCTCAACTCACTTTTCTTCTTTCCGACGCGCTCACTTTTTGTCTTTCCAGTTTCTCACATTTCAGGAACAGCTTGTCGCCTTTTTCACCTCCAACAAAACCGCCCGAACTGCCCGAACTACCCGAACTGCCCGAGGGGCAAGATGGTCAATTACGAAAAATGGCGATCCGTGTGCTCTGAACCAGAAAATATGATTCGCCCGCTAGGTGGTTACGGTGGTTACAACGGCGAAATTACCGGGCTACCCCCGGCCAAAGCTATAAAAGGAGCCACAGGGCTTCATTTCAGAGGACCTTGCCTTCTGGACCCGGGAGAGCTTCTTGCAGACTTTCGCGGAATTCTCCTTTGGACTCGAAGATTTTCTTCTTCCCGAAAGGCGACTCAGCGCGCTCACTTTTGTTCTCCAGGGTGTTCTCACTTTTGTTCTCCACCTTTCTCAGAAGGAGAAAGGACTTAGTTTTTCTGGAGGTGGTCTGTCACCTTCAGAACTCTCTCTCTCTCTCTCTCTCTCTCTCTCTCTCTCTCTCTCTCTCTCTCTCTCTCTCTCTCTCTCTATTATTGTAACGAGCAGCGGCCTGTCGCGCTCGACTTCTAAGTCTATAATTGTAACCCCCCAGAAGATAGTGGAAGTTTGGTCGGCACAGCTCCGACCACGTGGTTTTTTACCCTTTCTGGGTTTTCCACGCTAAAAAGTCTCAGTGTAATCAACGAATCTCAAATTGATTGTTTGCGCGCTTGGTTCGCTCCCGAGCTAAGTTGGTTCAAGTAAACCAGTCTACCAAGAGCCCTAAGCGACCCGCAACACCTTCCTATGAATTCTATTTATTTCGGGCCGATTTTTTCTGAATTTTTTAAAATAAATTTGAGTGTTATATATGTTTATTTTTTTACAAATTTATGAATATAATTTTATTTTTATAGGATTTACAAGGATTAAAATTTTTTTTTAAATATGTCCAATCCTCTGAAACGGAGAATAGAGGTCTCCGTGGCCTTTCCAAAACGAAGGAAAAGACAGGTTTTAAACCGGGCATTTTAAAATGGTAGCAATTTTGTGATTGTCAAACACCTATCTTCCGGTCCGTTTAGAATGAAATGGAGTCAAAACGGGCTCCCAAACATAGCCTTATGCTTTATTTGGGAAGCCGTTTTGGCTCCAGCTCAGTCAGGCTGAACCGCTGCATAGCTATTTGGCAAGCACCAGTTGAAAACGACCAGTCTGAAAGGGCTGAAAACGGCTATTTTCCGGCTGGCCTTTCGAGCTCCAGCCGAGAACCGCCGTTTTAGGACAGCTGGAGTGACGGTCTTCTCCTTCAAAGGTTGATGCAGAGTGCATCATCCCCGGCGAGCATCCATCTCCTCCGTTCATGGAGCTTGCAGATCGTGCGGGCTGGAGCTTCGGCTGTGCATTAGTGACTGGCTCGGATGGAGGTGAAGGAGAACTCGTTGGGGAGGAGCCGTGAGCGAAGGAGGAGGGAGCCGTCACAGAGGAGGAGTTGGCGGAGGATGAGGAGGGAGTCGTCCGGAGGAGGCGAGGGCATCTGTGAAGAAGATGAATAGTATAAAACGGCACCGATATCTCAAAAAGAGCCTAATTAAGCCGGTGTCCTCGGTTCAACGGTTAGATTGCCTGGCACATGTAGATAGATTCAATTCCTCGTATGGACAAGAAATTGTAACATTTGCGTTATTATTTATTATAGAAGTAAAATTCATTTTGTTTCATTGAATACTAATTGTTTTTAAAATAAAATATGAAAGCGTTTGCGTGCAACGATAACCCTCAGTTTACTGTGTTTGGCGGCAATAGTAACTCTGTTATCACCTTGTAACGGCTATGGGCAGAACGTGCTGTAGAAAAAATTGTAAGAACGGCTATGGACAGACAGAGTTTTTACGGGTTCACAAATCTATCTGACTTTTTCAATCGACCGATAGAAATTAAATCGAAATCCAACAATTCTAATACAAAATGATGGTATAAAAATACGGCCATTGTTGTGGTTCAAAAATCCAATGTTCTCAAATCCAAAAAATCCATAGGAACCGAAAATATTAAGGAAGAGCAACTCCAATCTGTTTGTTTGGGCGTTTTTTACTCCATCTTCATCGTGGAGAAAACGTCAATGCTAACAGAAACGTTTCGTAACTCCAATTCTCACCGTCATCATTTCAAAACATCATTTTTGGTCTTGTTTGAGACTGTGACTCGGTTTGCTTGGACGTTTTTGCTCCATCTCTATTGGGGGGAAAACATCAGCGTTGTTGCGAGTCACTCGACGCTCTTTCAAACCGGGCGAATTGAACCGTCTTAGCCTGAGAGTGGGCCGAATGCGCAAACAGTCACAGAGAGAACAAAAAGGTGGCAAAAGAATGTTTTTAGCGTGGAAAACCCGGAAAGGGTACAAAACCATGTGGCCGGATCTGTGCCAGCCAAATTTCACTAAGTGTTAGAGTGTTACAAGCGAAGTTATAAGAATAGAGAGCGACATGCCGCTTCTTGTTACAATTGCAATTAAGGAAAATTCTCCGAGGGTGACAGGCCACCTCTCAGAAAAGCTAAGTGTCTTGGTGTTGCAGGAAGCCTTCAAAGTCCGAAGAAGATCTTCAAGTGACGAAGGAGATCTTCGAACCGCGAAGGAGATCTTCGAAGGAAATCTTCAAGGATCTCTCTCGGATGCCAAAAGTCAGCTCCCTTCAAATGAGGATTCAGGGTCTCTTTTATAGACTTGGTCATTGGCGGATGCCAAAAGTCAGCTCCCTTCGAAGGAAATCTTCGAAGGTACCGCGCGCGGTAGTGCGCATGCGGACGTGTGCGACCTTGACGTGGTCGTGTGCGCGGTCGCGCGTGCGTGTTTGGGCGTGGTTGCGGTTGCGTGAGGAGATAGTGGGTTTGACCCACTTTTTTCCCCATGACCCCCTTATCTTAGTGGAGGAGTTGGATTTTTGGATAATCGCAGCTCGGGTTTCTCTACATAATAGATGACAACCCATCAATTGCCCCCCAAATCCTCGGAGTTCTTTGCTATTGCTCAAGGAAGTGCGAGGATTTTGTAATCTTTTGGTGTGATCTGGGAGTTGCGGTGGAGCTGGAGGAGTCCCGTGCTGAAGTTCGTACGGAGAAGGCCCTTGTGAGGGGTTCGGCTCATTTGTTGGAGGATTTGCGAGCTACAGTGACTCGTTTGGGGGCCGAGTTGGTGTCTTTGAAGACGGAGGTGGGGCGCATTTCTTCGCCGGAGCGGGCTGCTGAGCTGAAGGCCGTTGGCGGGTTGCGTCGTCTGTACAACTGTTCTTGCTTTCAGCTCTTATAGTAGCGGTGAAGGGCAGACGCTTCGAACCGTTTGCGACCGCGAGGGGGCCAGGCCGAGGATGAGACCCAGGTGGTGTCGGAACCTACTACGTGGGCGAATGGCGAGCGATTCTAGCCGGGTAGTGGGAGGTTCGCTTAACCGACCTGGGGGATGTCATTGATAGAAGCGGTGAAGGGCAGACGCTTCGAACCGTTTGCGAGCGCGAGGGGGCAGGCCCTGGCGACGCGGTTTAGAGGACGAGACCCAGGTGGTGTCGGAACCTACTACGTGGGCGAATGGCGAGCGATTCTAGCCGGGTAGTGGGATGTTCGCTTAACCGACGTGGGGGATGTCGTTGATATTACAACAATTGGCGCTGCTTGCAGTTGATCTTAACTATGTTTGAATAGCAGTGCTCGAAGCAGAGAAAGCATTTCAAAATTTAACACACAATAGTTCTTGCGTAAGTGCAGGCTTACGACTTGTCTAGAATAACTATTACAAACAAGAGTTCTTAGAGACAATTTGACGAGTTTGGAATATAGTAAGACATTTCTGCCCAATTCCTAGCTCCTTTTGGGTTTCAAGTTTCGGATGTGGTGGCGCACAGGGTGGCTCCTTGCCCAGGCTCCATCTGCTGCAGATAGCACGCGCGTGCTGCTTCCTGGTTTCCACGGACAACTCCAATTCCTCATGGGGTGACAAACTTCATTGCGAGGTGTGGGATGGACGGGATAGCTCCAAATAGGACCTGCGACGGTCGACCGAAAATCGTGTTGTAAGGCGATTCTGTCTCGATTACCATGACCTGCACGTCGCGGGTAGCCCTCCTAGGGAAATCTCCTAGGGTAACAGGGAGAGTGATGGTTCCTTTAACCGGGACAGGACTGCCGTTGAAGCCGTAGATTGGTCCAAAAGCTGGTTGGAGACTTTCTAGTAGGATCTTCATGCTGAGGAGAGCGGTCATGAACATGACGTTGACGGAGCTGCCGTTGTCTATCAGTATCCGTTTGACGCGGAAGCTGGGGTTGCCGATCTCTGCGCTGGCGACCAATGAATCTTGGTGCGGAATGAGCAGTCCCTTTAAATCTTCATCTCCGAAGCTAATCGTCTCTGTCGGCAGGGCAATGGAATTGACGGTGGGGAACGGAACACTTGAGATGGTTTCCACCACCCCTACTACTTGTCTGTCGCCCTGCGCGCCTTGTCGAGCAGGAAGCTGTTCTCTATTTGCGGGATGATTTTGCGTCTGGTCCTGTAAGAACCTTCCGAGGATGCCTTGTCGAATGAGACGCTCTATCTCATCTTTGAGTTTGATGCATTCCTCATTGGCGTGTCCTGCACCTCGGTGGAACTCGCAGTACTTCGACTGATTTTCCCTGCCCTGGGGAAGTTCTCTTGGCCTTTGTAGTGCCGGGTTATCCTGTATTGCGTAGAGTACGTTTGTGCGGGAGGTATTGAGCGGTGCGCACTCTTGGTAGGTTATGGGGGGCCTGTTCCCAGGACGGTCTTGTTGACGTAAATTTCCTTGGCGCTCCTCTTGCTGCTTCGGGGCTGGCTCTTCTCTCTTCCTCTTTACCACTCCTTCGAATTGTCGGCGGTGAGCTTCGATCGCTTCTTCCGCCGCTATCTGTGCCTCCACTCGGTGCACCAGATCTGGATAGCTTGGTACTGTCTCCCTCATCAGAGCGGAGAAAAATCCGCTTGGGCGGAGTCCCCCTAGGAAAACACCGCGCAGAAGCTCGGGATCAACCCATGGGATTTGTCGCGCCTCAGCCGTGAAGCGACGAAAAAAGTCTTTGAAGATCTCTCCTTCGTTCTGGCGAATCCCTGAAAGATGTGAGGGATCTCGAATGATTCTTCGTTTAGCGACGAACTGGTCTGTAAACTGTTGTGCGAGCTCGGTGAAGTTGTTGACGGATCCATCCCGTAGGGAATGAAACCAAGTGCGTGCCTGCCCCCTGAGTGTTGCCGGAAACACTTGGCATATGAGCTGATCAGTGGCGTTGTAGATCCGCATAATTGTGGTAAAATGGTTGACGTGCTACAGGGGATCGTCCATCCCATCAAATGTCTCGATGTTGGGAAGCTTGAAACCATGCGGGATTGGATGGTCCAAGATTTGTTGTACCAGCGGGGAGTCGTGACGTAGGGAGCGGTGGGCGAAGATGCCCCTGCTCCCGGCTTGTCCATACTCTTCGGCAATCACATCGCGGATCTCTTCGCGAGTGGGCCTCCCTATGGCTTGATCGACTCCTACCCCTCCTTGCTGATGGTGGAGGGGTTCTCTTCTAGCACCCCTGGCGGGTTGGACCGGATGCGCGAAGCTGGCAGCATCTGAGTATTCCTCTTCGTACATTTCTTCCTCTTGAGCAGCTTCTCCCAATGGAGCCTGGTTTGGGATCAAGGGGGGTTGGATGATCGGTGCGGCAGGTGGAACGGGAGCTTGCGGGGCTCCGAGGTTTCTGAGGAGGGCCAGCATTTCAATTTGTTGTTCTTCCATCTGGCGCATGCGCTCCTCCAACGCGGCGTCAGGTGCTAACGCGCCCTCTTCGGCGGGAGGAGCGTTGATGAGGGAATGAGAGGGAGCGGGATCAACGCACCCTTCCGGGATGGAACCATCGGTGGTGCGAGCACTTCTTCTTGCCATCGCTGTTAGTCACGAGTATTGCTATGAAGCGAATACTGTCTTCGAAAATTCTTTGCAGAGTTTGGGGAACACCTTTCCCACAGACGGCGCCAAACTGTTGCGAGTCACTCGACGCTCTTCCAAACCGGGCGAATTGAACCGTCTTAGCCCGAGAGTGGGCCGAATGCGCAAACAGTCACACAGAGAATAAGCAGGTGGCAAGAGAACGTTTTTAGCGTGGAAAACCCGGAAAGGGTAAAAAACCACGTGGCCGGATCTGTGCCAGCCAAATTTCACTAAGTGTTAGAGTGTTACAAGCGAAGTTATAAGAATAGAGAGCGACATGACGCTTCTTGTTACAATTGCAATTGAAGAAAATTCTCCGAGGGTGACAGACCACCTCTCAGAAAAGCTAAGTGTCTTGGTGTGCAGGAAGTCTTCAAAGTCCGAAGAAGATCTTCAAATGACGAAGGAGATCTTCGAACCGCGAAGGAGATCTTCGAAGCGCGAAGGAGATCTTCGAAGAAAATCTTCAAGGAGCTCTCTCGGATGCCAAAAGTCAGCTCCCTTCAAATGAGGATTCAGGGTCCTTTTTATAGACTTGGTCGGGGGCGGCCCGGTAATTTCGTCGCCGTAACCACCGTAACCACCTGACAGGGCGATCTTGACTGTTGATCGTGAGCACACGGATCACCACTTTTCGAATATGTCGGCTTCGCCCCTCGGGCAGTTCGGGCAGTTAGCGCTCTTGATTGCAATGTGCAAATCGTGCAATCTTAAGAGAGAAAGTGAAGTTAGCAGTTGCGCGCACCACGAACTTTGCAATGCCCAAACACGCACGCGCGCGGTTGCGCGGTACCGCGCGCGGTTGCGCGGTACCGCGCGCGGTAGTGCGCATGCGAACGCGTGCGACCTTGACGTGGTCGTGTGCGCGGTCGCGCGCGTTCGATCGCGCGTGCGTGTTTGGGCGTGGTTGCAGTTGCGCGATGAGATAGTGGGTTTGACCCACTTTTTTCCCCATGACCCCCTCATCTTAGTGGAGGAGTTGGGTTTTTGGCTAATCGCAGCTCGGGTTTCTCTACATAATAGATGACAACCCATCAAGCGTTAAGAAAAATCGGTTTGGTAACCCTCTAATTCCCATCGCCACTCCGTTATCAACGCCAAGTTCGGTCTTCTTTGAGACCGCAGCCGCCCCCTCCATTCCTCACCACTCAATTGTCATCGCTCTCTATCCCACCACTCCTCTTCTCACCGACGAAACAAACACGCATAATCATAACTCGCATTTGTTACTTACGGCTAGGGTGGGGGGAGTGTCCGGCGAGGTTCACTAAACGACGATGGACGAAAGAGGCACGTGGGAGATTTGTTTTTTGGATTGCATATGGAAGTTTTGCAGGGTATTATATATATATATATATACATTTTCCTTTATCAAATTAAATTAATATAAATTTTTCCTTTGAACGCACATAAACAAATGAGATCCGCAGACAATAATTTCCTGAATAATTTGTTATTTTACAGGAATATTGGAAGTATTTTCCGCTTTTGCAATAAAAAAAAAGAGAGCGAATTTAATACGTTAGGCCTAAAGCTGCATGGGTTATTTCTTCTATTTGTATTGTGACATGCACAAGATCTGGCCACCCAAAGCACAAAAAGATTTCTCATTAAAAAAAAGGAGGTTCTTTTAACATCTCATTGCCGTCCGTTTGTATTTTGCATACCATTTCGTTTCTTTTTCTTGAACAAAACAAAATTTTCTGACCGGGATGATGAATATGAACAAAACATTTCGTCATCGCTGAAATCATAAGTCGTGAGATATATTTAGAACAATGTTATATGCAGGCTGACATTGTCTTATGCAGGCCAAATTTCATATCTGCATGCTATATTCAAAAATCAAATTCATATTTTCTTAAATATATGAATTTAAAATTGTTACTTTCTTACTATCAAAACACAAATTCTTACTATCTTAATTAAAATATCAAAATAACCGCAACCCAAGACACAATTTCTTAGGAACGAAGATCAGAAAGAACGAAGAAAGAACAAGAAATCAATGCGGAAAACACACACAGATTTACGTGGTTCGGCAACCTTGTCTATGTCCACGGCCGCACTAGGGTTTTCAATATTTCTTTTCGGTTATAGAAGTGAGATGCAAATAAGCCTTTTTATATTTGAAGTTTATGGCAACCGTAATTAATAAAATTACATAAATATCCCTGCCCACAGTGGCGAAGCGAGGATTAAAGTATATAAGGTGGGCAAACTTTGTATTATAAAATATTTAAAAATGAATCAAAGTATTAAAATCTTAAAAATTTTCAAAATGTAAAGCACAATGTAAA
Organism: Dactylorhiza incarnata; assembly: GCA_033032865.1. Classification (NCBI taxonomy): domain Eukaryota; kingdom Viridiplantae; phylum Streptophyta; class Magnoliopsida; order Asparagales; family Orchidaceae; genus Dactylorhiza; species Dactylorhiza incarnata. The sequence goes on along the minus strand of JAWHQI010000094.1, from coordinate 7,697,844 downwards.
ATATTAATGCTAAAAATATTAATGCACTCATAATAACTTTCAAAGTTAAAAATTCACCTAAAATACTTCAACATCTGATGAAACATTTATAGTATTCCTCGCCGAGACTTCATATTTTGAAAACAAAGCATGTTCCTCTCATCATTGATAGAATTAAATGCTTCTTTTTCTATATACGTGATCAAACAATCCACCATAAACTGATCTGATATTCTATTACAGAGTCGATTCTTGATAATCTTCATTTCAGAAAACGCTCTTTAATTTCTATTGTCGTTGTTGCAACAGGTAATATAAATGCAAGAGTTATAAGAATATAGACATGAGAATATAATATATATTTTTTCTTCTCAACCAACTTCTCAGCAAGTTCTCAAATTTATAAAATCATCATTTGATCTCATATCTAGGATGTAAATTTCTAGTTGGTTGTCAAGTTGAATTGTAGAAAGTTGAACTGTTGGAAATTTCTTTGGATACATCAAAGCTAGTTAAATCAACTTCTTTTTGTCAAAAGCAGCAAATGAATCAGTTGGACTTAAGCCAGCACTACAAGAAAAACTTGATTTAGCTACGAAAATTAGAAAGGCTAACTAATTCGTTGCTAATTAGGAACGAATTTAGCAAGGTATTAGGTATTTGATTTTAACTACAAAAATAACAACGAAATTTTTTGTTGCAAAAAATAACAACGAATTATTTTGTTCCTAAATATTTGTTGCTAAATTGCAACGAAATATTTCCTTGCTAATAAAAAACTATTTATAAGTAATTCCTAGTATTCCAAATCTCGCCAAACTCCTCACTCTTCTGTGCAATCTCGCCGAGCTCCTCACTCTCCCGTGCCATTTCGCCGCCGAGCTAATGAATAATTACATATTTAAATAAACTATATAAATAATATACACTTAAGGTGTATATAAGAATATACGCGCCTCTTTGAAATACCGCTTATACATGCATTTTTATGAAAAGTGTTCAACATGAAAGTTGTAGATCTCGTCGATATCTACAACTTTCATGTTGAACACTTTTCCTAAAAATACAAGCACGATGCATATTTTGGGCCCGAATGAAACCTGGGCGGAACTATTGTGAATTCGCAATGTTCGCCCAGGTTTCATTCGGTCCCAAAATACGCAGTGCGTGCATTTTTAGGAAATGTGTTCAACATGAAATTTGTAGATATCGACGAGATCTACAACTTTCATGTTGAGCACTTTTTCTAAAAATGCATGTATAAGTTGTATTTCAAAAAGACGTGTATATACGCTACATACACCTTAAGTGTATTTAGTATTTACAGCAATTCCATAAATATATATATTATATAGATATGTAAGTAAATATATATTGATATATCTAAATAACTATAAATATAAGTATATATACATATATATAAATTACTAAGTATATAAATAATATAAACTTTATTATTATATAAATATTTTGATTATATAAACGTTTAAATGTCTATATATAAAAATATTACCGTCTACATAAAGTAGATAGTTAATTAGGAGAGTTGGTAAAGTGAGGTATGCATATTTGGGAGGTCAGTTGTTCGATTCTCAATGGGGGCATATTAAAAAGAATGTTTTTTTGCATATCAATATAATTTTAATTTAACCGAATAATTAAATAAAATACAAAATATTAGTATAAAAAAAATCCCTTACTAAAAAATCCTTGCTAATTAGAAACAAAAAAAATCCATGCTAAATTTAGCTAGGGTCATATTAGCTACGAAATTTTTTCGTTTCTAAATTCCTTTCTAATTAAAATTAGCATCGAATTTTTCTAATTAGCAACGAAATTTGCTCCTTCCTAATCAAGGTTTTTCTGCAGATACACAAAGTAACAACTCAGTATTGGTTTCATTGAATCGACTGTTGAGTTCTTGTAGTTGTAAATCTATTGCTGGATAGAATAAACCAACTTGAAAATGATGCAAAGTAGTTGTTGTCTCAACATTGCGGCGTGATCGCCTCGGAATAACATAAGTAGCATCCATGTTTAGAATCTCTATATTATGTTTCATACATGTTGCCGGTCACTCGGGTGCTTTGGTAGACCGGTCGAATTGAACCACCTTAGCTCGGAAGCGAACTGAGCGCGCAAACATCCAATTAGAGATTCGTTAAGTACACCGAGACTTTTTAACGTGGAAAACCCGGAAAGGGTAAAAAACCACGCGTCCGGAGCTGTGCCGACCAAACTTCACTATCTTCTGAGAGTTTACAGTTAGGTACTTAGAAATCGAGCGCGACAGGCCGCCACTCGTTACCATAATAGAGAGAGAGAGAGGGAGTTCCGAAAGTGACAAGCTACCTCTCAGAAAACTAAGTCTTTTTCTTTCTGAGAACGGTGGAAAACAAAAGTGAGAATGCTGAGTCGCCTTTCGGGAGAACGAAAGTGAGAATGCTAAGTCGCCTTTCAGGAGAAAGGAAATCTTCAAGTCCACGAAGGAGATCTTCAAGCGCCGAAAGAGAATTCCGTGGAAATCTTCGAAGGAGCTCTCCCGGGTGCAGAAGGCAAGGTCCTCTCAAATGAAGGCTCTAGGCTTCTTTTATAGCTTTGGCCGGGGGTAGCCCGTTAATTTTGCCGTTGTAACCACCGTAACCACCTGACGGGCGAATCACGCTGGCCGATTCGGAGCACACGGATCGCCATTTTTCGTTAATGACGTCTCGCCCTTCGGGCAGTTCGGGCAGCTTTGTTGAAGGTGAAAAAGGCGACAAGCCGTTCCTGCAATCTGAGAAATTAGAAAGACAAAAAGTGAGCACGCCCGGAATGTGAAAGTGCTCTGAGCGCGCTCAGAAGCGTTCTGAGCGCGTAACGAACGGGGAAGCGTTCTGAGCGCGCAGGGAAGCGTCCTAGGCGGAATCCGGAACCCGAAGAGCGAGCGACGAGTCAGAAGAGGGGGGATTTGCCCTAACCCCATTAAGGGGGAGAGTGGCTCGCCCGCACCATAAGAGGGTCACGGCGCGGCCGCACCCGAGGGGGGTGCGGCTTGTCTTGGTCGCACCCAAGGGGGTACGGCTTGGAATGGCCGCACCCCAAGAGGGTAAGGTCGGGCCGCACCCGAGGGGGTGCAGCTTGGTTTGGCCGCACCCCACATGGGGTGCGGCTTGGCTGCACCCCGCACGGGGTGCAGTTTGGTCGTACCCCCCCCCCCCCCCCCACCACTATGGGGGGGGGGGGGTGCGGCTATTCGCACCCCACTAGTGGCATGCGGGCTAATCGCACCCCAGTAGTGGGGTTCGGCTATGGCGGCGTGCTCTGTGCGTTCTCCCGAACTGGCGATTGGCGACGGAAATGGCGGGTTCGGTTTCTTCAACTCGGGCGATCATGCGTTGACTGTTGACCCCACCTCTCTTTAGTGGAGTTTTCTCTAGACGCACTCTAAGGCCTTTATGGATGTATAACATAAGCCCCCCAAACCTTCGGAGTCCGAATTACCACGTGGAGGAGTTCGGAGGTTTTACGATCTTCTTTACGGTGGCTTGGATTGGAGTCGTTATTACTGGAGGGTGAGTTGCGAGGTCGCTTTCGTTTCTGTATGCCATATTCAAGCACTTTGTTCTGGGAGAGGCCAGAGTCTCTTGTGGGACGATTTGGACACTCTATTCTGAGAGAGGTCAGAGTCCACTACAACAAACTGCACTTATAGTAAGGACCTAAATCGTTACAGTAAGTGTCAAAAATCGTTACAAAAACTCTTTGGTAAAGAAAAAAACTTTAAGTAACGGTCCTCCTCTAAAGCTCGACGCTAAAAGTTCTTGTAACGAATGTATGCATGTCGTTACAAATAAATTAATTGTAACAAATGATACTTTCTCACCAAAAAGAGATTCTTCCTCACAATAAATTGGTCACGATAAATATTATTTCGTTACGAATGTTTTTTTCCCTCACAAAAAACAGTTACGATTAAAACTATTTCGTTACAAATGTTTTATTTTTTTCCTCACTAAAAATAAACTAACTTCGTTACAATAAAGTATAATAAACATTATTTCGTTACAATAGATTAAACAATAGTAACGAAAAAATCGTTACATTTGTTTTCCATTCTTCTTACTACAGCCAATTCATTTATATATCAAAAATATTCCATTTCTATTTTTTGTGTACCTGAGATTTTATTACAAATAATAATCTTGAAAACACACATATATTTAATATTTCGTAACAAGATCAACATGTATTTATTCACACCAAAAAGTATTACATAGAGTACAAGTTATTATCATCTCTTCTAAAATAATACAATATTACATTACAAGATCAACATGTTTCTAATAAATCTTCCGTCATTTTTCGAAAAATGAATCGTCCATCACTTTCTAACTAATGAATCTTTTGTCACTTGCCGGTCAATGCAAACTCACATCCATACATATGTAATCCATAGACACCCCATTAAACAAGCGTACAATAAAACACACACTTGCCGCCCGTTGTTTAGTTCACACTGAAATTAAGGTCATGAGGGAGTTCAGTGTTTAGTTGTAATGTTCTGAAATTAAGATCACCTGTTAATGACACTTCACTGCACTTAAAATCACACACTTCACTAACAACTCTTTAAAACGTACAACACGCACACAGTTTACTGCACTTAACATTGATCGCACACACTTCACTGCACAACTCTTAAAACAGCACACATATGCACACATTTCACTGCACTTTACATCACACGCGCACATACAAAACTCATAAAAATAGCACACACACTGCACTTAACATCACACACACATACACAATTCTTAAAAATAGCACACACATACACACAGACATTTCAATTCACTTAACATCACACACACTTCACTACACAACTCTTAAAAACACCACACACACACACTTCGCTGCAGTTAACATTTCACTCCCTTTACTACACAGCTCTTAAAAACAACACACACACACACACACACTGACACATACACTTAGCTGCAATTTTTCCAAACTGCACATGCAGTTTGCCCAAACTGCACATGCAGTTTGCCCAAACTGCACATGCAGTTTGCCCAAACTGCACATGCAGTTTGCCCAAACTGCACATGCAGTTTGCCCATACCTGCAGTTTGGGCAAACTACACATTACGGTTTGCCCAAACTGCACATATTCATCAACTACAGTATTATTTTGCCCCACATTTATATTTGAAACTAGGTGTGCAAAAGCCCCACATTTATATTTGAAAACACCCAGCCACCGTAAATACTAAAAAACTGCATCTAAACAACTCCTTAACACATGTTTTAAGCCTCATAACAGTTGCCATAAAGCACACACAACATTATTACTGAAATCACCATTTAAAACACAAACTACAACAGCCACTTAAGCCACAAAACAACCACCAAAATTGCTGAAAACCGCACCAAAACAGCCACTAAAGTGCTGAAAAACTGCACCATTCAGCCATCTAAAACTCACTACACAGTACTTAACATCACACAATTTTAGCCAGCTAAAACTCACTGCACACAACACTTAACAACACACATTATCAGCCAGTTAAGACTCACTGCACACAACTTTTAATAGCAACATACACAAAAATTGTTTTTTTAACACACTCACAGAGAGCAGGTGGGTACTCAAAAATCTATAAATCGAAAGGGCATGCAGGGTAGACCTAGGAAGTCCAAAATTTAGAGCTTAAAATTATTAAAGTGTAGCTAAATGATGACTAGATGCATAGAAATGGCATATGAGGCAAATATTAATAATATGTATAGTATGGCCAATGTGATAGATGTTGGGTAGATATCCTCTGGTCACATCCTATCTAGTTATGAATATTTCTTGTTGAAATGTCTTCAAATCTAGTATATTTCAGGTTACGCTGTCTTCACACACACACACACACACACAAAATGATACAAGCAAAATTGAAAACATACCAACTCCAATTTTCTAGGTCACATAAGATTAGAGAACAAACGGTTATAAACTCTTGCTCTAGATATTTGATTATGTACATCAAGGTACATCTTCAATGATGATAAATGAATAGAATTTAAGTAAAAACTAACAAAAATCATGTAGAAGTAGAGAATAATAAATTATCACTCACCTCATATCCACAAAAAGAATATCGTGATGCACAACATCATAAAGGTCTTGCATTGCACTGACATCCCCTTTTAGTTTAGGAGACTCTTGCCCTCTCTGGCAAATAACAAAATCAATATGGTTGAGTAATATCATGATTGAACAAGCCTATAATATGATCATTGTTGATAATTGTTAAACTAATTATTCAAGAAGCTTAGAAGTTTCAATTATGCCTATGTAAAATAACACCATACAAAATGAGAAATGGTCATCAAGATAAGCCTGAAGTAAAAAAATGACAGTGTTGTAGCTTAGAAATATACCTCAAATTTCATTGAAGGAACCTAGTATTAGATAAAGAAAATCAATCTTTCCACCTGAATGATTTTGAGACATGTGCGTTAAGAACACGAAAAATACTGCACGACATAATATAGATAATAAAAATAAAAAAATTTAACTAACGATTTCATTTACCTAACAAACCCAACCCATCCTCGGGCCGTCTACAGTCACAGTAGGTTGTTGAGGCCGGGATTCGAGCACCCGACCTCCTAGACAAAGAGTTCTCAATTGAACTCCCATCACTAACTGAGCTGGACAAAGATCTATATTAAATGCACAAGACTACATGAGTTTCCCTTTGCGATTATATTCTTAGCACACCCTATACGTGTAGAGTCTTTGCCCTCTAAAACATATATTTCTTATTCTTCTTCTTCTAATTAGGAACATATGCATCCAACCTAAAATCTATATAGATGTGGTAGCAGGCTGAGTGAACATAAAAATGACACATGAATTTAGAATGTTGAAGCAGATTCCTTAGCCTGTAACAGGACAAGGTGAGTTCGTCGTGTTTCGTGAAGTAGAGGTAAAGATAAAAGATGCCACTGAAGTAGTAAAATCAAATTTCAAAATTTCTAATAGACAATCCTATCTTCATAAGTCAACTATGTGATAAAATATTAGTTACCGTGTGATTAACAAAATAAATGGTATAAACGTTGTTCATTCTTGGAGCCTTGGCAAATCTTACCAGAAATGGGATCCAAGACTTTAGGTTGGTCGCTTAAATTCTGATAAAAAATAGTAATTGGTAAATCACAATACCTTTATCTCCTTGTAGTGCAACACCCATCTAGATTCAATAAAATTGAGCAACACTAGCCTCTTCAAAGTCCTCAAAGATTTCATTTACCTAACAAACCCATCTCTTCAAAGATTTCATTATTCTAACAAACTCGTATTTAAAGTCGAACTCAGGAAGAAGATGATTGGAGAAGATCAAAAGAGTTGAGGATCATACCATTAAATGTTTCCAAGATCCATCACCCAGAGAAAAAACCCTAGCTTGACATTGAAGCTGTTGGAAATACCAACATTAAATCAACGGCCTCAGTACAGCAGCAAGAAAGCCACGGCCAGGATCACGACAACGCTAAAGCCATAAATATAAGATCAACGGTCTCAGTCCCTCTGCAGATAATCAACGGAGGTAGGGCGACAACAACAAAGTCACCTCGGTAGAAGTAACCAGCCAGCCCCAGATGGACGCCAGCTCACATATCCAAAGGACAGGATTTCATCAGAATCTGCCAGCCCAGAACGGCGACAGCTCAGATCCTATCAACGGCAGGGATGCATCATCGACCTCATAAAACTATTTTATTTTCCTATTTTATGAAAGTCAAAGTCTACTTTTCCGTTAACTAGTTTTAATTAGTTTTGTCGTTTGTGTAACGGCTATGGCCGAAGGATTATATATTCTCTTCCCCGTATTACTGTAAGGGCATGCAAGTTATTATGAAGTAGTATTTTCGTCAACTCCAACTCCTCAGCCTCGTCTCTCCTACTCTCGGCCACCCTCGGCCCTTCCTCTCTTTTACTTTCCGACGAACTCAGCCACCAGCAACAACGGGGTCGTAACATTTTGGTGCTCTCGTTGAGAGAAAGGCCGATCCCGTTGCTTCCCATGGCAGACGGACTACGTTCCCTCGCAGACGTGAGAATGGCCCTTCAGGCAGAGCAATCCAGCCGCTCTATCCAGCTCGAAGAAATGCATCAAAAGATTATTAACGAGATGACCATGCAGAATCAGCAGCTACACCAACAGTTCACACAAGAACTACAAACCAGAGAAAATATGCTGACCCGCCAGATCATGGAAAACAAGGACCAGTCAGCAGACCAAGTCACGGATCAAATGGCATTACTTCGGAAGGACATGCTTGTACAATTTGAACTCATTCAGAAGACGATCGGTAAAGGGAGTGCGCCAGAACAACAACCCTCCCCTATCATTGATGAAGCCCAAAGCGCGAGAAGAGCCCCAGAGTTCATGCAGGGCCAGATATCAGCGGGTCTCCTCCGATTCCCTCCAGGCTTCAACCAAACCCAGGTAGTTTCTGACCGACCCGGTAATTTAAATGTATCATGCCCGCGTTTTTCAGAAGGTGACCCCACGGACTGGTTATACGACCTAAGACAATACTTTGAGTATAATGAGATTCGCACACAAGACTATCTCTTAATCGCTGCGTTTCATTTAGACAAACCCGCATCCAAGTGGTACCAAGCCACCCTCAAGGATCACCCGGCCCTAACTTTTCCCTTATTTGTCGATGCAATACAAAAACGATTCGGGCCCTCATTATACATCAAACCCGCCGGGCTGTTAACAAAACTACAACAGACCAGCACGGTTCTTCACTATAAGACGGACTTCGAAGACCTTATCACCAAAGTCCCGGGATTATCCCCAGAGTTTATTTGCGACATGTTCGTTTCAGGGCTCAAGGAGCACATCAGAGGACCCACACTCTTAGCCCGTCCAACGGAGATTCACGATGCTTATTCGATTGCGCGAATGTACAAGGATCAAAGCGCCAGGGATATTCAACCACGCCAAGGACACTACCCAAACCCACAACCACCTCATAAAGAAGTAAATCGCTTCCCACAAAATAATTACCAACCTAACAACTTTAGACACAAATACCCCCCGATTAAGAGGGTATCACCAGCGGAGTTACAAGCAAGACGTGACAAAGGACTGTGTTACAATTGCGATGAGAAATACCACGTCGGCCATAAATGCAAAGGCAAGGGAGCCTTACTATACTTAGTCGGAACCGAGGAGGAAGATGACATCGACGACAACAACCTGGTTATCAGCGACTGTCAACCCGAAGAGGAAGGCAACACTACGATGATTTGCGTACAAACGCTGACAGGAGCCTTACCCGACCATGGGCTCCGCATGACCGGTTTTATCCATAATAACCCTTTACAAATTTTTATCGATAGTGGTAGCACTCATAATTTTATATCACCAAGAATGGCCTAGTTTTTAAAATTACCAATCCTTGCGGTGCAAAACTTTCCGGTGTTTATGGGAAATGGTTCGACCGAAACCTGCAAAGGGAAGTGTAAGGACACTTCGCTGCTCATTCAGACTAACCAATATTTTGTTCACCTATACGTCCTCAACATCGAAGGGACAGATCTGATTTTGGGACAAAGCTGGCTTAAAACCCTAGGACCGGTCACCATGGACTATGTCCAGCTAACCTTATCTTATAACCACCCAGGAGGACACTGGTGGGCCATAAAAAAGGTGACACTGGTGGGCCATAAAAAAGGGACCTCGACCACCCAAGTCTCATCATCGCAGCTTATGCGAATGATTGCGGTCAAACCATCGGCCATGTGCCTTCTGTTATCCAAAACATCCTCAGACGGCAATTCCCCACAAACACCAGAAACCAACACAGTTAACATCCCCCAACACTTCCATCGACTTTTAAAAAAATTTGCACACCTCTTTAGTGAACCAAGCTCTCTACCCCCACCCCGAGGAATCGATCACAAAATTACTTTAAGTAACAACGCCGCTGCACCAAACTTAAAACCATTCCGCTACCCGTACCACCAGAAGAATGAGATAGAGAGACTAGTAGCCGAGATGCTAGAACACGGACATATTAGACCCAGCACTTCAGTTTTTAGTTCCCCAGTGCTCTTAGTTAAAAAAAAGACGGCACTTGGCGTTTCTGCGTAGATTACCGGGCATTAAACAAATTGACCATTAAAGATAAATTCCCTATACCCACAATTGACGAACTCTTAGATGAACTCTTTATGGCAAGGTTTTTTTCAAAACTAGACTTAAAATCCGGTTACCACCAAATCCGGATGGACAAGGCGGATGTTCATAAGACCGCGTTCCGAACACATAACGGGCATTACGAGTTTCTCGTAATGCCCTTCGGCTTAACCAACGCACCATCAACATTCCAAGCGCTTATGAATACCATCTTCCAACCCTTTTTAAGAAAATTTATCGTAGTATTTTTCGACGATATATTAATTTATAGCGCCACTGAGAAGGATCACTACGAACATCTGGAGTTAACATTAAAAACCCTCGCAAATCACACCTTGTTCATTAAACTATCCAAGTGTTCTTTTCTATCAGACAAAATAGAATTTTTAGGTCCTAATATATGAAATGGGACAGTTAGTCCAAATAAAACAAATATTCTAGCCATTGAAAATTTCCCAGCACCCACAAACCAAAGACAAATTAGAGCATTCCTGGGCTTAACAGGTTATTACCGTAAGTTTATTAAAGATTACGCCAAAATCGCTTATCCATTAACCGATTTATTAAAAAAAATATCTTTTAGATGGACCAACCAAACCCAGGAGGCTTTCACCCAGCTTAAGGAGCGGCTATTAACCTATCCGATCCTCACACTACCCAATTTTAATGAATCGTTTATACTAGAGACGGACGCATCAGGCACCGGTATCAGTGCCGTATTAAAACAAAGCTCAGGCACCATAGCTTATTATAGCAAGAAATTATCACCCACAATGCAAGCAAAATCCACATATCTCAGAGAGCTATATGCAGTTACAGCCGCCGTAGCAAAATGGCGTCAGTACTTGTTGGGGCACCAATTCCTCATCATCACTGATCATCAAAGCCTCCACCACTTAGTGACCCAACAAATACAGACCCCAGATCAGCAGTATTTTTTATCTAAGCTATTAGGATACGACTTTATTATACAATACAGAGCCGGAAAGAACAACCAGGCGGCAGACACACTATCTAGGTTGCCAGAAATTCCGGAATGCCCTGCACTTCTAAGCCTCACCACCATCACAAGCCCAATTTCAAATTTACTAACAGGAATAGAGCAAGATTACAAAGCCGACCCAGCTGTACAACAATTCCTACTTTCCCCGGATACTCACCCAGAATGGGGCCAAAAAGGGAACATCATAACATATAAGAACAAAATTTACATTCCCAGGCAGTCACAAATCACACAAAAAATCATTCAGGAGGCACATTCTAGCTTAATAGGAGGGCACTCCGGAATTAAGGGCACCCTACATATTTATCTGGCACAATATGAAGAATGACATAACCACAACAATTAACCAATGCGACATATGCCAAAAGGCAAAATCTGCAAATCACGCCCCCTATGATCTCCAGCAGCCACTACCCATTCCTCAAAAATTATGGGCTGACCTTACCATGGATTTTATTACCTGCCTACCTAATTCCCGTGGTTTCACTATCGTCCTGGTGGTCGTGGATCGATTCTCCAGGGCCGCCCGATTTGTTCCCCTCAAACACCCAATATCCGGACCCACAGTTGCCCAGGAATTCTGGAACTATGTCGGAAAAATACACGGGATGCCTGAGTCGATCATTACAGATCGGGGAGCAACCTTTCTCAGTAATTTCTGGGTTGAGCTATTCAGATTACAAGGGATAACACTAAAATACAGCTCCTCCTACCACCCTCAGACGGACGGGCTCACTGAACGTGTCAATCGAACCCTAGAACAATATCTTAGGATTTTTACGCACAACACACCAAAAAAATGGTCAAGTTTTTTATCTCTTGCTGAATATCACTATAACACCTCCTATAACTCTGCGACCAACATGACCCCTTTTGAGGTCATGTTTGGTCGCCCACCCCCCGCTTTATTTCATGCAAGGAGCACGGGAAATGAAGCCGTCGAAGAAACCTTAAAAACCAGAGAAAAATCGTAAGCAATCTCAAGGAGAATTTGGCAAGAACTCGTCAACAAATGAAAAATCAAGCAGATAAAAAAAGGAAGGAACTCCGTTTAGAAAAAGGCGACTGGGTCCTCCTCAAGCTTCACCCTTACCGCCAAACAACGATGAGAAGGCAGCAAGGAAGAAAATTAGGGCTCAAATACTACGGCCCATATCAAGTCTCAGAGATCATCGGAAGAACAGCCTATCGACTGCTTCTACCTCCCTCTTCCAAAATACACCCAGTATTCCACGCGTCACTGTTAAAGCCATACAACGGAGACCCAAAATTACAGGTTAATGATCTACCAGACATCAGTTGGGAAAACAACCCGTTACACCAGCCACTAGCCGTCATCAGCACTCGCCAAATCATACGACAGGGCAACAGGATACCTCAAGCCCTCATCCAATGGCAAGGGCTCCCTCCTTCAGACAGTACTTGGGAGGATATTGCCGATCTCGAAGATAACCCCCAGATACAAGCAGAAATACAACGACAACAAAAAGCGGACCCCTCATCACTTGCCTGGGAAGGAAAGAAAAAACGAACCCCCAGAAAAAAACAACAAAAGGGACTAGCGGACCTCGAATGGGGACAGAAGAAAAATCGCACAGACAACACACAGAAAAACAGCCACAAAACAACCAGAGCAGAAGCAAGTATACCACACAGCTCCTCCGCGGATTTGGCGAGTTGCAGCCCTCAGAATCAGCCTCGACTGACCATAGCCGCCATCACCGCTGCCATCTCAGCCTTCCCCACCAGCCACGACGAAGCAGTATCTCCGGACTTTTCTTCTCCATCCCCTTTCACCAATTCGGGAGAAGACAGCAGAAAGAACCCTAAGAGCGCTGAGGACAGCGCTCGTAAAGAGGAAGGCATTGTTGGAAATACCAACATTAAATCAACGGCCTCAGTACAGCAGCAAGAAAGCCACGGCCAGGATCACGACAACGCTAAAGCCATAAATATAAGATCAACGGTCTCAGTCCCTCTGCAGATAATCAACGGAGGTAGGGGCGACAGCAACAAAGTCACCTCGGTAGAAGTAACCAGCCAGCCCCAGATGGACGCCAGCTCACATATCCAAAGGACAGGATTTCATCAGAATCTGCCAGCCCAGAACGGCGACAGCTCAGATCCTATCAACGGCAGGGATGCATCATCGACCGCATAAAACTATTTTATTTTCCTATTTTATGAAAGTCAAAGTCTACTTTTCCGTTAACTAGTTTTAATTAGTTTTGTCGTTTGTGTAACGGCTATGGCCGAAGGATTATATATTCTCTTCCCCGTATTACTGTAAGGGCATGCAAGTTATTATGAAGTAGTATTTTCGTCAACTCCAACTCCTCAGCCTCGTCTCTCCTACTCCCGGCCACCCTCGGCCCTTCCTCTCTTTTACTTTCCGACGAACTCAGCCACCAGCAACAACGGGGTCGTAACAGAAGCCCCAACGAATCCTTGAATCTTTCGATCATCTCAAACTCAATCCCAAGTAGCTTCCGCCGGCGAAATGGAGGCCTTCGCAAAAATGGATTCCTAAGAACAGGGATGCGGGAGGACGGGCGTGGTTCGGAAGTGAAGCGACGAAAGCCGAAGCTCTAAGGGACGTCGGCGAAATGGAGTAGTGTCGTGCCCCTACGAGGAGACGGAAGAAGTCGAAAGGGCTACAGTGACTAGAAGTGGAGTGGCTGGCCGAATGAATTGAAAGGGGCTTTGCTGGTAGTTTGATTTTTGGGTTTATGTTTGTCAAAAAGTTTGGAGGGAAATTTCCCCCCATTTATTTCATTTCATGTGAAATATTAAAATCAATAGATTTTATTATTAATTAATTTCTGTTTATAAAAATATTAAAATATATATTAAACAAATTGTTATGTTTATTTTAAGTAATCAAATTATTTATTTATGTTTATTTTTCCCAAAAAATTGCGAGCTTGATATTTGGCCTAAGCACCGGAGGTCATTGCTCGGCGTTAGTCCCGAAGATTGATGCTCAGATGAGGCGTAGAGGGACTTTTGTCTTCTTTTACCAGTTGCCTAACTTGTTGTTTACCTTCGGAGGTCATCGTTCGGCGTTGATGCCAGAGGTAGATGCTCGAATGTAATGCGAAAGGGCTTTTGCCTGCTCTTACCAGTTGGCAAACTTGTTGTTTGGCTCTGGAGGTCGTCGCTCGACGTTTGTATTGGAGGTTGACGCTCGGACGAGGCGTAGATGTACTCTTGTCAGCTCTTACTGGTTGGCAAACTTGTTGCTGAAGAAGGTTCCGAAGGTTGTCGCTCAGCGTTGATACCGGAGGTTGACGCTCGGATAAAGGCGTAGAGGGACTCTTATTCGCTCTTACAGATCTCTAGCAATGTGTGAATGTGTTTGTGTGTGTCTGTGTTTGTGTGTATGTGTTTCTGTGTGTGTGTGTGTGTGTGTGTGTGTGTGTGTGTGTGTGCATGTGTGTGTCTGTGTCTGTGTTTGTGTGTTTATGACTGTCTATGTTCGTGTCTATGTCTGTGTCTGAGTGTGTGTGTCGGTGTATGTGTCTCTGTGTCTGCGTCTGTGTCTGTGTGTGTGAAGGTGTGTCTCTGTGTATGTGTCTGTCTGTGTATGTGTCTGTCTGCATGTGTGTGTGTCTATGTGTTTGTGTCTGTCTGTGTATGAGTCTATCTGTGTTTGTATGTGTCTGTGTGTCTGTCTGTGTCTGTCTTTGTGTATGTGTCTGTGTCAGTCTGTGTTTGTGTCAGTCTATTTCTATGTTTGTGTTTGTGTATGTGTCTGTATTTGTGTCTATCTGTGTCTGTGTATGTGTGCAGTGTGTGTGTCGTCTGTGTGTGTGTATGTGTTTGTGTGTCTATGTGAGTCCGTGTGTTTGTGTGTTTGTGTCTATGTGTGCTCGTGTGTGTGTCTGTGTGTCTGTGCGTGCGCGTGTGTGTGTCTGTGTGTAATGAGATACAAGAAAAGGAAGAAATGATTAGATCATAACACAATTTTCATTGATGAAAAAATAACGATGTAATGAGATAACATGATGACGTGGCAAAGTCGACGAAGAAAGAAAAGATAACGAAACTGTACGTGCAACTGGGTTTGGTGAAACAATTAGCGATATTTTTAATGTTACGATATTTATTAGTCATCTCGCGCGCGCCTGTAAGAAAAATGCGCGCTCTGGCAAAAACTTGCACCTGTGTGAAAAATGCACGTCCGCAAAAAAATGCGTGACTGGGCTAAAATGCACCTTGGAGAAAATGAGTACCGATGATTCGAAAAATGCGTGTCAGGGTAAAAAAGCACTCCCAAGCGAAAATACGCGCTTGAGAGACAATGCTCCCTGTCAAAAATGCATGCAAGTGCAAAACGCGCGACTGGGCATAAAATGTGCACTCGGGCAAAAAACGTGCGCTCGGGCAAAAACGTGCACTCGGGCTAAAAACGCGCGCCCGAGTGAAAAACACGTGCCCGTGCGCGATAGTTATTTTTATTCTAAAATTATGTTAATAAATTAATATCAAGTTGTCATTCATTTTTAATTTTAATGTTTTTTATTTTTGGATTTTTTTTTTGCAAAATTTTATGGAAGAAAATTTTCCTCCATATATTTCATTCATGTAAGAGAGGGAAGGAGAGGAGGAAAACTTTTATAAAAATATTTTTAAAGTTTTATAAGAACTTTATATAATAGTTTTTCTAAAGTTTTATAAAAAATTTATATAAAGAAATTTTATATATCTTTAACTATTATATATAAAGAAACTTTAAGATGATTTTTTGTTAAAATATAAATATTTTTGAAAAAAATAATTAATAAATATTGATTTATATTTTTTTACAGTCATTTTGAGTACTCATATGTATATGTTGCGGGCGAAGCCCGTGCCCGTACTGTTGAATGCAGGCGCAGGCCGCTCGAATGCGGGCGCAGCCTGCTAAGAATCAGCGAGCATGGGTGAAGCCCGTGCGGAGCTGCTCGTAAAGTTTTATATAAAAACTTTATCTCAAATTTTTATAAAAACGTTTTATAAAATTTTATACACATTTATATATAATTAAATTTATAATTATAATTTATAAAATTTTATACACATTTATATATAATTAAATTGATAATTATAATTTATTATATATATAACCGGTTATATATATTATATAGGTACGCCCGTGCTCGATACTCTCCCCTGTGACAGTACCCTGGCAGCGACGGTACCTCTGCCAAAATTGTACTCTCCCACTCTCAGACGCTCGATCGATCAACTAACAGTGCATAGGAAAAGCGTGCGTGCCCCACACGATATTAATTACCCCGCCTCGATAGTGTCCCAGTGCGACGACGCTCATACAGCTCGCAAACCCCTGCGCGCGAAAATACCCAAAATTTAAAAACCACTAGTCTTGATGTGCATCCGTAAAGATGATACGTGATGCGGTCTCACAAAACGTTCAGGCAGTGCATTCAGGCAGTGCGCTAATGAACATCACTCTCCTCATTTGGTGGGGGAAATGAGGTTGACCAAGATAAACCTCACTATCCCCGTAAAAATCCCACATCATGAGGTGAAAATAGTAAAATCCTCCAACATGAGGGTGCAAATAGTAAAATCCCCCATCATGGGGTGTAAATAGTAAAATCCTCCAACATGGGGGTGCAAATAATAAAATCCCACATCATGGGGTGCAAATAGTAAAATCCCCCATCATGGGGTGTAAATAGTAAAATCCTCCAACATGGGGGCGCAAATAGTAAAATCCCACTGTACAACCCTCATTCTCCGAGGGTAGGCCCATTCAAAGCCACGTAGGCAGAAGTCAAAGTCAAAGAGTCAACACAGAAGTCAATAGTTCGAGATACCAAGATAAAGTCGGCCAGCAGGCATAGTGGAAGAGTTCGTCAAACGTAGGAGTAGAAGAAAGCCTAGGCGAGTAGGGGTGCACTCGTGCGAGTAGCCCGGATACTCACCAAAAGGTGGGCGACCATAGGTGATACTCGCCCATTTGCCCGGGGAGATCGCCTCAACGTCGCTAGTCGCTGGGCAGGGGCTGGGCTATAAAACCCCCCTACCCCTTGGTTTTCCCATAAATAGGACCCCAGGGGTACTTGGATTGGCCCCTGGACTTGAGCTCTCGAAACCCTGCTCTTGCATTCTGGAACCTGTCGCACTTGGCCGCTACTCCCGGTACTAGCCAAGCCGGTGCCTTCCTTGTACCCTGCTCGGCCATTTTTGGTCTTGGAGGGGAAGTCTCTTCGGAGCTTCTGGGTATGTGGTGGGACCTCCCTGCCGCAGCACCTGGGGTCCGGTTCGTTGCTCTTCTAGCTCCGTAGTAGTCGCCAGCCAGGTCATCTCGTTGGACTGCTGGGCGAGTAGCCTCCGGCTGCATCGGTCCGAATCTTGATGTCAGGATTTTCCTGGCGTCAACACTTTGGTGCGGTGAGCGTGGATCGTAGTCGTTGGAAGAAAGTTCAGTAAGAAGGCGAGATGGTCGTAGTTGGCGACCATGAGGAGGTAGTCGGCAACTCGTCCGCGAGTGGCGAGTTCGTAACGCTAGCAGTTTTCGAAGCCTTCACGCAGCGCATGGAGGGGATCTTGCAAGCAGCGCTTCAGCCGCGCGCCGAGGTCACGGCGACCTCGCCGCATCGCACGGTTCTGACCAAGGGAAGGAGTCCCCCTCGGCGAGCAGGAAAGGAGCATGTGGAGGATGACACCGAGCGACCAAGGAGGTCGCAGTTCTACCAGCTGACCTCGCAAGGGATCCGCTTCCGCGAGACGGAGGAGCAGGCGAGGTATCAGGATACTCGTCCATATGGCGAGTATAGTTGTGATAGTCGCCAGGTGGAAGATCGTCGCCAGATTGGGGGTAGGAACCCATTCTGCGAGGAGATCGTCGCCGCGCCAGTGCCGGAGGGGTCCAGGGATTCCTCGAAGAATTGCTACTCGGGGAGGAATCGTGTTAGGCAAGAAGTGCGTAAGGAGGAGGGATGCATGGAGTCAATGGTTGCTGTCCGTCAGGGGAACAGACGTAACCGGAAGGGTAACCGGAGGAGGAATAGGGATCGGGTTAGCCAAGGATGTCAAGGAAGTATCAAGGCCGGGGAGGTAGGAGTGAGTTTTGGAGAAGCGGAGCTCGGATCTTTCCGCAAAGCGAATTTCCACCAGGCCTACCGCCAGAATGTCGCTCCGACCTCTCAAGCACCACCCCCCGCTAGAGGAAATCACCTTCTCGGAGGAGGGCATGTTAAGGGATGATAATCCCTTCCATGAGGCCCGTGTATTGATGCGATCGTCGAAGACTTCACCGTCAACCGAATCCTGGAGTGCAACGGCGGATCTGTCTGTGTCATCTTTACGTCGTTCTCACGACACGTTTGACAACCTGGAGGTCGAGACAATCAGGATGATGATCCTGGACAGTTCCCTTTTTTGATTTCTTAGGTAAGCAAAAGGTGGACGCGGCAGGAAGATCAGCCGCCGTCGGGAAGCTTAATCCAAGACGGGAAGAACCCTTCATCGTGAAGGGGAGCTGTTGGAAAACACCTGGAACGGCGACAACTTGAAAGGGTTTGGCTCCTGAACGGGAGTATGTACACATCCCACCCCTATAAATTTGTTATCCATAAATAAAACCATCACCTCCCTGAAACATGGGAAATGGTGAGTCTTTTGTCTCTTTCGGCTATGTGTTTTCAAGAAAGAAGAAAGCGAGCGAAGCCGATCTCCGCGTCAGGTTGGGAAACTGGCCTCCGACTTGATTCTCATAAAAACCCAGAACGGGTGATGGGACAATGCCTCGGTTATACGTCCCCTTAAGACCAAGCCTCTGCAATGACGGTCGAGATCAGCTCCCCCCTTGCATGTTGGCCGCGGTTCCCACCGGCTGCATTTCTCATCAGACTGGTGAGATTATCAGGAAGAAGTCTGGACGCCGACCTCCCAATCCGACGAAGGAATAATCAACTTCGGCAAGGCGGTGCTCGCCCTTATCTGCTTCATCAAAAATGTGTTTTCTAGTAAAAGAAGGGAAGTAGGTGAAGTTGATCTCCACGGCAGGTTGGGAAACTGGCCTCCGACTTGATTCTCGTAAAACCCAGAACGGATGATGGGACAATTCCTCGGTTGAGCATTCCCCTAAGTCCAAGCCTCTGCAATGACGGCCGAGATCAGCTCCCCCCTTGCACGTTGGTCGCGGTTCCCACCGACTGCATTTCTCATCCGACTGGGGAGATTATCAGGAAGAAGTCTGGACGCCGACCTCCCAATTCGACGAAGAGATGATCGACTTAAACCGATCAGGGGACCCTTGGATAAAGGTGTTGTGTACCCTCGAGGGCTGAGAGCCCGTAACAAAGCAATTCGTTTCCAATTATTTCCTCCAATTGTGTGAGTTAATGTGCTTAAGTATGCTTAACTCCCCGTTCAAATTGTTGAGCAACAGGAAACAGGTTGGGTCGACATTCAGCACCCAAGTAGGATGTAGACCTCGGGATGTTGTGATCCCTTGGAAGGTGCTCCATCAGAACCTCCCCGACAGTCATTCCCTACTGTGTCGACCTCTTCAACAGCATCAACAAGAACAGTAGGATGGAGACCTCGGGATGTTGTGATCCCTTGGAAGGTGCTCCATCGGAACCTCCCCGACAATCATTCCCTACTGTGTCGACCTCCTCAACAACATCAACAAGAACAGTAGGATGGAGACCTCGGGATGTTGTGATCCCTTGGAAGGTGCTCCATCGGAACCTCCCCGACAGTCGTTCCCTACTGTGTCGACCTCTTCAACAACATCAACATGGAGGTACAAAATGAAGTTCTAAAAAAGCATATCTCAAAGATCCTTCTTCATATGCAGGTGTGAGTATGAAGATGCGAGTATGCGGGTGCGAGTATATATGGCCGAGCATCCAACTAGCGAGTAAGGTATGATCATCGTCCGCAGCATCCTATCTCATCTATGCTTAATCGCCTAGCGAGCACTCAACCTCGCCCCGAACCTAAGAGCCTACTCGGCATGATCACAAAAAGAAGAAAAGCAAAAAGCGACTACAAAAGGCGAGCAAAAAATTGTATCCCTTTACTTTCATAAGTACATATACAAAAATTGTTGTACAGATTTGCAAAAGGGAGCCAGACGACTATGCACCATCATCGCCACCATCCTCGCCATCAACGTCGACATCTTCGCCATCATCACCCTCGTCCTCAGAATCGTCATCTTCAGAATCGGTGGATGAGGATGGAAGATCTCGCATAGGAGAATTGGACTCTTCAGCGAGTAGTGCCGGGATGATGTCCATGACAGTCAGGTTCATTGCCTCCGGCTTCAAGAGGCCATCGGCCTTCAGGCTGCTTAGAACCACCTTCTCGGTTGCTCGCGCGATCTTCCGACGAATATGCTTCATATCGTCGCCAAGTATCCGAATTTGCTTGCCAAACCTGGAGGGGCCCGCTAACGAAGGCTGTTGCTCCGCAGGCCGAGTTTCCAACTCAGCGATACACACTTGGGCGGCCTCCAAGGTTTGCCGAGTATCCTCCAGCTCCTTCTCCAGCTGGGACACCTTCTTCGCCATTTCCAGCTCGGCGGCCTGTACAGATGAAGACAGCGGTTAGAAAACATCGATCGGCGCGAAAGGCGACTAACCCCAAGAAACTAGAAAGGCGACGAGCGAGTACCTCCTGATCTTTCCACTTGGCAGCCTCCAGCCACAGGGTGATGAGCTTCTTGCTCTGCACCTTGATCACCTGCTCATAATCAAGCAGTTTCCTCGCCGTCGCATGACCGAGCTCGGCAGCTCGCAGGTAAGCTCACGAGCTCTGATGGGCGAGATACTCGGCCGAAACCTCTTGCAGGGATTCAGCGTCCGCGCGACCATAGAGAGCGAACATCACGTCGAACGCCTCGCCCGCATCCTCCCAATCCTCCGACCAGGCGGGGAGGTTGGTGCTCAAAGTCACTTCATGGGCTCGCTCAGCCCAGGACACTAGAGGGCGGCCATAGGCATCCTCGCCTCGAACTCCTTCGCCAAAGAGCGGATGATTGCTGGGCTCACCAGCCTCCGAGAGGTTCGCGTTCGCCTTCAGGTCCCTCTTGGCGACCTCTTTCTTCCTCGAAGTCTCGACGGACTTTCCCTTGACCTTCCTCTTCTTCGAGGGCCCAGCATCGTCGCTGGCGACCTCCTGATCATCGCCGCCGGGCGACAAATCGACCGGAGCAGAAGCCCCCGCCTTTGGCACTAAGGGAAGAAGCTCGCTCGGTAAGGAGCGAGTAGCTGCATCAAGACATAAAGAGAAGAGCATTAGGCACCGACTGAAGACAAGTGGCGAGCATGACCAAGTACTCGCTTAGAAGACTACCTTCACCAGGGAACACCTCGGCGAGCTCATCTACTCGCCTCCTCCAAAAGACAAAGTCACTCTCTGCCGGCTGGAAGGATGAAGTCGGCACGACGCCAAAGTCGCCCTTGATGACGACTATTCGCTCGGTCCAGCGATGGTTCTTGTTCGCCGTGCCGACCAGCGTGCAGACATGTCTGCACAAGAAGACGACGCCTTCGCCAGTGGCGCTAAAGTGGAATACTCAACGGAAGACGGAGAGATCAAAGGCGATCTTCTGATCGCGCAGGTAGCAGAGGAACCCCACGATCATCGCCACTCCATTTGGGTTGATTTGCACCGGGACTATCCCGTGATAGCGGAGTATCTGGCAGACCTCCGACCACAAGGGTAGTCGTAGGCCGACTTCAAAATGGCGGATAGGGAAGACCAACTCGGTCGCCGAGAAGGAGTTCAGGCGTTCATCCTCGCGAGGAAGCCTGGCGACATACTCCGGCGACAAATACTTGGCAGAGAACTCCTTCAGGTCGCTCGGCCGAGTAATCGGCTTCTTGAAAGAAGTCGCCTCGAAGTTCTTCGCATGACTCGCACGGCGAATAACTGCCTCATCAGCCATTCAGGAAGGAAGGGATTGCAGATACTCGCTGGAAAGAAAGGAAGGATCGCCAGATAGCGAGTATCAAAGATGCGAGAAGAGGAGCAATCGGCAGATACTCGCTGGAAAGAAAGGAAGGATCGCCAAAGCGTAATAAATACGTACCCACCCCCCCTATTTATAGTACTCGACGAAACTTGGCTTGCCGCGTACGCCGCCGCGGCACGAGTCAGGGGTGGCGAGTATCGAGGAAAGTCGCCAAAACTAAGGGTACACGTCAAATCACCAGTGCCGAACGAGCGAGTACCTGCATCAGATCACTAGGATGCCCGCAACATCAACGCAACATTCAACAAATACTCGCGGAAACAAAAAACAAAGAAGAAAATCAAGACATCACAGCAAGCAGGAGAGGTGGCAAGGGCGATATTCATACTCGCCAATTAACAAATTACTTAAAGAAATCAAACTATTCAGAATTACAAAGCATTCGCCAGACGGCGACTAAGCGACTATAAAGAAAACAGGACCCTAGGGGTTCGCCTGAGCATCGGGAAGTTGTGGTTGTCGCCCAACCCAGCCCATACTGCGAGCTCGCTTAAAATGCTCGAAGGCCACGGACATCGCATCCTCGCCTTGTCGCAGCTGCTCCTCCATCCTCGCCAGGCGACCAACGAAGCCCGTGCTCGCACGCATCCCCACCAGCTCGTCATGATGCAATTGCTGGCGATGCTCCATCCTACCAACCCGGCGCTCCAGATCGCCGATAGACTGAAGGCGAGATTCTACACTAGCCAGGCGAGTATCGAACTCTTCCAGCCGTGATGCTCGCACCTCCAGCTCGGTCAGACGACGCTGAGAGTCAGCAGCCGCCAAGAGCTCCACTCGCGCTTCCACCGCAGTCAGACGCCGATGAGACTCGCTGATCGCCAGACGCTCCAACTTCGCCTCCAAGTCCAGGATGGCGCGAGTAGCCCTCTCCTGATACTCGCGGGAGGGAAGCCCGACCCCGTCAACCAGAGCCTCGATAGGGGTGTGAGCGCGAGCTGTAGAAAAAGACATAAAAATAAACCCTTAGCGACGAGTAGCGGGAATACCCTTCTTTGAAGATATTCGGAAAAACAGCGACTCAATTTACCAGGCCGATGAGCATCATTCCGCAAGTCGCGGCAAGGAATCCGAGATGGTCGGCGAGGAGAGCCCCTTCCCCGATGCGGGGACAAACTGCGACGGGCGCCATCTCGCCGGTTGGAGTGCGATCCCCCGATGTGCTCCCTGCTGGAATGCACATCACCCCGACCGCGACCATCCACTGGTCGCCCTCCCCCTCTGGGAGCGAAGAAGCCAGAAGACCCCGCCACCCCGCCTCGGCGCGAGGACTCAGCCGGATGAGTGGTGGGAGCCGAGGAAGAAAGAAGGCAACGATCATCTTGCGTATCGGCAGGAGGTGGAAATGGAGGAGGTGGAGGAAGTTCGTCCGCGGGCCGTCGCGGGATACTCGCCACCTCTTGTTGCTGCAAAGGCGGTGGCGGCGGAGGAGGGTTACTCGCTGAATGAACCCTCTGTTCGCTCATCGGCCTCTTGTCCACCGCAGAGCTGTGAAGGATCCGCCCCGACGAGTTCCTCCCCCAGTCCTGGGCGAGAGAATAGGCGATGATCGCAGAGGAATGGCGCTCAAAGGCTCCTCCCGAGCATCGATGAGTAGCGGATCTGCGAGATAGTGTAGAAAACATCAGAATTTAACCAACACTTGGGCGACTAAACCTTAAAAAGTGGCGAGTAGGTAGCTCTCACTTTGCGCAGCAAGAACTTCAGTTTGATATTGAACCGAGATTCCAGCAGTACTCGTCTCAGGAGCTACATTCGACAAAGGAGGATCAGGAGCAGGCGAGCCGCCCGACTGACCGAGACCCAAGTCGGCGAGTACCTGCTGGGTAGTGCCGACCTGAGAATCAGCAACATTCCTGGCGTCGTCGGCATTCTTCTTCTTCTTGTTCTTCTTCTCCTTCTTCCTCTCAAGCCTCTTCCTCTTCCTAGAAGCGAGGAAGTCCTCAAGCTCGGCGTCGCGAGCAGGCTTCCGCAATGGTGGTATCAGACTCGCAAGCTCGGCCATGTCCGCAGCAACTTCCTCGGCAATACTACGCGACATCTTGAGCGATATCAGAAAAGTCGTGCCCTCAGAGACCCCTCCCCCTCTATATATAGAGCCGGAACGTCAACCAGCGGGATACCGACTATCAACCAATACTCGCCAGAAAGACAGCTCGTCGAATTAGGGTTGGATGATTCTTTCCGAGCAACTACGTTACTCGCAAAGAGCGGGGATTGTGTACAACCCTCATTCTCCGAGGGTAGGCCCATTCAAAGCCACGTAGACAGAAGTCAAAGTCAAAGAGTCAACACAGAAGTCAATAGTTCGAGATACCAAAATAAAGTCGGACAGCAGGCATAGTGGAAGAGTTCGTCAAACGTAGGAGCAGAAGAAAGCCTAGGCGAGTAGGGGTGCACTCGTGCGAGTAGCCCGGATACTCGCCAAAAGGTGGGCGACCATAGGTGATACTCGCCCATTTGCCTGGGGAGATCGCCTCAACGTCGCTAGTCGCTGGGCAGGGGCTGGGCTATAAAAACCCCCTACCCCTTGGTTTTCCCATAAATAGGACCCCAGGGGTACTTTGATTGGCACCTGGACTTGAGCTCTCGAAACCCTGCTCTTGCATTCTGAAATCTGTCGCACTTGGCCGCTACTCCCGGTACTAGCCAAGGCGGTGCCTTCCTTGTACCCGGCTCGACCATTTTTGGTCTTGGAGGGGAAGTCTTTTCGGAGATTCTGGGTACGTGGTGGGACCTCCCTACCGCAGCACCTGGGGTCCGGTTCGTTGCTCTTCTAGCTCCGTAGTAGTCGCCAGCCAGGTCATCTCGTTGGACTGCTGGGCGAGTAGCCTCCGACTGGATCGGTCCGAATCTTGAGGTCAGGATTTTCCTAGCGTCAACACCCACATTATGGGGTGCAAATAGTAAAATCCCCCATCATGGGGTGTAAATAGTAAATCCTCCAACATGGGGGTGCAAATAGTAAAATCCTTCAATATGGTCAGCGTATAGCAAATAATATGGTTATGGTGTGCGCATAACCATATCCGTCATATGAATACATATCACCGCAAAACTATACAAACTGGTGTGCGCGTAGCTATATTCATGATAAGTGTGCGTATAACACATAAATTGGTTATGGTGTGCGGGTAGGCGCATAACCACCATAACCACTCATTTAATTACGAAAGTGCCACCCTCAAAAACTATAAATAGAACCCCAATGCTCCTCTTTTTTCCATCTTCCCCTCCTCCATCTCTCCCCTCTTTTGAGACTTTCTCTCTCTCCGGCCGGGAAAATCCTCCTACGTATTTTCTCTCTCCTCCTTCCTTGCGCGCTCACAAGCGCGCCTCCTCCTTGCGCGCTCACAAGCGCGCCTCCTCCTTGCGCGCTCACAAGCGCGCCTCGTCCTTGCGCGCTCACAAGCGCGCCTCGTCCTTGCGCGCTCACAAGCGCGCCTCCTCCTTGCGCGCTCACAAGCGCGCCTCCTCCTTGCGCGCTCACAAGCGCGCCTCCTCCTTGCGCGCTCACAAGCGCGCCTCCTCCTTGCGCGCTCACAAGCGCGCCTCCTCCTTGCGCGCTCACAAGCGCGCCTCCTCCTTGCGCGCTCACAAGCGCGCCTCCTCCTTGCGCGCTCACAAGCGCGCCTCCTCCTTGCGCGCTCACAAGCACGCCTCCTCCTTGCGCGCTCACAAGCGCGCTCCTCCTTGCGCGCTCACAAGCGCGCGTCCTCCTTGCCGCTCACAAGCGCACGTCCTCCTTCCGTGCTCACAAGCGCGCATCCTCCTTGCCGCTCACAAGCGCACGTCCTCCTTGCGCGCTCACAAGCGTGCGTCATCCTTGCGCGCTCACTAGCGCGCGTCCTCCTTGCGCGCTCACAGGCGCGCGTCCTCCTTGCGCGCGTCCTCCTTGCGCGCTCACAGGCGTGCGTCCTCCTTGCGCGCTCACAGGCGTGCGTCCTCCTTGCGCGCTCACAGGCGTGCGTCCTCCTTGCGCGCTCACAAGCGCGCGTCCTCCTTGCGCGCTCACAAGCGCGCGTCCTCCTTGCGCGCTCACAAGCGCGCGTCCTCCTTGCCGCTCACAAGCGCACGTCCTCCTTGCGCGCTCACAAGCGTGTGTCATCCTTGCGCGCTCACTAGCGCGCGTCCTCCTTGCGCGCTCACAAGCGCGCGTCCTCCTTGCGCGCTCACAAGCGCGCGTCCTCCTTGCGCGCTCACAAGCGCGCGTCCTCCTTGCGCGCTCACAAGCGCGCGTCCTCCTTGCGCGCTCACAAGCGCGCCTCCTCCTTGCGCGCTCACAAGCTCGTGTCCTCCTTGCGCGCTCACAAGCGCGCCTCCTCCTTGCGCGCACACAAGCGCGCCTCCTCCTTGCGCGCTCACAATCGCGCCTCCTCCTTGTGCGCTCACAAGCGCGCCTCCGTGCGCCCCGCTCAAAGCACGCCTCTGTGCGCTCCGCTCCAAGCGCACCTTCGTGCACTCCGCTCCAAGCGCGCCTCCGTGCGCTCCGCTCCAAGCGCACCTTCCTGCGCTCTGCTTCAAGCACGCCTCTGTGCGCTCAAGAACAATCACGCCTCTGTGCGCTCAAGAACAAACGTGCCAGCCACCGTCAAGACCAGCTCTCCAAACTCCTCTCACACAGCAAGAGACAAGCCACAGAGACAAAGACACACAGAGCGCATCGATCTAACCTTCGAGCAGCATTCAAAGCCTCAAAGACATTTAGAGCGCAGCATTCCCCTCTGCAGCAGGCGGAAGACTTAGCTCCGTGAGCGGTGGTCTGTCACCCTCTGAACACCTTTCTCTCTCTCTCTCTCTCTCTCTTAACAATTGTAACGAGAGGCGGCATGTCGCCCTCGAGTTCTTCAAAAAAGCTCTGTACAACCAGCAAATAGTGGAAGTTTTGGTCGGCATAGGCCCGACCGCGTGGTTTTTCACCCAGTTGGCGGGTTTTCCACGTTAAAAAAATTGTCTTGTTAGCTTTCCCTTTTCTGTGACTGTGTGCACGCTCGAACGCTCCCGGGCTAAGACGGTTCAATTTAGTCCGATCTACCGGAGCCTTGAGTGGACCGCAACAAGTCTTGTTTTTTAAACGCTACAAAAAAAACGTCGTCGTAGACGTCTCCTTATAAGTGGTGATAATAAATAAAATTATTTTTTTAGTAATAATATATTTCTATTTATACAAAAATTTAAAAGATACATTAGATATTTTTCATGTTACGATATTTAATTAATAGTTATCTCTCGCGCGCCCGTAAGAAAAATGCATGCTTGGGCTAACAGTACTTGCGCCCAGTTGAAAAATGCGGGCCCGCGAGAAAATGCGTAACTAGCTAGGATAAAACCTGCCCAGTTGAGAAAAAGCATCAGGACGAAAAAAGCGCGCCCGAAAAAATGTGTTTTTGAAGAAAACGCTCCTGAGCGAATAACTTGTGCGCAAACAAAATTATGCTCCCGAGCCAAAAGTGTGCGCAGTCAAAAACACGCGCCCTGACAAAAATAAACTCTGAAGAGAATGAGTGATGATTCGAAAATACGTTCTCGTGCGAAAACATGCTCCCGGGCAAAAGTGCACGCCTGGGAGACAATGCGCCCGGGCAAAAATGCATGCTAGTGCAAAAATGCGCCACCGGACAAAAAACGAGCGCACAAGTGAAAACACATGCTCGGGCGAAAATATACGCTATAGGGCCTAAAATGCGCGCTCATATTTTAAAATTTAATATATTTTTTGTAACAAAACTTTGGTTACAAAAAATACTGATGGTAAGGAAATTCTAGTTGTTACAAATACTTTTAAGGTGTTGTTACAATTGCTGTTTATTGTGAGAATATTTTACTATTTGTAACGTAAAATTAGTTTTGTTATAAATACCTGCATTTATTGTAATAAACATTTAGTTATTGTAACAAAATATAAAATATTTGTTACAAAAAACTAATAATTTGTAACGATAGAAAAATTTCGTTACCAAATGTAGTTATTAGTAACAAATTTCTTCTTTGTTACAATTTAGTCCTTACTATAGGTGCAGTTTGTTGTAGTGGTCCTTTGTCGGACGATCTGAACACTCTATTCTGGGAGAGGTCAGAGTCTCTTGTCGGACGATCTGAACACTCTGTTCTGGGAGAGGTCAGAGACCTTTGTCGGACGATCTGAACACCATGTTCTGGGAGAGGTCAGAGTCCGTTGTCGGACGATCTGTACACTCTGTTCTGGGAGAGGTCAGAGTCCTTTGTCGGACGATCTGTACACTCTGTTCTGAGAGAGGTCAGAGTCTGTTGTCGGACAATCTGTACACTCTGTTCTGGGAGAGGCCAGAGTCTGTTGTCGGACGATCTGTACATAATGAATAGCAAATTATACATATTTTTTGTATAATTTTTAGCATAATTTTGGGTAATATTGTACATATTTCATATAAATTATTCAATAAATAACTTGTTTTATCTTATGTTTATTGATGAGGATTCATCATGGACTCTCTTTTTATGGAGAACCGGGCGGCGGTTACTCTTACTAACCGCTCCATCCACTACTTTAGTGGGAGAGAGTGGGGAGTTAAAAACGGAACCGCCATTCCCGCCGTTAATCTCAAATTCGAAACCGCGCGCTAACCGCGCCAACCGCCGCGTAGGCGCCGACACCGCCCACTCCCGCCGGCGAGCGGGACGCGCCGACCCGCACCCCACACGGGGTGCGGCCTCCCCCAGGCCAAGCCGCACCCAAGAGGGGTGCGGCCAAGCCGCACCCAAGAGGGGTGCGGCCAAGCCGCACCCCACGAGCGGTGCGGCCAAGGTGTGGGGTGCGGCCAAGCCGCACCCCACATGGGGTGCGGCCAAGCCGCACCCCTCATGGGGTGCGGCCAAGCCGCACACCACTTGGGGTGCGGCCAAGCCGCACCCCCCTTGGGGTGCGGCCAAGCCGCACCCCCCTTGGGGTGCGGCCGGTCGGCCGCCGCCCTTTGGGTGCGGCCAAACCGCACCTTACCGGGTGCGGCCGGGCCGCGCCCACTTGGCGTGAGGGACGGTTGAGCCTCTTCCTCCACTGATTTTCTTCACCGGGGGGCTTACAAGTGGCCCTCCCGTATTCGCGCACCCGTTAGGAGCGCCGGACCCCAATTTCCCTTTGAGGGACAGCTCCTCGTTCCGCCGTTCGCCCAGAACGTCTCCACATTCACGCACACTCGAAACGTCTCTAAGCGCGTCCAAGGCGCTTTCATGTTCGTCACGCGCTCAGAACGCTTTTCCGCCCCGCCTTGCTCACATTTCAGCCTCGCTCACTTTTCCGCCCCGGCTCGCTCACTTTTTGTCTTTTCAGTTTCTCACTTTGCAGGAACGGCTTGTCGCCTTTCCTCAAAGGGAAAGACGATCATTTACGAAAGATGGTGATCCGAGTGCTCCAAATCGAGAAATATGATTCGTCAGCCAAGGTGGTTATGGTGGTTACAGCGGCAAAATTACCGGGCTACCCCCGGCCAAAGCTATAAAAAGGCCCTTAAGGCTTCATTTAAAGGATCCCCGCCTTCACGACCAGAGAGAGCTCCTTGAAGATTTTCATGGAATTCTCCTTCGGTGCTTGAAGATCTTCTTCGTGGACTTAGAGATTTCCTTCTTTGCGAAAGCGGACAAGGCTGTCTCACTTTCGTTCTCAGGAAAGCGGACAAGGCTGTCTCACTTTTGTTCTCAGGAAAGCGGACAAGGTTGTCCCACTTTCGTTCTCAAGAAAGCGGACAAGGCAGTCTCACTTCCGTCTTCTCAAAACCAGACAGGGCGGTCTCACCTCTGTCCTCTGGAAAACGGACAAGGCATTCTCACTTTCGTTCACTGCTGTACTCATAGGAAAAGTACTTAGTTTTTCCGAGAGGTGGTCTATCACCCTCGGAGTGCTCTCTCTCTCTCTCTCTCTCTCTCTCTATTGTAACGAGCAGCGGCCTGTCGCGCTCGATCTCTTAGCATCTAATTGTAACCTCTCTGGAGATAGTGAAATTTGGTCGGCACAGCTCCGGCCACGTGGTTTTTCACCCTTTCTGGGTTTTCCACGCTAAAAAGTCCATGTGTATTCAACAGATCTCAAATTGACTGTTTGCGCGCTTAGACCGCTCACGGGCTAAGACGGTTCAATTTAAACCGGTCTACCAAGAGCCCTAAGCGACCCGCAACATTTATAAATATATATCTATTTAAAAAAAGAGTTATTTAAGTATGAAACAATTTGTAAATATATGTAAATATAATAAGTATAATAAATAATGATATATTTATATGTAAATATGATTTTTAAAAATATAATAATACATATATATATATATATAATATAGTAGTATAGTATAATAATAATATTGTAATAATAATGTATATAATATAAATATAATGAAATATATATATATGTATAATAAATGTATAATAATAATAATATATATATAATAAATAATAACAGTATAAATATATTAAATATAATCATAAATTAAAAGAAATTTAAATTAAAAAATAATAATAAAAAATTTGTGATATATATATATAATGCGTTCGACGAACTCGAACCTCTCTGCGTTCGACGATCTGTAAAAATAATATATATATATAATATATAATATATAATATATATAATATATATATTATATATAAAACATATATCTCTTTCTCTGAGCTGCGTTCGACGAAAGCGTATTGCGTTCGACGAACGCGCAGCGCCCTGCGTTCGACGAATCACTCAGTCCAGGCGTTCGACGAATTCCTGTCCGCCTCCCTCTCAGTTCGACGAACTCGTCCTTGCGTTCGACAAATTCGCTCCCAGCCCGCCAGCTCTCCTTCCAGCAAGCTATCCTGCCAGCTCTCTCCTTCTAGAACCAAGCCGGCTTCTATCCGCACCCCAGCTCAAGTCAAATTTGCCTACCTCTCGGTCAACAGCCAACTGCTTTTCTTTTCTTCCTTTTTACTAATTGCAACCCTCTTTTTTCCTATAAATAGAGGGGGTTGGTTGATGGCTAAAGGGTTCACAATTTCTGATTAATTTTGGGACTTGTGTTCCACTTTTGTTTTTCTCTCTCTTTGTTTCCCTCTGTCTCTCTCTAGTACTGTAATATTTTTTTGCTTAATAAAATAGCTAGTTTTTCTTCATGTTATTGTTCTTCTTTTTCTTAAGAGTAATGTTATAAGCAGTCCAACTTTCACTATTTGAAGTCCATCGCTATTTACAGTCCACAATTTTTTATTTGCAGTCCAACTATTTATTTACAGTCCATTTTTTTATAACATCTCAAAACACAAAATATAAAAACACACATCATATGTTAATAGAATTTTTCATCTAAAGTCCAATTAAAATGCAATGTTTTCCATATAAGTGTCCAAAAACAATCAAAATTGTAAATATTTTAGCCCCCCCCCCCCCCCCCCCCCCCCCCCCCCCCCCCCCAAGTACAAAAATGAAAGTTAATCTTTCAAATCCAAAAGATTCAACCATGAAAGGCAAAATTTTGACCCCTGCATAAACAAGAAGACATATAATTAGTCAAGAAATTATGTTAATGTACAAGAAATATATGAACTACTTTATACCTTGTAAATTTGACAAAAAGTAATGACTTGATATCAACCTCTACATCATTCCGCTCATCTACATGAAAAAAAATGATATTATAAGTTATGATCTTTATTATAGATAATCATTAAAATTGTAGAAGTATAAGTTCATACCTTAAGTTCAAGGATCAACAAGATTAATGATTGCACTTGGAGTTTCATCGGAGTGCATATCTCTAAACCGTGATATATATTGAATTTCCCATGATTCTGATATTGGTGAGTGATATCTTTGCCACATAGAAAAAATCGGTGGTAGTGAGCATTTTTCATCCATAATCAATTGTATGAAGTGATTCTCATTTACAAATCCAATGAATATGGCCTTTCCAACTTCCGGGGGTGCAGAATGTAACGGAAGGAATGTAAAAGATTGATACTTTGAGAAATGCACAAGTGCGACATTATAGCATGATGCAATTACTAATCTCATATCCGGTATAGACATCCATTTGTCAAATGGAGCTGGCACAACACTGCAATCCAAAGAAACCAGTAGCTCTTGCAACCTTACATTTCCATACATATTTGTGTACAAATTACTATTATGCTGTAGTTCCAAAGAGAGATCTCTACGAACTTGCAACCAATTTTCCCCCATGTTTAAAGATAGACATACGACCCGATATCCACAATGTCGGTCACCTATCACATTTATTGCATCTGTTATATGGTTTGAGATAGATGGTGGCATTTCCTTACGAATAGAGCGTAAAAAATTAAAGTAGTCAATTTGGAAACTTTTTTCGGTATCTTCAACTTTGACATGTTAGATCCTTGTGTTTGCTCATTCAAAATAACATGCTCAAATAAAGATAAATCTCTTTTAGTTGATTTATAATCATCTTTGTATTTTTTTGGTGCTTCCTTTAGGACGACCTTTCAACTTTTTTGGCATTATTGGTTCCAATGTTTGCGAGGTTGTAGGATCCAACAACTCTCATAATTTCCGCTTTAGTTCTTTTTTTATATCAGAACTGTTGTTGTACATGTGGACCAAACCATCCAACTCAATTTGGATGTCATAAACCATGTCATCATCTACCTTTTGTGGCGTGGCATGTAATTTTAGTTGCTTCCAATGTTTATGGACCATCCATAATGGGAAAGGACGAGATTGATTGATGTATGTCATCAATTCATGTGCACAAGGTAAGCCCATTGTGAACCTCACTTTATGCAAGCATTCTACAACATCTTGACATCCTGCCTTCGCTAGCTCCTCTTCTTTCTGAATATCTTCCAAAGCAGCAACCGATATAGAACCAAGAAGACCAGTATACAAAGGTCCTCTAAACCGTGTCTCAACCTGAATTGTACTTTGCCCAAACGACCTTTTAATTTCAGTATGTTGTAGGTTTATCATTTGGTTAAATGTTTTCCAAACACTGCTCAAATTACAAATAGAAACCTCCAAAAATCTTTTTAGATGACTGTGGTCACTCTCAACCCGATTTGTTGTTACATTGCCTAAATGCAAAAACTTATCAACCCACGCTGAAACAAATAACTCCTTGTAAGGATTTAGCCATGTTGTCACCACATAAGTTAGCACTTCCGAGTAATGCTCATTGTATGTAAGTAGCATGGAATTGTACTTCATATTAAAATCATGCACTGTTTTGGAGGTCACTAATTGTTGCCATTCACATAAAAATTCTTCACACTCTTTTCCTTTTGTGAAATATTTCTTACAATGTGCAAGAATATTGCGGTTGATATGAACCTGACATAAAATAATCTTGCATTGAGGAAAGACATTTTTAATAGCGTTCATTAACGCGATCTCCCGGTCCACGACAAGAACATTTGGTTGACAACTTTTATCTAGCATACTTTTAAAACATTCAATAGCCCATGTATAACTAGATTCAGTTTCGTTCGACATGAAAGCAAATGCAGAAAAAAATGACATTTTGGTGGATGTCATCCCAACTATAGAAAGCAGTGGTAAACGATACCGATTTGTTTTGTAAGTACAGTCCATGAGAAATACCTCTGAAAATAAGTTGCTAAGTTCAATTGATGTAGGATGCGCAAAATATAAACTCTCCAAATGTCCACTATTCTTGTTCACAATGTCATAACTAACATAACCAACGTCACAAATGCACGCATAAAGAAACTGAATTGGTGTTCCACCTGCCAACTCCTTTTGGTATAGTCTATATTTCTCATTATAAATAGTACGCATGGTAGTACTGTTAGAAGCGTCTCTATTTTTAAGAGTGCTCAAAATTTTTCTAGGTTTTACCCCCACAGCGTACATCTCCTCAACTATCTTTTTCTCATTTTCATTTAATCTTCCTGCATAAGAGTGAGCTTCTAGATGTACAAACTCATGGTTGTGAACTCCGCATTTGACCTCTAATGTCCATTCATCCACCCCTGGGGTTTTTTGTCCCTGTAGAGAAAATGGACATCCGCATCGCTTGGAACTAGTCTTTCTTAAATTTTTCTTGACATAACCTTTTTTTGGTTGAGTTGCACGAATGAAACCACCTCTGTCACAACCGAGTTTTACTCTAGGCTTTGGCCTATCATTTAGAGGATCTACATGTTGAACAATGACGATAAAGCCAACACGCAGAGCCACGGTACGCACCCATTTGACTAATTCTTCTTTACTTGGAAAAATTATACTTGTGATAAAATGATTTCCGACATCAACTTGTGTGAGAGTGGGTGCTACATCCGTTGTTAACGACATTTTCAATGTAAATTTTTTGGATCGAAACAACCTATATTACAATTTGTTTGCATGAAAAAACTATAAACACAAAAAATATAAAATCCAATTATACCTCAACAAATTCTGGAAGCAATAAGGAGGGATTTCACGGTAATGATTACGGGTTGAGGTGATCCAACTGAGAAGACCTGTACAATCAAAGATTGAAATAAAACTTAGTTTCGCGCTCACATAAGTTTTGATTTAGGGTTTAACAGATACGAAACATAAGTAGGAGGATCACACATACGATCTTCGCCTGGAGCAGAGAACTGGTGCAAGATCGGTTTATCCGAGTGAAGGAGAACTGGTGCAAGATCAGTTTAACCGAACTGGAGCAGAGGGGAAGACACAGTGCAATCACCTGCTGCCAGAGCCGAGCCTCTGGACCTGCAACCACCAGCTGCCAGAGTCGCGGCCGACAGAGCTTTGAAGTCGTTGCTAGCTTCACCGAAGGACGGAAACCCTAGAGCGGCGGAAGACCGGAGATCGGCGCGGGGAGGTCGCGACGGGAAAGAGGGTTTAGGGTTTATTGAAAGAGGGTTTTGGGGTACGCCTAAAATAAAAAGAAAATGAGGAGGATTTATTTTAAAAAGGGGTGTAAATAGCGAAAGTTGGACTGCTTATAACATTACTCTTTCTTAATTTCTGTTGTGTGTGTGTGTATGAGATTAATTTTAAAGCTTTCATAATTAGTTTTTATCACTTTCATAATTAGTTTTACCGCTTTCATAACTAGAATTTCTGCATTAGTTACCGCTTTCATAGCTAGATTTTCTGCATTATCATCGTTTTTCTTGGTTTTTGCTAAACGCACACCAAGCCCGCTATTTTCTGCATTATTTATCGCTTTCATAGCTTAGATTTTCTGTATTATCATCGCTTTTCTTGGTTTTTGCTAAACGCACACCAAACCCGTGATTATTGTCTTTTCTGTTTTTTAGAATTAATGTAATCACTTCTTTTTTATCGATAAGATAATAGCGCGTCCCCAAAGTAGAAATAATCAACACGGCCTCGAA
Organism: Dactylorhiza incarnata; assembly: GCA_033032865.1. NCBI lineage: Eukaryota > Viridiplantae > Streptophyta > Magnoliopsida > Asparagales > Orchidaceae > Dactylorhiza > Dactylorhiza incarnata. The sequence continues at coordinate 7,662,338 of JAWHQI010000094.1, read as the reverse complement.
TAAATATGACCGCGATATCATTTTCTAAAAAAAAATTATATCATGTACTATAAAACGATAAGGTGCACTTACCTTTATCGCAAGATAAATTGGATAAATTATTTTCAAAAACTCTGCAAGAGACCTTTTTTTATAAAAATTAAGTAACCAAAAAAGAATTTTGGCCCCGTCACCGCGGTGCTACCCCTGATATTCCGAAAGCGGGAGCGACCGTTACTTCCATCACCTCGACAGGTGGGATAAAGGTTTAGCTCCTCGAAGTAGGAGTACTCGCCGGACTCCTCGAAAATGACCGCAGGAATCTAACCGAACCCAGGCTCCGCAGGAATTTAATTTCTACCCATCAGGTTTTTGGCGCCGTTGCCGGGGAATTTTCGTGTCGTTATTTTGAAACAGGGAATCGCTATTAATTTTATCTTTTACTTCTTCCTCCTCATTTTTCTCTCGTACATATATTTGTAAACAAAAAAAAATAGAAAAAACTCGAAAAACTAAATTTTTTTTCAAAACACGAATCATCTATATATATTTTCATCAAAAAAAAGCTCTTTCTTTCTTTTACTTAAATTATCATAAAAAATTCCAAAAATCAAATCAAAAAAATAAAAAATTTTGCTTATAAAAAAGGAAAACTTTTTTTATATAAAAGTATATGACCCGGGGAAGCTCTTCGGATAATCCGGAAATTGCTTTTGATCCCGAAATCGAGCGCACTTTTCACGAGCGCAATCGATCTCGTGACCAAAATCAAACCTTAAATCTCGAAGAGTTAGCCGGCGATACTATAACGGATAATATGACAGATCCCAATCCAAATGCGGCCCCACAACGGACCATGGCCTACTATTCCAGGCCGAATTTGGAAGATACTGGGTCAAGTGTCACTCGCCCCGCGATAGCTAATAATAATTTTGAAATAAAATCCAGCATAATCCAAATAGTACAACAGTCAATTCAGTTCGACGGTTTGCCAGATGAGGACCCAAACCAACACCTTTCAAACTTTTTAGAAATATGCGACACCTTCAAAATTAATGGCGTCATAATGCGCTTGCGCTTATTTCCCTTTTCCCTGCGGACAAAGGCTAAATCGTGGCTGACTTCTCTTCCGAGAGGGTCCATAACCACGTGGGCCGAATTGACGAAAAATTTTCTAATTAAATATTTTCCTCCGTCAAAAAACCGCTAAATTACGCACCGATATCGCATCTTTTATACAATTCGATTCCGAGTTTATTTACGAGACTTGGGAGCATTTTAAAGAATATTTGTGTAGGTGTTCTCATCACGCGCTACCAACTTGGCTACAAATCCAAACGTTCTACAATGACTTGAATTTCTCAATGCGACAGATGATCGACGCAGCCGCCGGGGGAACGTTAAACAACAAAACCCCAGAGGCCGCTCAAGCTCTGATCAAAGAAATGGTCATGAACGCGTACCAATGGAACGTGCCAAGGTCGCGCCCTAATAAATCGGCTGGAATTTATGAAGTGGATGCCACTTCTCACTTAGCCTCGCAGGTAGAGCGGCTAAGTAAGCAAGTGGCGGAGATGACTACTTCCTCCTCCACTCCGGCGTGGGCGAGTGTCGCTAATAATAATGCCAATATTAATAATAATAATAATAATAATGATAATTTAATCGAGGAAACGGTGGATTTCCTCGGTAATCCGGTTCGGCCTCCCTTCAACCCTAATAATAATCCCTATAGTAATAATTTTAATCCGGGTTGGAGGAACCACCCTAACTTCTCCTGGAGCAACCCTAATAATGCGCAACGTGCCCTAATTGCGGGTCCCCAAGGCTACCCGCAAGGGTTCCCTCAAGGACTTCAGTAGGGGTATCAACCTTCTCCTCCTCCAAAACTTTCCCCGCTCGAGGAAGTTTTCGCAAAATACGTAGCGTCCAACGAAATAAATATCCGGAATATAACCGGATCACTAAAATTTTTGGAAATGCAGGTTGGACAACTTGCGGAAATGGTCTCCGAGCGGCCACTTGGAGCACTGCCAGGGAACACAGAGCCGAACCCGCGTGAAAATGCCCCCGCTTAAATCCTTTGAAGCGGCAAGGAGGTCGTCTCCCCATCGCGGGTTGAGCAAAAGGTACATATTTCGACTCCGACCCCTCCACCCTCTCCTCCGATTAAAACAAAAAATAATAATAAATAAATAAATACAAAAATATATATATATATATATATATGTATTTTTATTCGATCTTCCAATTGCGCCGATCATTCCGACCCCGCAAATTTCTTTCCCCTCGAAAATTACTAAAGAGAAGGCGGACGAGCCTTATAAATTTTTAAGTATTAAAAAAAAAGAACAAATTCAAATTAAACGTCCCCTTCTGCGAGGCTCTCTCTCAGATGCCGAAATACGCGAAATATCTTAAAGGGCTCCTTTCTGATAAAAAGAAGCTCAAGGGTATTTCACGTGTTTCACTTATTGCGGAGTGCTCGGCGGTCATACTTAACAAATCGCCGCACAAATTGAATGACCCGGGAAGGTTCTCCCTCCTGTGCCTCTTTGGCAATTTGTTAATAAAATACGCCCTAGCGGACCTAGGAACGAGTAAAAATTTATCAGTCAAGCTACGCGATGGTAAACAAAACGCTCGTGGGAGGCACCCCATATTTATCTAATATTTTTACCTTTGTCTACTTTATTTTTGCAAGGTTATCTTGCATTTTCTTGTCTTTAATTTTTTACAAACTGCATTTTCTTTTTTACTTCTTCATACTTAAATTACAACATTGGGGACAATGTTGGGTTTTAAGTATGGGGGTCTCTTTTTCCGTTCTTCAAAACCTTTGTAAATATGAAGAAAAATAAAAAAAAATCAAAAAAATAATAAAAAATAAATAAATAAAAAATTATTTCATACTTTGTATATATTTAGAAAAATAAAAAAAATTCTAAGAACCCCAAAAATAAAATAAAATTTATTACTTCATACTTTGTAAATATTTAGAAAAATCCAAAAAAATTCTAAAAACCCCCAAATCCAAAAATAAAATAAAAAAAACCCTAAAACCAAAAATTTATTAATATTATAATTTGTTTCATATCTTAAATAACTTAGAAAATACCTAAAAACAAAGAAAAAAAATCTAAAAAACCAAAAATATAGTTTATTTCAATACAAAAACTAAAAAAAAAAATTTAAAACCCCAAAATCCAAAAAATAATAATAACAATAATAAAACCCCTACTTAGCTTTTTTTTATTTTCAAAATTAGTTTGAATTTATTTATAAGCATTTTTCATTATTTTTGATTTGCCAAAACATTTATTTGTATCATAGTTCGTAAAATTTAAATCCATGGAATTTTAGTTTTAAGGAACATATTGTGATTCTAATTTAAATTGAGATCAAATTTTTTAGCACTACTTCAAGTTTACCCTAAATAGCTTCTTGTTGTATTATTTTGGCAGACCGTCTTTAGACTTTAATTATTCCAACCCAAACTTGTGAAACTTTAGGAATGTTTTAAACCTACTAAAACTTGCTCTCAAAAATTTTCTTAATTTATAAAATCTAGAAATTTCTAAACCCCTTACATCCCCTTTCTTGGTATTTTATTTTAAAAGATCTTATGTCAATGTGAATAAGATTTCATTCCGTAAACATAAGCACCCAATTTTATTAAAAGATTATATGACATGGGAATAAGATTTTCGTTCCCTAAACATATTCATTGGGTTATTTTTGAAAATGTTCACTTTGGGAATAAAACTTTCATTCATTAATCAAAAGCAAAAAATTGAGTAAGGTGAGAGGATAAAATCCATCACCCCCAAATCAAAAATCTCTTCTCTTACCAAGCTCCCCTACCCCCCAGCCAATCAAATTGAAAACTAGATATAAATAAAAAAATTGAGAGAGCATAATTAGTAAGTTTTAATTATTCTAAAAAATTTCTTTAAAAAGTTAAAGTTCTTATAATTCTATTCTAATCATAGTGCTAATTATTACAATTATTTAGGTCGCTACTTAGCTAACTTTAGAAGTCTTGTTGGCTAAAACTTTTTCGCTCTTTTTAAATCATCATCATGATGTTGGACTTACCTCTTTTAATCTCCTAAATTTATTTCAAGCTTACTTTCGATTAAATAAAATTTTGGTAAATTAGAAATTCTATTAATGTCTTATGGGTATCTCTTACTTTTGCCCTGGAATAACAAAAACTTAAGTATGTGGGTATTTGATGAATAATAAATTATACATATTTTTTGTATAATTTTTAGCATAATTTTGGGTAATATTGTACATATTTCATATAAATTATTCAATAAATAACTTGTTTTATCTTATGTTTATAAATATATATCTATTTAAAAAAAGAATTATTTAAGTATGAAACAATTTGTAAATATATGTAAATATAATAAGTATAATAAATAATGATATATTTATATGTAAATATGATTTATAAAAATATAATAATTGATATATATATATATATATAATATAGTAGTATAGTATAATAATAATGTATATAATATAAATATAATGAAATATATATATATATATATATGTATAATAAATGTATAATAATAATATATATATAATAAATAATAACAGTATAAATATATTAAATATAATCATAAATTAAAAGAAAATTAAATTAAAAAATAATAATAAAAAATCTGTGCTATATATATATAATGCGTTCGACGAACTCGAACCTCTCTGCGTTCGACGATCTGTAAAAATTATATATATATATATATTATATATATATATAACACATATCTCTTTCTCTGAACTGCGTTCGACGAAAACGTCCTGCGTTCGACGAACGCGCAGCACCCTGCGTTCGACGAATCACTCAGTCCAGGCATTCGACGAATTCCTCTCCGCCTCCCTCTCAGTTCGACGAACTCGTCCCTGCGTTCGACGAATTCGCTCCCAGCCCGCCAGCTCTCCTTCCAGCAAGCTGTCCTGCCAGCTCTCTCCTTCTAGAACCAAGCCGGCTTCTATCCGCACCCCAGCTCAAGTCAAATTTGCCTACCTCTCGGTCAACAGCCAGCTGCTTTTCTTTTCTTCATTTTTTTTGCTAATTGCAGCCCTCTTTTTTCCTATAAATAGAGGGGGTTGGCTGATGGCTAAAGGGTTCACAATTTCTGATTAATTTTGAGACTTGCGTTTCACTTTTGTTTTTCTCTCTCTTTATTTCCCTCTGTCTCTCTCTAGTACTGTAATATTTTTTTTTTGCTTAATAAAATAGCTAGTTTTTCTTCATGTTCTTGTTCTTCTTTTTCTTAATTTCTGTTGTGTGTGTGTATGAGATTAATTTTAAAGCTTTCATAATTAGTTTTTATCGCATTCATAATTAGTTTTACCGCTTAAATAACTAGATTTTCCGCATTAGTTACCGCTTTCATAGCTAGATTTTCTGCATTATCATCGCTTTTCTTGGTTTTTGCTAAACGCACACCAAGCCCACGATTATCGTCTTTTCTGCTTTTTAGAATTAATGCAATCACTTCTTTTTATCGATAAGATAATAGCGCGTCCCCAAAGTAGAAATAATCAACACGGCCTCGGATAAATACGACCGCGATATCATTTTCTTAAAAAAATTATATCATGTACTATAAAACGATAAGGTGCACTTGCATTTATCGCAAGATAAGTTGGATAAATTATTTTCAAAAACTCTGCGAGAGACCTTTTTTATAAAAATTAAGTAAACAAAAAAGAATTACGGCCCCGTCGCCGCGGTGCTACCCCCGATATTCCGAAAGCGGGAGCGACCGTTACTTCCATCACCTCGATAGGTGGGATAATGGTTTAGCTCCTCGAAGTAGGAGTACTCGTCGGACTCCTCGAAAATGCCCGCCGGAATCTAACCGAACCCAGGCTCCGCAGGAATTTAATTTCTACCCATCAGTACACTCTGTTCTGGGAGAGGTCAGAGTCCGTTGTTGGACGATCTGTACACTCTGTTCTGGGAGAGGTCAGAGTCCGTTGTCGGACAATCTGTACACTCTGTTCTGGGAGAGTTCGGAGCCCTTTGTCGGGCGATTTGAACACTCTATTTTGGGAGAAACAGTACAATTGAAAATGACGCTTGTGTTTTGGGCGCATGATAAAAAGTAATAAATTGAATGACACTTGTTTGTTACATGGATGCTGAAAACATAAGATACAAGTAAAAACGTCGGGTGCCCTGGACGTTCCCTGGGCAGACAACGGGATATTCTCCGGGACGGTCGCTCTGGGGATTGCCCCCTACTGGGTCATTCTTGACCTGTTGATTCAGGGTCCTTGGTTTGGAGGAATTTTCAAGGAATCCCAGACGAACGAATCGTTCGATTTCTATGCTCAGTCGCGAACAATCTTCTATTTTGTGCCAGTGACCTCAATGGTAGTCACAGTATTTGGATTGGTCTCCAGAATTTGGTGCAAGAGCCCTAGGCCTCTGACGCGAGGGATGATCACGAATGGCAAGGAGAACGTTAGTCCTAGTTGTGTTCAGGGGAGTATAGTCTTGATGTTGGCGAGAACCTCGGTCTCGGCTGTGGGTGTCGTGTTGCTTATTGTTTTTATCGGGGACCGTCCGCGGAAACGACTCCTCTCTCTTCCTCTTCGATCTCCCCTCGAACTGCTGGCGGTGCGCTTCAATCACCTCATCAGCTGCTATCTGAGCTTCAACTCGGTGGACGAGGTCTGGGTAGCTAGGCACAGTTTCTCGCATCAGTGCGGAGTAGAAGCCACCGGGGCGGAGCCCTCCGAGGAAGACTCCTCGCAGGAGCTCGAGGTTGACCCCCGGGATTTGCCGAGCCTCCAAAGTGAAGCGTTGAAAGAAATCCTTGAGAGTCTCTCTGTCATTCTGGCGGATTCCTGAGAGATGGGAGGATCTCGGACAATCCTACGATTGGCGATGAACTGGTCCACGAACTGCTGCGCCATTTCTGCGAAGTTGCTGATGGCCCCATCCCGCAGGGAGTGGAACCAAGTGTGCGCTTGTCCTTTCAAGGTTGTCGGGAACACTTGACAGAGGAGCTGATCTGGAGCGTTGTAGAGTCTCATGATGGTAGCGAAGTGGTTGACATGTTCTAACGGGTCATCCGTCCCGTCGAATGTTTCGATGTTGGAAAGCTTGAAACCATTCGGAACTGGATGGGCCAAGACCTGAGGCGATAGTCGGGAGCCGTGGTGCGCAGGACTATGGCGAGAGCTGCGAGTCGCCCCACCTGGTCGTACTCTTCCGCTATCATGTCGCGTATCTCCTCTCGCGTGGTTCGTTCTACTGCTCGACCATGAACAAATCTTCCTTGGCGATGGTGATGGTGGTCAGCTTCTGGTCCTCTGGTTGGCGGAGCGGGATGGGCGGAGCTTGCTGCGTCGGAGAATTCTTCTGAGGCTTCTTCTTCTCGAACGACCTCCTCATTCGGAGCATGATTCGGAGCTAAGGGCGGCGGAACGTTCAATGTTGGGGTTGAACGGGAGCTTGAGGAGCCCCAAGATTTCTTACGATAGCCAGCATCTCGGCTTGCTGCTCTTCTATCTGACATACGCGCACTTCCAGTATTGTCGCGGGCACGAGCACTGCCTCTTCTGCGAGAGGCGCATTGATAAGCGAGTGGGAGGGAGCTGGGCCGAAGCGCCCCTCCGGGGCTGACCCTTCAGTGGTGCGAGCACTTCTTCTTGTCATTGCAATTGGCGGCAAGTGTTACCTTCAATTATCTTTGCTGAACTTTGGGAATTCGTTCCCACGGACTGTGCCAAACTGTTGCGGGTTGCTCGGGTGCTTTGGTAGACCGGTCGAATTGAACCACCTTAGCTTGGAAGCGAACTGAGCGTGCAAATAGTCAATTAGAGATTCGTTAAGTACACTGAGACTTTTTAACATGGAAAACCCGGAAAGGGTAAAAAACCATGCGGTCGGAGCTGTGCCGGCCAAACTTCACTATCTTCTGAGAGTTTACAGTTAGGTACTTAGAAATCGAGCACGACAAGTCGCCGCTCATTACCATAATAGAGAGAGAGAGATGGAGTTCCGAAGGTGACAGACCACCTCTCAGAAAACTAAGTCTTTTTCCTTCTGAGAACGGTGGAGAACAAAAGTGAGAATGCTGAGTCACTTTTCGGGAGAACAAAAGTGAGAATGCTGAGTCGCCTTTCGGGAGAAAGGAAATCTTCAAGTCCACGAAGGAGATCTTCAAGCGCCGAAGAAGAATTCCATGGAAATCTTCGAAGGAGCTCTCCCGGGTGCAGAAGGCAAGGTCCTCTCAAATGAAGGCTCTGGGCTCCTTTTATAGCTTTGGCCGGGGGTAGCCCGGTAATTTTGCCGTTGTAACCACCGTAACCACCTGACGGGCGAATCACGTTGGCCGATTCTGAGCACACGGATCGCCATTTTTCGTAAATGACTGTCTCGCCCTTCGGGCAGTTCGGGCAGCTTTGTTGAAGGTGAAAAAGGCGACAAGTCGTTCCTGCAATATGAGAAATTAGAAAGACAAAAAGTGAGCACGCCCGGAATGTGAAAGTGCTCTGAGCGCGCTCAGAAGCGTTCTGAGCGCGTAACGAACGGGGAAGCATTCTGAGCGCGCAGGGAAGCGTCCTAAGCAGAATCCGAAACCCGAAGAGCGAGCGGCGAGTCAGAAGAGGGGGGATTTGCCCTAACCCCGTTACGGGGGAGAGTGTCTCGCCGCACCATAAGAGGGGCACGGCGCGGCCGCACCCGGGGGGGTGCGGCTTGTCTTGGCCGCACCCAAGGGGGTGAGGCTTGGCATGGCCGCACCCCAAGGGGGTAAGGTCGGGCCGCACCCGAGGGGTGCGGCTTGGTTTGGCCGCACCCCGCACGGGGTGCGGTTTGGCCGTACCCCCCACTATGGGGGGTGCAGCTATTCACACCCCACTAGTGAGTGCGGGCTAATTGCACCCCAGTAGTTGGGTTCGGCTATGGCGGCGTGCTCCGTGTGTTCTCCCGCACTGGTGATTGGCGACGGAAATGGCGGGTTCAGTTTCTTCAACTCGGGCGATCATGCGTTGAATGTTGACCCCACATCTCTTTAGTGGAGTTTTCTCTAGACGCACTCCAAGCCCTTTATGGATGTATAACAATACAAAACAAAGAAACTTATGCTATCAAAGAATCCCAACCATTATCTCTCATCAGTTGCAGTCGATATTTTGGTATCTTAACTAATGTACACTACAACAAAGTTGCTTAACGGCGACATTTTTTTATGTCTTTAGTGACGATTTTAAAGCGTCGTGATAGTTTTTGTGACGTTTATAAAAAACGTTACTAAATCGTCGCGATTGCGCATGTCGCCGTAGCTCTTTGCGACGCTTTCAAAAAAAAACGTCGTGATTGCCAATTACTCTACCGCGACATTTTTTTCCCAAAAAACGTCATGATTGGCAGTTGTTCTACCGTGACACTTTTCTAAAAATACGTCATGATAAGTAGTTGCTCTATCGTGACACTTTTCCAAAAATGTCACGAAAAGTGTTCATCCTACCACAACGTTTCTTAGCCAACGTCACCAAAGCCAAAACTGTACAACAACATTTTTCCCCAAAAAACGTCACAAATAATATATTTAAAAAAAATGAAAACAATTTGTGATAATACTTCTCAAATAATCTAAATACTAATCAAAACTCCACTAAACATTTACTTTTTATTTTAATTCAATTTTAGACATTCAAACACAAATAAATGAAACGTTCAATAGCAAAGAAAAGTGTGTTAAATATTCATTATTTTATTAATAAAAAAGGGTGGGAGATAGCCCAAACCCCTCAATACAGACTAATAGTACTTTCATCTCTAATTAAACCAAATACATGAAAAAAGTATCTACAAAGAAGAAAAATCTATAAATGTGCATTCTTGACATATTTGATAGTCAACTGATGTCTTCTCCTCTCTTCTTTAGATAATATCCACTAACATTAAAATCAAGCTACTACCTGCATCCAAAAAGGCAAATAATATGTTAAAAAGCATTACTTGTATAGTAGTATCTCAGCACCAAGAATTTGGTAAAAGAAAAAATTCGTTATATTAAGGAGCAAGCACAATATTTAAGATGTTAAGGAAGTGAATTAGTGTCGTATATTAATCTAAGAGATAATTGCTAACACTTTAATTTGGAGATGACATGAGCATAGATAACAACTTGAATAAACAGTGTGAATACTAAATTCTCCCTGGGATATGGACATTATGAGCTTAACTAGTTTAACAAATTAAGATAGTTAAACTTATCATTTGGGTACACAAAATTTTTATTAATAAGATTATGAAACTTGAAATTTGGTTATATCACTCAATACAGTTTAATGTAATGATTATCAGTTTATATTCTTCAAAAGTCTCTCTCATAATTAAAACATATCTATTAGCTGAGAAGCTATACCACCTCGATGCTGACCTAGGTGCCTTGATGGTGCCAACTGCCTAGCATTTTTCACAGCATTAATCTGACTATGAAATTATTGCAAAAAACACTAGACATGCATATGACGTACAGATTGAGGGAAGCAACAATGAGGGAAGCAACAACTTGAATTGCATCAGGCAAGGCAGTCGATTGTGATGATATACAAAACAACATGGAAACAAGGATGACCATCCAACACAAATAATACTAAAAATACAAATCAATGACTAAGGATTAGACTCATTGCATCACCATTAATTAAGTAAATCTAAGGATGCTAAAGCACTGGAAAACCCATGTACGAGGACAGTTTATAGAGGGAGGTTTCCCTTTCCCATTGAAAAAAGTAGGTGTTCAAAATAATTCTTCTACGTCTTATGAAAATCTCATTCATTTTCAAATTTAATGACAACATCGCCTTATTATAGTTTAATTTCATGAATATTCACAGGATCATAACAAATATTAAAAAAATTCGTCTCATCAACAAAAAACAGAGTGAAGAGATGTTGATCAAACAACTATAGCATGACCAGTCTACTCTCGAATTCTACCAACAGCATGAACAAAGAGAGTATTTCTAATAAATGAGAAACTAGCATTAAGAGAATCAGATTACCTCTTCAGGTTTAGAAAACTTTGAAATTTCCTTCTCTATCAAATCAGCCATTGATCTTAAGCATTCTTCACGCTGACACCATGATTCTATAATGGAAATGACCACTCTTGTAAAATAAGAATCTTCCCTGTAAGCGACTCTTGTTAGCAAATATCAACAAAAATTAAAATCAATGCAAAAAAGGTACTGGTACTTGTCCCCTTTGAACCATTTCCAAGATCCAAAACATCTGATAAAAATGTCAATATCGATCTGCACACACCTCTGTCGATGGAAAACAAAATCAAAAGGGAACAGATCAAAGAATACCAAAAATGTAGACAACATGCAAACCTATGGCAGGCATTTCAAGGAAACAAGTTTACCAGAGCTGAATGGTAATTCCAATCAACGCGCAGTCAACTAATGAAGGAAAAACAGAGGAAGGAATAAATAAATCAGGACGGGGTCAAATGCATCTTGATGCCAATAGATAACAATCATCAGCTTTGTCGGGTCTAGCAGTGAAATATTGCATTCAAAAAATGGTTAGAAGAGGGAGAAGCTGTAAAATGTGTGTAGCACGTGTGTTTGTGTGTGTTGAGAGATTGCAGTGAGGAATGCACTATATGATAATATGGTTTCACCTGAATTGTCGAAAGAAGTTTTGTCGTATGACTGAAAAGTATTGCTATGAAGCTCAGGAGAAAGCTTGCACAATATGGATCAGATCCAAATATTTGCGAGTTCAAAATAGTTGAAGGAAGAAGCATAACAAAGCAAAGCATTTACAGACTAAGTTCTATTTGGTTAAATTATAAATTGATTTAATGGCAAAATTTTGATCAAGAAAGGATTATATTGGCAAAAAATTTCATGCACCGATTACAGTGCAAGTCTTGCTCTGGTTGTATTCGCGGTTAGAAGGAAGAACCTTGCTCTATTGGGAGATGTGCCTTGATCTGGTTGTAGTCGCAATTAGACGGAAGAACCTTGCTCTATTAGGAGACGTGCCTTGCTCTATTGGAAAAACCTTGCTCTGCCGTGCTCGGTGCTCTATTGAGGGCTGCGATCGCATGCCTAGAAATTTGTAGTATAATTCACCATTCAACTTCTTAATCAAAACATCAAAGCGGTGGCAAAATAAGTTTCTTACCTATACAAATAAACCTTCTTTTGAAGGCTGAGCTCCTTCCTTCAAATGAAGCAGGACTTAAGATTATGCTACCTTTTTGCCTCAAAACACACATAAAAAAGAGAAAAAACACAAATAGCTTATATACATGATGAATTCCTCGACCAATACATGTATCTTTCAAAATTAAGCAAAGTTGGAGGCGATTTTCGCAATTATTCTTAACTCATAATGACTAAATTATATTAGTGAACAAAAAAGATAAATATAGATGCAATTTATAGAAAATTTACCCGGAACTCATCTGCATAGGACTTGTAATCAAAAGGCAGGAATTCTTCATCAGCCAACTTTAAAGCAACAAAACCCAAAGTACATACAACATGCCCGTGAAATAGCAGATCCCCTAATTGCATCCATATGAATTCATTGTACATGGAGTGAATCGAGTGATGAACAGGATAATCTTCAAATCATCTGGCTGAAGGAAAATGCGGTGGATTATAAATGGAGATAAACACAAACAACAGTGAAAATTACTACATGTAGGTTTAAAAATTTGAGTTACCTATAATATGAACACTGATTTAAGTGTTCTACGGATCTTTAAGAAATTGGAGGAAATAATCTTTCTAAAGATATCTCTTCGCATGCTTAACATCAATCAGGAGAAGCAAGGCGGTGTGGGGCTCGGGAAGGAAGCAGCGGCATCAGGCGTGGGAACCAAGAGTGGCGGCGTCTGAGGAAGAAAGAGTGGCGGCAGCGTCGGGCTCGGAATGGAGGCAGCGTCGGCGTCGGCGTCAGGCTCGGAAAAGAGGAGGCGGCGTCGGGATCTGAAAGGAGGAGGCTGCGTCGGACTCGGAAAGGAGGCGGCGGCGTCGAAACCACGAACCAGATCCATCGTCTAAGGAACGCCACCGCGCCATCGTCGAAGGAACGTCCGTGGAGGAGTGGAGAAGAAGCCGCCGGAGTGGAGGAGTGGTCCAAATGGATTGCCGGTGTGGAGGACTCGATCGCGGGAGTGGCGTGAGTGGAGCGGGAGCAGATTACGGGTTAGGGAGGAAATGAAACCTAGGGCCAATTATTTACTATATATATTTAGTTAGGATAAAGAAATTAAAAATAAAAAAAATATCTAAAAGTGTGAAGTTTTGGAGGGAAATGAATTTTTCCCGCAATAAATAATTTTATATTAAAATATTATCATGGAAATTTTGGAAATGTATATTTCATTTTTATTTAAAAACATGTATTTTGTAACAAAATAATTCATTGTTATTTTTGCGCCAACAAAAATAGTTGTTATTTTTGAAGTTAAACTTAAAATTCATATACGTACGAGCATTTGATATGAGGTTATGATCTCTCATCTTAGACTTTGTTTAATCGACTCATCATTGATCGATGCAGTCATCTTCATCATTAGCGCAACTCATGATACTTACAATATTGGAACATTCACTTAACGCATCATCGATCAATGTAAACATATTCTCCATACAGAAAGAAATATCTTATTATGTGTAACGCCTTAATTTCAATAAAATGAATTTGGGGTGCGTTTAGCGGTGTTTGGGGTGCGGATAGGAGTGATCTGCGGATAGTCTTGGGCTAGGGTTTTGTTAAAACCCCAAACCCCTCCCTCTCATTCCCGATCTCCCTCCCCGACCTCCCTCTTTCTCGTTCTTTTTGGAGCAGCCGCAAAACCCCCCCTCCCGATCTCCCTCTCGATCGCTCCTCCCCCTCCCGATCTCCCTCTCTCCCATCGTCGCCTGGAGCAGGGAAGCCCGAGCCTCCTCCTCACTTTCTCCTCGTCGGCCTGGACCAAGGAGGAGTCGCCCCAAGCTTCCTCCTCCCTCTCTTCCCGTCGCCGCCTAGGGCAAGAAGAGCCCCGTCCCCCTCTTCCTCTCCTTTCCTCCTCGTCGGCCTGAAGCTAGGAGATCTTAAACCCTCTCCTTCTCCCTCTCTCTCGTCGGCAAGGAGGAGCCGTTCGAGCCCTCTCCGCCCCTCTCAGTCTAGGGCTGCTACAAAGGGAGACCGCAAGCCGCAGCGCAAGCTTGGAGCGTCGTTTAGCGACTCGAAGCGTCGAGTGGAGGCCGGATCTGCAAAGAGGACAGCCATCTTGAACGTGCTCCATGGTTCAGAAGCGCACTTTAAGGGTAACGATCTCTTCTACCCTCATTTGGACGTGTCTTAGTCCTTTTCCGTGCATCATTGAGGCCCCTACCCAAAAGGGTGAGGTTGTGGCCTCCGACGGGTCGATTCGTGTTATCCCCATCAAATCTTGCATACATGTAGAGTCCATGCGTGAAATGGACGTAGGCGCGCTGTGTGAAGCCCATCCGAGACGGTTCGTCCGGATTGGTGATGATTTTTGATATTATGCGTGCCGGGGGAAAACTCCGTGTTGATATCCTGCTTCGTAGGACTAGAGGGTGCTACTGCATGCGCAGCAACGCCTGGGGGTGTGCCCCGGGGAGCACCCGAAGTTAGAAACAGAAATGGAGTTTATGTTCACTACCGCCGGCGTTAGCGTTATCGCCGGGCAGTAGCTCCCAGACTTGGTTCTGGTGAATTTGTGCGTTCTGAGGCAATGGGAGTGCTACTGCATGTGCAGCAATGCCTGGGGGTGTGCCCCGGGAAGCACCCACAGCTAGAAGCCAAAATAGGGTTTCTGTGCGCTATCGCCAGGCGTTAGCGTTAACGTCGGCGATAGCTCCCAGACTGAGTTCTGGTGATGTTGTTGTGCCCACCTGTTGAGAGGACCTGAGGCCTGTGTGCCCGACCTGTGATGGTGTCCTGGTGGATGACTTAGCGGCTCGTAGAGCCGGCTAATTGAGAATACCTGGGCTGAGGGGACGCCATACCCGCTCTTCGTGTTGTACAACGAGAGCTGTGAACAACGGGCATTTGGCGAACCTGAAAACGCACCATCGCAGCACCTGATTAGTAAGTCTCGTACTGCATGTCGGGAAGCAATGGGAAAGAGTCTTCGGACTACGGGATGTTCACAATTAAAGCACGGGAGAGCCCTGGTATTCGGGCCACCGACTTTAGCCTCGAAGGGCAAAGCCATCAAGAGTGGATGGTGGTGGAAGACGGAGTACACCAAAGAGTGCCTGAGAGCACGAGACATGGAGGTCATTCCCACATTTGTGATTGATGCATATGTATGAATTGTTTTGGGCCGCGTTAGCCGCCTCATTCTGCTATATATATATGCTGTGATGCTCTTGCAGGGACGAGAAACTACCACCCCCTCGAAGGGGTGGGGTCGTTATAATTTGGTCAGCCGTAGCTGACCGTTGCCCTGTTTTGCCACCGTTTTTGGTGGGCTTGTTGTACAGGTGCTGGACCGAGCGGGAACATAGCGGGCTGAAGCCTCTGCGCTGCTGCGGCCCTTGAAGGCCTTTTGATGTTCTTTTGCTTTTCATGTATGGCCGGCCTGCGCGCCGATGTTGGTAATTTGTAAGGCCGTCGTGCCTAAATTTTGTGTTGTAAAACATTTATTCCTAAGTAATAGAAGTGGACATACCCGGGTTCGGGTTTTGTGGTTTATATGTCTTGTCTCTCTCTTTTGCTTCCGCATAGAATGCTCTGAGTTAGGTTCGTTGTTTAGGGTCGTTCGATATTTCAATTAAGTGACGTTCCCGTTTGTTTTGTAGTATATGGCGTGGGGCCCCGGCCTGACCTTCTGTTATATGCTCCCGAACTGATGGGGATGTTACATTATGATTGCAGGGTATTCCATAACGAGTAACATTTGACAAGATCATTGAGCTACAGACCGAAGAATACATGGCTACATGATGTATGTATGTATGTCGACCATAACAGTTATGTACGTTTGTCGAGACATATATAATATCCACAGTGAACATGTGCAACCCTTATTCTCCGAGGGTAGGACCCACTCAAGGCCACGTAGGCAGAGGTCAAAATCAAAGAGGCAAGACAAATCAGCCAGCAGGAGCAAAAGAAGGCTTGGCGAGTATTGGCTAATACTCGCCAGAGGGGCGACTATGGTCGAAGATGCGCGTCGAGCATCCCGTATGTCGCCCTAGGCATCCGGCAAGCTACAGAAGACCTGTGCGAGTATCGGCCCGGCTTGTGCGAGCAGCAACCAATACTCGCCAGATGGGCGACTATGGTCGGAGATACGCGCCGAGTATCCCATATGTCGCCAGGTTAGGGCTGGGCTATAAAAACCCCCCTACCCCTTGGTTGCCTATAAATAGGACCCCAGGGGTACTTGGATTGGCACCGGTGCTTGAGCTTCTGGAACCCAATTTCCGAATTCTTGAGCCCGTCATCCTTGCTTGCTAGCCAAGCCGGTGCCTTCCTCGTACCCTGCTCGGCCACTTTTGGTTGTGGAGGGGAAGACTCCTTCGAGCTTCTGGGTACGTGGTGGGATCTCCCTGCCGCCGCATCTGGGGTCCTGTAGTTGCTCTCCTAGCTTCTTCCTAGTCGCCATCTAGATCATCTCGTCGGACAGCTGGGCAAGTAGCCTCCGGCTGCAAAGGTCCGAATTTTGGGGTCAGGGTTTTCCTGGCGTCAACACTTTGGTGCGGTGAGCGTGGATCGCAGCCAGAGGGAGAAAGTCTAGTTGGAGGATAAGATGATTGTAGAAGGCGACCATGAGGAAGTGGTCGGCAATACGTCAGGACCTGGCAGGTTCGTGACGATATAAGTTTTTGAAGCATTCGCCCAGCGCATGGAAGGGGCAATGCGAGCAGTATTCCAACAAGGAGCGGAGGTCACGGCGACCTCGCCTAATCGCCCGGTGCTGACCGAGGGCGAGGATCGCACCCAGCGAGCGGGCAAGGAGCACGCCGACCAGGAGCCCGAGCGACCAAGGAGGTCGCAGCCCTTCCTGCAATCCTCGCAAGGAATTCGCTTCCGCGAGGTGGAGGAGCAGGCGAGGTATCAGGATGCTCGGCCTTATGGCGAGTATGGCCATGATACTCGCCAGCCCGAAGATCGTCGTCCAGCGAGTGGGAGGAGCCCATTCTGTGAAGACATCCTTGTCGCGCCCGTGCCGGAAGGATTCAGAGACCCGGTGTTGAAATACTACACCAGGAGGGACAACCCCGTTCGTCACATCCAGTGGTTTGAGGATATTATCTCTATCCGAACCATGTCGGATGCGTTCAAGTGCCGGCTGTTCGCCATCACTTTTACGGGGAAAGCCAGGGACTGGTTCCACCAGTTGCCCCTGGGCTCGATCTACTGTTTCGAAGACCTGTGCCGTGGAGTAACGACCCGGTTCGCCACGGCCCAGAAGCTGAAGAAGGAGGCAACGGCTCTGTTCCTCGTGACCCAGAGGCCGGATGAGCCGTTAGGGGCCTATATCGAGCGTTTCCAGGAGGAAGTGCTGCATATCGAAGAGGTGGATCGCACCATCCTGCAGCTAGCCTTAACGTTCGGGATAGGGCAAGGCCTCTTCAAGCTGGAGCTCGGCAGGAACCCTCCCTACTCCTACGACAACCTCATTATGAGGGCCAACAAGTTCGTTCAGGGGGAGGCTTCCAACCGGGACTTCTTGGCCAGGCTCGCAGAGATGACCAAGGCAGAAGAGGAAGAGAAGGAGAAGGTCCCAGAGAAGAGGAAGAGGGAAGAGCCCCCGAGGGCGGAGAGGAGGAAGCTGGAGAAGAGAAGGGAGGAGCCAAGCAGGAACGACGAGAGGCGACTCGCCGTGGCTCCAGAGCGTCGAGAAGAGGAGAGGCGCTATTAGGTTCAGGACAACTGGCCACCATGGAGGCCGGCTGGCCGGCACCAGCGTCAGGACCGGAGGGGGAGATCCCCGGAGAGGAGGCCTTACCACCAACAGGGTAGGCGCGATGATAGAGGAAGAGATGAGGCCATGATGGTCGTCAGGCCAGGCCACCATCAGGGTAAGAAGAAGAAGAAGAAGCAACAAAGGAGGGAGCAGGCGGAGGAAGTTCCGCTCTACTGCGACTTCCACCAGGTAGAGGGGCATGCCATGATGGCCTGCCCAGCCTTTTGGGAGGCCAGGAGGAAGCTGGCCGCAGGGGAAGCCGGAGGAGAGCAGTGGAGGGTAGAGGCCCCAGCCGAGCCACAGGCAGGGCAGGCTGCCGTCGTTCGAAGGAGGAACGAAGACCGCGTTGACCACGGCGGCCGTGGAGATCTGGGCCAGGGAAGCAGAGGTGAAGGAGGAGTAGGAGTGATCCATGGGGGAGCCGGGCTGGGAGCTTCCCGCAAGGGGAGCCTCCATCAGATCTATCGTCGGAGCGTCGCTTCGACCTCGCAAGCCCCGCCCCCGCTGGAGGAGATCACCTTCTCCGAGGAGTACATGCCAGGGAATGAGAATCCCTTCCATGATGCCCTCGTCATCCAGGCCGCGGTAGAAGACTTCACCGTTGATCGAATCCTGGTCGATAACGGTAGCTCCGTGAACATAATCTTCAAAGAGACGTTCGAGGGACTGGGAGTCAGGCCCGACAGGGTTCGAGCAGCAGATGGTCCCCTCTTTGGCTTCTCCGGAGAGAAGAAAGAGGTGGAGGGAGGAGCGGACCTCCTTGTAACCCTCGGTGGCACCTCCATCAACTGTCGATGCGTAATCGTCGACGCCCCGAGCTGTTACAAGGCCATCTTCGGGAGGCCACTTCTCAACGCCTTCAAGGCCGTCCCATCCTCCTACCATCAGTGCTTGAAGTACTGTCAGGGGGATGTCCAGGTGAGGATCAGGAGCGATCCAAGAGCCGCCAGAGAGTGCTACCTCAGCGCCGTCAGTACCATCAGCTGGATGGCTGACGCGGAAGAATTCGAAAGGGCGCTGGAGAGCCCAGCTAGGCTGGAGGTAGCTGAGGAGGTCGAAGAGATCGAGGCACTCTCCGCCGCAGGAGTGCCTGGATTGATAAGGATCGGCGGGTCCCTGAAGATCGAGGAGAAGATAAGGATGGCGGCATGTCTTCAAGAGAATGTCGACATTTTTGCTTGGAGCGCAGCAGAGATGTCAGGGATCGATCCTGAGGTCGCTTGTCATCGCCTCAATTTGGATCCCACGGTCCAACCCGTCCGCCAGCGAAAGAGGAGGAGTGCCACTATCCTGGCCGAGCCAATTCGGCAGGAAGTAAAGAAGCTGCTGGACGCAGGCTTTGGTCAGAGATCCAGTATCTAGGCTGGGTCTCAAATGTTGTAATGGTTAAAAAAGTAGGGTGCAGCTGGCGCATGTGTGTAGACTTTTCTTTGATGAATAAAAGTTGCCCGAAGGATTGTTATCCCTTGCCTTGAATCGACGCGCTGGTTGATTCAGCCGTCGGTTTTTCTGTGATGAGCTTTCTTGATGCGTTTTCAGGATACCACCAGATCTGGATGCATCCCCCCGACTGCCGCGATGTTTCTTTCATCACTGATGATGGCTGCTACAGCTACAAGATGATGCCCTTCGGACTAAAGAATGCCGGAGCCACCTATCAGCGGATGATGGATCACGTTTTCAAGGAGCAGAAGGGGGGGAATCTAGAGGTGTA
Organism: Dactylorhiza incarnata; assembly: GCA_033032865.1. Classification (NCBI taxonomy): domain Eukaryota; kingdom Viridiplantae; phylum Streptophyta; class Magnoliopsida; order Asparagales; family Orchidaceae; genus Dactylorhiza; species Dactylorhiza incarnata. The sequence continues at coordinate 7,642,697 of JAWHQI010000094.1, read as the reverse complement.
TGTGGACGACCTCTTGATAAAAAGCAAGAACGTCCAGGAACGTATTGCGGATCTGGTGGAGACCTTTGCAACATTGAGGAAGTTCAAAATGAGGCTCAATCCTGCGAAGTGCGTCTTTGGAGCAGGAAGAGGCAAGTTCCTGGGGCATCTCCTTACCCCGAAGGGAGTAGAGCCTAACCCCGACAAGGTTAGGGCAATCCTGGAGATGCCTTCCCCGAAGACGATGAAGGAGGTGCAGAGGTTGACTGGAAGATTGGCGGGTCTCAGCCGCTTCTTGTCAAAAGCCGGAGAGAAATGCTCTCCATTCTTCAAAACACTCCGCAAAACGGAGAATTTTGAGTGGTCTGAGGGATGTGAGAAGGCATTCGAGAGGCTGAAGGAGCAGTTGACTCAGACACCTCTCCTTCAGAGCCCGAAGGAAGGCGAAGACCTGCTCATCTACCTGGGAGTGGGAGCAGGGGCTGTGAGCTCTGTGCTAGTCCGAGAAGAGAGGAAGAAGCAGCTTCCCATCTACTACGTCAGCCGGGTGTTGCAGAAGGCGGAGCTGAAGTACCCGATCCTGGAAAAGCTTACCTTCGCCTTGGTGGTGTCGGCGCGGAAGCTCCGGCCTTATTTTCAGGCTCACTCCATCCGAGTGGTGACTGATCATCCTCTCCAAAGTATCTTGGAAGGGGTGGAGCATTCTGGGAGATTAGCGAAATGGTCAGTAGAACTCAGCGAGTTCGACATTTCCTTCACACCCCGGGTGACGATCAAGGCCCAGGCGGTAGCGGATTTCTTGGCGGACTTCTCGGTAGAAGCAGAGCCAGGGGAAGAGGTGTTTGACCTAATCCCTTGGAAGATGTTTGTTGACGGAGCTTCGGGAAGGAGCTCTGTGGGAGTAGGCATCGTTCTTGTCAGCCCACAGGGAGTGAGGATCGAGCAGGCCGTCGAGATCCTCTTCCCCGTCACGAATAATCAGGCAGAGTACGAGGCCATAGTGGCGGGCTTGCGTCTTGCCAAAGAGCTAGGGATCCGTGATGTTCGGGCTTTCACGGATTCGATGGTGGTCGCGTCGCAGATCAGAGGAGAGTTCGAAGTGCGCGACATCATCCTGCAGAAGTATTTGGTGAAGGTCAAGGGATTGATTGGAGGCTTCCAGTCTTTCTTCGTCGAGCACGTCCCGAGAGAGGAGAACTCGGCGGCGGATCGTTTGGCCAAGTATGGGCCGAGAGCTGGAGGAACCATCACCGAGCTGTTCCGGCCGTCCATCGAAGAAGGAGAGATGATCGAGATCGAGCAGCGCCCTTCGTGGACGGACCCATTCGTGGCATTCCTCGCCACCGGCCAGCTTCCAGCAAGTGAAGGGGACCAGAGGAGGTTTCGGTATAAAGTGGCGCATTATCTTTTGCAAGATGGGGAGCTGTACCGCAAAACCATCTCGGGCCCCCTAGCCAGATGTATCTCTGAAGACGAAGTATCCCGAGTGCTGGAAGAGATCCACTCGGGAGAGTGTGGAAGTCATTCTGGGACTCGCACTTTAGAGCAGAGGGTCTTGAGGCATGGTTACTTCTGGCCTACTATCCGGAAGGATGCTGAGGTCTTCTCGAAAAAGTGCCAGAAGTGCCAGCTCTTCACCCCCCTCCAGTTGCAGCCGGCCCAGCAGCTCCGATCAATCACCGCCCCATGGTCGTTCGCCATTTGGGGAATGGACTTGATTGGCCCTTTTCCCCAAGCAAGTGGTCAGAGGAAGTTCGTTCTCGTCATGATCGACTACTTCTCCAAGTGGATCGAGGCCAAAGCTTTGGCCAAGACCACCTCTCAAGTCGTGAAGAACTTCATCTGGGGAGAGATTGTCTGCCGGTTTGGGATTCCTCTCGCTATCATCACCGACAACGGTCCCCAGTTTGCCAGCTTGGAGCTGGAAGATTTCTGCAGACAGCTAGGAACCGATCTTCGATTCACCTCCGTGCATCACCCAAGGAGCAATGGCCAAGTGGAGGACGCCAACAAGTTGATCGTCAACCTACTGAAGAAGAAGTTGGAGAACCTAAGAGGTAATTGGGCGGACCATCTCCCCTCGGTTCTATGGGCTTTGAGGACCACTCCTAGCTCGGCTACCAGGGAGACACCGTTCAAGCTCTCTCACGGGTCGGAAGCTCTCATCCCAGTAGAGTTTGAAGTCAGAAGTCCAAGGGTGATCGCCGCCGAAGGAGGAAGTGAAGAATGGCGGCTAGAGAATGAAGAGGCTCAGAAGCTATCTCTCGACTACATCGAAGAACTCAGAGATTTAGCTTCGGCCAGGCAAGAGGAGATCAAGCGACGGGTGGCGAGGCATTTCGATAAGAATGTCCGCCTCAAAAACTTCCAAGAGGGTGACCTGGTCCTGAAGAAGGTAGACGCGGCGGGAAGATCAGCGGCCATCGGGAAACTTCATCCGAACTGGGAAGGGCCCTTCATCGTCCACGAATCACTCCTAACCGGAGGATACCGCCTGCAGAATCAGGAAGGAGAGCTGCTTGGGAATACTTGGAGCGGTGATGACCTGAAAAGGTTCTACCCCTAAGGGGGATGTGTATGTCCCGCCCTTGTAACCCGTTTTTGTTTTATAAATAAAACCCTTCCCCCCCTGAAACACGGGACTGAGAAGCTTCTTCTGACACATCGAAAATTTTCAAAAAAAACCGGTCAAGTTGGTCCACATGCTAGGTTGGAAAACGAGCCTCCGATTTAAACCTCGTAAAATCCCGGAACAAATGATGGGACAGTGCCTCGGTTCAGCAACCCTTTAATCCCAAGCCTCTGCATTGACGGTCGAGATCAGCTCCCCCCTTGCATGTTGGCCACGGTTCGTACCGACTGCGCTTCTCATTCGACTGGAGAGATTACCAGGGAGAAGTCTGGACGCAAACCTTCCGATCTGGCAAGGAGGCGATCAATTTAACTAGCTTAGGGGACCCTTGAATAAAGGCGTCGCATACCCTTGAGAGTTGTACGCTCCTAAAATAAAAAAAGAAAGCAGGTAGAATTGGTCCACGTGCAAAGTTGGAAAATGAGCCTCCAACTTATACCTCGCAAAATCCCGGAACGAATGATGGGACAGTGCCTCGGTTCAGCAACCCTTTAAGCCCAAGCCTCTGCATTGACAGTCGAGATCAGCTCCCCCCTTGCATGCTGGCCACGGTTCGTATCGACTGCGCTTCTCATTCGACTGGAGAGATTACCAGGTAGAAGTCTGGACGCCGACCTTCCAATTGGGCAAGAAAGAGGTCAATCTAACTAGCTCATAGCAAAGCATTTCGTTTCCAGCTCCTTCTCCGATTGTGTGAGTTTTTATGCTTAAGTGTGCTTAAACTCCCCTTACAATTGTTGAGTAGCAGGAGACAGGTTTGGTCGGCATTCATCATCCAAGTAGAAAGAGACCTCGGGACGGTGTGTCCCCTTGGAACTCCCCGACTGTCATTCCCTATCGGACGATCTGCTCGTCGATATCCGTCATCACCAGTTAAGGAGACAGGCCTCCGACTTAAACCTCGTAAAACCCCAGGGCGAATGATGGGACGATGCCTCGGTTCAGCAGCCCTTTAAGCCCAAGCCTCTGCATTGATGGTCGAGATCAGCTCCCCCCTTGTATGTTGGCCACGGTTCATATCGACTGCACTTCTCATTCGACTGGAGGGATTACCAGGAGGAAGTCCGAGCGCCGACATCTCGACTTGGAAGGGGAAGATGACCGATTCGACCGACCGAAAGACGGAGACGTCCAAGTCAACAGAGGCCCTGGGAATGTGTGTCCCTGTGGGACCTGCCCGGCTGCCATCCCTCACTTGACGTCATCCTTTGAAGACGTCCAAGTCAACGGAGGCCCTGGGAATGTGTGTCCCTGTGGGACCTGCCCGGCTGCCATCCCTCACTTGACGTCATCCTTTGAAGACGTCCAAGTCAACGGAGGCCCTGGGAATGTGTGTCCCTGTGGGACCTGCCCGGCTGCCATCCCTCACTTGACGTCATCCTTTGAAGACGTCCAAATCAACGGAGGCCCTGGGAATGTGTGTCCCTGGGGGACCTGCCCGGCTGCCATCCTTCACTTAACGTCATCCTTCAAAGGCATCAAGCATCCAAGTAAGAGGAAACCACGGGACGGTGTGTCCCTATGGGACCTGCCCGGCTGCCATTACTTACTTGACGTCATTCTCCGTCGACCTCAGGCTTTCGAGTAGGAGGGAGGCCTCAGGATGATGTCCCCCCGGGCCTCCCCGATTGCTAAACCCTACTTCTTCCTTCCCTTGAGGAGCTCCGTTGATTATTGCCTAAATCCTAACAAATTCTCCACTAGGTGCAAGTCAAGGCCTCAGGAGCAAGTCCACAGACGCGAGTACGACTAGGGGTGGCGAGTATCGAAGAAAGTCGTCAAAGGTTCAGAGCGCGCCAACTGCCGACCTTCAGCTAGCGAGTACCTGCATTACAGAAGCACGAAAAAGCTCGCCAAGCTGTAGGCGACATTCAACCGATACTCGGCATAAAGAAAAAGAAGACAGGAAAACTCCAAGTAGAAAAAAGAAAACCAGACAAGCAATAAGGGGCGAGCATTCAAATACTCGCCCAAATTAACATTACATCATCAAATAGGGTTCAAAATACAAAGAATGCTCGCCAGGAGCTAACAAAGCAATAAAGAAGATAAAATGAAGAGGGGCGGCAGCTAGGGTTACGCTTGGACGTTCGCCTGGGGATCCTGAGGCTGAGGATGACGTCCGACCCAGCCCATGCTGCGAGCACGCTTGAAGTGCTCGGAGGCCACAGACATAGCATCCTCGCCTTGCCGCAGCTGATCCTCGATCCTCGCCAGCCTCCCCACCGAGCCCATACTCGCGCGCATCCCGACCAGCTCATCATGATGCAGCTGCTGTCGGTGCTCGATCCTTGCCACCCTGCGCTCCAGGTCGCTGATAGACTGGAGGCGAGCTTCAGTAACCGACAGGCGAGTATCAAACTCCTCCAGCCGAGATACTCGCGCCTCCAGGTCCGTTAGACGACGGTGAGGGTCACTAGCCGCTAGGCGCTCAAACCGTGACTACATCTCGGTCATGCGGCGATGAGGTTCGCAGATCGATAGTCACTCTATCCTGGATTCCAAGTCCAAGATAGCGCGAGTAGCCTTTTCCTGGTACTCGCGAAGGGGGAGCCCGACGGTATCGATCAAAGCTCCTACAGGAGTATGAGCGCGACCTGCAAAAGAAAACAAAAAAATTCAGAGCTCCAGCAGAATCAAGAGAACGGTGGAGACTATCCGCAGGCAGCGACCAAGTACCTGGCCGAGGACTGCGAGATCGTCGGCGAGCAGGGCTTCAAGATCGCCGATGAGGAGAAGCCTTTCCTCGGTGCGGGGAGGGAGAGCGATGAACGCCATCCCGGCGAGTAGAATGGCCACCAGGATGATCTCAGTTGGAGGGCATGTTCCCCCGACCGCGACCATCTCCTGGTCGCCCTCCACCCCTTGGAGCACAAAGACCCGAAGACCCTCCAGTCCCGCCCTTACGCGAGGACTCCCCGTGATGGGTCGAGGGAGCAGTTGAAGCAGAAGGGCGCTGATCGCCCGAGAGAGTCGCTGAGGGAGGAAGACCACGAGGAGGAGGCGGCAGCACGACCCCGGGCAGATGCGAGCTGTTCGCCGGCTCTGGTCGCGTGCTGGGTGGAGGTGGAGGAGGATCGATCCTCGACAGAGGAGCCCCATGCTCGCTCATCGGCCTCTTCTCCACGGAAGAACTGTGGAGGATCCTTACCGCGCGACCACCCCGAGACCCACCCTCAGGCGAGATCATCGAGGATGATCGCAGCGGTACAGCAGCCAAAGGCTCCTCCCGAGCCTCGGTATTCGGCGGATCTGAAAGCAGAAGCAAAAGCGTCAGAAATCTCGCCAGAAATTGTTATTGTAACAGCATAGTCTTCAGAACAGCAACTAAAGAGCTCACCTCGCGCAGGAGGGAGGTCCGGTTGAACTTGAGTTTGGGTCCCATCCCTACTCGCCTCCGGGGCGACCTCTGCCGCAGGAGGAGGAGGAATGGGAGCAGGCGAGTTTCCCCCAAGGGAGAGGCCCAAGTCGTCCAACAGCTGCTGGCGACGTTCTCCCAAAGGATCGGCGACCTTCTTCGAAGTCGCCTCCTTCTTCTTCTCTTTCTTCTTCTTCTTAGCCGCCCTCTTCCTCTTCTTGCTAGCGAGGAAGGCGTCTACCTCGGCGTCCATGCGAGGAGGAGGAATGGGCACGCCGATCAGATTCGCGAGGTCAGCTTGGGCCTTTTTGGCAGCCTCGGCAAAATCGAGCGACATTATGAGCGAGTGCAAAAGGACGGTTCCATCAGAGACCCCCCTATATATAGGGCCCAGGCGTCGGACAGTCAAGATTCCGAGTATTTCCCGATACTCGCCAAGACAGAAGCTCGTCGAATAAAGGTTGGATGTTTCTTTCCGAGCAACGATGTTACTCGCAAAGAGCGGGGATTGTGTACAACCCTTATTCTCCGAGGGTAGGACCCACTCAAGGCCACGTAGGCAGAGGTCAAAATCAAAGAGGCAAGACAAATCAGCCAGCAGGAGCAAAAGAAGGCTTGGCGAGTATTGGCTAATACTCGCCAGAGGGGCGACTATGGTCGAAGATGCACGCCGAGCATCCCGTATGTCGCCCCAGGCGTCCGGCAAGCTACAGAAGACCTGTGCGAGTATCGGCCCGGCTTGTGCGAGTAGCAACCAATACTCGCCAGATGGGCGACTATGGTCGGAGATACGCGCCGAGTATCCCATATGTCGTCAGGTTAGGGCTGGGCTATAAAAAACCCCCTACCCCTTGGTTGCCTATAAATAGGACCCCAGGGGTACTTGGATTGGCACCGGTGCTTGAGCTTCTGGAACCCAATTTCCGAATTCTTGAGCCCGTCATCCTTGCTTGCTATCCAAGCCGGTGCCTTCCTCGTACCCTGCTCGGCCACTTTTGGTTGTGGAGGGGAAGACTCCTTCGAGCTTCTGGGTACGTGGTGGGACCTCCCTGCCGCAGCATCTGGGGTCCTGTAGTTGCTCTCCTAGCTTCTTCCTAGTCGCCATCTAGATCATCTCGTCGGACAGCTGGGCAAGTAGCCTCCGGCTGCAAAGGTCCGAATTTTGGGGTCAGGGTTTTCCTGGCGTCAACAGAACACATTCATATTATATATATATTTAATTACTCGTATCAAGCTTACGATCGAGGTCGTCGCTATCATCAATATAACTTCACCACCATCAAAAATATCATTATTAGAACTTTAACATAAGATCGTATGTTTTGATGACGTCGCGCTCACCGTCTGCCGCAGCCGTCTCCCGACCATGGGAGTGCGGATAGTCAGGTTTATGGTGATGGGTGTGCGCACAACAAAATACCCTATGATGGCGATGTGCATAGCCAAGCGTGTATGATTATATGTATGGGCATAGCAAAACACCCTCATCATGAGGGTGTGCATAGCCAAGCGTAGTTATGGGTGGTGCTCATAACAAAATACCCCATCATGAGGGTGTGCATAGCCAAGCATATGGTTATGGGTGTGCGCATAGCAAAATACCCCATCGTACATGCATGGGTGTGTGCATATAGTTATGGGTGTGCGCATAACAAAATATTTGGCCATCATGGGATGCGCGTAGCCCCAAGCGCATGATTATGGGTGCATGTGTGCATAGCAAACTACCCCATATCATTGGAGTACGCATAACCAAGTGTATGGTTATGGGTGTGTGCATATAAATAAGGTTGATGTATATCAACTTAAACATGCATAATGTGCGTCGTATACGTACTTTATGTATTTCATGCATTCTTCTGAAATGTTTGATAACAAATTTTGACAGAAGATCATGTGTTTTGATGACGTTTTTAAAAAAAATCGTCACGATAGATAAACATGTATGCTGACGTGTTTTCATGCAAATCGTGGCTAATGCTAAATTTTTATATTGGCGACGTTTTAAAAAAAACTGTCGCTAAATGTAATCTAACGACGATGTTTTCAAAAACGTCACAATAAAACATTATTTTAGTGACGTTTTAAAAATAATCGTCACAAGAGCTAAACACGTATGGTGATGGTTTTCCTAAAAACTGTAGCAAATACTATTTTTTTGCATTAGCGACGTTTATGAAAAAAATCGTCATTGAATATAAAACTAACAGCGACGCTTTCAAAAATGTCGCAAAAAAACGTCGTCGTAGAGACTATATCTTGTAGTGGTCATAGCATTGACGATATCTTGATCTCTCCTTTATAATGCCTGAGATAATTCATATGTTATCCTCAATATTTTGATCATCAAATGAAGTGAAAATATAAAATCAAAAGTCTAAACAAACTCTTTTCATTTCTTCATTTATGCTCATCATCAGTTTCAAAGTTTCCAGAAAATTTCCCTGATTATGTGAATCAAAAGATTCATCATACCCCCAAATGCCTGTCCTTGCCATAATAAATAGCATGCATCAATTATTGAAGCTTTCAATCGAAGTTTGTAGTCATTACTGTTGGATCTTGCGGCGCCCTTAGAGGGGGGGGGGGGGGGTGAATAAGGGCTAATATTTACTTTGAAAGTTTTCTAAAATATTAAGATAATTTTAGAGTGATAAACAAGTTGATTTTTACACAACCTAAATAATCATTTAGAAAATCATGAGAAATTGGAAATCAAATTTTATTTTCACAAGTGATGAATACAAAGAATTATCGATCTTAATAAAGCTTAAAATCAAGGCTATGATAAAAATAAACTTCTTTTGAATTTACCGGTCCTTCAACCAAGGACCGGCCGACTATAGCGAAACTCTTCCTAGATCTTGTTACTAGCCTCCCCCTAGATCTCTTCCACGATCTAGACGCTGCACACAAGGCGGCGATTTACTCCTAAGCCACACAAGGACCTAGACGCCACGCGCAAGGCGGCGATTTCTTCCTAAGCCACACAAGGACCTAGACGCCACGCGCAAGGCGGCGATTTCCTCCTAAGATTACAAAATGATGAAGTAAAATACAAAATAGAGATTCAGATATGAAACTCCCTAAATATGAAGCTCAGAAGACGACGTCGAATCCTTGCAAAGATTGCATGAGATACTGTGCACGAACCATCGCTTCTTCGCTATTGAACGTTCTTGCCAAAATGGGAGTTCTCTAGGTTCTGGAGCTCTCTAGACGAAATGCACTCGGGAATTGGTACTCCAGATTGGTGTGTGTGTGTGTGTGTTTTCTCCACAAAAATCAAGCCAATATATATTTTCTGATGTCGTCGACTACATCTAGCTGTCGTCCGCCGAAGTTATCTTCTCCAGCGGCCACGTGTCCCGTGTAAATGGCATTTTTTGCGCGACGTGATGGTTTTGGGTGAAACGTGGGCTGTCAGATTCCTATATCAATGTCGAAATTCCGATAGTGGACGTAACTCGCAGATCATGTGGAAACCGCTGAGCTACCGTCGACGACATCAAGCTGTCGCTGACGAGATCGTTTTGTTCTCGACTTTACATCCTGAGCTCCAAACTATGATTAGCATAGTTGCATACATATTATACCTGCACACCATAAGTAAAATAGGATCAAAAACACCCGGGATTTATTATTAGCAAACCAAGGAGGTCGGAACGCATGCTCCAACAATCTCCCCCTTTTGATAATAACAAATCAACTTTGAAAGAAGTCATAGTATCCTTTAAGTGATATAAGATAAGCAATACTAAATAATTGGTTATGCAATAACGTCATTTGGATGAAGTTCCCTTATATGTATTCTCCCCTAGGTATGTACTACCCCTAAATCTGATAAGAAATTAATGTGGTCAGAATGATTTCTTTATTACAAGATTAATTCTCCCCCTTTTGGAATTATTAAAAGAACAAATATAGGAAGAATAAAATTCGTATGATGGAAGCGGAAGCAATATTGTAACGATTAACCCAAAAAAATATGTCATGATAATGGGGAAGCAAGTATAGATTGGGAAGAAACAAAATGTGAAACATTCTGTAGAATCAAATAAACTTAAACATCATTATGTGCATTCTAAAATATCACAGAGAGACATAATAGTATTGAGAATGCTGAAATCAGTTTGTTCCAATTCTCATGAGAAGAAATGTTATATATAATAATGAAGTGTGCAAGTGATAGTTTGAGCTAATACATATGAGTTATTTTAAGTCATACATGAATATGAGAATCATAACTATCATAAATAGACAGAAACTTTGAACATAGAAATCATAGCACAAAATTTCCGTGAAGTACCATGTAGTAGTCTCACAAGACACTTTACAATTCTTTTCAAGGTGCTCAACCTCACAACGCTTATGAAGACTTATCAGGAGGTTAAGTAGTGCTTGGTGGAGGGTCCTTGTCATTTCATCATAGTAGTATTTTTTCTTTATCACAGATTTAGTGATTTGAAAAAAAAAATTGTATATTTTTTTTGGACAAAGGACCTCCGAATTCACTTGTATTGCGGAACATGGTAGATAAATTTGATTTGTGCAAATGAATCTAAGTGAAAGACTGTCATTTATGAAGCTTATTTTGTTATGCGATAACAATCAAGATTCATGTATGAATTAAATAGAATTTCATACGTAACAAATCAATGTAAGTGGATGTGATTGTTCATTATCATACATAAAATATTTCTCATACTTAGAGGCATGCGATAACAATGTTCAATAATTCTCATATACTATTAGATAAGAGCGATGATATCATGAGAATGGCGAAGCAATAACAATGTTAAAAAGGCTATTTGAGACTATGAAATCACATTGATGAACATTTTTACAGGATAAAATTAATGTAGTAATGACATATAACGGAAGGGAAAGCAAATAAATCCAAGAAATCAATTTGGACGGCTGGAAAATGTCATCGACGACATCTAGATGTCATGGACGACAGCGGAAAAAGTATAAAAGGTCTATAAATGGAGGAAAACAGAACTGAGATTCATTTCTTGTAGGGTTTCGCGAGAGAGGCAGTCAGAAGTCGGCGGAAATCCTAGATCTAAGGTAAGTTCAAGTTGTTTTTAAATTTTGGTGAAAATTTATTAAATGAAAACTTGATAAGGATTCCTTGTTATTTTTGTGAAGTTTAGAGAGGAAAATTTCAGTTTTGAAAAAAAAAATTCTTTGTTTTTGAAGGCTGTTTAAGTGAAGATATGACTTCTAGTTCGAGAGCACGTAGAAGTACGTCCGGTGACTCCCATTCATCATATCAAAGTTATCCGGGCATTGAAAGATCAATGATTGGAGTAGCAAAAATAGTGGAGTTTGATCTTCCACGACACGAGCACATATATTTTCTACTCGCCGAGGTAGGTATCATTTCTGTTATAATCCCAGACATGTTCTCATCAGTGTTAATTCGAGAGTTCTATAATCACTTGGAAGATCCAACGTATACGGATCTGGATGGTGGTGTAAGGTCAAAAATCCAAGGACAATATGTGGAAATGACCCACATAGATTTGAGAAATGAATTTGGACTGATTGAGAGTGGGCATAAGATTGACGTAGTAGAAAATTATTATAGAAAGGAATGAGATTGGACTCTCCTCAATATGATATTGCACAGAAATTCTATGAAGAATTTAATCACAACTACGACGACGCTCACACCGGATGCACAGGTTGTGCAAGAAATCCTAAAGAATACGGTCATGTACAAAGCTGGTGACTCAAGAAGTATTACGACACAACTTAGCCTTGTGACGTATTTCATATTAGAAAAAGAGTCTTTTGATGTTGTAGATATGTTGTTATCTATTATGTGTTATACGTTTAGATTGAAGAGTCCGACTTGGAAGAAGGTTCATAGCTTGTCGATGGGAGCAATCATCCAACGCATATTATATAAGAAATATTCTTGGATAAACTAAGAATTTTATTTGAATGATTGTATTCCCGGGATTTTCAATACGGAAACTATGCGACCTAGTCGATCTCAGCGTGAGCCATCGGTAGAGATGAGAAATCCACGAATCTCACGTGGAGGATCTTTACGCAAAGTCGTGGATGATTTACGGGACTCACTTGCGGAGCATAGGACGTCGTTTGAGGAGCACAAGAAGGTTGTGAAGAAAAAGATGGGCAAGAATTCAGAAATTTATGAAATTTCTGGTGAAAGGTTTAAAGCTAAAACCTACTCCTGCTGAGGCTGCTGAATGGGAAGACTCGGAAGCGGAGCCTCCGCGTCAGTCGACTAGACGAGCACGACATGGAAGAGATGCTGGTCAGAGCTCCAGAAGGGATCAGCCAGAGAGTAGTGGTGCAGAGATTTTTGAATGGTTTTCTGTAGGTTTTTGTGTTCTGGTAGATGTCGTCGGCGACAGGTAGATGTCGTGGACGACAGTGAACTTTAATTTTGTGTGATTTTTCCGTGTTGGAACTCTTATGTATAAGTTATCTTCGGTTAATGTTTATATTAATGAATCAGTTTATGGAAATTTGATGATGTTTAGTGATGGTTTAGTAACATTGTGTGAAGTTAGCAATTTGTCATTTAATTATGATTTTTTTGTTAAAATTTAAATGAATATATTCAATTTGATATGTCTAGGATTCCTAATTCTAGTTTTAGCATTGAAAATCTGGAATCCGGAAGTGGTTTTGTGAATATATCGGCAAGTTGTGAATCTGTGCCCATAAATGAAATTTTAATTTGATTTTGCTTTATATGGTCTCTTATAAAATGATGTCGAACACCAAAGTGTTTAGACCTAGAATGATGTACTGGGTTGTTTGTTAAGTCAATAGCACTTTTGTTGTCACACCATAATTCTATTGTTTGATGATTAATGTTATAGTCTTCTAAGGTTTGTTTCATCCAAAAAGTGTAAAATTTTTCGAATTTTTATGAAGTGAGCAGGAATCATACAACTTAGAGTTTACAAGCCAAACAACCAGAAGCAAATGGAGGCAAACAAGTGTTCTTTATTGATAGCAACTTCAAATTACAAGGCAAGGTATGCTTGGCGAGACATGATTTCGTCAGCACAAACACCAAAGGAAAAAATACAAGTTGAAGATAACTTGAGACCGCGCGGTCTCCCTACGACCTCAGCAACCTGCCAGACCGCAACCCGCTGCCGATCTCAGAACAACACCAGACCGCTGATCAGACCGCATCCCTTCTTCCGAACTCCTGATTCTCCCAAACTCCAGCAACACAACTCCAAGCCGCAGACCGCCCGAACACTTTCAGAGGAAGAGGTGATCGCTGCTGCCCGCGCTATCCGCAGAAGCTGCACAATAAGAGTTCAATCAGCAGACCGCCCGGTCACACAAATAGAGGCCGCGGGAAAGAAGAGAACTCAGCTTACACTTGGTGTGTCTATTATTATTGCTGCCGATGGGTCCAATTTATAGGCATGAGACCTGATCCAGTCACCACCCTATGAGATAAGATCACCACCCTCCAGACCGCGCGACCTTACCGGTCACACCGCGCGATCAGCAATAGCACTCCTGCTTTATTTTAGGTGAGCTCGCCAACTTCAACCAAACCATGAGAGACCGCCACTCTCATAGTGAGATCGCGACTCCACAAGGAGATCGCCAGACCGCCACGAAGCTGCTCACCACCTGTGTTCGCCAGAGACCGCGAACACAGCCAGTTCGCCATGAGACCGCGAACTCATGTCCGCATGCCGGTCTCCTCCTGAGACCGCGAACAGCGTCCAGCTCATATACCAGTCTCCTCCTGAGACCGCGCGACTAAGTCCCTTAGTCCGCGAATACCACCAGAAAGCCCGGTCAGCTACCAGACCGCATTCTTGAAAACCTGGAACAAACTGTGTGGTCACACCAGACCGCCACAGCCTTGAAGAAGACAGCTCGTCACGCGATCACGAACAGACCACGCACACATGAAGACGATCAACCCGCCACGCGGTCACAGACAGACCGCGCAACCTTCACCTTCAGCCGCCTTGGACCCATACCAGCGATCAAGCCAGGAGACCGCAGCTAGGCTTAGATAAGGCATACCGCAGAAGCAGACCGCCAGGCCGTGCGGTCACGCCAGACCTCCTGACCTCCTCCCAAACTGCGCAGGTCCAAAAGTCCTCTAACTTCCACTTCAACTATTTCAACACTCCCCCTTGAAGTGGGAAGTTGAAACTAGCCCCAGTAGGCTCCTTAGCCGTGTGAACGGCCCCTTCGCCAGCGCCTTTGTGAAGATGTCCGCCATGTTGTCCGCACTCCGCACATGCTCGACCGAAAGAGATCCCTCCAGCACCTTCTCTCGTATGAAGTGATGCTCGATCTCGATATTCTTGGTCCTCGCGTGACAAACTGGATTGGTAACCAGTTTGAGAGCACTCTCGTTGTCACCGCGTAGCAGAGTCGGCTCTCGAACCTCCTTGTGGATGTCTCCCACCAACCTCCTAAGCTAGATGGCTTCCTGAGCTGCCAAGGCCGAAGCCTTGTATTCCGCTTCCGTGGTGGAGACCGATACGGAATCCTGCTTCTTGCTGCACCATGATATAGCTGTAGGGCCCGCCATGAAGATGAATCCAGATGTCGACTTCCGATCATCCGAATCTCCCCCGTAGTCAGCATCCATGTACTCGTGCACCTCAAGGCCCGCATCCCTCCTGTATAGGAGACCCATGTCCGAGGTCGCCTTGACATACTTCAGAATGTTCTTGGCTGCTAGCAGATGAGGTACCCGTGGCTCCGCCATATATCGACTCACTCTGCCAACTGCATATGCAATATCCGGCCTCGTGATCGTCAGATAAATTAAGCTCCCAACCAGAGCTCGGAACACCAACGGATCTGGCAGAATTCTCCCCTCATCCTTGCGAAGTTTTGTGGCCTTCTCCAGAAGTGTGGAAGTGCACTTCCCTTCCTTTATGCCGAATCGTTCCACGATTCGCTCCGCATATTGGTGATTACTTGGGCTTCTTCTTTTTGTTTTATAAATAAAAGATAACCTTTATATTAAGAGTTTAGAATTGGCGGATATTTTCGAAGAGTCTCGCAAGTACTCCTACTTTGAGAAATTAACCGTTATCCTATCGAAGGATAGAAGTAACGATCTTTTTCTTCTTTCGGAATATTGACAATTACGCTTCGGCTACAATGCCGAATTCTATTGAATTGAATAGTAGAAAAGGAGAGTTTTGCACTAAATGAGTTTGAAAAGCTGTGTTTGAATTTTTAGTCCAAATTAATCATTTGATAAAGGCAAGTATACCTTATCGCAAGTAATACAGGATATTTTTAGAAAATATCGGGATCGTATATTTCCGCGGGTCGTGTTGATTATGCTACTTCGAGGGACGAACTATTATTTTATCGGAATAATATTTTTAGTTGATTTAACTAGAGTTCTAAATGATAAAATGCGAAAGATGATTTAAGCGATTTACTAGAGTTCTAAGTGATGAGAAATATAGCGCGCGACGTCGAATTACCTTGAGACGAAAATAGATTTTTCGTAGAATTAAAAGTGATGACTTTTCAAAATATTAAGATGACTTGGCCGTGGAGGTTCCGTAATTATGAACGCTCCTCTCTCGAGGGTACGCCCACCTGAGATTATGAATATTCGACCGAACTCTCGTTCTACAATCGAATGTTCCTAATACTCGCTTTATGTTGCGAACCCCGCTATTGGGTTTTTATTTCCAATTCGGGAGAGTTACCTCGTCCTCTCTCGAGGGTAGAGCGCACTTCTCTTTACCCGTGAGTGATCAGTCCGTACACACGAGCCTCTCGGCTAACTAGGTACGAAAACGGAAATGAAAACCACACATCGATTATGTGGCTCCACTCAACGTGATTCTCGGATAAACCTTAAGCGTTAATTATTTTAGAAAGAGATGTTTTAATTTTTATAGAAAAACTATTTTTGTGTCCCAATGCTCTTCGACGTCGTGCGCTAAAGGAAATTAGCCACTCATCGGAATGGAGACGGCATTATCGGTTGAAAAATACATGTTTGATAATTAAAGCGGATATAAGCGGATAAAAAGGAAATAAAAAGACTTATATAAAAACAGTAATAATATCCGTCCCAACCACCTTAAACAAGTGCTAAAAAGTTCTTAGCCTCTTATTTAAGAAGGGGGTGGTATAGAAATGAAAAGACTTATAAAGGTACAGAAATAATATCCATCCCAACCGACTTAAATAAGTGCTAAAGTAAATTAGCCTCTTATTTGAGAAGGGGGTGGTATAGAAATGAAAAGACTTATAAAGGTGCAGAAATAATATCCATCCCAACCGACTTAAATAAGTGCTAAAGTAAATTAGCCTCTTATTTGAGAAGGGGGTGGTATATAGCAGTTATATAAAGACTGAAATAAAAACTAAGCTGCAAAAAAGGAAAATACTATCTCATACACGCACACACTCTAAAAGAAACTGAAAAAGAAAGCGTTTAAAATGAAAGCGATAAAATAAAGCGAAAAAGAAAACGATAAAACTATTTTATGAAAGCTTGTAAATCTAAGCTATGAAAACAGTAAACCTAGATTATGAAAGCAATAAAACTAACTATAAAAGCAATAAAACTAAATTATGAAAGCAATAAAGCTAAACTCATACACGCACACACACTACATTAATAAAAAGAAGATGATCCAAATGAGAAAAACATCATTTTATTTCTGAAATCAGCATTACAACTAGACTAGGAAGACGAAAAAAACTACAAACGAACTTAAACTGAATTGCAGAAGAGAAGCTCACAATCACTCAAAAGAACTCACAATACAACAAAAACCACTCAAAATTTGGATGAAAATAACTTCAGCCGAGCCCCTCTATTTATAGGGAAAATTTGAGTTTTACACGCCCTAGGTCACGGGCGTGACTTGAATGTCACGGCCGTGACTTAGGGCGTGACATTTGCTCGGCTGTATTCGCCGCCTTCTGGAAGGTCTGGCCGTCAAACATGGCTGCACACGGGCGTGACTTGGTATGTCACGGGCGTGACTTGGTGAGTCACGGGCGTGACTATGGCTGGCTGATGTCGGCAGCATGGGTGCGGCTTCGAGACGTGACACGCTGGCGGCTCACGGGCGTGACTCTGCTGGAACACGGGCGTGACTTGTAGAGTCACGGGCGTGACTTGATCAACTCTTCGAGATTTCACCTGAAAACGGCTGCCAGCTGGAAATTTGGCTTTTTTTAAAATTACACGCCCTTGGTCACGGGCGTGACCTCGGGCGTGACTTGAGCGATTTGTCGGGATTTGATCTGAATTGAGCCGTCCCGTTGATATTTGATCTTTAAAATTACACGCCCTTGGTCACGGGCGTGTCTGAGGGCGTGACCTGTGAAAATTTTGCAAAAAATTGCAAAAACAAAAATAAAACTAAGTTAGAAACCAGAAATAATAAAGAAGCAATTTATTCATTAATTTACATAGAAAATTCACAATATTAATTAAAACTATATTAATACTTATACCAAAAATACATATATTTTATTACTTATCAAATACCCCCATACTTAAGCTTTTGCTATTCCAGGGCAAAAGTAAGAGAGATCTATA
This sequence comes from Dactylorhiza incarnata, assembly GCA_033032865.1. Classification (NCBI taxonomy): domain Eukaryota; kingdom Viridiplantae; phylum Streptophyta; class Magnoliopsida; order Asparagales; family Orchidaceae; genus Dactylorhiza; species Dactylorhiza incarnata. Next base: position 7,625,156 of record JAWHQI010000094.1, on the reverse strand, counting down.
CGGGATTAACATAAGTTCTAATTTTTGGCTATCGTTTTATTTTAATCATAAGAGACTGAAAAATAAAAATTCGGAGTAATAAGAGTTAAGTCCTAAATTATGCAAATGATTTAAGTAGAAGAAATGTCCTGGCCAAAAGACTTCTTAATTAACCAAATAGCAAACAAAATTGCAATCATTAGTAAACGAGATTAGATCGAAATTATAATAACCTTTGTTTAAAGAAACATAAAGGAAAAATATAAGTTACTAATTATGCTCTCAAATGATTTTTTGAATTAGAACTAGAAACAATAATTTGGTTAAGGGAAAAGGGGGAAAAAAGCCTTGGCAAATAGAAGAGTACTTGGATTAGGGGTGATGAATTGTATCATCTCACCCCTCTTATAAAGTTTCCTTTGACTCCCATCGTTGGTGTACGAGGGACGAGGGAAAATTGACCTTTTTAATTAACCCAATGCCTGTGTTTACGGAATTTGCAATTCCCATTGACATAGGATTTCTTTTAACAAATATTGGGTGCCTATGTTTACGGAATTTTTGTATTCCCATTGACATAAGATCTTTTTTTTTTCTTCTTTTTGTGTTTTTGCCATGCTAAATTGGTGTATACAAGGGGTTTTCAAGAGAAATTCTAGAATAATAAAAAAAAGTTTTGAGAGCAACCTTAGTAAGTTGAATATTCCTAGATTCCTGAAGACATAAAGTAGGGATAATTGCAGTCTAAAGTTGTTTTGCTAACATAATACACATGTCTCTATTTTAGCTAGTAGAAGTAGTGCTTGATAACAAAGCCTCTATTTAAATTAAAAACACAAGATATTCTTTAAAACGTAACCCCGAACGTTTAAATCTATCGATCTTAGATAAACAAACAAATAGTAAAACGAGCGATTATGAAAATCCACAAACATATACTCTCGAAACTAAATGCTTTAAGAATAAAAGTAAAGTAGGGTTTATTATTTTTGGAGTTTTTTGCTTTTATTATTTTTTTTTGTTATTTTTTTTTTTTTTTTTTTTCAACTACAAAAAATACATATTATTTTTTTTTTTTTTTTTTTTTTTTTTTTTTTTTGAAAACGGGAAATACACCCCCATACGTAAAACCCAACATTGTCCCCAATGTTGTAATGTAAGTATGAAGAAGGGAAAATAACAATGCAATATATACAAAAGGAAAAAGGAAGCAAAAAGGCTTCTCTGAAGTAAAGCTGGCGGGGTCGGAAGAAACCCTGCAAAAATAGAGAAAAAGCATAATAAAAATATTAGATAAATATGGGGTGCCTCCCACGAGCGCTTTGTTTACCGTCGCGTAGCTTGACGCATTTGGCGTGGTGAGATTATAAATTGGGGAGGGGTAAAGATTCTGTGTGTCCGTCCACCGGATCGCCCGCAAGATATAGTTTTAAACGGTGGCCGTTGACTTTAAAATCGCCTTTTTCGGGGTGAGAGATAAGAACGGTCCCATACGGCCAAACCTCTTTGACTGCAAAGGGGCCGGACCAGCGGGATTTGAGCTTACCCGGAAAAAGACGAAGACGTGAATTATAAAGAAGGACAAGATCGCCCGGCGCGAAAGTTTTTGGAAATTTAATTTTTCGATCGTGGTAGAACTTAGAACGCTCCTTATAAAATTTATTACTCTCATAAGCGTTCGCACGCCATTCATCGAGTTCATTGAGTTGGAATTTCCTATTCTCGGAGGCTAAGTTCGAATCGAGATTTAAAAATTTTAAGGCCCAAAAAGCGCGGTGTTCTAATTCTACCGGTAAATGGCACGCTTTGCCGTAGACTAATCGATAGGGCGTACAACCGATAGCGGTCTTGTATGCCGTACGATACGCCCATAACGCGTCGTCGAGTTTTGAGGACCAATCCTTCCTATTTAAAGAGACGGTTTTTTCCAGAATGCGTTTTATCTCGCGATTTACTACCTCTACTTGGCCGCTCGTTTGGGGGTGATAGGCGGTGGCGAGCTTATGCGTGACGCCGTATTTAGATAAAATTTTTGAAAACTGGGCATTGCAGAAGTGCGTGCCCCTATCACTTACTATTGCACGGGGCGTGCCAAAGCGAGAAAATAATTTTTTTAGAAAATGGACGACGACTCGCGCATCATTGGTGGGCAGAGCTTGCGCTTCCGCCCACCTAGATACATAGTCGACCGCCACTAAGATATAGCGATTATTAAAAGAAGGAGGTAGGGGGCCTACAAAGTCTATGCCCCACAAATCGAAAATTTCGCATTCTAAATAAAAATTTTGGGGCATCTCGTCACGACGGGAGATGTTACCCGACCGCTGGCAGCTATCGCATATACTCACAAAAGTGTGAGCATCCTTAAAGAGAGTGGGCCAATAAAAGCCTGACTCTAACGCTTTCCGCGCGGTCCGGTTGGCTTGATAATGCCCTCCAGCCGGCCCCTCATGGCAGTGTCGCAATATTTGCGCACCCTCCTCGCTGGAAACACATCTTCGTATCACTTGGTCTGCGCAGACTCGAAAGAGAAAGGGGTCCTCCCAAAAGTAGTTTTTTAAGTCAGAGAAGAATTTCTTCTTCTGCTGAGTCGAAAAATCTTTTGGAAGGACCCGCGCGACTAAATAGTTCGCGTAATCTGCGAACCAAGGGGTAGAAGAAGTTTTGGTATTATTTATGATTAAAAGTCGCTCCTCAGGAAATCGATCGTCTATTTCGGGTTCGACGAGCGCTTCTGCGACGGGGTGTTCTAAACGTGAGAGGTGGTCGGCTGCTAAATTTTCAGCCCCCTTCTTATCCCGGATCTCTAAGTCAAATTCCTGTAAAAGGAGGATCCATCGAAGTAAGCGAGGCTTAGCATCAACTTTGGCCAAAAGATATTTCAAGGCGGAGTGATCAGTGAAAACGATTACATGTGAAAGGGTTACGTAGGGTCGGAATTTATCAAAAGCAAAGATGACGGCGAGAAGTTCCTTTTCCGTTGTGGTGTAGTTAGCCTGTGCGGCATTGAGTGTGCGAGAAGCGTAATATATTGGATGAAAATATTTATTTACGCGTTGGCCTAAGACAGCTCCTACTGCGATATCGCTCGCGTCGCACATAATTTCAAACGGAAGAGACCAATCTGGCGCCACCAGAATTGGAGAATTGATAAGTTGCTTTTTAATAAAATTAAACGCCTCTACGCAGGCCGTGTCAAAAATGAATGGGGAATCTTTTTCCAGGAGGTGAGTTAGCGGTTTGGTTATTTTTGAAAAATCTTGAATGAACCGCCGATAAAAACCTGCGTGGCCAAGAAAACTTCTAATTGATTTGACGTTCGAAGGAACAGGAAGTTGTTCAATTATAGCGACTTTGGCCTTATCGACCTCCATCCCCTTGGAAGAAATTTTATGGCCGAGGACTAAACCCTCTCGGACCATGAAGTTGCATTTCTCCCAGTTCAAGACTAAGTTCGTCTCCTCGCACCGTTGGAGGACTCTATAAAAATTTTTTAAACAATTTTTAAAAGAGTTTCCAAAGACGGAGAAGTCATCCATGAAGACTTCCATTATGTCTTCTACTAGCTCGCCAAATATTGCCAGCATACATCTTTGGAATGTAGCTGGCGCGTTACAGAGGCCAAACGGCATCCTCCGATATGCGAAGGTGCCGAAAGGGCAAGTAAAAGTCGTTTTTTCTTGGTCCTCGGGTGAAATAGGGATTTGGAAAAATCCCGAGAGACCATCAAGGAAGCAATAAAAAGGGTGACCGGAGAGACGCTCTAAGATTTGATCAATAAACGGTAACGGAAAGTGGTCTTTTCTGGTGGCATCGTTTAGTTTTCTGTAGTCGATGCACACCCTCCAACCCGTAACAGTACGAGTTGGGATTAATTCGTTATTCGTGTTTGCCACGACCGTTATACCGCCCTTTTTCGGGACGACTTGTACGGGGCTTACCCACGTACTGTCGGAAATAGGATAGATAATCCCCGCATCAAGGAGTTTAATAATTTCAGTCTTAACGACTTCCCGCATGTTCGGGTTAAGTCGTCGTTGAGGCTGAATTGTTTTGCGGGGGTTTTCTTCGAGAAAAATTTTGTGGGAGCAGAATGAGGGGTTAATTCCCCTGATATCGGAAATTTGCCATGCAATTGCACGGCGATGTTTAGATAAAACTTCAACCAATTCGGATGTTTCTGAATCAGTTAAAGTAGAAGATATTATAACCGGAAGCTTTAAGTTCGCGGCTAGAAAAGCATATTTTAGATGGTCGGGGAGTTGCTTAAGCTCCAAGACCGGAGGTTCTTCGTAGGAAGTGGAGATTTTTAAATCTTTCGAGTCGAAAGGCTCGAAAGGCGAATCTGGCGGTAATTCTTCTAAAGGAGGTTGATTCGCCAGATCCGAATCGTCTATCATTAAGGATAGCAATTCTGAAAGAGAAGAACACTCGTCCACAAACGCGGATTCCAAATTGAAACAGGAATCATCATTCGATAGTGAGTTCCGCATGGAGGGGTTGATATGTAAAGTAACTTCGTCGTCTCCAACTCGAAGGAGGAGGCGACCGTTACTGACATCGATTAACGCACGGGAGGTTGCGAGAAAGGGGCGACCGAGGATGATGGGTACCTCGACGTCCTCCTCTATGTCCAGGATGACAAAGTCTACCGGGAAGATAAACTTGTCAACCATGACCAGAACATCTTCCGCTACCCCGATTGGGTACTTTACCGAGCGATCCGCGAGTTGGATGCTCATTTTTGTCGGACTCGGGACGCCTAAATTGAGTTTTTTGAAAAGAGAAAAAGGCATCAAATTGATGCTGGCGCCTAAGTCTGCAAGAGCGTACTTTATTAACATATTGCCAAAGAGACACGGGATGGAGAACCGTCCCGGGTCGTTTAGTTTTGGCGGCAATTTGTTAAGGAGAACAGCCGAACATTCCGCATTAAGGGAAACACGCGAAACATCCTCGAGTCGCTTTTTATTAGAAAGCAACTCTTTAAGATATTTCGCATATTTCGGCATTTGGGAGAGTGCCTCGCAGAAGGGGACGTTTATTTGAATTTGTTTTAAAATACGCAAAAATTTTTGATAATTTTCGTCCTCCTTCTCTTTATTAATTTTAGACGGGTAAGGAATTCGAGGACTCGAAACATTTGGCACAACCGGAGAAGCTGGAGCAATTAGAATCGAAGAAGAGGGTGGAGGGGTCGGAGGCGAAATGCATACCTTAGGCTCAACCCGCAATGGGGAGACGACCTCCTTGCCGCTTCGAAGGGTTATAGCGTTGGCATTTTCCCTTGGGTTTGGCTCTGTATTCCCTGGTAAAGCTCCGTATGGCCGCTCGGAGACCATCTTTGCAAGTTGTCCAACCTGGTTTTCCAAGCTTTTAATCGATCCGGTAAGATTCCGGATATTTGAATCGTTGGACGCGATGTATTTAGACAAAATATCTTCGAGCGGCGAAGGTTTTGGAGGAGGAGGCTGGAATCCCTGCGGAAATCCTTGCGGAAATCCCTGAGGATTCATATTTGGGGGCCTCTGAGCATTGTTAGGATTGCTCCAGGAGAAATTAGGGTGGCTCCTCCAACCTAGATTATAAGTATTACTATACGGGTTGTTATTAGGGTTGAAGGGGGGCCTAACCGGATTACCGAGGTAATCCACCGATTCTTCGATTACGTTATTATTATTATTATTATTATTCCAAGCGGGAGTGGAGGAGGAAACAGTCATCTCCGCCACCTGCTTACTTAGCCGCTCTACCTGTGAGGCTAAGAAAGTAGTGGCGTCCACTTCAAAAAGACCAGCCGGTTTAGTAGGACGCGACCTTGGCACGTTCCATTGGTACGCATTCATGGCCATTTCGTCGATCAGAGCTTGAGCGGTCTCTGGGGTTTTGTTGTTTAACGTCCCCCCGGAAGCCGCATCAATCATCTGCCGTGTAGAAAAATTTAAACCATTATAAAACGTTTGGACCTGTAGCCAAGTTGGTAGCGCGTGATGAGGACACCTACGCAAATATTCCTTAAAACGCTCCCAAGTCTCATAAAGAGACTCGGAATCGAATTGCACAAAGGATGTGATATCCGTGCGTAGTTTTGCGGTTTTTGACGGAGGAAAATACTTAGTTAAGAAAAATTCCGTCAATTGGGCCCACGTGGTTATGGACCCTCTCGGAAGAGAAGTCAACCATGATTTGGCCTTTGACCGTAGCGAAAATGGAAATAAGCGTAAACGAATGGCGTCATCAGTGACGCCATTAATTTTAAAGGTGTCGCATATTTCTAAAAAGTTTGAAAGGTGCTGATTTGGGTCCTCATCTGGCAAACCGTCGAACTGAATCGACTGTTGTACCATTTGAATTATGCTGGATTTTATTTCAAAATTATTATTATTAACTGTCGGGCGAGTAATACTGGATCCTGTATCTTCCAAATTCGGCCGGGCATAATATGCCATGGTCCGGGCCGGGGCCGCATTTGGAATTGGATCGCCCATATTTACAGTATCTCTGATTGACTCTTCGGGGGTTTCGAGTAAGTTTTGATCACGAGATCGGATGCGCTCACGAAGAGTGCGCTCGATTTCGGGGTCAAAAGGAATAGTCGAATCGTCCGAGGAGTTTCTTCGGGTCATAAACTAAAAAATAATATTTTTGGATTTTCTGTTTTATTATTATTATTTTTTTTTTTTAATATAATATAAGTTTTTATATTTATATAAATTTTTTTTTTTTTTTTTTATTAGTTTTGTAACCTCTTTTTTTTTTGTGCCTTTTTTTTTGTAATATATAGATAAGGAATAAAATTAATAGCAGTTCCTACTTTCAAATAACAACACAAAGATCCCCGGCAACGGCGCCAAAAACTTGGTGATTACTTGGGCTTCTTCTTTTTGTTTTATAAATAAAAGATAACCTTTATATTAAGAGTTTAGAATTGGCGGATATTTTCGAAGAGTCTCGCAAGTACTCCTACTTTGAGAAATTAACCGTTATCCTATCGAAGGATAGAAGTAACGATCTTTTTCTTCTTTCGGAATATTGACAATTACGCTTCGGCTACAATGCCGAATTCTATTGAATTGAATAGTAGAAAAGGAGAGTTTTGCACTAAATGAGTTTGAAAAGCTGTGTTTGAATTTTTAGTCCAAATTAATCATTTGATAAAGGCAAGTATACCTTATCGCAAGTAATACAGGATATTTTTAGAAAATATCGGGATCGTATATTTCCGCGGGTCGTGTTGATTATGCTACTTCGAGGGACGAACTATTATTTTATCGGAATAATATTTTTAGTTGATTTAACTAGAGTTCTAAATGATAAAATGCGAAAGATGATTTAAGCGATTTACTAGAGTTCTAAGTGATGAGAAATATAGCGCGCGACGTCGAATTACCTTGAGACGAAAATAGATTTTTCGTAGAATTAAAAGTGATGACTTTTCAAAATATTAAGATGACTTGGCCGTGGAGGTTCCGTAATTATGAACGCTCCTCTCTCGAGGGTACGCCCACCTGAGATTATGAATATTCGACCGAACTCTCGTTCTACAATCGAATGTTCCTAATACTCGCTTTATGTTGCGAACCCCGCTATTGGGTTTTTATTTCCAATTCGGGAGAGTTACCTCGTCCTCTCTCGAGGGTAGAGCGCACTTCTCTTTACCCGTGAGTGATCAGTCCGTACACACGAGCCTCTCGGCTAACTAGGTACGAAAACGGAAATGAAAACCACACATCGATTATGTGGCTCCACTCAACGTGATTCTCGGATAAACCTTAAGCGTTAATTATTTTAGAAAGAGATGTTTTAATTTTTATAGAAAAACTATTTTTGTGTCCCAATGCTCTTCGACGTCGTGCGCTAAAGGAAATTAGCCACTCATCGGAATGGAGACGGCATTATCGGTTGAAAAATACATGTTTGATAATTAAAGCGGATATAAGCGGATAAAAAGGAAATAAAAAGACTTATATAAAAACAGTAATAATATCCGTCCCAACCACCTTAAACAAGTGCTAAAAAGTTCTTAGCCTCTTATTTAAGAAGGGGGTGGTATAGAAATGAAAAGACTTATAAAGGTACAGAAATAATATCCATCCCAACCGACTTAAATAAGTGCTAAAGTAAATTAGCCTCTTATTTGAGAAGGGGGTGGTATAGAAATGAAAAGACTTATAAAGGTGCAGAAATAATATCCATCCCAACCGACTTAAATAAGTGCTAAAGTAAATTAGCCTCTTATTTGAGAAGGGGGTGGTATATAGCAGTTATATAAAGACTGAAATAAAAACTAAGCTGCAAAAAAGGAAAATACTATCTCATACACGCACACACTCTAAAAGAAACTGAAAAAGAAAGCGTTTAAAATGAAAGCGATAAAATAAAGCGAAAAAGAAAACGATAAAACTATTTTATGAAAGCTTGTAAATCTAAGCTATGAAAACAGTAAACCTAGATTATGAAAGCAATAAAACTAACTATAAAAGCAATAAAACTAAATTATGAAAGCAATAAAGCTAAACTCATACACGCACACACACTAACATTAATAAAAAGAAGATGATCCAAATGATAAAAACATCATTTTATTTCTGAAATCAGCATTACAACTAGACTAGGAAGACGAAAAAAACTACAAACGAACTTAAACTGAATTGCAGAAGAGAAGCTCACAATCACTCAAAAGAACTCACAATACAACAAAAACCACTCAAAATTTGGATGAAAATAACTTCAGCCGAGCCCCTCTATTTATAGGGAAAATTTGAGTTTTACACGCCCTAGGTCACGGGCGTGACTTGAATGTCACGGCCGTGACTTAGGGCGTGACATTTGCTCGGCTGTATTCGCCGCCTTCTGGAAGGTCTGGCCGTCAAACATGGCTGCACACGGGCGTGACTTGGTATGTCACGGGCGTGACTTGGTGAGTCACGGGCGTGACTATGGCTGGCTGATGTCGGCAGCATGGGTGCGGCTTCGAGACGTGACACGCTGGCGGCTCACGGGCGTGACTCTGCTGGAACACGGGCGTGACTTGTAGAGTCACGGGCGTGACTTGATCAACTCTTCGAGATTTCACCTGAAAACGGCTGCCAGCTGGAAATTTGGCTTTTTTAAAATTACACGCCCTTGGTCACGGGCGTGACCTCGGGCGTGACTTGAGCGATTTGTCGGGATTTGATCTGAATTGAGCCGTCCCGTTGATATTTGATCTTTAAAATTACACGCCCTTGGTCACGGGCGTGTCTGAGGGCGTGACCTGTGAAAATTTTGCAAAAAATTGCAAAAACAAAAATAAAACTAAGTTAGAAACCAGAAATAATAAAGAAGCAATTTATTCATTAATTTACATAGAAAATTCACAATATTAATTAAAACTATATTAATACTTATACCAAAAATACATATATTTTATTACTTATCACATATCTGGCCTGGGTCACCAGCACTCCACCTTCCTTCCTCTGCACCTCGAGTCCAAGGAAATGGTGAAGCTCACCTAAGTCCTTCATCTCGAACCTGATAGACAGCTCGGCCCGAAGCTGCGCTACCTCTTCCTTCGAGTTCCCTGTCACGATCATATCGTCGACGTATAGCAGCACGATGACTTGAAGCTCCCCGCTCTTCTTGACGAACAAGCTTGAGTCTGAGTCTGAAGCACCAAATCCACAGAATAGGAGATATTCTGCGATCTTCCCGTACCATGCCCTCGGCGCTTGCTTCAACCCATACAGGGCCTTCTTCATCTTGCAGACATGCTCCGGAAAATCTTCAAACACAAAACCTTGTGGCTGGATCATGAAGATATCCTTGTCAATCTCGCCGTACAAGAAAGCGTTCTTGACGTCGAGCTGCCAAATCTCCCATCCACTAAACGCCGCCAAGGCAATGACGAACCGTACTGAAGTCATTTTTGCCACCAGACTGAATGTCTCCTCGTAGTCTTCACCGTATTGCTGCGAGAACCCCCGAGCTACAAGACGAGCCTTGTACCGCTCGATGCTGCCGTCAGCTTTCTTCTTGAGCTTGTAGACCCACTTGCATGTCACAGGAGTGGTGCCCTTGGGCTTGGGCACAAGAGACCAGGTTTCATTCTTCTCGAGAGCTGTCATCTCTTCTTGCATAGCAATGTCCCACTCCTTCACGCCTCTGGCCTTCTCAAAGCTCGACGGCTCCCTCTCATCCAAGGGACCAGCGAAGAAACATGAGACGAAGCTCACTGCGTTTCCTCCTGTATAGCGATCAGGGGCGACGATCGCTCGCTTCGACCTCCTCAGCTCCTTCCCCTGAACCGCATTATCTTCAGTTGCTTCTTCCCTAGCTCCTCTTCCAGACGTGCTAGGAGCATCGCTCCCTCTGCTCCCTGAACCAGAAGCCCCCGTCTCGGAACTAGAAGGAGATGGACCACCTGGTGACACAGGTAGCTCCACCTGAAGATCCTCCACAGCTTTCTCCGGCACCACCACCCTGCTCTCTGGTAGCTCCACATCAGAAGACCCCTTGTAATATGTCACCTCATCGAACACGACGTCACGAGATACCACAAACCTCCGCGTCTTCGGGTTCATGCACTTCCATCCTTTCTTCCACTCATCGTATCCCACGAAGACTAGCTTCCTTGCTTTCGCATCTAGCTTTGTCCGAAGAGCATCTGGAACATGCACGTAGCAGGTGGAACCAAACACCCTAAGGTGTGCCACGCTTGGCTTCTCCTTGAACATCATCTCATGCGGAGTCAACATGTTGATGGAGCTCAAAGGCATCCTGTTGATGATGTAGGCAGCACAAGACATTCCCTCTGCCCAGAAGGACTTTGGGATATTCTTGGCATGCAGCCAACACTTGCAGGTCTCCGTCAGATGACGGATCTTCTGCTCTGCAACTCCGTTCTGCTGTGGAGTATGTGCACAAGTGAGCTCTCTCTGGATGCCTGCCTTCCTGCAAAAAGTAGAGAACTCACTGGAGGTGAACTCCCCTCCATTGTCAGTCCTCGCCTTCTTCACCCGCAGTCCTAGCCGACCCTCCACGAGCTCCTTGAACTCCACAAACTTGGCAAACGCCTCCGCCTTCTCCTTCAGGAAATATACCCAGACATATCTGGTGTAATCATCGATCAACACCAGCATATATCTGCTGCCTCCGAGGCTTGGGGTAGCAGTAGGTCCCATTAAGTCACCGTGGATGCACTCCAACGACACACTACTCCTTGTCTGCGACTTGTCAAACGGTAGTCGATGAGACTTGCCGAACTGACATCCCCCGCAAACATGACCTTCACCGTAGGAAGATAGACTTGGCAGGCCCTTGACCAGACCTCTCACCGCCATAGCTTTCAGCTTGTCCATCCCTACGTGCCCCAACCTCGCATGCCATATAACGGCACCATTATTCATCTTCATCTTATTGACGTAGGAACTTGTCGATAAAACGAACAAGTCCTTTGCCCGTCTCCCGACATGGACGACCTCGGCCTTTACAGCCTCAAAATTGGGTAGAAACTTCACTTCTGTTGGGCCGAACAGAACGTGATACCCAGCGTCTACATCGTTGGTCATGGAGAAGAGGTTTTTCCTCATACCAGGCACGTGATAGACACTCTTCAAAGTAAGTGGCCCTCTATCACTGCCTAAGGAAACAAACACCACCTTCTCTACTGGATGCACAGTATTATCAGCAGTAATGATTGCATTGTTACCTGTATAGGGCTGTGCAGAAGAAAGCTTGGTCTCGTCTCCGGTGAGGTGATGACCACCGAGTCCACGATCCAGTCCTCCAGATAGTTGATAGGAGCCGAAGCTCCAACAGAAGCCGAGAAGGCTCCTCCCCAACCTCCTTGAATGTGCCTGGCCTCAGCTTCCTCCTTCTCCGCAGCATGCCCAGCTTGGGTGACCACCCTGCAATCCTTCCTGATGTGGCCATACTTGCCACACTTGAAGCACTTCGGACCTTCACCCTTCTTCTTCCCGTCAGCCTTGGGAGCATACCCCCTTTCCTGCTGCCCAGAAGTTGAAGGCCCATAGCCTCCTCCAGCAGTCTTCTTCTTCTTATCCCACTTCTTCTTCTTCCCCGAGAAGAGCACCTCGCCATCTCCCCCAGCCACTGACACTCCCGCCATCTGCCTTGCCAAACTTTCTTGCGATGCAAGCAAGTTCTCCAGCTCCAACAGAGACGGCTGATTTGCCCATCCCTGCACCGACGTCACAAAGGCAACATATTCCTTCCGCAAGCCGCGGATGATGTGCCTCTTCAGCTTCGCCTCAGAGATAGGCTCATCAGGATCCAATGCTAAGATTTCAGCGCACAAGTTCTTCATCTTCAGAAAGAAAGTGGAAATAGAAAGATCACCCTGAGCCGAGCTTGCCAGCTCATTTTCCAAGAACTGTAGCACCGCTACATTCTTCTTGTTAAACAGCCCATCCAGGGCTCTCCAGATCTCCGCAGCTGATCCACATCCCAGAATGTGATCAAACAGATCAGGTGAAATTACACTCTTCAGAGTGAACTCTGCCTTCGCATTCGTCCTCCTCCAAGTTCTCACCTCAGCCCCATTATCCCCTTTCGGGACAACTTCCTGCGTCTGATCTCCTCCAACTACCTCCCAGAGGTCCTCACCTAGAAGATAGCTTTGCATACACGACTTCAACTTCTTGAAGTTAGTCGATGTAAGCATCTCAATTCCAAGACCCCTCGCTTCCATTGCTCTACCACTGGTTCCTTCTTCACAAAGGAGATGGCTACTCTAAATTGCTCACTGCTCTATCCACTCCAACCTACCTCTGATACCATGTGAAATTTTTTGAATCTTTATGAAGTGAGCAGGAATCATACAACTTAGAGTTCACAAGACAAACAACCAGAAACAAATGGAGGCAAACAAGTGATCTTTATTGATAGCAACTTCAAATTACAAGGCAAGGTATGCTTGACGAGACATGGTTTCGCCAGCACAAACACCAAAGGAAAAAATACAAGTTGATGATAACTTGAGACCGCGCGGTCTCCCTACGACCTCAGCAACCTGCCAGACCGCAACCCGCTACCGATCTCAGAACAACACCAGACCGCTGATCAGACCACACCCCTTCTTCCGAACTCCTGATTCTCCCAAACTCCAGCAACACAACTCCAAGCCGCAGACCGCCCGAACACTTTCAGAGGAAGAGGTGATCGCTGCTGCCCGCACTATCCGCAGAAGCTGCACAATAAGAGTTCAATCAGCAGACCGCCCGGTCACACAAATAGAGACCGCAGGAAAGAAGAGAACTCAGCTTACACTTGGTGTGTCTATTATTATTGCTGCCGATGGGTCCTATTTATAGGCGTGAGACCTGATCCAGTCACCACCCTATGAGATAAGATCACCACCCTCCAGACCGCGCGACCTTACCGGTCACACCGCGCGATCAGCAATAGCACTCCTGCTTCATTTTAGGTGAGCTCGCCAACTTCAACCAAACCATGAGAGACCGCCACTCTCATAGTGAGATCGCGACTCCACAAGGAGATCGCCAGACCGCCACGAAGCTGCTCACCACCTGTGTTCGCCAGAGACCGCGAACACAGCCAGTTCGCCATGAGACCGCGAACTCATGTCCGCATACCGGTCTCCTCCTGAGACTGCGAACAGCGTCCAGCTCATATACCAGTCTCCTCCTGAGACCCCGAACTGAGACCGCGCGACTAAGTCCCTTAGTCCGCGAATACCACCAGAAAGCCCGGTCAGCTACCAGACCGAATTCTTGAAAACCTGGAACAAACTGTGCGGTCACACCAGACCGCCACAGCCTTGAAGAAGACAGCTCGTCACGCGATCACGAACAGACCACGCACACATGAAGACGATCAACCCGCCACGCGGTCACAGACAGATCGCGCAGCCTTCACCTTCAGCCGCCTTGGACCCACACCAGCGATCAAGCCAGGAGACCGCAACTAGGCTTAGATGAGCCAGACCGCAGAGGCAGACCGCCAGGCCGTGCGGTCACGCCAGACCGCCCGACCTCCTCCCAGACCGCCCAGGTCCAAAAATCCTCTAACTTCCACTTCAACTATTTCAACAAAAAGCTTGTGCACAACAACTACCTAGTGCAATATACTCAGCCTCGGTGGTTGAGAGGGCAACATAATTCTGTTTCCTACTCGACCAAGAAATGAGTGAGGGGCCTAGAAAGTGACAAGTGTCACTAGTGGTTTTGCGATCTAATGAACACTCAGCATAATAAGAATCAGAACTTTTGGTGTAGTTGGTTGCGCTGGGTCCTCTCAATTGGTATCAAAGCAGGTTGCGGGTTCGAGACCGGGGGGGCGCTGATAATTCCTGAAATTCTCTCTACCTGTGTGGGTCCCGGTGGGTCAGGCGGTCACAGCCATGTGTCAAGCCACCTCTGAGCCTGCGGGCCATGTGGAGCACCTCTGAATTGCGGGTCGTGCTGGACGCTGGGGCGGGGGATTGTTGGGTCCAGCGTCTCCTCACTTGACCCGTAGCGCCCTTCCATTGATATAAAGATCAAGTTGCGCCTTCACCAATAGTCCGGGCTTTTGGTGTAGTTGGTTGCGCTGGGTCCTCTCAATTGGTATCAGAGGGAGGTTGATCTAAAAAGGTTAACTTCTTGATACAAAAGATCCTACCTCTTATATATATATATATATATATATTTAAAAAAATTAGTTTTCACATGGCACAAATCAAAGATTATGCTTCCACCAGACCACCAATGTGCAATCTTGAAAAGTTTGCAGTTTGGAAAACAAGAATTAGGATTTATATGAATTCTATTGATGAAGATTTATTTAATGTTATCTTGACAGGTCCTCCCAAGCCTTATATAAAAGACTCAAGTGGTGAAGTGACTCAAACACTTGTCCCAAAGGCTGAGTGGACAGTTGAAGAGAAGAAGGCAGGAACATGTGATGCAAAAGCTGTAAATATTCTGGTCTCAACCCTCTCTGATGAAATCTTTCAAAGGGTTGTTGATTGTGAATCAGCCAAAGAAATTTGGGAGGCTCTCATAAAGATGGTAGAAAGAAGTGATGATGAAAGGAAAGATAGGAAAGCTCTATTGATCTCTCAATATGAGAACTTCCAAAAGAAGAATGAAGAAAGCATCTCTGAGATGTATGACAGATTCAGTCTGATCATCAATCAACTAAGGGACTTGGATAGAGAAATCTCTCTCACAGAGATCAATGACAAATTGCTGATGAGTCTCCCAAGTTCATGGGACTCAAGGATATGGGCAATAAGAGACACAAGAGGACAAAGGGAAATTTCAACAGATGCTCTCTTAGGAAAACTCAGATCCTATGAGCAACTGCTGAAAACCAAAGAAGAGAAGAAGAGAAGAGAAAACACCCCAACTTCTTCAAAAGACAGGAACATTGCATCAAAAGCAACAGAAGAAGGAAGCTCTGTCACTGAAGAAGAACTATTCAGTTTCCTGGCCAGAAAATTCAAGAAATGGGTCAGGACAGATGGATCAAGAAGGAGAGAGTCAAAACCAAGGTATGACAAAACTCCTACTAAGGAAATTGTTTGTTATTCTTGCAGGAAACCTGGACATATTGCCCCAGAATGTCCAGAAAATGCTGAGACAAAGGAAGACCTGAAAAAGAAAGATCTCAAGAAAAAGGGGAAGAAGAAAGAAAGATGCTTTATTGCAGAAGCCTGGAGTGAAACAGACTCTGAGGAAAGCTCCTCTTCTAAGAGTGACAATGAAGAGCCTAAGCAAGAAGACCTATGCTTAATGGCACTTGAAGGCTCAAAGAAAGATGATGATGCTAAATCATGGAGTGAGATAGGATCAGAAGAAAGCATATCTTCTGAAGATGAAAGAGAAAATAGCCTTATTCTCATAGAGGAATCTGAGGATAAGGAGGAGGTAAGCATTTTTGATGAAATAGATTTTCAAAGTGATAATTTCAGAAATGATTTTATGTGAATGTGTCTAGATCAACTAAAAGCTAATCAAAAAATTAAGGATCTAAAAGAATAAATTAATATGGCTAAAAACCAGAGAAATAGAGAAGTTAAATGCTCTAAAAATTATGAATTAAGGGCTAACATCATAGAAAAGGAAGTATAAAGGGCTAGAATTGAAATCCAGCTCCTTAAGGATAAGGTAGCCCAGGCAAAAGCTTTTGAAGAATCAATAAAAATGAGAAGCCAAACTCTCAAGGAAATCACTGAACAACAAAAAAAGAGACATAAAAATCTTGGTCTAGGGGCTGATCCCTCAACCAGCCAAATTCCATCCAACAAACCTGCTTGGATGATCCCTGTAAAATTCACCAAACCTAACAAATCAAACCAAGAAAAAGACTCACTAAATAAGGAAGAAGACTCCCTCAAGGAAATCAAACAATTTGATGAAACATCATATTATTCAGCTGATGACTCTCAAACTTCATCTGAAGAAGCAATTAAGCCAAAAGAAACAATACAAGGGAAAAAGGAAATTTATGAAGATACAGTTGCATCGACTTCATATCGACATATGAATGATAGTGCGTCGAATTCTACTCGACGCAATCTCTACGATGCCTCGACCTCAACTCGACGCTTGAATAAAAGTACGTCGACATCAAATCGACGCAACTTTGTTCATGCGTCGATACCAGATCAACGCTATCTGGAGAAAGCGCCGAATATAAATCAACGCAACTATCAACATACGTCGAATAGATGTCAACGTATACAAAATGAGAGCAACTTAAATGTCTATCCTCCAAAAACCTTCCATCTTAACCCCTATTCAGGACCCATTCATCCTAATCATGATTTCTATCCTAATCAACACCTCTATCCTAACCAAACTTTCTATCCTAACCAAACTTCCCATCTAAATCAAACCTTCTATCCTAATCAACACCTCTATCCTAACCAAACTTCCCATATATTGAAAGTGCACAGTTAACCTCACTAGAATTCTCTAGAGGGGGGGGGGGGGGGGGGGATGAATAGAGATTTAAAATATTTTTGTGCAAAGTTAATAATTATATATATATGTGTGTGTGTAATGATCACAGATTAGTGCTTCCCACACACCAACAAGAATTGAACAAGTAAAGAAAATAAATGCAAGAAGAAAAATCACAGCACAACACAAAGAAATATAGTGGTTCCCCAAACTTTGGGTAGTCCACTCTTCTACCCCCTTGGTAGGAATTCACTATCTTGCACTGAGTCTTTTGATAAGGAGACTCTTAGAACCACCCTGAGTCTTTTGATAAGGAGACTCTTAGAACCAACTGAGTCTTTTGAAAAGGAGACTCTTAGAACCAGTACAACTGAATTTTTTGAAGAGAGATTCTAAAAACTCTTTTACAATATGTGAAAGTGAAATAAGAAAAAGGAGAAGAAGTATTTAAGACAAGAAAGAATCTTCTTCCTAGCAAGAAGATTGGAAGCACAAAAAGTAGTGAATGAAATCTCTTTTATAGTGAGAAAGAGATTTGTAGTTTTTCTCTCTTTTAGTGAGAGCTATCAGAGCTTGCAGCAGAATGGCTTCAGAAGCAGGAGAAGATGGAAGCTTGATGGTTGCTGCAGAATTATTTCTCAATTCTCTTTCTTTTTTTTACTTGGGAGCTCTTCCTCTTTTTCAAAATATAAAAATGGTGGATCACTTGTTCTTGTTCTCTGCCGACCTCCTTGCTATTTTATAGCTCTGTCCATTCAAATAATACTATAGGAGGATAATTGATTAGCAGACAGAGAAATAGAAAGATAGAAATATTTCCATAATAATTATACCAATAGAAGGAAAGAATTCATTCTGATTTCAAATAATGTCCATAATGGTTTTAATCAAATTAGCCAAGAATCTATTAGAGGAAGAATGATTCAGAACGGCTATAAAGAATAAATTGATTCCATATAAATCAGATCTATACCAGAAGGAAAGAGATCTGGCGATTTTTGAATTAAACATAGAAATCGACGTGCGTCGATTACTATTCGACGTAAGCATCGAATTCGTCCTGGCTGGACGTCGAGAGGAGAATAAGGAAGGTGCGTCGACTAAGGTGCGTCGACTCCTCAAGATGCATCGACTAGAAGTCAGAGCTACATCGACATAGGATACGTCGAATTCTTCTCAAAGTTACTTCGACTCATTCTGAAAGATACGTCGACACTACTTCGACGTTGCGTCGAATACTATTCGACGCATATTTATTTAACCTTGATTTTTCTTTCTTAGAAAACATATTCAACTCATTTTCAGGGATTAAGATAAATCATTTTCCCAACAATCTCCCCCTATTTGTCTTAACCCTATTTAGAGAGAAATTGTATCAGCATATTGATCAATCACAGCAAAGCATTTATATAGATAAGAAATATGCTAAGCAGTCAGAAGAAATCATATAATAAGTAATTGTCTTTCACAAGATCTAAACTAAAAACTTCTTGTGATACATGAAATTGACAAAAGCAGAATAGAGTTTTCTAGATAAATTTTCAATAGCATCAAAAATATAGCCCATGGCTCTATCAGGACGTTCCTGGACATTCCTGATAATTGTATGCAGTTTCTCCAAGAGTTTATCACCATCAGGGAGAGTGTCATTTATGGAGTAGCCTTTGCTGATGATGATTGCTGCCTTTTCATCAATCATCTCAATTGTAATGTTTTGAGTTTTCTGTTGAGTAGGCTTGAGCTCAGGTGGTCCCTTGCTATCAACCTTGGGCCTATACTTTGTTTTCTTTTCTGATTGCTGTTTCTCAGGAATCTCAGTCATCTTTCTTTTCCCTTTCCAGGGTGAGTCAAGCCATTTGTCTATCTTTGTAGGTCTTTTGGGCTTCTTATAGGGAATGTAGGTATCTTCTGTACACCCTACACCCCTCTTGTGCTTTTGGCCTTTCTCTAGGATGACCCATGCCTGAGGGTTTTTCTTTTGATAGGCTTCAATATCAAACAACTTCTTTGGAATTTTGATAGAAAATTCAGCAAGAATTTGTTCCTTGGTCATTCCCCTATTGATCTTTTCCATCCAGACATTCCTCTTATCTTCTACTTCTTTCCTAGCTGCTTCATATTCATACAGCTCTCTTTCTCTTATTTCTTCATGCCTCTTTTCCATGTCAGGATCATGGTATTCCTTTACAAGGCTGTTAGGAATGATGACAGGCATCTTTTCAAACCTTTTTATCTCCTTACAGGCTTTTCTATACTTCTTTTCCTTTGCATACTCTTTCCTTTCTTCTTTGGAGAAGTTTTGCCAGTAGGGGATGGCTTCTCTTTTCCTTTTCATTTGTCCTTCTGGACTTTGCCTAGGTAGGATCTGCTTAGTGAGTTTTGCTATTGGAGGAGGTAAAGGTAGCAATGGAGGTAGAGAAGAAGGTTGAGGTGGAGGTGAAAATAGAGAGGGAAGTTGAGGTGGAGGTAGAGGTAGCAGAGGAGGAGTTTTCTCTTTAGGTGGAGAAGGAATTTGTTCAAGAGGAGGAGTTTGTTCTGCAGTGAAAGGCAGAATGACCTCTGGTAGAGTATTCTTTGTTGAGGGATGTTTGTCTCCTCCAAGCTCTTCTGAGGGATGTCCTCAAGTAGAGGTGTATTCAGTTTGATGTAACTGGCAGAGAAGCCAGGAGAGTGATGCTGAATTTCTTCCTCACATGGGGTTGCTTCAATCCACACTTGTCCTCTCCAGTCATCAGAGGAGGCTGCTTCTTCCTCCTCCTGGACTTCTGTGTTCTTTACCACAACAATCTCCCCCTAGGTATGTGGGGCATCTATTCTGAATGCTGAATCCACGGCATGCTCTCCTTCAGTATGGTAGGATGAGGTCTCTTCAAATTTTTTGTTGAAGGTGTAGTCAGAGTGATTGGAGAAGATTGGAGCCTATTGTAAGAAGGGAAGTTGGTGTAATACTTTAGAAATAATATTTAGAGTTGAAGAGGAAGTTAACCCTGAGCTTTTAAGAGAGATATAGAACCTGACAAGGGGGGTTTCTAGAGCAACTCTCCCCCTGGTTTATATCCTGCATAAATGATTTAAACCTTTCTGGCGACAGAGACCGTTCTTGAATGAGAGCATTAAGCTCAGGAAGAGAAGCAGAGAGGTTTGCCATTTTGGCTGCACAGGTGTTGATCATGGCAGCACATTCGTTGGCGAAGTGATTCAGTCGATTCTGGAATTCATTTACCAGGTGTTCGAGAGCATCGTTCATTGCTTTGATGAGGGCCGATTGATCAGGAGTTGGTGCCATTGACGCAGAGAGAGAGACAGAGAGAGGTAGAAGACGAAGTTTTGGCGGTTGAGAAGAGTATATGTTATGAAATAGGAGGTATTATTTAAAGGAGGTGAAACGTCGAGAAAGGAAACAGAAATCAAGGTATATCAGGTAATCCAATCGTCAAAAGAGGAAGTAAGGATTTGATTCTAATTGTAACCAGATGTCGACGTTACGTCGAATTGATGTCGACATATGCGTCGATATGGAGTCGACGCTCCGTGGGGATTTGTCCACTTAGTGTTCTGTCGACGTGTTTATAGCCCTGCGTCAATATAAATTCGAAGGTGCGTCGATAAGTTATCGATGTAACTTTGCCTGGAAGAAATCAACGCCAGCGTCGAGTTCTTCTCGACGGTGCGTCGATATGTATTCGACGCATCTTCAAATACTTTCTTAGATTTCCTGATTTCTTTTAGATTTCCCAACAATGGTGGTTACAGACTACCATCAAGCATTCCTAAGGTGTTGATGAAATAATTATGCTTAGTTTCATCCAAGGGTTTTGTGAAGATGTCTGCTCTTTGATTGTCTGTGGTAATATATTCTAAGGTTATCTTACCCTTTTCTACATTGTCTCTAAGGAAGTGATGTCTGATCTCTATATGTTTGGTTCTACTATGAAGGACTGGGTTGGATGCTATGGATATAGCACTAGAGCTATCACAATAGATATTAGAGTTATGTACTTCCAATTTGTAGTCAAGAAGCTGATTTTGCATCCACAGGATTTGTGAACAACAACTCCCAGCAGCTATGTATTCAGCTTCAGCTGTTGAGGTTGAGACTGAGGTTTGTTTCTTACTAAACCATGATATTAATCTGTCACCTAGAAATTGGCAAGTGCCAGATGTGCTTTTTCTATCAACCCTACATCCAGCATAATCTGCATCTGAGAAACCTATTAATTCAAAGTTGGTTTCTGTTGAGTACCATAGACCTAGTTCAGGGGTTCCCTTTAGGTATCTAAGAATCCTTTTTACAGAGGTGAGATGGGATTCCTTTGGATCAACCTGAAATCTAGCACATATGCAAGTGGCAAACATAATGTCAAGTCTGTTAGCTGTTAGATATAGAAGGGATCCTATGATTGCCCGATATGTCTTTTGATCTACTGATTTTCCTTTATCATCTTTTTCAATAATGGCATTAGTTGACATGGGTATTTTCATGGTAGATGCTGATTCCATACCAAACTTTTTGATTAGCTCTTTAGTATATTTGGATTGTGAGATGAAGATTCCCTCACTACTTTGTTTTACTTGTAATCCTAAGAAATATGAGAGTTCTCCCATACTACTCATTTCAAATTTAGATTGCATTAGATTAGCAAATCTTTTACAAAGTTTAGGATGAGTTGAGCTAAAGATGATGTCATCTACATATATTTGAACAAGGAGGAGTTGGTTTTTATGGGTTCTAGTAAAGAGTGTCTTGTCTACTTTTCCTCTTTCAAAGGAATTTTCTAAAAGGAAGTTAGAGAGAGTTTCATACCAAGCTCTAGGTGCTTGCTTAAGACCATATAGTGCTTTGTTAAGTCTATAAACAAAGTTAGGAGAAGAGAGATTTACAAAACTTGGTGGTTGCTCCACATATACCTTTTCTTGAAGGTCACCATTCAGAAAAGCACTCTTGACATCCATTTGGTAGACTTTCATCTTCATGAAGGCTGCATAGGCAAGAAAGAGCCTGATTGCCTCCAATCTGGCTACTGGAGCAAAGGTCTGGTTGTAGTCTATCCCTTCTTCTTGTCTATATCCTTGTGCTACAAGTCTTGCCTTATTTTTGACAATTACTCCAGTGGAATCTAGTTTGTTTCTGTATACCCATTTTGTACCAATCACAGGGTAGTTTCTTGGTCTTTCAACTAAGTTCCATACTTTGTTTCTCTCAAATTGGCCTAGTTCTTCTTGCATGGCCATAATCCAGTGAGGATCACAATTTGCTTCCTCAAACTTCTTTGGTTCAACTTGTGATAAGAAGCATTAGAGCATCATCCCATTGGAGACTTGGTGTCTTGTTCTTACTCCAGTATTGGGGTCTCCAATTACTTGAGTTTTTGGATGATCTTTCAAATTGACCCTTGTCCTGCCTGGACTTGTCAGATGTTCTTCTTCCTCATTATTAATGGGATCATTGTCCATCTGGCCTTCCTGAACCATGTTCTCTTGTGGGAGTTTGTTTTGAGTGCTCTTTTCTGAATCTTCTTCATGTTCTTGTTCAGATTCCTCACTTGATTCCTCTATCTGGTTTTCTTTTCCATTATCTGTGTTCTCTAGAACCAGTTGCTCAAGCTGTGTTTCTATGCTGCTGTTTTCCTGTGGAAAAGAACTGGTGGGAGTTCCCTCCCCCTTAAATAGTATGTTAGGATCATCAAATATAATGTGCATAGATTCTTCAATTTTAAGAGTTCTCTTGTTATAGCACCTATAGGCTTTACTAGATGCTGAGTATCCCAGAAATATTCCATCATCAGATTTCTTGTCAAACTTGGCAAGATGATCTTTTCCATTATTTAGGATAAAATAAGCACATCCAAAGATCTTAAAATATTTAACTATGGGTGTTTTTTCTTTCAGGAGCTCATATGGAGTTTTTGACTTAGTTTTGTGAATGAGACTTCTATTGAGAACATAGTTTGCAGTGTTGACTGCTTCAGCCCATAAGGTTTTTGGTAATCCTGATTCTGCAAGTAAGGTCCTTCCTGATTCAATTAAAGTTCTATTCTTTCTTTCAGCAACTCCATTTTGTTGAGGGGTTCTAGGGGCTGAAAAACTTTGTTTGATACCTATATCTTCACAGAAACTACTCATCAACTGATTTTCAAATTCAGTCCCATGATCACTTATGATAATTGAAACATGAGTGTTGAACTCAGATTGAATCTGTTTTATAAAATTTGAAAGGATCTTATGGGTTTCAGACTTAGCCCTTAGAATGAATACCCAGCTAAACCTAGAATAGTCATCCACAATGACTAGTGTATAAGATTTTCCACCTAAGCTCTGAGTGGATATGGGACCAAAGAGATCCATATGCAGTAAGTAGAGAATCCTGGGAGAGTCATCCTTACCAATTGGTTTGAAGGATGATTTGGTCTGTTTTCCTAGTTGGCAAGGTCTACAAGGAGAGTCCTTAGAGTATCTACCCTTTGGTAAGCCTCTGACTAGATTATTCTTTGCTAGTTTACTAATGGTTTTGTGGTTTAAGTGACCCAGCCTCCTATGCCATAATTCATTTTTATTAATAGTATTGTTAAACAAACAAACTTCTGTGGGTGAGGAGCTAAAGTCCACTACATATACTTTTCCTTTTCTAATTCCATTGAGTATTGTGGCACTAGTCTTGATGTCAATAATATGGCAGAATAGTGTGGTAAATTTACCTCATACTTACCACTGTCACATATCTGACTTATACTTATAAGATTGTGCTTCAGTCCTTTGACTACTGCCACATTCTTGAAGGTGACTTTCCCTTCTTTGAAATCTCCAAAGTCCTTGGTTTGGCCACAGCTAGAGTCTCCAAAAGTCACTGATAGTCCAAGTCTATCCTCAAAGTTGATCAACATGTTTTTACATCATGTCATGTGCATGGAGCATCCACTGTCCAAGTACCACACCAGCCTGGAGATGTGATACATCTGCACATAAAATTTTACACATTAGTTTGGACCCTGCTGAGTTGGGGTCCCTTCCTCCCATCAGTGAAAGATTTAATAAAAGAATAAGTAGGTTTTTTTGAATATCCTTCCTCCTTTAGGGGTATTGGTTTACCATACCAATTTTCTTTGGTGATGTTACAGAAATAGTGGTCATAGTAAAAGGAAATGGATTGAGAGAGCTGTTTGGAGGAGGAGAAATTTCTGTCTGATTGGTTGCGTCGATATGGATTCGACGTAGGTTTATGGTTGCGTCGATATGAAGTCGACGCTTTCTCCATTCTGCATTTATTTTCAGTCGAAGCATGAGAGAGGTTGCGTCGGGTAAGAGTCGACGCACTTTGGTGTATGCGTCGATTACAAGTCGACGTACGTTGATAAGAATTCGACGCATGTTTAAATTTTTCTGAGGATATTTTCCTAGGATTCCTTCATATGTAGTGGGATTAGTTTTATTAAAGACAGTGGTTGTTTTTGAATTTTCCTGTGATCTTTCTCCTGTCAAATGACCTTCCCTAGTGAAGTGAATGGGATGTCTCCAAACAGATTTTCTAGGTAAATGAGTTTTTGGTTCTAAGTCAATATTATCTTCTAGTTGTCTAAGTCTATCAGTAAGATTTCTAGAGATGTTCTTGAGCTTCTGACTTCTCCCATTTAGAGAGTCTTCAAAGGCCTTTGCCTTTGCTAGCTCATTTCTCAGTGTTAGATTTTCTGTATAGATTTTGTCTAATTCCTTTTCTGAGAGTCCTAGACTGAGCTCATAGTTATTATACTGTGTATTCACTTGTTTGAGATTTTTTAATTCATTTCTTAGTTCTTTTATTTCTTTTTCAAATTTGATTAAATTTAAACAGAATTCCTTGAAATTGTTTTTGAAATCAGTGGAAGAGAAATCTATATCATCAAGTATATTTACCATAGATGTATCATCAGGCTTCTCAGTGGCCATTAAACAGGTTTCCTCCAGCTTGGCCTCTTCTTGATCATTGTCAGATGAGGTGCTTTCTTCAGATTCTGAATCACTCCATGATTGAGCAATGAGACCTTTCTCTTTCTTCTTTTTCTTCTGTAGATCTGTTCTTTTCAGATCTTTCTTTTTGCTGATCTCCTTAGGACATTCAGGTGCAATATGTCCAGGTTTCCTGCAAGAGTAACATATAATCTCTTTAGTAGGTGTTTTATTATACCTGGTTTTTTGAGTTTCTTCCTCTGGATCCTTCTGTTTTGATCCACTTCTTGAACCTTCTGGCTAGTAGACTGATCAGCTCCTCATCACTTGTAGAGGGTTCACCTTCAACAACCTTCAATGCAATACTCTTTTCTTTTGAGAGTGAAGGAGCCTTTTCTTTCTCTTCTTTCTCAGCTCTTGTTTTCAACAGTTGTTCATAAGATTTTAATTTACCCAACAGGACATCTGTTGAGATTTCTCTTTGACTTCTGGAGTCTCTAATTGGCCAGATTCTTGAATCCCAAGAGTTAGGGAAGCAAGTTAGCAGTTTATCATTTATCTCAGTGAGAGATATATCATTTTCAAGTGTTCTCAACTCATTCACTATGAGGCTGAATCTGGCATACATGTCAGCAACACTTTCACCTTCTTTCTTCTGGAAGTTTTCATACTGAGAGATGAGTAGTGCCTTTCTATCCTTTTTCTCATCAGCAGTTCCCTCTACCATTTTGGTGAGAGCTTCCCATACTTCCTTAGCTGACTCACATTCAGCAATCTTTTGGAAGATTTCATCTGAGAGGGTTGAGACTAGGATATTCACAGCCTTGGCATCATATCCTTGGGCTTTCTTTTCTTCATCTGTCCACTCAGCTTTTGGAGCAAGTGTTTCAGTTACTTTTCCACTTGAGTCCTTTCTGAGTGGCTTGGGGGGACCTGTCAAGACAACATTAAACAATTCATCATCAATAGAGTTTAAATAAATTCTAATTCTTGTTTTCCAAAGTGCAAACTTTTCAAGGTTGCAAATTGATGGTCTGGTGGAAGCATAATCTTTGATTTGTGCCATGTGAAAAATAATTTTTAGAAATATATATATATAAATAAGAGGTACGATCTTTTTGATCAAGGCGTTAACCTTTTTAGATCAACCTAGCTCCGATACCAATTGAAAGTGCACAGTTAACCTCACTATAATTCTCTAGAGGGGGGGGGGGGGGTGAATAGAGATTTAAAATATTTTTGTGCAAAGTTAATAATTATATATATATATGTGTGTGTAATGATCACAGATTAGTGCTTCCCACACACCAACAAGAATTGAACAAGTAAAGAAAATAAATGCAAGAAGAAAAATCACAACACAACACAAAGAAATATAGTGGTTCCCCAAACTTTGGGTAGTCCACTCTTCTACCCTCTTGGTAGGAATTCACTATCTTGCACTGAGTCTTTTGATAAGGAGACTCTTAGAACCACCCTGAGTCTTTTGATAAGGAGACTCTTAGAACCAACTGAGTCTTTTGAAAAGGAGACTCTTAGAACCAGTACAACTGAATTTTTTGAAGAGAGATTCTAAAAACTCTTTAACAATATGTGAAAGTGAAATAAGAAAAAGGAGAAGAAGTATTTAAGACAAGAAAGAATCTTCTTCCTAGCAAGAAGATTGGAAGCACAAGAAGTAGTGAATGAAATCTCTTCTATAGTGAGAAGGAGATTTATAGCTTTTCTCTCTTTTAGTGAGAGCTATCAGAGCTTGCAGCAGAATGGCTTCAGAAGCAGGAGAAGATGGAAGCTTGATGGTTGCTGCAGAATTATTTCTCAATTCTCTTTCTTTTTTTTTACTTGGGAGCTCTTCCTCTTTTTCAAAATATAAAAATGGTGGATCACTTGTTCTTGTTCTCTGCCGACCTCCTTGCTATTTTATAGCTCTGTCCATTCAAATAATACTATAGGAGGATAATTGATTAGCAGACAGAGAAATAAAAAGATAGAAATATTTCCATAATAATTATATCAATAGAAGGAAAGAATTCATTCTGATTTCAAATAATGTCCATAATAGTTTTAATCAAATTAGCCAAGAATCTATTAGAGGAAGAATGATTCAGAACGGCTATAAAGAATAAATTGATTCCATATAAATCAGATCTATAACAGAAGGAAAGAGATCTGGCGATTTTTGAATTAAACATAGAAATCGACGTGCGTCGATTACTATTCGACGTAAGCGTCGAATTCGTCCTGGCTGGACGTCGAGAGGAGAATCAGGAAGGTGCGTCGACTAAGGTGCGTCGACTCCTCAAGATGCGTCGACTAGAAGTCAGAGCTACGTCGACATAGGATACGTCAAATTCTTCTCAAAGTTACTTCGACTCATTCTGAAAGGAACGTCGACACTACTTCGACGTTGCGTCGAATACTATTCGACGCATATTTATTTAACCTTGATTTTTTTTTCTTAGAAAACATATTCAACTCATTTTCAGGGGTTAAGATAAATCATTTTCCCAACAATAGTCATGCACATAAACATACAACAAACATAATGTCAGGTCTTGAAGCGGTTAAATATAATAATGATCTGATCATCCCTCTATATAAAGTTTGATCAATAGAAATTCCACCTTCATCCTTTCCTAACTTTAATGAAACACTCATAGGAGTACTAGCGTGTTTATGATTTTCAAACCCAAATCTCATTAACACATCATGAATGTACTTAGATTGATTAATAAAAATGTCATCATATTTTTGTGTAATTTGAAAACCTACAAAGTAAGTAAGTTCTCCTATCATGCTCATTTCAAATTCATTTTTCATTACTTTAACAACATCATTACATAACTCTTTATTAGTGGATCCAAAGATAATGTCATCAACATAAATTTGCAAAACAATTATATCATCATTTACATACTTAATGAAGAGTGTACAATCAGCACTACCCATTTTAAAATCATTCTTTAATAAATAAAGCATTAATCTATCATATCATGCTCGGGGTGCTTGTTTCAAACCATAAAGGGCTTTATATAACTTATAAACATGATTGAGATATTTATCATTAACAAAGCTAGGAGGTTGTTCTACATTCCTTAATGTACTCATTTAAAAATGCAATTTTAACATCCATTTGTAATAATTTAAATCGTTTAATGCTAGCAAATGCAATGAAAATCCTAACTACTTCAAGGCGTGTTACGAGTGCAAAGGTTTCATCAAAATCTATTCCTTCAATTTGAGCATAACCTTTTGCTACAAGTCTAGCTTTGTTTCTAGTAATCCTAGATTCACTATCTAATTTATTTTTGAAAATCCATTTTACTCCTACAACAGGATGATCACTAGGTCTTTCTACAAGCTTCCAAACTTTATTTCGCTCAAATTGATTAAGTTCTTCCGCCATAGCTAAAACAAAGATTTATCATTTAAAACAGTTGAAACATCTTTTGGTTCTATGTTGGAAATAAAAAAAGGTTTGAAAATAAACCGTGTAGGGAAGCACGCGTACTTACCCCTCTTGTAGGTTCTCCAATGACCAAATCTTGTGGATGATCATTAGTGAATCTAAGTTCGCTTGGTGGCACAAATTCCCCAAATTCTTCTTGTACTTCTTCCTCTTTTTCTTCTTTTTTATTTCCAAGTATGTCTTCTTCATCATCATTTCTTTTCAATGGGAGTTCTTCACCATCACCTGCAGATTTATTCTCCACTACACATGGAACAAGTTCATCAAATTTAACATGAATTGTTTTTTCAACTACTTTAATCCGTTTATTATAAACTCTATAAGCTTTACTAGTTGAAGAATAACCAATGAAAATACCTTCGTCATATTTTTCATCAAATTTACCTAAAGTATTTTTTGTATTTAAAATAAAACATTTACACTCAAATACTTTGAAATAAGATACATTAGATTTCTTTTGAAAATATAATTCATATGGAGTACGTTTTAACATAGGATGTAGCATGACACGATTTATAACATAACATGCAGTACTAACAGCTTCGGCCCAAAAATATTTTGGTAATTTAAATTCAGATAACATAGTGCGTGCTAGTTCTTGAAGTATTCTATTTTTCCTTTCTACTACATCATTTTGCTGTGATGTGCGAGGAGCCGAAAATTCATGCTTTATCCTAAATTCAGTACAATATGAAATAAATTTTTCATTATCAAATTCACCACCACGATCTGATCGTATACATTTAATTTGAAAATCTAATTCATTTTGAATGCGGGTGCATAGCTTAGTAAATTTAATATACACATCAAATTTGGATACTAGAAAAATAGTCCAACAAAAATGAGAATAGTCATCAATTAAGACAAAAGTATATTTTCTACCTCCTAGACTTTGAGTTGAAATTGGATCAAACAAATCCATGTGAATTAATTGCAAAGGCCTAGAAGTAGACATAATATTTTTGCTTTTAAGAGATGATTTTGTAAATTTTCCTTTTTGACATGGCGAACATAATGAAGAAAATTTTCCATCTAATAGGGGTAAACCCTTAATCAATTTGTTTTTGGAAAATTTCACTACAAGTTTAGTACTAGAATGTCCTAGTCGCCTATGCTACAATTCTAACTCATCATTCTTTGTAATGAAACATTTAAGCGATGAATGAGAAAGTTCATGAAAGGTAATCATATAAACGTTATGAATTCTTGGTGTGGTAAAAATAACTTCATGAGTTTTCGAATCTATTATTTTGCAAAGGTTTGACGATGACTCAAATAAAACATTCAAGCCTCTATCACATAATTGACTAATAGATATTAAATTGTGTTTCAAACCTTTAACAAATAAAACATTAGAGATCTTGAAAGAATCTTTACCAACTTCACCAATTCTCATGATCCTTCCTTTTCCATTGTCGCCAAACGTTACAACTCCTCCTTTCTTCATCTCTAGGCTAAGGAACTTTGATTTATTGCCCGTCATGTGCTTCGAACAACCAGAGTCCAAATACCACACGGCTTCTTTGTCCTTAGCCTGCCTGCATATCTAACAAGATGATGAGAGTAAATATCTGGTTACCCAAGTAGTTCCTCCCATAGTATAGGTGGACGCCTTAGGTACCCATACTTGCTTAATATTGCATGATCCCTTCTTCCTGCAAGAGTCTGTGATGTGACCAAATATAGTACATTTGGCACACGCAATAAAGAGAGTTGACACTCTTTTCAAAGATTTCTGTGGACTATTACTGGAAGAGGATGTTGCATCAGTAGTATTATAAGCATTTTCATTATTAACCTTCAATTTGTTGGATTTTTCACTGTCGCCGGCGACAGTAGCTGTCGGATTCCGACAGCTTCCAACAACGTATCCAAGTCCAAACTTAGCAGTTCCATGGCATTGGTTGGCTAATATCATATTCAGTGATTTCCGGTCAACTCTAAATTTTTTTATAGCCAAATTTAGATCATGGGCTTGAGCTTTCCAAGTGGTGTTTTCTTTGACTAACATAATACACCGATTTGAAAATCCTTTCTTGTTATTCTCCAATTGTGAATGAGAAGATTTCAAGGATTTTACTAAATCCCTCTTTTCTTTGATAAGAAAATCTACTTTAGATTGAGACTTAGAAAGTTCTTGTTCTAATTCTTTAGTTCTTATCAAAGAGCGATCACACTCTTGACAATCAATCTTCTCCTTCTCAAGAACTTTTAATTCATTTGTTAGTTTTCTATTTTCTTTTAAAAGAACTTTATTTTCAAATTTTAGATTATCAATATCTTTAAGACTTTTTTTGAAAAAATTTACAAGTACGAAGAAATTCATTATAAAGCTCATCATAAGTTGGGGGAGTTACCTCAGTGTCGTTTTGGACACTGCAATCGTTCTCAGATGATGCATTGCCTTTTACCATTAAGCACATATTTGCTTCTTCATGACCTTCAGAACTTGAATCATTTTCTTCATCTGAAGATGTGTCGTCCCATGTTTCCGCCTTCAGAACTTTCTTTTTGTATCTCTTATTGTGCCTCTTCTCGTTTTGCTCTTTCAAAAACTTTGGGCACTTGCTCCTTATATGTCCAATTTTCTTACAATGATAATATTCCGGTGGTGGACGCTCATCATCTTCCTCAGTCTCACTCTTTCATTTTCCCTTCTCGTATGCAAAATCCTTCTTGTTAAAGTATTTCTTAAAAGTGTTCCTCCTTTCAAGATTTCTCATAAACTTTTTAAATTTTTCACAAACAAACTTTCTTCATCACCTTCCTCATCTCCATCAGTCATACTCTCAACTTCTTTCTTAGACTTTAGTGTCAATGCTTCCTTTCTTGGCTCCACATTGTACTCTTGTTGTTGGATTTTTAGTTCCACTTCATGTGTCTTCAAGTTTCCAATTAAACTCTCTAGTTGAAGAGTCTTAAGATCATGAGATTTCGAGATGTCGGTCACCTTCAGATTGAACTTCGGGGGAAGTGATCTTAAGATTTTTCTAACTAAATCTCCATTTGAAAAGCTCTTTCCAAGGGCTTTGGAATTGTTGACGATCTTGGTAAATCTGGTGTACATCGTATCGACGTCTTCATCAACCTCCATTCTGAACTTTTCAAATTCCGATTCGAGAGGGGGAGGCGGCCGAGATCGGGTGGCCATGGGGCCGCCCGACCTGGGCGAGACGGAGGCCGCCCCCGGCGGGGGCGGCGGCCGAGATCGGGCGGCCATGGGGCCGCCAGATCTGGGCGAGGCAGAAGCCGCCCCCGGGAGGAGGAGGCGGTCGAGATCGGGCGGCCTTGGGCCAGGTGGAGCCGTGCGCAGGCGTGCACGCGGGGCGCGCGATCAGGCGGGGCCGCACGCGCGCGTGCGTCCAAGCGGGGTCGCGCGCCAGCACGCGCGTGCCTGGGCAGGGCCGCGCGTGAGCGCGCGCGTGCCCGGGTTGGGCCGCGCGCGTGCCCCGACTGGTCCGCGCGCGAGAGTGCGCACGGTTAGGCCGAGCCACGCGTGCGCGTCCGGGACCGTTTGCAGGCGCGTGCACGGTCAGGACTACTTGCGAGGCGTGCGGCTAGGGGCGCGTGCTTGCTCACGTATATGTCCCACAGTTTGTGCTTAAATGATCTCTGGTTCGATCGGACCTATTTGAGGGAACCCTATCAATTATCATCACAAAATTTGTCTGTAGATACAGAGGCGCAACACCAAGGTCTCTTCATTACATCGCGTGCCCAAAAAAAGTTCATCATAAGGGCGTAGTCCATGCCGGCGCTCTGCCCCAGTAAAAAAAGTCCAGCGTATGGTCGGAGCTGCATGCCTGTCACGATCGGAACACTATCACGATTGACGTAGAGACAGTCTCATGCCCTTCACTCCTACATATAAAATCCTAAATTAAAAAATATTTTCAACTAGCCAAAACTTGTAAACTATTTTATTGAAACTAGAATTTGTACCACCACAAACAATAGACTCATATGGTTGCTTCAAAAGTCAAAACAAAAGATATATGAAGTTACAGTATTTTTTTTAAGCAAAAATCAAATATCGATTCACATGGATTTTGTGAAATATATTTGGAGTTCAAACGCTGGAGATTAATATTAATATATTATTATAAATATAAATATAATATAATGACAATTTTGAGACTAGAGATAGTGATACAGAGTGTGCCAGGCAACATTAATGGCAATAATACAAGAACAATGCAAGATAAATCACTTCAAATACACCATGGATTCAATTACTAATATACCCCCCACATTATTTAACTTTTACCGAAGACAGAACCCTACTACTTTAACAGCCGCAGTCAACGTTCATCAAGTCCGATCCGATCACAATTTTGACTTTGCAACAACCACATCAATCCGACCACCGCTCAGTCCCGCCGCCGCCGTCCCTGACCTGCTCCACTCTTCCTTAAACTGGTCCTCCGTCACCCCTGCGCGCTCTCAGCATGCAAAATCAGTTAGCAAAGAAGAACAAAAAGCTTAATTTCTTTGAGAAAATAACAGAGAAGGTGAAAAATTAGAGCTGGCCTTGCCTTTTCCCATGGCGGCGGTGGAGGAGATGCCGCCCTGCACAGTCTTGAGGTAACGGTCATAAAAATTTGCCCCCGACCACTTCTGATGCGCAAGAGTTTCCACTCCGTTGTTCCTCTCCTCCCTCTGAATCCTCTCCACGTACGCCAGCATCCCCTGCCGTGCAAATTCCCGAGCGAATGTGTCCGTCACCAGCGCGTCGGCGTGGAATCCGGCGAGGGTGATGAACTGCCAGCAGAAACCAAGCTTCGCGATCCTCGGAATGAAGTCCCTCATCTCCTCGTCCGACATTCCCGCCGCGTCCCAGTTGAACGACGGCGACAAGTTGTAGGCCAGCATTGTCTCCGGCTGCGCTACCTTCATTCCCTGCGCAAACTTGCTGCACTCCGCGAAATCAGGGCTCGACGTCTCCATCCATATTAGGTCCGTGTGAGGCGCGAACGCCCGTCCGCGCACCACCGCCGCCTCCACCGAGCCACGGAAGCGGTAGAAACCTTCCCGCGTTCTTGGAATGTCCCAGTCCCAGAAGAGATCCCCTGCTCCCAGCCGCTCGGCGATTTCACGACCCTGTTCGTTCGAGAGACAGTTGCCGTATTCCGCCGCCGCCGCCCATTCCCCGAGCCGCCTCTGCTTTTCGTGCTGCGAGACGTCGTTTCGGCGGTTGATGGCATTGATAACTGCTTCCGAAAAAGTCATGAGGCCGGCTTTGGCGATCCAGTCGTCTTCAATACTCTGCAGCTCCGCGCCGGTCTTTCCCGCTGACATCGCAGCGGTCAGCACGGCGGCGAGGCTTCGGCGTCTAAGCTCAGGATTGGTCGCCCCGAGGATGAACTGGTGGTCACGCCCATCGACGTTGGATTGAATAAGAGTGGCGGCGACGGCGTCGGTGCGGGCCACCAGCACCGTCTCCACCCCCATGACATCGAACTGAAGCCGCGCGGCCACGAGGCGGTTGATGTGCTCGGAGACGGCGACGAGCACTTTCCCGGCCATATGCCCGCACTTCTTGGTGACCGACGACTGGTCTTCGATGTGCACACCGGCGGCGCCGCGCTCGACGAAGAGCTTGCATAGCTTGACAGTAGCTGTGGCGCCGCCGAAGCCGGTATCTCCATCGGCGATGATAGGGCGGAGGTAGTCAACGTAAGGAGTGGCGGCGCGCTGTTCGCGGGTCATGCTCATGCGATCCTCCAGCTGCTTTCGGTCGTGGTAGAGCTGGGCGCAGAAGAGGTGCTCTACTTTGTTGGGGACGGTGTCGTACGGATAGTCGGCGAGGTCGGGCCCCAGCTCGTTGGTGGTGGTGTGGGTGGAGGAGCACTGCCAGCCGGAGACGTAGATGGTGTCGAGGTGTTTGGCCATCATGGTCACCTGAACAGGGTCGAGGGCGCCGAAGGTTCGGGAGGCGGTGCCGGCGGCTTGGTGGGACTTAAGAATATGCCATAGCTTCTTCGCCATTTGGTCGGAGGCGTACGATTGATGAACGGTGCCGCGGAGGGAGACGACGTCACGAGCGGAGTACGGGCGGCGGGTCAGACGAAACCGGTCTGCGCGCCACCATGATTCCACAGCTGACACCTCCGCCTCGAACCGGCTCTCCTCCTCCATCATCTACGTGTCAGCAAATAAAGCATCATTATCAAATCCCACCGAACAAAATTTCGAAACAAAATTAAGCAGTTTTTTAATCTCCGTTTGTTTCGGCGTTTCTTCTTCGTCGGCGGTGAGGAAAAATGTTAATGAAAAAAATGTTTGTTAAATTTTCCTTCTTCGTTCCCAGACAGCTCTTACCTTCAACGTTCCAAAACATCACCACCAAAACAAACGGAGTGATCTTAGGCTCCGTTTGGCACGACGGTGACGATCGTGAACTTCATTCACTTTATATTCAAGTGGATGAAATTTCTTAGGTGAGCATTCACGAACGACGATTGTACCACCGCGTTCATGACCGCCACCGCTGCACCAAACGGTTCCTTTAATTTTCTATAAAATCGTCCACTCATTTACAAAATGATCTACTCTATATTTCTAGTTCTACTGCAATTTCCCGACTTATTGTTCCAATAATAATAATTTTTAAAAAAAATTTGTTTGAAATTAATCTTCACACATCTACCATCCTTGATTTAACCTGCCATACTATACAAAAACAAATGAATTGTTATTCCCAAAATTAATTTTTTTTTTCTTGGCGTGCGCTTGTCTAAACTCGCTCGAGCAAAACTACCACGACGATTAAGTGCATATAATAATTTTCTCCCACATTATAAATATAAATTCATAAAACCCAAGCAAGAAAACCATGACACGGAATAATGATAATCATAACCATAAATATGTATGAGGGAGGGCAAACGGATCCTGACCGTTGGTGGCAGGGAGAAAGAAACAGAGGAAGCCATGAAGGAAACTGAGCCGGCAGAGATGATCGGACCGTATAATAAAAGTTGTGGTTTGAAAACACCTCCTCTGTGCATTTCTATTTATAGAGGGAAATCGAATCCATATCCCTTTCAGTTTTGCTTTGGATTTTGTGAACCTCTTATGACACCCCATCAAGACTTATTTAATTCTTTTATTTAATTGTTTTTGAAGCCGCTTTAATATTTATTTATTTAATTGATTATTTATAAATGCTATGCTTTCTATTTTTAGGAAAATATTGCATTTAGGCTATCAAAATTTGGTTATTCGCAGATCAAATTTAGTTATTTGTTGATCAAATTTAGCTATTCGTAGATCAATTACAGCTATGTGCACTTCTAATATTAATTTTAAACCCGCGGTCCGCCTACTCACCCCGCCCAATGTAACAATTTATATGCTATTGTGTACTTCACTTATAATTTTATGAATACGACATTGGTTTGGTGATGCGTGACTGTCATAGAATGTATGTTTAGCAGGCATGCAAGCGGTTCGGTCGATTTTAGGTAAAATCGAAACCGAACTGAATAGGCTCGGTTTTTACACATCCAAAACCGAAACCGAACCGAAATGGATCGGTTCGGTTCGATTTTTTAACATCGGTTCGGTTTTTCGGTAAACCTAAAATATATTATCCTCAAAATAATTTTTAATGTTTGCACAAATGCTTTTCTAATAGTAAATCTAGAAAGCAGTTCATCAACATTGAAGGAAAATTTAAAAAACACAATAATATTTAGATTAACTAATACAATTAATACAATAAGTTTAAGTATTAGTTTAAAATAAAAATCAATAAGTACAACATATTCAATTTACTCGTTCACACTCGGGTAATTGTTACAAACTTATGATAAGATAAGATAAGAGATATTACATTGTTTCGTTATTTCGGGTTCAACTTCAAACTCAATGCTCACAACATCATGCTTTCATCCGACCGGACAAACTTCAAGTCCAAACTTATAATCGGTTCGGTTTTCTCAGTTTACCAACCCAACCGAAACCAAACCAAATAGGCTCGGTTTTTAGCCCCCCCTAAACCGAAACCGAAATTATCGGTTCGGTCCAAATTTAGTTCGGTTTGGGTCGGGTCGGGTCGGGTCGGTTTGGTTGCTTTCGGTTTTTTGTGCACACCCCTAATGTTTAGCATGACAGAGGCTATGACCTCCACCAAGAAAAGAAACTATTTTTTTATTATAAAAATGGATTAGGTTTCTTAAGTGAGGTTGGGCGTTCAAGAACGACGGTTCATAATCACCGCGTTCACGGCCGCTACCGCCGCGCCAAACGGAGGTTTAGTATTTACTAGCAAGCACGGGGCATCCATGCGATCACGATAATATTATTGGCATGCATATATTATGAAATGTAAACTTATCGGTAGGCACGGATGCAAAAGAATTACGAACGTCTTCATTTTATCAGACTAATTTCTCACTCATTCGAACACCATTTTTGAAATTGATTGCCAATACTAGCTTATAAGGGAGATTTTTGTAATTAAAAAAATAGAAGGCGGCAAATAATTATGCTAGCTCTCGAGAACTTTGGGTAATTAATAGTTATATATAATGTGAAATATATGATGTGGATTCTTTATAGACGGATAATATAATCATCCGTTACCACGCTGGGAATTGTGTTACGGCGAGGAGGAGGTGGATAGGATAGGCTAACGACGTCAGAAAGGATAAGTTTGGAAATCCCTTTTTTTCGGATTATTTATTTTTCATCTATATTCTTTAATGCCACTGGATAATTCGTCTATTTAAAAAAATACTCAATAATGTTGATCTGAAAACGGACCGTTGACTCGCTGTGGGCTTTTGCGGGTCTGTTTGAGACGTAAGCGGCCGTTGGGAAAGGAGAGCGAGCTGGCCCAGTTCGCGGACTGCGGTTTTGGGTTCTCCCTCTGCTTTGCGGAGAAGGCGGCAAATCAAACACCGGTAGTCGCCAGTGATGCATTGATGAGAAACGTACCGGAAGGGTGTCGTACTCCCAAGCAGACCCTAAAACTGTCCTGCCGTTTAGGCCGCTTTTGGGGGAGCGCTGGCTCGAGCACATGTCTCGGGCTCGGAACGGCGACACATTCCCCAAGTTTGGGCGCGATGAACGCTGCGGCGAATTTGAAGAAATCGTTGAGTATGAGCTAGTAATAGGAATGACAGTTATGATGTGCCTGCAGAACAGTTTGCTGCTTAATCTGCTCCAGCGACATTCTTGTCATCTAAAGCCAGCAATTTCTTTGTGAAATGTGTTTAAACTCGGTCTTCAATATGTCATCCCACAGACAAATGCGCATGTCGTATGTTGAGGGTTTGCGTGTCCTATATATCATTTGGGGTGCAATGCGAGTACTAATAAATGATGTGCATATGGTGTTTGGCCTAAGGGCAGTATCTTCTGTTAGTTCTAATTATAATAATATGTCCGCGCGTGTCAGGACCGACTCGGAACTGTACAACCCTCATTCTCCGAGGGTGGACCCCCCCAAGGCCACGTAGGCAGAAGTCAAAGTCAAAGAGGTCAACACAGAGCCCGGCAGTTCAAGGCAGAGAAGAGAAGACCTCGGCGAGTATGCAGGCAATACTCGCCAGGTTGACGAGTATGGAACAGAAGACCTGACGACTATTGGCCCGGCGTGTGCGAGCAGCACCCAATACTCGCCAGATGGGCGACTATGGCATGATACTCGCCGAGTAACCCATAGTCGCCGGGTTGGGGGCTGGACTATAAAACCCCCCTACCCCTTGGTTTTCCTATAAATAGGACCTCAGGGGTACTTGGATTGGCACCTGGACTTGAGCTTTCGAAACCCTGCTCTTGCATTCTGGAACCTGTCGCACTTGGCCGCTACTCCCGGTACTAGCCAAGTCGGTGCCTTCCTCGTACCCTGCTCGGCCGTTCTTTGGTCTTGGAGGGGAAGTCTCTTCGGAGCTTCTGGGTACGTGGTGAGACCTCCCTGCTGCAGCACCTGGGGTCCTGTGTGTTGCTCTTCTAGCTCTTCAGTAGTCGCCAGCTTAGTCATCTCGTTGGACTGCTGGGCGAGTAGCCTCCGGCTGCATCAGTCCGAATCTTGAGGTCAGGATTTTCCTGGCGTCAACACTTTGGTGCGGTGAGCGTGGACCGCAGTCAGAGAAGGAAAGTTCGGCAAGAAGGCGAGATGGTCATAGGTGGCGACCATGAGGAGGAGGTCGGCAACTCGACGGGAACTGGCAGGTTCGTGACGCTGGAGGTTTTCGAAGCCTTCGCGCAGCGCATGGAGGGAGCCATGCGAGCAGCGCTTCAGCCGCGCGCCGAGGTCACGGCGACCACGCCACATCGCCCGGTTCTGACCAAGGGAAGGAGTCCCCCTCGGCGAGCAGGAAAGGAGCACGTGGAGGATGAAACCGAGCGACCAAGGAGGTCGCAACTCTACCAGCAGACCTCGCAAAGGATCCGCTTCCGCGAAACGAAGGAGCAGGCGAGATACCAGGATACTCGCCCATATGGCGAGTATGGTGGTGATACTCGCCAGGTGAAGGATCGTCGCCGAGTAGGAGGGAGGAGCCCCTTCTGCGAGGAGATCATTGCCGCACCGGTGCCAGAAGGATTCATAGATCCCGCGATGAATTATTGCTCGGGGAGAGACGACCCTATCCGTCAAG
Source organism: Dactylorhiza incarnata (assembly GCA_033032865.1). NCBI lineage: Eukaryota > Viridiplantae > Streptophyta > Magnoliopsida > Asparagales > Orchidaceae > Dactylorhiza > Dactylorhiza incarnata. The sequence goes on along the minus strand of JAWHQI010000094.1, from coordinate 7,586,265 downwards.
GGAAGAGACGTAACCGGAGGAATAGCTGGAGGAGGAATAGGGATCGGGTCAGCCAAGGATGTCAAGGAAGTATCAAGGCCGGGGAAGTAGGAGTGAGTTTTGGAGAAGCGGAGCTCGGATCTTTCCGCAAAACGAATTTCCACCAAGCCTACCGCCAGAATGTCGCTCCGACCTCTCAAGCACCACCCCCGCTAGAGGAAATCACCTTCTCAGAGGAGGGCATGTTAAGGGATGAGAATCCCTTCCATGAGGCCCGTGTGATTGATGCGATCGTCGAAGACTTCACCGTCAACCGAATCCTGGAGTGCAACGGGGGATCTGTCTGTGTCATCTTTACGTCGTTCTCACGAACACGTTTGACAACCTGGAGGTCGAGATAATCAGGATGATGATCCTGGATTTCTTAAGTAAGCAAAAGGCGGACGCGGCAGGAAGATCAGCCGCCGTCGGGAAGCTTAACACATGGAACGGCGACAACTTGAAAGGGTTTGGCTCCTGAATGGGAGTATGTACACATCCCACCCCTGTAAATTTGTTATCCATAAATAAAACCATCACCTCCCTGAAATATGGGAAATGGTGAGTCTTTTGTCTCTTTCGGCTATGTGTTTTCAAGAAAGAAGAAAGCGAGCGAAGCCGATCTCCACGCTAGATTGGGAACTGAGCCTCCGACTTAACCCTCGTAAAAACTCAGAACGGATGATGGGACAGTGCCTCGGGTGTGCGTTCCCTTAAGACCAAGCCTCTGCAATGACGGCCGAGATCAGCTCCCCCCTTGCACGTTGGTCGCGGTTCCCACCGACCGCACTTCTCGTCCGACTGTAGAGATTACCAGGAAGAAGTCTGGACGCCGACCTTCCGATGCGGCGAAGAGATGATCGATTTAACTAGCTCAGGGGACCCTTGAATAAAGGTGTCGTGTACCCTCAAGCCGTTTTTTCTAAAATATTGTGTCTGATCATGTGAGTTGGTGTGCTTAAGTGTGCTTAACTCCCTGCTAATTTGTTGAGCAACAGGAAGCAGGTTTGATCCACATCTAGCATCCAAGTAGGGTGGAGGCCTCGGGATGGTATGTCCCCTTGGACCTTCCCGACTGCCACTCCGTGCTTGACGTCGTCCTGCATCAACATACCACACCGCAAGTTGGAAAGCGAGCCTCCGGCTCAACCCTCGTAAAAACTCAGAACGGATGATGGGATAGTGCCTCGGGTGTGCGTTCCCTTAAGACCAAGCCTCTGCGATGACGGCCGAGATCAGCTCCCCCCTCGCATGTTGGCCGCAGTTCCCACCGACTGGAGAGATTACTAGGGTAAAGTCTGGAAGCCGATACTCCAACTTGAGAAGGGGAGCGATCGATTCGACCGGCCAAAGAATGGAAACATTCCGGCATCCAAGTAGGATGGAGACCTCGGGAGGGTGTGTCCCCTTGGGCCCCCCCCGACTGTCGTTCCCTACTTGACGTCATTCTTCGTCGACATCTGGTATCCAAGTAGGATGAAGGCTTTGGGATGAGGTGTCCCTCCGAACCTCCCCGACTGCCATTCCCTATCCCTTCTCTCATAAAAAAACTCCCTTAAATATCATTAAATGATTTTTATAGGCTATTCACCAGGTACAGAGCAAGGCCTTGAGAGCACGTGTCCTTCGGAACCCTCCAAGTCGCCTCCACAGCTCGACTCCACCAAGGGAGATATTGAAGAGTGCGAGCATACATGCGCGAGTACCTAGGCGAGTATACAGGAGCGAGCATGATATGCGAGTATACAGGTGCGAGAATGAAGAAATACTCCATCTCGCCGCGATCCTAAGAGCCTAGCGAGCACTCAATCTCGCCTCGAGCCTAGGAGCTTAGACAGGAAGCAAGGCAGAAGGAAACAGGCAAGCAAACAGGCGAGCAAAATTTTGTCCTTTATCATTTGAACATTTGATATGTATTACAAAAGAATCTTCAAGGTGTTTTACAAAAGATCGCCGGGCGAGCAAAAAAGGGTGCCCAGGCGACTAGGCGACATTCTCGCCATCAATATCTACATCTGGCTCGTCGCCACCATCGTCGTCATCAACATCATCATCATCGTCATCCTCGTCCCCGGAATCGTCATCCTCAGCACCACTGGACGGCGGTGAGGGTGCTCGCAAGGGGGAGGTGGACTCCTCGGCGAGCAGCGCCGGGATGATGTCCTCCACTGTCAACTCCATTGCCGCCGGCTTTAGGAGATCGTCCGCCTTCAGCTGACTCAGGATGACGGTCCCAGTAGCTCGCGCGATCTCTCGACGAACGCGTGGCATATCGTCGCCATGCATCCGGATCTGCTTGCCGACCCTAGAGGGGCCCGCCACCGCTGACTGTTGCTCGGCAGGCCGAGTTTCCAGCTCAGCGATGCGAACTTGGGCGGCCTCCAAAGCCAGCCGAGTGTCATCCAGCTCTTTCTCCAGCTGGGACATCTTTGTCGCCATCTCCACCTCGGCGATCTTCAAAAGCAAGAAGACACACAAAGTCAGCAAGTTATTCGGCAAAATGGCGACTATCCCGGAGGCGAGTATCATAGAGAAGCGAGTACCTCATGCTCCTTCGCCTTGAGCCCCATGGCGATCATTTTCTTTGTGCTGATCCGGATCACCTCCTCGTACTCCAGCAACCTCCTCGCCGTCATGTGCGCCAGCTCGGCGGAGCGCAGCAGAGATCGTGAGGTCTGGTGTGCCAAGTACTCGGCAGGCTCCTCCCGCAGCCTCTCAGCGTCCTCGCGACCATAGACGGCGTGGAGCACGTCAAAGGCCTCGCCCTTGTCCTCCCAGTCCTCTGACCAGGGCGGGAGGTTGGAGCTCAGAGACAACACATGGTCGCCCTCCGACCAGGTCACCAAGGGGCAACCATAAAGATCCTCGCCACGCCCACCCAGGTTGAAGTTCGGATGGGTAAAAGGCTCGCCGGCCTCTGAAGGATCTGCCTTCTTACCGAGGTCCCTATGAACGACCTCCTTCTTCTTCCTTGAGGGCTCGGAGGACTCGCCTCTCTCCTTCCGTTTCTTCGACGGCTTCGACGGCTCGGATCCTTCGCCGACGATCAAGGGCTCATCGCCTCCTGGCGACAAGTCTATGGGCGAGTAGACCCCTTCCTCGCGAACAGAAGTCCCCGCACCTCCTTGTGTGGAAGCCGTCGCCTTCACCACCGCAGGAAGAAGCTCGCGCGGCAGGACATGGACTACTGCAGCAAGAAGAGTAATAAGTCCAGTTAGTCGCCAAGATGAAGACAAAGAGCGAGTATTGCGAATACTCGCGCGGTGGATTACCTTCGCCTGCGAAAACCTCAGCAAGTTCATCTACTCGCCTCCTCCAGTACACCACATCAAGGCAGCGACCTTTGAAAGCCTCGAGCAGCTTCTCGCCACCCTCGCTTAGGAAGGAAACCCCGAAGATGCTCTCCGGTGGCTGGAAGGACTTGTCAGGGACGGCTTGAAAGTCGCTAGCGATGACGACTATTCGCTCTCCCCAGCGATGATTTTTGTTAGCAGTGCCGGCCAGCGTGCAGACGTGGCTGCAGAGGAAGACGACGCCCTCGCCAGTCGCCATGAAATGGAATACTCGCCTAAAGACCGACAGGTCGAAGGCTATTCCCTGGTCGCGCAGGTAGCATAGGAAGCCCACGATCATCGCCACCCCATTGGGGTTGATCTGGGCAGGGACTATCCCAAAGTAACGGAGTATCTGGGAGAACTCCGTCCACAATGGTAGTCGCAAGCCCACCTCGAAGTGGAGAGTAGGGATCACCCGCTCATTAGTCAAAAAGGTGTTTAATCGCTCGCCCTGGCGAGGAAGCCTCGCGACATACCCTGGCGGGAGGTACTTCGCCCTGACGACCTCCAAATCTTTCTCATTCGTGACTGCCTTCTTGAAGATGGTCGCCGCAAAATTCTTGGCGTGATTGGCACGCCGGATGGTCGCCTCGTCAGTCATCTTTGAAAGGAAGGAAAGAAAGGCGAGTATCAAAGAAGAGAAGGGGAAAGTGAGACGGAGGATACTCGCGCAAGAGTTAGGAAATCGCCAAAGCGTAATTAAGACTCACCCCCCCCCCCCTATTTATAGTGGTCGGGTAGCTTGGCGTATCGAGCACGACGGCGCGATCGGGAATAAGGGGGTGGCGAGTATCAAGTTATAATCGCCAATATCAACAAGCTCGCCATGCCTAAAGCGACGCGCAGACAATACTCGCCAAGGTAAAAGAAGATAGAAAAAATCAAGAAAACCATCGCAGAAGAAGAAAACAGAAGCAAGTAATAAAAGGCGAGTTTCTAATACTCGCCGAATAAATATTAAGCAATAGTTCAGCAGTACAGGGATACTCGCCAAAAGGCGACATGACCTAGAAAGAAGAAAAATAAAGAAAAAGCAACATCTACGGAGGAGCTTGAAGGTTCGCCTGAGTGTTTGGCTGTTGAGGTTGTCGCTCGACCCATCCCAAGCCGCGAGCTCGCCTGAAGTGCTCGGAGGCCACAGACATCGCGTCCTCGCCCTGACGTAGCTGGTTTTCGATCCTCGCCAGCCGACCAACCGAGCCCATGCTCGCGCGCATCCCCACCAGCTCGTCATGGTGCAGTTGTTGGCGATGTTCGAGCCTCCCAAATCTGCGCTCAAGCTCGTTGACCGACTGAAGGCGAGATTTCGTAGCGACCAGCCGAGTATCGAACTCTTCCAGTTGAGAAACCCGCGCCTCCAACTCAGCTAGGCGACGATGAGCATCGCTGCTCGCCAGACGCTCTATGCGCGACTCCACTTCAGTCAAACGACGAGGAGCATCAATGCTCGCCAAGCGCTCAACCCGCGATTCGACATCAGTCAGGCGGCGATGAGGCTCGCAGATCGCTAAGCGCTCCAGCTTGGATTCCGGCTCTAGGATTGCGCGAGTAGCCCTCTCCTGGTACTCGCGAGAAGGAAGCCCGACCGCGTCGATCAAGGCTCCTATGGGAGTACGAGCGCGAGCTGCAAAGAGGGCAAAAATATCAGAGCTTTGACGACTGAAGGAACCAAGTGAAAATAGTGGCGACTATCATGAATGGCGACCGAATACCTGGCCGAGGACTACGAGAGCGATGGCGAGGAGAGCCCCTGCCTCGCTGGGGAGACGTGCTATGATGATGATCGCCTCGCCGAGCAGGATGGGATCCAGTCGTCTGATCCCGGCTAGGAGGCGCGTTCCCACGACCGCGACTATCGCCTGATCGTCCTCCTCCCCTTGGAGGAAAGAAGCCCGAGGAGCCCCCAGTCCCGCCACGGCGCGAGGACTCACCCTGATGAGTAGAAGGCGCAGTAGAAGTCGAAGGGCGCTGGTCGCCCTGAAGAATTTCGGAAGGAGGGAACGGAGGAGGTGGCGGAAGCCCACCCACGGGCAGCTGCGAGCTGCTCGCCAACCCCGAAGAATCAAGAGGCGGTGGAGGCGGAAGCACGATGCCCGCTAAAGGAGCACGTTGCTCGCTCATCGGCCTCTTCTCCAGCGAGGAGCTGTGAAGAACTCGCCCTGAGCGACCTCCACCCCTAGGCGAGATCATGGGCGACGATCTCAGAGGAGGTGCGGCTAAAGGCTCCTCCTGAGCACCGATGGTGGAATAATCTGCGAGCATAGAAGAAATATTCAGCAACCCGGACCAAGTCGAGGTCAGTTAAAAAAGGTGGCGAGTAGATTAATCGCACCTCGCACAGAAGCGAGATTCTCCAACGGATTCTGGGCCAAGATCTCAGGAACGCTCGCCCCCTCGGCGACATTTGGAGCAGGAGGATCAGCGGCCGGCGAGTCGCCCTCATTGGAGAGCCCCAGGTCGTCCAGCAGCTGCTGGTGTTGGTCGCCCAAAGGAGCAGCGACCTCTTCCTCGGCGGCTTTCTTCTTCTCCTTCTTCTTCTTCTTCTGGGCGAGCCTCTTCCTCTTCTTGGAAGATGGAAGGTCGCCAGATGCGGGATCCAGGCGAGGAAGGAGCGAAGAGCCATCAAAAAGGCCGACAAGGCCAGCCATGGCCGCCTTAGCCTCGGCAGCATAGTCGCGCACCATCTTGAGCGAGTTCAGAAAAGATGTGCCATCAGAGACCCCTGCCCCTCTATTTATAGAGCTCGAGCGTCGGCTAGCGAGATGGCGAGTATAGGCCAATAATCGCCAGTAGGCAAGCTCGTCGAATGAAGGTTGGATGGTTCTTTCCGAGCAACTACGTTACTCGCAAAGAGCGGGGATTGTGTACAACCCTCATTCTCCGAGGGTGGACCCCCCCAAGGCCACGTAGGCAGAAGTCAAAGTCAAAGAGGTCAACACAGAGCCCGGCAGTTCAAGGCAGAGAAGAGAAGACCTCGGCGAGTATGCAGGCAATACTCGACAGGTTGACGAGTATGGAACAGAAGACCTGGCGACTATTGGCCCGGCGTGTGCGAGCAGCACCCAATACTCGCCAGATGGGCGACTATGGCATGATACTCGCCGAGTAACCCATAGTCGCCGGGTTGGGGGCTGGACTATAAAACCCCCCTACCCCTTGGTTTTCCTATAAATAGGACCCCATGGGTACTTGGATTGGCACCTGGACTTGAGCTTTCAAAACCCTGCTCTTGCATTCTGGAACCTGTCGCACTTGGCCGCTACTCCCGGTACTAGCCAAGTCGGTGCCTTCCTCGTACCCTGCTCGGCCGTTCTTTGGTCTTGGAGGGGAAGTCTCTTCAGAGCTTCTGGGTACGTGGTGGGACCTCCCTGCCGCAGCACCTGGGGTCCTGTGTGTTGCTCTTCTAGCTCTTCAGTAGTCGCCAGCTTAGTCATCTCGTTGGACTGCTGGGCGAGTAGCCTCCGGCTGCATCAGTCCGAATCTTGAGGTCAGGATTTTCCTGGCGTCAACAGGAACGACCTAATGGGTTCCGTGTTACTAGGGGTTTGCTCTACGCTGGAGATACTATAAATACCCATTCCACATGTTGATGAGGTATTGTGGAATATCTTGAGCGGAGAGTTAACATTCTCAAGATATTGATTCTAGGTTTTCCCCGCTCTTTTTTTTTTCCCGTGGAAAGTTTTCGGCCGCCGTTCGCGATTTTGTTCTTTCGTTCCAGATCTGTCGCTCGGATCGCTGGTAAGAAGAAAGGAAGCCGTCGTTCCCGATCGCTAGGTTGCAAGATCTCCCGTCAGCGTTCGTAGAAGGAGGAGCCTCTGCGTCCTTTGCACCAGATCTGGGAAATCTTTTCTAGCTTTTCCGCCGGACGAAGCTCTGCGCCCAAGATCGCAAAGGTCATCGCCTAGATCGCGCGCCTCTTTCCCGGCGTCGAGGGAGTTTCCGACGATCTCTAGTTCTTCGTTTTCGCAATTTTCGGCGCTCGATCGCAAAGGAGGCGTTTTCTTCTTTCGTCGCTGCTCGTTCGCTCCCTGTCCAGATCGCGCGAAGGTTGATCCTTCTCTGTCGCTACAGGCCAATCCCGTCGCCGGCCCTGTACCAGAAAGAGTTCGCAAGAAGGAGATCCAGATTCCCCGATTGTAGTCCCCGCTCAGGAAGATCCAGTCTTCGCAAATCTTAGATCCAAATCGCAGATCTTGGATCCATTCTTGCTGCTCTATCCAGATCACGCCAAGGCGTTCTAGATCTGCGATTTCCAGATCCGTCCGTTGCAGATCTCGAGTTCCAGATCCGGTGTTCTTTCCGATCTGCATCTGTTCTAGATCAAGGAATTCCAGGAATTTCCAAGAATTTTTAGTTTATTTCTGCTGCCTGCGCTTCTCGTGTCTTAATCGTGAAGCAGGAATCTCGTTCCAGAACTTTTCCAGAACAGATCCAGAGATTCCCGTTCCTGTTTGTGGAAGTTTTTCCCGTGGATCTATTTGCAAGAAGCAGAACCCTTGGTTTTGAACTCCAGATCCGGCCATTACACTTTTCATCAAGTATCCGTCTTTGGTGACTGTGGTCTCAGCTGGATTGGAGGAGCAACAACAATTACTATATTGGATCCGAAGTTTCCCGATCGTCTTCGTGCGAATCAGGTGATTTTATTCCTGTTTTTTTTTTTCTATTTTTTAGAATACTGCTGCGATGTCGAAGAAAAGCGCGCTCGACGTCACCAAATTGCAATCGTTCGACGCGTCCGATTTCCTCAGTTGGAAAATACAAGTCCAGCTAGGAATGAAGGAACGCGGAATCTTCTACACTGTGCAGAGCAACTTTGCGTCTTCGAGCGAGGGCGTAGACGAATATCAGTGGGACAAGGATGAGGATTTCTGCAGGGTCTACCTGTTGAATTCCCTCAATCCTCGTCTCGCACTGACCTACCACGCTTACAAGACTGCAAAGGGGATCTGGGATCGTCTCAACGCGCATTTCCAGAAGGAGGAGGTGTTGTCCAAATCGCTCATTGGGGAGAAGTTCTTCAACTTTCGCCTCAAGGCGAACCTGCCGATCACCTCCCAAATCATAGAGCTGAAAAATCTGCGCAACAAGCTGGAGGACGATCGGTCGAAGATGGACGACAATCTGTTCGTGTACTTGATCCTGAGCAAGCTACCTGCGGAGTGGCTGACATTCAAGACGGAGATGCACAGACGGAAGGAGAAGATTACTCTGCATGAACTCAAAAGGTTCATTCACATCGAGGACCAGAACATCGCTGGAAAGAGCGCGGAGCAGGTTGCTCAGCCTCCACAGGCTGTCAACTTCGTTTCTCGACCTAATAAGCCTCCTCGGAAGCCCCCGGTACCTAAAGTTGACCCTCCTGCCCAGTTGGCTGTCAATAAGCCTTCTTTCAAAAGGAAGAAGGGTAAATGCAACAACTGCGGCAAATGGGGTCACTGGGCTGCTGACTGTAGGGGTCCGAAGAAGCAAAAGGATGAAGCTCCACCTCAGGCGGCACACATGGTGGTCGATACTTCTGATCCCAAGTCCTTTATGGCTATGATCGGGAGCAATCACCGCAGTGCGTCTTCTGAGTGGTGGCTGGACAGCGGTGCCACATGTCATGTTACAAATAACAGAGGTCTTCTCACTGACGTCAGAGCAGTCCGAGACAGAGTTGAGAATTGCAATGGAGGAGCGACAGTCGTCACTCATGCTGGGACGGCAAAGCTCGTCCTCTCTTTAGGTAAAATTTTAATTTTGCAAAATGTTAAATTAGTTCCTAATTTAATCAAAAACTTAATTTCTATGAGTTTGTTAGATAAGTCTGGAATGTCCTTCACAACCATTAGCGGTAGAATAACACTGTCTGTTAATTCACATTACTTTGATTGCGTTTACTTAATCAATGGAATGTATAGACTTAGCCTAGAAAGCGAGTGCATAAATCAAGTGAGTTCGTCTCTGTTAGATCCAAAGCTACTTCACAATAGACTTGGACATGTTCACTACAAGAAAATGCGCGATCTAGCTAAGAGTCACAACATTCCGTTAGATTTCTCTATTCGATTTGATAAGTGCAAGGTTTGTGCCCAGACTAAAATAACTAGAAACCCTTACAAAACCGTTTCTAGGAGCACACAACTTTTGGAATTGATTCATTCCGACCTCTGTGACTTTCAGAGTCATGCCACTAGAGGGGGAAAGAAGTATCTAATTACCTTCATTGATGATTTCTCCAGATTTTGTCATGTCTACCTATTGAAATCGAAAGACGAGACATTCAAGACCTTCAAAATCTTCAAATCTCGGGTAGAAAACCAGTTAAATCTGAAGATTAAGAGACTTAGAAGTGATCGAGGAGGAGAATACACTGCAACTGGGTTTAGGGAGTTCTGTGCCACTGAGGGCATAATCCTTGAAACTACAGCTCCTTACTCACCCCAATCAAATGGCGTTGCTGAGCGTAAGAATAGAACTTTAACAGAGATGTTAAATTCTATGCTCCTGACCGCTGGCATGCCCAATTCCTTCTGGGGGGAAGCAGTCCTTACTGCAAATCACATTCTGAATAGAGTGCCTCACTCAAAGCTCATTTCTACTCCTTATGAGCTGTGGCACAGTCATCCTTGTAGATATGACACTCTTAAGACTTGGGGCTGTATCGCCTATGTGCGTATACAAGACCTTAAAAGACCTAAGGTGGGACCTAGAACGACAACCTGCGTCTATCTAGGCAGTGCAGAAGACAGTGCAGCTGACCGATTTTTGGATCTATCCACTAATTCAGTGATAGAATCCAGAGATGCTATCTTCTTTGAGCATAAATTTATCAAAGACCATGGCCTGACCGTTCCTGGATCTACTGACATGATCTCAGAGTCTACGGTAGAACCCGAAGCTGGCCCCTCTGGCACTGCTCCCCAACCTCTAGAGGACGAACCTGTTCCTCTTAGAGTATCTACAAGAGATAGAATCCCTAAGGATTTTGGTGAGAACTTCGTCACCTACCACTTAGAGGATGATTCATTTTCCTACCAGGAAGCGATGAGATCTAGAGATGCATTAATGTGGGCAGAAGCTATCGACGATGAGATGAACTCGCTGCTACAAAACAATACCTGGCATCTAGTGGACCTACCGAAAGGAGCTAAAGTCCTGGGATGCAAGTGGGTACTGAAGAAGAAACTACATAGCGATGGGTCTATAGCCAGATACAAAGCACGTCTAGTAGCTAAGGGTTATAAACAACAAGGGGGAATTGACTATTTTGATGTCTATTCACCTGTCTGTCACCTATCTACCATTAGAATTCTTCTAGCCTTAGCCTCTATCGAGAATTTCATCGTCCATCAGATGGACGTGAAAACAGCCTTTTTGAATGGAGAGCTAAATGAAGATCTCTACATGGCACAACCTGAAGGTTATGTCCATAAAGATTTAAAGGATAAAGTGTGCAAACTCGATAAATCCTTCTATGGGCTTAAACAAGCACCTAAGATGTGGCACATGAAGTTTGATCAAGTGGTAAAGAGCTTTGGATTTCTGTCCAGTCTCTCAGACAAGTGTCTCTATTACCGCTCGATGTCAAACCGAACAGTCATCATATGCCTATATGTGGATGACATGTTGATCCTGGGGTCAGACCTAGCTGTCGTGAGGGATATTAAGTCCGCTCTCGCCAAAGCGTTTGATATGAAGGACCTTGGTCCTGTCGATACCCTACTAGGTATAAAAATAAGAGTAGACAAGGGATGTGTCACTCTGAGTCAAGCTTACTACATAGAGCAGATTCTTAATACCTGGGGTTATAAAGATTGTAGGCCTGTTGAAACACCCACTGATCCGAACGTCAAGCTAAGTCCGAATGAAGGGATAAGCGTTGATCAAGTCAAGTACTCAAAGATTATTGGAAGTCTCATGTACGCCACAAGCTGCACTAGACCTGACATTGCTTTCTCCGTAAGCATGCTAAGTCGTTTTACCATTAGTCCAGGCAAAGAGCATTGGGATGCCCTAGATAGGCTGATGAAGTACATAAAAGGTACTAAAGACCACGCTCTGTGCTACACTGGTCACCCTCCTACTTTGGAAGGGTACTCTGATGCCTCCTGGTGTTCAGAAGTTTCAAACAGCAAGTCCACAAGTGGATTTATATTCACATTGGGTGGCGCTGCAGTTACTTGGAAGTCCAAGAGACAAACTTGCATAGCTTTGTCGTCTATGGAAGCCGAGTTATTTGCCTTAGCTTCAGCTGGTGAAGAGGCAGATTGGATCAGAAATTTGATCTTAGACATTCCCTTGTCTATAGTTCAAATCAATTCTTTAAGCCTATACTGTGATAATCAGGCTGCAGTCCAAGTTGTTAAGAATGTCCTCTTTAACACTAAGAGACGACATGTACGACTGAGACACGCCCTATTGAATTATCTTAAAGAACAAGGCGTTATTACTTTGGTCGATGTGCGATCGAAGGATAATCTAGCTGATCCACTGACAAAAGGAATGCCCCGAGACCGTTCGATCAAAACAGTGGGGGAAATGGGACTCAAAGCGGTTTGAAACCAGCCTAAGTCCGAATGTTTTGATTCCTTCCTTTGTCAAATCTAGCATATTGTGCTCCGTTGGTGTTTTGGTTGCTGAGTACGAATTTCTGGTTGGTTGTTTCATTCCACATTTGATGATAACAGCCTCATCCAGAATCGTCTTCCTTAACTTGGAGGAGAGTGTTATTCCACATTTGATAACACGATCTGACTTGTTTTGGACCTTCTCCTGTTAATTGGTTCCATTCCACATTTGATGAGTTCCAATTAACCCTAGAAGAACAGTAACCAGGATATCACACATAGGAACACAGATATAACTGCGTTGTCCAGAAGTCTGAAATCGTTTCGTTTGGAAACAGTCAATAGATTCTGCGGTTATAACTGAAATACTCTAAAAAATACCCTCTTAACTTAATTAAAGTACTACGTTCTTATATGTAGAACTAGATACATGTAGTTCTTCCATAATTGAATTCATTCTGAATAAAATTCTCTGTTGGAAATTACAGGAGCTGCTGCTGCAGGAGGAGCACATGCAGATTGGGATCCTGAGAAGGATGACCTGCTGGATGATGACTAATAGAGTATCTGTTTGGTTTACTTTCTTTGGCCTAGAGCATTGTTTAGCTCTTTTCTTTTACCTGTTTTTGTTTGGACTATTTATGCTCTTTTGTTAGTCATGAGACATTAGGTCTTCTGGTACCTATTTCTCTGATTGTACTCTTGACTTTTATGTGATGCTGCCTGGTTTATGCTTTATACTTATGCGTGCATACATACTACTGTTTTCTTTCAGTCCAATATATTATAACAGGTACTTGCGGACACGGTTGTGTAATGAGTCGAACTAGTTGAACATTACACACACCAACCCTTTTCCAAGGTCGGTATACCGCGGACATAGGAGGAGATTGTTAGTTCTAATTATAATAATATGTCAGCGCGTGTCAGGACCGACTCGGAACGACCTAATGGGTTCCGTGTCACTAGGGATTTGCTATACGCTGGAGATACTATAAATACTCATTCCACATGTTGATGAGGTATTGTGGACTATCTTGAGTGGAGAGCTAACATCTTCTGGGTTTGAGCACGAGCAATGACTGAAGGACCTATTGAGATATAATTATGACCCACCACACCCATGGTGTTGTTTAACATGAAAAGTGTCTTTTGGTGTGACGTGCCGGTTGCTCGCTATGATTCACCAATAGAGCGAAATGATTGAAGTTTGGTAGCTATAAATGTGGTAGCTTAGGATATGGTAGTCCGCTACTAAAATTAAAGTTGCATGAATTAGATATACTATATTTCATAACTACATAGGATGCCTCTTTTATTTATATACTAAATATAGAGACATATTTATGTATGCGACACCTTACCATATCATGTGCTTATTGTTTTTATTATTGTTTGTTGCGGCTCACTCGAGGCTCCTAAAATCGGTCGAGACTAGATTGTCTTAGCCCGAGAGCGGTCGAGCGCGCAAACTTTTTTTTTATCGTGGAAAACCCCGAAAAAGGTGAAAAACGACGTGGCCGGAGCTGTGTTGACCAAACTTTACTATTTGTTTGTGTTGTACAGAGCTTTTTAAAAGAAGGTGAGGGCGGCAGGCCGCTCCTCATCACAATTGTTGGGAGAGAGAGGTGCTTGAAGGGTGACATGTCACCGCTCACGGTGCTAATTTTTTTTGCATGCTGCAGAAGGGAATGCTGCGCTCTGAACGCTCTTAAGTCTTCGACTGCTGCTTGAAGGTTGGATTGATGTGCTCTGCACGCCCTTGTCTCCTGGTGCGTGAGAGGAGTCTGGAGTGATGATCTTGTTGGTGGCTGGAGCGCCTGTTCTTGAGTGCACGGAGTGCATGTTCTTTAGTGTGCGGAGTGCTTAGCTTGAAGCTGAGAATGGGGGGGGGCGTGCTTGGAGCAATCTTGAGAGCAAAGCGCGCAGAGGCGCGCTTGGAGCAGTCTTGATAGCGAAGCCCGCGGAGGCGCGCTTGGAGCAGTCTTGAGGGCGGAGCGCACAGAGGCGCGGTTGAGGGCGGTCTTGATCGCGGAGCGCACGGAGGCGCGCTTGGAGCGGTCTTGAGGGCGGAGCGCACAGAGGCGCGGTTGAGGGCGGTCTTGATCGCGGAGCGCACGGAGGCGCGCTTGGAGCGGTGTTGAGGGCGGAGCGCACGAAGACGCGCTTGGAGCGGTGTTGAGAGCGGAGCGCACTGAGGCATGCTTGGAGAGGTCTTGAGAGCGGAGCGCACGGAGGCGCGGTTGAGGCAGTCTTGACCGCGGAGCGCACGAAGGCGCGCTTGGAGCGGTCTTGAGAGTGGAGCGCACAGAGGCGCATTTGGAGCGATCTTGAGAGAGGAGCACATGGAGGGGGTGCTTGGAGCGATCTTGAGAGCGGAGCGCACGGAGGGGGCGCTTGGAGCGATCTTGAGAGCGGAGCGCACGGAGGGGGCGCTTGGCGGTCTTGAGAGCGGAGCGCACATAGGCGTGCTTGGAGCGATCTTGAGAGCAGAGCGCATGGAGGGGCGCTTGGAGCTATCTTCAGAGCAGAGCGCACGGAGACGCGCTTGGAGCGGTCTGGAGAGCGGAGCGCACGGAGGCGCGCTTGGGGCGGTCTTGAGAGGGAGCGCACGGAGGTGCGATTGGAGCGGTCTGGAGAGCGGAGCTCACAGAGGTGCGCTTGGTGCGGTCTTGAGAGGGGAGCGCACAGAGGCGCGCTTGGGGAAATCTTGAAAGCGGAGCGCACTGAGGTGCGCTTTGCTCGGTTTTGAAAGCGGAGCGCACGGAGGCGCGCTTGGCGCGGTCTTGAGAGCGGAGTGCACGGAGGTGCGCTTTGCGCGGTTTTGAAAGCGGAGCGCACGGAGGCGCGCTTGGCGCGGTCTTGAGAGCGGAGTGCACAGAGGCGCGCTTGAGGCGGTTGTGAGAGCGGAGCCCACAGAGGCGCGCTTGAGGCGGTTGTGAGAGCGGAGCCCACAGAGGCGCGCTTGGAGCAGTCTTGAGAGCGGAGCGCACAAAGGCACTCTTGAAGCGGTCTTGAGAGCGGAGCACACTGAGGCGCTCGAAGCGGTCTGGAGAGCGGAGCGCACCGAGGTGCGCTGGGTGCGGTCTTGAGAGCGGAGCGCACAGAGGCGTGCTTGAAACGGAATGCTCGCTAGAATGAGGATGAACGCATTCGTAGGATCTTCAAGTGCTCGAAGATCTTCGAGGATGCTTAAAGATCTTCGAAGGATTCTTCGAACCTAAAGGTGATCATCGAAAGCACTCGAAGATCTTCGAAGATGCTCGAAGATCTTCGAAGGATTCTTCGAAGATGAAGGAGATCTTCGAAGGTGTCTTCAAGGATCTCTCTTGCTCGAAGGAGGAAAGGAGGGAGGAGAGAAAAGATTGAAATGAAGGTGGGCCCTGAGTCTTATTTATTGGCCCTAAGGGTAGTTATGGTGGTTACACGAATAATTTTACTATTTGTAGGCCGATATAATTTCGTATATTTACATCCACCCATAATGACCTGATTTCGATGATTTTGGTGGCTTTAAAAATATTATAAATATAGATCTAATGGAATATACAAATCAATTCAAATACTTTTTCAAAATCTCTGAAATTAAAACAAAGAGGTAGAGAGTAGATAAAAAATGTCAAAATGTTGTGAAATCTTCTAAGAAGGTTTTAGAGGAGGGTATCATATATATTTAAATAATATCAAGATGTTGCTCAAATGTGGATTCTAAAAATTAAAGCGCTCATAAATTCATAAAAACTCAAAGGCACGAAATTGAGATATGCGACTTATGATTTGAGCACTCAATATGATTTTTGCGCTGAAATAATTTAAATAGTTGCAATTATTGGGAGTAATTAAAAATTATTGTTTGACATGTTCTTTATATTTTTGCATTCAACATAGTTTGACGAAAAATGATTGTAGTTTACAACTTGGGCAGAATTTCATGTTCTAGTGGTCAGATGTTATTGTGCTCCCATAGATACCCTATTTGGAAGGTGCTTATGTCGACGTCTTATAACATAAATGTGCTCAGGATATGTGGTGATACCCTAAGCATTGACCAGGGCCTGGATGCTAAATACGCTCAGACGGAGCTCTATATTCCTCTTGATGTTTTTTTCTTTTCTTTGGACAGTATGTTGTGAGGTGTTGCTTTCACAGGGCATGGACCGAGTCGTCATGGTTAGGCAAACCAATGTACTGTAATGCTAGTATAGTAATACCTAAAGTACATAGTGTTAGACCATTGGGACATATAGTAGTAAACTTAAACAACTAAAAATTAATGAGATATTATGCTTGTGACTTCAAATTTTAACTAGTTCAATTGGTATATAAGACCATGGCTAGAGAGAGCCAATATTCTTTGAAAGAAAAGTGATGCATAATGATACATATAGTGCAATCATTGATCTTATGTTTCTCTTGTCAATACGATAGCTAGACGAGAAAGTGCATGTTAAGTATGTAACTTTAATTAATCTTGACGATTCGGTATTACTTACTCTTTTCATATTCATTATTTAAATTAGATTGTCAATTGTGGGTCAATGAACTAGCTGCCTCATTTTTTTGATACTTCATGAGATCACTATGAACGGCAAATGTAAAGCAAGAAGAAGGAAAATAAATATGAAGGTGTTTTTATATCTTTTGTCAGTAATATAAATTATGAGCGGAATTTTATAAGTAACGACATCGCCATAGAATGTATGTTTGACATGACAAAAGTTATGACCGCCATCAAAAAAGAAAACTAGTTCTGAACATATAACTGGATGAAACTCCTTAGCTGAGGCCGGGTGTTCACGAAGTGACGGTTAATAACCGCCGTGTTCGCGACCGCTACCTCCATTCACTGAGGGCTCTGTTTGGCACGACGGTCGTGGCCGTGAACACTGTGATTTCTTTTCTTGGTGACCATCATAACTTGTCATGCCAAATATATATTCTACGATGATGAGTTTTTTTTTTATCTAAACTCATCGGACCAAAAAGACGTGCCAAACGGTGCCTTGGTAAAATAAAAAAATAATAATATTTATTTGATATGTAATTTCGTGTCATCTCACTGGATTCATTAAGGTCCATTCGGTTGAACGGAATTGGCTTTCTGGAATTGATATTGGCGATTATAAAGCCAATTCTAATGTTCCGCGCAACAGAATTTATGCAGATATTTGCTTTCATGTGAAAACCCATGGACTATGACTATGAACTAAAACAATCAAATCGTCAATTCTTATCTCCGCCCATGGGTTTTCCGCATAATCGAATGTTTTCGCCAGAGTTTTTCGACCTACGCGTGCATTTTTCGCTCGGGCGTGCGTTTTCCAGCGTGGTGTGTTTTTTCGGTCGGGCGCGTGTTTTTCGATCGGGCGCGTGTTTTTCGATCGGACGTTCATTTTTTGCCTAGCAGACTTTTTTCGCCACGGAGCACGATTTTTCGCTCGAGCGCGCGTTTTTCACCCCGGACACGTATTTTTCTCCCGGGCGGGCGTTTTTCCGTCGGCCCGGTGTTTTTCGGCCTGCCATGCATTTTTCATCCAGGCGCTCTTTTTTCGCTCGGGAACGAGTTTTTCGCCCGAGAGCGTGTTTTTCGGCTGGGCCCGCGTTTTTCGACCCGAGCATACGTTTTTTGACCAGCGCAAATGTTTTTTGGTCAGGCGCACATTTTTTCGCCCGGGCGCGCGTTTTTCAGTCGGACGCGAATTTTTCTATTCGGGCGCGCGTTTTTCTCCCGGGCGCGCGTTTTTCGCCCGACATCGCGTTTTTCGCCCGGGCGCGCGTTTTTCGCCAGACACACATTTTCCGCCCGGGCGCGCATTTTTTGCCCTGAAGTGCGTTTTTCGTGCGGGAACATGTTTTTTGTCCGGGCGCACATTTTTCGCCAAACCGCGTTTATTTCGGCACGGGCGCTCGTTTTTTGCTATGGCGCGAGTTTTTCTCCTGACATCGCATTTTTTGCCCGGGCCGCAAAACGCCCAGACAAAAAATGTGCTTGGGCAAAAAAATGTACGTCATTGAAAAAATGCGCGCACGGACAAAAATGCACGTCCAGACAAAAAATGTGCTTCCGTGCCAAAAATGCACTTGCAACCGAAGAACTCGCGATCGGGCGAAAATGCGATCATGGGCCAAAAAACACACACCTTGGCGAAAAACACGCGTCCTGGAGAAAAATGCACGCCCGAGAAAAAAATGCGCATCTGGGCAAAAAAAATGCGCTTGGGCGAAGAACGCGCGTCTTAAAACATATTATGCAATTTAATGTAGATATTGGTTTTCGTCGAACAATAAAATGCACTTACAACCGAACAATAAAATTTGAATTCTGTACAAAGCCAATTCATGTAGATATTGATTTTCGTCGAAAAGCAATTCTAAAAAGCTAATTCCATTCAAACGAACGGACCCTAAATAATTTATAATTATATATTGCATTAACTAATAAATAAATAATTACAAAAAATTGGTAGGAAATTAATTAAATTATTTGATTTCAACGAGCATACACTTTTTTCTTTTAATTATCCTAAATAATCTGGCTTATGCTCGGCCAGCCCTGGCTACCGAGCCTTGCAAGCAGAGCAACCGGGCCTTACCATAATTAGCCCGCGGCCTTAAGAGCCCAGGCCCACAAGTCCCAAACTACCCCGGGCTTGGGTGTAGTGTTTTTTTTTTGTATTGACATATATAGGAAAAATGGAAGTTCTCGAACGTTCACGAAAATTTCAGGGATACTTTGTCTTGTCGCCACGAGTCCGATGTTGGTGACCATTTTTTGAACGGAGATCGAGAACACCGCCAATCGCGGCGAAAGTTTCGAGTGGGTGGAATGACCGCATAGACTATCTTGCAGTATTTTTTGAGATAAATAGAAGCCTCTTTTAGGATGAAATTTCGTTGAGGAGTTAAGTAGATGCGAGCTTCCAAAGTTCCATAATTGTCCTACCAATTAATGGGGTAAAAGTTTATGGGGAGGAAGAAAGAGGTGGGGAGAGGCAGCCCATGGCGAAGAGACCTTGGACATCCCTCCTAAGGTCTTATTTGTGCTAGTTGACAACCAAAAAGAGGCGCTAGCAGGGGTGTCCCTTGTCTTCCGTCATGCTAGGGCTTCAGTGCTAACGCGAGGTTGGGGGAAACCGGCCCTAGCCAGTCCGGTCTAGGCCGGCCCTTTTCGGGTCGGGTTCCTCGCAAACCATTCTAAAGGGTGTACAAGGGGTCAAATAGCCTCCAAATCACACGAAAACAAATGTGTTGAAATCGTGATGTTGAGCCGGGCCACAGTAGTGATCTCTCGGGTCCAGTCCGACCACTTTAAATTATTAAACCTCAATTTCTTAAACCCTAAAATCTAATATTCGTACCCCAGTCCACAACACCATTCAACGTCGTTTCTTCACCCGATGTGATCTTTCCCGCAGTCGCCCGCCTGGTGTTTCCTCTGGTCGCTTCTTCCAGCATTTTCTCGCCGAAATATCTCCTCCAATCAAGGAGATCATCTGATCTACTCTTCTTCTTGGTTTCTAGAGCCCAGCCTCACCTTGGCCGCACCATTTTTTGTCGGCATTTCTCCCTTCTAGAAGCCGACCGACGGAATCTCCATCGGCCTAGTAGATCTCAGTTTCGTCTTTCTTTGGATGTTATTTCAGAGATATTGAGGTATCAAATTGTGTTTTTTGTTGTTCCTGTTTCCCCCTTACTAATGAAAACCCTAGATTGTCAAAAAAAATATAGTTTGTTTTGTTGTTTTATACCACTATCATCGCTATAGAGTTAAATTTTGCTGATCAAATGTAGTGGACCATGTGTTTATGTGATTGTACTTTTATTTAATAGAAATGAGTTCAGAAAAATTGTTGTTGAGTAATGAAGAGTCCTCGAAAGACACATCGTTTGATGTTGGAATGCACTTTTGTACTAATTTGAGTTTTGCTAGTAAAAAAAAGTTTATTGAATGAGCTCGAAAAACGGTAAAAGCTCTGGGTTTTGTTATCATTATTCTGAAAGCAGATACAATCACCTCCTGGGCACCACCAAGGGTAACTTTAGGTTGTGATAGAGTTGGGTTCCCTCGTGATAGTCAAAAAACAAACGGTACATTAAGAAAAAATATAAGAAAATCAAGTTCTAAGGGTTGCAGGTAAATTATATATGCACACAAAAGATTGATAGTTATTGGGTTATGACAGTGAGCGCGTTTATGGATGGTCCACACAGTGGAAACTGTTAAACATTACTTGACAAATCGGATTTCAAAGTGAAGGAAGAACAAAATGAGTGTGTTGATATAGAGAATGTTGTAGAAAATATATTAAAAAATATAGTATTCTAAGTGATCTCCAGAGAAACGAAATGAAAAGAAAATTGCGTGAACTTGTCAATACGGATGCAAGTCAGACAATGGAACCTAAAATGCCCACAAAATTGAAAGATCGCTCAAAGGAAAGTTTGAAGAAGTTTTTGGAGGATTATAAATCCACAAAAAGACCATTTGCATTTTGAGCATGTTCTAAATGAGGAACAACAACAATATGGTAAGGTAAAAATGATTAAGACACTAAGAAACTTCCAATTAGAAGGGGTGATTTTCTTGAAAATGTGCGCAAGCAAATGCCCCTAAATGTACGTACACATCTCATTGATGTCATTGATGTTTTAGGAGATGGGCATTGCGGATACAGAGTTAAAACCATTGCTCTAAATATGGTAGATAATTGGACGCAAGTACGACATGATCTTGTGGGTGAACTACATGATAGAACGTTGTTATACACTGAAATATTTGGGACATCAAGGAGATTGCAATTACTTAAATCTCTAGATTGTTGGATAGTACCGTCCCCACTAGATAAGTGGATGACAATGCCCGATATGAGGCTATTGTTTGCATCATGCTACAACATACAACTAGTTCATTTCTTAAGACAACAATCATTCACATTTCTAACACTGCATTCAGCTCCGTCAGATATTAGAAGGGTTGTTTATATGAGATATATACATGACAACCACTTCCTTGAATTGTAGATGAAAGAAGAATGTCCACAACCGACGGTATTTTCAATGTGGACAAGGTGTCATGAACAGGTGACAGGACAATGAGAAGTACCATATATCACATGACTATTTTGATCATAATGTATGTAAATGTAAAATATTATCATTAATATTTAAAAAATGTTGACAATTTCTTAATCAAATATAATTGTTATTTTGCTGAGATGGCATTTGATCATAAGATATGTTTTTGGGGTTATTGAAGTGTACCACAACTCATCAAGTAAGAAAATTGTAACAAATTTCTATCATAATTGTTTAATTTTTCTACTAAAAAATTAAATTCCAGCAACTTTTCTTGCAAGGACAACATATTTGGAGCGGAAGCTTAGTGATCACGATGACCACATTTTGAAGAAAAATATATTTCTTTTTGCGCATTAGCTTTATGTCACAATATATTTTGAGAATGGTGTAGTAATTGTTTTTTCAAATCATCACTATGTTTATTTTAAAATTGTATAAAATGGGGTATAAATAGTCGGTTGGGGCACAAATATAATTTTGGGGTGTACAAATAGTCATGGGTTGTAAATAGTCATTTATGATGTACAAATAACATCTCCCTTTTTAAATTAGGACTTAATGTAGGGAAGGAAAATAAATACTTTAAATTAATATTTTAACATTTATTATTAATGTGTAGTAATTAATTCATAATTTAATCCATTTTTTGTCATTTATATGCTCAAATAGTTCCCATTGGCCTTAGGGTGTAAAATGTGTGACATTAAACAAAGAAATAATGTCTAGGCTATAAATGCTTTGACTTTTTCTATCTTCTTTGTCTTAAATTAAAAAAAATCTATTTATGTTATTAAATATTTTTGGAGAAATTTATTTGTGTCTTTGTAACGACTATGATACTTTTAGGTGATTGTTATCCGCACTACAGTTTTGGATATCCGTACTTTTTTTGTATGAGTTATTACGCGCCTTTTGGAAATACGTCTTGTACATGTTTTTTTAGGAAAAGTGATCAGCACAAAAGTTGTAGATCTCATCGAGATCTACAACTTTCGTGTTGAACACTTTTCCTAAAAATGCACGCACAAGACGTATTGCCGCCCTGATTGAAATATGTGCGTAACTATAGCGAATTTTTGGAAATACGCCTTGCACATGCATTTTTAGGAAAAGTGTTCAACACAAAAGTTGTAGATCTCATCGAGTTGTAGTGAGATCTACAACTTTCGTGTTGAACATTTTTCCTAAAAATGCTTGTACAAGGCGTATTTTCAAAAGGCGCGTAATAACTCATACAAAAAAAGTGCGGATATCGAAAACTGTAGTGCGGATAACAATCACCTACTTTTAAAAATTAATGAGAATATGTGACGAGGTACTTTCAAATTTTTCCGAACAATTCTCGGGCATCTTCTTAACACCAAAATTATCTTCTTTTTGGTAAAATGAGTGAAGTGCTCGGAGGGTCTCGTGCCCCGCATGATAGTACTCATGTTGTTCTCCTCCTGCCTGCAACACACTGTAATGATCAGATCCCAGCCTCGCTCGACATTCTCTTGCTTGAAGAAGTATATTGAATGATAGAATTGAAACAACGGGTATACATAAGCAATTATTATTGATCCGACTCTCGCTAGGGCAAAATTTGAAGAGCATAAATTATACGCAATCCGTGATCGACATCGCATTGTAGAGGCGCTTACGCGCGTTATATTAGTAGAGATAAGTAACTTAAGTTAATAATTCAAAAGATCGATTTAATTAATTATAAAAACTATATTTTGTTATTTATTCTATGATAAGTTATTTAGTGATTTATCTCATTATTTTAAGTTAAAATACGCTATTACTAGCTAATATATTTAAAAAGATTAGGGTCTGTGACATTTCTATTTGGGTGAGCTTGAACAAAAGCGTGAGCCCTATAAAAAAATAGAAAAAAATTTAGGTGAGTTACTCTCGTTTAAAAATAGGTGCAAGAATAAATATCTCATTTCAAGGGAGTGGTCCCTATCAGTGTCTCTTTCGTTTGAAAACATTTCGCTTTTTATTCTCCCACGACGAAACCCCACCCTCCTTCTACGACCGCGGTGAAAAGAAGCCATCGTCCTCATTCTGCGGCGAAACCCTGCCCTTGATCTCCTCCGCCTGCAAAAATACCGGCACAGCTCCTTCAATGGCGGGCGACTCGTGTCATCATCCTACTCCGACGGGCGACACACTTGCTTCCCTTCCTTTAAATATGGACGGGAGGCCATCTTCGACGGGAGTACTCCATCAATGGGAGTAGGAGCGCGATTGTAGTTTTTCCACCGGAGCATTTCTTCACCTGGAGTACTTTGTTGAAGACTACGAAGTACTAGATACTTAGTGGGGAGAAGTGTTAATACGATTACATAATACTGTCAGAACTCCCAATGTTTCATCAAAATACTGTCAAAACTCTCAATATTTCACGAAAATACTGTCAACATATCGTTCAATATTATGCATAATTCAATCCATAAATTAGATATTTTATATTATAATATATATAATAGTGGAGAGAAGTGTTAATACAATTACATAATGCAATACTATGCCGTTTCGATAAATTGTTATGTATTTGTTATTGACTTCTTTGGACATAATACCGTCAGAACTCTTAGTATTTCACCAAAATATTGTCAGATTCCCAGCTTTTCACCAAAATACAATCAATATATCGTTCAATATCATGCATAATCCAATCCATAAATTATATATTTTATATTATAGTATATATAACAGTGGGGATAAGATGTTAATAAAATTACATAATGCAACATTATGCCGTTTTGATAAATTGCAATGTGTTTGTTATTGACTTTTTTTGACATAATACTGTCATAATATACAGTATTTGACAAAATACTGTCAGAACTTCCAGTATTTCACCAAAATACTGGGAGACCGATTTTTGCCGCAGGAGGAGGCCGAGGTTTCACCGCCGGAGGAGGAGGTTAGGGTTTCGCCGCGGGAGGAGGCCAGGGTTTCGCCGCGGGAAGAGGAGGAGGAGGTCGGGTTTTCGCCGCGGGAGGAGGAGGTCGGGATTCGCCGCGGGAGGAGGAGGAGGTCGGGGTTCGCCGCGGGAGGAGGAGGTTGGGGTTCGCCGCGGGAGGAGGAGGCCGGAGTTCGCCGCGGGAGAGGGAGGACGCGGCCTTAGTGTTTCGCCGGGAGGGAGATGAGAGATCGGGGAGGGGGGAAGCGAAATGGTTCGCTGGTGCAGATAATTTTTTGGAGGAAGGAAAGGGGTAGGGTCCACTTCCAATGAGACTATTTATTCTCTCACCTAGAAATAAGTGAGAGAAACGCACCTAAGTAATACTCATAAGAAATATGTTTCGCATGACAATGTACTCTTATGATCACCATGAAGAAAAAACAATAATTTTGAACATAAAAGTGAATAAAGTTTCTTAGGGTCGATTTGGGACTCCGTCGCGGCGGCTGGGAAGGAATGCGAACGTTGACGGAGCTTCAGACCGGAGGTAGGGGCGGCGGTATTTCACCGTTCACTGGAGGCTGCGGTTTAGAATGACGGCAAAAGGCGGGTAAACAAATGGATCGTGGACCGATGGTGGCGTTTGCTGCAACAGCACCGGAGCCCCGCAGGAGCCTTAGATAAGATGGGGCTTTCACGAACGATAATTCATAACTACCGCTGTGTCAAATAGACCCTTATACTGTGCACTGTAAGCATTTCAACCTAACTAATTAAATTTAACTTAGGTAAATCAGATTTTATTAACATCAAATGATGACAATTTTAAGATCAAGAGAAATTAATAATTCCTCGGAGTTATATGCCATTACTAAGGGTCGGTGTGTGGCGGGGTTGGGGCTCCGGTGCGATCGGAGCTAACTCCACCGCCGTTGCACAATTCAGTTTATTTTACGTCATCCCTCGCCGTTTCCAGCCGCCGCCCCCTCTACGAACGGAGAAAACCCTCCGTCTCTGAACCCGGTTCATCACTACCGGTGGCTACCACTGCTTAGTTTGCTCCTCACCGGAGCCCGGACGCCGCCCCAAACTGACCCTTAGTTTAAGATTATTGATAATTTTTAGTATTTTCTTGCAATTAAAAATAAATTAATAGCTTATTTATAATCAACCATAATGATTATTATTATTTTGGGAAAAATTAATAATTCACTCCCTAAAGCTTGGTATCTTTTGGAAAAAGGTCCTTAATTTTTTTAGGTGCTTTTTGGTCCTTAAAATTACCCAAATATATGAAATTAGTGTTGGGGTCCAACCCCTAAAGAGAAAGTAGATCAGAAGCTGGAAGCTATCGCCAGACGATAACCCTACCGTCGGCGGTACCGTATCGACTTAATGTCTGCAGTGTGTCAGCTTGACTGCACGCATGTCGATGAGACATGGTCCATATCGACGAGACCATATCGGCGAGACAGGTTTCTAATATCGGTGAGAAGCTGGAGTTATGTCGACTAGAAGGTTGGTTGCAGGTTGCTAACACCCAGCGATAGGGACAACTCTGGCGGTAGCAGATCTTCGAGATGAGTCTCCGATATCGTCGAGACAACCCTTTTGCATGTACTTTACCTCCACTGTAGTCCACGGCCGACCTTGCTTCCCTAATTCATATCTAATAAACTCCATCCATGAGCAAAGCATGAACATTAGTTGTCTTTTGGGCATTTGATCAAACGTCTGATAAGCAGTATATAACAAGAAAAAGTAAAAGATGAGAGGGAGATGGATCGACGCGTCCCCCTGAGATTGATCTTTCGGTAGTACGAGCACTTCTCCATGTTATTATTGTTGGTTGCGAGAGTATTGTCCTGAAGCAAATACTTCCTTCAGGAGTCTTTGCAGAGTTTGAGAACACCTTTCCCACATACGGTGCCAAACTGTTGCGATTCGCTCGATGCTCTCGTAGACCGGTCGAGTTGAACTGTCTCAGCTCTAGAGTGAGTCGAGCACGCAATCAGTCAAAGTGAAATGAGACAGCCGACAAGAAGACTTTTAACGTGGAAAACCCAAAAAAGGTGAAAAACCACAACGAGGTCGGATCGGTGCCGACCAAATTCACTATCTCTTTTGGTGTTACAAGTTGTAGAATGCAAAAGGGTGGCATGTCACCACTCGCTGCAGGGGGTGTAGAGATGAAAGAGAGAGAGAGAAATCTCTAAAGATTAAGAAGATCTCCAAGAGCCTAAGAGAGATTTTCAAATCACATTCGAAGGAGATCTTTGAAGGAGAAAGAGTTCTTCGAAGACGAAAGGAGATCTTCGAACACCGAAGGTGAACTCTGAAAGATCTTCGAAAGAGCTCTCTCGGAAGCCAAAAGCAAAAGTCCCTTCAAATGTGGGCTCTGGGCTCCTTTTATAGCTTTGGATAGGGGTAGTCCGGTAATTTCGCTGTCGTAACCACCGTAACCACCTGACGGGCGAATCACGCTCGTCAATTTTGAAAACACGAATCACCACTTTTCGGATATGACTGTCTTGCCACACGAGAAGTTTGGGTGGTTCGAGCAGCTTCGTTGACATCAATGATAGCAACGAACCAAACCTGCAATCAGGGAAGTTAAGAAAGTTCATTGTCGTGCAAGCTACGAACACGGAGACGTTCAGCGTGCGCTGTGCAACTAGAGATGCTCGGCGTGCGTCATGAACTTGGAGATGCTTGACGCGCGTCGTGCACTTGGGGGCGTTCCGCACGCACTGCGCATTTGGGGGGCGTTCCGCACTCGCTGTGAATGTGAACTTAGGAGGTGCAACCATGCGACATCGGGGAAGGCGCGGCCCCCTACACCAAAGGGAGGGGCGGATTTTAAAATCAACACTTCTGATTTATATTTTTTTTGTAATCCAAAAAATAAAATATATTATTTAATGAAAAAGTTTAAACTAACTTATTCTTGGTGTACTTCTCAACAAAAATGACTAATTAATATAATTAAAGAAGCCCCTCGTCGTCAATTCATCACGAACCACTGTCATGACTCCCACAGCATCTTCTTCTTCCTCCGCCGTCGTATTCCTCTCAATAATCTCCCTCCTCGCCACGACAACCACTGCCTACAAACCCTTAGTCACCATCTGCTCCGGCGACAACTATGTTGTAACATGAGGCGGCCACCGAGCAAGAAAAAGAAATACAGGGAAGTGAAATGGGAAAACTTCTTCATTCATAGATGCTCAAACATACATCTCACATACATTTCCTTGCAGGTTTCATACAATTTATAGAAAGGAAAAACGATTACAAAGAGAAGAAGACATTAAAGTCTTCATGGTTCCAAGGTAGAGTTGCTTCGGCTTCTTCAGCTCCAGGTTGTTGGCTCTTTGTTTTTTGCAATGGCTGGATTTAATTCTTCTAAGTCTCAAGCTCCTACTTCCTCCCTCTGTCTCCTTGACTTCTGTTGTGGCTTTATTGTCTCTGCATTAACTATCTCGACAAACTACACCCTCCAAAGCCCTTACGCCTCCAACCTCCGCCTCCTCCTTGCTAATCTCACCGCCACTGCTCCCAAATCCCCAACTCGCCTATTCACCAACAATTTCGACGAGGATTCCACCTCCGATCGCGTTTTTGGCGTCGCTGAATGTCGTAAGGATGCCCCGCCCACCATCTGTGCTGACTGCCTCGCCGAGACAGCCGCCGCAGGCTTCAACGGCACCTGCGCAGGACGCAAATCCGCCACCGTCCGTTATGACTACTGCGTCCTCCGTTACGATGACTATCCCTTTTATTCAGACCCACAAAATTTTAGTTTCGCCCATGCCTTCAAGCCGGAGAGCGCCTTTAACCCGGCGGGCTTTAAGGTTAAGGTAGGGAAGATGCTCGACGAGCTGGCGGCGGCGGCGCCTGTGAGCGGATCTCCGAAGTTTGCAGTGATGAAGACGACGTACGCTCCCGTTTCGGAAGCGTCGAGGGAGATGTATGGGCTGGCTTGGTGCACGATGTTGGCGCCGGAGGACTGCTACAACTGCTTGAATCAGGGGCTCCATGATTACCGGAAATGTGTTACGAAGGATTTGTTACTGGGGAGGTGCCGGCCATGGACCGGCGAACGTTGTATGTCCTTTATCATTCCGTTGCTGTGAATTTATTTTCCTGACTGTAGTAATAGGGACGTCGAAGATCTGTTGTTCTATTTGATTAGCAGGACTGGTCTGCATCCTGTTTTGATCAACCGTAATATTAGTAATGATTTTTGTGTTGTTTTTGGGGATGACAGAACCTGGAGTGAGTAATGAGTCTTCCCTGTGTAATGATGGGGTAGCGTTTTGTTTGTTTCCTTCCTGCATTTTGTTGACTCCTTGCTTTGCTTTTTCCGAATTTCCTGTCAAAAAAGAAGTGTTATTAGCCCTCGAATTATTTGTAGTTGACTGGATGACAGTCAGATCTCTCGGGTTAGAAGTCTCCCTGTTCAAATCTGATGTTGAATCTCCCTTGTTTGTGACTGGTAGTTCCCCTCTAGTGTTGTTAGCGGGTAGAAGACAAGAGCAGTCCTCCCGTAAGCACTGTATAGACTGAGGATCGAAAATATCTATTTTTCCCATGTGGCCTCTTCGGGTAAAAATCCTTCCCAGTGGACTAGAATTTGATCCGTTTTGTTATTGTCAATATTAATAGATCTAGAATCTAGAATGTCAATTGGTTTTTGTTTTAACTGGAGTTTAGCTGCAGGTATGGGTATGTGTGAAATGGTGTTATTCGTATTCTTAAAGTAAGGTTTCAATAGAGACACATGAAAGATTGGGTGTATTTTACATGTTGGTGGTAAATCTAGTCTGTATGCCACGGTTCCTATAAGTTCTGTTATTGTATAAGGTCCATAATATAGTAAACTAAATCTTTTGCATTTCTGGCTGTGCAGGGTACGTTGGCGATAAGGGTGGAGACGAAGGAGAACCAGATCTCCCACCTGGAAGTGTACAACCCTATATTCGCCGAGTAGGTTGCCGGGACCCAAGAGCTCATTTGTGCCTCGTTTGTAGTATGATCCAAGACAGATAGAAAGGAGGAAGAGGCGGAGAGAGGGGAGGGGGGGGGGGGGGGGGGGGGGGGGGGGGGGTCTCGCCCCTCCCTCTCTCGCCCAGCAGGAAGAGGCAGAGAGAGGGGAGGGGGGGTCTCGCCCCTCCCTCTCTCGCCCAGCAGGAAGAGGCGGAGAGAGGGGAGGGGGGGTCTCGCCCCTCCCTCTCACGCCCAGCAGGAAGAGGCGGAGAGAGGGGAGGGGGGGGGTCTCGCCCCTCCCTCTCTCGCCCAGCAGGAAGAGGCGGAGAGAGGGAGGGGTGGTTCGCCCCCCCCCCCCCCCTCTTGCCCAGGGGAGGCCCCCTCGTCCAGTTTACTATTCGCAGTCCAGTTTGGCTATTCGCAGTCCAGTGGTCTGCATTTAGCGTTTCAGAACAGCGGGATTCGGCTATCCGCAGCCCAATTCAGGGGTATTTCGGTAATCTGGCAGACCAGTTTTTGGCTATTTGCAGCCCAACTTCAAAAATCCTATAAATAGGACCAAGGGGCACCATTTGGAGGGATCTCTCATCCTAGGCTAGCTCTCTCCTTCTCTCTCTCCCTCCCCAAGTCTCTCCAGGGGGTGAGGAGAGGCTCCAGTGGTGCCCAAGCTTAGTAGTGGCTTGGGAGGGGAAGTTCCAAGGGGACTTCCGGGTATGTGGCGGGACCTCCCCACTAAGCCCTTGGTCCAGTTCTTAGTTCCAACACCTTCAACCTAGAGCTCTCCCTTGGGGGGAGTAAGGGTTGGTCGCCCCTCAGCCTCGCTGAGGGCCCCGAACTCCACAGACACCGAGTTGTCGGTTTCAACATTTTTGGTGCGGTGAGCGTGGAGTGTGACCAACTCAAGAAAGTCTCAAGCTGAGCTCCATGGCTGGAGGTGGAGGATCCGACCCAGGTCACTCGCAGCCCCCGGTGGCTGGGGTGACGTTGAAGATGTTTGAAAATCTCAAGCGGGGGGTCATGCAGACCTTGCAGGTAGCTTTCGCCACGATAAGCGAAGGCAGGAGAGAAAGTGGTCCGGAGGCCTCACCTCAGCAGGTTGGCGAGAACACCCTCGGCCAGGCATCCGGGAAGGAAGTGCCGGAAGGGGGCGAGTGGGGAGGTCCTCGACCCCCACTCGCCGAGACCCAAGTGGGCGAGTGGGGAGGTCCTCGACCCCCACTCGCCGAGACCCAAGTGGGCGAGTGGGGAGGTCCTCGACCCCCACTTGCCGAGGAACAAGGGGGCGAGCGGGGAGGCGCCATGCCCCCACTCGCCCAGCCCCAAAAGGGGGAGAGCGTGGGAAGTCCTTTTTGTGAGCAGATCCTCTCAGCCCCGGTTCTGGAGGGGTTCAAGGGGGCGAAGATGTCTCACTACTTCGGCAAGGATGACCCCGTCTTACACCTTCAGTGGTTTGAAGACATGGTCTCCATCATGCCCATGTCGACCGCTTTCAAATGTCGACTCTTCGCGACAACTCTGAAGGAGAAGACTAGAGATTGGTTCCACCAGCTCCCTGCGGGATCCATCTATGCCTTTGAAGACTTGCGTCGAGGCTTCCTGCTACGCTTCTCGACGTCAAGGAAGAGGAAGAAAGATGTCGAAGCACTTTTCAAGATCAAGCAAGAGCCAGAAGAGTCGCTGGCTCACTATCTGGAGCGGTTCAGGGAGGAGGTTCTCCTCGTCCAAGAAGTGCCCGGGTACACCCTCAAGCTCGCCTTCACGGTGGGGCTGCGGGAGGGCTTCTTCAAGATGGACCTCAAGAGAAGAGCTCCTTTGTCCTTTGAGAAGTTGATGGAAAGGGTGGCAGAAGAAGTTGAAAGTGAGGAGGCCAACCCGGAGTTCACAAGAAGGCTGACCAAGCTGAGTGAGCCAGAGGCAAGGCAGCATGGGAGGAAGGTAGAGGCTCCCAAGAGGAAGTTCGACCAAGAGGAGGACAACTTCCAGGAAGAAGAGACTGACCTCCCAGGGTGGAGGAAGGGCCCGAAAGCACCCTCTCCACCACCCCAGCAAGCCATGGCGATCAGCCACATAAGAAGAAGAAATCGTAGGGGAGGAAGAGGGGGCGTCTGGGCGGAGTTACCTTACTGTGACTTCCATCAGGAGGAAGGCCACGCGACGTCCGTCTGCCCCGAGTTCTTGGAAATGAGGGAGGCAAGGGGCCCGAAGCTGCAATGTCAACAACCAGAGGAGGTCGAGGAGGATCATGCCTGGGAGTAGAAGCCCGAGTCCCGGTCTCCGTGTGTAGTTTTCTCTTTGAGTCCATGTAGTAGGAGGGTATGTTTCCATGCTTAGTTTTTCTTGCATGTAACCGAATGACTAATGTAATGAAAGCTCTTCAAAGTATTTTTCTCTCGGATGGTTCCGCTGACCGGGCTCTCACTAGACGCCAGGGCAGGTTGACCTCCTAGGGAGGTTAAGTGATGTTCCCCTCGGATGGTTCCACTGACCGGGCTCTCACTAGACGGCAGGGCAGGTTGACCTCCTAGGGAGGTTAAGTGATGTTCCCCTTGGATGGTTCCGCGGACCGGGCTCTCACTAGACGGCAGGGCAGGTTGACCTCCTAGGGAGGTTAAGTGATGTTTCCCTTGGATGGTTCCGCTGACCGGGCTCTCACTAGACGGCAGGGCAGGTTGACCTCCTAGGGAGGTTAAGTGATGTTCCCCTTGGATGGTTTCGCTGACCGGGCTCTCACTAGACGGCAGGGCAGGTTGACCTCCTAGGGAGGTTAAGTGATGTTCCCCTTGGATGGTTCCGCTGACCGGGCTCTCACTAGACGGCAGGGCAGGTTGACCTCCTAGGGAGGTTAAGTGATGTTCCTCATGGATGGTTCCGCTGACCGGGCTCTCACTAGACGGCAGGGCAGGTTGACCTCCTAGGGAGGTTAAGTGATGTTCCCCTTGGATGGTTCCGCTGACCGGGCTCTCACTAGACGGCAGAGCAGGTTGACCTCCTAGGGAGGTTAAGTGATGTTCCTCTTGGATGGTTCCGCTAACCGGGCTCTCACTAGACGGCAGGGCAGGCTGACCAGGCTCTCACTAGACGGCAGGGCAGGTTGACCTCCCAGGGAGGTAAGTGTTGTTACCCCTCGGATGGTTCCGCTGACCGGACTCTCACTAGCCGGCAGGTGCAGGTTGACCTCACAGGGAGGCAATGTCCTTTTCCCCCGAGATGGTCTCGCTAGCCGGCAGAGTTGGAGGAACTCTCGGGGAGGCTATATGTTTTTTCCGAGATAGCACTGTTAGCCGGATTCCCAGCGACACTCGTCGAATATGCAGGGTTGGACATTTCTTTCCGAGCGTGTACCTCGCTCGAAAAGAGCGGGGATTGTGTACAACCCTATATTCGCCGAGTAGGTTGTCGGGACCCAAGAGCTCATTTGTGCCTCGTTTGTAGTATGATCCAAGACAGAGAGAAAGGAGGAAGAGGCGGAGAGAGGGGAGGGGGGGGTCTCGCCCCTCCCTCTCTCGCCCAGCAGGAAGAGGCGGAGAGAGGGGAGGGGGGTCTCGCCCCTCCCTCTCTCGCCTAGCAGGAAGAGGCGGAGAGAGGGCAGGGGGGTCTCGCCCCTCCCTCTCTCGCCCAGCAGGAAGAGGCGGAGAGAGGGGAGGGGGGGTCTCGCCCCTCCCTCTCTCGCCCAGCAGGAAGAGGCGGAGAGAGGGGAGGGGGGGTCTCGCCCCTCCCTCTCTCGCCCAGCAGGAAGAGGCGGAGAGAGGGGAGGGGTGGTTCGCCCCCCCCCCCCCCCCCCCTCTCGCCCAGTGGAAGCCCCCTCGTCCAGTTTACTATTCGCAGTCCAGTTTGGCTATTCGCAGTCCAGTGGTCTGCATTTAGCGTTTCAGAACAGCGGGATTCGGCTATCCGCAGCCCAATTCAGGGGTATTTCGGTAATCCGGCAGACCAGTTTTTGGCTATTTGCAGCCCAACTTTAAAAATCCTATAAATAGGACCAAGGGGGCACCATTTGGAGGGATCTCTCGTCCTAGGCTAGCTCTCTCCTTCTCTCTCTCCCTCCCCAAGTCTCTCCAGGGGGTGAGGAGAGGCTCCAGTGGTGCCCAAGCTTAGTAGTGGCTTGGGAGGGGAAGTTCCAAGGGGACTTCCGGGTATGTGGCGGGACCTCCCCACTAAGCCCTTGGTCCAGTTCTTAGTTCCAACACCTTCAACCTAGAGCTCTCCCTTGGGGGGAGTAAGGGTTGGTCGCCCCTCAGCCTCGCTGAGGGCCCCGAACTCCACAGAGACCGAGATATCGGTTTCAACAGGAAGTGTTTCTCCTTACGTGTTTTATCTGCCGTAGATTTCATTTTGTGTTGTGAATGTTGTAAATTATACTGCAATCGTAATAGCAGTAGTGATCTGTGATGTGGTGATATTGTGGTTGGTGCGGGAAATGTGCCGTCAATGGGTAATGGCACAAAACAAGGTGAAGGTCGGCCGAAGACTGCCTCATAAGGTGTCATTCCGGTTGATTGATGAAAAGAAGTGTTATAGTGATACTCGGCCCAACTTAGTAGTTCGGCCCAATGACGGGGATGCTGGAATGCAAATATCCTCAAATATTGGTTTATACACCTATTAACGCGCTCGGTTTGGCCATCCGATTGTGGATGGTAAGCCGAGCTAAACCGTAGTTTAGTCCCATTAGTTTTAAAATAATTCATCCAGAATTGACTTAAAAAAATGGAATCTCTGTCCGAGACAATTGACTCGGGCAAGCCATGTAGTTTTCCACAATAATCCCAAAACACTTGTGCAACAAGTGGTGCTGTGTAATTTGATGGTAAGGGGGCGAAATGCGCTCCTTTCGACAATCGGTCAACCATAACCAAAATAGTTGTAAACGATTCAGATGTAGGGAGATGTGTGATGAAATCGATCGAAATGTCCGCCCAAATTTGGGTTGGGATGGGTAATGGTTGTAATAAACCATACGGATGAGCATTCCGGCCTTTGGCCTTTTTGCAAAGGTCGCAATGCTGAATGTACTCTTGGACAGTTTTAAATAAACCAGGCCACCAAAAATAATATGATAGACGTTTAAACGTAGCAGTGTTTCCCGAATGTCCACCCATTTTCGTATCGTGAGCTTCTCTAAGTAGAATAGAACACAGAGGGCAATCTGGAATATAAAATTTGGATTTATACAATAACTTTGGTCCTATACGCACCCAATCGGGTAATTTAGAAGGCTGAGAATCAAGTAATTTAAGAATATTTTTGGCGTATGAATCTTGCAGGTATAACAAGTCTAAATCTTGAAACAATGTAGAAACTGAAAATGAAATATTGTTAAAATTTATATCATTTGTAGTTTGTAAATAACAAATAGAACTTGCATCAGAATGTGTGGGTTGTCGTGATAAAGCATCCGCTGCTCGATTGTCTCGCCCTGGTTTATATTTAATAATGTAGTTGAAACCCAACATTTTGGATAGAAATATTTGTTGTTCCGGGAAAGTTAAAACTTGTGTAGATAGGTTATGTAAGGTTTTATGATCGGTCAAGATCGTAAACGATGTTTCGATCAAATATTGTCGCCATTTGCTAATAGCCGTCGTGAGTGCGAGGAGTTCCCTAGAATATGTAGATTTGGCCTGCTTTCTAGGGGTTAGCTTTTTGCTGAAATATGATATTGGATGGTTATTTTGAGATAGAACCGCACCTATACCTACTCCGGAGGCATCGCACTCTAATACGAATGGGAGGTCAAAATTTGGTAATGACAAGACTGGTGGTGTCATTAAAATGTGTTTCAAATTTTGAAAAGCTTGGGTCGTCGATTGTGTCCATACAAATTTGTCTTTAATTAAAAGATCTGTCAGGGGTGCTGAAATCTGGGCATAATTTCGGATAAACCTA
The DNA here is from genome assembly GCA_033032865.1 of Dactylorhiza incarnata. Lineage (NCBI taxonomy): Eukaryota > Viridiplantae > Streptophyta > Magnoliopsida > Asparagales > Orchidaceae > Dactylorhiza > Dactylorhiza incarnata. The sequence goes on along the minus strand of JAWHQI010000094.1, from coordinate 7,551,502 downwards.
CGATAATATCCAGCTAGGCCTAAGAATGAACGTAGTTGTTTAATGTTTTTCGGTTCCGGCCATTGATTAATAACTTCTAGTTTATCGGTGTTTGGTAAGACTCCCTTCGCAGAAATTACGTGACCTAAGAACTCTATTTCTGGTTCAACAAAAATGTACATTTTGAACGTTTTAAATGTAAAGAATTTTTTTATAGTACTTGAAAAACTGTGGTTAAGTGATGTGTGTGATTCGCAATATTGGAACTATAAACAAGAATGTCATCAAAAAATATGACGACGAATCGTCTTAGGTACGGCTGAAAAATCGAATTCATTAATGCTTGAAACGATGCCGGAGCATTGGTTAGCCCAAATGGCATAACCAAAAATTCATATAAACCTTGGTGCGTCCGAAACGCAGTTTTGTGAACATCTCTAGTGTGCATCCTAATTTGATGGTATCCCGAGTGCAAGTCTAGTTTTGAAAAAATAGTGGCACCATGAAGCTCGTCTAACAATTCATCGATTGTTGGCATAGGAAAACTGTCCTTAATAGTAATAGAGTTAAGGACTCGGTAATCGACGCAAAATCTCCAAGAACCATCTTTCTTTTTAATCAAAAGAACGGGAGAGCTAAGGAAGAGGTACTTGGTCGAATTAAACCGTTTTTTAACATTTCATCTATTAGACGTTCGATTTCGTTTTTATGGATGTAAGGATATCTATATGGTTTTACTTTAGCTATTTTTGTTTCATCAACTAATGGTATTTTATGGTCTATTATTCGAGTTGGTGGAAGACTAGAGGGCACCGAAAATAATGATGAAAATTGTTGTAATAATTGGTTTATTTCGGCGCTTGTTGTTACGTTGTTAAAATTATTAGTATCTTGGTGTGTTGGTGTATCCGCCTGAAGACACATAAGCAGAGTTTCAATCGAGTCTTGTGCGATTAATTTATTCAATTGTGCTGGTGAAATATGGTCAGAATTTAGGGATCACAGGGCTTTGATGACACAGTTCTTATTGTTATATTTGAATGAAATTTGTAATGTTTTATAATCAATAGTAACTGGTCCTAATGTTTCAAACCATTGAAAACCTAATATTATTTCGGTACCATGTAAATCTGTGATGAATAGGTTCACAATAAAAGGAATGTCTTGAATAGTTAACGTAACATTAAGGCATACTTCATTACATAGCATTGTATTCCCATTTCCGACGTGAATTTTAAATGGTGTGCAAGACGAAATTGGTAATTTGTGATAATTGGCGACTCTTTTTGTAATGAAATTATGTGTACTACCGTTAACAAGAAAGACGTGAATTAAAGAAGATCCTACTAAGCCTTCCACGCGTAAAGATTTTGGTGAAAAATTTCCTGTTAATGCATTTACGCTAATTTCGGATTCAATAATTGAACTAGACGGTAGATCATCCAAATTGTCTATGGGGTCAAATTGTTCATCGATATCTCCTTCATAAAAAAATATTGTAGATTTATTTTTACATTTATGGTCACGCGTGTATTTTTCCTCGCAAGTAAAACATTGGCCCTTATCTCGAAGTGTTTGGATTTTGGATGGCGATAAACGTTTGAGATTAGATTTGTCAGAACGGGATGATTTATATGTGATGGTGTTTTGTGAATGTTTGGAATCCCAGGGGTTTTGTGTTTTGTGGTCTTCTAAATATTGATCTTCATAAAGCCTAGCTAAACGAAAAGTATTGTATAAAGAAGTGGCAGGTTGTGCAGTAATAGCTTGTTTAATATAAGGTTTAAGACCCGAAATAAAATTACGGCGTAAGATATCTGGTGATAAATCCTCTATTTGACAAGAAAGAAATTCAAATGATTCTTGATAAGAAGCAACGGAACCGGTTTGTAATAATTTGTTAAATTTACCTAAAGGGTCTTCATAATCTGTGGCACCGAATCGGTCGTGTATGGCGTATTTGAATGTTGTCCAATCAGGGCACATGCTGTCGCGAAGCAAGCCTTGAAACCATGTTGCTGCCGGTATTTCCAGATGCATGGAAGCTAAGAAAAGATAATCAAGTGGGTTTGATTGGTGATAACGGAAATATAGTTCTGCTTTGTATAACCAGTTTGTTGGGTCGCCGGAAGAAAAATGGGGAAAGTCAAAACGAGCTTTTGGAGGTTTGAAAGATTCTTGAGTAACTAAAGTGTTGTTGAAGTTCTGAGTCGTGGATCTGGGATTGGCGTTTGTTTGGACTGCATATGGGTTAATATGTGCTGAATATGGGGGGAAATGAAAGTTAAGGTTGGGGTGGCGGAACTAGGATTTCCGCTCAACCCGGGCACATATTAAAACAAGTATTCAACAACACTTAAATGATGTGTTTTACTAAATGAAAGTGACTCTTCCAAAATTTGAGATTTTTTTTGCTTAATTGTGCACTTTTTGAAACAAAAATCTGTCTCTCTGTGACATTTTATATGTGTTGGTGGATGTTAGGATTTAGATGCAGCTACATGGAAAATTGAATACCCCCAAAACAATAACTATCTATTAAAAGAGTGTTATATACTACAAACAATCAAACTATAAAATAACTCTTTTGAGTACATCAAACAATCATTTATCTCATTGAGGCAATACATCAAGCATGTGCAGTGCAAAAAAAAAAGGATCTTAAGCTGCAGTTTCTCTAAACAACTAAAATTAGTTATAATATGACCCAATTTGCACAGTGGAGATAGTTTGAGGAAATATGTACTGGGATAGAGTCCAAAGTCATTTCAGAAATGTAAGAGAATAAACTACTAAAAAAATTAAATATATGGAATTTGAACTGGAGTAGAGTCCGAAAAACTGGATTACCTTGCTGTAATGCCTCGCTTGAAAACTATGGAATCCGGAAAAAAATGGAATACCTTGCTGGAACTAACTCTCCAATCGCCTGCTCACCGACCGAAGGAACTGCCGAAGAAAGAAAGTCGGGATGTCGCCTCTCAAAAGGAAGGAAGAAAATTCGCGTGAAGAGCTTATACCTGGTTCATCGGAAAAAAAATTCTGGTACAACGAGCGTGCACAGCTCTGTGCACGCTAATAAATAGCGCCATTTTTTAAAGAGCGGGGCCCACGTTTTCCGCCAAAAAAAAACGACGCTCCAGTGCCCTTGCGCTCGGCTTCTCCTTCCTAGGTTTGACGAAAATCTGGGCGCCGACTCCCGCTCCTCCTCCGGTGATCCTAGAGCTTCTCCGCCGGCGCTGCTCCTCCTCCGCCTATTGTCCCCGTCTCCGATAAAGATTGACTTCTCCCTAAACCGGAATATCGAGGGCGGCGCATCATGGTATTCTCTAGGTTTAGGGTTTTCATTTAAGTTTTACATTTTATAAATATCGAAATGTGTTTACCATGATAAACTCTAAAATATTCCCATTTACGACTGTAATTTACCAGTAAAGAGCAAAAAACCTACCGTTACGGCCGTAATTCGACTGTAATTTACCAGTAAAGAGCAAAAAAACCTACAGTTACGGCCGTAATTAACCAGTAAAATGTAAATTACGGCTGTAAAATGTAAATTACTACTGATTTTCATTAAATTATGCTGTGGACATGCCTATGTTACAGCCATAATGTACCAGTAAAATGTTAAATACAAGTGTAGCTTTAAACTTAGTGTGACTTGATTTCATTTTTTGTTTTATTAATAAGTTTTGGGTTTTCTTCTTCAATTTTGCAGATTCCCACAAGATATAATTTGTATAGCCGTTGTGCTATCTCATCTTTCACGAAGAATGCACGGTGTTTGTTGGATGTCCTTTCCAGTGAATCCAGAAAAGAGCTTAAGGAAGCTGATTTGCTATCATTATTCCATTCACATAGCATTCCTCAAAATATTCCATTGTTACATTTTTTGTTGTTGTCGTACTCTACAAAAAAAAAATTCTATTAGGAAATAATTATGTAAAGTTTACTATAAATCATGTAGCCTTAATTTTGGGGCTACATAATAAAGGCGTTGATTTTCATTTTAAGAGACTACCACTTGTAAACATTTTGATCAAAGACTTGGTGAAGAAAATTGAAGAACTTGCAACCGAAGAATGGTCTGCAAACTTAGATAGTTGTAGAATGGATGCCTTGGTCAAATATGTCCTCGCAGTTTTGTTTTTTCCATTGAAAGGTCTTAAGATATCTGAATCTGTGTATAGTGTTCAAGGCCTGAAAGAGTTTAAAAAGTATAATTGGCCTAAGGCCATACACTCTTTCTTGCATTCATAATTTGATAAGTTTAGCAAGGTAGCTGCTACGAAAGATGGCTCCCACCTTGGATATATTGAAGGATGCTCCGTACTATTAGCTGTAAGCACTTCTCTAATAAATTCAAGATTAATTTTTGCTTTTCTTCATTACGTATCAATTTTATTTCATGCCACAGATTTGGTTCTTCGAACATACCACCACTCAAACTCCATATGATGATATTGCTAGACCAAGACTGCTTCGATGGTCTAACAAGAATGCTTTTAGTGGAAAATTCTGCGTGGAATTATCAAATATTTTGGCCGAATCTAACACTGTAAGTTTTTTTGTAATAAGATTTCTTGTAATATTGGTTTGGTTATTTCTATTATGAAGATTATGTTAATAATGCTTTTTTACTTCTGCAGGTGTTAAATTGCTTTGTATCCATTCTGCCCGAGGAGAATAGCTTGTTAGGTGAAGAAGGGGACGATGAGGCAGAGGAAGGGGACGATGAGGCAGAAGATGTTGAGGAAGAAGACTAGTCCGTGGAAGAAGACGTAGAGGAGGAAGAAGAGGAGAAGGAGAGGATGGAAGCGAAGAAGAGAAGGAGGAAAAGGAAGGAGGAGAAGAAGAAAGAGGAGAAAAGGAAGAATGAAAGAAGATATGAGACTCTATTAAATGAGGTGCGACAGCTCAAAGGGGCATGTGAAGAGAATTTTGCAGATATAAATAAAACAATGAAAGAAAATTTTGAAGCTTTACAAACCTTAATAAAAAATATTCACGCACCCACCCCTCCACCAGATCATCCATATACCCCTCCACCAGATCATCCATATACCCCTCCTACACAAATATGTAGTGTTGTAGTCCCATACAAAGCCCCAAAGGTTGTACAAGGGTTAGAAGAACATGACGATGAGATTGTGGCGACGGATGTTCACGGTAAAACAAGAAGCCTTGTAAGAAATATCAAAGCAAGAAAAGGCAGGAAGAAGAAGGTGGTTGTTAAAGATGTCATGGGAGCCACCATAGAAGAGCATGCATACCCTGGTCGAAAAAAAATTATTGGCGCTCATAGAGACATAATAGACCTTGTGCTGACAAGATTTCCTAATAAGTACATACTTGAGTGATTTAAACATTTTGCCTACTTTTTTTATAGTTATTGCAACTCCACATTACTTAATGTTTCCTTTTCAGTAATTCTATTATTTTTGAAAGCGGAAATATTGCAATGTCTCGGGATGGAATCATAGAACTACTGGGTGAAGGATGGGTGACTGATACCCATCTAAATGCATTTGCATACGAACTTAATTTCAGAAGAGCAAAATCACCAAGGAGCATTAAAATTTTTCTATATATCTCTCCTGATCATGCGGTAAATATATGATTTAACTTAACTTGTTTGTCCATTTTTTTCATATAATTTTCATTAACTTTTTGTTTTCATACCTGTTTTAATTTTACAGTACTTCAAAAGAAATTCAATTCCACATAGTGAACGTTTGTTGGAACATATAACCTCAGAGTCTGTTGCCAATGTCGACCATATTTTAATGTCATGCCATCTCGATAGTCATTGGGTGCTTATGGTGTGTAATTTCATAACAGAGACATGACATTTCTATGATTCTCTCCCAAACCCAATGCATAGGGCGACAATGCGGGAGCTGGTATTATTCATTCATTGTCTCAAACTTTTGCTTATCTTGCATAATAATTAAAGATTTATTAAATTATTGTTTCTGTAGATAAAGTTTATAAAAGAAGATTGTGAAGATGCCCTGCCGGGGGATATTGATTCATGGAACATAAGTGAGGTAGCAAATTTACCAACACAACAAAATGGATATGATTGCGGAATTTTTGTCATGAGGTACATGGAAACAATTCTAAAGAAATCCGAAATTGATTGGAAGGAGCACAAGGGCTGGCAGAAGGACATGCCTAAGTATAGGGCTGATGTAGTCAGCAGAATGTTGCAAGCTTATTGGAACAATATAATGAAAAGATGTCCTATTTAAAATTTCATATTCATGTAACTTTTAAAGTATTTTCTTTTTTAATCTGTGGACCATTTATTATTTCATCTGCTACAATTTTAACAGTTACAGCATGATTTTGCACTTTTAACATTAACTGCTGCATTGTTACTGGATGATTATTTTATCTGATTGCCCATCTAATTTGTTTAACAGTTATAGCCGTAAACAAGGCTTGCTGCTGCAATTATAACGGTTACATCCGTAATTTGTTTGTTACAGCCGTAATTTCTCAGTATCTACCTTAATAATAACATTACAGCCATAATACATTTTATTACAGCATGATTCTGCACTCTTAACATTAACTGCTGCAATGTTACTGGATGATTATTTCATCTGAATCCTGTTGTATTTGTTTAATAGTTACATCCGTAATTTTAACAGTTACGGCCGTAATTTTAGCAGTTACAGCCGTAATTTTAACAGTTACAGCCGTAATTTTAGCAGTTACAGCCGTAATCTAAACATTTACAGCAGTAATTTCTCAATTTCTGCCACAATAATAATAAATTTAAAGCCGTAAAATTACAGACAATAGAAATTTTTGGAGCAACCTATGTATTGCAGCAATATATTGAATAGTTCTTACAATACCAAATCACTCTTTAAAAATATCAGGAATGCTTGAGAAATTGAATGATAAATCTAAACATAAATCATCATTTAGATCACATAATGGAGTAGCCGTTGTCGGTATTGAGGTTGGACTATTTGTATTATCAAACAAATGATCCATGAAATTAAACTCCGTCTGTTGGGAGTTAACGACATCGACATTTGGAAGCTTTTCCTTTGATTCATATCTTTTTCCTGCAAATGAAAGAATGATTACCATTAATGATCACGTCTAATGAAAAATAAATTAAAAGATATGTAATAGAGTAGAGTATGTACTAGGTTTCTTTTTTGGTTTCTCCCAATGATCTTTGATACGTGCATTTGAATGACCTTTGGGACACATTGAAGGTGGATCTTTCACTCCTTTGTTCTTTTGATTTTCATGAATAGAACCTTTTATAAGTGTCTCTTTAGAGTCCACCAACTCTTCTGCTTTCTTCTCAATATTCTTCATGGCTGTTAGAACATATTCTCTTGCAATTGGACAATCTTCAACTCGGCGAGCAAGATCGTAGCTGAACTTGATCATATGATTTCTAAATACTAAATTGGAATCATAGTCATTTATACTTACAGTATCGATAAGATACTGATCTTTCTTTGCCTTCAAGGTAAATCTATTTAGAATATATTTTGGTGGAATTTATTTTGCATTTCTAAAATTATAAACTCGTAAGATATGTTTGCATAATATCCCCTTCGTTTCAAAACCTTTGCACGAACAATCAGCATCAAAGGTGATGGAGTCATATTTTACATACAATTGCTTATCATCTTTATCATGTTGTTGCGTGCTGTATACAACATGATTGTCATTGAGTTGTCTTTCCTCTACAAGAGTAACACGAAGCGCACCATCCGTGTAAGAATTTTCAAGAATGGAGAAAATTTTTCTAGTGTACTTTTTGGAAACCTGTTTTAAAAGTTGGGTAGTTCTTGGTTTCAAGGTTACGCAACCTTATTTGCATTTGAAGTCTTCGTCATGCTCGTATCGACGCCAAGTTGAAGTCATTTTCTCCATTCCTATGAAACATTCAACAAGCGAACTTGTTGCTTTAGAACATTCATGTAAAACATGGTTTGTGGATTCACTCCTTTGTGTGGACAATATGCCAAGATCTAAAATATCTTTGTTGAAAGCTGTCGACCATTTCCTTCGGACAAAATACAAATCTTGCAACCATCTATTGCGCTCCAAATTTCCTTTCAAAATCATATCACTCCAATAACTATCAAACTCATCTGCAGTGTCACATTGGCTCAAACAACGATAAAATAATGACCTTACACTCTTATCATGGTTGAATGTCGGTACCTTGGATGGTGCTTTCTTTGAAATGTGCCATTGACACAAACGATGTCTAGTTTTTGGAAGAAATCTCTCAATTGCAACGGACATAGCTTGATCTTGATCCGTGAATATTGTTGTCGGTTGCTTGCCACCAACAAACCTTAGGAAAGTTTCAAATAACCAACAAAATGATTCAATAGTTTCATTTGCTATGAATGCCCCTCCAACAAATGTATTTTGCCAATGATGATTTATTGCGATAAGGGGGGCACAAGCCAAATTATACTTATTTAGTCTATAAGTTGAATCAAAGATTATGACATCACCAAAGCAATCATAATCTATTTTACTATGCCCATCAATCCAAAAGAAACTAATAAGCTGATTTTGCTCATCTGTTTGAACATCATATGAGAACATATCGTCTTTCAATTGCCGGTTTTGTAACATTTTCAGCAAGCTATCAGCATCTCCACTTTCTATTAGTGCCTTCCTCTCTCTTTCAACGTAATTATATGCATCATGTTTACAAAAACCAACGTTCTCAACACCTCCAACTTCTTTGGCTAAAAAATTAAATGCATCAATTGTCCGAATCCCCGCTCCTGTCATATTTTTAAGCAAGTTTGCCTGAACGGTGGAAATATTGTGATTTGACCTCAACAGATGGTTGTCATTTTTTGACGCTAGTGGGTGGTTATGTTCCTCCACAAATTTTGAAACATACCAATTTTTTCCATTTTCATCTGCAGTAAAGTATATACATGCCAAGCATCCCGTTCTGGTATCCAACTTATAATACTTTCTGCTCACATTTTCTAATCTCTTTTTATTTTTATGTCCGGCTTTTGAGCAACTAAAACTTCTTCCCTTAATAATACTAGTATGTGTCCAATATAATATGTGTTGTTTCCGCACGCTAAATCCAACATTATGGGCATAATTGCAATACATTATGTATGCCTCCGGCTCAGATTGCACAATTGGAAACGAAACATCAATCTGTCAAAATAACAAAACCAAAGAATATGGATATAATCAAAAAAACATTACGGCTGTAATGGTAACATTACAGCTGTAATTTAACATTAAAGTTGTATTAAAAGAAGAATTACAGCTGTAATGACAACTGTCGTAATAGAAAAATTCAATACAGTTCTTCACTTACATTGTCGGCTTGACTGAAAGCTTTTTCAGCATCGGCCAAATTATTTGAAGAGTTCTCACCATCAAGCTGACAATTGAACAATAAGCAATTTGAACATTAAGCCATTCTGAAATGTAAACCGAGCAGTAACTGTATAGTATGATGGTCACTATGTAACATTACAGCCGTAATTTACAACTAAAATGTAAATTACGGCTGTAACTATAAAGTTTGTTGTGCACTATGAAACTGTTACAGCCGTAATTTACGAGTAAAAGGTAATTACGGCTGTAACTATAAAGTTTGTTGTGCAATATGAAACTATTACAGCCGTAATTTACCAGTAACTGTAAGATTTTCTCGTGCATAGAGCTGTGCATGAAACTGTGAAAATTTTGAAGATTTTAAAAAGGAAAGCCTGCAGCAGGAGAATATTTCACTTACATTGTCCATTTCTTTGCTCGAAGCTTTTCCAGGTACTGCCATTTTAAATTTGGGTGGCGATGTAGCAACGGGAAGGAGCACAGAGCAGTTTGTCGGAATGAGGAAGCGCGTCCTCCGACGCCCGGTGGATAGATTTTGTAATGTCGAAGAAACCCTAGGCGATGCGAAGCGGGGAAGGCAAGGCGGAATAGAAATTTTTTAACTTCAATGAAACCCTAGAGGAAGCGAGTGGAGCGGGGAAGAAGGGAAAAAACTGGAGCGTTTTTTTTTTGGCGGAAAACGAAAGTTTTCGTCAGTGGGCCCGCTTAAAAATGGCGCTATTTATTAGCGTGCACAGAGCTGTGCACGCTCGTTGTACCAAAAAATTTTTCGGTTCATCGCTAGTTGCTACATCCATCGCAGGTCGTGGCCCTCGCGTCTCCTCGAAGACGACGAAGAGTGAAGACGAACTCAGGAATAACGGAAGAAGAATTGAAGAAGAGTGCTTTGCTCGTCTGCTAGGGCCTCATCTAGACTGGAATCAGAGAATCAGGAAGAAGGAACTGTCATTCTACCCGTTTTGCACTTCTGCAATAGTGGCAATGAAAAACGAGAGGGAAAATGCTAGGTCTTCGCTGCTTAGGCGGGATTCGCCAAAAAACATACCCGGGCACGTGCCCGGGTGTGTCCAGCCTTGGGTCCGCCAATGCCGTAGTGCTGTGGTTGTGTTTGTGGGGTTTGGTATTTGGAAAAATAGTACTGAGGTGGCTGATTGGGGAGGAATACGGGATTTGTCGGAGGGCACGGTTGTGAAATTGCAGAGAACGCGAAGTCGGTGCCGATTGGGATCGCCGGGGCCATTGATGCGTATGGAACGTCGCCCGACGGTGGCTGATAGAGCGGGAAAGGGGCCGTCGGAAGGGACGACGACGACGTCTGTCCGGTATCTGCCGATGGTGCCTGTATCTGGCCGGTAAATGGGATTTGCCGGCGGTGAACAACCTGGCCATTCCTTGCATTTCGGTTCCGAACTCCTTGAATTCTTGATAGAAATCACGATTGGCTTCCTTGGTGTTTTCGTGGTTTTGTTGGTTCTGTATGACGGCGACAGAAATCTTGTGAAGATCTTGAGTGAACTGCTCGTGGTGTGCTTGAATCGTTGCTTGGAGCGCCGTGGTTTGCGCCATGTAATGTTGATGGCGGTTGTCCAAATCTTGCCAGGTGACCGGACGCGATGCAGGAGATGTTTGATCGAGTGGGGAGGACGAAGTCTGAGCCTCCATGGTAGAGAAAGGAGGACTCAACGAGAGCACCAGTTCTTACGAAGGATTTGTTACTGGGGAGGTGCCGGCCATGGACCGGCGAACGGCGAGGCGGAATTCTGGGACGAACAAGATATTGCTAAACAGGAAAGAAAAGCTTTATTAACATAATCGCTAATTACAATACCCTTAATGGCGCTTATTTATAATGTTTCCTAATGTATCCTAATATGACCGTTAGACTAATGACAGCGCACGGCACAATGTCGCCGGCTGCTATACACGTGTACAATGTGATCTCCTGTAGCGGATATGTGTAGCGAGGATCGCTACAAAATGCTGCTCCGATCAAATTGGTGGTTGGGTGGCGACGGCAAGCTGCGTCCTTGCTTACGATGATCAGCCCCTCTTCGACCTCTCCTTGCTACGGATCCAGGCACCTCCTCCCGGCAGTGGAGAAGGTAAGTCGATGCTCTCCCTGTCTTATTACCTGTGTAAATGGACAGATTTTTTCGTCTGGACTCTGTTTCCAAATTTTTCGTCGGGGATCAATAAAAAGAGGACGATTTTGCGCGCATGGGAAAGATAGAGAGATAAAGTTATTTTAGGAGATAAAAAACAATCCAATAGATCATCAGAAGATCATATTCTGACCTCCAAAAAATCATACTGTGATACCAATTAAAATGATCTCTGGGAAATGATCTCCAGAGATCATGATCTCCAGAGATCATGATCTCCCAGAGATCACCTGGAGTCCGGACTCCGGACCGAAAAATTTGTCATGTAAATGGGAGGGTGGGGGGGGGGGGAATTTTTTTCGACCGATGCCCGTTCAGAATTTTCCGTCCAGATGGGCTGTATTCTGCCACGTGGAATTTCGAATGGAGCAGATCAAAACAAAAAATGATTCGGAAGAGTAGACCCGTTCTGTTTATTTGCTTAATAGAATCCGGAGCCCGGGCATCTGAAAGAAAAAGATTCACCGTGTAAACTGCAGCTCATAAAATTATTTATTTGAAATTGTGAAGATAAAAACATAATCATTTTAGACAACAATATCTATCAAATGGCTATGATAATGAAGTCATTGATGTTGGGGGCGCACTATTTTGAGAAACCTCTTTCATATCCATATGCCGATCTATGTGCTCCTCTAAGAATTTCTTAAAAATATTAGTGGATTTGAATTGATCTCATCGAGGCAATGAATTTTGACTACTAACACGTCAAAAATAGTGGTCGGATGAGGTAGAAACGACTCCGAGAAGATGTAGGTCTGCAAAAAAAAAACCGTGAGTAAGACAGATTGTTGGTTTGGTTCGATCCGGTTTGGTGCGGATCCAGATTTGAATTTAAACCTTTCCATGGATATATGCAGAGATGGCTAAATCAAGGAGGAAATAATAATATTTATTTCCTTTATTTTTTGGTTGGCGTGAGTTGTCAATTAAAGGGAGAGAGATTAAATTGGTTTCCTATTATTAGGATTTCCTATTTATAGAATTATCTATTTTGAGGATTTTGGAACCAAATTGGATTCTCACCACCGTGAGTTATTTAAGTGGCCATCAGTGAATAGATTTTAGTGGGCAGAACCGCATATAACTTCCTGTTCACGTGAAGAAAGGGAGAAGCCACCGTGTAGAGAGAAGACCGCGCTCGCGTTGAAGGGCCGCCGCCGCCGCCGCCGGTGGTTGCCGGTGGTGTGACCTCGTGCGGTGGCATCGGCGTTGGTGGTGCCGATCTCGCTATATTTCTTCCTCCCATGCGGAATCCTCGACGTATCCCCTGGATTTGGAGATGATAGCCGCCGGCCTTGGAGGAGAGGGTGTTTTTTCGGTCTTGGAAGAGATGATGTGGAGCGGACGTGGCGGCGAAGGCATGCGGGGGTGCAGTTGTCTTGCTGGAGTTTCTCTCCGGTGGTGCGGCTTGGTGTCGATGGCATGCGCGAGTGCAGTTGGCCTCGATGGTGCTTCTCCGGTGGTGGTGCGGTTGAACGTCGGACGTCGACGTTGAAGGTTCTGCGAACCTTGTGTGTCCGCTGTGCTAGCGGATTGCAGTCCAGATTATTATCTCTCCCGCGGATCGAGCGAGTCCGGCTCTCCGCGGTGTATTCTGTAACGGACGTCGGTACATTTCTTCATGATTTTGATTGCAGTTGTAGTATTTACGTATGCATTGTTCTTGTTCAGATTTCAGTTCTTGTACACACTGTATTATTTGGTTGCGCCTAAGGGATTGTTTCCGCGTCATATCCCAACAACGATGTCTGACCCTCTTCTACGAAGCCGCTGCAATTTTGATCCTCCATGCTTCTTCGGTTCCCGCAGCAGTGCAGCGACATCCACGCCAGTAGACGAGCACACCAACATTTGAGTCGTCTCCAGCAAGCACGCACTACAACAAAGTTGGTCTTTCGCGACGTTTTTTTTGCGCCGTTATAAAAAATGTAGCCGTTGAATTTATGATGCGCGACGTCTAAAAAAAATGTGCCTAATGTAATTTTAGCGATGTTTATTAAAAAAACTTGGCGAATAACCTAACTTTTGCCACATTTATATTACAAAGCCTCTAATAGGGTTTTAATTTTGATATTGTCTCCACTTCATCACGCAAGCACCGACCTAAAAACCCTTTCTCGTTCCTTCGTTCTGCGACCGCGACCGAATCCTTCCTCTACTTTCCTCTGCGTGTGCTCGCCTCTCGGTGTCATCTATCCAAGCATTCTTCCTCCGTTGTTGCTACCAACCGGCTACTCTTCCGGTCTTCCTCTTCCTCCTTGAGCAAAGTCGAGCGACTAGCTTTTTAGCGTTGGAGGCGAGGAACTGCACATCATAACATGTATCCGTGCTTCTTGGTATGCATAAATCTACACGAAGGAAACATGTTATATTCGAAAAGTAGGAGTTAGGAAATAAAGTATTTGTGCATATGTGAATTTTGAGTTAATTTCAGAGAGATGAATAATGCATTTTCAATTTTATAGTATACTATGGACTATGCACACAGATGAAGAATGCATTTCAACTTTATAGCATAGTAATGGCACTACATTCAAGCTAAAAAGCATCGCTCAACCGCCGGACCTTTGACGACGCTCTCTGGAAAACGTCGTGGAAAACATCCGCGACGATTTATACCACGACGCCTTCGCGATGCTTGAAAAAATGTCGTGAAAACAACGACGGCGTTTAAAAAGCGTTGCAATAAGTTCTAAAAAAACGTCGTGAAAGACCAACTTTGTTGTAGTGACGCCAACGCCTCCCAACATGATCGACGCATCTGTTACCTGCATATGTTGTCTCCAGCGCCTCCACGGTACCTATCGCCGCCGACGAAGACACCAATTTGGTAAACGACGCACTTGTCAGGGGGAAGCAACAACGCTCGTCGTTCCGTTTTCTTCCTGTCGCCATCCTGTTGTCCCTAGCCACAGATGAAGCCTCCATCAATCTCCCCTTTAAGTGCCCTACAAGTGGCCCTCGCTCCTCACGAGATTCTTGCTGATCGAATCCGCTCAACCACTCACGTGTGTCGTCCTTGCTGGCCGCATGTGGAAGAGAGACCTTTTTCGAGATGTTAGGAATTTTGGTTCGGATCCAAATTTGAACCGGATCTGGAACCGTTCTGGCTTCTTTATATAGGTTTTGCTGAAACCTAAGGAGGTGAATCCCCCACGACAGAGAAACTGCCGCCCCGATCCTGGACTCCTTTCCGCGACTAGAAGGAGAGCCGCCCTGTTCTTGTTAAAATTGTGAAGTGAGCTAGCGCAGGCGCTAGCGCCGCCGCTAGCTCAACTTCCAGGTGGCGCCTCCCGGATCTATAAATAGGGGGTCAATCCCCCTGCAGAGAAGATCAGAGAAAACTAGAGGCTTGAGCGGTCTCAATTTGGCGGTCTCAATTAGAGCGAACTCGGAGTGAGTTCAGCAAGCGACCTAGAGCAGGTTTCTTGAGTGTGGGACTGTGCGAGGTAGCGCAGGCGGTAATGGAGAAGTGGTCTGTCGGTCTGCAACTGGCGGTCTCGTCTGTGGAGTGTGCGAGCAGCGAGCTCGTGAGACTGCGAGCTAGCGCGGGCAGTAGCGATACCGCCAACGCTAGTGAAGAGGTGGAGAAGCGGACATCTGTTCGCGACCAGTTGTTTTTTTCCTTGTATTCGGCTGTTGTAAATCAAGCTGTATGCAACTTGTATTCAGTCTTCTCTCTTGAAATTGATGTAACTATTTGGCAAGCAATAAAGAAGTGTTTTTGTTCATTCTTGGTGTGCTTGTCTCAGTGTTCCATTGATCTTGGAAATTTCACATGGTATCAGAGGTAGGTTGGAACAAGCACTGAGTTATAAGCACTGAGCAACCAAGATGGACGGAGGAGGAGGCTATGCGAGAGGTCTTGGCATTGAGTTACTGACTCAGACAAACATCAAGAAGTGGAAGTCATGTATGGAGAGCTACCTTCTTGGAGAGGACCTATGGGAGGTCGTCGGTGGAGATGAGCAAGAGGAAGTTGTAGCTGCTGATGGTAATGCTCAAGAGGTGAGAGCTTAGAGGAAGACGAACGCCAAAGCAGAGTTCACTTTGAAGATATCTATTTCTCCTGGCTTGTTCGAGCACATCATGGGTTGCAAGTCAGCATCTGAGATCTGGAGGGCCCTCGATGGGCTGTTCAACAAGAAGAATGTAGCTCGACTATAGTTTCTAGAGAATGAGTTGGCTCGGTCCACTCAAAGAGAGTTGTCGATATCCACCTTCTTCTTGAAGGTGAAAAATTTGTGTGCAGAGATCTCGTCCTTGGATCCTGATGAGCCGATTTCTGAGGCGAAGCTGAAGAGGCACATACTCTGAGGCCCGCGGAAGGAGTATGTTCTGTTTATCACCTCAGTGCAAGGATGTGATACTCAGCCCTCCTTACTGGAGCTAGAGAATCTGCTGTCATCACAGGAGAGCTTGGTGAAGCAGATAACATGAATGTCTGTCTCAGGGGGAGATAGCGAGGTGATGTTCTCAGGAAAGAAGAAGTCATGGGACAAGAAGAAGAAGAACTTCATAGATGGACCATCAACGTCCTCTCAAGGAGATAGAGGGAAGTTCCTTCCTGCTTGCGATGAGAAGGGGAGATCTCTTTGCTATGCCTGTAAGAAGTACGGGCACATGACAAAGGATTGTCGGTCCAATCTGAAGGCCGGTCACATTGTTGAGAAGGAAGGAGGTCATTGGAGAGGTGGAGCAAGAGGTGGAGGTCACCAGGGTGGTGAAGGCGGAGACAACTGCTTCCTGGCTGAGATGTCGGCCACGCTTATCGATGTCTTGGCCTCCATCAATTTTGAGAACGACTGGATTGTGGATTCCGATTGCGTGCACCATCTAATTGGAGATGTGTCCAAGTTTGCCTCTCTAAAGGCATATGGAGGGACGGATGCGATCATCACTGCTGATGATACGGTGCATCCAGTTGAGCAAGAAGGGATGGTATCCCTTGGAAGTGAAGAGAAGCCACCACCGTAGAAGCACCGTCGAGGTCAACTGCACTCACGCACGCCATCAACGCCAAGCCGCACCACCGGAGAGAAACCCCGTCAAGGCCACTGCACCACTGCAAGCCTTCGCCGCCACACCCATACCGCCGGAGAGAAACTCCGTCAAGGCCACTACACCACCGCAAGTCTTCGCCGTCACGCCCGTACGACATCATCTCCTCACTTCACCGCCATCGCACGGTGTTGCACCAACGACAACCACTGGCGGAACCTCTACAAGGGTCTCCCACCCCTCGCGACACCAAGAGAAAGATGATGGCGGAGGCGACGGTGGTGGAGCGAACTCCTTCATGAGGCGGCTTCTCCTTTCCGTGAACAGGGGTTGCACCTCCTTTTCTCCAGGAGGCTTCTACTCCTTTCACCCCGTGAACAGAGATCTCAACCTCATGCCAACATAGGCGGCTGCAACTTCAGGCGACTGCAACTTCAGGCGGCTCCACGCCTCCTATAACTCACGGGTGGTGGGTGGGGGATATATATTAATCCATGAGTTCATTAAAAAAAATCACTTTTCTCTCTCCTCTTTTCCAGGCAACTCACAGAAAATCCCCCCAAATAGGAAAAAGCCAATTTTTTTTCCTTATTTTTATTCTCTTAATTTTGGTGGCAAAGATTTGGGAAGTTTTCCCAAAAAACAGATTCGGATCCGGACCAACGAATCCAACAATCACCATCTTGGTTTGGGATCTAGATCCACCACCTACACCAAGCATCAACTGCACCAAGCAACTTTGCACGTAGCACCACCTCAGTCTGAGGCATCAGCCGACCTGCTCCAGTCGATTCATCTCTGCTCTGGCTCAACCCGTGAACGTCGTCGCAACCTGGTCATAGAAACTTACTCATAGAACCCGAATCACAGAAGGATGATCCTTTGCACTACCACGACAATCCACCACGTTGGCCGCAGAAATTATGGGTGCACCACCACACATCATGGTCCCCATCAACCGATATAAACTACCACACTGCACAGCTCTCCTGAGCATGGTACGCCCTCATTCCACCATCAGGACTCCTTCTCAGGCCACTCAACTATAGCCACTGGAATACAATCCGCTCAGTAATGTCAAACATCTAGCTGTCATAGTCGCACACTCTTAGTTATGGTGAGGACCTCATCACTCAGCACCCTGACCCATCTGTCACCCTATCTGCACCCTAGCCTCGAGGCCTTTTGCACATTGCGAACTCGCTCTCCTGTGTGACTGCACTGTCTGCAATGGTAAAATACCATACCCTCCTTCGGCCCGGATCGAGATCGTGCTCCACTCAATCCCTTGTCAAACTGCCTCACCTTATGCATCCGCTGCTGCTAAGATGTGACCGCCCTTAGGAGTAGGGCCTACTAACATTTGTCTGGGTAGCACTGCGATCGTGACCTCCACCATCTCCACCGTATCCTTCTCATACAAGAGCATCGTCACTAAGGCTGGGTAAAAATATGTGAGCGAGGTAAGGAATGAAAATGGGTCTTCACGCCCTCCTCCGTCTCTGCACCAACTGCCTCTAACTGACACAGAAAACAATTTGAACACGCTTTGTGTTCCCACATATAATCACCTCACTGTAACAAATCTGCGGTTATCATGCCCATCTCATGTAGTACCACTTGTCATAGGTTAAACCCGCCACTGTCGGACTTCTTCAAATAAAAACTGTCCAGATTCACGTTCTTCACTGTCATAGTTGTCCTACGACACAATCAGGAGACCTGATTAATTCAAAGGTCAGATTTTAAAAGATGGGGAGCGAACCTAGTCGTCACCCACCGCAGTACAACCATTCCTCAAATGTCCAATCAGTCGCCTATAAAACCTGGCTCTGATACCACTTGTTGGGATATAACGCGGAAATTATCCCCTAGGCACAACCAAATAAAATATAAGGTATACAAGAACTGAAATTTGAACAAGAACAATGCATACGTAAATACTACAACTGCAATCAAATTCATGAAGAAATGTACCAACGTCCGTTACAGAATATACCGCGGAGAGTCGGACTCACTCGATCCGCGGGAGAGATAATAAACTGGACTGCAATCCGCTAGCACATCGGACGCACAAGGTTCGCTGAGAACCTTCGTCGTCGAGTGACGACCAAAACCACCACCTACCACCGGAGAAGCACCGTCGAGGCCAACTGCACTCACGCACGCCATCAACGCCAAGCCGCACCACCGGAGAGAAACCCCGTCAAGGCCACTGCACCACCGCAAGCCTTCGCCGCCACGCCCATACCGCCGGAGAGAAACTCCGTCAAGGCAACTGCACCACCGCAAAGCCTTCGCCGCCACGCCCCTACGACATCATCTCCTCACATCGCCGCCATCACAAGGTGTTACACCAACGACAACCACTGGCAGAACCTCTGCAGGGATCTCCCACCCCTCGCGACACCAAGAGCAAGACGATGGCGGCGGCGACGGCGGTGGCGCGAACTCCTTTACGAGGCGGCTTCTCCTTTCCGTGAACAGGGGCTGCACTTCCTTTTCTCCAGGCGGCTTCTACTCCTTTCACCCCGTGAACAAAGATCTCAACCTCACGCCAACATAGGCGACCTCACGCCAACATAGGCGACTGCAACTTCAGGCGACTCCACGCCTCCTATAACTCACGGGTGGTGGTGGAGGATATATATTAATCCATGGGTTCATTAAAAAAAATCACTTTTCTCTCTCCCCTTTTCCATGCAACTCATAGAAAATCCCCCCAAATAGGAAAAAGTCAAATTTTTTCCTTCTTTTTTATTTTCTTAATTTTGGTGGCAAAGATTTGGAAAATTTTCCCGAAAAACAGATTCGGATACGGATCAACGAATCCAACATTTATGTTATAGTCCGGACGGTTATATGTAGTGTAACCACCCGAAGTTGTGTATAGGATAAGGTTTGGGCGGTTACCTAATCTGCAACAGTCTGATGTGTTTAGTCTCAGATTCTACATTTTCTCATCCCTTTTTCTCTCTCCTCTGTTCAAAATAAAGAGGGGTGCACCCATGTAAATCTCAAATTTTTTGGAAATGACTCCCATGTCCTAGGATCAGAACCTGACTTCGATACCATGTTGAAATCACCCACAGGCCGAAGTCGATCTCAAAACCCATGCATGTACTTAGATGAAGGGGGTGGATGTACATAAGCACATATGCTGACAGGAGGGACCGCCCGGGGACGATGTGGGACTAATCCAACCACGAGACCACGAGGTTAATCCGAGGCAGGGAATAATCTGAGGACATCAAGTCAAGTCAGTCCCACGCAACATGGATCCTGCCGGACTAGATCCACTAACAATGTTTGATCGATAGATCAATGCGTCACAAAATCTCATGTTCCTTCGTTATTCTAACGAGGATTGGAGGGATTCGCCAATGAACAAACAAGCAATAGTGTGAAGGGGCGATGCTATTAGCAGTCCTAAAACATTTAAAATGACTTTTCGCAGTCCTAAAAACACTTAAATTTATTGGACTACAAATATCAATGACTACGTTTAGTGATTATAAGACTGATTATAACATTGCCCTTTGTAGCCAACTACTCATATAAAGACATTTAATTTAATGAACAAAGCTCGGTCAACTCCATCACATCATCCATTCATAGAGAAGCAATAATAATAATAATAATAATAATAATAATAATAATAATAATAATAATAATAATAATAACAATAATAATAATAGTCTTAATAAATTAAGAGCGATGTTAAACGCAGGCCAGCTTTCGCTATATGCAGGCCACAATTTTTACAAAAAAATTATTTTTTCTTTTAAAACTTCAGGAAAACTGATTCGAGTAGTTTAATACTTCATGTATTATGTGTTTTTTCCTTCCATGCAACAGTGTCCTCAAAGAGTTTACTCATTTGTCCGAGTCCGATGAGTTTTTAAATTACAACTGACCTAAAGCTATTCATGGGTATTTGCTACGGCGATGGCGATGGCGGCGATAGCGACGATCGCGACGTCGTGGGCGATGGCGGCAGTGGCGGCGATGGCAGCAATGGCGGCGATGGCGGCGATGGCAGCGATGACGACGATGGCGGCGATGGCGGCGATGGCGGCGATGGCGGCGATGGCGGCGATGGCGGCGATGCCGACGATCGCGGCGTCGTCGGCGATAGTTATACTTCGGGTAGTTACGTCGCTAGTGGGGGTTCTTTGGATAACCGCACTCCATGGATGGGGTGCGGTTAGCGCCTTTAGGGATACTCCATCAATAGTTCTCCCAGATTTACTGACGAAACAGTGACATTCAACGTAACCTCGCACACATGATATTTTACTTATTTTATGAATGCTATTTTGGTTGGTGATTTATTTAGGAAAATATTAATTTGATTTTTGAATATAAATATGAAATTTGACCTGCATGAATAATTTTTTGGCCTGCATATATTTGCAGCCTGCAGACAGCCAAAACCTGTCTGCATCTAAATTAGTACTAATAATGGTGAGCCATATTTGCTCTTTCAATACATCTTCCTGCGCCGGCAGTCCCGGCCGGATATTTAAAGAAACACATTCTCATTTGTCCTTTAACTAACTTTACGATTAAAGAAGCCGCCCGTCGTCAATTCATCACAAACCTGAAACCACTGCCATGACTCCAACCGCATCTTCTTCTTCTTCTTCTTCTTCTTCCTCCTCCTCCCTCATCAAATTGCTCTCAATAATCTCCCTCCTCGCCACCACAACCGCTGCCTTCGAACCCTTATTCACCATCTGCTCCGGAGACAACCACACCATACCAAGCCCTTACGCCTCCAACCTCCGCCGCATCCTTGCTAATCTCATCGCCACCACTCCCAAGTCCCCAACTCACATATTCACCAACCATTTCGGCAAGGATTCCACCTCCGATAGTGTTTACAGCATCGCTGAATGCCGCAAGGATGCCTCGCCCACCACGTGTGCCGACTGCCTCACCGAGGCAGCCGACGCAGGCTTCAACGGCACCTGCGCAGGACGCAAATCCGCCACCGTCCGTTACGACTACTGCCTCCTCCGTTATGCCGACCATTTCTTTTTTTCAGACCCCCAAAATTTTAGTTTCGCCCATGATTTCAAGCCGGAGAGCGCCATGAGTCCGGCGAGCTTTAAGAATCAGGTAGGGAAGATGCTCGACGAGCTGGTGGCTGCGGCGGCTGTGGGAATGTCTCCGTTGTTTGCAGTGGCCAAAACGACGTACGCTCCCGTTAAGGTAGCTTCGAGGGAGATGTATGGGCTGGCTTGGTGCACGGGGTTGGCGCCGGAGGACTGCTACAACTGCTTGAATCAGGGGCTCCAGGTTTACCGGGAGTGCTGCTCCGATCAGATTGGTGGTTGGGTGGCGACGGCAAGCTGCATGGTTGCTTACGATGATCAGCCCCTCTTCAACCTCTCCTTGCTACAGATCCAGGCACCTCCTCCCGGCAGTGGAGAAGGTTGGTCGATGCTCCCTCTGTTTTAAGGCAAAACATATCTTATTTGTGTCAATTCATAAGAGACTTTTCACATTCTGAGTTTTTCATTAATTTCATTTAGAAAATTAAAATGTAAAAGGCAGCTCATAAAACCATTTATTATTTGAAATTCTGAATATAAAAGCATTGCAAAACAGTATCGATCAAACGGTCAAGATAACCAAGTTATTTATATTGGGGGCGCCCTGTTTTGAGGCGAAAATTTTCAATCCGGGCTCTGTTCCGAAATGTGCATCTGCGCAAGAAATTGGCGGCGATCACATGGAGATCGCGGCCGATCTCTATGGAGATGACAAGTCTTCTCCATGGAGTTAACTTTCTGGGAGTGAAAGGGGCACACCCTTTTCTTTGAACACCCCCCACTTTATATTCCACCAAAGTCAAAAAGCCTTCCTAATCATCACACTTAATTATTGAGTTTCTATTGTTTGCTTCATGATGGTTGGAGTTCATTTTCTCGAATCAAGTGAAGAAAAAATTCTATGAGATGAGAAGATAAAATGCATCATCTCAACTTATTTATAAGAAAAGTTTATAAGCATGGACGAAATTCTTCCACCATAGTTGTAGAAACCGGTGTGGATGAATCATGGATGGAGAAGCCGGAAGAACACAAATCAAAGAGCCATTCTCTCACCCTCCCCTATCTCATATAATCCAGCTTCCATTTCATTGTTTTGGGACGAATAATAAAAGCAAGGGAACAAAGAAGAAGGCATGAACTTGCGCATAAAACTCTTTGTCAAAGAAAGATCGGGGGAATTGGGGGTCTCCATAATCAAAATTGTTGTCAAAAGCGAATCCATTCAATAGAAAACCGATCGGCGATCTAGAAGTATGCTGCTCAAATCCTGCCCTATCGGATATCGGCCCAATTTGAACGGGATCACCGTTCATAAAATCTTGTCCGCTCTCGCTCTCCGCCTCATTTCCTTCCTCTTGTTGTTCTCCCTCTCCTTCCTTGTAGGAATCCTCCCTCCTCCGCTCGTCGTCTCTTGTACGTTCGGCACCGGTACTGAACTGCCATGGAGATCTCCCGTGATCTCTATGGAGGAGATCACAACCAATTTAGAAACGAAGCCCGAATTGGAAAATTTCTCTATTTTGAGAACCCTTTCCACCTCCATAGTAGTTACTCGCCACATCATCACACTTTTGATTCGAACTATTTCTTCAGGTCAAATTTGATGATTTACTTGATATGTTTATAGTTTTTTATTTTATGTTTGCAGTATTACTTAATGCTCGCTTAAGGTGATTCATTCCCAATACTTACCATTTTTAATCTCCATCAGCCAACATGGCTCAGAAGGCTGCAAAAAGATAGAAATATCTCTTAGAAGGAATTTTTTTGTATGTGTGAGTACGCAAGTTTTACTGTAGTGCAATTAGACCAGCGATGGTCTACGGTTCTGAGTGTTGGGCAGTGAATTATGTACACGAGCAAAAAATGAGAGTTGCGGAGATGAGAATGTTTAGGTGGATGTGTGGACACACGAGACTGGATAAGATTATAAATGAATGTATCAAGGATAAGACAGGAGTGACACCAATTGTAGAGAAGATACGAGAAGCTCGATTAAGATGGTTCAGACACGTACACAAGAGACTATTGGAGGCACCTGTTAGGCGTTGTGAGAGTTTAGCCACTAGGATGTTAAACGGGGAGGGTAGGTAGACCAAAAAAGACTTGGAGTGAAACTATAAGGAAAGACATTATGTATTTAGGCATTAGTGAGATTATGACTAAAGATAGGGCGCAATGGAGACAAAGGATCCATATAGCCGACCCCACTATGGTGGGATAAAGGCTTGAGTGTTGTTGTATTTTATGTGTGAGTATCGAACGTTGAATTTTGATTCGGATTCAAAATCGAATCTGTTCACCTAAATTGGTTGGGGTGTTTTGATAAACTTCAATATAAGTATTAAGATGAGGTTTACATTGGAGGAAAGCTGAAACCCTAGATCTATTTGTTGCCCTAATTTCTTAGGCTCTGTTTGGCGCGGTGGTGGCGGTCGTGAACGCGGTGGTTATGAACCGTCGTTCATGAATGCCCGACCCCACCTAAGGAACATCATCCCCTTTTATGTTCAAAACTTGTAATCTTTTCTTGGTGGCGGTCATAATCGTTGTCATGCCAAACATACATTTTATGACGATGACATTTTTCTCCAAACTCACCGGAGCAAAAACGCAGCGCCAAACGGATCATAATCTCAATGGATAGTACATGAGTGATCTACGTATTTGTTGAAATCTTGTGATTTAGAAGTAATCAAGGGATTAGTCTTACTGTCAACGTAATACGAGCATAAATGGTCGCACATAAGAACGTGCAGAAATTGTAGTGTTTGATCGTGTTGGATTATGAAATCAAGTTCTAAATACGTATATATGATATACATTGTACGGTATTTGAGACACGCGGCCAGTGGCACACACTCATATGCCAAGGGTGTGCGGACTCAAAAATGGCGGGATAACGGTTGACAGTGATTCTGGGCCAAAAGATGCGACTTTTGAAGTCACATGTCCGTGCACCAAGGGTGTGTGAGCAGTTTTTAGTCAATGTCTTGAACCTCGACGGGATGAGTTTCATCAACAAAAAAGGGCAGCCCGGTGCACAAAGTATCCCTGCGCAGTGCGGGTCCGTGGAAGGGTCCCAACACAAGGGTGAAATGTAGGCACGGTACTGAACTGCCATGGGGATCGCCCATGATCTTTATGGAGATCACAACCAATTTAGAACGGAGCCCGAATTGGAAAATTTCGTTGTTTTGTGAACCCTTTCTACCTCCATAGTAGTTCCTAGCCACATCATCACACATTTGATTTGAACTATTTCTTCAGGTCAAATTTGATGATTTACTTGATCTATTTATTGTTTTTTTATGTTATGTTTGCAGTATTACTTAATGCCTTAAAAGTGATTCATTCCCAATATTTACCATTTTTTAAATCTCCATCAGCCAATATGGCTCAGAAGGTTGCAAAAAGATAGAAATATCTCTTAGAAGGAAACTTATTTATTTATTTTATGTGTGAGTAGGCAAGTTTTACCGTACTGCAATTAGACCAGCGATGTTGCACGATTATGAGTGTTGGGCAGTGAATTATGTGCATGAGCAAAAAATGTGAGTTGCGGAGATGAGAATGCTTAGGTGGATGTGTGGAGACACGAGACTGGATAAAAGAATGAATGTATCAGGGATAAGACAAGAGTGACACCAATTGTAGAAAAGATGCGAGAAGCTCGATTAAGATGGTTCAGACACGTACAAAGGAGACTATTGGAGGCATCTGTTTGGCGTTGTGAGAGTTTAGCCACTAGGCATGTTAAACAGGGGAGGGGTAGACCAAAAAAGACTTGGAATGAAACTATAAGGAAAGACACGATGTACTTAGGCATTAGTGAGATTATGACTAAAGATAGGGCACAATGGTGACAAAAGATCCATATAGCCGACCCAGTATGGTGGGATAAAGGCTTGAGTGTTGTTGTATTTTATGTGTGAGTATCGAACGTTGAATTTTGATTCAGATTCAAAATCGAATATGTTCACCTAAATTGGTTGGGGTGTTTTGATAAACTTCAATATAAGTATTAGGATGAGGGTTTCATTTTAGGAAAACTGATCTATTCAAAATCGAATATGTTCACCTTGGATCTATTTGTTGCCCTACCTTCTTAGGCTCCGTTTGGCGCGGTGGTGGCGATCGTGAACGCGGTGGTTATGAACCGTCGTTTGTGAACGCAGAACGCCCAATCCCACCTAAAGAACATCATCCACTTTTATGTTCAAAACTTGTAATCTTTTCTTGGCGGCGGTCATAACCGTTGTCATGCCAAACATACATTTTATGACGATGACGTTTTTCTCCAAACTCATCGGAGCAAAAATGTCACGCTAAACGGAGCCTTAATCTCACTAGATAGTACATGAGTGATCTACATATTTGTTGGAATCTTGTGATCTAGAAGTAATCAAGGATTAATCTTACTGCCAACGTAATACGAGCATAAATGGTCGCACATAAGAACGTGCAGAAATTGGAGTGTTTGATTGTGTTTGTTTATGAAACCAAGTTCTAAATACGTATATATGATATACATTGTACAACATTTGAGACACACAGTCAGTGACACACGCTCGTGTGTCAAGGGCGTGTGAGCCCAAAAATGGCGGGATAACGATTGACAGTTCCAGACCAAAATGTGCGACTTTTAAAAGCACACACTCGTGTGTCAAGGGCGTGTGGGTAGTTTTTAGTCAGTGTCTTGAACCTCAACGGGATGAGTTTCATCAACAAAAAAGGGTAGCCCGATGCACAAAGCATCCCCACACAGCGAGGGTCCGGGGAAGGGTCCCAACACAAGGGTGAAATGTAGGCAAATCTTACCCTGCATTTTTGCAAGAGGCTGCTTCCAGGACTTGAACCCGTGACCTCAAGGTCACACGTCAACACCTCAACCTGGTGCGCAAAGACTCCCCTTCATTAGTTTCATCAACATTTATTCAAAAATAATATAGTCATTGTAGACACTGCATCGATGAATATTTTGCGCTCATGCTTATATTCATCCTCCATCGGGTGATGTAGCTCGTCGGGGCGGACGCTTCTATTGGATCGTTCATTAGCTTTAGTAGCACTGATTGAAGCAAAATAGTTATGCTCTCTATTATTTGGACTTGTATTTTTACGAGTAGAATGCATGGAACTCTCAATATTAGAAATGGATTGCCCTTGACTTTGAATGATATAAGTTTGCGCAAGATGAGCTTCCATGTTTTGCCTTTCTTGCCTAATGAAGGGATTTGTGTTGAAATCAGAGGATGACAAAGCGGAAGCTCTACTGTTACTTGTTAATCCTTAAGTGGAGATGCTCAAATCTCCTTAGGGTGATAGAGAATTTCACCTTTCAATTCTCCATAAATTAGGTGTCATCTTTAAAGGAGATTGTTATGGGCCTAGGCCGTAATGTGGTCGGAGGTGGCAGTGGAGACAAAGATATAAGGGGAGTTGAGCTCAGCCCGCGGAGAATGCGAGGGGATAGTAAGAAGAGGACTCTTGTTCAACCCTAACCCTAGAAATGAGAGGAGGAGAAAAGAACTAGAGAGAAGAATAAAAACTTGGTTACTTTCATTCATAATAATTCATGGACCCCTGAGTTTCCTTAAATAGAGATTACAAGACTTAGACAATTACCAAATTATCCTACATAAATAAAAGAGACAACATCATAATAACCTTAAATAACGACACTAATAATGATTCAAATTCTTTCATGTGCAGCTAATCAAAATTTCCTCTTAGCTTTTGCAGATGAATCTTCTTCACACTTTTAACTTCTTTGAAAGAGGGTTACAGAATTTCTCAAGCTTGCTTGGAGGTGGTTGCTCTTGCAACCTTCTCAAATATCTTGTCATCCAAACCTTGATGGATTAGTATAAATCCTTTTGATCAATCTTAATCATGGTGGAACTTAAAAGTTCCATCTTTGATGTCCTTCTCAACGAGATTCCAAACTTTGTAGGCTTCAAGCAAAACATTCTTGCGGATACACCAATTCTCATAGTTCTCCTTGGTGAGAGAGAACCTGGAATGAAGTTCTATAATTCCCCTTGACATTCTATCCAAGCTCGATTGTTCCAAACAAACACACACCAGGATCTGATACCACTTTGTTAGAAGTGGAGAACAAACAAAATAACTCCACTTCTAATGCAGGGTAGGCCGTGCGACTTGGGAGTGTCAATGCTAATGTGACTCTAAGTAATTGTGATGCAAGATGGACTCAAATAAATGCAATCTAAATGAGATGCAAATGAATTTTACAACTTTAATCCGGAAGTAAAATTTTGCAATGATGATTTTATAAGCAAAACAAAATTTACGGCAATGTGAATTTCTATTTCAAGTACTTAAACAAAATCACGCCTTTTACGCTCGGAGTGCTTTCTACTACCACTTCACAAATGATAATCTCATAAGAAATTAAAGAAAAATAAACATTAACACAATAAAGTAATTCCACAACACATACAAAGTACTCATCCAAGTAATTAACAAAGGAAGAGGTAACACACAATAATACTCACAAACAAGGGAGGCCCGGTAGAAGACGGTTGGAGGCGTGCGGTTGCTGCGTGGAGATGAGCCCGGTTGCAGGAAATGGTGGAATGGAGGGATATCTAGTAGGGTGCGTTCGTTTGGTAGGTTTTGATTCACAGGAATTAGTTTTGGCTGAAAACCTACGACGCAGAGGTTTTGGAATTGGGTCAAAACCAATGTCTGTGTTCGTTTGCAGGAAGGTTTCAGTCACAGGAATTGAATATTCCAATATTGCTGCTCGGTTGCAGGATGGAATTCAGAGATAGGAATTGATATTTGAAAATCAAAAATTAAATTATTTTGCACCAGAAGTGCTATAACAGATATATGACAAAATCAAGAAATTATAGCATAATGTTTTCATAGCTAAAACAAACAATAAAACATAGCGGAACTCTTCAAGTGTGTATTAAAGCTTTGAATTTTTATTGTGATTAACAGGCCTGAAAGCAGATGAAGCAGGATCAAAGGGACTGAAGGGATGATTGAAAAACACATAAAATCATGAACAATAATAACAAACCAAAGGGTAGTTGTGCAAACTAATTTAGAAACATATCAATCAATTGTTTTTACAACTATATAAGTTATAATATTTTAACAATTGCAATGAAGAAAACCTTACTGAATAAATCAAGAACATGTAACTATGCATTGCAATATAGATGACAATCATAAGACAAATTTTCAGCTCCTAGGTGGAGCTCTACGAAAAGAAATAAAATGTTCTGCATGCTCTAAGACAGAAAAATCTTTCAAACATATAGATCAAATACAATAATTACATGGTGCCTAGGTTTCCTTCCAGAATTTGGTATCATGTCTTCTTGCTGTCAAGCATTCTGCTTAACCAACCCGACTGTGACTTTAAAAGCTTTAGAATTCAATTTTTATAATCCTCGACCGGAGAACAAACCGAAGGGAGTATCACCATTCTCGACCGAAGAAGATCCTTGTTCGGCCGATTAGGTCGCCGGCGAGGAAGAGTTCCGCGATCTGTGTCGAGCGAGCGGCAAAACCGGAGGAGGAAGGCTCAAGCCTTCTCGTCGCCGGAGGAGGAAGGCTCACGCCTACTCGTCGCCGGAGGAGGAAGGCTCACGCCTTCTCGTCGCCGGGAGGAAGCCCTTACGTCGCGGTCGTTTTGTCGGAGAAGGAGCTCCGCGATGTATCGAGCGGCTCCGTGATGTGTCTCGAGTGAGCGGCAAAACCAAGCAAAAAGGCTAGGTTTTGGGAATAGGTGATTTCCAATATCTTAAAACCTATAGGTTTTGGCTGAAAACCAATGCCAGCGTAGTTTCTTGCCAAACGAACAACGAAATTGAAATTGGGAAACCCAATTCCAATTCCGTTGTGTCAATTCTTGCCAAACGAACGCACCCGTAGGGCTTGCGGCAATAGACGGCTAGAGACAATTACGCGGCTGTGAGCACAACCAGCGGTGGGTGGAGTCACGACTGGAGCGGAGGGAGGGATTTTCAGTGGTAGGCGGAAGGAAAGAAGGCTGCTCAGAACAATGGCGGAGAGGAACGACGGGTGTGGGGGTTGACGGAAGCCTCGATTTGGTTTTCTGGATGAGAACAGTGGCAGACGCGCGACTAGAATACGGCTAGGGTTGCGTCGTCGTCTACCAGGACGGTGAAATGTCACGTCAGGGGGTCCTGGGGCGGTGATGAGAGGCGGAAAAGGGGCATTGAGGCTTCAGCTTCTGAGAGGGATGGGAATGAGAGTGCATTTAAAACGTTTTGGTGGATCCACGACAGAGAACTGGGTGATTAAGATGGAAATCGTGCAGGAGACACAAAAGGATAAGGAAACGAGAAAAAATTACCTGAGAATATCCAGGACGTCGCACCCCGAGTCTCGCGACGTAGCACCACATGATTGTCGGATCTGGATTCGCCCACAAATACAACAATGCCAATAACTGAAGCATCCACCTCTATTTATAACAAAATAGGGGGGGGGGGGGGGTTGGGCACCGGGAGTGAACGACTATGATTGTCCTTTACGCCCGATGTCCTAAAACACTAAATACACATCCAAATAAAATAAATAAAATACACCTCAAAATAAAACGACGAGCCGGACGCGCTCGCGGTCTCGGATCGCCGATTCGATCAGCGCCTCCTGCGCGAATACATGAATGTGGGCCCCGCCGACTGGTGACCCGTAGTCTAGTGTCGATCCCTATCAACTCCCCCCGATTGAAAATCATTCATCTCTGATGAATGGAGATGATCGTACTGATGTCGAAGATCGGGGACAAATTTATCAAGCTCCGCCACAAATATCCAAGTATCATTAAATATGGGGCGTCCACTCCAGTGCACCAAGTAACAACAAGAAGGACCGTCTGTGGTGGGGATGCACTCATGCGCCACAATATCAGCAATGCGCTCAGCTCTTACCTCTCGTGTTGGTGGATCCAGAAGAACCGGTGGAATCATAGGTGGTGCGGGCAAGTCCGCGGGTGCTTGTCCAAGGTGGTCAGTAGAAGGGGTTAGGCTGTAACGGGGAGGATGTGGGAAGTGGCTCAAGGTATGGATCCCTATGCTCGAGAGGCTCAAAGTACGGTGTTAAATCTTCAGTATTAAATATGGGATGGATACCCATATCTGTTGGGAGGTTGACCTCATATGCATTTGGTCCATTTTTCTTTATAATCCTATAACGGTCCATTCGTTTCGGTTGTAGCTTCTTAGCGACTCTTTTTTGGGAGCCTCTCCATGCGAAGTCGGATTATGACTTGCTCGCCTACCTGAAAATGCTGCTCATGGTTGCGTTCATCTGTCTGTGCTTTATATAATTCATTATTGCTAGCAATTTTCTTCCGGATCAATTCGTGCAATTCATGTATGTGATGAATGAAGGACTCGACGGACTCACTAGGACGCGACTCTAAGGTAATCGAGGCAAGGTCAATAGGCTTCCTAGGCTCATAACCTGATATTATATGAAATTGACTCATGCCAGTAGACCTATTGATGGAACTATTATATGCAAACTCAGTTACGGGTAACACAAAATCCCAAACCGACGGGTGATCACCAACTAGACACCGTAACAAATTCCCTAAACTCCTATTAACGACCTTAGTTTGGCCGTCAGTCTATGGGTGATAAGCAATAGAAAACTTCAAAGTCGTACTCGTCTTATGCCATAATGTTCTCCGAAAATAACTCAAAAATCGAACGTCACGATCAGACACTATGGATTTGGGTAATCCGTGTAACCGAAAGATGTCTCTCATGAAAAGGGCCGCCATATATGCCACATATGCGGTCTTGCAGTAGGAAATAAAGTGAGTCATCTTTGAAGATCGGTCCGCCACTACGAAAATAAAATTGTGCTTTCTCACAGTGCGAGGAAGGCCTAATATAAAATCCATGCTGATATTGACCCAAGATTGGTGTGGGACTGGGAGAGGAGTATAGATTCCAGAGTTTTGTTTCGAACCCTTCACTGTCTGACATGTGCCGCAGTGTCGCACAACGCGTGCCACATTCCTTTTCTTGACGGGTCAATAGAAGCGATCCTCAACTAAAGCAATCGTCTTATCTCTGCCAAATAGGTCAGCTGCGCCACGATCGTGCATTTCCCAAATCAAGAAGTCCCGGATGGATGTACTGGGGATGCAGAGACGAGACCCACGATATAAGTATTCCTCTACAATATCAAACCCCTCAGTGGGCTCAGGAGGATCCCTCAAAAACCCGAATAGATCTTACCAAAATCAGGGCAGGCAGGGTAATCACTAGACAAACGATCAAAACTAGTCGCACTAACACTCAGTGTGCAAAGTAGGGCTATACGTCGACTGAGAGCGTCGACAGTCTTGTTCTCAACACCAGTGCGGTGTTTGAGAACATAATGAAAATCCTGCAAATATTCGAACCACTTGGCATGCCTATACCCCAATTTTCGCTGTGAATCAAGATAGCGCGGAGCCTGGTGATCGTAGTATAGAACGAACTCTCGTGGGAGGAGATAGTGTCTCCAATAACGAAGCGACTGCACCACTGCATAAAACTCTCTATCATAATTTGAGTACTTCTGACGGGCCTCATTCAGCTTCTTACTAAAATAAGAAACTGAATGACCATCCTGGCTCAGTAATTCGCCAATCCCAACGCCAAATGCGTTGCAGGCTACCTCAAATACCTTAGAGAAATCGGGCAATCTCAGAACAGGTGCGGTCGTCAGTTTTTTCTTATTTCAGTAAAAGCTCGAGTGGCGGCAGCCGTCTACTAGAATTCTTCCTTCCGAAGGTAGCTCGTGAAGGGGGCTATAATGGTGGTAAACCCCCGGACAAATCTCATGCAGAAGGTGGTTAGCCCATGGAAGCTACGGGCCTCAGTGATATTGTAAGGAATAGACCACTCACGAATGGATCGGACATTGTCTGGGTCAACAGACACGTCGGACGCTGATATGATAAACTCAAAGAAGTGCACAAAATCAGTCAGGAAGGAGCACTTCTTCAAGTTCACATATAGCTTCTCCTTTCAGAGAGTATCGAATACGTGCCTCAGATGACTCATATGGTCATTAGAAGAGTGGCTATAGAACAAAATATCGTCAAAGTAGACGACCAAGAATTTGCCCATGAAGGGTCGGAAGATCTGAGTCATGACCCGCATAAAGGTGCTGGGGGCGTTGGACAACCCAAATGGCATGACCAACCACTCATAGAGACCGTCTTTGGTCTTAAAAGTCGTCTTCCACTCATCTCCCTCACGAACTCTAATCTGGTGGTATCCGCTGCAAAGATCAATCTTTGAAAATAACTGGGCACCAACCATCGTATCAAGTAAGTCGTCCAACCGAGGAATGAGAAAACGATACTTAATAGTAATCTTATTAATGGCCCTACTATCGATACACATTCGCCAGCTCCCATCCTTCAGGGTGAGAAGGGCAGGGATGGTGCAGGGGCTCAGAGTCTCTCGTATGAATTGCTTCCTCAACAACTCGTCAACCTGCCTCTTGAGCTCGGCATGCTCATCCGGATTCATTCGATAATGTGGTAAGTTTGGGAATGAAGCTCTCGGTGTCAAATCTATGACATGTTGAATGTCTCGTAACGGAGGTAACTCATCGGGTAACTCATCTAGGATAAGATCATCATAGTCATCCAAAAGTCGCCGGACCTCAGGTGGTGGCTCAGGAATCTCTGTAGAGCTCTCAGAAGCCATGGTGACTGCCACTATATAAAAGATACCGGCGCTGGCGCTCTCTCTCATAAACTCGCTGCGACGCACGATGTGCAGCAACCTAGATGAACTCATACTAGTAGAGGTTATGACCTTCCCCGTGGATTTCTCCTTGGGTTTGGTCGGTGTCAACGTGATCTTACGACCCTTGTCGTATAATACATATGTGTTTGAGCGACCGAAACATGTGACATCACAGTTTTAGAGTCAAGGCCTCCCTAAAAGAATGTGGGCGACATCCATAAGGATGACGTCACACAAAACACGATCCTCAAACGTAGCGAGAGTGATCGGAACTAGGCACCTCTGGGTAACCTGTATAGCTGTCTTATCGACCCAAATGACACGATAAGGATGTGGATGAGGCTCAGGGGTCACCTGCATTCGCTTTAATGCTCGCCGGGCTACAATATTCACGCAAGTCCCGCTATCAATGACTAGTTTGCAGGGACCTCCTGCACTAGGAAAGAAGGTATAAAAGATTGTTGTATGACGCCAATCCTCATTAGTATGCGGGGTGTAAAGGAGACGTCGTATAACACATAACTCTAGGAAGCTCTCAACATCGCTCTCCCAACCATCCTCGACGGTGGCAACAATCTCCTCATTAGTGATCTCCTCAGCATCAACACTGGGTTCGCCTTCAACTAACAAATTTCTCGTAGAGCATTGGGCCGCCACATGGCCCCTACCCGAGCAACGATAGCACCAGATGTTCCCCGACCTGGAGGTCGTGGAAGGTCCGGTGGCGACAACCTGGCCCTTTGTGTCTGTGGGAACACGAGAGGGTCATGCAGGGGTGGTAGTGGCCGGTGGTGGCCTCCTAAATGTGGATCCGTCTGACCTGGTAGAAGTCTGACGGGTATCAGCAAGTCACATGTACTGCTCATACTCGAGGGCTATCTGATAAACTTGCTCTACCGTCTCCAATCGGTGGGGAATAAGCTCCCTACGTATCTCCGATCTCAATCCAGTACGGAACCGGGAAGCGGCGGCATTAGTCTCCTCTCATAGATCACTCCTCACTGCTAGCTCATCAAATCGAGACATGTACTCCGCTACGGATTGCGTGCCCTGGCGCGACGCAAAAAGCTGATCTAGCAACTGATCCCGATAGGAGGCGGGAAGGTGTTTTTCCTTCAACCGGCGTTTCATGTCTTCCCAACGGATAATAGGACGGTATTCATCTCGTTGTTGAGACCTCTCTAGGCTGATCCAGAAAATCTTGGCTGGACTGACCAACTTCATTTTTGCAAATCTAATGTAACGCTCATCGCTCATATCATACCACTCGAAGTAGTGGTCCATCTCCTGAAGCCAGTCACTAAAAGTCTTCGGGTCAAGCTGACCATCGAAGGTGGGGACATTAATACGTATGCGATGGGTAATGTCGTTCTCAGCGCGTGTTGCTCGGCGAGGCTCAGGATGTTCGTCGAAGTAATCATCCGGCCCGTAGTCATAACGGTCATGAGCTCCATAACGAGGAGCTGGGCGGCGCGGCGGATCAGGTACATGCTTACGGTCTCAAACGTGATCGCGAGGCCTCCTCCGGTGTGGAGCAGGCTCTCGAAGTGGCGTGCCCTCTCGTGGTGAATGATTCCTAACACGCACGTCTTGTGGCGGGAGGGCAACCCGTTCTTCCTCAAAGGGAACATCAGGTGGAGTGGGTGAGTTATCCCTGCTTTGGGAAGTGGAATGCTCCTGCCGATCCTTAATGGTGCCGACGCGGGTGCGAAGATCGTCATATAGTGCAGTCAATTGATCGAATCGATATATCATCAACCGTTGGAATTCTGCAGGTGTCATTTCAGAATTGGAGTTGGTAGCTTTCTCGTCGATAGGGTTCGGGGCAGACATGGATTGACGGTAAGACCTACCATTGCGTAACATGCATGTGGCCATAACCTGTACTCTGATACCAAATCTAACGCAGGGTAGGCCGTGTGACTTGAGAGTGTCAATGCTAATGTGACTCTAAGTGATTGTGATGCAAGATGGACTCAAACAAATGCAACCTAAATGAGATGCAAATGAATTTTACAACTTCAATCAAGAAGTAAAATTTTGCAATGATGATTTT
The DNA here is from genome assembly GCA_033032865.1 of Dactylorhiza incarnata. Taxonomy (NCBI): domain Eukaryota; kingdom Viridiplantae; phylum Streptophyta; class Magnoliopsida; order Asparagales; family Orchidaceae; genus Dactylorhiza; species Dactylorhiza incarnata. Next base: position 7,516,092 of record JAWHQI010000094.1, on the reverse strand, counting down.
ATAAGCAAAATAAACTTACCACAATGTGAATTTCTATTTCAAGTACTCAAGCAAAATCACGCCCTTTTACGCTCGAAGTGCTTTCTACTACTACTTTACAAATGATAATGTCATAAGAAATTAAAGAAAAATAAACATTAGCACAATAAAGTAATTCCACAACACATACAAAGTACACTGTTATGGGCTTGTTTTGTTGGGATCGTTGGAGGCGGGGATACACGGGCAAACCCTGGAAATGGAGGAGGAGATGAGAGAAGATGAAACCCTAGAGGGTGGAGGAAGGAGAGGAGCTTAAAGAGAGAGAGGAATTAGAGAGAGAAGAGAGTTTCTTTCTTTATTGATTAATTTCCAAATACATGACCCGGTCTATTATATAGAACCGCAACCCCGTAATTACATCCAACACAAAATATTAAAATGCATAAATACTAATATAATAAGACTTGACCCACTCTAACTTGACTCAATCATAATACCCACTCTAACTTGATTCAATCATAATACCCACTCTAACTTGACTCAATCATAATAAAGACTCAACATAATAAAGACTCGATACAACATACTACTAATATAATATGATAACTGACGGTGGACCCGTAACATACCCATCCAAGTAATTAACAAAGAAAGAGCTACACACCACAATAATACTCACAAACAAGGGAGATCTAGTAGAAGGCGGTTGGAGGCGTGCGGTTGCTACGTGGAGTTGAGTCAGGTTGTAGGAAATGGTGGAATGGAAGGATATTTGGTAGGGCTTGCGACAATAGACGGCTAGGGACAATTACGCTGTTGTCAGCACATCCAGCGGTGGGTGGAGTCATGACTAGAGCGGAGGGAGGGATATTCAGTGGTAGGCGGCGGGAAAGAAGGCTGCTCAGAACAATGGCGCATAGGAACGACGGGTGTAGGGGTTGACGGAAGCCTCAATTTGGTTTTCTGGATGATAACATTGGCAGACACGCGACTGGAATACAACTAGGATTGCGTTGTCGTCTACCAAGACGGTGAAATGCCACGTTATGGGGTCCTAGGGCGGTGATGGGAGGTGGAAGAGGGGCGTTGAGGCTTCGGCTTTTGAGAGGAAAGGGAATGAGCGCGCGGTTAGGACGTTTTGGTGGATCCACGACAGAGAACTGGGTGGTTAAGATGGAAATCGTGCAGGAGACACAAAAGGATAAGGAAACGGGAGAAAATTAACTGAGAATGACCGGGACGTCGCACCCCGGGTCTCGCGGCGTTGCACCACGGATGATTGCCGGATCTGGATTCGTTCACAAATACAACAATGCCAATAAATGAAGCATCCGCCCCCATTTATAACAAGAGGGGTGGTTGGGCACCAGGTGTGATCCGCTATGATTGGTCGTTACGACCGATGTTCTAAAACACTAAATACACATCCAAATAAAAAAAATAAAGTACCCCTAAATAATAAAACGACGAGCCGGACGCACTCGCGGTCTCGGATCGCGGATCCGATCAGCGCCTCCTGTGCGAATACACGAATGTGTGCCCCGCCGACTGGTGACCCGTAGTCCAGTGTCGATCCCCATAAACTTTATTCCTCAAACATTTCTTATTGAAATTCTCATTTATGCATCGATGAATCATGTTTGATTCTCAACATTAGGAAAATGGAACTGAGCAATTGACCGAATTACATTTGGTGCAGTTGATTGCAAAGGAACCTAGCAGGAGGGATTGGACAACACAGGGAATACAGCTACTTGATTAACAGCTATAACCTTCAAAAAAAACTTAGAAATAACAAACCTGCCAAACTGCAGAAGGGAAATGACAATCCGACAATCTTCTTCGGAACAAACTGACTTGATCCAATTGCCTTTTTCAAGGAATGACCGAGTAAGACATGTTAGGGAAAATTCATGGCAAAAATGGTAAGCATGCCGACTCTGATGGGCAAAGGATTCTTAGGAGATGGAAGACTTGAAGGAGATATTGGAGAAATGAACCGTGGACATGAAATAAATAAACCTAAGTTATTGTTATATGTTTTCAAAGGGTCATATAAACCTTGGAATTTATTATGCCTTTAATCTGCTATTAACTATGCCGCCTTTTCTTAATTACTCTGATGCTTTGTATTCCCGTTTCTGCGATTATAAAAGTGTTCAAGAGTTTATAGTTTATTAACTCTTTTCCTATTATATTTTCTTTTGTATTGTGTATTTGTCACTCATATATATTAAAGAGTGATCCATGGTTGAACAAATGAAGCATTCTATTCTTTCCAACATGGTATCAGAGCACCGCAAATAACCTAATCGCGCTCTCCATTGTTCTCGCTCGCATGCTTCCGCCGATCCCGATCCCGATTCCGACTAGATAGTGCCTCTCCTTCTGGTCGCTCGCCTAGGGCTTCTCGCGCGCCCCTCTCCGCGCGTCCTCTTCCCTCCTCTCCGCTCGCTTCTTCCGCCCTCCCTCCTTGCCGACGGGCTGATAAGGGACGCCGGACTTCTGGGGCCATAAATCCTCTTTCCGACGTCCGATTCCTCTTCTTATTGAGGGCATGAATCTTCCTCCTCACTCATAGTTCTGATTTGTTTTTTTGCTTGGTTCGATTGCTGGAATCGGCTTTGGCTTATTCTCTTTCTATGAGAAAATCCTAGGGCTGCGCCCCTTTCTCCTCTTTTTTGCTTTCCTGTGGTTTCTATCATTGAGTTGCTATGGAAGGGAGTGTTGATTCTCCAAATATGTCCTCCGGTGTTCATGTTGCTTCCACCCCGATGTCGGCTTTGGGCTCTGGACGCGCAACCCATGACTATGGGAATCCTCAAATTACCACCATGAAACTTGATGACACCAACTACCTCCGGTCGGCTCGTTCCATCACTCTTGCCCTAAAAAGACGTTGTATGTTTGGATATGTTAGCGACACAACAAAGGTCCCTCACATAGATATCTACGGATTGGCCTCAATGGGAGTCTGAAAACTCCTTGGTGATGTCGTGGCTGCTTAACTCGTTGCAGGACTCTATAGCTTGGAATTACCTGTTCCTGGCCACTGCGGCCGATATTTGGAAGCGAGCTGAGGTTATATATTCTTGTTGTGGGAATTCCGCTCAGATTTTCCAACTCCGATGGCAGATATTTATTTGTAGGCAGGGCGATCGTTCCCCCTCCGCCTACTACCTGGAGTTTACTCAGCTTTATCAAGAGTATGATCACTTCGATGCTCTTACTCTTATCTCTCCAGAAGATGAAGTGCTTATTCGGGCTCGCGAGGAACGCTACCGGATCTTTGAGTTCCTTCATGGTCTGCAGCGCGATTTTGATCCTATTAATGTTCAGATACTTGTGCGTTCTCCTCTTCTCTCACTGCCTGAAGTCTACAGCCTTGTGCAACAAGAATTCGATCGCCACCAGTCGTTACTTCCTGACTCTGGCTCGGAGGGCTTTGCTCTTGCTGCTCAGTTCAGCTCCAGTGGGCATCTTTCTCGTAAGACTAGGCCCAAGTCTGCCGAGAAGGATCATTTGATGTATGATTATTGCGGGAATGCCCGACATACTAAGGAAACTTGCTTCAGGCTTCACGACTTTCCCCCTCCAAGAGGAGGCCCCGCCTCTTATGGTGGTCGTGGCTATGGTCGTTCTCTAGGCCGTCCACCTCCATCCAGATCTGCACATCTCTAGGCTGCCTTTGAAGACATTGCTTCCCATGATTGCCCTGCTACTCCTGGTGCTACTTCTGCTCTTTCTTCCGAAAAGATTCATGCTTTTCCTGGTCTGATGCATGGTCAACCTTCCGAGACCTCTACATCTTCATCATCCTCTTATGCCCACCAGGGACTCCCCGGTGCTCATTCCGCTACCACCCGCTTCTCCACTCAGTGGATCGTCGACTCAGACGCCACCGATCATATGACTGGCTCCGTGTCAAGTTTCGTGTCCTACTTCTCTCTGTCTTGTAGAGGCAAAGTGAGCTTTGCTGATGGATCCTCTTCTTCTATTAATGAAAATTGATCCATTTCCTTCTCTTCCCTCACTCTCTCTTCAGTTATTCATGTTTCTAAGTTTACTAGAAACCTTCTTTCTATTAGTCACTTGACTAACTCTATGAATTGCTCAGTAACTTTCTTCCCCTCTTCATGTATCTTTCAGGACCTGAAGACGGGGACGGTGATTAACTCTAGTAGATTGTGCGACGTCTTGTATCTGTTTGATCCCTCCAGCTCGGCTCCACCTCCGCAAGCTCTTCATGTGACTCCGTCTTCTGATTTGGATTCCTGACATTGTCGCCTAGGACATCCATCTATTCCTACTATGAAACTTTTGTTACCTCCTATGTCAAACTCTTTATTTAACACTTTTACTTGTGATGTATGTGAATTTAGTAAGCACAGCGGGCTTCTCTTACTCATGTTTCTCCACATAATGCTACTCCTTTTGAGGTTATTCATTCTGATGTTTGGGGTCCTTGCCTGGTTGCTTCTATTTCTGGTTGTCAATGATTTGTTACTTTCATAGATTATTTTTTTCGTTGCACATGAGTTTACCTAATGAAAACCAAAAATGATGTTTTTCCCTTGTTTCAGCGGTTCCATAAAATGATCGCTACTCAGTTCCAGGGTACCAGTAAAGTGTTACGAAGTGATAATGGCAGCGAGTTATTTACTCTCACATTGAATGCTATCTCTGTGACCTGGGTATCATCCACCAAACTTCATGTGTGTACACCCCTGCTCAGAATGGGGTTGCTGAGCGCAAGAATTGAGATCTTCTTGACATTGCTCGGTGTCTTTTGCTTAAGATGCACCTTCCTAAGTATTATTGGGGGGATGCGGTCCTTACGACTGCCCATCTTGTTAATCGCATGCCTACTCGTATCCTTCGACACAACCCCACTGGACACCCTCAATCTTACTCCCACTCAAATTCCTCCATGTATCTTTGTGTGTGTGTGTTTTGTCCACGTACATCACCCCTCCAAACTTGAGCCTCGTGCACCGCGGTGTGTCTTTATTGGCTACTCGCCCACCTAAAAAGGGTATAAGTGTTTTCATCTTGTGACCCGAAAGACCTTTGTCTCTATGGATGTCACCTTTCATGAATCTGAATCTTACTATGGGAGTTCACTTCAGGGGGAGCCTGTTACCATGGAAGTGAGCTTTCCCTCTATTCCTCTACCTATTTCTCCTCCATATCAGCCTGCTAGTTCTCCCACTCATCCTACTAGTCTTGTGGTTTTCAACGGCTTATCGGAGGCAGAACCATCTGAATCACTGGTTTTCAACGGCTTGTAGGGAGGCTCATCTACTATCTCATACTCGCCCAAATATCTCTTATGTTGTTGGGGTTATCAGTGAATACATGCATTCTCCCAGGTCTCACCACTTAGATGCTGCCCACCGGATCTTACGATATCTCAAATCCTCTCACGGGCATGGTATCTTGTTCACCCCAAACAAAGAGTTAACCATTGAAGTTTTCACAGATGATGAATGAGCGGGATCTGTTGATGGCCGAAGATCCACTTATGGATATTATTCCTTAGTTGGAGGTAATCTGGTAACCTGGAGAAGCAAAAAACGGCATGTTGTGTCAGATCTAGTATCGAAACGGAATTCAGAGTTATGGCTCATAGGATATGTAAAGGAATGTGGATTCGGTCCCTTATGTCCGAACTTGGGATTCAAAGCAGGAGACCCATCCGACTTTATTATGACATAAAGGCGGCTATCAGCATTGCGCACAATCCATTTTCATCATGATGACCACACTAAACATGTTGAAGTTGACAAACATTTCATCAAGGAGAAGATAATGAGGGGAATTGTGAGCACTCCATTTTCCCCACTAATCAACAGTTGGCTGATGCTCTCACTAAGGGGTTGAGTCAAAGAGTTTTTGAAAATATTATGGGCAAGTTGGGTTTGACAGACATGAGACATCACAAACCCAACTTGATGGGGAGTGTTAGAGTTTATAGTTTAGAAACATAGGTTGAATCAAATTTGAATGAATCGAATGTGGAAGAATTAAAATGAGTTCTTTCACTTCCTTGTTTCTCGTTTCTCTTCCACCTTTTCTTTCCATTTCCTGCCGTGATTAAAGTTATGTTAGTTCCATCAGTGGTATCAGAGCTGTTGATTTTTGCAGTCCTGTTTTCATTGGATACCATGAGCTCATCATCTACCTCTCCCGTTTCACTCTCACATCATACAACCCCAATTGTATGACCATTGGGCAATCAAGATGGAGACTTTTTTTACTCCTAAGATCTTTGGGAGATCGTAGAGAAGGGACCTCAAGGCAGCGACAAAGAAATGGAGGATGGTGAAGCAAGGATACCCAATGGAGAAAAAAAATGAAAAACCCCCTGACACTGCTCATCCTTCAACAAGCTGTCACTACCAACATTTTTCCACGAATCATGGGAGCAAAGACTGCTAAAGCCACATGGAATACGCTCATAGAAACCTATAAAGGTGACAAGAAGATAATTTCTATAGGCAAATAAAATTTAAGAAGACAATTTGATGTCATTACAATGAAAGAAGATGAAGGCAATTTTGAATTTTTGCCACAAATCACAAATAGTACCGACTAAGCAATCTTGGAGTTCTTATCTCTGATTCAGAGGTAGTTCACAAAATATTATGAAGTCTTCCAAAGACTTACGACCACATAGCTGCTGCAATAGAAGAAAACAATGATCTTGATTCTCTTTCTATTGTTGTTCTCGCTGGTAAAATACAATCTCATTAGGAAAGATTAAAAATAATTCAGCCAAAGGGAGGCCTGTGGATTCAGAATATTCAAAATCAGTATAATAAAATTCATCAAAGCTGGTTGAGTCTACCTCCATAGGCACTACTTTTTGCACGTTAGGCAAACAAACTAACCACGACACAACCAAATGTTTTTTCAAATGCAAACGCTGAAAAAAACCAACGCATTTTGGCCGTGATTGTTGGTTCAAAACCAAAGAGAAAGAAGAAGCAAAATTCACGGGGAAACCAAAAGAAGACGAAGAGAAGCTATTTTTAACCTGCAGTAAAGAAGTTTTTGAACCAGAGAATTCATCTCAATGGTTCATTGACTCAGGCTGCTCTAGCCATATGACCAACAACAGAACACTCTTTACTACATTGGATGAATCTTGGAAATCAAAAGCGTACCTGGGTGATGGAAAATCTAAGGACATTGAAGGAAAGGGCAACATTACTGTAAGCGACTCAGACAGCAAACACAAAGTCATCCAAGATGTCCAGTTTGTTCCCTCACTGGCTCAAAATCTTCTTAGCGTCGGACATATCTTGACCAAACACTATAGCGTCGTCTTCGATTCAAATGTCTGCGCAATATATGATTCCCTCCGCAACAAAGTAGCCTTAGCAGAAATGACAAAAAAACGTGTATTTTCACTGGAATTGGGAACACCAAATCAGACTTCCCTTTCCACAACGGGTTGCAGGTCAGACTTGGTGAACACCTGACATCATACGCTGGGTCATTTGAACTTCGGCTCGATGAAGACTCTGATCTAAGACAAGCTTGTCATTGGTCTACCTAAGCTACCAATTCATCATCGCCAGAATGAAACTTGCGCCCTGGGAAAGTTTCACGGACAACCCTTTCAGCCCTCACAACATCAAAGTTCACAACCTTTGGAGCTAATCCACTGTGATTTCTGGGGGCCCGCATCTACAACATCTTTAGAAGGCAAGCGATACTATTTCCTCCTCATCGATGACTTCACAGGGTACATGCGGATCTACTTTTTAGAACAAAAATATGATGCACTCTCATTCTTCATGGACTTAGAGAAATAAAAAGAAGTTAGAGGGAATATAAAAACTGTGAGAAGTGACAATGGCGGTGAATTCATTTCTCATGCATTTAAGCATTTCTGCCAAATTCATGGCATTTGTCATGAACTCACTGCCCTGGAACACCACAACAAAATGGTGTGGTAGAGAGGAAAAATCGGATCATTGTTGAAATGACTTGATCAATGCTTCTTCACAAAAAATTACCAAAGCACCTGTGTGCTGAAGCCGCCAACACAGTTGTGCACACTCTCAACAGAGCCCCAACAAAAGCATTGAAGAATTCCACACCATACGAAGAGCTCCACAAAAGAATGCCCACTCTAGAACATCTAAGAACATTTGACTATGTTGTTTTTGCACATGTGCTCAAAGAGAAGAGAGAAAAAATCGACCAAACAGTACAAAATGCATTTTTATCTGCTACAGTGAGCACAACAAAGCTTATAGACTTCTGAATCCAACAACTCAGAAGCTAATCATATCGAGAGATGTTATATTTCATGAAGATGAATTATGGAATTGTGCATCAGACAGTGGAGATGAAATAATACCTTTTGGCGTTCCAGTTGAGCTAACTTTGAACCCATTCAGGAGACACCAGAAGATGCAGAAGATGCCCAAATGCCAACTAAATCCGAAGATTCCTCCGAGCCATCACCGCCCAAAGAACAAGATCACTCATTGATATTATGAAAATTATGATATTGCTTTGTTTCATAACACACCAACATGCTATGCAGATGCTGTCACTAGAGATGAATGGAGACAGGCAATGAGAGAAGATATAGAATTAGTAGAGAAGAATACGACTTAGAGCTTGGTACCAAGGCCAAAAAATAAAGATATCATCGGCCTGAAGTGGGTATACAAGCTCAAGTATAATGAAGAAGAAGTCATCAAACATAAGACCAGAATTATGGCCAAGGGCTACAGTCAGCGTTTTGGAAGAGATTTTGAAGAAACGTTTGCGCTTATAACACGCATTGACACTATTCGATTGCTTCTTGCCATTGGCGCCAACAACAAATACCCCATCTACCAGCTGGATGTAAAGTCAGCGTTCCTGAACGACATCCTTACTGAAGAGGTATGCGTCGAACAACCTGAAGGGTACAAGAAAAAGGGGGACGAATGCACTGTATATAGACTGCACAAAGCTTTGTATGGGCTTAAACAGGCACCACGGACCTGGCATTCCAACATTACCTCATACTTCACTCACGAGGACCTTACTGCTAACAAGAATGAACCTTCCTTATTCATACAAAAGGGACCAAATGGAATCGATCCCATTATATGCCTCTATGTCGACGATCTTCTCATCACTGGAGGCTCAGATGACTCAATCAACAACTTCAAAGTTAAAGTTAAAGAAAGGTATAAAATGACTGATCTTGGACCATTGAAATTATTTCTTGGAATGCAGGTAAATCAATCCTCCGGCTATTTCTTTCTCTCTCAAGAGTATTATTCCACAAAACTACTGAAGAAATTTAAGACGGGGGAATGTAATCCTTGCTTAACCCCCATGTGCACTAGTGAGAAGCTCAACAAGATGAAAGAAGGGGATGAGAAAGTAGATGAACACTACTGAATCTTGATTGGATCACTAATTTACCTCACAAATACCATGTCGGGCATTGAACATGCAGTAAACATGGTTTGTTAGCATGCCAAGTAAACATCATTTGAATGCAGCAAAGCGAATTCTCCGCTACATTCAAGGAAAGAAGCACTTTGGGCTTCACTTCACCCAGGATCTCAACCCAACACTCACTGGCTTCAGTCATTCTGATTGGGGAGGCTCACTGGATGACAGGAGAAGCACGGGTGGCTACATCTTTTTCTATGGATCTAACCCCATCGCCTGAAGCTCAAGAAAGCAGCAAACCATGACATTGTCAACAACAGAAGATGAATACATGACATTAAGCTCAGTCGTATGTAAAGGAATGTGGTTGAGAAGGATGATAGAAGAATTACTAGAGGAGAAAATGGAGACAATTCTACTTCAAAGTGACAACACCTCCGCAATCGCTCTTTCGAAAAATCCAGTTTTCCACAATAAGAGTAAGCACATCGACATCAAACATCATTTCATCCTCGAGAAAGTTGAGAAGGAAGAAGTAAAGATCGAATATTTCCCTACTGAAGTCCAGCTTGCCGACATTCTCACCAAGCCGCTCAGCAGAGCTCGTTTCTCAGAACTCAGGCAAAACCGAAAACTTTCAGAACCCCGGTTCAAGAGGGGGTATTGGAGAAATGAACCGTGGACCTGAAATAAATAAACCGAAGTTATTAGTATATGTTCCAAAGGGTCATATAAACCTTGGAACTTATTATGCATTTAATCTGTTATTAACTATGCCGCATTTTCTTAATTACTCTGAGGCTCTGTATTCCTGTTTCTGCGATTATAAAAGAAACAGAGATTGAATCAAATTTGAATGAATCGAATATGAATGAATTAAAATGAGTTCTTTCACTTCCTTGTTTTTCGTTTCTTTTCCACCTTTTCTTTCCATTTTCTGCAATGATTAAAGTCATGTTAAAGATAAAATTTCCTTAGGAGACACGGTTCAGAGGAGGGAAATGGCCTGAATCCGGCAATCAGCCGACCTATCCGGGGAGGGCACCGATTCGAGCGACCGATGGCACATGTAGAGGAGAAAGGAGGGGAATTTGTGGCCTGCGAATAGAGCTTTTATTGGGGGGGATAAAATTTGGGTTTTAGAGGTTAATGATATTTTTTGGTGTGCAAATAGTGAGAATAATTGTGCTAATAACAGCTGGAACAAACCTAACAATAAATAGTGATAAATTATTGTTTTTCATTTTAAGTCATTTATCCATCTGCTAATTTTGCTCTTTCTGCATGCTACGTAAATTTTTTCAAATAGATATTGTTACTGGAACCGATCGAGGAAGCGGAAAGAGAAACTTATTTCTAATAATTGCAACGGCTACTTTGGGGATGCTGGCAGTCGTGCTTTTTTGTGTCATTATAATCCAAAGAAGAAAGAGAGGAACATCCAGTAAGTTTGTTTTCATTATATATACACACACACACGCACGAATAATTACCAAAACCTCCCCTGAAAGATAGCATAATTACAGACCGCACCCCTCTTATTATTGAAATTACAAAACCTCCCCTCAATGTTACAAAACATAACATTTACCTCCCCTGAAGTTCACATTTCATAACATCCATGCACAAAATACCTCCCCTGAAAATGTATTCCGAGGGGGGTATTTTTGTGCATGGATGTTATGAAATGTGAACCTCGGGGGAGGTAAATGCTATGTTTTGTAACATTGAGGGGAGGTTTTTGTAATTTCAATAATAATAGGGGTGCAATCTGTAATTTTCCAACCTTAGAGGGGAGGTCCCGGTAAATGGCCATATATATATATATAGATAGATAGAGAGAGAGAGAGACACACACACACACACAAACAATAGAACCTTTGATTGAATTGAATGATTTTCATATATAGACGTTTGTGTTGAAGAGGATATGGGAACAGCTCATGAATCTCTACGGCTACCCTTTGCGAGTCTTAAAGCCGCAACAAACAGCTTTTCAAATGAGAATAAGCTTGGAGAAGGAAGATTTGGGCCTGCCTATAAGGTAAAATTAATTCATGTGTGTTCATTTACTGCATTATATGTGCTATTAATTTCTCAAATCTTACATGTGAGATAGCATAATTACAAGTTGTACCATCTATCTTTTCAAATTACAAATACCTCCCTTGTAATTCTACATTTTATAACATCAAAGGGGTATTTTTGTGCATGCATGTTATAAAATGTAAACTTATAGGAGAGTTTTTGTAACTTCAAAATAGAGAGAGACGCAACCTATAATTATACAAACTTATATGGGAGGCATTTACCGAGACCTCCCCTCTAAGTTTGCTAAATTACAGATTGCATCCCTTTTACTTTTGAAATGTACAAAAACCTCTCCTAAAGTTTACATTTCATAACATCCATGCACAAAAATACCCCCTTGAAAATTTACTCCGAGGGGGTATTTTGTGCATGGATGTTATGAAATGTAAACTTCATGGGAGGTTTTTGTAATTTCGAAAGTAAGAGGGGTGCAACCTGTAATTTTGCCAACTTCCAGAAGAAGTTTTGGTAGTTTTATTCCTATATATATATATATATATATATATGAAAATGAATTGAATGATAATAGAGAGGATTGGGGTGGTCAGGGGGTGTTGGATGATGGGAGACAGATAGTGGTGAACAGGCTCACGAAATGTTCAGAGAAAGGATTATCAGAAATGAGGAGGGAGGTGAATTTAGTAGCGCAGCTTCAGCACATAAATCTCGTAAAGCTATTTGGTTACTGCGTTCAGAAGGAGCAGCTGCTTGTCTATGAATATCTCCCCAATGCTTCTCTCGACGAGCACTTATTTGGTAAGCCAGTAACTCTCATTTTTCGAGTGGTACTCAGATCTTCTCGCTTTCTATTTCTAGCTCTTTTATGTTCCTCTCTCACACACACACTCATACTCTTTGCATCTCTCTTCTCCACTCTCTCACTCACTCTCAATTTATATCTCTCTCTCTATTAATCTTACTCCCACACAGTGTTTAACTGTGTATATCTATTTTCATATATGCGTAATTAAAAGGGATGGATTCATTAGAATGTCTTATTTTATATTTTTTACTCTGTAATTAGCAGAAAGAGAGATAATTGAGGAGAAAGATGGAGAGAGAATTACTTGCTATCGAATATGATAAATTAAGGGTCCGTTTGGCGCGGTGGTCGTGAATCGTCGTTCGTGAACGTCCGACCCTGCCTAAGGAATTTCATCCACTTTTACGTTCAAAATTAGTTTAGTTTTTTGGTGTCGGTCATAACCGCTATCATGTCAAATCCATATTTTATGATGGTGACATTTTTGTCTAAACTCACCTGAGCAAAAATGGCGCCAAACGGACCCTAAGTGAAGAGTTGATGTGCATGGTAACACACAGAATCAGTGTGTATTACCTGAGTCTTATTAAATACTTAATCTATGATGATCTTTGTGATAGTATTTATGTAATCTGTGAACACAAGTATTTTGTTATGGGTCGTGTGTCGGGAACTATCATCCTGATCATCCTTTATATATTTAATTATTGTGTTATACATTGTATTCAGCCTCGCGTAGGTTTCTTTTATACAAGTCCAAGTGTTCGAGCTTTAATACGCTTATGTCCATATGCAGCTCTATTTAAAGACCCCCATAGTCATGAATGAATCAAAGATGGAGTAATTCACTTTTCCCTCGCTTAGTTTCCTCTCTTCCTCCCTCTTCCTAACCCTAAACAATCTCCACTCTAGGACGTTGTGAGGTTGAGCCCATTGTGTAAGGGGTCCGGGGTACGACTCCCACAGGAACAACTGCAATTATACAGGGCAACAAGAACACAAGCAATAGCAATAATCGGCAAACACGCCGATAATCAACCACTCATTTTTATATATCAATAAAACGCAATACAAACAATAGGAGAAAAATACAAGGAACCAATAAAGGGCACCACGGGTGGAATCAGACACCTCCACCCGCTGAGAAAGAGCAATACTTACTGCAATCTATTGAATAATGGACGCACAAGGTTCGCGCACGAACCTTCGTCGTCAGACGACGACTAACTAGTGCCACCACCGGAGAGAAACTCTGTCAAGGCCAACTGCACTCGTGCACGCTTTCAATATCAAGTCCGCATCTCTCCTACCAAACGCTCGAATTAGCCCTCTGAACTCCACCGTCGAAGGTCTCCGCTGCAAGGTCGAGCAAAACCCCTCACCACTCGGCGGCGAGGAAGATCGACTCTCGTCCAACCTTCCTGAGATTAGGATGCTCTAGCAGGCGACGTCACTCGCTACGGCACCTGCTCACACGAACAGTAGGGGCGCAGTTTCTCAGGATCAGGCGGCTACTTCCTCTCTCGCAAAATCGGGGCTCAGTTTCTCCTTTTGCGAACAGGAGACGGGATTACCTCTCAATCGCGATCAAGCGTCTCTTTCTTGCGCATAGAGCAATTAGGTCACAGGGAGACCTAAAAATACGGAACTGGATCCGAATCCGAACCAACAAATACCCAACAAACCACCACCTTGGTTCTTGATCCGGAGCCATTACCTGCACGAAGCACTAACTGCACTGAGCACTGTATGCACGCAACACCAACTGCACAAAGCACCAGAACTGTACGAAGCACCACCTCAATGTCCTGAGGTATCAACCGACCTGCTCCAGTCGACTCATCTCTGCTCGGGCTCAACCCATGAACGTCGTCGCAATCGGATCGCAAAATCTGACTTGCCTAGTCAAAGTCCAGAAGGGCGATCCTCTGCACCACCACGACCATCCAATCTTCCAGCTGCAGAAATCATGGGTTCACCACCTCACATTGTGGTCCCCATCAGCTAGTACAGACTACCGCGCTGCTCAGCTCGCATAAGCACGGTGTGCCCTCGCGTCACTGTCAGAACTTCACCTCTCGCTGCAAAGATGCATCCTCTGGAGTCTAATCTGCCCAGCGATATCAAATTCATGCGCAGCTTGGGTACCAGATATACCCTCTCAAGCCTACGCATTGCTCCACCATGCGTTCGGATGTCCACCGTCCCTGTCCCCGTGACCTCACATGTTGAGTCATCACCCAGAAAGACTGACCCAGTCGCCACCTCCAGTGAACTGAGCATTGTCGCATCTGAGCATATGTGATGCGAAGCACCGAAATCCAATATCCAGCTATCAGAGCCACTCCGACTCTCAGTGATGGTAAGAGCGTCATCACTCTTCTCTGACATGTCTAGCACCGCCTTGCCCATACTCTGAGCATCCTCAGAACTCTGTGCATGCTGCGGACAATTCTTCCTTATATGACCACTCTGCCTGCAGTGATAGCATGTCACTGCATCCTTCCTCGATGCAGATCTGACCCGTGCACTACCAAATCCCTTCCCGAGCTGTCTCCCTTGTTCTCCTATTGCCAACTCATGCTCACCCCCAGGAGTGTGGTCCGACAACATCTGGCTGGACAACAACACAGATGTGTTCTGCTCCAAGTCTACCGTGTCCTTCCCATATAGTAGCATGGTCTGCATATGCTTGTACGACGTCGAAAGCGAGGTAAGAAGCAACAAGACTTTGTCTTCTTCCTCCACCACCACACCAACCACATGCAGTTGGTTGAGAAATCATTGAACACGCTGAAGTGTTCATGCAGGTTACCACCCTCCTGCATCTTCAGGTCGTATAGTCGCTGCTTCAGCAACAACCTCGTGGTCAACGACTTGCTCATGTACAGTCCCTCAAGCTTCTTCCACAGCTTGACTGCGGACTCTTCAACGCCAATGTTGAACAACACCTTATCGTTGACGCTCATCCTGATAACGTTGGTGGCGCGCTCATCCAACTCAAGCCATTCTAAATCCTTCACCGGAGTGGGCAAAGAATCATGCCCCCGCAACACTCGCATCAAACCCTGCTCAACCACCATATCCTTGACCCGAATCTGCCATAGGTGGAAGTTCCCGCTACCGTCAAATTTCTCCACTGAATATCTGGACAACACTGTGTTCTTCCCTACCGTAGCTGCCCTCAGTGCCTCTAGGCGATCTGATTAATTCATAGATCAGATTTGGGAAGGTAGGAAGTGGACCGATGTCATCACCTACCGTTGACCCAAACCTATACTGGAGTGTCTAATCAGTCACCTACGAACCTGACTCTGATACCACTGTTAGAGGTCCGGGGTACGACATCAATAGGGACAGCTGCAAATATACAGAGCAATAAGAACACAACAATAACAATAATCGACAAACACGCCGATAATCAACCACGCATTTTTATATATCAATAAAACACAATACAAATAACAGGAGAAAAATACAAGGATCCGATAAAGGGCATCACGAGTGGAATCAGACACCTTCACCCGCTGAGAAAGAGCAATTCTTACTGCAATCCGTTGAATAACGGACGCACAAGGTTCACACACGAACCTTTGTCGTCAGACGACGACCAACTGCTGCCACCACCGGAGAGAAACTCTGTCGAGGCCATCTGCACTCACGCACGCCTTCAACATCAAGTCCGCGCCTCTCCTCTAATGAACAAACGCCCGAATCAGCCCTCTGAACTCCGTTGCAAGGTCGATAAAAACCCCTCCCCACTCAGCGGCGAGGAAGATCGACGCTCGTCCAACCTTCACGAGATCGGGATGCTCCAGCAGGCGGCGGCACTCGTTGCGGCACCTGCTCACATGAACAGTAGCGGCGTGACCCTGCTTCTTCTCGTGCGAACAGGGGTGGCACCAACTTCTTCTCTCGGGATCCGGCGGCTACCTCCTCTCTCGCAAAACAGGGGCACAGTTTCTCCTTTTGCGAACAGGAGGCGTGATAACCTCTCTATCGGGATCAGGCGGCTCTTTCTTGCGCAGAGAGCAATTAGGTCACGAGGAGACCTAAAAATAGGGAACCGGATCCGGATCCGGTTCAGATCCAGATCCGAACCAACAAATACCCAACACGTTGCACCTGCCCTTCGAGGCCGACGCACTTCGGATAGCTCCCCTTATATCTGCAACGACCCTGCCACTCACACCACCTCCTACCACCTCTCTGGCGAGAGCTACCCACACGTTATGGGTAGACTCGTAGCATATTTTGAATGAATACACTTGATCATCCTCCACTCCGAAGGGGAGTGCAGATAAACTAATAATTAAACATGGTTAAAATAAATGAGACATTTGGGCAATTACACTAAGTGAACAATTCCACGACCTGTGCGTGAGAAGTCTCCGGATAGTTTAAAATCTGAGGAGTTTTGAGCTTGCTTTCTTGCCTTTTTATCTTGTGTGTTTTTTAATTTAGCCTTTTAGTCCTGCCATGTATCTCTTGTACCTCTCGTCAGATTTAATTAATTAAAAATCCAACTTGTATTAAAAAAAAGAGACATTTGGGCAATTGAGCAATATATTATCGGGCGACATCAACAGACTGATATATTATTGGATCATATATCAGAAAATTTAAATTTGAAAATATTTCATAAATTAATTATGCTA
Organism: Dactylorhiza incarnata; assembly: GCA_033032865.1. Classification (NCBI taxonomy): domain Eukaryota; kingdom Viridiplantae; phylum Streptophyta; class Magnoliopsida; order Asparagales; family Orchidaceae; genus Dactylorhiza; species Dactylorhiza incarnata. The sequence goes on along the minus strand of JAWHQI010000094.1, from coordinate 7,499,184 downwards.
TAAGCGATTCACTTTGAAGGGGAGCCTTGCGCACCGGTTGAGGTGTTTCCGTGTGACCTTGAGGTCACAGGTTCGAGTCCTGGAAGCAGTCTCTTGCAAAAATGCAGGGTAAGGTTCACCTACATTTCACCCTTGTGGTGGTGGGACCCTTCCCCGGACCCTCGCGCGGTGATGCTTTGTGCATGGGGCTGCCCTTTTTTTTATATAAGCGATTCACTTTGTTTGATTTGTTTTTGTTCTAATGAAACAGACTCAGCCATGCGGGAAAAGCTAGACTGGAAAAAACGGCATACGATTATCAAAGGAATTGCGCGCGGGCTGGTTTATCTCCATAACTATTCGAGGCTCAAGATTATTCACCGAGATCTAAACGCAAAGAACATCTTGCTCGACGACAGCATGATCCCGAAGATCTCGGATTTCGGCCTTGCAAAGCTTGTCGGCGGCAGCGAAAGTCAGCTGAACACCAAGTTAATCGCCGGCACATTGTAAGCACCACAAAATTAGTCCCCGCATCGGAGAAACTCACGCTGCTGTTTCTCGCGCTTAATTACATCACCGATTTGTTGCAGCGGATACATGTCACCGGAGTACGCGACGCGCGGGTTCTTCTCGACCAAATCGGATGTCTTCAGCTACGGAATGGTGGTGCTGGAGGTCATAACAGGAAGACGAAACTGCAGTTTCGTTCAGTTTGGCGACTCGCTGAACCTTCAAACATTTGTAAGGAGTGCCAAATTAAAACTCTTTGACGGCTCTCAGTTATATAGAAGAACTTGGTGCTGAACATCCCATTGCTTTCCTTGTAATTAGGTGTGGCAGAAATGGAATGGAGGAGAAGGGGAAGAAGTCATTGATGAAGGCCTCAGGGGTCAGTACCAGATGGAGGAGGTGATGAGGTGTCTCAACATAGGGCTGCTCTGTGTTCAGGATATCCCGGCGGATCGGCCGAGCATGTCTACGGTGATGCTTTTCTTGAGCTCCGACACTAGCCCGCTCCCCGCTCCATCAGTACCAGGTTTCTTCACCGGCGAGTATCCACCCAGCGGCATCGTAAATATTGAAAATTATCCAAATTTTAAAAGTGTTTAGAATACTTTAGATTAGTTTAATTATGCGTTAAAATGTCTCTTCTTCTGGATCTTTTTGTCTCTTAGGCTCCGTTTGGCACGTCGGCGGCGGTCGTGTTTTTGTCCAAACTCACCGGAGCAAAAACGTTGTGCCAAACCGGAGCCTTTTAATTAAGAGCCAAATGTTGTATTCAACGTATGTAAGTATGCAAAATGTCATTTAAGCGCATGAAGAGGCATTTTAACGGCTATATAAAGCTCTGATTTGATACAATTTTTTTGTTTATTTTTTGTAAATGCTATAAAGAAGGAACGCGGCTGAGCCACTAATTACTCCACCTATACCCCAACATATATAACATAGCCACTTACAATTATCATTATTGAAGAAATTTGTGAGTGACATTTTTCCAAGAGATGTCTTTTTTTGTTATGCTGCTTTTGTAAAATTAGACACGACGAAGTATGCGCTTTTGTTTTGATGTATCTGGCTTAATTTGTCGCTTCTTTGGTGTAGTTTTTGAACTTCTTAATTTGTCGCTTCTGCTTTATATTTAGAGCAATGTTGTTAGCATCACATAATTCACTATTAATTGTCATATTATATTAGCATCAAAAAAATTTCTATTTTTATACTGACAGACTATTAGCACACCGCCAAATAAAATATTTTTTTTTATATATTTTTTTCATTAATTGCAAATCATAAAATACAATGCTCGAGTGATGATCGGGTTGTTTATCTCATATTGAAATAATAATAACCTAATATACCACCTTCCTGATCCGAGATTGTTTGAATTTCATATTTGTATTTTTGAGAGATAAATATATGGTACGATTAAATTACTATATTATTATTATAGACCATCTTTTCTCCGAGATTACACGTGGGAGAAATAAAAAATAGCATCTTCGCCTCTTAATTCAGACAGAATTTCAGTGTTGTATGTCTTCCCATAAGATTCTCCATTACGAACTCTTGTTATAAAATCTTGCCTCCCCTCTCATCCGTGCAAAAATAGTGCAGACGCCCCCCTCTCTCTCTCTAGTCCGCCCCTCTCTCTCTCTTACTTTCTCTCCCTCCTTCTTTTTTCTTTGCTCAAGCGATCGGGGAGGCTGCCGGCCTCAAGGTGGATCACCGTCTTGGAGGGGTTGCCGCCGGCCTTGGAGGATAGCCACTGACGTTGGTGGAGAGCATTGCCGCCGGTCTTGGAGGAGATAGCCGCCAGCGTTGGTGGAGAGCGTGGAGCGAAAGACGAGATTTGCCGTGGAGAGGAGAGACGTGGTTAGATCCGGCTTGGATTTCCTCTCCGGTGGTGGCGTGGTCTCCGGTGGTGGTTGCGGTTTGGACGATGGACTTTGACGTCGAAGGTTCCGGTGAACCTTGTGCGTCCACAAGGCGGATTGCTGTCCAAATTTTCTACTTTTCCACGGATCGTGCACGTCCGGCGCATCTGTGATTTTTTCTTCTCCCGTTATTTTCTTGTAATTGCATTTATATATTGTTTAATTTAAGAACAGTTTTTTCTTCTCCTATTATTTTCTTGTAATTGCATTTATATATTGTTTAATTTAATATATATTTGTGATTGTGCGCCGACGGTTTTGGCCGAACGTAGATTTGATTTGTTTTGTGTTCTTATTTTGTCTGTGATTTTATAGGTGCGTGCCTGCGTTTGTACCGGATTTTACAACAAGTGGTATCAGAGGTAGGTTTTGTAGGTTACTGATTGGACTTTCGGTTTTAGGTTTTGGTCAACGGTAGGCGACGACATCGGTCCGCTCCTTATCTTCCCATATCTGATCCGTGAATTAATCAGATCACCAAGAGGTACTGCAGACAGCTGTGATAATGAAGAACACTGTGTTGGCCAGGTATTCTGTGGAAAAAATTGACGGTAGCAGGAACTTTCGCCTATGACAGATTCGGGTCAAGGATATGCTGGTTGAGCAGGGGTTGATCCAAGTGATGCGGGGGCGTGATTCTTTGCCTTCTCCGGTGAAGGATTCTGACTGGATGGAGATGGATGAGCACGTCACCAACGTTATCAGGATGTGTGTCAACGACAAGGTGCTGTTCAACATCGGTGTTGAAGATTCCGCAGTCAAGCTCTGGGAGAAGCTTGAGGGACTCTACATGATCAAGTCGTTGACCACGAGGCTGTTACTGAAGCAACAACTATACGGCCTGAAGATGCAGAAGGGTGGTAACCTGCAGGAACACTTCAACGTGTTCAACGAACTTCTTAGCCAACTGCATGTGGTTGGTATGAAGGTGGAGGAAGAAGACAATGTCTTATTGCTTCTTACCTCGCTCCTGACGTCGTATAAGCATATCCAGACCACTTTGTTGTATGAGAAGGATACAGTAGAAGTGGTGCAGATCACATCCGCGTTACTGTCCAGCCAGGTGTTGTCAGACCCCAGTTCTGAGGGTGAGCATGCTTTGGCAGTAGGAGGACGACGATAGAGGCAGTTTGAGAAGGAATCTGGGAGTGCATTGTCCATATCCGCATCGAGGAAGGCAGTGACGTGCTACCATTGCAGGCAGAGTGGCCGTATCATGAGACATTGTCCGTAGCGTGCGCAGATTTTAGGGGACGTCCAGGATGCGGGCAAGGCGGCGGTAGCTATGACAGATAATAGTGATGTGTCTCTCCTCATCACTGAGAGTCCATGTGACAAGGATAGCTGGATATTGGATTTTGGTGTTTTTAACACATTTGCTTAGATGCAAGGATATTCAGTTCACTGGAGGTGACGACTGGGTCAGTCTTTCTGGGTGACAGCTCATCATGTGAGGTCACATGGACATGGACGATGGACATCAGAATGCATGACAGAGCAGTGTGTAGGCTTGAGCGGGTACACCTGGTACCTAAGCTGCGCAGGAATTTGATATCGCTGGGCAGATTGGGCAGAGAATGCAGTTTTGCGGCGAGAGGTGGAGTTCTGATAGTGACGCGAGGGCGCACCGTGCTCATGCGAGCTATGCAGTGCGGTAGTCTATACCAGCTGATGGGGACCACGATGCGAGGTGGTGTGCCCATGATTTCTGCGGCCGACAGAGTTGATGGTGTGGAAATTTACGTGCCCAAAATCACTTCACCACTGACACAAAATCCGATCTCAATCGCAATGAAATCCAACAATGATAAACCCAACCAGGATAAACTCAACGCAAATCAAATTTAAAAACAAGGTTTAAAGTTTGCTTACAACCGGAGAGAAACAACAACGAGAAAACAAAACTTTGGAAAAACACTTTCACCGTGAAGCGAAAAAATGTGGCATGCACTTTCACCGTGAAGGAGACAACCTCTTTCTTCCTTTGGAAACTTTAAAATGGCAGAAAAAAACTAGGCAAAAAGTAGCCTACGTTCTTTCACAAAACAAGGAAAGAAAAACCCTTCACGCGGTTCTATGGTCTGCTCTCCTTTCATGAACTGGGAATGAAGAAAAGAAACTTCTCTGCACTTTTTGTTTTTTTAAATCAGGGAAGAGAAACCACTCAACATTTTTTGGACAACAGTTATTTTTTTAATGGAGGAGAAAAAAACATCTTTTCAAAAGAAAACTGTCCGTTGCTTTATTTAATTTATTTTTTTTCGTTTGTCTCTCTTGACAAATAGCAAAAAATAAGTCACGACTTATTTTAAAAAAAGTCGCAATATTTTTTCCTGCACTTCCTCATCTTGATTTTCTTTAATACTCCCCCTTAAGATGAGCTCTCGATACCATTTCGAGCAAACCACTAAGACGCTGGAATGATCCTTTTGGTAAAAGCTTAGTGAAAATATTCGCCACATTATCATGCTACGAACAAAGTACACCACGATAGCACCGTCAAACACTTTCTCCCGAATGAAATGGTGCTCAATTTCTATGTGTTTCGTCCGAGCATGAAACTCCGGATTCGACACGAGCTTCAAAGCATTCTCGTTGTCCCCGCGAAGCACTGTAGCATTTCCAATTTTCAAAAACACATTCTCCACTAGTCTACGATGTCATATATACTCCTGAGCCGCCAAAGATGACATTTTATACTCTGCTTCGGTAGTGGAAAGGGACACCGAGTCCAACTTCTTACTACACCATGACACTGTTGTTGAACCACACATGAAAACATACCCCGACGTCGACCTCCGATCATCAGAATCTCCACCATAATCAGCATCTGTGAATCCGTGTAGATTGAAGAATGTCCTGTTCATACAACAACTCCATGTCCAAGATCGCTCGAACATATTTTAAAATTCCCTTCGCCTCCTCCAGATGAGGCTTCCTCGGTTCCTATGTATAACGACTTACTCGGACAACCGCGTATGAGATATCCGGCCTTATAATCGTTAAATATATCAAACTTCCCACCAGAGCCCAGAAAAGCTTAGGATCCGAGAGGACCATACCTTCATCTCGACGAAGCTTCAACCCAACTTCAAGTGGAGTAGAACTGATTTTCCTTTCCTTCATGCCGAATCTATCAACGATTCGCTCCGCATAGACTTTCTGGGACACAAGCAACCTGTTCTTCTTCCTCTCCACCTCCAAGCCAAGGAAATAGTGTAACTTTACCAAATCCTTCATCTCGAAACGAATAGATAGATCCGCTCTAAGCATTGTCACCTCTTCGTTATCGTTTCCTCTCACAATCATATCGTCGATATACAACAATATGAGGACATGTAGACTACCCTTCTTCACAAACAAACTCGAGTCCGAGTCGGATGCATAGTACCCACAAAATTGTAAATACTTCACAATCTTTCTGTACCAAGCCTGAGGTGCTTGCTTCATGTCATACAACGTCTTCTTCAATTTGCAAACATAATCAGGATGAGATTCAGATACGTACCCCGGTGATTGCACTATAAAGATGTCCTTGTCAATCTCGTCATAAAGAAAAGTGTTGTTCACGTCGAGCTGTCACAACCTCCAACCTTGGCAAGCCGCCAATGCAATCACCATCCGTACTGAAGTCATTTTCGCCACGGGACTGGACGTCTCATCGTAGTCCTCCCCGTACTACTGTGAGAAACCTCGAGCTACAAGGCGAGTCTTGTACCGCTCCACACTCTCATCTGCTTTCTTCTTGATTATGTAAATCCACTTGCATGTGACTGGAGTAACACCATCCACATTGAGTACAGGATCCAAAGTCTCATTCTTTTTTAGGGTACTCATCTCCTCATACATGGCATTTTCCCACTCCTTCACGCCTACGGCTTCGTCATAGCATGACGGCTCCCGCTCATCAAGTGGACCTGCAAAGTAACATGAGATCATGGTTACTATATTATCTTCCGCATAGCGAGCCGGTGGTACGATAATCCTCTTCGATCTTCTAAGAGAAGAATTGTTCTCCACCTTTCAGACCCTTGCCTTCGCACATGCTCCCCTGTCACCATGACTTGAAGCACTGCCCCCCTTTCTTCCTGACTCCGTATGCACCGACGTCGAACCCGAAGAGCATGGAGCTCCTGGAGACATAGGTAAGTCAACTAATCTTTCATCAACTTCTTCTTCATGGCTTGCTTCTCCCATGTTCTCTTCCAACACTGTGCTAGGACCTCCACCATAAGACGTCAACTCGTCAAACACAACGTCACGAGAGACGATGAACCTTCGAGTATGAGGGTCCATACACTTCCAACCCTTTTTGCGCTCATCATAGCCTATGAAGACACACTTCATAGCTTTGGCACCAAGCTTCGTCCTCCGTGCATCTGGAACATGAACATAGCAAACTGCTCCAAACACTCTCAAATGCTTCATGCTCAGTACCTCTCCAAACATGAGTTCATATGAAAACTTTTGGTTGTTCGGGCTCAATGACAACCTGTTGATCACATAAGTTGCACACATCATTCCCTCCGCCCATAAAGCCTTATGAATACTCTTAGCATGCAAACAACACCCACAAGTCTCAGAAATATGTTGGATCTTCCTCTCGGCAACGCCGTTCTGCTGCGGTGTATAAGCACATGATAACTCTCTCCTGATCCCATTCTTCCTGCAGAAAGAAGAGAACTTCGTGGAAGTAAATTCCCCTCCATTGTCTGTCCTCAACTTTTTGAACCGCAGATTCAGCACTCCTTCAACTCACTCCTTGAACTCCAGGAACTTGTCAAACACCTCTGACTTCTCCTTCAAAAAATACACCCACGTGTAGCGTGAGAAGTCATCCACGAACAACAACATGTACCTACTTCCTGAAAAACTTGGGGTAGCAGTCGGCCCCATCACATCGCTATGAATGCACTCCAGTAGTCTCGTGCACCTCGAGAGAGACGTGTCAAATGGAAGGCGATGTGCCTTTCCAAATTGACATCCCTCATATACATGTTCATCACCAAAAGAAGACAAGCAAGGTAAGTCTCTAACAAGACTCTTCGCCACCATCGCTCTCAGCTTCTCCATGCCGACATGTCTCAACCTTTCATGCCAAATCACAGCACTATCGTTGGCCTTCATCTTGTCCACATAAGATGTTGAAACCAGCAACTGGTCTCTTGAGTTCGGACCCACTGGGGGTGTAGCCGATGCTTATTTCTCCCTCACTAGACTCTCCTGATGGTAGATGCTGGAAACGGAATAGACCCAAGGCTGAAGCGAGGAGGTCCCGCCACACACCCGGAAGATCTTAGAGAGCTTCCCCTCCCAAACCAAAGCTCAACCGGGCACCTTGGAGGGCACTTGCTGCCAACCAAAACTAGCCTAGAGGAGAGGATTCTCTAAAATCGGATCTCCTCCAAGGTGCCCTTAAGGGTCTATTTATAGATTTTCCTTGGTTGGTCTGCAAATAACATGAATCCGCCTTTTAGTTTTACTAACAGCACCCCAAATTGGTCTGCTAACAGCCTAACTCCGCTGTTCCGAAGGGCTATTTGCAGCCCACTAGGGGTATTATGGTCATTTTCCCCTCACAGCCCTTTGGGCGAGTGGTCCGTGAGGGCACCATTCGCTGGGCACCCGCCTGGCTGGGCGAATGCCCACGCTTCTAGGCGAGCGGTCCGTGAGGGCACCACTCGCCTAGCGCCTTCTCTCCTACAGCCTACCCCCACCAACACGGGGGCATTTTTACCTTCCTTGGCCTGGGCGAGTGACCTAGCGAATGATCTGGATGACCCAGGTTTCGCCAGTTGGCTGGGGGGGGGTCCACTCGGCGAATACGGGTTGTACATAAGATGTTGTGGAGAGAACATACAGATCACGAACCCGCCTTCCAGTGTGAGTCACCTCCGCCTTCACCGAATCTATGTTCCGTAGGAACTTCACCTCCTTCGGCCCAAATAACACGTGGTACCTAGCATCAACTGCATTTGTCACTGAAAACAGGTTCTTCTTCATGCCCGACACATGATACACACTCTTCAATATAAGTGCACTCATATCACTGTCAACTGTCACCTCCCCCAACCTTCGTCTTCCTTTGTGCCCTCCTCCTTCTCTACTGCATGACCCGGTGTGAGGTTGACTCTACAATCATGCTTGTAGTGTCCAACCTTGTTGCATCTGAAACACCTGACATTCTTCTTTCCTCCATCATTCCTGGGAGGGAAACGAGCACCACCCTCCCTAGATGAGGTAGAAGAACCTTCTCCGTAATTCTGCTTCTTCTTCCTATCCCAGTGTTTCTTCTTCCCGGTGCACAAAACATCGCTCCCTTCACTAGAGATAGACACCCCGCCATCTGTCTAGCCAAACTCTCCTGAGATGCTAAGAGATTTTCCAACTCCATCAGAGACGGTTGAGTAGCCCGTCCTTGCATTGCAGTGACAAAAGATAAATACTCCTTCTGCAATCCCCTGATAATGTGTCTCTTCAACTTCGCCTCAGAAATTGGCTCTTCCGGATCCAATGCGGTAATTTTTGCACATAGATTCTTCATCTTCAGGAAATAAACCGAGATGGAAAGCTCTCCCTGATTTGCTTTCACCAACTCGTTTTCCAGAAATTGCAGTCTTGCCACATTCTTCTTGTTGAACAAACCATCAAGGGCCGCCCAAATCTCCGACGTCGATTTGCACCCTATGATGTGATCAAACAAGTCCAGTGGGATAACTCTTTTCAGAGTGAACTCTGCTTTCGCGTTCATCTCCTTCCAGGCCCTGACTTCTCGAGCATTCGTCGCGATCGCCACTACCTCTGTCTGTGCGTCTCTACCAACAACGTCCCAAAAATCTTCTCCCAATAAGCAACTCTCCAAGTATGACTTCTATTTTTTGAAATTTGTGTGCGTGAGCATATCGATCCCCAAATCTCAGGAACTACCACTGCCTTCCATTGATGAGAAATCTGGATATTTGCAATACGAAAAAACTTATTCCCGCTAAAACTTTCGTTGCTTTGATACCATGTAGAAATTTACGTGTCCAAGATCACTTCACCACTTGCACAAAATCCGATCTCAATCGCAATGATATCCAACAATGATAAACCCAACCGGGATAAACTCCACGCAAATCAAATTTAAAAACAAGATTTCAAGTTTGCTTACAACCGGAGAGAAACAATAACGAGAAAACAAAACTTTGGAAAAACACTTTCACCGTGGAACAAAAATATGTGGCCTACACTTTCACCGTGGAGGAGACAACCCCTTTCTTCCTTTGGAAACTTTAAAATGGCAACAAAAAAACTAGGCAAAAAGTAGCCTACGTTCTTTCATAAAACAAGGAAAGAAAAGCCCTTCACGTGGTTCTATGGTCTGCTCTCTTTTCACGAACTGGGACGGAAGAAAAAAAACTCCTCTGCACTTTTTGTTTTTTTAAATCAGGGAAGAAAAATCACTCGGCATTTTTTGGATAACAGTTATTTTTTTTATTTAATGGAGAAAAAAAACACCTTTTCAAAAGAAAACTGTCCACTGCTTTATTTAATTTATTTGTTTTCGTTTGTCTCTCTTGACAAACAACAAAAAATAAGTCACGACTTATTTTAAAAAAAGTCGCAACATTTTTTCCTGCACTTTCTCATCTTGATTTTTTTAATAGATAGTCGAGGTGGTGCAGGGGATCGTCCTTCTGGTAGTCTGACTATGCGAGTCAGATTCAGCGATCCAGTTGCGTCAACATTCAGAAATTGAGCCCGAGCATGGGTGAGTCGACTGGAGCAGGTCGGCTGACGCCTCAGGTCTTTGGGGCAATGTTTAGTGCAGCATTGCTTCGCGCAGTTGATGTTATGTGCAGATAGTGTCTAATGCAGTTGGTGCTTCGTGCAGAGAGTGCTCCGTGCAAGTGGTGGCTCTGGATCCCAAACTAAGGTGGTGGATTGTTGGTTCTTTTTGTTTGGATCCAACTGGCCAACCTACTTAGGTTTAGGGTTAGTTTTAGGTTTTATTTAATATAAAACCTAGCCTCCCCTCCCATCCGTGAAAAAATAGTGCATCCGCCCCTCTCTCTCTCTAGTCTGCCTCTGTCTCTCTCTCACTTTCTCTCCCTCCTTCGTCTCTTTGCTCGCGCGATCGGGGAGGCCGCCGACCTCAAATAGGATCGCCGTCTTGGAGGGGTTGCTGCCGGCCTTGGAGGATAGCCACCGGCGTTGGTGGAGAGCGTTGCCGCCGGTCTTGGAGGAGATAGCCGCCAGCGTTCGTGGAGAGCGTGGAGCGAAAGAGGAGATTTGTCGTGGAGAGGAGAAGCGTGTTAGATCTGGCTTGGATTTCCTCTCCGGTGGTGGCGTGGTCTTCGGTGGTGGTTGCAGTTTGGACGTCGAACTTTGACGTCGAAGGTTCCAGTGAACCTTGTGCGTTCGCAAGACGGGTTGCAGTCCAGATTTTCTACTTTTCTGCGGATCGTGCGCGTCCGGTGCATCTGCGGTGTTTCGCCGGACGGTTTTTTCCTTCTCCTGTTATTTTCTTGTAATTGCATTTATATATTGTTTAATTTAATATATATTTGTGATTGTGCGCCGACGGTTTTGTCCGGACGCAGATTTGGCATGTTTTGTGTTCTTGTTTTATCTGTGATTTTATAGCTGTGTGTGTGTCTGCGTTTGTACCGGATTTTACAACACTTATTTGGGCCCATAAGACGCAGACTTTGCCGAAAGAGTTGCCTGAGGTGGAGATAGTCATGAGGCGTGATGTCAGCGATGGAAGCAGCGTTGGGAATGACAGTGATGAGCAGTGACCGTGGAGCATGGATGCGGGGGTCGCAGGTTAGTGCTAGGATGAGAGTATACTAGTAGAGTATTGAAATTTATGTGTATTTAGCATTTCTATGGGACGTTAGTATCCATAAAATTTAAAGAAACAATAGAGAATGAAGTGTCATCATCAAGGAAATGTGAAGGAAGAGAAGCCATTCGTCTTCCAATTCTGTTCTTCATTCCGGAAATAATTACCAAAGCTTTCATGGGAAGTTAGCATAATTAAAGGTTGCACCCCTCTTACTTTTCAAATTAAAAAACCCTCCCGTGAAAGTTTTCGCTTCATAACATCAGCGCACAAAAATAGTCCCTTGGAGTAAATCTTCAAGGGATTTTTTTGTGCATGAATGCTATGAAATGTATTCTTACAACAGAGGTTTTTGTAATTTCAAAAGAGTGGTACAACCTATAATTTATCAAACTTAGAGGGGAAAATCATTATAGCATTCATTATAGGTGTTTTTTGTAATTTTTCAAAAGCGGTTTTTGTAATTTCATGTATTTTCTTATCAAAAGAGGTTTTTGTATTTTGTTATCATGTATTTTGTTAACATGTATTTTCTTCTTGTACTTTAAAAGAAAGCTAAAACATGATTAAGTATGAAGTGAATTATGTAGTTCATAAGAAAGCGATGCAGTTCTTCTTATACTTATAAAACAGCTAATTCACAGTTCTAACTATTAGACTAGTAGCATATTTGTGCATAAACTGAATTATGAAAACATTTTTATATAAGTAGACCAATTCCCTTCAAATAAAACCCCCAAAAAACATTTTTTAATATACTTTTGCTCGAATAGGATTTCCAATAAAGCAGATATCCTGACAGAATTCTTATATTCATGATTTTTTGTCTCCCTAAAAAAGTCATTATGTCAATGTAAAACAGTGCATAAACATAGCTTCTCTCTAAAAACGTCCTTTTCACCTCATTTTCATGTAAAACAGAGCATAAACATAGCTTCTCTCTAAAAACGTCCTTTTTTCCTCATTTTCATCATCACTTTACAAATCTCAGGGGCCTTTAATGAAGATTTTCTAGCAATTCCTTCAGGTAGCTGCATCTCTTTCATGTAAAACAGAGCATAAACATAGTTATTCTCAGTTATTTGGATTACATTGACATAATGATGATAGGTTTGTATGTTCACTATTACTCAAATTGCATTGACATGAAGATGATAAAATTCTTCTTGCAAATCTTTCATGCTGCTACATAACATTAATGTGACACCCAACATTAACATTTTTTATCATAATTAAGATGATGGGTTTCTTTCTACTGCATGCCAATTTTTACCCGCATCAAAAACCACTTCAAACTCATCATCACGCCATCAAAATCATTCATTTACAAGGATAATTTTACTGAAATCAGGGAAGCTCACAAACTTATCCTTTTATTCAATTCTTCACACGCCCTTGAGGATGATAATTAATGAATCAGAGAACCCACCATTATTGTTCGCAGACATGTAAAAGAGAAAGCAAACCAACAAAGAAGACAAAACTCACAACTTGCACCAATTAACCATTAATTGACTACTGCGCAATGCTTTCTGATCTCACCTTCTTCCCCAGTCTTCACCTCAACCCTACCCAATTTCTCCATGGAACGGCCGAACTCATTGAAGAAAACTTCAAGGAGACCATAAACAAGCTGTTCGATCTTTGCCTTGGTGGCTGCCGTGGTGGTGAGCGCTGCGTCGGACTGGAAGATGCCTCTTCGTTTCAGCAGAAGTTTGTAGTATCCGAGATCAAAGGTTCTGAAGCTTCCGGGATCCATCTCCACAATCATTGTATCAGTAGGAGTTTTGCATTTGTACTTCTTGAGATTGGCGGCGTAGAGGCGGTCGAGGGAAGGATCTTCGTCGAGTTTTCCGGTGAAGTTGTATAGGCGATTGCTGAAGAACTGGCAGTGGGTGATTCCGATGGTATGCGCCCCTAAGTAAATTTACACATGAGACGCGTGTATCATATTTTCGAGCAACAACAAAAAAAGCGTTTGAAAATTACCGGATAACAGAACCAGATCATGGACTTCGAGTCCTTTGCTTGCAAATGATTTCTGAAGGGTGCTGAAATTGAAATTCGGGGCCGGAATGTTGTTCAAGGCCTCAACAATGTTGGAGATCAATCCATCTCTGCGGCCGGTGGGGACGTTCCAGTAGGGTCCTCCCTGTTATTGATCATTGTTTCAGATTTTGAATTTTCAAAATCAAGCTCACAATTTTTTTTGATGCAAATTGGTTAGACTCGCGTGTCATGCTAGAACTCAAACATCCGACCTAAAATTATTTAATTGTAGAGGAAGAGGCTCAAGAACACAAAAAATAACGTACACAAACAACAAGAAAATTTCAATATTTGAATCATTGTTTCAAAACACTCATCGTCTTGCATGTGGAAACATGACAGAAGGGTCATTTACCAGGACCTCCTCTTTAAGGCTCCGTTTGGCACGGCGGTGACGCCCGTGAACATGGTGGCTATGAACTGCCGTTTGTGAACACCCGACCTCACATAAGTAATTTCATCCACTTTTATGTTCAAAACTAGTTTTATTTTGTTGGTGGTGGTCACAACCATTGTCTTGCCAAACATGCGTTCTATAATGGTGACATTTTTTCCAAATTCACCGGAGCCAAAAAGCTGCGCCAAACGGAGCCAAAGTGTGCTAAATGATAGGTTGCAACTCTCTTACTTTTGAAATTACAAAATCCTCCCTTACAAGAGTACATTTTCATAACATTCATGCACAGAAAGACTCTCTTGAAAATTTACTCCAAGTGGATATTTTTGTGCATGAATGTTTTGAAATGTAAACTTACAAGACATGTTTTTGTAATTTCAAAAGTAAGAGGGGTGCGACCTGCCGGGGAAGTTTTAGTAATTATTCCAATATTTATTATCTTTTGCTTCACAAAATATCATGTTCATATCAATCGTGGTCTAGTACTATATACGCAAAACCAATCATCCAGCCTAACACCAATCGATAGCGAAGTTATTAGGACCGGCTAACGGGTGACCGAAAACGATCGTGCGCGATCATCAAACAGGTTCCCAAATGTTTTTAAAATTTTGGGGTGCGGATTAACAATGATCAATGATCTTTATCAAAACATAACGGAGAAAAACCGCCAGAGACAAAAAGAAATTTAAAATCCAGTACTTACAATGACGGCAACGGCATCTCTCGCCGTTAAAGCTAGAATATCAGCACAAGAAACCACACCGGGACATTCCTCCTCAACTAAGCTTTTGATTTCATCAATGAGGTCAAAACCACGGAGAGTCAAATTGGGCACCGCCGCTTTCTCCGCCTGATTCTTACCGGTGGAGTTTATCAGAATCGAACCGTCACATCCCTGCACGCCAAAATTAATTAAAATAGACTCTTAAGAATAACAATTCCAAATCGACCTCAGTGCTCCAATTGCTAATTATATACTACTTTAATTCATATTTTCAAAAGATAGAAGGGGGGCAGTTCAAGCTCCGTTTGGCGCGATGTTTTTGCTCGGATGAGTTTTTACAAAAACGTCAGTGAATACATGTTTGGCAATACAATGATTCATAATCACTTAGGTGAGATCGGGCGTTCACGAACAATGATTCATAATCACCGAGTTCTCAATTGATCGTACTAGTTTCAAAAGATAGAAGAGGAGGTGGTGATAAATATAAATATATAGAATGCATACTCTCACAAAACAGTCATGGAAGTGCATTCGGAGAAGAGGGGCGGCTAACGTCGGCGCATGAGGGATGTGCTTCTCAACGTAGTCGAATACAATCTTTTCGGCGTTGGGGCAGCTCTGGTAGTAAAATCCTAATTTCAAATCAGCCCGGGAGCAGCCGAGTAACGGTAACAAAATGCAGAGGATGAGTCCGTTGGAGCCGGCGTTCTTCCTCATTATCAATCGTCTATGGCGCGCTGTTCTTGTGTATAAAGCTTAATGTTGGAGAAGAATTTATAGGCTTGTTTGTTGGATCAATGGCTTCTACATTTAACGCTGTCTTCTAACGAATGGATTCCTCTGCTGTGCGAGCAGGTATACACCTTGATATAATGATTGGGCTTAGTAAGACATTATGAGATTTAGTAGTTAATTAGCTGTATGCAGGACAGGGGAAGGTATCTTAAGTAGGGACTCCATTGCTCTCTCTCTCTCTCTCTCTCTCTCTCTCTCTCTCTCTCTCTCTCTCTCTCTCTCTCTCTCTCTACTGGTAGCAGTAGTTGCGTATAGTGTTTAATGATGCAGGTAGTAGTGGAAGGCGAATGTCACTTTCCATGGCAGTTAAGTACGAGAAATTAAATCAAATATATATGAACCACTACAGCAACAACTCCTTAGTTTATAGCAAAGCATTATAATCTCCAGGGCATAAGACTTTGGCTCTGTTTGGAAAGGCGTCGGAGGCCGCTGGTGCGGGAGCAACCGTGCGCCGCCGCAAGCCCCGCATGGCGGGAAAATAAACTGCGCTAGGCGGCGTGTTGGGAATGTGAGCGGACAATCCCGACCAGAGCACCTGTTGCAAATTTGAGCGAGCACTTGTGCGACCTCGTTGAGCGATGTGCAAATACGCAAACGAAAATACAATGCAGAAAATAATAAAAGTACACAGAAAATTTTAACGTGGAAAACCCAATTGGGTGAAAAATCACGGGACGATCGGAGTCCAACCCGGAAAGCCTCAACTAAAAATGTGTGAAAATCACACGCATGGAATATAGGCTTTCCCTCCACCGATCAACAAAGGATCTCCACTCCTCCACCATAAAATATAATCCACAAAGGATTTACAACCCGCTTCTCTTCCAACACAATACACAATCACAATATTGAAAAAGAAATACAAGAGAGGTGATGGAGTCGTTACCCGGACGGATTGAGAAATCCGTCCCCACGTCGAAGATGACGTTCACCAAATCCACGAACAAGGATGGCTATGTGCAGCCCCTTCCTGCTTCGCTTTCAATCCCCAAGCCACGAACAAGCCGGGCTGTGATCATCCCCTTCCAAAGCGCAACAGAGAGCAGCGGATCTTCTCCAACAGAACGACGACAGCCCTCTACTACACCACAACAGCGACAACCCTCTACTACAGCACAGCAGCGGCAACCCTCTACTACAGCACACCAACGGCAACCCTCTACTACAACACAGCAGCGGCAACACTCTACTACAGCACAGCAGCGACAGCACTCCCTCACAAGCAGTGGCGACAGCCCTCCCTACACCTCCAGGCAGAAACCGGCCTCCAACAACACCAGGCAGCACAGGCCTAGCCGGCGGTTTCTGAAAATAGCGAGAGAGAGAGAGAGAGGGAGATTGAGGCTACGACAGTTATCAATTCACGCCAGGGAGAGCACGGGGGGGGGGGGGGGGGGGGGGGGGGATGTGCGGCGGTTTGTAAAACAGCGAGAGAGAGAGAGAGAGAGAGAGAGAGAGAGAGAGAGAGAGAGAGTTAAAATTAGGTTTTCCTTTTTATTATATATATTCCTCTCCTTTGGCTGCCCCCACTAGGATAACCGCAGACCACCATTAATTATATGTGCCAATTTGAAATCACGAGCCGCACTTAGCACGCCCGGTGGTTTTTACCGCCTCGGATGGGAACCACACCCAACAAATCTCCCCCTTCACATCGAGGCGGAAGAAATTGCCATTCCGACAATTCTAACGCAATGCTCGAACTTCCCTCTGGGCACGGTCTTGGTCAGCATGTCTGCCCCATTATCGTTAGTGTGCACCTTCTGAAGTGAGAGCTCCTTCTGCTCCAGGACATCTCGTATCCAATGATACCGAGTGTCGATGTGCTTCGACCTCGAGTGAAACGTGGGGTTCTTCCCTAGATGAATAGCGCTCTGACTATCACACAGGAGTGTTTATCGGTCCTGAGTGAAACCAAGTTCTTTGATGAACCTCTTCATCCAAAGCAACTCCTTCTCAGCCTCAGTAACTGCAATAAACACAGCCTCCGTGGTGGACAGTGCAACGCACTTCTGCAATCTCGACGCCCACGAGACAGCTCCCCCTGCAAACAGAATCAAGTATCCGGACATCGACCTCCTGGAATCTACATCTCCAGCCATGTCAGCATCAGTGTAGCCCAACAGCTCTGGCTCACTGTCTCCAAATCTTAGTGTCAAGTCTGACGTCCCCTGCAGGTATCTCAGTATCCACTTCACTGCGCTCCAATGCTCTCTCCCAGGATTGGAGAGAAATCTACTGACTGTCCCAACCGCATGCGCAATGTTTGGACGTGTACACACCATCGCATACACGAGGCTCCAAACTGCAGATGCATATGGGACCTTCTACATCGCCTCAATCTCCTCGGGTGTGCTGGGGCACTGATCAGTGGTAAGCCTGAAGTGAGCTGCAAGAGGCACGCTCACCTTCTCGCCTGATCCATATCAAATCTCTGCAGCACCTTGCGGATGTACCGCTCCTGTGATCACCAAAGCAATCTGGCTCCCCTATCTCTGCGAATGTGCATCCCTAAAATGGTATTCGCAGCACCCAGATCCTTCATCTCAAAAACAGAGCTCAACTGCCGCTTCAACTCAACAATGCGAGCAGTGCTCCTCCCGACGATCAACATATCGTCCACATACAACAGCAAAATAACGAAGTCCTCTGGAGCATACTGCTTGATGAACACACAGTGGTCAAGAGTGGTTCTCCTGAAGCCGATCTCCTCAATAAAGGAATCAAACTTCCTATATCATTGCTGCGGGGCCTGCTTCAGGCCATATAAACTCTTCTGCAAGCGACACACCAGACCTTCCTTCCCTTTGACACTGAAGCCCTCAGGCTGATCCATGTAAAGCTCCTCCTCAAGATCGCCATGCAGAAAGGCGGTCTTGACATCCATCTGCTCTATCTCCAAGTCTAGCCTCGCAGCGAGGCTAAGTACCACACGAATAAATGACATCTTCACCACAGGTGAGAAGATCTCATCGAAGTCAACACCCTGTCGCTGTCCAAATCCCTTCACCACCAGCCTGGCCTTGTATCTGGGAGGTGTAGAGGAATCTCTTTGCTTCACCCTAAAAATCCACCGATTCTTCAAGGCCTTCTTGCCCTTAGGCAGTCTCACCAGATCATACGTGTGGTTCTTCTGCAGCGACTATATCTCCTCCTGCATAGCAACCATCCACTGGCGCTTCTCAGCACTCTCCACATCCTCGTCATAGCTCTCAGGCTCCCCAACATCAGTCAACAGTATGAACTCTGATGCAGAATATCTAGCGGACAGGTGCCTGGCACGATCTGATCTACACAAGGCAGGCTCAGGGGCCGGTGCAGGCACATCATCAGCAATGTCCTCAACGACTCCTGGTTCACCATCAGTGGTGATATCATGATCCGGAAGGGTATCAGTACTCTGTGCTGGCTCAGGCTCAATAACCTCCTCAGTGTCATCATCTCCAACCATATGTGACTCTGCAGCAGTGCGAGAGTCAACCTCAAACTCACCAGTCCCCTCAGAATCACCAACAGTCCGATCCTCACAGAAAACAGCACCACAGCTACGTACAAGCTTCTTCTCAACTGGATCAAAGAATTTGTACCCAAACTCTCCACTGTAGCCATACCCCAAGAAAATACACTGACGGGTCTTCGAATCCAATTTTGATCTCTCGTCCCAGGGGACGTGCACAAGGGCTTTGCAGCCAAATACCCGCAAGTGACTATAAGAGGGGTCTTTCCCATACCAGACCCTATCTGGGACCTCCTCCTGTAATGCTGAACTCGGCGAGAGGTTGATGACATGCACTGCAGTAAGAAGAGCCTCGCCCCAAAACATCCCTGGCAGCTTCGACTCAGAAACCATGCATCGAACTCTCTCCATCATTGTCCTATTCATCCTCTCAGCTACGCCATTCAGCTGTGGCGTCTTCGGCGGCGTCTTCTCATGTCTGATGTCATGATCCCTGCAGTACTCGTCAAATGGACCAATGTATTCTCCCCCGTTGTCGGACCTGATGTATCTCAACCTCCTCCCAAACTGTCTCTCCACCTCAGCATGAAATCTCCTGAAGGTATCGAGGACCTGATCTTTGGTCTTGATAGCATAGACCCAAAGTTTCCTCGAATGGTCGTCAATGAAAGTAACGAAATATGAAGCTCCTCCTCTAGTCTGGACCTTCAGTGGTCCGCAAACATCAATATGAACTAGCTCCAAAGGCTCAGATCTCCTGGTGGACGTGTGGCTGTGAAATGATATCCTGTTCTGTTTCCCAGCCATGCAGTGGTCGCACCTCTCTAAGTGATCCCCAGAAATATCACTAATCAGCTTCTTCTTCGTCGGGCATCCCAAACCCTTCTGGCTAATGTGTGCCAGCCTCCTGTGCCATAAGGAAGTGGATGCCTCATCCCTGACGGAGTTGGCCCGAGCAGCTTTAGGCCTCCCCCTCCATGTAATACAGGCCAGAATCTCTATAACCCCTGGCCATCACAAGTGATCCCCTGATCAGCTTCCAGAAGTCTCATCCAAAGACACTCATGTGTCATTCATCTCCAAGTCTGCCAACTGATATCAAATTGACGCGAATGTCTGGCACGTGTCTAACATCCCTCAGAACAAGTAGGGCACCAGTACTCGTCTTCAAGTGCATGTCTCCACGCCCAAGCACCTTGGACGTATCCCCATTGCCCATCCTCAACACCCTACAGTCATGAGTGGTTTAGGTGGCAAATAACTCCCTGTTGTGGGAGACATGCGCAGAGGCTCCAGAATCAATGATCCAGCATCGGTCGTCACACGCAAGTGCAACAGTGATGTCGTCGCCAACAATGATGACGTCGTCCTCCTCCTCAGTCGAAACGGTGGCTGCCGTGTGACCCTCATCCTTGCCCTCAGTGGCAATCCTCTTCTTCTTCTAATCGTTCTTTGATGAATAGCAAAACTTCTTGATGCGACCCTTCTTATGGCAGTAGTGGCATTCCACGTTCTGATAATGTGACTTTGACTTGCCCCTACTCTGACTCCTGTCCTCGTTCCTTCCTCGGCTCTTACTCCTTACTCCCCCCTGGGCTCAGTAAAGAGAACGTCAGCTCGTGAAGAAGAGCCTGGAGTCCCCTGAGACTTTCGTCTCACCTCCTTATTCAAGATCCCACTCTTGGCGATCTCCATGGTAACAATCCCCTGGAGGGAAGAATTGATCAGAGAAACTTTGACCATCTCTCACGAGTCTGGAAGTGACTTGAGTAGCCACAATGCATTCACCTCATCTTCAAAAGTCACCGTCATGGCAGTTAGATGATCTATAATCCCTTGGAACTCGTTGACATGATCCAAAATAGGTGAGCCCTCCCGGTATCTGAACTCTCCAAGCTTCTTCAACAGATAAAGCTTGTTGATGCCCGTGATCTTGGCATACAGTGTCTCGAGAGTCTTCCGCAGTACCTTTGCATCATTGATGCTAGCCACATGGTTGTAGACGTTCGACTCCACGAACCGTCTGATAAGCCCACACATCTTCCGATGCTCCACCTTCCATTTCGCCGGATCCGTGTCCTTTGGCATCTCCTCAAAGACAGGAGCATGTCAACCCTTCGCATATATCAAATCCTCCATCAGTAGATGCCACTGGTGATAATTGGCACCATTCAACTTTACCATCTGCTCCGAACCTGATGTGGACTCCATTCTGCTCTACCAACTGGCCGGACCGACCACTGATCTTTGAGTTGACTATCTCAAAAAATGCAACTGGAGAGGATAGCCAACGGGCCAATGGTCGTAAACTACCACTCCCAATTGCACACCCGAGATCACAATCAACTCGTCCTGAAAACCCAAAAGGTTAGCCTGGTATCTGCTCTGTCACTGAAACGGCTCTGTCACTGAACCGGCTCTATCACTGAACCTAGCTTTGATACCACTTGTTGGGAATGTGAGCGGACAATCCCGACCAGATCACCTGTTGCAAATTTGAGTGAGCACATGTGCGACCGCATTGAGCGATATGCAAATACGCAAACGGAAATACAATGCAGAAAATAATAAAAGTACACAGAAAATTTTAACGTGGAAAACCCAATTGGGTGAAAAACCACGGGACGACCGGAGTCCAACTCGGAAAGCCTCCACTAAAAATGTGTGAAAATCACACGCACAGAATACAATCTTTCCCTCCACCGATCCACAAAGGATCTCCACTCCTCCACCACAAAATGTAATCCACAAAGGATTTACAGCCCGCTTCTCTTCCAACACAATACACAATCACAATATTGAAAAAGAAATACAAGAGAGGTGATGGAGTCGTTACTCGGACGGATTGAGAAATCTGTCCCCACGTCGAAGATGACGTTCACCAAATCTACGAACAAGGATGGTTATGTGCAGCCCCTTCCTGCTTCGCTTTCAATCCCCAAGCCACGAACAAGTCGGGCTGTGATCAGCCCCTTCCAAAGCGCAACAGAGAGCAGCGGATCTTCTCCAACAGAACGGTGGCAACCTTCTACTACAGCACAGCAGTGGTAGCCCTCTACTACAGCACAGCAGTGGCAGCCCTCTACTACAGCACAGCAGCGGCAACCCTCTACTACAACACAACAGCGGCAACACTCTACTACAGCACAGCAGCGGCAGCACTCCCCCCCAAGCAGTGGCGGCAGCCCTCCCTACACCTCCAGGCAGAAACCGGCCTCCAACAACACGAGGCAGCACATGCCTAGCCGGCGGTTTCTGAAAATAGCGCGCGCGCGAGAGAGAGAGGGTGATTGAGGCTACGACAGTTATCAAATCACGCCAGGGAGAGCACGGGAGGGGATGTGCGGCGGTTTGTAAAACAACGAGAGAGAGAGAGAGAGAGAGAGAGAGAGAGAGAGAGAGAGAGAGAGAGAGAGAGAGAGAGAGAGAGAGAGAGAGAGAGAGAGAGAAAGAGTTAAAATTAGGTTTTCGTTTATATTATATATATATATTCCTCTCCTTTGGCTGCCCCCACTAGGATAACCGCAGACCACTATTAATTATATGTGCCAATTTGAAATCACGAGCCGCACTTAGCACGCCCAGTGGTTTTTACAGCCTCGGATGGGAACCACACCTAACACGGCGTTTGCTACCGCTACCTTCGCAAAAAGGGCGGTGACGCCCTGTCTCCAACCCCGCCTCCCCACTTCCGGCTGGAGTCCCCATGTTGGGAATGAGAGCAAACAATCCCGACCAGAGCACCTGTTGCAAATTTGAGCGAGCACATGTGCGACCACGTTGAGCGGTATGCAAATATGCAAAGAAAAATACAATGCATAAAATAGTAAAAAGCACACAGAAAAATTTTAACGTGGAAAACCCATTTGGGTGAAAAACCACGGGACGATCGGAGTCCAACCCGGAAAGCCTCCACTAAAAATGTGTGATAAATCACACGCACGGATTACAGGATTTCCTTCCACCAATCCACAAAGAATCTTCACTCCTCCACCACAAAAATATAATCCACAAAGGATTTACACCTCCCCTTCCCAACACGATACAAAAAACACAATATTGAAACAAGAGGAACAAACACGAGCGGATGAAAATTGTTACCCCGGACGGATTGAGAAATTCGTCCCAACGTCAAAGATGACGTTCTCAGATCCACGAAGAAGAAAGGCTATGGGCAACCCCCTTCCTTCCTCGAACTCCAATCTCCAAACCACAAGCAAGGGCCGGCAACAGCAGGCGGCGGCGCTCCAAAGGGGAGCAGACCACAGCGGCGGCAATAGGCTCTCCAACAACAGGCGGCGACCTCTCCCTCCAACACAGGCAGTGGGATCTCCTTCAACACAGGAAGCGGGATCTCCTTCAACACAGGAAGCGGGATCTCCTTTAACACAGGAAGCGGGATCTCCTTCAACACAGGAGGCCGGAACCTCCTTCAATACAGGAAGCGGGATCTCCTTCAACACAGGAAGCGAGATCTCCTTCAACACAGGAGTCCGGAACCTCCTTCAATACAGGAGGCCAGAACCTATTCTCCATCACAGCAACCAGAACAGTTATCAGAAGTGAAAATGAGAAGATGAATCTTTTCCCTAGTCGGCGGTTGCAGGAGGGAAGAAGAAAAATCGGGCCTTTTTCTTTGTGTCTCACCGATTTAGAAATAAGGAAAAACCTATATATAGAGAGAATAGGTTAATTTAGGATTTCAATCCTACGACCCAGATTTGTTACCCCCTCCCCTCTCAATTACTTCCTCATTTTGATCCATTTAAAAAGGAAAAAAAATCACGAGCCGCGCCCGGTGCGTGCCCGATGTTTTTTATCGACTCGGATGGGAACCACACCCAACACCCCATTCATTATCCGCCACGCCGGTGCTAGGAAATCGCCCCAAACAGAGCCTAATGAACTCCTTTATGAGGGGGCTAAGTAATTATTTGTATTTGTCACATATGGGGAGGCAAAACCTAAGAACTAGTGAACTCGTTTATGAGCATGTTGATTGTGATCAATGCCCACAAGAATAGTCATCGGCATCATGCACATACAAGAAAGATTAGCATAGCAATCAACAACATTGTTGATAAAATCATGCTCGATGGTATTATCACGAAGTTCGAAGACCCAGGGCCTGTTTGGGAGAGCGGCGGCGGTGAGAAAAAGAGTGGTGGTAAAAGAAAAGTAGGAAAATAAGCTACTGAAAAATGTCTATTTCAAATGAAGATCTGTTTGGGTGAACTCTGTTTGTAGAGTTTTTTTAGAAAAAAAACATTATAAACTGTATGACAAAACTGGACATAAGCATGTACAACCCTCATATTTTCCGAGTCGGTGTGACCCGACGTGGATGAGGTCGTGGTAGAGAGGGTGACCATGGCGCAGTAGACCGACCCGTCAGGGGCCGTCGGGATCAAAAAAGAAGTCCTGGGGGGGGGGGGGGGGAAGTGAACCGGACTCACCTGGGCGAGTGGACCTATGGGCCACTCGCCCAAGGGTGGCGAGTGGACCATGGTCCACTCGCCCAGGGTAAGGGTGTGGTCCACTAGCCCGAGTGCTCGCCCCGGGAACTCGGGCGAGTGGACCATGGGTCCACTCGCCCCTAAGGGGAGTGGACCGAGTGGTCCACTTGCCCAGCCCAGGCAGTGGACCATTCGGTCCACTCTCCCGACCCCCGGTAAGGGGGGAGTGGACATATCGTGTCCCACTCGCCCCCCTCTTGCGTTGATCTTTCAGGTTCGATGTTGGGCTGCGGATAGTAGAATTTTGGCTATCCTCAGCCCAATTTTGGGAAGTCTATAAATAAACCCTCATGGGCACCTTGGGAAAGGTTGGTCCCCCCCCCCCCCCTCGCGTGTGTCTTGAGAGCAAGCACTACCCCCCCCTGTCAGTGAAGGTTGACGGTGAGGTGGTCCTTAGTGCCCTCCAAGGTGCCCAGGCTTAGCATTGGCTTGGGAGGGGAAGCTCTCTTTGAACTTCCGTGTGTGTGGTGGGACCTCCACGCTGCAGCTTAATGGGTTCGTTTCTGGACTCAAGTGTTCTTCAAAGGCAAGGTCTCTCGGTTCTTAGCAACTAGTCAAGGGTTCTAGCTCGGGTCAAGTAAGGGTTAGTTGCATCCCCCTTTCGAACGTCGAGACCAGTTCTCTGGTTTCAACAAAGCAAATAAAATAAATTCATAAATACGCGACCAGGAAGAAAATGCGCGACCTAGCCAAAAATGCGTGCCCGGGTGAAAAATACGTACCCCGGAGGAAAAATGTTTGCCCGGGCGAAAAAACTGCACCCAAGCAGAAAATGCCCGCTTGGTCCGAAAAAGGCTAGCACGGGAGGAAAATGATCGCACGGGCAGAAAATGCGCGCCCGAGAGAAAAATGCGCGCCAGAACCTGAAAATGCGCTCCCAGGAAGAAAATGCACGCCCATGCGGAAAATGCGAGCCCTAGACACAAATGCGCGCCCGGGAGGAAAATACAAGCCCGGGCCGAAAAATGCGCGCTCGGGAGGAAAATGCGAACCCTGGCAGAAAATGTGTGTTCAGGCTGCAAATGCGTGCCCGGGCAGCAAATGCGCGCTCGGGCGGGAAATGTGCATCCGGGCGGAAAATGTGTGTCCAGACCGAAAATGCGTGCTCGGGCAGAAAATCTGCGCTAGGGAGGAAAATGCGCGCCCGGGCGGAAAATATGTGTTTGGGCCGAAAATGCGCGTCAAGGCCGAAAATGCGCGCCTGGGCCAAAAATGCGCGCTCGGGCCGAAAATGCGCGCCCTGGAGGAAAATGCGTGCTCGAGCGGAAAATGTGTACACGGGACGAAAAATGTGCGCCCGAGAGGAAAATGCGTGCTCGGGCGGAAAATGCGTGTCAAACTCGAAAATACGTGCCCGGGCAGAAAATGCAAACTTGGGCCGAAAATGCGCGCTTGGGGCAAAAATGTGCCATCATGCTGGAAAATGTGCGCCCGGGCCGAAAATGCGCGCCCGGGCAGAAAATGCGCTCCCATGCATGACAATACGTGTCCGGGCCATAAATGTGCGCCCAAGCCGAATATGCGCACCTGGGCCGAAAATGCGCTAGGGCGGAAAATACGCCCCTGGGCGGGAAAATGTGCGCCAGGGCGAAAAAATTCGCGTCTGGGCAGAAAATGCACACTCGGACGGAAAATGTGTGTTATGTGGAAAAATGTGTGCACGTGCTAAAAATGCACGCTCGGGTGAAAAATGGGCGTCCCGATGGAAAAATGCATGCCGAGCCGAAAATGCGCGCTCGAGCGGAAAATTGATCATCCGGAGAACTGGATCGTCGAGAGAAAGGCTGGGATTTCAGCAGTGTTTGCCGAACTGGATCGGGAGGAGGAAAACGTTCAGGGGAGCGTCAACTGTGTATCAGGATGAGAAAATGCTTCCCGAAAAGGTTGAAAAGTAGGAGGCCCGTGACTTTTCAAAAAGAGAAGAAAAAAGAGTTTTGGGCGGTTGGTTTTCCAAACGATAGACTTTCAAACAGTTTGTAAAGTGCGGTAGCATTTTTCAGAAAATGAAACAGAGCTAAAAAAACCTCCCAAACAGACTCCCAATCTCCAATGTTCTGAACTTGTCCCCTTTTAATTTGCTGTCAGAACAGATAGAAGAACCATTGATCTACTAGATAACTGTCATTGCGTCATCCTCGACAACAATGCGTTGTAATCTAAGAACAAAAATTGCTTTACGAAGGAACGGGTAAGCAACAAAAGTGAGTGCCACCAGCCAATCCCACAAGATCGACCACAATAGTCTCTAATAACCCATCTAGCACCGGCCCACCCCACTAACGTTTCAAGGCACAATCAAAGTTGAGTTTAACTCAATCATCATGTGTATGTCCCCATAGCAAGGAAGTCATGGAGGGCCAACGTATCAATCATCCCCGAGAACCTTAGTAAAGATGACGTGTCAGAACCCACTCGAGGTTTCCGCCTCTAGCCACGAAAAGTTCTTTAGCCGCAACCGGACCTCTTCTCACCACAATAGCATAACAAACATATAGAATAACCATTTGGAGCCTTCAAAGATCAAAGTATTGCGAGCTTTCCAAATTTCCCAAAGTAAAAAAAAAAGTACCATTTTGGAGGATTCTATCTTTCCCCCCTCTTACGGTTGCAAGATTGAAACGCATTAAGTACATTGACTCAAAGATTGTCAAGAAAAAGCTAAATTATATTGACTCGAAGATTGTCAAGAAAAAGCTCTATAAACTGATATTGTATAAACTTCAAAACCATTATATTTGTGAAATATTTTGAAGTCGGAAGAACACGTCAACCAACCGGAGAATAAGGACACCAAAGATGAACACAAGCTTTCACAATACTAATTTTGGTAGCTAGTTACAACTGAACATGGCTGAATACAACTTGCATCCAACTTGAATCACAACAGCCAATAGAAGGTAAGAACTTGGTCACGGACAAGGTCCGCTTCTCCTCCGGAGCACACCGCGCAGGTGATACTCGCTCCGATACTCGCTCCTCGCTACAGAAGCTCGCTCCTCGCTATCGCCGGCGGTATTGCTAACGCCAGGCGTTAGCTCTCCAACTCGCAAGCTCGCTGCTCGCACTCCAAGCTTCTCGCGCGTACTCGCCACGCGTCGCTTCCTCCAATACTCACTAGCGCGAGCGCTATCACTAGCGCCGGGCGCTATCTCCCGAGTAGGTACTCGCACTCCCAGCTACTCGCAAGCTCGATGCTCGCCTCTTCGCCTCTTGTCGCTACCGCGCGCGCTAGCACTAGCGCCGGCGGTATCTCCACTACTCGCTACTCGCTCAAGGGAGCTGGCCGAACTTACTCCAAGTCCGATGCTCGCCTGCCGAACTTACTCCAAGTCCGATGCTCGCCTGGTGGCGCTCTGGTATCTCTAACTCGCTCAAAGTTGATGATACTCGCCAGATCCAGAATCGATTACTCTTTAGAGGGGGGTACCCCTCTATTTATAGGCAAAACAAGGGGGTGGTGAGTATGAGATAGCGCTGGCGCTAGCGCTAGCGCTGGCGCTAGCTCACTTCAAATCTAACACTCCCCCTTGAAGTGAGCTCCGGGAACAACTCCAAGCAATGAGCGAAGCCTCCGGAACGGCCCCGCAGATAGGGGCTTCGTGAATATATCCGCAAGGTTCTCTTCACTCCGCACATACTCCACAGCGATCAAGCCACCCAACACCTTCTCTTTGATGAAGTGATGCTCGATCTTTATGTGCTTGGTCCTTGCATGACAAACTGGATTGGTTACCAGTTTCAATGCACTCTCGTTGTCCCCACGTAGCATAGTAGGTCCGCTGACCTCTTCGTCCACATCTCCATCAGCTCTCTTCTTAACCTTGTACACCCATTTGCAGGTGACAGGTTTGATGCCCTCCACCATGGGAACCAGGTCCTATGTCTCATTCTTCTCAAGGGCCTCCATCTCCTCGATCATGGCCGCGTTCCACTCCTTGATGCCAGCAGCATCCTCAAAGCAGGCAGGTTCCCTCTCATCGAGTGGTCCAGCGAAGAAGCAGGAAACCAAACTCACGAAGTTCCCCTCCTTATAGCGAGCAGGCGGGACGATCGTCCTCTTCGACCTCCTCAAGGCTTGGACACTATCTACCACTCCGGTAGACTCCTCTGGTTGAGCTCCTCTCTGAGCTCCTCTCTGAACTTGATACGCCCGAAAACGGTTGCGTATTTTGTACGCAAGTGCACGTGCTGGCTCAAGTAATATAATGTCAGTTAAATATCGTTCCCACGGAGAGGTGTTAAACTCAGTGCTCGCAAATACCAGTTATGTCTTTTCTTCAAATCCAAGGTATTCAAATATTTGTGATAATGATTATGAAAGCAAAAAATTATCAGTAAACTATTTTTAAATTAAAATTAATGGCAGATCTATAATAAAATACTTTTCAAACCGTTATGAGAAATAATCTTGTATTGTGATTTCCTAAATCTAATGCAATGATTTTATAAATAAAACTTTGTGAAAAATGCGTGGTGAAATATCGTGCAACGATTTTAATTTAGACAACCGTACCTCTCGATATCGGATCTCCCTAATTCCTTATCTCCTCTGTCATCTCTAACTCGAGTGACATAAAGAACCGCATAATAAATAAAAACCTATGTTGCTAACGCCAAGGGGAAATCTCTTTCTCCCTTCAAACGCTATATCGAACTTATGATACCCTTACGCAACTCATCTCTCGAATTATGAAGCGCAATAGATAAACGAAACCTTGATCAGAAGTTTCAACATAAAGATCATAAGAACGATAACGATCAATCACCAAACATTCACAAAGAAAAATTAAAACAACATCATCATTGCAAAAGAAATAGTACTCTCACAACACAAGATTGCAGGATTTAGTTCATGTTTGAGCGAAAACAACAAAATAACGGGTAGATCTTACTAGACATGATAAATATCAGATAAATCTTCCCTTCTTCAATGATTTGTACGCGTTTCCCGCCTCCGAAATGAAATTCCTGGGCTGATCTCCTTCTTGGTTCAAAATCTCTCTCTGACTTTCTCTCCCTCTATTGGCAGAAAAACTCCCAGAATAAAATGCTCCGATTTTAATGGCTGAAAAACTGCTTTTAAATATTTCCTTTTCTCTTTCCAGGCGGGCCCCACTGTCAGTAATATTTTAATGCTGAACAGATGCCTTTTAAAACAATTGAAACGGTCCAAATTTGACTGAATTTGGAATTTAATTTTCATCCGTAACTGCCGAAATCAAATATATTTCGGATCTGAAAATTCTGTAACCGCCGACAAGTTGCAACTTTTCGGCAGAAAAGTTGCAACTTATTTTTAAAATCTGGAATTCTGCTTCTTAAAACTGCCAGATATGTTATAACATTTTTCAGATTATGTTACAACATATTCCAGTTTTTCAACAACACTTAGCATTCGATCCTTGACTCGATTTCTTCACAAATCCTGTCATAAAAACATTCAAAACTAGACGTAATAATGATTTAAACTCCAAGTAACAATTCATTTGAATATATATAATTTTCATTCATAATTATTATATAACATAAACAAAAAAGGTTAAATTAAGATGCAAGATAACTTCATTTTGCGAAGTTATCACACCCCCATACTAGAATTCTTGCTAGTCCCTAGCAAAGGTAATTCATGATAAAACCAGGAAACGACAAATGCTTATGAAAGTGTAGATTCAATTCATCCTACATTTTATTATAAGTCACATAAAATACATTCAAGCCATTCACATCAACTGGTGATAAAATTGCTCATCTTTTAGAGTTCAAACCTTACAAATCCATGAGTCAGATATAATATAAAGTTCAATTAAGAATTCAAGTGTTAGATGTGAAGTTCTTAAAAAGTATCTACTTCCCTTACAACTTATTTTTGATAAACTTCGTCACCAATAGGATAGATCAAACGTAGACTAAGACTTTGATATGACCTCGACATGAGTTTGGTAGTAACCGGTGCCAAATGAAACGACTTGATGAATTTGAACTGATAGGTGACTATTTCCCGAATTAATCATCATAGTGGCTCTCCAAATTATGGGGTTTAATTTTCAATAACACTTTTGTACAACCCTCATTCTCCGAGGGTGGACCCCCCCAAGGCCACGTAGGCAGAAGTCAAAGTCAAAGAGGTCAACATAAAGACCGGCAGTTCAAGGCAGAAGTGGAGAAGACCTCGGCGAGTAAACAGCCAATACTCGCCAGGCTGGCGAGCATGGAACAGAAGGCCTAGCGAGTATTGACCCGGCGTGTGCGAGCAGTCCCCAATACTCGCCAGATGGGCGACTATGGCATGGTACTCGCCGAGTAACCCATAGTCGCCGGGTCGGGGGGTGGGCTATAAAAACCCCCCCTACCCCTTGGTTTTCCTATAAATAGGACCCCAGGGGTACTTGGATTGGCACCTGTTCTTGAGCTTTTAAAACCCTCGCTCTTGCTTTCTGGAACCTGTCGCACTTGACCGCTACTCCAGGTACTAGCCAAGTCGGTGCCTTCCTCGTACCCTGCTCGGCCATTCTTTGGTCTTGGAGGGGAAGTCTCTTCGGATCTTCTGGGTACGTGGTGGGACCTCCCTGCCGCAGCACCTGGGGTCCTGTTTGTTGCTCTTCTAGCTTCTTCGTCGTTGCCAGCCAAGCCATCTCGTCGGGCTGCTGGGCGAGTAGCCTCCGGCTGCATCGGTCCGAATCTTGAGGTCAGGATTTTCCTGGCGTCAACACTTTGGTGCGGTGAGCGTGGACCGTAGTCGTTGGAAGAAAGTTCGGCAAGAAGGTGAGATGGTCGTAGGTGGCGACCATGAGGAGGAGGTCGGCAACTCGACGGGAGCTGGCAGGTTCGTGACGCTGGAGGTTTTCGAAGCCTTCGCGCAGCGCATGGAGGGAGCCATGCGAGCAGCGCTTCAGCCGCGCGCCGAGGTCACTGCGACCTCGCCGCATCGCCCAGTTCCGTCCGAGGGAGGGAGTCCCCCTCGGCGAGCAGGAAAGGAGCACGTGGAAGATGAAACCGAGCGACCAAGGAGGTCGCAATTCTACCAGCCAACCTCGCAAGGTATTCGCTTCCGCGAGCCGTGCGAGCAGGGGAGGTACCCGGATACTCGCCCATATGGCGAGTATGGTGGTGATACTCGCCAAGTGGAGGATCGTCGCCGGGCAGGAGGGAGGAGCCCCTTCTGCGAGGAGATTCTCGGCGCGCCCGTGCCAGAAGGATTCAGGGACCCAGCCTTGAATTACTATTCGGGAAAGGAGGACCCCGTCAGGCACATCCAATGGTTCGAGGATATAGTCTCTATCCGAACCATGTCGGACGCCTTCAAATGCAGGTTGTTTGCCATTACCTTCCGAGCAAAGGCCTGGGACTGGTTCCATCAGCTGCCCGCAGGCTCAATCTATTGCTTCGAAGACCTGTGTCGTGGGCTGACGACCCGGTTCGACACGGCACGGAAGCTAAAGAAGGAGGCCACGGCCTTGTTCTACCTCGTACAAGGGCCGGATGAGGCACTGGGACCTTACATCGAGCGCTTCCAGGAGGAGGTTCTGCAAATCCAGGAGGTAGATAGCAACATCCTGTTGCTGGCCCTGACATTCGGCATCAGTCAAGGCCTCTTCAAGTTGGAACTCAGTGAGAATCCTCCCTACTCCTACGACAACCTCATTCAGAGGGCCAATAAATTTGTCCGGGAGAAGCCTCCAACCCCGACTTCTTGGCAAGGTTGGCGCGGGTGACCAGGGGCGATCGTGGAGAGAGGGATGGGATCCCTGAGAAAAGGAAGAGGGAGGAGCCCCGAAGGGAGGACAGGAAGTGGCCGGAGCGGCAAGAAGAGAAGAGGAAGGAGGAGCTCAGGAGGAAGGAAACCGGGAGGATCGCGGAGAGAAGGCCCGTTGAGTCCCCTGAGCGTCAGGAGGAGGGAAGACGCTACCAGGTCCCCGTCAACCGGCCACCTTGGAGGCCGGCTGGACGGCACCAACGTCAAGACCAAAGGGGGAGGTCCCCGGAAAGAAGGCCCTTTCGCCAGCCAGAGAGGCGTCAGGAGAGGAGAAGAGATGAAGCAATGGCGGTAGCCGGGAGAGGCCGCCGTCAAGGAAGGAAGAAGCAGAAGCCTAGGAGGCGTCAGGCAGAAGAGGTTCCCCTCTACTGCGACTTCCACCAGGTGGCGGGACATGCCATGGCTGCCTGCCCAGACTTTTGGGAAGCCCGGAGGAGGCTGGCAGTAGGAGAGGCTGGAGGAGAGCAGAGGAGGATGGAGGCCCCTGCCGAGCCACAGGCAGGGCAGGCCGCAGTCGTTCGCAGGAGGAACGAGGATCGGGTCGACCAGGGAGGCCGGGGAGACCTGGGCCAGAGAGGCCGAGTTGGAGTAATCCATGGGGGAGCAGGGCTGGAGGCTTCCCGCAAGGGGAGCCTTCATCAGATCTACCGCAGGAGTGTCGCCTCGACCTCGCAAGCACCACCCCCGATGGAGGAGATTACTTTTTCCGAGGAGGACATGCTAGGGAACGAGAATCCCTTCCATGACGCCCTCGTGATTCAGGCCGCGATGGAGGACTTCACCGTTGATCGAATTCTGATCGACAACGGTAGCTCTGTAAACGTCATCTTCAAGGGGACGTTTGACGGACTGGGAGTCGAAGCTGCCAGAGTTCGAGCATCTGATGGTCCCCTCTTCGGCTTCTCCGGAGAGAAGAAGGAAGTGGAAGGAGGAGCAGATCTCCTGGTAACACTCGGTGGCACCTCCATCAACTGTCGATTCATCATCGTCGACGCCCTGAGCTGCTACAGAGCCATCTTTGGGAGGCCGATTCTCAACACCTTCAAGGCCGTCCCATCCTCCTACCATCAGTGCTTGAAGTACTGTAAAGGAGACGTCCAGGTGAGGATCAGGAGCGATCCAAGAGCCGCCAGGGAATGCTATCTTACCGCCGTCAGTACCATCAGCTGGATGGCTGACGCGGAGGAGTGCGGGAGAGTGTTGGAGAGCCCGGCCAGGCTGGAGGTGGTAGAGGAAGTGGAAGAAATCGAGGTACTCTCCGCAGCAGGAGTGCCTGGGTTGCTGAAGATTGGCGGGTCGCTGAAGACCGAGGAGAAGATCGAGATGGCGGCGTGTCTGCAAAAGAACGTCGACATCTTCACTTGGAGTGTCGCCGAGATGCCAGGAGTCGACCCTGAGGTTGCGTGTCATCGCCTCAACCTGGATCCCTCTGTCCAGCCCGTCCGCCAAAAGAAGAGAAAAACCGCCACCATCCTCGCCAAGCCAATTAGAGAGGAGGTTAAAAAACTGCTAGATGCAGGTTTTGTGTCGGAGATCCAGTACCCAGGCTGGGTCTCTAATGTTGTAATGGTGACAAAGGCGGGGGGAGGCTGGAGAATGTGTGTGGATTTTTCCTTAATGAATAAAAGCTGCCCGAAGGATTGTTACCCCTTGCCTCGAATCGACGCGCTGGTTGATTCAGCCGTCGGTTTTTCTGTGATGAGTTTCCTTGATGCGTTTTCAGGATATCACCAGATCCGGATGCATCCCCCCGATTGCCGCGATGTCTCCTTCATCACCGACGACGGCTGCTACAGCTACAAGATGATGCCCTTCGGTTTGAAGAATGCGGGAGCCACCTACCAGCGGATGATGGACCACATCTTCAAGGGGCAAAAGGGGAGGAACCTGGAAGTGTACGTGGACGACCTCTTGATCAAAAGCAAGAGTGTCCAGGAACACGTAGCCGATCTGGTGGAGACCTTTGAAACGTTGAGGAGGTTCAAGATGAGGCTCAATCCGATGAAGTGCGTCTTCGGAACAGGAAAGGGAAAGTTCCTGGGACATCTCCTAACCCCGATAGGAGTAGAGCCTAACCCCGACAAGGTTAAGGCGATCCTAGAAATGCCGTCCCCGAAGACGATGAAGGAAGTCCAAAGGTTGACAGGAAGGCTGGCGGGACTTAGCCGCTTCCTCTCAAAAGCCGGAGAGAAGTGCTCTCCGTTCTTCAAGACGCTCCGCAAAACAGAAAGCTTCGAATGGACCGAGGGATGCGAGATAGCATTCGGAAGGTTGAAGGAGCAGTTGACTCAGACACCTCTCCTTCAGAGCCCGAAGGAAGGCGAAGACCTGCTCATCTACCTGGGAGTGGGAGCAGAGGCAGTTAGCTCCATCTTGGTCCGAGAAGAGGGGAGGAAGCAGCTACCCATCTACTATGTCAGCCGGGTGCTGAAGAAGGCGGAACTAAAGTATCCAATCCTGGAGAAGCTTGCCTTCGCCTTGGTGGTGTCGGCGCGGAAGCTCCGGCCTTATTTTCAGGCTCACTCCATCCGAGTGGTAACTGATCATCCTCTCCGCAATGTCCTGGAGGGAGTGGAGCATTCGGGGAGGTTGGCGAAATGGTCGGTAGAACTCAGCGAGTTCAACATTTCCTTCTCCCCCCGAGCGGCGATCAAGGCCCAGGCAGTAGCAGACTTCCTGGCTGACTTCTCGGTGGAAGCGGAACCCGGAGAAGAGGTGCTCAACCCAATCCCTTGGAAGATGTTTGTTGATGGAGCTTCGGGCAAAAGTTCCGTGGGGGTGGGCATCGTGCTCGTCAGCCCACAGGGAACGAGGATCTAGCAAGCCGTCGAGATCCTCTTCCCCGTCACAAACAACCAAGCAGAATACGAGGCCATAGTGGCAGGCCTACGCCTCGCAAGGGAGCTAGGGATCCGTGATGTCCCGGCTTTCACGGACTCGTTGGTGGTCGCGTCACAAATCCGAGGAGAGTTCGAGGTGCGCGACACCACCCTGCAGAAGTACTTGGTAAAAGTGAAAAGACTGATTGGAGGCTTCCAGTCCTTCTTCGTCGAGCATGTGCCAAGAGAGGAGAACTCGACAGCAGATCGCCTCGCCAAGTATGGGCCGAGGGCCGGAGGAACTATCACCGAATTATTCCACCCGTCCATTGAGGGAGAGATGATGGAGATCGAGCAACGCCCCTCGTGGATGGATTCCTTTGTGGCATTCCTGGCCAGCGGTCAGCTCCCAGCAGACGAAAGGGATCAAAGAAGGTTTCGGTACAAGGCGGCATACTACCTCCTGCAAGATGGAGAGCTGTACCGTAAAACCATCTCGGGTCCCCTGGCCAGATGCGTTTCTGAAGACGAAGTACCCCGAGTATTGGAAGAGATCCACTCGGGAGAGTGTGGAAGTCATTCTGGGACTCGCACTTTGGAGCAGAGGGTCTTGAGGCATGGTTACTTCTGGCCTACTATCCGAAAGGATGCTGAGATCTTCTCGAAAAAGTGCCAAAAGTGCCAGCTCTTCGCCCCCCTTCAGTTGCAGCCAGCCCAGCAGCTCCGATCGATCATCTCCCCATGGCCGTTCGCCATCTGGGGGATGGACTTGATCGGCCCTTTCCCTCAAGCAAGCGGTCAGAGAAAGTTCGTTCTCGTCATGATCGACTACTTCTCCAAATGGATTGAAGCCAAAGCTTTGGCCAAGACCACCTCTCAAGTCGTGAAGAACTTCATCTGGGGAGAGATCGTCTGCAGATTCGGGATCCCTCTCGCCATCATCACCGACAACGGTCCCCAGTTTGCCAGCTTGGAGCTAGAGGATTTTTGCAGGCAGCTAGGAACCGATCTTCGATTCGCCTCCGTACATCACCCAAGGAGCAATGGCCAGGTAGAGGCCGCCAACAAGCTGATCATCAACCTACTGAAGAAGAAGGTGGAGAACCTAAGAGGTAACTGGGCAGACCAGCTCCCCTCGGTCCTGTGGGCTTTGAGGACCACTCCTAGCTCAGCCACAGGGGAAACGCCGTTCAAACTCTCTCACGGGTCGGAAGCTCTCATTCCAGTAGAGTTCGAAGTCAGAAGCCCAAGGGTGGTAGTCGCGGAAGACGGAACCGAAGAATGGCGACTAGAGAACGAAGAGGTTCAGAAGCTATCTCTCGACTACATCGAGGAACTCCGAGATTTAGCTTCAGTCAGGCAAGAGGAAATCAAGCGCCGAATGGCGAAACATTTTGACAAAAATGTCCGCCTCAAGCACTTCCAAGCAGGTGACCTAGTCCTGAAGAAGGTGGACGCAGCAGGAAGGTCCGCCGCCGTCGGGAAGCTCAATCCGAATTGGGAAGGACCTTTCATCATCCAGGAGGCGCTCCTGACAGGAGGGTACCATTTGCAAAACCAGGAAGGCGAACTGCTTGGGAGCACCTGGAACGACGATGACCTAAAAAGGTTTTATCCCTAAGGGGAGATGTATATATCCCATCCTTGTAAATTCATTCCTTTTGAATAAAATTTACGTCGCCCTGAAACATGGGACGAGGAAGTTTCCTTCGCATCAACAAAACCTCAAAATAAAGAAGTCAGGTGAAGTCAATCTCCACGCTAGGTTGGAAAATGAGCCTCCGGCTTAACCCTCGTAAAAACTCAGAACGGATGATGGGACAGTGCCTCGGGTGTGCGTTCAAGTCCAAGCCTCTGCAATGACGGCCGAGATCAGCTCCCCCCTTGCATGTTGGCCGCGGTTCCCACCGACTGCCTTTCTCGTCCGACTGTAGAGATTACCGGGAAGAAGTCTGGACGCCGACCTTCCGATTCGGCGAACGAATGATCGATTTCACTAAGCTCAGGGGACCCTTGAAAAAAGGCGTCGTGTACCCTTGAAAGCTGAAAAGCTCGCAGCAAAGCATTTCCTTTTCTAAATTACTGTGTTAGATCATATGAGTTATTGTGCCTAAAGTGTGCTTAACTCCCTGCTAAACTCATTAAGCAACAGGAAGCAGGTTCGATCCACATCCGGCATCCAAGTAGGATGGAGGCCTCGGGATGATGTGTCCCCTCGGATCTCCCCGACCGCCACTCCCTGCTTGACGTCGTCCTACATCGACATTCGCCGCCGCAGGTTGGAAGACGAGCCTCCGACTTGACCCTTGTAAAAACTCAGAGCGGATGATGGGACAGTGCCTCGGGTGTGCGTTCCCTTAAGACCAAGCCTCTGCAATGACGGCCGAGATCAGCTCCCCCCTTGCATGTTGGCCGCGGTTCCCACCGACTGCATTTCTCGTCCGGCTGTAGAAATTACTGGGGTAAAGTCTGGAAGCCGATACTCCAACTTGAGACGAGGAGGAGACCGACTCGACCGACCAAAAGACAAAGGCATCCAAACATCCAAGTGATAGGATGAAGGCTCCTGGGTGTTGTGCCCCTGTGGGATTCACCCGGCGGCCTTTCCTTACTTGATGTCGGCCTTTGAAGGTAGCAAGCATCCAAGTTATAGGATGAAGGCCCTGGGAGTTGTGTCCCCGTGAGACCTGCCCGGATACCATTCCTTACTTGGCGTCATTCTCCGTCGACATCAGGTTTTAGAGTAGGAGGGAGGCCTCGGGATGATATTCCCCCAGGGCTCCCCGACTGCTAAACCCTACTTCTTCCTTCCCTTGAGGAGCTCCGTTGATTATTGCCTAAATCCTAATACCATTCGTCACTAGGTACAGATCAAGGCCTCAAGCTGAAGTCTGCGGGCGCGAGTATGATGGTGCGAGCATGCTTGGCGAGTATGCGGGTGCGAGTATACATACTCGCCGAAATCCTAGGCGCCTAGCGAGCACTCAAACTCACCTCGATCCTAGGAGCCTAAAGCAACGTATAAGGCAAGAAAGTAAAAGCACAGAAGGAAGGAATAGGCGAGTAAGAAACTTGTCAAAATTCCTTTCATTTTTACAAAAAATCTGTACATGATGCAGGTGTACAAAAAGGTCGCCGGGCGAGCAAAAAAGGAGCCCGGGCGACTAGGCGACATCCTCGCCATCAAATATCTACATCTGGCTCGTCGCCCCCATCATCGTCGCCATCATCAGCATCATCATCTTCATCCTCCTCAGAGTCGTCATACTCGGCATCACTGGACGGCGGCGAGGATGCTCGCAAAGGGGAGGTGGACTCCTCGGCGAGCAGCGCCGGGATGATGTCCTCCACCCTCAACTCCATTGCGGCCGGCTTCAGGAGATCATCCGCCTTCAGCTGACTCAGAATGACGGTCCCCGTAGCTCGTGCGATCTCTCGGCGAACTCGTGACATGTCGTCGCCATGCATCCGAATCTGCTTACCGACCCTAGAGGGGCCCGCCACCGCTGGCCGTTGCTCGGCAGGCCGAGTTTCCAGCTCAGCGATTCGCACCTGGGCGGCCTCCAAGGTTTGCCGAGTATCCTCCAGCTCCTTCTCCAGCTGGGACATCTTTGTCGCCATCTCCACCTCGGCGACCTTCAAAAGCAAGAAGACACAAAGTCAGTAAGTTATTCGGCAAAGGGGCGACTATTCTGGAGGCGAGTAAAGAGAAGCGAGTACCTCATGCTCCTTCGCCTTGAGCCCCATGGCGATCATTTTCTTTGTACTAATCCGGATGGTCTCCTCGTACTCCAGCAACCTCCTCGCCGTCGAATGGGCCAGCTCGGCAGATCGCAGCAGGGATCGCGAGGTTTGGTGCGCCAGATACTCGGAGGATTCCTCCCGCAGCCTCTCCGCGTCCTCGCGACCATAGACGGCGTGGAGCACGTCAAAAGCCTCGCCTTGATCCTCCCAGTCCTCTGACCAGGGCGGGAGGTTGGAGCTCAGGGACACCACATGGTCGCCCTCCGACCAGGCGACTAGGCGGCGTCCATAGGCGTCCTCGCCACGAACACCCAAGTTGAAGTTTGGGTGGGTATAGGGCTCGCCGGCCTCAGAAGGATCCGCCTTCTTGCCCTTATCCTTGTGGGCGAGCTCCTTCTTCTTCCTCGAGGGCTCGGAGTGCTCGCCCCTCTCCTTCCGCTTCTTCAGCGGCCCAGAGCCTTCGCCGGCGACCAGGGTCTCATCACCTCCCGGCGACAAGTCGATGGGCGAGTAGGCCCCATCCCCGCGAGCAGAGGTCCTTGTGCCTCCCTGGGTGGAAGTAGTCGTCTTCACCACCGCGGGAAGAAGCTCGCGCGGCAGGACGTGGACTGCTGCAGGAAGAGAAGTGATAAATCCAGTTAGTCGCCAAGTGGAAGACGAAGAACGAGTATTGCGAATACTCGCACAATAGATTACCTTCGCCTACGAAAACCTCGGCGAGCTCATCTACTCGCCTCCTCCAGTGCACCACATCAAGACGGCGATTCTTGAAGGACTCGAGCAGCTTCACGCCACCCTCGCTTAGGAAGGAAGTCCCGAAGACGCTCTCCGGTGGCTGGAAGGATTTGTCGGGGATCGCTTGAAAGTCGCCAGAAATGACGACTAATCGCTCTCCCCAGCGATGATTCTTGTTCGCGGTGCCGACCAGCGTGCAGACATGGCTGCAGAAGAAGATGACGCCCTCGCCTGTCGCCATGAAGTTGAATACTCGCCGAAAGACGGAAAGGTCGAAGGCGATCCCCTGGTCGCGCAAATAGCAGAGGAAGCCCACGATCATCGCCACCCCGTTAGGGTTGATCTGGGCGGGGACTATCCCAAAGTAGCGGAGTATCTGGGAGAACTCCGTCCACAGTGGTAGTCGCAGGCCCACCTCGAAGTGGCGAGTAGGGAGTACTCGCCCATCACCCAGAATGGAATTTAGTCGCTCTCCCTGGCGAGGAAGCCTAGCGATGTACCCTGGCGGGAGGTACTTCGCCCTGACGACCTCCAACTCCTTCTCAGTCGTGATCGACTTCTTGAAGGTGGTCGCCGCAAAGTTCTGGGCGTGTTTGGCACGCCGGATGGTCGCCTCATCGGCCATCTTTTGAAGGAAGGGAAGAAAGGCGAGTATCCAAGAAAGCACGAAGAGGAAAGGGAGACGGAAGATACTCGCACGAGAGCTCAGAAGATCGCCAAAAGCGTATTTAAGACTCACCCACCCACCCCTATTTATAGTGGTCGGGTAGCTTGGCGTATCGAGCACGACGGCGCGATTAGGAATAAGGGGGTGGCGAGTATTACGTTGTAATCGCCAACTCAGCAACGCGCGTCAGCAAGAAGTCGACCTCCCAAGCGAGAAGACCTGCAAGGAAAGGCGCGGAAAAAGCTCGCTATGCATAAGGCGAGGAACAGATAGCTACTCGCCAAAATAAAAGAAGATAGAGAAAAAATCAAGATAAAATCCATCACAGAAAGAAGAAGGCAGAACAAGTAGTAAACGACGAGTTTTCTAATACTCGCCGAAATAATATTCCATCAAATCAAGCAATAGTTCAGCAGTACAGAGCTACTCGCCAAAAGGCGACATAGCGTAGAAAGAAGAAAGATGGAGAAAAAGCAGCGTCTAGGGAGGTGCTTGGAGATTCGCTTGAAAATCCGGAGGCTGAGGATGTCGCCCAACGAAGCCCATGCTGCGAGCACGCTTGAAGTGCTCA
Source organism: Dactylorhiza incarnata (assembly GCA_033032865.1). Classification (NCBI taxonomy): domain Eukaryota; kingdom Viridiplantae; phylum Streptophyta; class Magnoliopsida; order Asparagales; family Orchidaceae; genus Dactylorhiza; species Dactylorhiza incarnata. The sequence goes on along the minus strand of JAWHQI010000094.1, from coordinate 7,458,698 downwards.
AAGGCCAGAGACATCGCGTCCTCGCCCTGACGCAGTTGGTCTTCGATCCTCGCCAGCCGACCAACCGAGCCCATGCTCGCGCGCATCCCCACCAACTCATCATGATGCAGCTGTTGGCGATGCTCGATCCTCGCCAGTCTGCGCTCCAGGTCGCCAACCGTATGAAGGCGAGATTCTGCACCAGCCAGGCGAGTATCGAACTCTTCCAGCCGCGATACTCGCACCTCCAGCTCGGTCAAACGACGATGAGCGTCAGAGCTCGCCAGGCGCTCAACTCGCGATTCAACCTCGGACAGGCGGCGATGAGGCTCATAAATCGCCAGACGCTCCAGCTTGGACTCCAGCTCCAGAATTGCGCGAGTAGCCCTCTCCTGGTACTCGCGAGAAGGAAGCCCGACCGCGTCGATCAAGGCTCCAATGGGGGTATGGGCGCGAGCTGCCAAAAAAGGTAAGAGTGTTAGAACTTAGATGACGAAGCAAAAAGCGAAGTGAAGACAGTAGCGACTATTGAAAATGACGACCAAATACCTGGCCTAGGACTGCGTGAACGACGGCGAGGAGAGACCCTTGCCCGGCGAGGAGATGTGCTGCGATGATGGTCTTCTCGCCGCAAAGAGCCCCCAATCGCCGGATCCCGGCTGGGAGGCGCGTTCCCCCGACCGCGATTATCGCCTGGTCGCCCTCCCCCTCTGGGAGCGAAGAAGCCCGAAGAGCCCCCAGTCCCGCCACGGCGCGAGGATTCGCCCTGGTGAGTCGAAGGTACAGTAGAAGTCGAAGGGCGCTGATCGCCCTGAAGGGTAGCAGAAGGAGGAAACGGAGGAGGTGGCGGAAGTCCACCTGCGGGCAGCTGCGAGCTGCTCGCCGTCTCTACAGATTGAAAAGGAGGTGGAGGCGGAGGCACGATGCTCGCCAAAGGAGCATGTTGCTCGCTCATCGGCCTCTTCTCCAGCGAGGAGCTGTGAAGAACTCGCCCTGAGCGACCTCCACCCCGAGGCGAGACCATGGGCGACGACCTCAGAGGAGCTACGACCAGAGGACCCTCCTGAGCGCCAAGGGTAGACGACTCTGTTAAAACAGAAAAGGGGCGATTAACTCTGCAAAGCAAGACGAAAGAAATCAAAACTTGACAATGGCGAGTATATTACTCGCACCTCGCACAGGAGCGAGACTCTCCGGCAGATTCTGGGCCGAGGTCTCGGGAATGCTCGCCCCCTCGACGACCTTAGAAGCAGGAGGTTCCGTGACCGGCGAGTCGCCCTCATTGGAAAGTCCCAGATCGTCCAGCAGCTGTTGGTGTTGGTCGCCCAAGGGAGCGGCGACCTCCTCCTCGGCGGCTTTCTTCTTTTCCTTCTTCTTCTTCTTCTGGGCGAGCCTCTTCCTCTTCTTAGAAGATGGAAGGTCGCCGGATGTAAGATCTGGGTGAGGAGGGAGCGAAATACCATCAAACAGGCCGACAAGACCAGCCATGGCCGCCTTAGCCTCAGCAGCATAGTCGCGCACCATCTTGAGCGAGTTCAGAAAGGGCGTGCCGTCAGAGACCCTTGCCCCTCTATTTATAGAGTTCGAGCGTCGACTAGCGAGATGCCGATTATCAGCTAATACTCGCCCATAAGGCTGCTCGTCGAATAAGGGTTGGATGATTCTTTCCGAGCAACTGCGTTACTCGCAAAGAGCGGGGATTGTGTACAACCCTCATTCTCCGAGGGTGGACCCCCCCAAGGCCACGTAGGCAGAAGTCAAAGTCAAAGAGGTCAACATAAAGACCGGCAGTTCAAGGCAGAAGTGGAGAAGACCTCGGCGAGTAAACAGCCAATACTCGCCAGGCTGGCGAGCATGGAACAGAAGGCCTAGCGAGTATTGACCCGGCGTGTGCGAGCAGTCCCCAATACTCGCCAGATGGGCGACTATGGCATGGTACTCGCCGAGTAACCCATAGTCGCCGGGTCGGGGGGTGGGCTATAAAACCCCCCCCCCTACCCCTTGGTTTTCCTATAAATAGGACCCCAGGGGTACTTGGATTGGCACCTGGACTTGAGCTTTTAAAACCCTCGCTCTTGCTTTCTGGAACCTGTCGCACTTGACCGCTACTCCAGGTACTAGCCAAGTCGGTGCCTTCCTCGTACCCTGCTCGGCCATTCTTTGGTCTTGGAGGGGAAGTCTCTTCGGAGCTTCTGGGTACGTGGTGGGACCTCCCTGCCGCAGCACCTGGGGTCCTGTTTATTGCTCTTCTAGCTTCTTCGTCGTTTCCAGCCAAGCCATCTCGTCGGGCTGCTGGGCGAGTAGCCTCCGGCTGCATCGGTCCGAATCTTGAGGTCAGGATTTTCCTGGCGTCAACAACTTTTTTTTTGATATTTCTCATAGTTGGGATCATTCCAAATATGCGTGAACATACTTGGGCCACATATCACTATGATATAAAGATACTTTTTTTTCATCATAGTTGGGATCATTCTAAGTATGCGCGAGCAAACTTAGGCCACATATCACTATGATATATAATTTTTTTTTTATATATATAACACCCATAACTGGTCGGCCAACTAGATACAAAGTTAAGGAAGGATAAGGAAATAAAGAACCAAGGCTTTAAGCTCAAAGGTAATAGGTGATAGCACCCGATAAGGAGTTATGTGGAAGCGAAGGTTAACTACGTCTGCTCAACATGTTGGCTATTATCATTGAATTAGTACATGCTCAATCTCTTCCCATTAAGATCCGAAGTCACCTAAATACAATTTAAAGGGTGTAAAATTTTTTTTTAAGAACTATAGTGCATAGTGAAAAAGAATTCTTAAGAGAACTTTAGTAAATCTTACTAATTTCAAATTCTCAGTCTGAACTCGTAGGACTGACTCATCTATCACACAAATTAAATTGAAGACTTGAATAGCTCTATTTTTTTAATTTTTTTTTAAAGAAAATAAATATAGAACTTCATGAACTACACTTCATAAGGAATTTGTCGCGGGAGACACAGTGAAACGTGACTCCGTGCCCCCATACTTGAACCTTTACTAGGCCCTAGTAAAGAATACCAATAAATGAGCCGGGAATAGTAGAATGAGCATCAGAAATTGTTCAATTGAAAAGAACATTTAGAAAAGTATTGCAGACGAGAGGAGTCATTCATCAAAGCAAAAACTTTAAAGTAACTTAACGTAGCAGCACCACTAGATATCAATACTGTTTAAAACAGTTTAACCGCATTCATCATAACAACAATATTGAAATTAGTAAAGCAATAGAGTTGATAGAAACATGATACATCAGCATTTAATATCAGCCTAATTGTCACAAAAGGATGTTGTCTCCATATAATAGACCAAATAAAAACATATAAGATTTCATGCAAAGTAGAATGAAGAGTGACACAAGCATTCAGAAAATATTGTTATGTTAGGTAGAGACAAAAACTGGGCTGCTGAGATACTATTGCTCGCATCAGTTCCATCTTCCTCATCATCTTCGTCCGCGTCCTCACCATCATCGGCGTCATCGCCTTCTTCATCATCCTCATCCGCATCCTCACCATCATCGGCGTCATCACCTTCCTCATCATCCTCATCCGCATCCTCACCATCATTGGTGTCATCCTCCTCCACATAGGTTTTTGGAACGGCTATGTTTTCTACCGGGATATTAGCATGACGAAGGAGCTGAATTTGATTATGATGTAGGACATTTAAGTACGCTGTTATATGATGGTGCAGCTGGCGCTGATGTTTTGCTGTAGCGTGTATGTACTTCAGGATAATCAGCCAATCTGGTGGATTTGCGTAAGGAGGTGCAGGAGTAGGTGGCAGAGTAGGAGAAGCGGGGGCCGACTTTTTACTTTTAGATTTTGTAACTCGACTTGTTGAAGCAGTAGCCGCTGATTTAGTCTTTATTGGAGAATCATCTGAAGCAACCTTAATATACGATGAAATAACTGCATGTGTGATGGGTCGACCAACTTGATTGCAAACATCTGAAGCCGCCATGCTTACTCCAGCATAACGGCAAAAGGTCGTTATTAGTGTGGGGAACCAAAGTTGACGGCCGGTCAATTTGAACTTTTGTAATAATTGATTGAATATAATACGGCCGACATTAACAGGGTGACCCATAAGGATGCAATAAATGAGGAAAGAGCGATCGAAGGATACATGGTTCTGATGCTTAGTGGGCATGAGACTTGTGTTAACAAAGAGCAGCCATACCTTGGCTTCGCGGCAAAATGTGATGATTTCAGGGTGTGTTTTGCTGCACTAGCCCATTCGATTTCAGAGGATAAGCACAATGCCTTTGCAACATCTAAATGAGAAGTGTTAGCCTTGAGAGTCTCATAATCATGCCCTGCCGTTGTGGGTATATCGAAGTAGTCGTTGATGGCTTCGGCTGAGAAATTGATTTCCTCCCCCCTCACTGCAGTTAAGCCATTTGTATGGACACGTCCGTTGGCATAGAACTCATGAACCCACTGTAAAACAACATCAGTGTAAGGGTGGCAGAATGTTGTCCAACCTAATTTTTCAATTTGCTGAACGTAGACTTTACTCCATGATTTGATTTCCAGTTGAAATCCTCGCTCATAGATGACCGGTAGGGTTTTCATCAACTCGAATCGCTCCTTGGCCTCATCATTCACAAAGCGTGTGTACTTATGAGCCACTGTTTTTCCTTTGGAACTCTTGGGAGCCATGCCTAGGAGCGGAGATCACACTTACTAACGGAGAGCAAACGAGAAAACAAGGGTAGAATGGAGAATAATGAGGCTTACCGCAATCGTATGTGGAAACGTAGTGGCCGACGTTGGTCGCTGCTGGTGGAGGCTGCCGGAAGAGACAAATCGCGCCACCTGGTTTCCGCCTGGGAGGAAAGGGATCGGGCTGCTAGGTTTAGCGAGACAGATGAATAGGGGCAGCGGTTCAGTTGAAAGAGAGTCGCCGGATGTCGCCTTCGCAATAGAGATCGCCGATCGCCGGCGGTAACGCACGCGAGAGAGGCCTGCGCACAGGGATGCGAGAAATCGCTCGGTAGGGTTTAGGCGGCGTGGAGAGTTCGACGAATGGAGATGCTTAGTGCATCGATGATGTTAAACCGGGAAAATGTTTAGGCGGCGTGGAGGGTTCGACGAACCGGCGTGCAGAGTAATAGCCACGCGTCTAGTTCAATTGGGCCGGTTCAGTTGAACCGGATGGAACTTGGAGACTAGGCTTATGTAGAAGAAAAAGACAGTAATAAATGAGTTATAACCTATTGTTTTTGAAGTTATAACTTATTTTAAATTTAATCCAAAATGTTGATAATCCGGAATTGTTCAGGCACGCTGCAATCAATGAAATTGGGGAACATATTTTCTCAACTAAGACCATACAAAATTTATAAATATATTGTTATATATTTAATATACGAAATTAAAGGATTTCATACGCAAATTTAACATAGGATAATTGGAATGAACAAAAACCAAAAGCTAGAAAACGGGTTGCCTCCCAGTAAGCGCCTTAGTTTATGTCCCGGCAGGACACGCACTCGGAGTTCACGTTAGACTAAAGTGACGAATGACACCATCCGATCGTCATCACCTCTCATATACAATTTCAATCTTTCGCCGTTAACTTTAAATTCCGTACCATCATTCTCATTAATAATAGTCACGGCACCATAAGGGTGCACCGTTTTAATCTTGAACGGTCCCGACCACCGAGATTTAAGCTTCCCGGGAAACAATTTTAAGCGCGAGTTGAATAACAATACTAATTGTCCCGGCTCGAACTGTTTTTCCTTTAGATGTCGGTCGTGCCACTTCTTTGTCCGCTCCTTATAAATTCTTGAATTTTCATACGCGTGCATTCTAATCTCCTCCAATTCATTTAATTGAAGTAATCTCGTCTTGCCTGCGTCTTGGAAATCATAATTGATCTTCTTAATCGCCCAGTAAGCACGGTGCTCTAGCTCCAAAGGTAAGTGACAAGATTTTCCGTAGACTAGCCTATATGGGGTCAGACCAAGAGGTGTTTTAAAAGCCGTGCGATAGGCCCAAAGTGCGTCGTTAAGTTTTTGAGACCAGTCTCTACGATTAGTGCTAACTGTCTTTTCTAGGATTTTCTTGATTTCCCTATTTGACAACTCAGCTAGCCCATTCGTTTGGGGGTGATAAGCTAGTGCGACTTTGTGTGTTACCCCGTATTTTCTAAGCAGAGACGTGAATTGTGTATTGCAAAAGTGACTCCCCCCATCACTAATAAATGCTCTAGGTGTCCCAAATCGATTGAATATGAAATTTTTCAGAAAATTCAGGACAACCTTGGCATCATTTTTCGTTGTGGCGATCGCTTCTATCCACTTAGATACGTAGTCGACGGCCAAAAGGATATAAATGTTACCGTTAGAATTCACGAATGGGCCCATAAAATCTATGCCCCAAACATCAAATATTTCGACTTCTAATATTATGTTCATGGGCATCACATCAGTCTTACCTATGTTCCCAATTCGTTGACACCTATCGCACCGTTTTACAAACACGTTGGAATCCCGAAACAAAGTAGGCCAATAAAACCCGGCCTCTAACACTTTCATCGCCGTTCTCGTTCCCATGAAATGACCTCCAAACGGTGAACTATGACACTTTTCTAAGATTAAATTCGTTTCTTCCTCTGGTATGCAGCATCTCACAACACCATCTGCTCCAACCTTAAACAAGTAAGGTTCATCCCATAAATATGAGCGCACCTGATATAAAAATTTCTTTCTTTGATGATAGGTTAAATCAGAAGGTATAATATTACTAACTAAGTAGTTCACAAAATCTGCATACCAAGGTGCTATACTTTCAGATATAGCCAACAACCACTCGTCCGGAAATCTCTCCTCGATTTCAGAATGTAATGACTGATATGTATTCTCAAGCCTAGACAAATGATCTGCAACAGGATTTTCTGTTCCTTTTCTATCTTTAATTTCTACATCAAACTCCTGTAAGAGGAGTACCCATCAGATCAGACGAGGTTTTGCGTCTCTTTTCTCCATCAGATAACGAATCGCTGCATGGTCAGTATATACTATCACCTTTGTACACAAAAGATACGATCTAAAATTTTCAAATGCGAAAACTACTGCTAATAATTCTTTCTCAGTTGTAGTGTAGTTGACTTGGCCATCAATAAGGGTTTTACTCGCATAAGCTATCGTGTGAAAAACTTTCCCCCGCATTTGCCCCAAGACAACGCCCACGGCATAATCGCTTGCATCACACATTAAGACAAAAGGTTCTTCCCAATCCGGGGTAACTATAATAGGTGCAGTAGTCAAACGATTTTTAAGTTCATCAAAAGCTTTTAGGCAATCGTCGCCAAAATAAAATTTCACGTCTTTTTCTAATAGACCACTCAATGGTTTAGCAATTTTCGCAAAATCTTGAATAAATCTTCGATAAAATCCGGCGTGACCTAAAAAGCTCCGTAACATCTTCAAATTTTTTGGTGGCGGTAACTTTTCAATCACATCCAATTTTGCTTTATCTACTCCCAAACCCTTTTTAGAAACATGGTGACCAAGCACAATCCCTTCGCGTACCATGAAGTGACACTTCTCCCAATTAAGAACAAGATTGGTTTCGACACAACGTGCAAGCACCTTTTCTAGACAATTCAAACAAGCTTCAAATGATTTGCCAAAAATAGAGAAATCATCCATAAATATTTCAATACCATCATCCATAATATCAGAAAAAATGGCAATCATACATCGTTGAAAGGTGGCCGGTGCGTTGCACAAACCAAAAAGCATCCTCCTAAATGCGAAAGTCCCATACGGACAAGTGAAGGTAGTTTTTTCTTGGTCGTCAGGGTCTACAGTAATTTGATTATAACCTGAGTATCCATCTAGAAAACAGAAAAAATCATTCCCTGCTAACTTATCTAGGACTTGGTCAATGAAAGGTAAAGGGAAGTGATCTTTTCTCGTGGCTTTATTGAGTTTCCTGTAGTCCATACAAATGCGCCACACTGTAATAGTCATAGTGGATACCATCTCACCCCTCTCATTCTTTATTACCGTCATCCCTCCTTTCTCCGGGACACATTGCACAGGTGAAACCCATGCACTATCCGAGATAGGGTAAATAATGCCTGCATCTAGCCATTTGATAATTTCCTTTTTTACGAGTTCCTTCATGGGCGGGCTTAGACGACGCTGATGTTCTATCGATCCATTAAAAGACTCCTCCAAGAGTATTTTATGCATACAAAGGGAAGGGCTTATTCCCTTAATATCTGCGATCGTCCATCCTATAGCTAACTTATATTGCTTTAATAAATTAATTAATTTGTTAAATTGTTCCGGAAGTAATTTGGAGTTAACAATGATATGCAAAGTGTCATTATCTCCTAGATAAGCATATGTGAGATGATCCGGAAGAGGTTTTAAGTTTAAAATTGGCGGCTCTATAATGGAAGGCCTCTCCGCTAATGATTTCTCCGGCATTTCAAGTGGTTCCGGTTTACGGAAAAATGTAGATGGTCCTTTAAGGACTTGTAAACATTCATGAACCTGCTCATCATCATCAGACAACACTTCATTTGTTAATACATGTGACAATAAATTATCTTGATCATCTAATTTAAATTTTAAAGCATAATCATAAAGTGATATACTTCGAACATCCTCCATATCATCCGCTTTCGAATAAGGGTACTTCATAGCTTTGAGCACATTAAAAGTAACATGCTCGTCATTGACTCTCATAGTCAATTCCCCTTTTTGTACATCGATTAAGGTTCTCCCGGTTGCTAGAAAATGTCTCCCTACAATGATGGGAACCTCCTTATCCTCCTCCATGTCTAAGACTACAAAGTCAGGAAAAATGAATTTATCCACCTTGACTAATACATCTTCTATAACTCCCTTTGGAAAATCAAGAGTTTTATCAGCTAATTGCAAAGTAATCGACGTTCTTGTAATATCACCTAATCCCAACTTCTTATAAATCAAAAGAGGCATTAAGTTAATACTTGCCCCTAAATCACACAATGCCTTTCCTTCAAATTGATACCCAATGGAGCATTGTATGGTAAAGCTTCCCGGATCTTTTAATTTTGGGGGAAGTTTCTTTTGAAGGATTGCGCTGCACTCATGAGTGAGTGCTACCATTTCATTCACTCCGAATTTTCTCTTCTTAGTAAGAATATCTTTCATGAATTTAACGTAACTTGGCATCTGTTCTAGGGCATCGGCAAATGGAATATTAAATTGCAATTTCTTGAATATTTCTAAAAATTTCTGGAATTGATGATCTAACTTGCTCTTTCTTAACCTCTGAGGGAAAGGTGGTGGAGGATATACAATTTCGTCCTTATTCTTCTTTAATGAATCAATTTTAGTTTCAGTCTTCTTCTCCCCTACTATTTCTACTTCATCTCTGTCCTTACCGTTACTCTTAGGTGTTGATTCTTCATCTGGCTTATTTAGATTCACACTCTCCAAATTATTTTCTTCACTACTCTTCTTAGTTTGTTCCTCAACATAACCATTTTCTAATTCTCTTCCACTCCGTAGCATCACCGCTTTACATTGTTGGTTATCTCCTTTAGGATTAGGGGTTGTATCGGCTGGAAGTGTTCCTTGGGGTCTAAGGCTTAATGCGTTGGCAATTTGACCTAGTTGAGATTCTATTATTCGTAGTGACCCCTCCAAGCTAGACACACGTGCATCATTCTTTTGCATGGCTTCAATGATAAAATCATCGGTTACTTTCCTAGGTGCTCCTTGTTGAATAACATTATGATTTTGGTGAGGATTAGAATTTGAATTAAATAGATGTGTAGGAGTCATTCCGGAATTATTTTTCCATGAAAAGTTTGGGTGGTTTCGCCATTCGGGATTATAATTATTTGAGAATGCATTATTATGTTGCCTTTGTTGACCACTAATATAATTAGCTTCCTCATTATGGCTAACAAGTTGTTCTACTGTGAGTGAAGGATTCATGATAGGCAAAAGATTAGATATGTTATTTATTTGGGGAGTCATCTGAGTTTGGTTTAAAGTTAAAGCATCTAACCTCTTGTTCATAGAATTGAATTGGGCGGTTATTTGTGCCGCAAAAGAAGTGAATTGATCGACTTGATATAAACCAGACGTAGAAGATGTCGATTGTCGATCCATTGAGTGATAGTGATTGGAGGACAAATCCTCTAGTATCGCGTAAGCATCTTCGGGATACTTATTCATCAAAGATCCTCCTGCAGCTCCATCCACTTGAATCATAGTGGAAGTCTGGAGGCCATTGTAAAAGGTCCACACCTGTTGATGGATGGCTAAGCCATGATGAGGACACTTCCGCAATAATTCTTTGAAACGTTCCCACGCATCATAAAGTGTTTCACCATTAATTTGCACAAACGTAGATATGTCTCGCATAAGTTTGGCTGTTTTAGATGGAGGAAAGTACTTAGCTAAGAATTTTTCCATTAGCGAAGTCCAAGTCGTGATAGACTCATTAGGCATAGAGTTTAACCAATCTTTTGCTTTACCTTCTAATGAAAAAGGGAACAGGCGAAGCTTAATAGCTTCATCTGAAGCACCGTTAATCTTGAATATCTCGCAAATTTCTATAAAAGTCCTTAAATGTGAGTTGGGGTCTTCGTGATTTAGTCCGCCAAATTTACTATTTTGAACTAAGTGCATGGCAGTAGGATCTATTCTGAAGTTATTAGCTTCAATGGCAGGTCTAGCTATACTGAATTGGACTCCCCCTCGATAAGGCATGTTATAATCGCGACATGTTCTTCTATTTTCAATTGGATTTCCATTATGCTCTACCTGTCCTTCTAGGTCTTGGCCTTCCTGATGAACTTCATCATTTACGTGTTGCTCGTTTGGATCCATTATAGGTTGATTAATATGGCCCAACCTAAGTGACTTTCGATTTTGTCTACAAGTACGTTCTATTTCAGAGTTTAATGGAATTAGTTCTACGAAACAATACCTGGACATGCACTACAAAGATAACAGATAATAACAACAACAAATAAACTAAAATTAAAACTTGGGCTCCAAATACTAAGAGTCACCAATATTGCAAGATAAACACTAAATTCGCCGCACCTCCCCGGCAACGGCGCCAAAAACTTGATACGCCCGAAAACGGTTGCGTATTTTGTACGCAAGTGCACGTGCCGGCTCAAGTAATATAATGTGAGTTAAATATCGTTCCCACGGAGAGGTGTTAAACTTAGTGCTCGCAAATACCAGTTATGTCTTTTCTTCAAATCCAAGGTATTCAAATATTTGTGATAATGATTATGAAAGCAAAAAATTATCAGTAAACTATTTTTAAATTAAAATTAATGGCAGATCTATAATAAAATACTTTTCAAACCGTTATGAGAAATAATCTTGTATTGTGATTTCCTAAATCTAATGCACTGTTTTATAAATAAAACTTTGTGAAAAATGCATGGTGAAATATCGTGCAACGATTTTAATTTAGACAACCGTACCTCTCGATATCGGATCTCCCTAATTCCTTATCTCCTCTGTCATCTCTAACTCGGGTGACATAAAGAACCGCATAATAAATAAAAACCTATGTTGCTAACGCCAAGGGGAAATCTCTTTCTCCCTTCAAACGCTATAACGAACTTATGATACCCTTACGCAACTCATCTCTCGAATTATGAAGCGCAGTAGATAAACGAAACCTTGATCAGAAGTTTCAACATAAAGATCATAAGAACGATAACGGTCAATCACCAAACATTCACAAAGAAAAATTAAAACAACATCATCATTGCAAAAGAAATAGTATTCTCACAACACAAGATTGCAGGATTTAGTTCATGTTTGAACGAAAACAACAAAATAACGGGTAGATCTTACTAGACATGATAAATATCAGATAAATCTTCCCTTCTTCAATGATTTGTACGCGTTTCCCGCCTCCGAAAGGAAATTCCTGGGCTGATCTCCTTCTTGGTTCAAAATCTCTCTCTGACTTTCTCTCCCTCTATTGGCAGAAAAACTCCCAGAATAAAATGCTCCGATTTTAATGGCTGAAAAACTGCTTTTAAATATTTCCTTTTCTCTTTCCAGGCGGGCCCCACTGTCAGTAATATTTTAATGCTGAACAGATGCCTTTTAAAACAATTGAAACAGTCCAAATTTGACTGAATTTGGAATTTAATTTCCATCCGTAACTGCCGAAATCAAATATATTTCGGATCTGAAAATTCTGTAACCGCCGACAAGTTGCAACTTTTCGGCAGAAAAGTTGCAACTTATTTTTAAAATCTGGAATTCTGCTTCTTAAAACTGCCAGATATGTTATAACATTTTTCAGATTATGTTACAACATATTCCAGTTTTTCAACAACACTTAGCATTCGATCCTTGACTCGATTTCTTCACAAATCCTGTCATAAAAACATTCAAAACTAGACGTAATAATGATTTAAACTCCAAGTAACAATTCATTTGAATATATATAATTTTCATTCATAATTATTATATAACATAAACAAAAAAGGTTAAATTAAGATGCAAGATAACTTCATTTTGCGAAGTTATCAAAACTCCTCCTGAAGCGGTGCTCTCCCTGCTTCTTGAGTTCGTAGCTCCCCCTGAGCCAGAAGCTCCTCCCGAGCCAGATGGCGATGGAGCACTTGGAGATAACTCCAACTCCACAGTAGGGTCCTCAGTGACCCACTCCTCTTCCCTGCTAGCTTCTCCACTCTCCGACAGCTCTACTGAAGAGACTCCCTGGTATGAGACCAGTTCGTCAAACACTACGTCGCGCGAGACGACGAACTTGTGGGTCTGCGGATCCATGCACTTCCACCCCTTCTTCCGCTCATCGTAGCCGATGAAGATACACTTCCTCGCTTTCGGCTCCAACTTTGTTCTCTGAGCATCCGGGACGTGCACGAAGCAGATAGAACCGAACACCTTCATGTGACCCACATTGAGCTTCTCCCCGAACATGAGCTGGTGTGGAGACACCATCCTGTTAGGACTCAGAGATAGCCTGTTGATCACATGAGTAGCGCACGTCATTCCCTCCGCCCATAAGGCCTTGGGAATGCTCTTGGCATGTAGCCAACTCCTGGTAGTCTCCACCAGATGGCGGATCTTCCTCTCTGCCACCCCATTCTGCTGAGGCGTGTGAGCGCAGGAGAGCTCCCGCTGAATGCCGAACCTCCTGCAGAAAGAAGCAAACTCATTGGAGGTAAACTCCCCTCCATTGTCGCTTCTCAGCTTCTTCACTCTACGGTTCAGCCTTCCCTCCACAAGCCCCTTCCACTCGAGGAACTTGCTGAATACTTCTGATTTCTCTCTCAGAAAGTATACCCACGTATAGCGGGTGTAGTCATCCACCAGAACCAGCGCATACTTATTGCCTCCATAAGTAAGGGTGGCGCACGACCCCATAACATCAGCATGTACGCACTCAAGAGGTGCCTTACACCTAGTCTCCGACTTGTCAAATGGAAGTCGATGTGACTTTCCATATTGGCATCCGTCGTACACATGGCCGTCGCCATAGGAAGAGAGATGAGGCAGGCCACTCACTAGGCCCTTTGCCTCCATCATCTTCAGCTTGTTCATCCCCACATGACCCAGCCTCTCATGCCAGATCACAACGTTCTCGTTTGTCTTCAGCTTGTCCACGTAGGCATTTGTAGACAAAACATACAAATCCATCACCCTTCTCCCGGTGAGCGTGACGTCAGCATCGACAGACGAAAGGTTCTTCAAGAACCTCACCTCCTTTGGTTCAAACAGCACGTGGTATCCAGCATCCACGGCGTTCGCCACTGAGAAGAGGTTCTTCTTCATGCCAGGCACGTGATACACACTCTTCAGTGTCACTGGCTTCTCTCTACTCCCAAGGGACACCTTCCCTTCTCGCTCCACAGGATGTATCGTATCATCCGCCGTGATGATAACATCTGTTCCTTCATACGCTTCCAAGGAGTCGAACTTGGACATATCTCCTGTGAGATGATGCCCGCAACCGGAATCCACTATCCAGTCGTTCTCGAGGTTGATGGAGGCTAAGACATCGACCGACGTTGCCGTCATCTCTGCCAGGAAACAATTGTCCCCCCTCTCACCGCCCTGGTGACCTCCACCTCTTCCTCCACCTCTCTGATGATCTCCCTCCTTGTTAGCAGCATGACCGGCCTTCAGATTAGACGGACAGTCCTTTGCCATATGCCCATACTTCTTACAGGCAAAGCAAAGGGTTCTCCCCTTCTCATCGTGTGCAGGGAGGAACTTCCTCCCATCTCCCTGAGAGGACGTTGAAGGTCCATCTCCGGAGTTCTTCTTTCTCTTGTCCCAGGATCTCCTCTTTCCTGAGAACAAGGCCTCGCCATCTCTACCTGAGATGGATACTCCCGCCATCTGCTTCGCCAAGCTCTCCTGTGACGATAGCAGGTTCTCTAGCTCCAGAAGGGAGGGCTGAGTAGCCCATCCTTGCACGGAAGTAACGAAGGGGACATACTCCCTCCTCAAGCCTCGGAGTATGTGCCGCTTCAACTTCGCCTCTGAGATTAGCTCTTCAGGATCCAAGGCCGAGATCTCCCCACATAGGTTCTTCACCTTCAGGAAGAAGGTGGATATCGCCATCTCGCCTTGAGTCGACTTCGCCAACTCATTCTCCAGGAATTGTAGCCGCGCCACATTCTTCTTGTTGAATAACCCATCGAGGGCTATCCAGATCGTAGACGCTGACTTGCAACCTATGATGTGGTCGAACAAGTCAGGTGATATGGCTCTCTTCAAGGTGAACTCCGTCTTGGCGTTGGTCTTCCTCCAAGCTCTCACAGCTGGACCATTATCACCGGCAGCTACTACTTCCTCTTGCTCCCCACCACCAACAACCTCCCAGAGATCCTCTCCAAGAAGGTAGCTCTCCATACAAGACATCCACTTCTTGTAGTTGGTTTGAGTAAGCAGCTCAATGCCAAGTCCCCTAGCATATCCTCCTCCGCCGTCCACCTTGGTTGCTTCGTCCTTGTTCCCACTATCCCTCTGATACCATGTGAAATATTTTGAAGTCGGAAGAATACATCAACCAACCGGAGAATAAGGACACCAAAGATGAACACAAGCTTTCACAATACTAATTTTGGTAGCTAGTTACAACTGAACACGGCTGAATACAAGTTGCATCCAACTTGAATCACAACAGCCAATAGAAGGTAAGAACTTGGTCACAGACAAGGTCCGCTTCTCCTCCGGAGCACACCGCGCAGGTGATACTCGCTCCGATACTCGCTCCTCGCTACCGCCGGCGGTATCGCTAGCGCCAGGCGTTAGCTCTCCAACTCGCAAGCTCGCTGCTCGCACTCCAAGCTTCTCGCGTACTCGCCACGCGTCGCTTCCTCCAATACTCGCTAGCGCGAGCGCTATCACTAGCGCCGGGCGCTATCTCCCGAGTAGGTACTCGCACTCCCAGCTACTCGCAAGCTCGTTGCTCGCCTCTTCGCCTCTTGTCGCTACCGCGCGCGCTAGCACTAGCGCCGGCGGTATCTCCACTACTCGCTACTCGCTCAAGGGAGTTGACCGAACTTACTCCAAGTCCGATGCTCGCCTGCCGAACTTACTCCAAGTCCGATGCTCGCCTGGTGGCGCTCTGGTATCTATAACTCGCTCAAAGTTGATGATACTCGCCAGATCCAGAATCGATTACTCTTTAGAGGGGGGTACCCCTCTATTTATAGGCAAAACAAGGGGGGTGGCGAGTATGAGCTAGCGCTGGCGCTAGCTCACTTCAAATCTAACAATATTATTTATTATATATTTTACTAAAGTTCTTTAAGTAAAATTTGAGTAAAATTAATATCGTGTCATTGATATTGTATTATTTAGAATAATTTTGAGCCTGTAATTTATTTAATTTTCATTCAAATAGAGATACTATGATGTTTATTATTGGGCAATTAAGGCTCCGTTTGGGGGAACATATTTTCACCGGTCAAGCGGTTACGACCGAATGAACTGGACCTTAATTTGGTCCGCAAATGAGCTTCCATTGGGCTTTAGTTTGGGCTAAAACTAATCTTGGGCCTAGCTTGGCTAAATTGTCTTGGGCTTACCTGGGCCTTGGCTCTTGTAAGATTTCAATGGACCACAAATGATTTAGGGTCTTTTTGGAAGGGCGGCCGGCCACCGGTGCGGGACCAGACACGGCCGGAAGGCGGAAAAACAAACACCGGTCCCGCACGGTCGACGACGTTTGCACCTATTTCTGGGAGCTAAACGAAGAAGCTCCATTCAGGAGCCCCCTCCACTCCCGAGTGCCGGTGGCAGACGCTCCCTTCCCTGCCGCCGCCGGAGAGCCAACGGCGCGCCAAACAGACCCTTAGATCACAATTGCCCATGATACACTAGGAGCACACGTATACACTACAAACTTATAGATAGACGGTGTACAAAGGCAATCATAATTCTTCACCTTGTGATAAAGTGCTGTGATTCCGAATGGAAAATGATGTGGATGGTGCAAGTTGAAATTTGACTTTTTTTTTGTGTCAAGTCAAAGTTTTTAGAGCAACAAATTGTAACTCAGTATCACTATTTTTCTAGTACCTTCAAGCGCCAGGAATGGGATGGAGGAGGTTAAACAGGCCCAGGGTGCGGCGGTGTTTGGCAGGGTCTCCCTCCGCGCATTTCGGGCCAGAGCCGGGGCTCCTGCCCGACCGTTGTGTCAACAAAGACTCTATTTCAGGTGTGGCTTGTGCTAGAGTCAGATGAATGTCATCCGAACTCTCAAATGTGGGACTTTGAAAACATTCAAAATTGTTTTGGAGCTCCCCCAATCCACAAGCAATATTTAGGTATTTAGGGTGTAGGGTTTTAGGGCTAAACAGTTTGCGCCCGAGGCTTCATCGGGCGGGCTATATCTAACGTCGCGTCGTGTATTGTGGGGGTACCTGATTCAAATTGAATTATTTTAATATAGTTTTAGGTCACCCCAAGTAGGTTTAGGAGGCCTACAAAAAAGTGGAGAGAGAGGAAGCGATTTGATCCGATGGCTGATGAAATATCATGTCAGATTCGACGACACGTGGCGGTTTGAAATTTTCGCTGCCTAATATCCTCGACAAACGTCGACGCGACAAGAAGATGACGAGCGGACGCGGGCGGCGGGACGATGGCTCAAATCGCCATTTCGACTGTTTATCTGAATCTCTTGAACTCCCGACGGTCATTTCGTCATTTTCCTCTACGGACTGCAGCGCTGCCTATTGAGTCTTGGCCTCTGGCGACTGGCAGATCCTCCCGGCAGGCAGCTTTCTCAGCTCCTCATTTCTCTATTAGTCTCATTTTTCATTTTAGATTTCTTCCCCCTCTTGTCTTTCTCACTTTCTGTATTGATAATGGCAGATTGGGGTTTTCTATGTATTGCGTGATGTGGAAGCTAGAAATCTGATTTTATAGTGGATCTAAGCCTTTATATTTCACTTCTATAACTGCACGTTTTTTATTTTGTTCTTTGTTAATGAATTCATATCGGAAAGCCAATTCTTTGATGATTTATCTATTTCATGAGATTCTAGAATTTTGTTATTGATTTATATTATTTCCGGGAGTTGTCAACTTGGAAGATAACCCATGTTTGAGCAAGCAGGGCGCAGTGGAGAGAAGAGCTTTGCGTTCTCAGTACCTCGCTGTTAAGAATCTCATTAGCAGTATGATTTCTCATTTCTCAAAACTCTGTTTAATCTCAGCAGTAACAGGACTTCTCAAAACTCGGTTTAATCTCAGCAGCAACATGACTTCTCAAAATTCTGTTTAATCTCTGCAGCAATACTGTACAACCCTCATTCTCCGAGGGTGGGCCCATTCAAAGCCACGTAGGAAGAAGTCAAGGTCAAAAGATCAACACAGAGGTCAGCAGTCCAAGACACAAGACAGCTCAGCCAGCAGGAGCAGAAGGAGGCATGAGCGAGTATGGGTGAACTCGCGCGAGTAGCCCCAATACTCGCCAAGAGGTGGGCGACCATAGGTGATACTCGCCCCTTTTCAGGCGAGGTCGCCTCAATGTCGCCTAGTTGCCGAGTTGGGTAAGGTATAAATAAGACCCCCCCCCTCTCTTTGGTTTGCCCATAAATAGGACTCCAGTGGTACTTTGATTGGCACCTGAACTTGAGCTTTTGGAACCCCCACATTCAAATTCTCGGACCCGTCATCCTTGGTCATTACTCCCGGTATTAGCCAAGTCGGTGCATTCCTCGTACCCTGCTCGGCTATTTTTGGTTATGGAGGGGAAGTCTCTTCTGAGCTTCTGGGTATGTGGTGGGACCTCTCTGCCGCAGCGCCTGGGGTCCTGTTGTTCTTTGTCTTAGCCCTTTTCGTCGTTGTCAGTCAAGCCGTCTAGCCGGACCGCTGGGCGAGTAGTCTCCGGCTACATTGATCCGAATTTTGGAGCCGGGATTTTCTTGGCTTCAACACTTTGGTGCGGTGAGCGTGGATCGTAGCCAGAGGGAGAAAGTTTGGTGGAAAGGCGAGATGGTTGTAGTTGGCGACCATGAAGAGGTAGTCGGTAACTCGGCCGGCGGCGGCGAGTTCGGGACGTTGGCGGTCTTTGAGGAGTTCGCGCGGCGACTCGAAGGGACTGTGCGAGCAGCTCTACAACCTCACGTGGAAGGAACGACGACCTCGCCTCATCGTCCTATTCTGACCGAGGAAGGTGTTCCCCCTCGGCGAGCAGGGAAGGAGCATGAAGAGGAGCCGGAGCGACCAAGGAGGTCGCAGTTCTACCCGCAGGTCTCGCAGGGAGCAGGCGGAACCCGATTCCGTGAGGAGGACGAGCAGGCGAGGTACTACGGTACTCGCTAGTTTGGCGAGTATGGAGGTTATACTCGCCAGACAGAGGATCGTCGCCAAGTGGGTGGGAGGAGCCCATTCTGTGAAGAGATTGTTGCTGCGCCGGTGTTGGAGGGGTTCAGAGATCCCGTGATGAATTACTACTTAGGGAGGCATGACCCTATCCGACATATCCAGTGTTTCGAGGATATAGCCTCCATCCGAACAATGTCAGATGCCTTCAAATGTAGGCTCTTCGCTATCACCTTCCGAGGGAAGGTCGGGGACTGGTTCCACCAGTTGCCAGCAGGTTCGATCTACTGCTTCGAGGACTTGTGCTGGGGGGCTAACGATGTGGTTCGCCACGGCCAAGAAGATGAAGGAGTCTACGACCCTCTTCCATCTAGTGCAGGGAGCGAAGGAGACGTTGGGGCACTACATCGATTATTTCCGAGAGGAGGTGTTGGACATCCAGGAGGTGGATGGTCCCACCTTGCAGCTTGCCCTAACGTCCGGCATTCGCGAAGGTCTCTTCAAGTTGGAGCTCGACAGGAATCCTCCTTATTCCTACGACAACCTCATCGAGAGGGCCAACAAGTTTGTTCAGGGTGAGACTTCCAACCACGGCTTCCTAGCCAGGCTCACCCAGGTGACCAGGGAAGATGAGGAAGAGGAAGAGAAGACCCCTGAGAGGAGGAGGAAAGAAGAGCCCAGGAGGGAGAAGAAGCGGAAGCCTGAGGAGAGGCAAAGGGAGGAAAGTAGGAGCCCAGAAAGGAGGAGCCAAGGAGGAACGATGAGAGGAGGCTCATCGTGGCTCCGGAGCGTCGGGAGGAGGAGAGATGCTATCAAGTTCCCATCAACCGACCACCTTAGAGGCCGGCCAGGGGACCTCAGCGTCAGGATCAGGGAAGGAGATCCCCGAAGAGAAGACGCTTCGACCGACCAGAGAGGTGTCAGGAAAGAAGAAGGGAGGAAGCAATGGCGGTTGCCCGACGAGGCAACCGGCAAGGTTGGAAGAACCGACAGAGGAGGCCGCAGTCGGAGGAGATTCCCCTCTACTGTGATCTACACCAGGTAGAGGGGCACGGGACCATGGCTTGCTCAGACTTTTGGGAAGCCAGGAGAAGGTTGGCGGCAGGAGAAGCAGGAGGGGGAGCAGCGGAGGATAGAAGCCCATATCGAGCTGCTGGCAGGCAAGCCGTCGCTCGAAGGAGGAATGAAGACTGAGTCGACCATGGAGGTCGAGGAGACGTCGCCCAAGGGGGCAGAGGAGGAGTGGGAGTGATCCACGAGGGAGCAGGGTTGGGAGCTTCCCGCAAGGGCAGTCTCCATCAAATCTATCGAAGGAGTGTCACTTCGACCTCGCAAGCACCGCCCCCGTTGGAGGAGATAACCTTCTCAGAAGAGAACATGTTAAGGAATGAGAATCCCTTCCATGATGCCCTCGTAATCCAAGCTGCAGTGGAGGACTTCACCGTTGATTGGATTCTGATCGATAACGGTAGATCCATGAACGTCATCTTCAAGGAGACGTTTGACGGTTTGGGCGTCGGAGCAGAGCGAGTTCGGGCGTCGGATGGTCCCCTATTTGACTTCTCAGGAGAGAAGGAGGATGAGGGAGGAGTAGATCTCCTTTTAACGCTCGGTGGCACTTCCCTCAACTGCCGGTTCGTCATCGTCGACGCCCCGAGTTGCTACAAGGCCATCTTCGGAAGGCCTCTTCTCAACACCTTCAAGGCCGTTCCGTCTTCCTACCATCAGTGCCTCAAGTACTGTCAAGGGGACATCCAGGTGAGGATCAAGAGCGATCCAAGAGCCTCCCACGAGTGCTATCTCAGCGCGGTTAGCACCATCAGCTGGATGGCCGACGCGGAAGAGTTTGAAAGGATGCTGGGGAGCACGACCAGACTGGAAGCGTCCGAAGAGGTTGAAAAAATCGAGGTACTCTCCGAGGCAGGAGTACCTGGGTTGCTGAAGATCGGAGGATCGCTGAAGGTCAGCGAGAAGATGGAGATGGCGGCGTGTCTGCAAGAGAACGCCGACATCTTTGCCTGGAGTGCTGCTGAGATGCTTGGGATCGATCCAGAGGTTGCCTGCCATCGCCTCAATCTCGACCCCGCGGTCAAGCCCGTCCGCCAGAAGAAGAGGTCAAGTGCCATCATGTTGGCCGGACCTATCCGCGAGGAAGTAAAGAAGTTGCTGGATGCAGGCTTTGTGTCAGAGATCCAGTACCCAGACTGGGTCTCGAATGTTGTAATGGTGAAGAAAGGCTGGGGGCAGCTGGAGAATGTGTGTTGATTTTTCTTTGATGAATAAAAGCTGCCCGAAGGATTGTTATCCCTTGCCTCGAATCGACGTGTTGGTTGATTCAGCCGTCGGTTTTTCTGTAATGAGCTTACTTGATGCCTTTTCAGGATACCATCAGATTCA
This sequence comes from Dactylorhiza incarnata, assembly GCA_033032865.1. Taxonomy (NCBI): domain Eukaryota; kingdom Viridiplantae; phylum Streptophyta; class Magnoliopsida; order Asparagales; family Orchidaceae; genus Dactylorhiza; species Dactylorhiza incarnata. The sequence goes on along the minus strand of JAWHQI010000094.1, from coordinate 7,437,467 downwards.
GATGTATCCCCCCAACTGCCGCAATGTTTCCTTCATCACTAGTGATGGCTGTTATAACTACAAGATGATGTCATTCGGGCTAAAGAATGCAGGATCAGAACGATTGCCCCAAGTCTGATTCTGATTCAACAAGGCAGGAAACGACCGTGTAGGGCAAAACTGAAAGCTGCAGGTGGACCTACATGAGTGATACGCAAGCAAGACAAAACCATGTCACTGTGGACGATTCATGCTGTAATGATGTGAAGCGGAGTAACGACGACTAACCAACACGGGTGAGTGACAAGTATCAACGAAAAAAGAGAGTGTGGCACGAGAAGGAAGACTTGGACTGACGCGTATCATCGGATTCCTCCTGGGGTCGTCCCTGCTACGGTGAATGGCTCCCGAAAACACAGGAGAAAAGTGTGGCGTTGCAGGACGCCTCAAAGGGTAGGTTGCCCCGTGGGTCACATAGCAAGGCGCCGAAGTCCCTTTTCCCAGTCAGAGATAAGATGCTCACTCCACTCCTCTAATCGGGTCCTAACGTCACGTAGGAAGGAGATTCTAGACTAGGAGAGCGATAGTGAAGTAGGTATGAGGCGATAACGAGCGAAGTGTTGAGCTTTCTTGATTGTTCCAGAAATTGGAACACGTAGTTACGACATGTATACAAAAGAGGGGATTTCACCAAGTAGATTTCTCGAATCAGACCATTTGTGCTTCGGCCATTTGAGAACAACTTACTGACCGGATCTGCTTGTTAATCAAGCTCAAGCTAAAGAGCTCAGTGAAACAAGCTCAGCGAAAGGCGATCCGCACCATTCCATGAATGGAGACCCCCTACTAACATCTTCTCAATATCGTAGATAACTGAACACAGGAGGGGAGGAATCTGGAGGTATATGTGGACGACCTCTTGGTCAAAAGCAAGAGCGTCCAGGAGCTTGTAGCTGATCTGGTAGAGATCTTCGTGATGCTGAGGGAGTTCAAGATGAGGCTCAATCCAGCAAAGTGTGTGTTCGGAGCTAGAAGGGGGAAGTTTCTGGGGCATCTCATCACCCTGAAAGGGGTAAAGCCGAACCCTGACAAGGTTAAGGCAATCCTGGAGATGACCTCGCCGAAGACGATGAAAGAAGTTCAAAGGCTGACAGGGAGGTTGGCGGGTCTTAGCCGCTTTCTATCAAAGGCAAGGGAGAAGTGCTCTCCATTCTTCAAGACGCTTCGGAAGAGCGAGGACTTCGCATGGTCCGACGAATGCGAGAAGGCATTCGAAAGGCTGAAGGAGCAGTTGACTCAGACACCTCTCCTTCAAAGACGGAAAGAAGGCGAAGACCTACTCATCTACCTGGGAGTAGGGGTAGAAGCAGTGAGTTCGGTGCTGGTCCGAGAAGAAGGAAAGAAGCAGCTCCCCATCTACTATGTTAGCCAGGTGCTCAAAAAGACGGAGTTAAAGTATCCAATCCTGGAGAAGCTTGCCTTCGCCTTGGTGGTGTCGGCGCGGAAGCTCCAACCTTATTTTCAAGCTCATTCCATCCGGGTCGTGACTGATCATCCTCTCTGGAGTATCTTAGAAGGGGTGGAGCATTCAGAAAGGCTGGCAAAATGGTCTGTAGAACTCAGTGAGTTAGACATTTCCGTCTCGCCCCGGGTGGCGATCAAAGTGCAGGCAGTGGCAGACTTTTTAGCCGACTTCTCGGTAGAAGCGGAGCCGGGAGAGGAAGTTTCTAATCCAATCCCCTAGAAGATGTTCGTGGATGGAGCTTCGGGAAGAAGCTCTGTGGGAGTATGCATCGTTCTTGTCAGCCCACAGGGAACTCGGATCGAGCAAGCAGTCGAGATCCTCTTCCCTGTCATGAATAATCAAGCAGAGTACAAGGCCATAGTGACAGGCTTGCGTCTCGCGCGAGAGTTGGGCATTCAAGATATCAGAGCCTTCACTGATTCAATGGTGGTTGCGTCGCAGATTTGAGGAGAGTTCAAAGTGCGCGACACCATTCTGCAGAAGTATCTTGTCAAGCTAAAAGGATTGATTGGAGGCTTTCAATCCTTCTTCGTCGAACATGTGCCGAGAGAGGAGAACTCGGCAGCGGATCGTTTGTCAAAGTACGGACCAAAGGCTGGAGGAACTCTCACGGAATTATTCTGGCCATCCACCGAAGAAGGGGAGATGATGGAGATCGAGCAGCGTCCCTCGTGGATGGATCCATTCGCAGTATTTCTATCTACCGGATAGCTCCCAGCAGACCGGGGGGGGGGGGGGGACCAGAGGAAGTTTTGATACAAGGCGGCGTACTACTTATTGCAGGACAGGGAGTTATATCGAAAGACCATCTCGTGCCCCCTGGATAGATGTATCTCTGAAGACGAAGTACCACGAGTGTTGGAAGAGATCAACTCGGGAGAGTGCGGAAGTCATTCTGGGACTCGTACTTTGGAGCAGAGGATTCTAAGGCATGGCTACTTCTGGCCTACTATCCGAAAGGATGCGGAGGTCTTCTCAAAAAAGTGTCAGAAGTGCCAGCTATTTGCCCCCCTTCAGTTATAGACGTCCCAGAAACTTCGCTCGACCACTGCTCCATGGTCGTTCGCTATCTGGGGAATGGACTTGATAGGTCCCTTTCCTTCAGCTAGTGGCCAGAGGAAGTTCGTTCTCATCATGATCGACTACTTCTCCAAGTGGATCGAGGACAAAGCTATGTCCAAGACCACCTCTCAAGTCGTGAAGAACTTCATCTGGGGGGGGGGGGAGATCGTCTGTAGATTCGGGATCCCTCTCGCCATCGTCACCGACAAAGGTCCCTAGTTCGCCAGCTTAGAGCTGGAAGATTTTTGCAGGCAGCTAGGGACTGATCTTCGGTTCACTTCAGTGCATCATCCAAGGAGCAATGGACAGGTGGCGGCCGCCAACAAGCTGATCATCAACCTCCTAAAGAAGAAAGTCGAGAATCTATGAGGTAATTGGGCGGAGCAGCTCCCCTCAGTGTTGTGGGCTTTGAGGACCACTCCTAGCTCAGCCACAAGGGAAATCCCGTTCAAACTCTCTCATGGGTCCGAGACTCTCATCCCAGTGGAGTTCGAGGTCAGAAGTCCATGGGTGATCACGACCAATGACGGAGATGAAGAATGGTGGTTGGAGAATGGGGAAGCTCAGAAGCTATCCCTCGACTACATTGAAGAACTCTGAGACTTAGCCTCAACTCGGCAGGAGGAGATCAAGCGTCGAATGGCGAAGCACTTCGACAAGCACGTTCGCCTCAAACATTTCCAAGCAGATGATCTAGTCCTGAAGAAGGTGTACGCGGCAGGAAGACCAACAGCCGTTGGAAAGCTCAACCCAAATTGGGAGGGACCTTTCATCATCCACGAATCGCTTACAACAGGAGGATATCGCCTGCAGAATTATGAAGAGGAACTATTGGGGAATACCTGGAGCGGCGATGACCTGAAAAGGTTTTATCCCTGAGCAGGAATGTGTACATCTCTCTCCTGTAAATTTATTGTTCATAAATAAATTCATCACCCCCCTGAAACATGGGGTAGAAAAATGTTTTTTACATTTACCTCAAATTACAAATGTCTTCAAGAACAGAAGAAAGGCAGGTAAAGCCGATCTCCACGCTAGGTTGGGGAACTGGCCTCCGACTTGATTCTCGTAAAACCCAGAATGGATAATGGGACGGTGCCTCGGTAGTGCGTTCTCTTAAGACGAAGCATCTGCACCGACGGTCGAGATCAGCTCCCCCTTGCACGTTGGCCGTAGTTCCCTCCGACCACATCTCTCATCCGACTGGGGAGATTATCAGGTAGAAGTCTGGACGCCGACCTCCCAATTTGACGAAGGAATGATCGATTTAACCTATCAGGGAACCCTTAGATAAAAGTGTTGTATTCCCTTGAGAGACAAAAATGGTGCTTGCCCGTATCTGCTTTGGCAAAAATGTGTTTTCAAGTAAAGGAAGGAAAGCAGGTAAAGCCGACCTCCGCGTTAGGTTGGGAAATGGGCCTCCGACTTGATTCTCGTAAAACCCAGAACGGATGATGGAACGGTGTCTCGGTAGTGTGTTCTCTTAATACCAAGCCTCTGCACTGACGGCCGAGATCAGCCCCCCCTTGCACGTTGGTCGTAGTTCCCTCCGACCGCATCTCTCATCCGATTGGGGAGATTATCAGGAAGAAGTCTGGACGCCGAACTCCCAACTCGACGATAGGATGATCGACTTAACCTCTCAGGGGACCCTTGAATAAAGGCGTCATATACCCTCAAGAGTGGAAAGCTCGTGGCCTAGCATCTTGTTTCTGATTACCTCGTCCAATCATTTTAGTTTGTGCGCTTAATCCCCTCTGATTGTTGAGTCTATCAGGAAAAAGTTCGTCGAAATGACATCAACCTCACAGTAGGATGGAGACCTCGGGATGGTGTGTCTTTGGACCTCCCCGACTGTCAGTCCCTACTTGTCGATCTCTTCGACAGCATCAACATCACAGTAGGATGGAGACCTCGGGATGGTGTGTCTTCGGACCTCCCCGACTATCAGTCCCTACTTGTCGATCTCTTCGCCAGCATCAACATCATGGTAGGACGGAGACCTCGGGACGGTGTGTACCCTAGAACCAGTCTTATGGTCATTCTCTACTCCTCTCATCCTGCAGTTCATTATAATTACAAGCATCCTGACAGTTCTTCATCAGGTACAAAAGAAAGCCTTAGGAGCATATGTCCCTCAGGACCCTCTCCAAAGGCCCTTCACAGATTGGCTCCGGAAAGGATTTTGAAAAAGGCGAGTATATAGGTGCGACCATATTAGTGCGAGCATATAGTGTGAGTATGCAGGTGCGAGCAGCTAACATGCGAGTACGGTATGATCGTCGACCGCAGCACTCAATCTCGCCCGTGCCTAGGAGCATAGCGAGCACTCAACCTCATCGTAATCCTAAAGGTCTACTCGGCATGCAAATAAGAAGGCAAGAACGGTAACAAAAGGCGGGCAAAAAAAATCTGTATTTATTACTTTCATGATTACATCTTCAAAAAATGATATACAGCTGTCAAAAAAAAGACCGACGACTATACATCATCATCGCCTCCATCTTCGCCATCATCCTCGCCAACCACGTCGACATCTTCGTCCTCGCCATCCTCGTCCTCAGATTCATCATCCTCGGCATCACTGGAAGACGGGGAATGATCTCACCTAGGGGAGGTGGATCCCTCGGCAAGCAGCGCCGGGATGAGGTCCACCACGGTCAGGTTCATCGCCTTTGGTTTCAAGAGACCTTCGACTTTCAACCTGCTCAGGACAACCTTCCCAGTTGCCCGCGCGATCTCTCGGCGGATGTGCGGCATCTCGTCGTCGTGCATCCTTATCTGCTTGCCGATCATAGAGGGGCCCGCCTCCGAAGGCTGTTGCTCGGCATGCCGAGTTTCTAGCTCAGTGATACGGACTTGGGCTGCCTCCAAGGTTTGTCGAGTATCCTCCAGCTCCTTCTCAAGCTAAGATACCTTCTTCGTCGTCTCGATCTCGACGGCATGAAGAGACATGAAGACAACGATTAGCAGAATGATCGGCACAAAAGGCGAGTATTCCAAAAGCCGAAAACGCGACGAGCGAGTACCTCATACTCTTTCCACTTGGCAGCCTGTAACCACAAGGCGATGAGTTTTTTGCTATGCACCTTGATCATCTGCTTGTACTATAGCAGCCGCCTCGCCGTCACATGGCCGAGCTCGGCAGCTCACAAGTACGAGCGCGAGCTCTGGTTAGCCAGATACTCGCCCGAGACCTCCTGCAAGGCCTCGACATCCGCACGACCATACGTGGAGAACATCACATCGAATGTCTCGCTGCTGTTCTCCCAATCCTCCGACCATGTGGGGAGATTGGTGCTCAAGGTCACCTCATGGGCGCGCTCAGCCCAGGACACCAGAGAGCGACCTTAGGCATCCTCGCTACGACCACCTTCATTGAAGAGCGGGTGACTCTGAGGCTCGCCAGCCTCCGAAGGACTCGCCTTTGCGCGTAGGTCCCTCTTCGCGACCTCCTTCTTCTTTCTCGCAGGCTCCCTGGACTTGACCTTGCCTTTCTGCTTCCTCGAAGGCCCGACATCATCACTGTCACAACCCGTATTTTCCCAACATTTAAAATGCTATCAGAGTAAGGAAAGCTACGCATTGTGATGCCACGTCATGTAGGAGACACCTACTGACGTTAAGGCAACTCATCGTCCCTCGCAGTTCAAAGAAATTATTATTTTTAACTCAAAGTAATTCAAATGTTATTTATGCAGAAAATTAGCAAAGCCGTATCCCTCGACTAGGTGGATCAACTAGTCCTCGCTTTTAAAATATATTTTTACGCAGCGGAAAAATACTTGATTTAATTACTTAGTGGCCTAAGTGTACATGAAGACCAAGTGAGGTACACCATGCATGATCGAACGTGTAGATTTACTATGTATAAAAGTAGATTTATCATGCGCAGAAAGTAGTGAGATTAACATTTCAAATCATGATGTGCAATGCTCTAAATACCTTAGCATATCTAAGCAAGGGGGCTATCAAGCCAAACCATATCCAACCATTCCAGAACAAGTGTCCAAAAGTAAACAACAAGTAACAGCAGCAGTGTAGCAAAAGTCTAACCAAACGACACCATGGGCGTCGACACCTGACACGAACCCATGGGCCGACAAGTTCACAGAAAAACCCTACCTCAAGAGGGTCAGAAAACTGCAACCAACGCAGCTCCACACTAACACCTGCTACTGTCCAGAACCTGAGACATTCAAAGAAAGAACACCTCAGAAACAAGTTACAAGTGGTGCAAAAAACAAGAAAGTAAGCAAACCTCCGCGAGACCGGAGGGAAACAGTAGCTGTAAGGATCAGTGATGACAAAGCTAGCAACAAATAATCAACAGAAAAAGAAACAGCAAAAGAATCTAATAATCAGCAGAAAATCACCCACCAAACAAAGGTGTGAAAACAGGCAAGGTCAAAACTCGCCATCAGCAAATAACCATCAACATTCTCATTATTAATCATGTTACTCTTGTTCAGAATTATAGAGACTGATCAGCTCATCAGAAAAAGAGAAGTCGTGCGGGGATAATACCATCACACATCGTCACGACCCTCAGAGCACCGCACCGGTGGCACCGCCAACATCGTGTACGACCTCCAACAGAATTATTAATTTTTTTTAAAGAACATCGCACCGGTGGCACCGCCAACATCGTGTACGACCTCCAACAATATTTACATTTTCATGATTCTTACAAGGGAAAAGGGCGAGGCCCATCAGAATATAAGCTACCATATTGCAAGTAGAAATAGAGAAAATAAAGGAGATACAGTACTAACATAATCCTTTTATTAACTGGCAAAATGCCAAGATATTAGTAGAAATAACTAGAGGATGCAAAGGAAATATAGCACAGCTAGATAAAGGGAGCCAGCTTGGTGCTGTTATACGGAAAAGAGAAAGAAACAAGAGCAAGATCACCACTTGCCTTAGGTTTTGCTGGAAAAACTTTCTAAATCGCTCCATGTTGTAGATCGGGGTAAGAGAATGCGGGAGGAGACAAGATCTACACGAGATCGGGCTAAAAGAGGTTAGGGCACAAAAGACCTAACGAAAAAGATTCACGAAACGGAAGGAATTTACCACGAGAACGAAGCTCTCGTCGAGAGCATTCCGGATCTATGCTCGGTTCGCGATCTCGACCACCGGAGCTCCGTCGGCGGCGACCGAAAGATTCAAGAAAATGCCGCTCCGTCGCTCGCTTTTTCTCTCTGGTTCGGTCGGAATGTAGAAGAAGAAGAGAATACACTTATGAAAAAATATAACAACTCACTAATCACGCAACTCACGCGACACCGCCGAAGGCTGGCTCAATTCGTCGAACGACGAACAGCAGAACAACGGATGATGAACAATTCGTTCGACGAATGGAGGGGATCGACGAATAGCGGAACAACGGCCGACGAACATTTCGTTCGACGAAAAGCAGGAGTTCGACGAACAGCGGAACAGCGGCTGACGAACATTTCGTTCGACGAAAAGAGGGAGATCGACGAACAATTCGTTCGACGAACAGCTGGAGATCGACGAATAGCTGAACAGCGGCTGACGAATATTTCGTTCGACGAATGGAGGAAGAAGGATGTCAGCGGATCAGTACATGAGGAAGGTGGTCTCAGCGGTTCAAAATATAATCATCATATTTTCTTCTGCTCCTCAATCCTCCAGATCCAAATCTAAGAAGCAACCACATTGAAAATCAACAAAATTACTCATCAAATCCTCCAGCAAGGTAAGCATTTCTCGATGGATAACTTCTTCAATATATATTTTCTCCAATATATATTTTCTCCAATATATATTTTCTCCAATATATATTTTCTCCAGTAAAGTTACCCCTGAAATCCCAGTTAATAAAGAGTTGAGCCTAAGGTGCACGGCGGCGCTACAAATCTAACGGTGAAGTCGGAATCAAAATCCGACTTGCCGTTCTCGAGATATAAATGGCCGAAGTTTACGACGAACATTAAAACCTACAAATCTTCTAAAATGCGTCGAGGCTCCAAAATGGCTCGGATCGCGACGAAACTTGACGGACAAGTCTAAAATTAATTAATCTAATTTCCTAACGTAAAATTTCCAATTCCGGGTCGTCGCAAAATTTGGTCGACTTGACCCAAACGGACGCGAAAACGCGCAAACGGCGACACGCCGCTAACCCGACGTTAAAAGTAACGCCCTGACGTCAAAAACACGCCATCTCCGAATTAAATAATTGCCGGAAAATCAGGGACGTTACAGCCACTCCCCCTAAAAGAAAGTTTCGTCCTGAAACTTGGCGTATGTGCAGGAAACAACATTTGGATAGATAAATGGTGCAGGAAAGAAGATTTAAGATGGATAATTAAATGGTGCAGGAACAACATTTGAACAAAATAAATGGTACAGGAGAGAAGATCAACCTGAGCTAATTAAATGAAAAGGTGAGGATGAGATTCCCGCATAGCTGACTCCAGATCCCATGCTGCGCCCTCGACGTCATGATTCCGCCAAAGAACTTTTACCATGGGAATAGATTTCCTCCGCAACACTCGCTCTTGGGTCTCTAAAATATGGACAGGCTCCTCAACATAAGACAAATTGGGCTGAATCCGAGGCACTGAATCGAGGACTTGACGATTGCTGCGGACACACTTCCTTAACTGACTCACATGAAACACATCATGGACGCCAGGGAAGGTAGCAGGTAACTCCAATCTATAAGCAGACACCCCGATGCGCTCAACAACCTGAAATGGCCCAACATATCTGGGATCCAACTTGTGGTTCTTCCCAAATCTTTTAACGCCCGGTATCGGAGAAACTTTCAAGAACACCAATTCCCCAACAACGAACTCCAGATCCACCCTTCTCCGATTAGCATACTTCTCATACCGCTCCTGAGCAACGCGAAGCTTCTCGCGGATATGAGTCACAGCAACGCTCATCTCTTCTAAAGCTTCTGGGCCTAACAACGGACTCTCACCAACCTCGGCCCAAAATAAGGGAGTCCGGCTACGCCTCCCATATAGAGATTTAAACTCTCAATTGATTAAGCATAGCTGCCCCCAAGCATAACTTTAAGTATAAAATTTCAGGAAGGGTAAACCAACCACCACCAACAGCCAACACATTCCAAAATGATGAGGTTTTTGTGTGTAAATTCCAAACAACCACTATAACCCAAATGGTGATACTTCTAACGAATATAATTCCTGGAGCATAAACCCAAACAGCCTCCATACCCCAAAATGATGAATTTTCTAATGAATGAAATTTCCTGGAGCTAAACCCAAACAACCAATAATGAAATTGCTAATAAACGAAGATTCCTGGAGCTCAACCCAAACAACAAGCAATGAATAATGAGATTGCCAATAACAACACTTTCCTGATAACTGTTATTGTACAAATTCCATCAATCCAAGACGCTTATCCCGAGCTCCACCATGATCCAGAGTATAACACCTAATCATATCCTCCACGATCTGATTCACTCTCTCCGTTTGACCATTTGTCTGTGGATGGTAAGCGGTAGAATACCGGAGGTCGGTGCCCAAAGCTCCTTGCAAGCTCTGCCAGAAACGCGACAAAAAAACAAATCCTAGGGTTTCGATCTGACTCAAGACTTAAAGGCATAATTTATTCATCCATTTACGATAGATCACACAAAAAAATTTGTGTCTCCGGGAAGATCTCATCAAACCGATAACAAAACTAATACTAGCAAACAACATGATTCAAATCTCTATACATCCTAGTAGGATCCGGGTGGTAACGAATGCCAATGCCAGAATTCACAATATATTTTATTTATTTTCTCTGGCGCAGAATCAACTCCTTCTGAATGAAGATATGCTTTAATTCTTTTGGCTCGTAAACCATACACAACACGTCATACCAAAATAATCTCCAAGGTTCAATGTCTGGATTACTTGGGCAAATTCCAAATCATGCGCATGATAATTCTCTTCATGAATCTTAGATTTCCTCAAACCGTATGCGATCACATTTTTTTTTCGAGACATACTTAGGCTCAACGTGCAACTCATCTGCATAGACAATACACCACTACTTCGGTAGGTAAGATCAAAGCTGGAGTAGTGCTCAATCTTCTCTTCGATTTCCTGAAAGGCTCCTTCGCACTAGTCACCCCAAAACAAAAGTTGAATTCTCCTACATAAACCTAACCTGAGACGCGAGTAATCACAAGAATCATTACACAAGCTTTAATATATCATCATGTCAATCCTACAAAATTTTCCCTATTCCTTTAGATGTTGTAAATCTCTTCCAAACCAGTCACTCAGCGATCTATGCTGAGTTCGTTGAAAACTCAACCTCATTAATAACATGACCCAGATAGGTAACTAAAGACATCCGAACTTGTACTTGCTCATCTTGGCAAACAAACTTGCGCTCTTACAACGTAGACCGCTCCCAATCACAAATGCTCAGCATGATCCTCTGCAATCTTAGAGCGTATCAACACCACATCTAAGGACAGCCACAAGATGGTCCGAAAATTCTCTTAACACTCCATCCATCAAATTCATGAAGGCAGAGGAGACATTAGCTAAATCAAAGGTCGCCACTAAGATCTCAAAGTAAAGCCCATAACGAACGAACAGGCAGACCGTGGAACATCCGACTCACGGATCCTTCACAGATAAAAGTCTAGACGGAGGCTGATCTCCGAGAACACGGATCCATCTCGCAACTGATTAAGCAAATCATCTATTCGAGGTGATGAACATTTATCTCGATAGTCACCTTATTTTAGGTCTTCTAGAAATATTCTTCTAGCTCGCGCAGGGCCATGCAGCAAGGAACTCTCACAAAAAGACAGGTATCTGGCTCAAGACCTAAAATAAACTCTGCCTCTTTCTCATGGGGAAGACCGAGAAGACTAGCCGGAGAAACATTTGAAGCTCTCACACAACAGAACATGCGGCACAACGAGAGCATTTTTCCAGAACTGAAACAGAAACAAGAAAGGACTCGTTGCCAAACTCTAAGGATTGACAGGCACGAACCGCAGAAACAACTGGAGAATCCGAGCACACTCAAGGGTTGGTCAATATCCAACGAGAAGTCCAGGCGCTTATCCTCGCACCGGTCTACAACGCCAAACTAGATCTCCAATCCCTGCCCAAGAAATCATGCAAACCTCTTCCAAATCTGGCACTTTCAATCGACATACTATCGAAATCAAATTAAAGGAATGGTTTAACACCACCGAGTCACCCGAGGGAAAATATAACACGAATCAAATCACTAACTTGATCGGGAGTCAAGAAATGACAATTACAAAGATCCTAGCAACGAACAAGTGGATAACACCACAAACAAAAGAACACGTGCTCATCGGTTAATTATCTTAACTTCCCAAAAAAAACGCACGCATAGCCAGCTGAACAGAAATCGAGATAGCGAGGAACTATTAACTGAATCAGAATCTAACCTAAGATCACCGGGGTTGAAGACTGGGCTTCTCCCTCGCTCACCACGGTCAGTTTCTCCGTTCCTTTATTCAAGGGCTACAACTGCGGCGGTGGCAAAGCCTGTGGAGGAACCGACTGCACCGAGGGATGGAACTGCGAACAAATAGCCTTCATATGCCCTTTCTGCCAACGCTGGTAGCAGACCCTTTCCTTCACCCAACACCGGCTCGCATCATGCCCCTCTTTATTACATGCAGTGCAAACCAAATCACTTTTAGGTGCGTCTTGAATTATGATCACCCATTGCTGCTTCCGAGCTTTTAGTTTCTTGAAATATTTTCCGAGGGAATGGCCTGACCGGCCACAGAAACTACACACTTCCTCCCATCCTTTCTTTGGGGTGGGGCCAGATGCCCATAGGCTTCCACCATCCCAAACCTTTCTCTTTTCCAGCAATGAGGACATACCGCGATCTTTGACATTTCCAATAGCCTCAAACTTAAAGGCAGCTTCAACTACTTTCACATCAGTCTCGGATTGCTAGGCGTTAGCAAACTGCTTGTTGTTACCTTGAAGATCACCCAAGAAATTTCTAACCTTGCACTCCTCAGCAGCCATCAACTCATGAGCGAATCTATTCGATTTATCGATCTCACTCTGGTACCCAACCAACACAGGAAACTGCACACCAGGTTGCTGCCTCAAGGTGGCAGTAAGCAATGCCTGCAACTGTGTTTGCATTACCAACACCTGCCTTGACATTGTTTCAATGCTCTGACGCAGTTCGTCTAGCATCGCTTCGATACGAGAATCCGAAGACTCACCTTCAAACTGGGAAATCGCCCCCCATTGCAAAACATTTTGGGGTCATCTTCTACGAATACAAACAACGACTCATCAAGACCTAGCTTAAGACACCTAAGCTAGCAAGCTCGAGTAACCTGACGCAACCCAACTATCTCGTCAAAGCCTCATTGCTCTGACGCAGACTTCCGATCGCGGACTCACTCTGACCACCAGAAGACTCTCCCTCAGGCTGGGGAGTCGATCGCGTCGCTCTCTTATGAGACATGTCTAAAAGATAGATGGACATCCAATCAGAAAACAGGCTTAAGACGCTTAAGCCAAACAGACTCGGAAATATCCCGGATCAAATCGGAACAGGAAAGAAAACAACCTGCTATTGATGTTACCTTGCTCTGGAATTTCATGAAATGATGCAATGATTAAACTTAGGATGATGCACCATCATCCTATTGACTCTTGTGCTATGACATGAATGCATGAACATTTAAATTTCTTTTCAAATCATGTGTGTACATATGTCATCTGGTATGTCTTTAACTTGACACGCGTGCTTATGCGATGATATGAATGTATACAGTGCTATGCATTTTAGAAAGAGGCCTTAATACATGTTATGAGCGGCATACACATGTAATGTTATGCATCCCATACTACATAACATTACATGTAACAAAAAAAGAAAGCGTGCTAATGGGCATCCATGTAATGGTGGTTATGTATCCCATACTACATAACCGTAACATGTTGCCACTTATTGTGGGTCCATATACGAACACATATTATGCATCCCATACTACATAATATGCCCCGTATACTTCTTATCATGCTATGAGTGTAGTGACCATGCTTCGGTCAAGACATACTGATGACATATCGGTGTGTGTATACAATGAAATGATCTTATGAGGTTCTGCTTAGGATAGCGGTCATTTGACTCACACGACAACCCAACTACCTTTTTCACAGAACCTAGCTCTGATACCAACTGTCACAACCCGCATTTTCCCAACATTTAAAATGCTATCAGAGTAGGGAAAGCTACGCATTGTGATGCCACGTCACGTAGGGGACACCTACTGACGTTAAGGCAACTCATCGTCCCTCGCAGTTCAAAGAAATTATTATTTTTAACTCAAAGTAATTCAAATATTATTTATGCAGAAAATTAGCAAAGCCGTGTCCCTCGACTAGGTGGATCAACTAGTCCACACTTTTAAAATATAGTTTTACGCAGCGGAAAAATACTTGATTTAATTACTTAGTGGCCTTAGTGTACATGAAGACCAAGTGAGGTGCACCATGCATGATCGAACGTGTAGATTTAATATGTATAAAAGTAGATTTATCATGCGCAGAAAGTAGTGAGATTTACATTTCAAATCATGATGTGCAATGCTCCAAATACCTTAGCATATCTAAGCAAGGGGGCTATCAAGTCAAACCATATCCAACCATTCCAGAACAAGTGTCCAAAAGTAAACAACAAGTAACAGCAGCAGTGTAGCAAAAGTCTAACCAAACGGCACCATGGGCGTCGACACCTGACACGAACCCATGGGCCGACAAGTTCACAGAAAAACCCTACCTCAAGAGGGTCAGAAAACTGCAACCAACGCAGCTCCACACTAACACCTCCTACTGTCCAGAACCTGAGACATTCAAAGAAAGAACACCTCAGAAACAAGTTACAAGTGGTGCAAAAAACAAGAAAGTAAGCAAACCTCCGCGAGACCGGAGGGAAATAGTAGCTGCAAGGATCAGTAGTGACAAAGCTAGCAGCAAATAATCAACAGAAAAAGAAACAGCAGAAGAATCTAATAATCAGCAGAAAATCACCCACCAAACAAAGGTATGAAAACATGCAAGGTCAAAACTCGCCATCAGCAAATAACCATCAACATTCTTATTATTAATCATGTTACTCTCGTTCAGAATTATAGAAATTGATCAGCTCATCAGAAAAAGAGAAGCCGTGCGGGATATTACCATCACACATCGTCACAACCCTCAGAGCACCGCACCGGTGGCACCGCCAACATCGTGTACGACCTCCAACAGAATTATTAAATTTTTTGTAAAGAGTATCGCACCGGTGGCACCGCCAACATCGTGTACGACCTCCAACAATACTTACATTTTCATAATTCTTACAAGGGAAAAGGGCGAGGCCCATCAGAATATAAGCTACCATATTGCAAGTAGAAATAGAGAAAATAAAGGAGATACAGTACTAACAAAATCTTTTTATTAACTGGCAAAATGCCAAAATATTAGCAGAAATAACTAGAGGATGCAAAGGAAATATAGCACAGCTAGATAAAGGGAGCCAGCTTGGTGCTGTTATATGACAAAGAGAAAGAAACAAGAGCAAGATCACCACTTGCCTTAGGTTTTGCTGGAAAAACTTTTCGAATCGATCCACGTTGTAGATCGGGGTAAGAGAAGGCGGGAGGAGACAAGATCTACACGAGATCGGGCTAAAAGAGGTTAGGGCACAAAAGACCTAACGAAAAAGTTTCATGAAACAGAAGGAATTTACCACGAGAACGAAGCTCTCGTCGAGAGCTTTCCGGATCTATGCTCGGTTCGCGATTTCGACCACCGCAGCTCCGTCGGCGACGACCGAAAGATTCAAGAAAATGCCGCCCCGTCGCTCGCTTTTTCTCTCTGGTTCGTCGGAATGTAGAAGAAGAAGAGAATACACTTATGAAAAAATATATATTATCAATAATCACACTATTAATAATAATAATAATAATAACAACTCACGAATCACACAACTCACGCGACACCGACGAAGGCTGGCTCAATTCGTCGAACGGCGAACAGCATAACAGCGGATGATGAACAATTCGTTCGACGAATGGAGGGGATCGACGAATAGCGGAACAGCGGCCGACGAACATTTCGTTCGACGAAAAGCAGGAGTTCGACGAACAGCGGAACAACGGCCGACGAACATTTCGTTCGACGAAAAGAGGGAGATCGACGAACAATTCGTTCGACGGACAGCTGGAGATCGACGAATAGCTGAACAGCGGCTGACGAATATTTCGTTCGACGAATGGAGGAAGAAGGATGCTAGCGGATCAGTACATGAGGAAGGTGGTCACAACGGTTCAAAATATAATCATCATATTTTCTTCTGCTCCTCAATCCTACAGATCCAAATCTAAGAAGCAACCACATTGAAAATCAACAAAATTACTCATCAAATCCTCCAGCAAGGTAAGCATTTCTGGATGGATAACTTCTTCAATATATATTTTCTCCAGTAAAGTTACCCCTGAAATCCCAGTTAATAAAGAGCTGAGCCTAAGGTGCACGGCGGCGCTACGAATCTAACGGTGAAGTCATAATCAAATCCGACGTGCCGTTCTCGAGATATAAATGGCCGAAGTTTACGGCGAACGTTAAAACCTACAAATCTTCTAAAATGCACCGAGGCTCCAAAATGGCTCGGATCGCGACGAAACTTGACGAGCAAGTCTAAAATTAATTAATTTAATCTCCTAACATAAAATTTTTCAATTCCGCGTCGTCGCAAAATTTGGTCGAATTGACCCAAACGGACGCGAAAATGCGCAAACGGCGACACGCCGCTAACCCGACGTTAAAAGTAACGCCCTGACGTCAAAAACACGCCATCTCCGAATTAAATAATTGCCGGAAAATCAGGGGCGTTACAATCACCGGCGGTCTCCGGCTCATCACCGCCCGGCGACAAGTCAACCAGGGTAGAAGTCCCCGCCTTCGTCGCCATCGGAAGAGGCTCGCGCGGCAAAGAGCGAGTAGCTGCAAAGAGACAGGGCATGAGAAGGTTAGTCGCCAGTTGAAGACAAAGAGGCGAGTATGACCAATACTCACTCAGAAGATTACCTTCACCCGAATGCACCTCAGTGAGCTCATCTACTCGCTTCCTCCAGAAGACCACATCCAAGTGGCGATTCCGGAAACAGTCGAGTAGCTTCTCCCTGCTCTCCTCCAGGTAAGGAACGACGAAGGCGCTCTCCGCCGACTAGAAGGACGAGCTCGGGATGGACCCAAAGTTGCCCTTGATGACGACTAGTCGCTCGCCCCAGCGATGATTCTTATTTGCCGTGCCGGCCAGCGTGATGACATGACTGCACAAAAAGACGATGCCCTCGCCTGTGGCATTGAAGTGGAATACTCGCCGGAAGACAGAGAGATCAAAGGCGATCCTCTCTTCTCGCAAGAAGCAAAGGAACACGATGATCATCGCCACGCCGTTCGGATTGATCTGGGCAGGGACTATCCCGAAGTAGCGCAGAATCTGGCAGACTTCTGTCTACAACGGTAGTCGCAAGACGACCTCGAAGTGGGGGATAGGAAACATCATCTCGGTGGACGAGAAGGTGTTCAGGCGTTCATCCTCGCGAGGAAGCCTGGCGACATAGCCCGACGACAAGTATTTAGCAGAAAATTCCTTCAAGTCCTGCGGCCGAGTAATCGACTTCTTGCAGGAGGTCGCCTCAAAGTTCTTGGCGTGACTCGCACGCCGAATAGCCGCCTCGTCAGCCATTCTGGGAAAAAGAGAGAAGAAGGAGCGAGTATAAAAAAAGGCGAGAAAGAGAGCAAACGGGAAATACTCGCAAGGAATGAAAGAAAATCGCTAGAAGCGTAATAAATACATACCCACCCACCCCCCTATTTATAGTAGTCGAGGATACTTGGATTGTCGCGTACGCCGCCGCGAGTATGAGTAAAGGGTGGCGAGCATTAAGGAAAGTCGCCAAAATCCGTAGCGCACGTCAAAACATCAACATTCAGCGCGCGAGTACCTACATCAAAATACAAGGAAGCTCGCTAGATAGGCGCGACATTCAACAACTACTCGCGAAAAGACCACAAAAAGAAGATAGAAAAATTCAGACATCACAGCAAGCAAGCAAGCAAATAAGGGATGAAGGGCGGGATTACAATACTCGCCCCATAAAATTACTTGAATAAAATATTCAAATTACAGGCACTCGCCAAATGGCGACCTTGCGACTACAAAGGAAAAGGAAAAAACAGAAACTGAGGGCCCTGGAGGTTCACATGGGCATCAGGAGGATGCGGATGTCGTCCAACCCAGCCCATATTGCGAGCTCGCTTGAAGTGCTCGAAGGCTAGGGTCATCGCATCCTCGCGCTGCCGTAGCTGATCTTCGATCCTCGCCAGCCGACCAATCGATCTCCTGCTCGCGCGCATCCCTACAAGCTCGTCGTGATGTAGCTGTTGGCGATGCTCCATCCTCGCGACCCGGCGCTCCAAGTCATTGCCGAATTGAAGACGAGATTCCACTCCAGCCAGCCGAGTATCAAACTCTTCCAGCCGGTATACTCGCACCTCCAGCTCGGTCAAGCGACGATGAGACTCGACGACCGCCAAGCGCTCGACCCGCGCCTCCATTTCGGTCAAACGGCGATAAGGCTCGCTGATCGCCAAGCGCTCTATCTTCGCTTCCAGATCCAAGATGGCGCGAGTATCCCTCTCCTGATACTCGCGAGAAGAAAGCCCGACTCCATCGATCAAAGCTCCACAGGTGTCTGAGCGCGAGCTGTAAAAAAGACAAAGGAGAAGAAGGCTTCAGTAGCGAGTATCAAAGGATAGACCGAACAAAATCTAGAAAACAGCAATCAAGTTACCAGGTCGGCGAGCATCATTCCTCGAGCCGCGAGGAGGACTGCGAGATCGCCGAGAAGGGGAGCTCCTTCCTCGATGCGGGGAGATGCTAGGGTGGCCAGCATCTCGCCGGCTGGAGTGAGTCCCGCCAGTTTGCTCCCTGCCGGGAGGCGCGTCCCCCCGACCGCGGCCATCCACTGGTCGCCCTCCCCCCTTGGGGCGAAGAAACTCGAAGATCCCCCAACCCCGCCTTGGCGCGAGGACTCACCCAGATGGCAGTGGCGGATCCAGAAAATTATAAATGGGGTGCACAAAAAATTTCAAAACACAAATGCTAGCGGGGTGAGTAGGAGGGTCGTGAGTCACACGTTGAAAATTAATTTTGGGGGTGCACATAGCTAAACTTGATCTGCGAATAGCCAAATTTAGTCTGCGAATAGCCAACTTTGGTCTGCAAATAGCCAACTTTGGTCTGCAAATAGCCAACTTTGGTCTGCAAATAGCCAACTTTGGTCCGCGAATAACCAATATTTGTCCCAAAACAAACTAGTTACGTGACGTGAGAACTATTCCATCTTATCGGAGCTGTTTCTTCCTCATCTGGCCACCGTTTTTGACATATAAGTAGTCAAAATTTATTGTCTCGACGAGAGGAATCCAAATCCACTAACAATTTTGAAAAATAATGGGGGTGCACGTGTCCCTCGGGCCCCCCTCTGGATCCGCCCCTGCCAGATGGGTTGAGGGAGCAGCAGAAGAAAAAGGGCGCAGATCGCCCTGGATGTCGGCAGGAGGAGGGAACGGAGGAGGTGGCGGAAGCCCACCCACGGGCAGCTGCAAGCTGCTCGCCAGCTCCGGTTGTTATAGAGGCGGTGGCGGTGGAGGCGCGCTGCTCGCCAAAGGAGCCATCTGCTCGCTCGAAGGCCGCTTATCCAGCAAAGAGCTGTGAAGGATCCTCACCGAGCGACTACTGCGGGATCCCTCCCCGGCCCCAGGAGAGATCATTGGAGATGATCGCAAAGGTGGTACGACCATAGGCTCCTCCTGAGCATTAATGGTCGGCGAATTTGCGAGTATTAGAAAGAGCGTCAGAACCCCGCCAGCATAGACAAATTAGCAAGCTAAACCAAAAGGTGGAGAGTAGGTAGCTCTTACCTCGCGCAGGGGCGACATCCGGTTGAACCTGAGCCGAGGCCCCGGTCGTACTCGTGTCCGGAGCGACCGTTGGCGCAGGAGGATCCGGAGCAGGCGAGTTTCCCTCGCGAGAAAGGCTCAGATCGTTGAGCAATTTCTGACGTCAGCCGGCTAGAGGATCCGCGACATCCTCCTCGGCGGTGACTTTCTTGTTCTTCTTCTTTTCTTATTCGCAAGACGCTTCCTCTTTTTTGAGGCGAGGAAGTTTTCAAGCTCGGTGTCTACACGAGCAGGAGTTCGAGCATGCGGCAGCAATCCTAGAAGGTCGGCCATGTCAGCGGCAGCTTCCTCAGCAATACTGCGCAACATCTTAAAGCGAGATCAAAAAAGCCTTGCCATCAGAGACCCCTCCCCCTCTATATATAGGGTCAGGGCATTGGCCAGCGAGATGCCGACTATAGACCTATACTCGCCAGCATGACAGCTCGTCGAATAAAGGTTGGATGTTTCTTTCCGAGCAACTACGTTACTCGCAAAGAGCGGGGATTGTATACAACCCTCATTCTCCGAGGGTGGGCCCATTCAAAGCCACGTAGGCAGAAATCAAGGTCAAAAGGTTAACACAGAGGTCAGCAGTCCAAGACACAAGACAGCTCAGCTAGCAGTAGCAGAAGGAGGCCTAGGCGAGTATGGGTGAACTCGCGCGAGTAGCCCCAATACTCGCCAAGAGGTGGGCGACCATAGGTGATACTCGCCCCTTTTCAGGCGAGGTCGCCTCAATGTCTCCTAGTTGCCGAGTTGGGTGGGGTATAAATAAGACCCCCCCCCCCCCCCCCCCCCCCCCCCCTCTTTGGTTTGCCTATAAATAAGACCCCAGAGGTACTTGGATTGACACCTGAACTTGAGCTTTTGGAACCCCCACATTCAAATTCTCGGACCCGTCATCCTTGGTCGTTACTCCCGGTACTAGCCAAGTCGGTGCCTTCCTCGTACCCTGCTCGACCATTTTTGCTTGTGGAGGGAAGTCTCTTTTGAGCTTCTGGATACGTGGTGAAACCTCTCTGCCGCAACACATGTGGTTCTATTGTTCTTTGTCTTAGCCCTTTTCGTCGTTGCTAGTCAAGCCGTCTAGCCGGACCGCTGGGCGAGTAGCCTCCGGCTGCATTGATCCGAATTTTGGAGCCGAGATTTTCCTGGCTTCAACAAATATGACTTCTCAAAACTCAATTTTTGGCTAATGATGTGTTCTTTGCGGATGATAGGGATGATATTAGTCTTCAAGATTCTAAAAAGTTCAAATCAATTATTACTCAAGTTGAAGTCTTACATGAAAATGGTATGCCTTTATTTAGTTTGCTTCTTCAATTTATTTCTTGTATATGGGGACATTGGATACATGTTTTCATTATTTTTATTCAACACCATGTTTTGTGAGCAGAGTAAACCATCATAGCCATCATCTACCTACATGTTTTACATTGTCAACCTTCTTTAGCAATATTTTTTTTTAAATTTTTTGGATTAAAAAAACTATAAAAAATTAAAATTTTACTTGGTGCCCTGGTCGGATGAAAATCCTGGGTCCGCCGCTATATATATGTGTGTACATATATATGTGTGTGCATATATGTGTGTGTGCATATATGTGTGTGTATATATATGTGTGTGTAATATATATGTGTGTGTGTGTGTTTATATGTGTGTGTGTTTATATGTGTGTGTGTTTATATGTGTGTGTATGTATATATATATATGTATGTATATATATGTATATATATATGTATATGTATATGTATATATGTATATCTGTATCTTATAAAGAAAAACTTTAAGGACCATGTGAGGCTCAACATACAACCACAAATTAAATCACAGCCGTTGGATTGTGACAATATGGGCTGCAAATAGCTATATCCGGATTTTCCAGGCCTACGAATAGCCAAAAAAAGAAAAAAACCCCAAAAACAAATCCCGCTTCAGCCCGATAGCCTCCGCCCCCCTCCCCTTTCCCTCCGCCTCCGCCGCCGCCAGAGCCACCGTCGGCCACCTGGAGGCCACCAGCGAGATCGCCGGACCCCGGCGAACCTGCCGGGGTTGGTCCGGCGGCGCTCCGGCAGGGCCACCGGCGGACCAACCCCGCCGAGTTCGCCGGGGTCCGGCGACCTCGACGGCGGGCTCCGGTCAGGGCGGCGGTGGCGGAGGCGGTGGGTGGGTGGGTGGGGTGGGGGGGCCGCCGGGTTCCACTCTAGTATGAGGGGGAAAAAAGGGGGGGAGGGGGGAGGGAAGAGAAAGAAAAAGAGGGGGAGGAGAAAAAAGAGGGGGAGGAGAAGGAAAGGGGGAGAGAGGAAGAGAAAAGAGGAAAAGGAAGAAAAAATGGAGGGAGGGAGAGAGGAAAGGGGGAGAGAGAAGAGGGAAAGGAAGAAAAAATGAAGGGAGAGAGAGAGGAAGGAAAGGAACCGGGTTCCTCTCCTTAGGTGAGGTCATGCGGTCATGAACGCGGTGAGAAGCAGAGGCAGATGAGCTTAAGATTTTTGTACAAACTCACCGGAGCAAAAAAAAATTGTGCCAAATGAAGCCTAAGATTCGTTTCATCATTCAACATGGAGCGACTCATTTTTATAATTTAGGCTCTGTTTATGTGAACTTTTTTATTCCATTTTTTGATGGGAAAAATATCACCAGAGTTAGCCTGTGTTTTATATTCCTCCATTTGAAATGGGACACGAACAAGAAATACAAAAAAAAAACTACTTTTTAGATCATTCCCACCGTAGCTCTTAATTTATTCACTATTCGAACAAAAAGAGACTTAATCTGAAATGTTATATAAATTACACAATACGTGGCCATTTGAAAGAACTAGAGAGTTTTCATCTCTATTCTTTTTAATGGTCATTTGAAAATATTAGTGCAATTACATTTTGATTGGATAACCAAATAAATGAGAATTTATGTTAAGGCATTGTAGTCTCTCAATATGAATCTACAATTTATTGCTTCAATTTAGATGCATAGATTCAAATAATTCATAAAAAACCCACCCTTCAAATCATGAATTATGCATTTTCCTTATCAGCCTTCTACATGTGAGACTTTCTTGAGTAGGATTTAATTGCTCCCCGCATCTCCGAATTAATAACATGAGTCGGACCACAAAATTGCTCCTTGAATCTCCAAATTAGTATTTCTTGGGATTATAATAACCAATAATTGTTGTTAAATTCGACAATAATAGCCAATATTTTGACATTTAAGCTGCGGGAATCTTATTATGGGGCATGAAAAATAAATTTCATTTGTAATTACAACTATAGTTTGAGTACTGATAAAGTTGTCGTGGAAGTACTGCTGTCATGTGAGAAGTGAGGAGGTTTACAACAAAACAGATATACTGCAGCGTTTTTTTAGGCCTTTCACGGCGTTTTTCAAGCGCCACAAAAGCTGCGTTTGTAAAAACGCCGCAAATGCGCCGCGATAGAGACTGCCGCGAAAGGTCGAGGCGTTTGTAAAAACGCCGCTATAATTAGCGGGGTTTTTTTAAAAAAACGCCGCTAAAAGTCGAGGCGTTTTAAAATTTTTTTTAGCAATATCCTGTGCTTTGAAACCCTATTCTACAGAAGGAAAACAAGTTCACAATTCTGAATTTCACCGTTAAAACTAAAAAATTGACGTGTTTAAGAACAAAGCAGTGTGCATTTATATCAAAAAAACTTATAGATAATGCGTCCTCATCCGACATCAATTATTGCCACTAGAAAACTCATTTAAGAAAAATTCACAATCATACACTGGAAATGCCATTTTAATAATATAATACTACATTATTTTTCACCACAAGGAGAATAAGCATGAAATGAAAGGTCAATCACATTTGAAATCTTTCAATAGTTCCAACCGTAGTCTGCTTCATAAAATTCCGATAACATCTCTGACTGCAAGCAAAAAGAAAATCAACGAATGAGGATCACTTCAAAAGCATTAAACAAAAGATAGCAACCATAGACTTATAGAAGAAATATCCTACTAGAAGATTAACTGTGCAGACAAAAACAAAGATTTTTTTTCCTAGCGGCAATACAACTTCCACTCAGTCAAGCTCCTCCCGCTTGTCCGCCAAAAACACTCGTTCTAGTCGCAAACACGGATACTCAGCAAGAGTCTCTTCTTTCTCCTCACGTGATTTTTTTAGCATGCTCCTTCCACCACGGTTATTCTCTCTACCGATATATTAACACCAAATGTTTGAAATAAATTTAAGTGTATATTTAATTCAAATGATGAATATTTTGTCAGTCCAAACATTATTTGAACTTAAAAGACTAATTTCCTTAGCAAGAAAGATTGGCTGGACGACTCTTCTATATAGCTCAAGTGCCTTAATAGCACATGTCGTGACATCTCAAAGGACTGGTTAACAACAAACAATTAGTTCACTTAAATAATATTATAAACCATGCCATGATGAGCACAAAATGTAGCAATACCTTGTCAACCAAGTTGATTGTAGCAAGACTGATGACACCGTAAATTTTCGTACTCTCAGCAGCAACCTATAAAGAACAGATCAAAACTGGAACAAGCATACATAATTGATTTACATGAATAGTATGTACAAATAAAATTTCTTACCATGGTAAGTGTCAAACGAATAACAAGAGTATATAAAGCTGCCCCTTGTGGCTGCACAGGTTTTACAGAAAAAATCATCACAAAACATTTTATGAGTACCCTTTTTCTGTCGTAACAAGTAAATATTTCTAAATTTACTCATGGCATTCAAGTAAAAACTGACCTGACAATTAAGAAGACGGATCAAAAGTTGACGCAGTTCTGGTAATTGAACAAGCATTTCAGCAGTGTTGAGCGAGAAAAAAAGTCATATAATACACCTCACTGAAGCAGGGAAGCATTTACTGCAATAAAAAGCAAATGTAACTCAAGTGAATTTATGATTGGTGTGTGGAACAAATCAATCATATCTCCTAAATTGGGAAGCTATAGCCAAATTCCAGTTTTTTATAAACTTATACTTCCATGATAGTTCGATTTTCCAAGTGTATGATATACAATAAAATTGTAAGATCAGTTTATAATTGAACATGAGCTGGTAGAGATTGAACCAGAATTGTCCATCCCAATAATTTTACCTGTCCGCAGTTCACAAAGAGTGTTGCATGCTCTTTTTCTTATTATCATCCTTGACCTTCTGCTTGAGCTGCCCATCGGATCGGGCCCTAAACTGGTTCATCCCCAATACATGCGCGACTCGCGCCCAGTACAAGAAACGCTTGGCCAGCCTCTTCCAAGACGTTTGATCACCAGTCGCCGATTTCACATGGGAGCGCTCTGCTGTACTGGTCAGCAAGTAATTGAGCAGCTCCTTCTCCGCTTGAGAAAATGGCTCCCCTGTAGATGGGGCGGGGACGGTGGCCGCCAATATCTGATTCAAACTAGGCAACTGTTGATCGACCATAAATGGTGGATGCGAACCAATCTCGCTGACAGCGGACGTGCTAGCCACAGCAGGTTCCTCCGTCATCGTGATGACTGCAGAAGAGGCTGGTTGATTTGAATTCGAGGTGAACGGAGATGCGGCTGGAACTGATGGTTCGGCCGGCAGCGACGGCGGAATGTTGAGGGAGCCTGGATCGCCGTGCAGGTTGGCCGTCTCGGAATGCGATTGCAAAGGGGAATGACGACCTGGTCGTGCCGATGTTGTTGATTCCCCACGCTTCTTGAGGCGTGCAAGATACTCCCAACGATTCTGGATCTCCTTGTGGGTCATCTCGAGCAGATCCTCACGACGGGAAGCAATGCGGGCATACGCGGGGGCGACCACTTTGGTCCAATGAATGTTGTCGGCATGCCCGGCATCAATCTCTTGCTGAACCAGTCGATCAATGATATCGTCCGATGATCCTTCAATGAGTTGTTCGGGCGCAGATTGCAGATCTGATGCACAGGGTTGACGTGAACTGTGATTGCTGCCGGCTGCCAAGGTGACGATTCGAGTTGTAGTCGTCGTCACGATCTCTTACAACTGCATAATGTTGAAACTGTCAACAGAGGGCGACCGCAATGGAGCAATCACTGACGCGGCTTGATTCAGGGCAGTAATGATGCTGTGTTTGGGCGCTGCTCGTTGAATGGGCAATCTGAATCGGGCCTGGGCCACCATATCCTCCAGGTGTTGTTTCAGGACCTGTTCCGATTTCGGCCGAATGAACCGTTTGAAAGCGAAATTTGTCGTTAGGGCGACATTTGTCGTTAGGGCGACATTTGTCGTTAGGGCGACAATTGTCGTTAGGGCGACATTTGTCGTTAGGGCGACATTTGTCGTTAGGGCGACATTTGTCGTTAGGGCGACATTTGTCGTTAGGGCGACATTTGTCGTTAGGGCGACATTTGTCGTTAGGGCGACATTAGGCGTTAGGGCGACATTTGTCGTTAGGGCGACATTAGGCGTTAGGGCGACATTAGGCGTTAGGGCGACATTTCTGCACTGCTAATAGCAATGCAGATTTCAGATTTTAGCATTCATACCTGTTGTTCTTGCTATAATTGGGTATTTTCGATTCATTGCTGCGTTGATTCGATGAATTTTTCTTTTTGAACTTAAGATCTGCTGAATTGGGTATATACCATCTGATTCATGCTAAGCTCCCCTCCCTCATGTTTAAGTATGTCAATCATAGTACAGGTACATAAAATCACATCCGCTCTCAACACTCTCTGTTGCATTGGATGAAGTCCCAAAAAAGATAAATGTCTTTACATATATCACAACTTAAAAACATATTTATTCACAGCTAAAGTTACGGAGCTCAAGCTATTCGACATATCAGAGCATCGGTAATAGATTGGTTGTTTCGAAATTGAACCTGATGTTGATTTGGTAGATGTATTTGCAACCGAACAACAGAAGGATAAGTCTGATACATATGAAACTTGAAAAGTTTTCATGAAGCCTCAGGCGCACAAATCCAACGACCGTCTACATATTTACTAACTTCGTCATAATTCGGACCAGGCCGCACCTCGAATGCAACCCAGTCGGGACCCTTATACACATACTTGTACAAATATTTGATGCTTTTAATGCTACTACATATTTCCACATTGATATGACAATCGTATTTAAGTAAGAGCCATGGGTTGTACGGAACTACCCATCCATTGTCGACCACAAAATCTCCATCTCGTTCAATAGGATTAGGTCTGTTAACATCACGACGACGGTAAAGTGGATAAGAATCCAAACCATGTGTAGTGGCTTCTATGAAAGGTTTTGGAAACCCTTTTTTGCATACATTATTTTTCATGCACTGCGCATTTGGTCTTAACCGTCCGCATGGTCCGTGTATCATATGTCTAAGTACTGCGTTGTATAGCTCTGGCTCCTCTGCTTGTATTGGTATTTCGGCTCTTACGACGCAATCATAATCGTCCGGACTACTTAGCTTATCGTGTTCATTGAAAATAAATAGAGCATATGTGCGTGGGGAAGGCCCCTCTTTTGAAATTCTACCACGTGGACGTGTGCAACAACTCTACCAAGGACGCCCTTATGGAAGATGTCGGACTTTAAACACTCCAACTTTGCATGAAATATTCTTGTGATTAAATCAGGGCGATCTTGTGCTGTTTGTCCCGGACGAAGCTCATTTGTTATCTCCGGCCATGAAGGATTGCAAGTCATTGTTAAGAAAATATCTGGTCTGCCGAAATTACGTACAACAGCCATAGCATCTTGGTATCGCTGGAACATATCTCTTGGACTTCCAATAAAAGAAGACGGTAAAATTGTTCTACGACTGACATTACCTGTAAGGTGGTAATGTTAACTACGTAAAACAACATAGAATTTATAGAAATTATAGCATCCGGGAAATATGGTGGGGAGTATATATACCTGCATCGTTTTCACCGCTTTGTAAGCAATCTTGTAATCCTTGATATAGCTCGGCTCTAACATCACTTTGGTGCGACCTAATCCATCGTAGTTTTTGCGTTTCAATTTTTACATACATATCTACAGTGTATTGCTGTAGTAAACGGCCTGCATGGTGGAGGACCGAAGTTGTGTTTCCACGAATCTAGGTGTAGATAGAAAAAATGAGTATATATTCAATAATAATGTTGTTTATTGATTGAAAAAATTTATGTACCTGCAGTTGGTAGGAGTAATTATTCGGTCTGCACGATCTATTAGTTCATCCCCACGCCATCCGTATGAACCATAAGGAAGTAATAAAGGATACTGTAGAGGGTCGTAGTATCCAGAGTATTCTTTTACAGGTAGCAGTGTTCCTTCAGTTGTTTCGACTATTATATCTCTATCATTTGCTTCCATGAAATCATCTGAGCCGACTAATATAGCTGCAACTTGTGATGACGTTGGTAGGGAGTACTGACGCTCAATTGTAGGTCGTTCTTTAATAAGAAGTCTGCATTGGTGGAGGTCCGGATGTCTTGCTAGCTGACGTAAAGTTTCGACGAATGGGTTTACAGCATCTAGTATATTGGAGATCTTTTCAATTGTTTGTAGATTGAGACCCGGGCTCTCGTTAAGCCTATTCTCCATTTCGTGCTCGGTATCATAAATAAACATTTGCAGAAAGCGTGGTCTAGTTCCGTATTCAGGTAGTAGAGAGTCAATTCTATGGTATATTGCACCGTGTGCTCTGAAAGTATAGATACCCGGATTGAACGCTGGCATACTTTCATCAAATGTTACTCCCATTGAGGTGAAGGAGAAAACATGGTTGTATGCACGTATATTTTGCCTGAAGTCACGCCCTTCTGTAGTTTGTGCGGTGTAGAGTTCTAGAAGCTCACGTGGTACTGGAATATCTGGTACATCGACCAAGCCTCCTTTGCAGCATAGTGTAGTAGTTTCGTTATGAAAAAGCTTAGCGCGACAATGACGGCAGGTACGTGGAGTACTTAGAGTTACTACTGCCACATTTATTGCTGGATAACAATTTCTTGAACTCAAATGTCTAGTTGAACCTTGATTAGGAGCATTTTCTGCGTGACATTAGATAGATGATTGTGAGACTAACATGAATAATTGATCTTGTACGATTGTTAAGAAGGAGTTTTACCGTGTATTGTATACGGCTCATCCCCAGGTGACATTTCCTCGTCGTAGTCTGTTGTACTTGTAGTGTCATTTTGATTTTCGATTGAGATATTGATGCGTTGTTGACCTCGACGATTTTCCCTTTGACGGGCATTCATTGCTTCACGTCTGTGTCGAGTTGATGTGTATAATGGTGGCCTTCCTCTCGGTCTTGATGGTCGTGGTGCTGTTGGCATTGTTCCTCGCGCAATTGTTGTATCATGTCGGTTTATAGTTGATGTATGTATTGGTGGCCTCCCTCTCCGCCGAGATGTTCTTGGTGGTAAGTTGGTTGCATTAGGTACGCTATTACCATGTTCTTTAAATATTTTGATTTGATAAACATGTTGGCAACAATGTAATTCTTATTATTTGTTATAAAACAGCAAGTTTGCATATGTAATTATGTTTAAACGATGTAATACCGTATATAACTGTTGGTGTAATTTGAACCGAGGATTCTGCAATGGAAGTTGCATTTGGCAGTGGTGTTGCATTGTTCTCCGGATTGGCTGTGTTTATTGTTTGATTAATTTAGTTGTAAGATTTCAAAGTGACAGTTCTAAAACAATTCACCGGGCATAACAGAAATAGTTATAAGAAGGTATAAGCATGAAAGGACATTAAGGGCGATTAAATAACGAAATAGATCAATAATGATAAAAAAGTAAAACCTTGAATAGTTGGTGCCAAAGGTAGAACTGAGGTTTCCGGAATTGAAGTTGAATTTGGCACTGGTGCTGCATTGTTCTCCGGTTCCTGGTTGCATGTGTTGATAGAGTCGGTGTTTTCCGCTGAAATTGAAGCATTTTAGTGGTTGTGGTATAAATTAAATAGATAAATAATGGTAAAATGTAAAACCTTGAACGGTTGGTGGTGAAGGTAGAACTGAGGATTCCACGTGAAGTAAAAAAGTAGCCGCATGTTTTAAGAAGAAACGTTGGACCAAAATTCATAGCAACACCCAAATTAAATTAGAATGCACATTGCTGGTAGGGAAGATTTTAAAAAATTCTGCAAATCATTTGACAGGAAAGATTTAAAAAATGGAGAAAATAGGGCTGAACAGACAGAGCCGCTCTAAGAAAAGAAAAATAATAGGAAACAATGGACTTCTTGGCAACTCCTGCAATGGCCCGTTGAAGCTCTCTTAAATGTGCATTTTTCTTTTTTGCAATGTGCGGTGATATGGGCGGTATCGTCATGAAAGCGATATAACATCACATCACATCAATGAAGAACATATTGGAATGAAATAATCACCACGCACACACACACACGCCTCCATATATATATACAGCACACACACGCGCCTCCATATATATACAAACAACACACACACACGCCTCCATATATATACAGCACACACACATGCATATATACACCACCACACACACACACACACACACACACAATCATTTACAAACAGCACACACACACGCATACATATGTATATACAACACACACACATGCATATGTACAGCACACACACACATGCATATGTACAGCACACACACACAATCTCACACACACACACACACATGCATATGTACAGCACACATATATTCATGATAGTGGTGATGTGTGTGTATCTATGTGTGTGTGTGTTGTTTGTATATGATTGTGTGTGTGTATGCTTGATTGTGTGTGTGTGCTGTATATATACAAACAACACACATATATATATATACAAACAACACACACATATATATACGAACAACACATACATATATATATACAAACAACACACACACACATACATATATATATACAAACAACACACACGCCTCCATATATATATACAGCACACACACACATGCATATATACACCACCACACACACACACACAATCAAGCACACACACACAATCATTTAGAAACAGCACACACACACACACATACATATATATATACAGCACACACACACATGCATATGTACAGCACACACACACACAATCTCACACACACACACACATGCATATGTACTGAAATAGTGAAGATGAATATCTGGAAGGAGACATATGTATAAAGCATATATCTTCTAACTGCTTCCAAAAACATATGTATAAATAGAGTTGGCATATGTATAAAACATTTATCTTCTAACTGACGATAATTTATAACCCACTATGGTACTAAAATCTACGGCAGACAAAATGTATAATGAATAAGAATTTTAATTTCACATTAAATCTATTGGAGAGGTTCTAAAATCTTTAGGTAAATAAAAACCTTGAATACCAATTGCTGAAATAGTATAACCACACATAAACCATTAGAAATACAATGAAGGATATAATTCTTATTTCATTAATCCCATGACTAAAATAATCCAAAACTAAATAGCTTGTAAAAAGTTTTGAGCAAATTTGCACAGCATAAAATTTTTAAATGAAATAAATATTGTGACTGGAATTCCATGACCCAAAACTATGCCTTTCTTCTGAATTTGTAGCAGGATTTCTTAAAAGTTCAGCCTACATGGTTAGAAAAATTTGACATTTACTCTTCCTCTTGCATCACCATTGTTAATAATTGGAATGCTGCAGTGCAGTTTATCATTGTAGAGCTTGGACGGCATTCAACAAAAAAAAACTAAAAAGCAAAAGAATTATGAGTTTTGGGCAAAATAATTTCAGTATGTATCTAGATCTGTTAAAAAAATGAATGGCATTGTCCAACAAAAAAATGAGCTTGGATGGCAGTGCAATATTATAAGAAAGTTTGACATGTTTTGCCTTCGCAGATCCCTCAAACAGGAGTTAATCTTGTTGACGTCTGAAGAAGAGTTTCAATTCACCGAAGAGTTTCAATTCACTCCATCAAACATATAAAACTACAGTATTTCCAAAAAGTTCAACCGTAAACCAATTAAATTTATTGGACAACTTTGCAAATCGTTCACCATAATCAACATAAGAGTGAATAAGAACCAATGGCATGGTCATATGTAAAGAAAATAAACCAAGCATGGTCATATGTAACCCATGTCCCAGATTATCAATAAAAGTGCATTTTAAAAATTTAAGATTTTTATGCTGTATTCTTTGTTTGATATAATAAAATCCGAAATACATCCATCTATGATTAAATAATTAACGAAATAGATTCATAGAGACCAAATATTTTTTGGCCATAAAATAGTCAGTGTTAGATAAATAATATTTTCCAAATGAAGATCTGAAATTGCAAAATGATTTAGAAAATTAATGACTTAATCTTCACAAAGCTGCTATCATCACAGTGTTGCAGGAACTCAAAGGGCTCACTGGAACTATTCACTTAAATAAAAAATATGGAATTCTGCCAGTGATGCTCTCTATTTTAATGGCAACTCATCCTCCCCTAGCATCGAAAGAGGCAAAGAGCTGAAAATGGAGAAAAAATATTAAAATGCACTCACGGCCGCCAATAAATCAGTGCTGCCATTCTTATTAATTTCCATTTTTCTTGAGTGCTGCTATTCTTGTTAATTTCGTTTTTGGTAAAAATCAGAAGAAAGAGTAGAAGATACGTAGAGAGCTCCCAGAATGAGAAGCGATGACAAAATCGATTTGAAAACAAAATCGATTGGCAAAACCCTAAATGAAATTAATAAACAAAATCTACAACGGGAATGAGAAGCGATGTCAAAATTGATTTCAAGTCCTCGATGTAGAGGGCTGGCATCGCTTGCCCTTGCAGATATGACGTCGAAAATGGCAGAGTGAACGGCGTGATCGAGAAAGAGGGAACATACCGTGGTCGTAGAATGTCCACTGATTTTAGCGGCGGGGAAGAATGGTAGTGGCTCCCGAATATGATGGCGGCGAGGGAGAGGAACTGCGAGCCGGAGAAAGATCCGGCTATTTACCGGTGCCGTAGAATGCGGGGAGACAACGGAAGCGAGGGCTAGGGATCCGGACGAAGAACTGTGTTGCCGGTGTGGGAGGGAGCGGGGAGAGAACGGGAGAGAGTGATAGGGATCGGGATGGCGAATGCGGCGCGCGTTAGTGCGCTGGGTGCGGGTTTTAAAGGAGTTAGGGTTTTTGCGTGTTTCGGACGGCCGGGTTTTTCGTAGCCACATATCTGATGGTCCTAATTTTTTCAGGATTTTTGATCTCACGCTATTCGCAGACCATCATATTTCTTTTTATAATAGTATAGATGTATATATAAATATGTATATATATAGGTATATATATACGTATATATAGATATATATATACGTATATATGCACGTATATATATACCTATATATATACCTATATATCTCTATTAATAAGGATGTTCTGCACTGTTGAGTCGCCCGTTGTCGGTCACAGGGTTTTTCGATTTCGCCCTTCTCCCCGATTCCCCCTTCCACCGCTATCCGGCTTCGTGTCGCCGTCTCCGTCTGCAGTTCGGCATGGATAGATTAAAATCGCGTGGCAGCCTCCCTTCGCTTCCTCAACTCGGCAAGCCTCTGCGTCGCTCTCTGCCGTTGCCGCGTGTGCTCCCACCGCCGTTGTCTCTGCTAGCCGCCTACTAATGGACTTCTCTTCCTCATTTCCGCGGCCTCGCCCTCTGCTGCTCGCTGAGTTTCCCCCAACCTGCCTGTCGCCCGCACCCTCTACGCACGTCGGCTACAGGTACGCCCGTGCTTCCTTCTCCTTCCTTCTCCACGATCAACCCCTCTCTGTCGCACAGTGAGAGGCCGATTTCCGTTCCTAATCTCCATGCTCTTATCTGATTTCCGTTCCTCAGCTCTTTGCTCAGACATCTGCTTCCATGGCCGCGCTCAGATCCGGCCGCCTGCAAGCCATCGTCACTTCTGCGCTTCATCAGGGCATCGCCGGTACCGCCTGCTTCATCGGTGAGCTTACTGCTTCTCCGATTTATCTTGCAAACTGCAACAAAATAGCGTGATGTTGGTAAATTTCTCTATTTTACGCGTTTCAATTGCTTTCAGTACCCGCTCTTGCCATCATCGCTGAAAGAAACTGTAATCCTGGATGAATGTTTGCATCCACTTTATGTGCTGCTATATTTTGCTTCATGCAATTCTTTTTCACTGCCCAGTACTGCCATCATGGCTGAAAAACGATGATACTCCTGTATCAATGTTTCCATCAACTTCGTCTCCATCTGTAAATGTCTGCGTAAAATAATCGGTTAGCTTCTACGCATTCTGTTTTCCTATGTTTCCTTCTTAGCTTCAACTGTAATCCTGGATGAATGTTTGCATCCACTTTGCTGCTATATTTTGCTTCTTTCATTTCTTTTTCACTGCCCAGTACCTAAAGGTTACGCCTCATTCTCGCTCCCTTGCTGCACTTTGTTTGCATCCACTTTATGTGCTGCTATATGTTGCTTCGTTCAATTCTTTTTCACTGCCCAATACCTGAAGGTTACGCCTCATTCTCGCTCCCGTGCTGCAGTTCAAATGTTGGCTATATATCTCCGATATCTTTGTGTTTTTGCTCATAATGTGTTTGACATAAAGCCCAAATGACACATAACTTCTTAAAACAAATTTATCTCAGCGATACCTCATCAAAGTTAATTCTGCTTTTAATTTACGTCTCACTTTTGCTTCATACGGAACCTTAATCCTTACGTACTGCTATGTCCACACTCACACGCCCGCGCGCTTCACGTTTGCGCCCTCCTTGCGACCCCATTGTGAGGCCGCACGAACACAGCTCAAGTGACAACTCCAACTCCTTTCAGGCCTCAGGACACAGCTCAAATGAGAGCTCCAGCTCCTTTCATTCCAATTGAAAATTCTTGCCTCTTTAATCATTATAGAAGGACACTAAAAATATTAAAAGACTAACTACCAAAGGGATTCCTATATAAAAGCCTGGTAGTTCCATAGGCACTGCGCGTATGACCATTCGAACACCGTGATACTATACAAAAGCCGTATTAGCTATCAACCTACATTCATAAATTTATAAGTTGATGCTAAATAGATTTTCCTAAATGATTGTGGATACGTAGAATTTCCTCCAAGCCAATATATATTTGGATTCCTTCTACAATTAATCATCACGAAACTTTAACCAAAGTAAAAAAACTGTTGGCAAGGTTGCATTTACGAAATTCTATCCTAATAAGAATTCCATCCTAATAGGAAAATCTTGATAACTTTGCATTTACGCAAACATGAAACGGATCTGTCATCCTAAATGGATATAAGCTTCATAAAACCTCAACTGTCGACTGCTCACTTAATAAATTTATATCATGACTGCGTGTAGATCCTTATATATATGTATAGATATAGATATACCCAACCATCTCTCACTGCACCATTTTCTTTAATTGTTCTGCCTGATTTTATCACATTTATCCTAACATTCTCATACTTGCGTAAGCACGCGCTACCAGATATTTCCAAACATGAAATGGATTTGTCATTATAAGTTGCTGCTAAATAGATGTAACCACTGCGTTCACCATTGCGACCGCCTTGCCAAACGGACCCTAAGAAAGACTATACCCAACCATCTCTCACTACACCATTTCTTTAATTGTTCTTCATAATTTTATCACATCTATCCTAACATGAAATGGAATTGTCATCCTACATTCCACTGCGTTCACGCAAAAATAGGCGGGCCGTAAGACATAACGGGGGACGTGAGGTGTACGATAATTATCACCTGATATAGCATCTTTCTTCTTCTGTATTGCATTATTTCTTACATTGTTTTATTTAATTGCTATGAAAAACATAATGTAGGCATTACTGAGATCATGACCACATAAATCATTATGTACTAAAACTACCATAGTTCAACAACTCAGCAATATCCATAAGCACAGAATGCCTTCCACACATATTTTTTTTCTGCTCTCTGCTCCAAGCACGGTACATCTTATTGCCCACGCATTAGTTTACTTCAACCCCACGAAAGCATATTGTTTTTCCTCTTCAAAGTTCCAACAACGGATTCAAACTCCAAACATTGCAGCAAATGACCTCTGATCAGGCCTCCCAACTGCACAGACTCCCAAAATTTACCTGCTGCAACAGAACATGATACAGGCTTTGCTGATTTATAGTCAGTTAACCCGTGCGCCTTCGCTAATTTTGTTTCCTCCAACTTTGTCCTCGCGTCTTCCTCAGCCCACCTGTTCTCTTACTTTCTCCAACATGATCTTCCTCACACATGTCATTTCATAGTACCGCGTACATAACATATTCCAGGCATATCATGTGAGTGAAATACTGCATCACTTTTCGTCACTTTCTATCCTGTGTGCGCCGTCGTTGTCATCCATAACCATGCGTACAGTAAGCGAGTACCAAAATAATTGTACATCAATGCTTCTCTACAAAATTCCCTTTGCTGTGACTTCTGATTTCGTAACTACGTGTTCGTACCCGCTGCTACTACATATTTACATTGCCATTTTTAAATGTACTGCCACTTCCGTCATTGCGCGACGTATTTCAACACACTGCTTACGTAGGTGTATATTATTTGTAGCTGTCTTCAAAGTGACTCACATGTAATGGATCGTGATCGTACGTTAGACTCGATAGCAGACATAGGTCAACTGCATGTTCATGCTCGAAAAAGAGCACGACAAGTACCCGTACTACATGAACATCGTTCAGCATGTGCCTTACATGATCAGCATAATACTTCGCCAACAACTGCATACGTGCCGTCAACATCACATGTTGCCCAGCTGGCTTCTAATCGCGAGCGTTCACAAAGAAGAAGAACGCATATGTCCGACGAACAACGTGAGGCTCAAAGAACATATAATCGATTGTACCAACGTGAGAGGCGTGCTCATATGTCTGCAGGACAACAGGCACACGAACGAGAAGTTCGGCGTGCCGCTTCTCTTGCCCGTCGCAACCAATTACCCCCAAATAGCAGCCACTTTCAACACCAAACCTCTGAGCCTGAGCCCACTGCTGAACCCGTACCCCCCGGAAGTACACTTGCAACAAACATTCCAGCATCAGAGTGTCCTGCTCGACGACGTCTTTCTCACCAGCTTTCACAACGTACTGTCACAAGAATGCCCAATGTCCAACGTGCTGCTCGACGAGCTTACAGTCGACACTACCAAACACTGAGGACTGCACAAATGACCAATGCCCAGCGTGATCACCAACGTCAAATTAGGCGTGCTGCTGCTCAAAAACGGCGTCAGCATGTACCCCATCAGCGTGACCAACGTCAAATTGACAACAGCGCGCTCGCACGCATTTCTGTGCCTCTGGACCAACCACGTCCACATGAGTCTGTACCGCAGGATCCCCCCGTCCGCGACAACATGATGTGGGGTAATATTCTACATTTATTTTCCCGCATATTCCTCCTTCGAAATACTATTACATAACACAACACCCATATGTTCTTGCATCTCTAAGCCACAAATGCAGATAACGGTGTTGTCCACCGATACAGCCTATCGGTTTTATCGTCTACATCGTTCTCTCACGCTAATCGTCTGCTTCAAGCTGGACAATCGTCCATATTGCAACCCCGTAGTCCCCCAATGCCTCAATGTGCCGCTCCACTTCTGTCTGTTATCCCAGTACTTCAACAGCGGCATGAGAACACTCCATATCGTACGCACTGCCACTGTTATTTACTATTATAAATTTTCGCGTCCATGCACACCTTCTGCTCATAACTCATTCTTAAAAATTTGCCTTCACAGCGGACTCAGCACATCCTGTTCAACAACCTCTCCCCAACAGTGACGGCTCCTCTGATGATACTGCTCCCTCCGCGAATCGTCGACCAAGGAGCCTTAACAGTGCTCACACCTCCACTGCAACTGCGCATTTTACGCACTTGAACCTTCAGTCCCCACATTTCTGTATGTACTGCCGTGCTAAATTATTCGATGGGGAAACATCAACAATGTGTTGCAGCAATGACCGCGTTCAGATTCCAGCCATTCCTTTCCCAAATGAACTTTACAATTTATTCGCTGGTGATTCCGCTGAAAACCGTCACTTCAGAAGATATATTCGTTCATACAATCATGTGTTCTCCTTCACTTCTATGGGTGTTACATTAGACGCAAGTTTGGCCACTGATCAGCACGCCATCTACACTTTTCGCGCTCATGGAGCAATGTACCACAAGATTGGATCTCTTCTGCCTGCTGCAAATACCAGACCTCGCTACTTACAACTGTACATATACGATACAGAGCATGAGCTTGATCATCGGTTGCAAGAAAGCTCAGAATTAGATCGTGATCTGCTTCAGAAGATAACATTAATTCTTGATACACACAACCCATTTGTTCTGATGTTTAGGCGCTCAGCGCAACGACAAGATATCGAGAGGTGCAAATTTCTTATCAAGGAACGGCCTGCATTTGAACAATAATATACATTAACAGCTTCATCACAGGTTGCTGCTATAATTGTTGGTGCTGAAGAATATCTTGAGTCTAATGAACGTAATATAATTGTGAACACAACTGAAGGCGACGTATTTACTGTTAAAGAGTACAATGGTTACTATGATCCACTTCAGTATCCACTTCTTCTGTCGTACGACACATATGGTTGGTTGGCTGAGTACAAAGGACTGAATAATCTACGTGTTAGCTGTTGTGACTACTACTCCTACATACTTCAGGTTTCTTACTTATACTTGCTAAGATTATGCTGTCTACACAACTGCTTACATCATATTATAACTCATATACATTCAACTACAGGACCGTCACCCAACTTTATCGTTACCACTACACGGCTGTCGTCTGCTACAACAATACATTGTTGACAACTACATTAAGATAGAAACTCAGAAATTACGTTGGATAAAAAAATCAAAATAATATTCGTGCTGAACTGTATAGCGGCTTGCAGGACTGCCTTAATGCAGGAGAAAATAGTGCAGGTACTTCTACTGCTTCTACCTACAACATTCACTTCAATTTCTGCATGTTCGATGCTCCATCTTACTATGTTATCTTTTGCTACTGCAGCAAATATTGGTCGACGATTTATTCTACCATCGTCTTTCATTGGCAGTCCTCGCGACATGTACCAACGTTATCAAGATGCAATGGTTGTTGTCCAGCGATATGGTAGACCAGATATTTTCTTGACAATGACGTGTAACTCCTCATGGCATGAAATCACAGACTCCCTCTATCCTGGACAAACAGCACAGGATCGTCCGGATGTTGTTGCTCGGATATTTCACGCTAAATATGAGAAGTTAAAGAAAGACATTTTCCACAAATGTGTTCTAGGGAAAACAATTAGTCACGTCCACGTAATTGAATTTCAAAAAAGAGGCTTGCCGCACGTTCATATGCTTATTATTTTCGACACACGTGACAAAATGAACACTCTAGACGATTACGACGAGATTGTTCGAGCTGAGCTCCCTCATGTCGAACATGAGCCTAAATTTTATAATGCTGCGGTGCGTCATATGATCCATGGCCCATGTGCCCATGTCAATCTGCATGCCCCGTGCATGAAGCATGGTAGCTGCAGAAAAGGATACCCTAAACACTCGCTGAACATACCGTGCAGGGAGCTGACTCATACCCAATATATCGTCGACGTGCTGATGGGCGGTCGTTCACGTTGCAGCATAAACAGGATTTTAATATTGATAATCGCTGGGTTGTTCCGTATAATCCATGGCTTCTACTGAAATACGACTGTCATATTAATGTTGAGATTTGTAGTAGCATCAAAAGTATAAAATACTTGTACAAATACATTCACAAAGGACCTGACCGTATCACATTTGGGGTTCATCCTACCGATTCTCGCGATGAGGTATCTCAGTATATAAACGGTCGATGGATATGTCCACAAGAAGCATTTTGGAAAATTTTTAAATTCACTATGTACCAGACGTATCCATCAGTTATTCGTTTACAAATTCATTTACCTGACAAACAACAAGTCCAGTTCCGCACTACTGATTCACTCAATAACATCCTTTCAAATGAGCGCAACTCTCGAACAATGCTGACTGAATTTTTTGGAGTAAACGAGTCTGAGCGTGGATCCCGCAGATACTTATACACTGAATTTCCAAAGCACTACACGTGGAATTCGTCTTCAAGAACGTGGCATAAGCGAAGGCGTCGTCAAAAGGTTATTTCTAGAATGTACTCTGTACATCCATCTGAAGGAGAACGATTTTATTTGCGAATGCTTCTCAATCATATTCGAGGCCCCCGGTCTTTCGAACATTTGATGACGGTTGGTACTACGACTCATCCAACATTTAAAGAGGCGGCTGA
The DNA here is from genome assembly GCA_033032865.1 of Dactylorhiza incarnata. Lineage (NCBI taxonomy): Eukaryota > Viridiplantae > Streptophyta > Magnoliopsida > Asparagales > Orchidaceae > Dactylorhiza > Dactylorhiza incarnata. The sequence continues at coordinate 7,397,561 of JAWHQI010000094.1, read as the reverse complement.
ACATTACGGCCTACTGGAACGAGATATGGTCTACATACATGTATGCGCGAGGCTACAGAATATCATATGCTCTCAGCACTACGAACATTATTTACTACAATTTTGTTATACTGCAACCCTACTGAAGTTCGCAAACTATGGAATACAACTACGCCGCTATGACCGAAGATTATGTTACAACACAGTCTGGCAGTGATGTGGTCATCCTTAACAAGCTGCTTCGAGAAGTAGATAATATTCTCCAACAACATAGTAAAAGTATCTCCCAGTTTGATATTCCTCAAATGTCTTTGATCTTCCAAAATATGGATACCTTCAGCAGCTTAATTGAAGATGAGCTGTCAATACCAATTTCATGCGCGGATGTAAATTCGATTTCATCTTTGAATCAAAGCCAATCTTCGGTATTCTACACTATTACTGAAACAATTCACGCGAGAAGAGGTGGTCTTTTCTTCATTGATGGTCCAGGAGGCACCGGCAAAACATTTCTGTACAAAGCACTTCTCGCACATCTACGCCAGGCTGGTCATATTGTACTCGCCACTGCATCATCAGGAATCGCTGCAGCTCTTCTGCCAGGTGGTACTACAGCACATCTAAAATTCAAAATTCCAATTCCTATTGAAGCATCCTCATTCTGTAAATTTGGCAAACTCTCTGAGATACAACAGCTACTTCAACATTGTTCTGCGATTATATGGGATGAGGCGCCAATGTCTCATAAATTTGTTTTCGAGGCCGTTGATCGTTCGTTGCGCGATGTTCTTGACTCAAATCAACCTTTTGTTGGAAAAGTTATAATTATGGGGGGAGATTTTCATCAGGTGCCGCCTGTTGTAATTAATGGCACAAAGTCACAAATCATAAATGCAAGCATAGTTGCATCACATGTATGGTCAGCTGTCCACTTACTTTCACTGTCTGAAAATATGCGTGCAGTGAACGACCAACATTTCTCAGAGTTTATACTTCGTGTTGGAAATGGAGATGAACCTACATGTGAGGATGATATGATACGTATTCCAGATTCGATGATCATTCCATGGGAACGAGAACATTCGATCAGTGCACTGATCAACATTGTATTCTGTAACATGTCCTACAATATTAGTAGCTCTGACTACTGGGAAGGCCGGGCTTTACTAACTCCACTAAACGAAGATGTCACTCAGTTTTATGAGAAATGTCTCACTATTTTACTTGATGCTGAAATGACATACTACTCCTTCGATTCTGTTGATGACGACAAGTATAACTTATACCCGCAGGAGTTTCTGAATAGTATCTCTCCGGGAACTCTTCCTCCGCACAAACTGACTTTGAAAATTGGTAAGCCTATCATTCTTCTGCGAAATTTAAACCCTTGAATTGGGCTTTGCAACGGTTCACGCCTCATATGCCGTCATTTCTCAGCGAATGTTGTTGGGGCTGAAATTCTTACTGGCCAGCATAAAGGCAGACAAGTCTTCCTTCCCCCTGAAGAATTCTGGAGATCAGAATTTGCCTTTCGAACTCACTCGAAAGCAGTTTCCAGTTCGTTTAAGCTTCGCGTTAACAATAAACAAATCACAAGGGCAAACCATCAGACAGATTGGCCTGTACCTACCTTCTCTAGTTTTTACTCATGGTCAGCTTTACGTTGCTCTATCAAGAGGTGTGAATGCTTCCAACACAAAAGTGCTAATAAAAAATGGCACTTTACCTAAACGTCCTGGCGCTTACACAAAAAATATAGTTTTCAAAGAGTTGCTCTCAAGGGTTATCGTGCAGGTACATTCTGTCCTCATTTGTTAATTGTTACATTGCTGTTTCATATATAAGTTCGGCAACTGTACTGTTTCCAATCATTACGATACCTCCACCTTACTGCTCAGTCTCATCATACTTACGGAGAAACAGCTGGTTAACTCTGAGTGTCATTACCAAACAACTGCTGCTCAATCAACTCGATCTTTGTGCTTCCCGGCAATGTATCTACAATTTCTGAGGCAACACCCACTCCGTTTATGCTTCGCTTTAAGCAGACATAGACCTCAAGGTCAGCCAATAAATTCCTTCCCTATGTAATTACCATGCGCTTCTCTCGCTACTGACCAACTTTCTCTCACTTTACCGCTATCAGTACCTTGATGAAATACAAAGACTGTACTGAAAAATGGTGCCCTCACTTAATGTCGCGACACTTACACTGCAACTGCTGTATTGAAAGAGTTTTTTTCCAATTTTGTACTTCAGGTGCACTTGATGTTCGCCCTTTCTACTTTTCTCAACTTCCACATGTATATTATTACTGCTCTGAATTGTTCAGCTGTTTCTTACCTGCACAGTCTCAACACCCTCATTCAACTTCCCTTCCATTAATTGCGCCGCTGTACTGTAACTTCGTACTACACTCAAACTGACATTGACTGATTCAGTGACAGGTCCTGAGGTACTATACTGTCTTCACTACAATTTTTTCGTACACTACGTACTATTACATGATTAACTGCTGTAACAGCTATTCAGCAACATATGGTTATGTGTCGTGAATATATTATGTTCAAAATATTTATCGTACCAACGCTTTATAACCTTACAGATCTATATTACCTGCACATACATGGAAGTGCTAAAAAAGTTCATATTCCGCTGCAGATACAGGTGCACACGAATCGATCGGCTCGAAATTCGTCCGTCCCAACAGTACATCTAGATTTTCCAACGTCTCTGCCATTACCTAAGGTTCTTGCTCCTATTTATGTTACTGCTTCTGTTACTACTATTAACTTTCGTCATACATGTGAAAATTGACTTTCATGTCATTGATACTGTTTTCTCCTGCTTCCCTATATCATCGGTATCAATTTCCTCTACATCAGCATCCTTGCTTACCAGTTCTTCCCTTTGCCTTACGCCGTCATTCATCTCTACGTTTGCCATTACCATCGCCATGCAGCTTCCTCACTCTATTGTTTTTGGCAGATTTTATGTCCACTTCTACCTCTTTCTCGGAGATGATGCTTGCGCAACGCGACCACTTGGCTTGCAACCACGATGTGCCGCCAGAGATGTGCGACTACTATTATTTCTCCGTCTTACTGAACGGACTTAGCCTTACTACAAGTACAGAGCATTTGAAGGTCGTCTGTGGATCGCTTCCGGGATTCCTTCATGCTGCTGTAAGCACGATGACTCATGCTCATTCACTACAGTATCTTCACCTGTTTCGTACCTGATTCGTTGTCTCCCTATATTTCTTTACGCAGATCGACGTAACTGCGGATGGGGAGCCACTGCGTACGGGGGAAGTTATCTTCGCAGATAGGGTGACAATGATGGTTGCTGCAACTCAAATGGACGGCAATATCATTGATGGAAGTAGGATAGCTACCCGTGAACTTGCATTGTTCGATGTTAAGCACTACCAGAAAATGGTCTTTTAGCCAGGGCAAATTGCCGTGGCTAAAAGTCCAAAATCGTGGCAAAAGACTTTTAGCCACGGCCTGCCCACGGTAAATGGGCGTGGGCAATGCGAGCGTGGCAAAAAGTATTTGCCACGCTCATTCCATGGCAAATACTTTTTTCCACGACTTTTAGCCATGGTTTTAAACCGTGGCTAAAAGCCTTGATTTTAACAGCTTTTGCCACGGTTTCTCTGCCGTGGCTAAAAGTCTATTATTTTCCACGGCAAAAACCGTGGCAAATACTCTGTTGTATTATTAAAAAAAAGTATTTGCCAATGTTTGAAACCGTGACAAATACTTGGCAGATTTATTTTAAAAAAACATTTGCCACAGTTTGAAGTTGTGGCAAATACTTGTTTGATTTAATAATAATAAAATATGTGTCAAAAAAAGTGAAACAATTTAAGAGACATAATGTTAGGCATCATGAAATCTGAGCACTACTGAAAACATTAGACATTTGTGTTGAACATTTTTTCTAAAAATGCATGTGCAAGGCATATTTCCGAAAATTCGCTATATTTACGCCCATGTTGGCTATCCGCACGACAATAAGTCTTGTATGCGCATTTTTAGGAAAAGTGTTCAACACGAAAGTTGTAGATCTCGACGAGATCTATAACTTTCGTGTTGATCACTTTTCCTAAAAAAACATGTACAAGGCGTATTTCCAATAGGCGCATAATAACTCAAAAAAGTTCGGATAGTCATAATTATAGTGCAGATAACAATCACCTTAATTAAGTATATGAGAATTAATGTTTAAATTAATACTAATATATTTACATATATGTTATGAATAAATTAAAAAAATAAATTTTAGTCAATTATCTCATACAAATTTTTTTGCAACGACGAAAAATCGTGGCTAATACTACTGTATTTGCCACGAATTAAGAATTCTGGCTAAAATATTAGTCACGAATTAGAAAACCGTGGCAAATAGTATTTTTTTAGCCACGAATTCATCAAACCGTGGCTAATGTGTTCTTTTTTGCCACGAATTTGATACCCGTGGCTAATACCTGCTTATTAGCCACGAATTAGGAGTCGTGGCTAATACTTAACTATTAGCCACGATTTTTGACCGTGGTAAAAAAAGTGTGGCTAAAAGTCATTTTTCTAGTAGTGAAGCCAGAGTACTCTCAACGGGAATGCAACTGACACGACATTGCGTCACAAGCTTCCACTGCTTTTAGTTACGTAACTTCGCATGTCTGTACGCGTGCTACATTTCTATCGTACGGTAAAATGTAGTACGCCGTCGTTTAATCTACTGTTTGCTGTCTGTACAGTTAACGTGTTTTGCTACTCATCTGTTTGCTGCTTCATTTCTGGTATAGCTCATCGCTTCTCTTGCTACATTTGATAATTTTTCTCTCCTCTGGGTTCTTTTCGATTGCTTCTGTACCTATGCCTCTGCTCAACGTATGTACACATACTACGTCAGTTTTTATGATAAAATGTCGTCCACTTCATACTGATGGTGCGTCCCTGAGCTTTTCTCTGTGCACATGCTAAACATATGCACGCACTTTTTACATTCGATGCATTCTCAAGAGAAACAGACAAATCGACAACACGATAGCTCAACAATGCATGCTATACTATTACATATATAATATATACAATTACTATATTATGTATTCCGTATATTATATGATCTACTATGAAAATGAACCACTACTAAGTGTTTTAAATGAATATGCATATTCGTTAAATGAAATTTTTCTGAACGAGCTCCATGTACATATATTTAATTCATTTACTTTTTCATATCTCTCTCTTATAACATACACTATTTAGAGTCTCATTCATATCTTATCTGTATCAGCCACCTTCCTCTGCACAAATAGGCTTCAAAAAATTGTGTTTTTGAAGAACTTATGGTCTTCCATTGTTGCGGTCAGATACTTCTTCTCAGACAATATCTGGGACATTCTTTACGTTTCATTTCTTTTGTAGCAACTTGACTTCAGCATATTCACCCGCAAAAACAACCCACTACTTCCTTGAACCCCTTCTCCCTTTTTTTAATCTCATTAACCTACTAACCTGTCTACTGTAACTTTTGTTAAATAGTTAATTGATGCTATAAATTTTAGGCCCCTCATAAGCTACCGTCAGTAAAAATGATGAAACTTATTTAGATATGAAGTTGCAAAATGCCGCAACATATCATTTTACTGCAGCTGCAATGTTGCAGGTGCAGAAAAGTACAGTTGCAATGCTGCACTTGGTATAAACTGCAGCTGCAAAGGCTCAAGATCAGAGTTTATGTAGCCCCTCAGGTTGGGGTTGCTCAGATGCTGCTAGATGCACGGCTGCTGCTGCGTCAACTTTGCGCAGCACGCAGAAATGGGCGTCGCACCGTTGAACATGGCACCGGAGCATGGGAGTAGATCAGAGATGTTGCAGCCCGCCCCCAATATGTCCATGCGAGCTACTGTTTCATAAATGATGTATGAATTGTGTGGCTATTAGATATATTATATATGTCAATGGTTATAATTATTTTTTCTTTTTTATTCATTTGAACATGGTTCTTCTTCAGCTCCTGAAGGTGGTTCTTCCGCTTCTGAAGCATCCGTCTCTGGAGAAGGATGTGCGGCCGGCGCTCTACCAGAAATTCTGCATGCTACGGTGGTTTGAAAAGCCTGGGATCTCTTTTTATGATCATATTTCTTGATGGACGGTTCTGATTTCTCCAAAGCTGTACATTATTACTATTTTAGGCGTTCATCGAATGGGGTAAGAAGATTGCTATACGGTGTGGTTGTGCTCTCTATGTTGCAGTGGACGACAGGCATTGCTTTGTCTGCAAATTTGTTGTATGATTGTAAACTTCCGTGCGTGTGAAAAGTTGTTTATTGTTCGTATGTATATATATGTATGTATGTATGTGTGTATATATATGTACCAAATGGCCAATCCAAGAAAATCATGCTTGGAATCTGAAAATCCAAACTAGCTTATGAAAGAGAATTCCACTATGTGCATATAGGACAGAAATCGTATAATGGTGCTAACTTCTCACCTTTCTCCAAACCTGACGATTTGAAACTAAGGTTGGCAAGCTGCCATCAAAATTGTTGATTGTCTTAATTGTTTTGGGAGCTATATTTTATTTGACTGAAACAAATGTGAGATTATATGAAATCATTTTGAATGAAATTTGTGCTACTATGAATTAATTATGTTATTATTGAAATAGAATTTGTTCCAGAAATGTTGTTGGAGATTTTGTTTTTCTCATTTTGAGTGAAATCATTTTCATAATGGAGATTACTTCACATTGTGGCATCAAAGATTTAACGGGAGAGCTTCTTTAACAACTTCAAATCATTTTTATTTTTATTATGAATTATTGGAAGTTGTTTCATAATTTTTGTAGCACCGCGCCGGGACAATGTCGGGCCAGGGGTACTGTCGCGTGGAGCACGAGGGCTACCTATGCACTGTCAATTGGTTGAGCGGCGTAGAGATGGCGAGTTCGGCGAAGGTACTGTCACTGCTGGAGTACTGTCGAAGCGGAGAGCATCGAGCACGGGCGTAGCCCGTGCGGAGATGCTCGTACCTATATATATATAATATAAAGTTCATTCGATTTTGGTAGACGACAAAACTCCTTCGCGGCTCAAGATGCTGCCTAGGTCTTTCCGTCGCCCAACATTCCGGTTTTCGCCCTGTCTGCAACGGCGCCGCTTCCGTCGCAACTTCTTCGGCGGTGTTAAAATCACATGCGTGTCTTCTCTTCGTCATTACATGTGCATGTGTCGTGCCCTAATGTCTTCCTTCCTATCGCTTCAAATCCATCGCCGCTCCACGATTTCTTCTCCTTCTCCCCGCTCTGCTTCGATCGCTCCGTCGCTCCCTTTGCTTTCTATCGCCGCTCTGCTTTGTTCGGCTCCGACGACTTATTTCTTCCTCTCCGTCGACAGCCATCGCCGGTACGTACTACTTTCTTTTGATTTTAATTTCGTTGTCTGGTTCCTTCTCTATCGCCACTTTCTCAATCGAAGAGCCCAGCTCCTTCTCCTTCCTCGCCGTCTGCTTGCGCCTGCGGCTTCTCCCACGCAGCTGTTCCTGTAAGACCCCCCTTCGGAACTAGGCACGAACAGGGGAACTTATCGCACACCACCGTCAATCCGGAACAAAGAAGAGAATTAACGGAATAGTAGAGGTATGAACGTCTCAACCCTCTCCCATCATTCTCTTCCAAACTACGAATCGACGATGGTGTTAAGCGAACAACCATCACACCCCAACCAGGGTTCACTATGAGCAGTAGCGGAAGTAATACTAGCGGAAGACTAGCAGCCACGTAGTAGAGCACAGAAATATAAGAGTATGTAAAACAAGACAGAAATAGCCACAACAACGACATGATGGCCCCACAGTCCAAGTACAACAGTATATAGAAAATCCGGGGGCTCACAAGTAACATGCCAAACCGGATGAAAGGTAATATATAAAGTGCAGTAAATATGTAAATCTAATAGCTAACTATATGACTGGTAATGTTGTCAGGGGTGGCAACGATTATCATCATGCCTTATATCTCCACGTCGAGTCCACGTCAAGTTCTAGAAACGCCCACGGTTTCAGTTGCATCGCCTTCGGCGGAGCCTCCGCCTAAAAATGATAAGCGCGAACGCGTCAGTCAAACTAGACTGAGTGGTTCTTCCCGCTCCCCCCAAAGCCCTAACGCTCAAAGGAGGGAAATATCATGCTGCAGAAAGTGACAGACAGTATATATGCAATAATAACATACGAATAGTATAATATGTAGTGAGTAAACTAGCAACCTATCAATTATGAGCATATGAGTAAGCAGTGTATAAAGAAAATGAAAGTATAAGTTCTACTGTTTCGAACCTAGCGATGTCCACACTCACACACCCAACGAAGGCTAAGCTAAATAGTATGAAACGTGCTATCATCTAAGAGCAGTATAAGTAAAAGTATAAACCTAACCGGGATTAACATCATCATCACAAATGCACATGAAATCTATGTCAACATAAACTTAACAAACACACAATGTCGAGACGCAAGCACTTGATCGAAATCAAGTACAAACTAACGACTGTGAAACTTATTCGTGGGATAGCTAATCCCACAGGCACCACAATCGTGGCCAAACGGTGGCAGTGGCACATCCTGGCCACTTCTAGAGTGTTTAAGCACTCTCACCCCTAGGCCTTACGTACGACTGTCCGAGCCCGTACTCAGTCATCGCCCATACTGGCGGAACAAACAAAAGAACCGAGGCATAGCTCAGGTCGAACTCCAGGTGGCTAACACCTACACAAACAACAAACTAGGCTAGGGCGCACGTTGTTGTTCGACCATGAGGCTACCCTAGAGTCGCTGTACGAACCCTCCGGAGTGTGCCACCGGGAGAGTCAGTGACCCGCCACATCATACACATGCAAACATACAAACAATCACTTAGGGGAAAAACACCCTACTAATCATCGCACATGAGGGGAAGACACTCAGCTTGTGCATCGTCCCACCCTAGCACTCTCTGCGTTACAGGCGGACGTTATAGATCTTCATGATGAGAGTCTCAAACCACTCCTCATCACTTGGGGGAAATGAACACCCTACTACTGAATCGTCCCACCCTAACACTCTCTGCATTACAGGTGGACGCTATAGATCTCCTTGATGAGAGTCTCAAACCACTCCTCATCACTTAGGGGAAATGAACACCCTATCATATCCAAGGTCACCAATAGTTACAATTCATCAACTTTTATATTTTAGATTAATAACCTATAATTTAACACAACATTATTCGCTCCTCAATTTATATTCTCATTCAATCACACAGTTCATCTTACCCTCATCAGGTCAGGATTGTCACTATTGACTTCAAACATACGTATTGAGGATTCAAAACCTGATTCATTTCCAATATAAGGTTATACTCTTCAAGACTGGATCAACCCACGAGATCTAGTCTAGGCCATTAATCACATCCTACATTTAGGGTTCGTGACGTACTCTCGTCTACTCCCACTGAAATCATCTTATAGATTCATAACATCGAGACTGCGATCATCATTTCATGCTCGGTCCTGGTTTCAACATAATAGGCTTAAACCTACTAATTCTTCAAGTCTAAGTTCATTATATGTTCTTGTCATCAGACTCGTCTAAGCATTCCAAGGGTTAATAACCTCAATTATAAACCAGGATTTGGACTATCCGCTCATAGGCATCAAATATCAGCAGTTGCGATAATACCCTTGGAAGGTATCATGTCGTTGGCTAAATAATATTGCAATCGACGATGCTCCCTTGGTTCGACGATTCTACCCTAAATCTGAATCACGTGACAACAAACTTGATTTCATCTTCGACGTCAGTCCCCTCTGAAAGCTTCACCATTTATTTGCAGTGCGCGGTTCTCCGTTGAGTTCGTCGCATGATCCACCATCGGTCTCTGCCGCAAGTATTGTTGATCTTCGTTGCGGAATCCATTACTGATTTTCGTCGTGTCGCTTCTTCGTTGATTTCTGTCGCACGATCAACACGAGTTCATCGTGAGATCTACCGTCGATCTCACCGCACACTTTAATATTAATTCTTGACGTGCGAGCGTTGTTATTTTGATCGCGCACACCGATATTATTTACCGCCACGCGATCCTCGTTGTTTCGACCGCGCGCGCATCAATATTATTTGTCGTCGCGCGATCGTCGTTGTTTCGACCGCGCGCACAATACTATTTATTTATCGTCGTATCGCACCCCGAGACTCGCGGAGAGGGGTCGCAAGGACCCACTCAAAATGACCCGCGACCACGCCAAGCACGACTACGCTCGAGTGTTCGCGGGTCGCCGAAAAATGGAGTCTTTGCGAGAAGGTTTCTACAATTGAAAATTAAGATCTATGCGGAGGGAGGAGTCGAGGAAGAACGCACATGTTGTCCGTGCATGTTACCCAATAGCCGCGTATACGACGTTTGCGCGTCGCTCCCGACCATGATCAGATCTCGCCGATCCGGATCCCGTTGAACGTCGCCAAAGAGAGGACGACCTCTTTGAGTGGCTGTCTTGGCCTTCGGCGAGATGAGATCTCGTTATTTTGGAGTTCCACAGCCGGAAATCAGTTGAGGGAGGTGGTGGAGATGAGATGGTGGTTGTTTTGCTAGATGTTTGTGAGAGAAAGACAGAGAGATCCAAATAGAGAGGTGGAGAAAGTTAGATCTGGAAGGGGGGAGAGGGTTCTGTGAGAGTTCTGTGAAAGAGATATTGAGAAAGGGGTTTTTGGGTGGGGGATCTCTAGAAAAAAAGAAAAAGAGAAATAGAGAGAGAAAGTGAGAAGAGGGTTGCTGGTCGGCCATGGCTACTTGGAGGAGGGAGGAGGTCGACCTTGGAGAGCTGCTCGGTGGTTTGTCGGAGGTGGAGCCGATGCGCCCCGTCCGCCAAGAGGTGGCGACAAACCTCCTTCTAGCAAGAACAACCTGTTACAAATTACAATCCACAACCAACACTGCCGAAGGTACACAAGACAGCACACAACAACTAGCAAGAGATTAAACAGGATAAAAGATCCTAAGGCCACGCCTGAAGGGATCGATGAGTGGTGCAGGGGATCTTCCCGTAACAGCCGACCAGTTACAGTAGAACTAAAGTTTTTCAGCATAACTCCTCCTTCTCAAACACACCCTTTAAACAAAAAGCCCTAAGAAAGCAAAAGACCTTCCTACCCCAACCAAAGGCAGAAAATAACATAAATCACATAAAACATATATTTAAAATACCAACATTTCCCGGTCGGGTCGTAACAGTACTTCCCCCATCGAAAGTTCCTTGCCCTCAAGGAACAAAGTCGGGCCACTTTTGGTGTAGGGTCCATAAATCCTCCCATGTCGCCTCGTCAGGAGACCCATTGGCCCACTGAATAAGGAGTTGTGTCACTACTCGCCCTGCTCTGTTTGTGATGCGCCTGTCTAGTATTGCCACTGGATCGACGAGCGAATTTCCCTCCTCGTTGACCGTTGTTGGTAGGGGTTGGATGAGGCCCCTCAGGGTTCCCTTATACTTCTTCAGCTGCGAGATGTGAAATGTGTGGTGAATTTTAGCCTCTGCTGGTAGCTCCAGTTTGTACGCCACTACTCCCACTTGCTCTACCACCGGAAAGGGGCCAAAGAACCGTGGTGATAGCTTATGTATGCGATGATCCCGGAGACTGACTTGACGATAGGGCTGCAGCCGCACCCAAACCAGCTCGCCAACCTCCAAAACATATTCCCGGCGCTTTGTATCTGCCAACGTTTTCATTCGGTTCTGAGCCCTCGCCAAGTTGACCTTCAGCAAGTTCATCACCTTGTCCCTCGCCGCTAGGGACCGATCCACCGACTCCAGCTTGGCCGCCCCATCCACATAGGGGGGAAGGGCTGTTGGTTCCTGCTCGTATACCACTTCGTAAGGAGTCATTTGAATCGCACTGTGGTACGTGGTGTTGTACCACCATTCCGCCAATGAAAGTCAGTCAAGCCAACTCTTTGGCTTCTCAAAACACATGCATCGGAGGTAACTTTCCACACAATGATTTACAACCTCCGTTTGCCCATCCGACTGCGGGTGATACGCCGTCGATGTATGCAGTTGAACCTGGAGGACGCGAAAGAGCTCTTTCCAAAACTTACTCTCACTATGGAGTTGGGTAGACCGTGTAGACGAACAACGGAGTCCAAAAATACTTGTGCCACCGCTTCTGCCGTGTATGGGTGGTGGATGGCCGTAAAATGGGCTTGCTTGCTTAGCCTATCCACAACCATCAAAATGGTAGATTTCCCATGGCTTTTCGGAAGACCGTCGATAAAATCCATGGAGATCTCTTGCCATACCCTCTCCGGAATAGGTAAGGGTTGGAGCAGCCCCATTGGTCGTTAGTTGTCCGGTTTACATTGTTGGCAAACTACGCACTGTTGGATGTACTCGTAGATTTCGACCTTCATTCTCTTCCAGTAAAAGAGTCTCTTCATGCGTTGGTAGGTGGCTGTAATTCCTGAGTGACCCCCCATAGCGCCCGCATGGTACAGTTGCATCAGTCGGGTTTTTAAAACCGTGTCCCTTCCGACCACGAGCTTGCCCTTCCTCTTGAGCACCCCTTGCCTCCATGTATATTTCAGGTATTCCTCTTCACTTCCTTCCTTTGCGGTGATAATTTTTTGGAGGTGCGCATCCAGCTCCCATGACTTCTTAATGAGCTGTAAGATATCCGATTGAAGAGTGATGATGGCGTTCAAGGAGGCATCCGACGCCTCGTGAACCCGTGATAACGCATCCACTCACGTATTCTCCTTGCCCCTCTTGTACTAGACCGTGAAGTCATACCCCATCAATTTGGAGAGGTACCGTTGTTGCGTCGGTGTCGCCAGCCTTTGCTCCAACATAAATTTCAAACTCTGATGATCCGTGCGTATAACGAGTGAGCAGCCCACCAAGTAGTGTCGTCATTTCTGGATTGCCAACACAATGGATAACAATTCTTTTTCATATGTAGATAGCCCGGAATTCTTCGGCCCCAACGCCTTGCTAAAGAAGGCTATCGGCCGCTCCTTCTGTAACAGCACAACACCTACCCCCGTGTCCGCGGCATCCGTCTCCACCACGAAGGTTTGCTGAAAATCCGGTAACTGTAGCACAGGGGGCTGGTCACAACTTGCTTCAACTGTTGGAACGCAGCTTCCGCGGCTTCCATCCATGCAAAAGATCGATGTTTCAACAACTCCGTAAGGGGTCTCGCTATAGCGCCGTACCCTTGAATGAATTTTCGGTAGTATCCCGTCAAGCCCAAGAAACCTCTCACTTTTTTGATCGAAGTGGGGGTCGGCCAATCCAACATTGCTTGGATCTTGGTCGGGTCGGTGGCGACGCCTTGCTCGGAGATGACATGGCCCAAGTAGTGGACTTGTGGTAGGCCAAAATCACATTTGCTCCGTTTGAGCACCAATTTGTTGTTACGGAGGACGTTGAAGGTGAATGCAAGGTGATCCAAGTGATCCGCCCACGTTGAGCTGAAAATCAAAATGTCATCGAAAAAAATTAAAACGAACTTGCGGAGTTGACCTTGGAAGAGGCGGTTCATCAAGCTTTGAAATGTCGATGGTGCGTTCGTCAACCCGAACGACATCACCAAAAATTCGTAGTGGCCTTGGTGGGTACAGAACGCCGCCTTTTGGATGTCCTCGTCGGCCATCCTCACTTGGTGGTATCCCGCTCGCAGGTCCAATTTCAAAAAGTAGAGGGCCCCATGTAGTTCATCTATCAGTTCCTCGATGAGTGGGATCAGGAACTTATCCTTTATAGTATTCTGATTCAACTGCCGGTAATCCACGCACATACGCCATGACCCATCCGTTTTCTTTACTAACACCACTGGCGACGCGAATGAGCTGCAACTGTGTCGAATCACCCCCGTTTGAAGCATTTCTCCAATAAGCCATTCAATTTCAGATTTCTGCAACGGTGGGTAACGGTAAGGGCGTAAATTAACGTTGGCTTCCCTTTCCTTTAACAAGATTCGATGCTCTAACTCCCGTTTAGGTGGCAGCCCTTGCGGCTCCACGAACAAATCCGCAAAACTGTCCAGCAGTGTTTGTAACCACAGCCGCTCGGCCGAACCAGCCACTTCTCCTGCAACATGCCAAGCTTGGAAACCCTCTGCCTTCGCGTCCTGTTCCACAGTTGATAGACTTTTTTTTCCTCCTGGATATCACACAATGCCATCATGTTCAGTTGCCCTTTTGTTAACAATTTTTGAACTCTCTTTTCCTTTCCCTAGGGATCATCCATTTGCTTTGCCCCGCGGAGGGAGATCTTCCTCCCTTGACTCGTGAACTCCATCCGAAGATTACGGAAGTCCCAGTTCACCATTCCCAGCGTCATCAACCATTGTATCCCCAATACCACTTCGCACCCTCCCAAAGGTAAAATTAGCATGTCCGACGTGAAGACCACCCCTTGCATCTTCCACTGAAAAACATTAATATGGTGCGAGCTTGATATAGTTTTTCCGTTTGCCACGACCACCGAAAAAGGAGCTATTGGCACCAAACAACATTGCAATCTTCGAGCGGCTCCTTCATCTACGAAATTGTGAGTGCTCCCCGAATCTATCAAGATGTTGATGGGTTGTCCTTGGTGTGACGCCGTGACACACATGGTGTTATAGTGTGCAATGCCGGTTAAAGCATGCACCGAAACTTGGGGTTTTGGCTGGTTCTCGCTTTCCTCTTCCATTTCTAGTGCCTCGTCATCTTCGTCTTCTGGGTCGTTGTCGTCCACCGCCTCGACCACCACTTCCATAGAGTACGCCTGCTTGCGGTTGGGGCATTTGTGACCCGGCGCGTGTGCTTGATCGCACCAAAAACACATCCCCCTCCTCCTCTTTTCATCCATCTCGTCCGAGGTGAACCTGCGGTTACCGGAAGCACCGGGGCGTTGTTGATTGGTGTTGAGATCCCCTGGACACGGGGGGTCGGCCTAGATGTATATCCCTGCCTTTCCACGTGGTAATGGGTCCCTTCCAAATGAGTGGGTTGTTTCCGATTGCGGTACGCCATTTGTTGCTCCTGTAGGCGAGCTAATGAGAACACCTCCCGTAGGGACTTGGGTTGGAACATCCTCACACCAAACTGAATGTCATCCCGGAGTCCGGCTAGACAAAAACTAACAGCGTGTTCTTCCGACAACGATACCCGGTCTGAGAGCAAATCAAACTCATCCAAGTAGTTTTGTACTGACGTGCGTTGGCGTAGATTCTTTAACTCGCTCAAGGGGTCGTCGAAGAGGACCGATCCAAAACGACTATGCAGCGCTTGACTATATTATTCCCAATTCGGCCATTGCCGAGTTATTCTCGCTTTCATGTATGTTTGATTCCAGTAGAGGGCCTTGCCCTCCATATGCACGGATGCCATTTTTACTTTCATATCCTCCGCTGTTCCGTCGATGTCGAAGAACTGATCACACTTGTAAATCCATTCCATCAGATCTTCCCCTGAGAACCGAGGGAAATCTAGCCGAGGAAAACGTGTGACGATATGCGATGACGGCTGTCCCGACGTCTGGCTCTCCGGTGACGGACCTCTGCAGTTTTCGTTCGCATGTTCCCCCTTCCAGCTACTGAACATCGACCGCATTTCTTCCTGCATGATTTGCATAAATCGGGCCAACTCCTCTTGGCCTTGCTTGAGTGCCTCCATCTCATTTAACTGCTCCTTGGATCGAGTAGCTTCTGAAACTGGCATCCTGCGAACGCCTCCTATGCTCTGATACCAATGATGCGCCCCGTCCGCCAAGAGGTGGCGACAAACCTCCTTCCAGCAAGAACAACCTGTTACAATCCACAACCAACACTGCCGAAGATACACAAGACAGCACACAACAACTAGCAATAGATTAAACAAGATAAACGATCCTAAGGCCACGCCTGAACAGATCGATGAGTGGTGCAGGGGATCTTCCCGTAGCAGCCGACCAGTTACAGTAGAACTGAAGTTTTTCAGCATAACTCCTTATCAAACACACCCTTTAAACAAGGGAATTGATATTGGTACCCCTTAAATAGCTATTTGTAGCCCACTTATATTTGTACCCATAGTGGATATTTGTATCCATTGTGGATATTTGTACCCAATCAAATTTTTAAAAAAAAATTAACAAATAGTTAAAAGTTAATTTGTTAAATGACCGATACATGATTTCATTCTATTGCAATACGCAAAATTCATATTTCATTCCAAACCGAACGGAAGTTAAATGCCCGATACATGATAAATATTCTTTGCATCTCTTAAAGTGCACAAAAGTACGCAAAACTCATATTTCATTCCAAACATCAATTTTTTTTGTAGGCATCTCTTAATGTAGCCGCATCCCAAAAAAGAGCTAAACAAGAAAAAGAAAAAATATTAGTAAACCATGCGAGTACAAAATAATATCAACTGTTTAACGTAAAATTTTTATTTTACCTTATGCTTAGAAGAGTCTTGTGATATATGATAAATCACATTCTTCTGCCTGTTTTTTTGCAGTATTTTGCACCCACGATACTAGTTTTTCTTTATCCGGAAACCTCATGTTTGTGCAAAAATATTGACCAACATCTATCATACTTTCTTGCAGTCTTTCAAAATTTTCTATCAATTTTGCCTCTTCTGAATTCATGGGGCAATCTAACACAAAAATAAAGTAAAAAAATATATAAAAAATTCTGAATTGAAGCCTACAAAAATCAAAATAAATTAATTAAAATTAGAGTTTAGGAGGTAAAAAAAATCTCACAGTGGGGGTCGCCGGCGGGAGGAAGATTGTCATCCGAAACAGGAACTTGAAGAGGGATCGCCGGAGCGAGGGAGGAAGATGGTCGAACTCCTTCTGAATCCATCGCCGGCGGGAGGGAGGTGGAACGCCGACGGAGTGAGGGGGAAAGAGGGCGACGGGAGGAGGGTGGAAGCCTGGGTCGGAGATAGGGGAGGGAGAGAGGGCAGCGGGAGGAGGGTTTTTTCCTGGGCCGGAGATGGGGGAGGGAGAGAGGGCGGCGGGAGGAGGGTTTTTGCCTGGGCCGCTGGCTGGAACGCCCACCAGAGATGGGGGAGGGAGAGAGGGCGGCGGGAGGAGGGGCGAAGGCGGGGCCGCTGGCTGGAACGCTCGCCGGAGATGGGGGAGGGAGAGAGGGCGGCGGATTTTTGCGAAAGGAGGGGAGAGACCGATCGGGGAATGAGAGGGGGAGTGGGTATATTTAGGGTTTTTAATTTATTAGAATATTATTAAATATTATGTGTTTTTGGGTACAAATAGCCAATTAAGGAGTACCAATATCAATTCCCTTAAACAAAAAGCCCTAAGAAAGCAAAAGACCTTCCTACCCCAACCAAAGGCAGAAAATAACATAAATCACATAAAACATATATTTAAAATACCAACATTTCCCCATTGGGTCGTAACAGGAGCGTTGACCGAAGAAGAGGTCGCCGGAGATGGGAGTAGAGGGGCGAGCTCATCTTTTTGGGCACTCGAAGGTTGGCAGGTGGGATCGTGCGGAAGGAGCAGTTGCAAGCTTGGAGAAGATGACGGCGCTGCATCTGCCGGGAGGTATCGGGCTGAGGAGGGGAATGCCCTAACTCATCAGCAAAAGCGTAAATAAATACTACTAATAATAATCGTATTATTATTATTATTATTAAGATGTTATAGGAGGCTCTCTTAGGATTACACTCAAGCGTGCGTAGATTTCTCTAGGTATCTCGGAATCTGTCCCGGCCGAGCTCGTTTTGACCGTCTCGCCGATACGCACCTATCGGAACAGTCCAGGATCAAATCCGAGTTCGTTTGCTCATTTTACGCTCCACGAAGCGTTTACGGCCTAATTTTTGTGTCGTATCAAAACTCACCGAACGACGTCGGAATTTCAAACGGACGACTCCGTTGGACTCGTATCATCATTACGAGCCCAATAAAATTGACTGGGGTCCATTCCGAGGTCGTTTGTTCGATTGCACATTTTTGGGTAAATCAGCTATTTGCAAGCAACGTTATAATTTCGCCGATTCTTATCGGAATCGAGCGCGAACAATTGTATTGAACTCGTGTTGGCTTCACGAGTCTAACAAAACTGACTGAGGTGAATTGTGAGATTGTTTGCTCGATTTCACAAACGTGGATAAATACGTTATTCGCAGACCGTATTACTATTTCGCCGATTCTCATCAGGATCGAGCGCAGACAGTTTTGTTGAACTCGTATAGGCTTCACGAGTCTAACAAAACTCACTGAGGTGAATTGCGAGATTGTTTGCTCGATTTCACAAACGTGGATAAATACGCTATTCGCAAACCGTATTATTATTTCGCCGGACAGTTTTGTTGAACTCGTATAGGCTTCACGAGTCTAACAAAACTGATTGGGGTGAATTCCGAGACCGTTTGCTCGATTTCACCGTTTAGATAATTTCGTTATTTAAAGTCGCGTTGACACGACAGATTCTTCGATACTCATCGGAATGGAGCGCGGACAGTTTTGTTGAACTCGTATAGGTTTCACGAGTCTAACAAAACTGGATTGAGGTGAATTCCGAGGTTGTTTGCTCGATATCACCTTTTAGATAATTTCGTTACTTAAAGTCGCGTAGCTCGAGGCGATCCTTTTGACCAACTTCATATTTATATATCGAAACGCAACGAAACGAATGTTGTTGGTTCAATATTGGTCTTACGAGTGTAACATCACTGACGAGAGTCTATTCCGAATTCAATTGCTTAGAAAGCTTATTTGAGTCTTTATAACTCGAAATTCAGATTAAGCCAATTGTAATTGGTTCACCAGACCAACAAGATCACACTGGCCCTGAATAGTCTCACCAAAAGGGATTGATTGAATCAGTTAGGTCCCCTATGGGTTCAATCGGTCAGGCCATGAATTTGGGATATTACAGTTCCAACCTCTTCGCAGCTTCCGCTCGGTTCTCCCTGCTGTGCTTCGGTCGGTGGCTCGAACTCTTCCTTCCTCTCCGTCGAAACCCAGTGCCAGTAAGCGCTATTTTCTTCTGATTTTGATTTCTTTTTTGCTTTGCTGTTCTACCTCCAATTTCTGACTCCAACATCCACGATCCTTCTACTTCGTTGCCTTTTGCAGTTTCCGCCTGCTGCTTCTCCCACACATCTACTCGCCCTTCCTCCCAGCTTCCGCTCGCTGCTGCTCCTCAGTTCTCTGGTCAGTTGTTTCTGCTAATTTCTGCAGATGTTTGGTTATCTAAGTTCTGCTTTGTGCTTTCATACTTAATTTGTGCTCATTTTGTGGGCACTGTGCTTCTTGATATTTTATTGTGCTTTTTTTATTTGTGCAATTAATGTTATGAAATGTGAAACGCCGAAATTGCCTGACTGCTACACTACCATAGTATCATCTCATACCTAACAATTTTGCTTCCACTTCAACACACACTGCCATAATATAGTGGATTTTATGAATTATATAGAAAGACACCTCTTCAACTTCTAACATTTTATCAAATGTTCTGTTTTCCTCCTCCTCTAACTTTCATTTTTTTAACATAAACGTGGATGAGTTCCTCTCTTTTACAACTTCAATGACCGCCGTGAAAGCCAATCGTTTCCAACCATGTGCAAACCTACTAGATCAAATGTTCTGTTTTCAGCTACCCCACTGAACATGATTTACCCAACATGTGAAGTTGTCGTTACAATTGACATGACCGTCATCCCGAACAACAAGTACTGCCAAACATAGTACTGCATGATTTCTTCATGTGAGGTCTCATGTACAGAAGCGCCGGTTCATAACCACATCTACTATGTGTTAGAATGGTGCTCGAAGCATCCGGGTGAGTGTCTAGTTTGGAACACTCTACTCGTTGCCCTAGCAGGGTATTTATAGGCAAACCTTAATTCCCCGGCAGGTGCGTGGATCCCTAACGGGTCCTAACCTACCGCTAAGCATCCGTTAACCCGATAGTTCAATATACCTCAACATTCTCCTCCTATATTGTAAATATCGGGGTCACATCACAGATTACTTTAAACAAGAGTTAATAACGACAAACATGAGTTTTCCAGAAACATAAATATGAGTTTTAGAATACACAATATCTAACTCAAACACAAGGCTCCAAACAAGAAAACAGTAAGCAAAGCTGGAAAAACTCAAAGAACAGATAAATGAACAGTGGTCTATGCAAACAATAGATCATCATCATCTGGGTCGAAATCAACTTTCTCTCCTCCAATCTCCATGTGATCTGCAAACAGACATAATAAGAATGTCATGAGACAAATCTCTATGAATTCTAACATTTGCTAATCAAGAGTAAAGTGAATAGTTCTAGCAGTAAAAGACGTAATACTCTAACCAGGAAGAAAAGAATCACATATCAGCATCTCTATCCAATTTACATAAAATTAGACAATTGATTTCAAAGAATCAAACTATGTTCCTTCGATTATTAAGATTATTACCAAACGTTTCACAATTGTATTATATCATCAAGTTTGGAATGATACAACAAGCTGTGACCAATATATCATCAAGTTTGGAATGATATAAGTAATGATCATAATATCAGGACGCATATCAGCAACTTCAGTATTCGTTTTTGAAATGATACCCAAATCAGCCTTTGAATTAAAAATAATTGCGTAAGTCATCAAGTTTGGAATAACTGGCAACTATCCATCTCTGGCATTCATCAGATAGCATCTGGAATACTTCCGTGTGCTCACTTTAGATGCTCGAATGTAAGCAGACTACGGTTCTAAGATTTAAAACATAAGCATGGTATTAAGTCATACTAAATGAACCTTAATCACATATCCCCCGATGTTTTATGTGTTAGAACCTTACATAAGCCCTTGGTAAGGACATTTGCTACATTATCCTTCGATCTCACGTCCAATAGGGAGATTATCCCTTGACTGGTGAGATGGGTCAACCAGGCCTGTTTCATCCTTAGTTGCCTTCGCTTCCCATTGAACAATGTATTTGTTGCAATGGTCTTTGTGACTTGATTGTCACAATATAGCGAAATAGAGTTCATTTTTAGACTCGTCATTGGAATGTCGATGATTAAATCTCGTATCCACTCAGCTTCTTCTCCTGCTGAAGCGAGGGCGTAGAGTTCGGATTCCATAGAGGAAAGTGCAATGCACGACTGCCTCTTTGACTTACAAGCTACTGCTGCTCCTCCTAGGGTAAATACAAAACCGCTAGTGGATCTACTATCAGCAATTTCTGAACACCAGGAGACGTCAGAATACCCCTCAAGTACAGGAGGATGTCCAATGTAACATAAAGCATACTTTTCTGTATGCTTTAAGTATCGCATGAGCCTTTCTAAGGCATTCCAATGGTCCTGCCCAGGGTTACTCGTAAATCTACTTAACATGCCGACCGTAAAGGCTATGTCAGGTCTAGTGCAGGTTGTAGCATACATGAGACTACCTATGAGTTTGCAGTAATCCAACTGTCTAATAGATGAACCTTCATTCGGTTTCAGTCTATTGTTATAATCGTCTGGAGTCTCACTACCTTTGCTATGAACGTAACCCCACTTCTCAAGTAGATTTCTAATATAGTGACTCTGACTGAGGGTAATACCCTTGTCAGTGAAGTTCACTTCCATTCCTAGGATGGTTTTCACTACGCCTAAGTCAGTCATGCTAAATTGTGCCGTCAAGGCAGCTTTCACGTCTTTCACCTTAGACTGATCAGTGCCCAGAATTAGCATGTCATCAACATACAAGCATATAATTGCAACATTAGTTGAACTTGTACGAACGTACAGATATTTATCTGAAAAGCTGGATTTAAAACCCATAGCTTTAACACAAGTGTCAAATTTTTCGTGCCACAATTTAGGTGTTTGCTTCAATCCGTAGAGTGACTTAATCAACTTACAGACCTTAGTTTCGAGACCTTCTACCACAAACCCTTCAGGTTGGTGCATGTAGATCTCTTCGGTCAGATCTCCATTAAGAAATGCAGTCTTGATGTCCATCTGATGAACTGTAAAGTGTCCAATAGATGCTATAGCGAGAAACATCCTAATTGTCGCATAGTGACAAACAGGTGAGTATATATCAAAGTAGTCTATTCCACTCACTTGAGTGAAGCCTTTTGCAACTAGACGTGCTTTGTATTTGGCAATATTGCCATCAGGATTAAGCTTCTTCTTCAGAACCCATTTGTTTCCAATGGTCTTAGCCCCTTTGGGCAAGTCAACCAATGTCCACGTGTTGTTCTGCATGAGAGAGTTTAACTCTTCATCGATGGCTTCTTTCCATAATAGAGAGTCTCGAGATCGCATCGCATCCTTATAAGTGGATGGATCAGCTTCAACTTGGTAAGTCACGAAGTCTGTACCGAAGCTTTTAGGCATTTTCTCTCTACTAGATAGCCTTCTGGTATCTAAACCACTCGTGTCTACAGGCTCAGTGTCAGAGTTACGTTGACTTGGCTCAGCGGGAGGCTCAAGACTAGTTGTTGGTAGACCTGGAAGCGTCAGGTTCTTATCCTTAAGGAACTTATCCTCAAAGAAGACAGCGTCTCTAGATTCGATTACAGTGTTTGTTGATAGATCTAAAAATCTGTCTGCAGCACTATCCTCCGCACATCCGATGTAGATACACGTATTTGTCCTAGGTCCAATCTTAGCTCTTCTAAGGTCAGGTATCCTAACATAAGCGATACAGCCCCAGGTCTTAAGATTATCAAATCTAGGAGGTCTCTTAAACCAAAGTTCATAAGATTTACTACTTCGTTTGCTAGACTCAACCTTTACATGCCGTTGACGACATACGCACAACCAAAGTAGTGCGAGTGAACCATAAGCGTTACTCGACCACCACTAATGTTAAAAGACATACCCGCATCGCATAACAAACTAATTGAAATTAAATTAGCAGCTAATGATGATATAAATTTAACATTTTTCAAAGTAAGAGTTTTACTTGATGAGAGCGTCAAGGTAGCATTGCCGACTTTTAGCACGTCAGCTACTCCTCCATCAGCAACAGTGACAGTCTCTCGGACTACAGTGACATCCTCCAGAAGCGCAGTGTTGTTGCAGACGTGACATGTAGCACCTGAATCTAGCCACCACTCTGTACTGGCCTGTTTATTACCGACCATGGCAACAAAGTCGGTGGACGCAGTCTGATGAACCATATTGGCCCTATTATCAGGCTTTGGTGTACAAGGATCTCCTCTCTTGGGTTGCTTGCATTCGGAAGCACGGTTACCCCACTTGTTACAATTGTAGCACTTGCCTTTGAATTTCTTCGCCTTCTTGCTCGTGTCCACAACTGCAGGTGCACTGGGTAACAGTCTAGTCTTGTCGGGCTTAAACTTCTGCTTAGGATGCGTGACCATGTTGGCAGCAGAAGACTGCTTGCTAATAGTCTCTCTAGCGTGTCTAGTCCTGTTCTCATCCTCAATGCAAATGAAGCGCTTGAGGTCTTTAAGGCTGACCTGCGTTTTCTTCCGATACATCTCCGTTTTAAAGGAGTGCCACGTCGACGGGAGCTTGAAGATAATAGCTCCTGCAACAAATCCATCTGGCAGTGGGATGTTCTCACTATTCAGCTTGTCCATCAGATTCTCAAAATCGGCCACCTGTGGAAGAATTTCCCTTTCCTCAGTGAAGGTGAAAGCCATAAACTTGTCCACGAGGTGCGTCTTGGACATATTTTCCTCTTCCTTGAACTGCTCCTCCAGAGCATCCCAGATTTCTTTGGCGGTCTTCATTTTGCTGTACGTCTCAGCAAGCTTGTTGGAAAGGCAGTTCAACAAGTAGTCGCGGCAGAAATCTTCATCGACCACCCACTGAGTCTCTCCAGCTGTCCCAAGAACCTCAGCACGTACAGTCTGAATGGTGTAGAACACGTTCAAGTACTTCATACCAAACTGAGTGTTCCTCTTCCAAGCACTGAACTCAGAATTGGAGAATTTCTCCAATTTTATCTTCGGAACAGGAGTAGCGCCCTTCGACATCGTGTGTCTCTTGCCAAAACGTGAAAACCACTAGCAAATTAATTACGGGCAGAAATCTAGAAAGAGGTCACCTGAAAAAAAAACCCGTGGAGGCAAAGAATCTTCGGATGCAATCCAGAAAATTAATGTGCTCCTTTTCTCCGGCGGAACAGAATCGTCGAAGACAACAACTGCTAGGAACCAAAATAATCGAAACTGGATCACCAAGAGGACTGCACAACTGTCGGAATTCCGATAGTTCTGTCGGAAAAACGACAGCGGAGAACTACAGGTCTATTCGACGTTGCGTCGAGAAGGCTGGCCTATTCGACGTGGCGTCGAGAAGCCCCTGCGTTGAGAAGCACCTGCGTCGAGATGGTTGAGCGCCTATTCGACGTGGCGTCGAGAAGCCCCTGCGTTGAGAAGCACCTGCGTCGAGATGGTTGAGCGCCTATTCGACGTGGCATCGAGAAGCCCCTGCGTTGAGAAGCACCTGCGTCACTGGATCGGCACAAGCACTGGACGACTGCGGCAGCAGGGCGGCAGCGATCGACGGTGACGAGCCCTCCTTCACAGATCCACGACGCAGTTTATGCGACAGGGAGCGGCTGGGCTTCTCCGATCTGCGTTCCTGAACGTCCTCAGGTGCCGACAAGACGACGACGGAAGGAACATCGCCTACTTGGCCGTCGATATCGGGAAGAACCCATGGCAGCGGCAGAAGCGGCGGCTACGATTACGCTATCTCCCTTCGACGGCGACGGTTCTTCCGACTAGAGACGCGAGCAGGGATCCTTCCTCCTTGGCTCTGATCACTTACTCGCACAGGAAATGTTCTTCCTTCACAACGACGGATAAAACGGTAGCCTTGCACTTCGATCGATGGGAACGAAAGCGATTTCGATCGCGAGAGAGGGAGCGATGGCAGAGAGCAGTAACTGGCGTTCCTTCTGATCGAGAGTGATTCAGAAAACGCAAGAGGGGCGGTTACGGGGAAATCGCACACGGGAACGAGAGAGGACTTCGAGAATGTTAGAATGGTGCTCGAAGCATCCGGGTGAGTGTCTAGTTTGGAACACTCTACTCGTTGCCCCTAGCAGGATATTTATAGGCAAACCCTAATTCCCCGGCGGGTGCGTGGATCCCTAACGGGTCCTAACCTACCGCTAAGCATCCGTTAACCCGATAGTTCAATATACCTCAACACTATGCGTCTATCCCCCTTTCAAAAACCTACAGCCTAATTGTGAGATTACCAAGCCAACCGTGAAATACAAAGGACATTTCTACATTGTTTTACGCGCATTTACTACTGTTTCATCGCATCATTTCTGTCAGTCAGCACGAACCACCTTCATCTCTATTTCCATGGTCAGGGCTTTCTATTTAATAAACTTGGTCTGCTTCTCGCGCAACACAGATGTCATTCATGGCTCAACCTCCTTCGCAGATAAAATTGCCACCCGCTCTTCTCGCCCTGTTTCTCTCGAACGCTACACCTTGCACTGATTTTGTTCGCTACACCTTGCACAGATGCCATTCACGTGCACACTTTGAGATTCACTCAACTCCACTTGTGAGCTCTACTGTTCAAAGACGGCATTTCATAACCACCGCGTTCATGACGGTCCCTACCACGCCAACCGGGCCCTCAGTCCTACGGTCCTCTTGATTGCATCTCGATTGTCGTTCATGTTAGATAGTTATTAGTAACACATGTTCTGCAAAAACGACATCTCCGAAAAACAAATTACTCCACTGCTCAGCTACATAATTGCACACGCGGCTGTTACCCAACAACATGTGAAATTGCCATTACAATTGACATGACCGTCACCACGAACAACAACTACTGCCAAACATAGGAGTGCATGATTCCTTCATGTCAGTTCTCATGCACAGAAGCGCTGGTTCATAACCACAGCTACTATTGAACATTGTATACGGACCGTTTGTGCCCCCTTTCAAAAACCTACGGCCTATTTCTGAGATTACCAAGCCAACCGTGAAATACAAAGGACATTTCTACATTGTTTTGCGCGCATTTACTACTGTTTCGTCGCATCATTTCTGCCAGTCAGCACAGACCACCTTCAACTCTATTTCCATGGTCAGAGCTCTCTATTTAATAAAGTTGCTCTGCTTTTGGTACAACACAGATGTCATTCACGGCTCAACCTCCTTCTTCTCGTCCTGTTTCGCTCGAACGCTACACCTTGCACTGATTTTGTTCTCACTCACTCCCCACTGTTCCTCCCGGGACTGTATCGCCTGCATCATTTCTTAATTACTTACCTACCTGTGCTCTGTTGACTATGAAACTAATCCTTTTCGAAAAAAAGATTACAGCTCTCTTTATATTTGTACAGGTTTGATTGAAATGTTTACCGTTCCGATGCGTTATTTGGACAGTTCTCATACACTATCTTGCGGTTTCCGTGAAATATTTTCATAGATTTTATACAATCTCTGCGCAGAGTTATATTTCAACTTTTGTACTCTTATTTTTCAACAGATTTTGAAAAGTTTTTGGACATTGTGGGCAGGTGTTCGTTTATATCTATACCCATTTCTTACTCATCAAAGCGCTGAACACAGCTGCGTCATTCTCACTCCTACAAGATGCACTTCTTCAAACTTGCTTTGAAGCTCAATTCCTTCAAAATATATTGTAATGGCATGAGGTAAGACTTCTTGAAAACGCTTTAATCTCCTGTAATGTTTTCATTGTCCTCTTCATTGTTCTGCTCGAGGAGACTCATTCTCTTCGAATATGACTTCTGTATATCTTTGGCTATATTGACTCATCCCAACAGAATGCAATAGAGTATGTATAAATATATATATGATATATATATACATATATATATATATATGTATATGTATATATGTGTATATGTATGTATATGTATATATGTGTATATGTATATATGTGTATATGTATGTATATGTATATATGTATATATAGATATATATATGTATATGTATATATACATATACATATATATATATATATATATATATATATATATATATATATATATATATATGTGTATATGTATATATACAATCCGGTTCGAAATGAAGGATTTGGGGGAGCTTCACCATTTCCTTGGTATTGAAGTGGAGAGGAAGAAGAGTGAGGTGCTGATTTCTCAGAAAGGCTATGCGGAGCGGATCGTGGAGAGATTCGGCATGGCGGATGGAAAGCGCTGCTCTACTCCACTTGAAGTTGGAGTGAAACTTCGTCGGGATGAAGGAAGGATCTTGCCAGACCCTAAGCCCTTCCGGGCTCTGGTGGGTAGCTTGATTTATTTGACAATTACACGGCCAAATATCTCGTTTGCGGTTGGCCGAGTGAGCCGTTATATGCAAGAGCCTAGGAAGCCTCATCTGGAGGCGGCGAAGAGGATTCTAAAGTATGTTAAGTCAACCTCGGACATGGGGTTGCTGTTTGGAAGAGACACCAGCTTCAGTTTACATGGATTCACGGATGCCGATTATGGCGGAGATGCTGACGATCGGAAGTCGACGTCGGGGTACGTCTTTATGTGCGGTTCAGCGGCGATCTCGTGGTGTAGTAAGAAGCAAGACTCGGTGTCCATCTCCACCACTGAGGCAGAGTACAAGGCGTCGTCCTTGGCGGCTCAGGAATGCATTTGGTTGCGAAGGTTGGTGGAGGACGTTTATGAAAAGGTTCGTAGTCCTACTTTGCTCCGCGGCGACAACGAAAGTGCGCTGAAACTTGTTACAAATCTGATTTGTCACGCGCGTACAAAATATATCGAGATCGAGCACCACTTCATTCGAGAGAAAGTACTTGGTGGATCTCTTGCCATGGAGTATGTTCGGAGTCAAGACAACGTCGCCGACATCTTCACGAAGCCTCTGTCTAAGGGGCCGTTTGAGCGCCTTAGCGAGCTCCTCGGACTGGTATCTCGATTTCACTTTCAGGGGGAGTGTTGAGTTTTGGAAGTGAAATCAGATTATATAATGTTTTTTTTGTTCAGGATTTCAACGCATGCTTTGATTAGAATTCAACGCATGCTCTTACAAGAATTAAATGCTGCTTTGATATGAAGCTCCATCAAATCGACGCATGTTCTGATTTGATATGGTGAATTCGACGCAACTCCATTTCAACGCAACTCCATTTCGACGCACGTCGACTTCGGCTCACTATTTATATATGATGTTTTTTTTGCGAAAAACAACCCTAAGAATCCTGTAGCCGCGTATACTTTCTGCCCCCCGTAAAGAGCAAGCTTCCTGTGAAGGATTTCTAGAGAGAGAAAATCTTCTCTCTTCATTTCGCCGCCGTGTGACCTCCGGTTCCAGAGATTGCTGATTCTACAGTGTTGCCCTCGTCAAGGAGTTCACTGCTGTGTGTTTCTTGAAGTGGCGTTTTGCTCGCATGAGGCCGTAGAGGGTGTTGAAGATTTCAGAGGGTTATTTGCTCTGTATCTTTTTTGATTCTCTGTTTTTCATTTCCTGCGGACTTCAATTGGAATCATACAACTGTGTTTGCCTCAGTGTATGCCCTGTTAATTGTTGTGTGGTGTAGCAAACTTATTTTTCTTGATTTCAAGTATTTCCTGCATTTCTTTTCTGGTGGTTTTTCTTCTGGTGGTTGTGCACATCCTGGGCACAAGATTTTTCACATGTTATCAGAGCTACGTTGGTTTTAGCGGTGTTTGCTAAGTTCCTTCGGAGAAGAAAATTGGTATACCGGAATGGAAGGTGCAGGCGGATATGCGAGAGGTCTTGGTATTGAGTTGCTGACGCAGACAAATTACAAGAAATGGAAGTCTTGTATGGAAAGCTACTTGTTGGGGGAAGATCTGTGGGAGGTTGTTGGCGGTGATGGACAGGAGGAAGTTATTGCGGCCGGGGACAACGGTCCAGCGGTGAGGGCCTGGAAGAAAACAAACGCGAAGGCCGAGTTTACGCTCAAATGGGCAATATCTCCGGATTTGTTTGATCATATCATCGGGTGCAAGTCAGCTTCAAAGATTTGGAAGTCGTTGGATGGCTTGTTCAACAAGAAGAACGTCGCAAGGTTGCAGTTCTTGGAGAATGAGTTGGCGGAGGCCAATCAGGGGGAGTTGTCGATTTCAGTCTTCTTTCTGAAGATGAAGAACCTGTGCGCGGAGATATCTGCGTTGGATCCGGATGAGCCGATCTCGGAGGCTAAGTTGAAGAGGCATATTATTCGCGGTCTGCGGAAGGAGTATGTGCCCTTCATTACTTCGGTGCAGGGGTGGGCTACTCAACCATCTTTGTTGGAGTTGGAGAACTTGTTGGCTTCGCAGGAGAGCTTGGCAAGACAGATGTCTGGTTGCTCTATTTCTGGGGGAGAAAGTGAGGTCATATTCTCAGGGAAGAAGAATTGGGATCGAAGAAAGAAGAAGAACATGGGAGAAAGACCTTCTACCTCATCACAGGGAGATGGAGGCCAAGGTCTGATGGAGGGCAGAAGGGGCTCAAATGCTTTAGGTGCAATAAACCGGGTCATTTTAAAAGAGATTGCAAGGTGAATCTGAAGTCGGGGCACGTAGCGGAGAAAGGAGAAGGTTCCAAGGATGAAGAAGAATGGGGGAATTGTTTTTTGGCAGAAATGACGGCAACGTCGGTGGATGCCTTGGTCTCCATAAATTTTCAGGATGATTGGATTGTTGATTCAGGGTGCGGTCATCACCTCACCAGCGATGAGTCAAAGTTCTCCTCCCTTCAGGCTTATGAGGGGAATGATGCTATAGTGACGGCGGATGATTCAGTGCATGCGGTGGAGAAGGAGGGGACGGTTACCTTGAGCAGTGATGGGAGTGCACTCAAGTTGAAGAGTGTTTATCATGTGCCAGGTATGAAGAAGAACCTTTTATCGGTGACAAATGCAGTGGATGCAGGCTACCATGTTTTGTTCGGGCCGAAGGAGGTTAAGCTCTTGAAAAACTTCTCTGCGGTGAAGGCGGATATCACTCACACCGGGAGGCATGCGAAGGATTTGTATGTGCTCTCTAAACTCCTATGTGAACAAGATGAAGATGAATGACAGTGCAGTGATCTGGCATGAGAGATTGGGTCATGTGGGGATGGACAAGTTGAAGGCTATGGTGGCAAGAGGCCTAGTGAAAGGTTTGCCTAGCCTATCTTCTTTTGGTGACGGTCATGTTTGTGAAGGGTGTCAATTTGGGAAAGCACATCGCCTACCATTTGACAGGTCTCTTTCCAGGAGCAAGGCGCCATTGGAGTGCATTCATGGTGACTTGATGGGACCGTGCGCCACGCCCACTTACTCAGGAAATCGGTACATGCTTGTACTTGTGGATGACTTCTCTCGATACACATGGGTATACTTCGTGAAGGAGAAGTCGGAGGTCTTCAAGAAGTTCATGGAGTTTAAGGAGAAAGTTGAAGGCGTGCTGAAGTTGCGGATAAAAAAGTTGAGAACGGACAATGGAGGGGAGTTTACTTCTAACGAGTTCTCTACTTTTTGCAGGAAGCACGGTATCAGGCGAGAGTTGTCCTGTGCTCATACTCCGCGGCAGAATGGAGTAGCAGAGAGAAAGATTCGGCACTTAGAGGAAACATGCAAGTGTTGGCTGCATACGAAGGGCATACCCAAAGCCTTATGGGCGGAGGGAATGGCCTGCGCGACGTATGTGATCAACAGGTTGCCGCAAAGTCCGATTGAGCTGAAGTCTCCACACGAGATGATGTTTGGAGAGAAGCCGAGTGTGAAGCACTTGCGGGTGTTTGGAGCTACCTGCTTTGTGCACGTTCTTGATGCTCTTAGAACCAAGTTGGATGCGAAGGCACAAAAGTGCATATTCATTGGCTATGACGAGCGGAAGAAAGGATGGAAGTGCATGGATCCACAGACACGCCGGTTCATCGTCTCTCGTGATGTGGTGTTTGACGAGCTGATTTCATATCAGGGAGTTTCTACTGTTTATTTGGAGGAGAGTTCAGGAGAAAGAAGAGAAGAAAGAGTTTCTGACGACTCTTTGGTGGAGTTACCTGTGTCCCCAGGTGCTCCTATTTCATCAGGCTTCAGGTCAGGTGCTTCAGGTTCAGGAAGCAGGGGGAGCGACGCTCCAAGTTATTCTGGCGGGGGAGCTAGTAGTGATGATGTTGATGGAGCGGTGGAGAGTGGTTCGTCTTTGCGGAGGTCGAAGAGGACTATCGTCCCACCGGCTCGTTACAGGGAAGGTAATCTTGTTAGCATGTGTTCGTGCTTCTTTGCAGGACCTCTTGACGAGCGGGAGCCGTCACGATTTGAGGAAGCCACTGGAGTGAAGGAGTGGGATGATGCCATGGATGAGGAGATGCTTGCCCTCAGGAAGAATGAAACTTGGGACCTTGTGCCCAAGGTTAATGGTGTTACTCCTGTCACTTGCAAGTGGGTGTTCAAGGTCAAGAAGAAGGCGTACGGCAGTGTAGAGCGATACAAGGCTCTCCTTGTTGCTCGAGGATTCTCACAGCAGTACGGGGAAGATTATGACGAGACATTCAGTCCGGTGGCGAAGATGACTTCGGTGCGGGTGGTGATTGTGTTGGCTGCATGCCAAGGTTGGAAGTTGTGGCAACTCGACGTGAAGAACGTTTTTCTTTACGGCGAGATTGACAAGGATATTTTCATGGAGCAACCACCGGATATGTTTCAAGTCACATCCGGAGTATGTCTGTAAGTTGAAGAAGACCCTTTATGGTTTGAAGCAGGCGCCTCGAGCGTGGTTTGAAAAGATTGCAGAATACTTGTTTTGCGGGTACTATGCTTCGGACTCCGACTCGAGTCTGTTTGTGAAGAAGAAGGGTGGACTTCATGTACTTGTGCTGTTGTATGTCGACGATAAATCGTGACAGGGAATGACGACGGAGAGGTGGCAATGCTTAGGGCGGAGCTATCAATCCGGTTCGAAATGAAGGATTTGGGGGAGCTTCACCATTTCTTTGGTATTGAAGTGGAGAGGAAGAAGAGTGGGGTGCTGATTTCTCAGAAACGCTATGCGGAGCGGATTGTGGAGAGATTCAGCATGGCGGATGGAAAGCGCTGCTCTACTCCACTTGAAGTTGGAGTGAAACTTCGTCGGGATGAAGGAAGGATCTTGCCAGACCCTAAGCCCTTCCGGGCTCTGGTGGGTAGCTTGATTTATTTGACAATTACACGGCCAGATATCTCGTTTGCGGTTGGCCGAGTGAGCCGTTATATGCAAGAGCCTAGGAAGCCTCATCTGGAGGCGGAGAAGGGGATTCTAAAGTATGTTAAGTCAACCTCGGACATGGGGTTGCTGTTTGGAAGAGACACCAGCTTCAGTTTACATGGATTCACGGATGCCGACTATGGCGGAGATGCTGACGATCGGAAGTCGACGTCGGGGTACGTCTTTATGTGCGGTTCAGCGGCGATCTCGTGGTGTAGTAAGAAGCAAGACTCGGTGTCCATCTCCACCACTGAGGCAGAGTACAAGGCGTCGTCCTTGGCGGCTCAGGAATGCATTTGGTTGCGAAGGTTGGTGGAGGACGTTTATGAAAAGGTTCGTAGTCCTACTTTGCTCCGTGACGACAACGAAAGTGCGCTGAAACTTGTTACAAATCCGGTTTGTCACGCGCGGACAAAACATATCGAGATCGAGCACCACTTCATTCGAGAGAAAGTACTTGGTCGATCTCTTGCCGTGGAGTATGTTCGGAGTCAAGACAACGTCGCCGACATCTTCACGAAGCCTCTGTCTAAGGGGCCGTTTGAGCGCCTTCGCGGGCTCCTCGGACTGGTATCTCGATTTCACTTTCAGGGGGAGTGTTGAGTTTTGGAAGTGAAATCAGATTATATAATATTTTTTTTGTTCAGGATTTCAACGCATGCTTTGATTAGAATTCAACGCATGCTCTTACAAGAATTAAATGCTGCTTTGATATGAAGCTCCATCAAATCGACGCATGTTCTGATTTGATATGGTGAA
This sequence comes from Dactylorhiza incarnata, assembly GCA_033032865.1. Classification (NCBI taxonomy): domain Eukaryota; kingdom Viridiplantae; phylum Streptophyta; class Magnoliopsida; order Asparagales; family Orchidaceae; genus Dactylorhiza; species Dactylorhiza incarnata. The sequence goes on along the minus strand of JAWHQI010000094.1, from coordinate 7,364,636 downwards.
TTCGACGCAGCTCCATTTCAACGCAACTCCATTTCGACGCACGTCGACTTCGACTCACTATTTATATATGATGTTTTTTTTACGAAAAACAACCCTAAGAATCCTGTAGCCGCGTATACTTTCTGCCCCCATAAAGAGCAAGCTTCCTGTGAAGGATTTCTAGAGAGAGAAAATCTTCTCTCTTCATTTCGCCGCCGTGTGACCTCCGGTTGCAGAGATTGTTGATTCTACGGTGTTGCCCTCGTCAAGGAGTTCACTGTTGTGTGTTTCTTGAAGTGGCGTTTTGCTCGCACGAGGCCGTAGAGGGTGTTGAAGATTTCGGAGGGTTATTTGCTCTGTATCTTTTTTGATTCTCTGTTTTTCATTTCCTGTGGACTTCAATTGGAATCATACAACTGTGTTTGTCTCAGTGTATGCCCGGTTAATTGTTGTGTGGTGTAGCAAACTTATTTTTCTTGATTTCAAGCATTTCCTGCATTTCTTTTCTGGTGGTTTTTCTTCTGGTGGTTGTGCACATCCTGGGCACAAGAGTTTTCACAGTAATGTTTTCATTGTCCTCTTCATTGTTCTGCTTGAGGAGACTCATTCTCATCCAATATGACTTCTGTATATCTTTGGCTATATTGACTCATCCCAACAGAATGCAATAGAGTATGTATAAATATATATATGATATATATGTTGGAAGCGATATGTATGTCGCGCAACCTCTCTTCTCTCAACCCTTCACTTGGCGAGCACGCACACCCTCAAACACTCTGCTCCCACTGCCCCCTCTTTTCTCCGGCGAGCAGTCACCCGGCAAGTGCTTCAATTCCCGGCGAGACGCACCTCCTCCCTACTCGGCGAGCACTTCAACTACTCGGGCGAGATGCACCCCACTACCCTATGCGAGCACCTCCAAACTCCAGCGGCACCACCTTCTCTTCTCGGCGAGCTGTCGGCGGCGGGTGCAGCGGGCGCGAGATCTCCAACTTTACTTCTCGGCGAGTGCACTACGTGTGAATGCTAGTTGGCTGGACGAGCTCAACTCCGGTCGGCGAGTAGGCTGCGAGCTCACTTCCTCCACTACCAGCTGCGAGTGCGGGCTGCTATTGGCGAGTGGGGAGCGAGAGAAAATGGAGAGAACTATTGGAGAGAGCGGCAAGTTTGGCGGGACCACTATTCCTGCGGGAATGAATTTTAACAAATCTTTATCTCTCTCTCTCTCTCCACAACCTTCTATTTTTCAACTCTTCTATTCGACAACTTTATTCTAAAAGATTACACGCCTATTTATACGCAAAGTAAAACAAGCTCCACTCTCTCTCCACCATAAATGCACACTCTCTCTCCTCAACAACATTAATAATAAAATACAACAAAACAAAACTAAAAACAATTGACCCGGTCAACACCAAGTCAAAGTCCAACAAACTCCCCCTCAAACTTGGCAGCACATGTCAAGTTTGCCTTTGAGCTTCTCGAACGTCTCCACCTTCAAAGCCTTAGTGAAAATATCCGCGACCTGCTCTCCGGTAGGGCAATACACAACTTCCACAGTCTTCAGCTCCACCTGCTCACGAAGGAAATGATACCTCGTCTCTATGTGTTTGCTGCGCCCATGCAACACAGGGTTCTTCTTCGCGAGTTGGATGGCGGACATGTTGTCAACATACATGGTCACGGGGCCATCCGGTGAATAGTGCAGTTCTCCCAAGAGGTTCCTTAACCAAGTAACCTGGCAAGTACCTGCCGCTGCTGCTATGTACTCCGTCTCACAGGAAGATAAGACTATCGTAGCCTGCTTCTTCGAACTCCATGAGAATGCGCCGGTCTATATGTGAAAAACATATCCGGAAGTGCTCTTCCAATCATTCACGTCTCCCCCGTAATCGCTGTCTGAGTATCCGACCAACTTCAACTCCTCTCCAGTGGAGTACATCAGGCCATGATCCCTCGTCTCGTTCACATATCTCAGGATCCTCTTCGCTGCCGTGAAGTGGTCCTGCTTTGGCTCCTCCATGTACCTGCTCACCACTCCGACATCGTACATAATATCAGGTCTGGTGAAGGTTAAGTAGCGTAGGCTTCCCACCAAACTTTTGAATAGGGTAGAGTCGACCGCTCCTTCCTTGGAGTCCTTCCTCAGCTTCAATCCTGCATCAACGGGGGTGGAGGTAGCCTTGTTATCCTCCATCTGAAACTTCTTCAAAATTTCCTCCGCGTACTTCTTCTGCGAGATGAAAATGCCATCTTCATCCTGCTTCACCTCGACACCCAAAAAGTAGGTCAGCTCTCCCAGATCAGTCATCTCAAATTCTCTCTTCATCATCTTCTTGAACTCCTCGAACATAGCCGGGTTGTTCCCGGTGAATATCATATCGTCTACGTACAAGCATATGATCATGATATCACCGTTTTCTTCCACCTTGGTGTAAAGAGCATACTCGTAGGGACACTTCCTGTAACCGTGCTTATGAAGGTATGCATCTATCCTTCCATTCCATGCGCGAGCCCCTTGCTTCAAACCGCATAGCGCCTTGTTCAACTTGCACACCTTCTTCTCTTGGCCTCTGACTTCATATCCAGGAGGCTGCTCGATGTGCACATCTTCCTCCAGATAGCCATTGAGATAGGCTGACACCACATCCATCTGCAGGACCTTCCACCCATGGTGAGCTGCTAGCGCGATGATCAACCTGATGGTGTAGATCCTCGCCACTGGGGCGTAGACCTCGCCATAGTCCACTCCTTGGACTTGCCTATAGCCCTTTACGACGAGTCTCGCCTTGTGCTTCTCCACAGCTCCTTCCTTGTTCTTCTTCACCTTGTAGACACACTTCACCCCGAGGGGTTTGCGGCCTGCGGGTGGATCGACTAGCCTCCAAGTGTCATTCCTCTTTATGGAAACTATCTCAGCATCCATTGCTATCCTCCAAGATTTCTCCTGGGCAGCTTCATCATAGGAGTGCGGCTCGCAATCTGCCAACAAACAATACAAAGAAAAATTATTAAGTGTCGGTGCCGTCTCCTCGTAGATCTCCTCCATCCTCCTCATCCTAGGTTGAGGACGATCAACTTTGCTTCCACTAGTGCTTGCTCCACTAGAACTTCCTCCACTTGAGTTGGGAGTGCAAGCTCCCCCTGAATCTCTACTAGGTGGTGATGGTGGCTCAGCCCCACCATCCTCAGCTCCTGCTTCATGACCACCTTCTTCCTCATCTTCAAAGAACATCCCCTTCATGTTCCTTGTCTCCTCATCCCATCTCCGGCAGCTGTCTTCTTCAAACACCACATCCCTCGAGACTATGGCCTTCCCCGTCACCGGGTTGTATAGCTTGTAAGCCTTGCTCTCTGGAGCGCAGCCCACAAAAATGCACTTCTCGCTCCTATTATCGAGCTTCTTCCTCCTCTGATCCGGGACGTGAGCATGAGCTACACACCCAAAGACCCTCAAGTGCTTCACACTTGTCTTCCAGCCACTCCAAGCCTCGAACGGGGTCATGAACTTCACACTCTTCGTGGGGCATCTGTTCAGTAGATACACCGCACACTGCACTGCCTCCGCCCAGAACATCTTCGGCAACCCTTTGCCCTTCACCATACTTCTCGCCATGTTCATGATGGTGAGATTCTTCCTCTTCGTGACTCCGTTCTACTGTGGTGAGTACACCGCCGTCAACTGGTGTGAGATCCCATTCTCCTTGCAAAAGGCATCAAACAGCCTCGAGGTATACTCCCCACCTCGATCTGTCCTCAGCACCTTCAGTGGCTGACCACTCTCCTTATCTGTCATCGCCTTGAACTCCTTGAACCTGTCAAGGGCCTCAGATTTTTCCTTCAAGAAGTATACCCAACACTTCCGACTGAAGTCATCCGTGAAGGTGATGTAGTACTTGCTTCCGCCAACTGAGGTGGTCTCAAACGGACCCGCAATGTCCGAGTGAACCAGTTCAAGCTGTCTCCTTGCTCTCTGAGACTTCCCTCCTTCAAACGTCTGCCTCTTCTGCTTACCCTTCGTGCACGCCTCGCAGACTTTCTCCGGAGGTGAGATCATTGACAGATCCTCCACCATCCTGGAGTGGGATAGCAGCTTCAAGCCCGTGAAGCCTAAGTGGCCCATCCGATGGTGCCACAGCCATGCTTCCTCTTCTTCCTCCGTCCTCGCGAGACATGCCGTCTCTTGAGTATCCATCTTCAATGTAAAGAGACGGTTCGTTGTCATCTTTACTTTCACCACTTCTTTCCCTTGATGGTTCTTCATCGCCAAAGACGCATCCTTCAACTGGACGCAGTAGCCTCTCTCCACCAACTGCCCAAGACTCAAGATGTTAGTCTTCAAGCCTGGCACATAGAACACATCGTTCAAATGCACCTTCTCCCCATTCAGCTTTACGACCACCAGGCCCTTTCCTTCCAACGAGATCTTCGACGCATCACCAAAACTAACCTCACCCCTACTGGGTTCCAGGTTAATGAACATCTCCCTATCTCCGCATATGTGGTTTCTCGCTCCTGTGTCTAGGTACCACACTTCATTTCTTCCTTCCTCCGCTCCTCGGTAGGTTAGGAACATCATCGGGTCTACAGCACCAGCATTGTTCCCGTTGTTCCTAGCCTCGGCATAGTGGTTTGCCTCTTCTCTCTTCCTCGGAGCCCAACAATCATAGCCCATATGCCCGAACTTGTTACAGTTGTAACATTGGACCTGAGACATATATCCTCGGCCTCTTCCTCTTCCTTCTTGCCAACCTCCTTGAGGTCGCTCCACCTCTCTCTGGAAATTTTGGTTCCTCCCTTGATCTCTACCTCCTCTTCTACCTTTGCCTCTGCCTTGGTGACCTCGGCCACGCTGGCAGCCTCCTCTTCCTGAGCTTTCCCCATAGTTCAACTGGGTCTGGAGTGCTTTTCCCAAGCCAGTCACTTCTTCATCATCTTACAGCATCCTGTACTCATGAGCTTGCAAAGAGCCTACAAGCTCGTTAACGGCCATCTCGGTGAGTTCCTTCGACTCTTCGATCGCCACCACTATATGACGGAACTTCTTGGACATAGATCTCAACAACTTCTCCATGAAGCTCACATCATCGATCGTCTCCCCATTGCGCTTCATCTCATTTGTGAGCGTCCGCAGACGTGTCACATAGTCACCGACCTTCTCGGTGTTCAGCATCTTTGTTACTTCATATTCCGCACGGAGGGACTGCAGCTTCACCTTCTTAGCCTTGTCTACCCCCTGCATGGAGCATTGCAACACCTCCCATGCCTCCTTAGAAGTCTTCGCGTCTGAGATCTTCTCAAAGGTTGCTTCGTCGACCCCTTAATATAACAAGAAGAGAGCCTTCTTATCTCCTTTCCTTGCCTCTCTTAACGTCGTCTTCTGCGCGTTGGTTAACGTCGTCTCTGTTGCAGTAGTATGCTCCTCATAGCAATTTTCAACTATATCCCATAGTTCTTTAGAGGCGAGTAGCACTCGCATCTGTATGCTCCAGTTCCCATAATTTGTCTTTGTCAACTTGGGGACTTGCCCCGGCATGGCTCCACCCGTTTCCATCGCTTCTACTCCCCAAACCTTCCGAGTCACCGCAAAGGTTTGGAACCTAGCTTTGATACCACTTGTTGGAAGCGATATGTATGTCACGCAACCTCTCTTCTCTCAACCCTTCACTTGGCGAGCACGCACACCCTCAAGCACTCTGCTCCCACTGCCTCTGCCTCCTCTTTTCTCCGGCGAGCAGTCACCCGGCGAGTGCTTCAACTCCCGGCGAGACGCACCTGCTCCCTACTCGGCGAGCACTTCAACTACTCGGGCGAGATGCACCCCACTACCCTATGCGAGCACCTCCAAACTCCAGCGAGCACCGCCTTCTCTTCTCGGCGAGCTGTCGGCGGCGGGTGCAGCGGGCGCGAGATCTCCAACTTTACTTCTCGGTGAGTGCACTACGTGCGAATGCTAGTTGGCTGGACGAGCTCAACTCCGGTCGGCGAGTAGGCTGCGAGCTCACTTCCTCCACTACCAGCTGCGAGTGCGGGCTGCTATTGGCGAGTGGGGAGCGAGAGAAAATGGCGAGAGCGGCAAGGTTGGCGGGACCACTATTCCTGCGGGAATGAATTTTAACAAATCTTTATCTCTCTCTCTCCGCTCTCTCTCTCCGCTCTCTCTCTCTCTCTCTCTCTCTCTCTCTCTCTCTCTCTCTCTCCACAGCCTTCTATTTTTCAACTCTTCTATTCGACAACTTTATTCTAAAAGATTACACGCCTATTTATAGGCAAAGTAAAACAAACTTCACTCTCTCTCTACCATAAATGCACACTCTCTCTCCTCAACAACATTAATAATAAAATACAACAAAACAAAACTAAAAGCAATTGACCCGGTCAACATCAAGTCAAAGTCCAACAATATATATATATATTTATATTTATATATATTTATATATATATATATATATGTATATACGGTGTAGAAAAATTTTCCGGAGCAAACCGGTTTGCTCCCTAATAGGGAGCAAACCGGTCCGATCTTCCTCGAAAATGCATCAAAATGAACATATAATATATGAAAATTGACTGGCTCGATGAGACCTACAACTTTCATGTTAAGCACTTTTTCTAATTTTGAATGTATGAGATGGATTTTCGACCCGAAAAAATCTGGGCGTCCTTAGTCCCGTTTTTTGCCCAGATTTTTTCGGGTCGAAAATCCGTCTCATACATTCAAAATTAGAAAAAGTGCTTAACATGAAAGTTGTAGGTCTCATCGAGCCAGTCAATTTTCATATATTATATGTTCATTTTGATGCATTTTCGAGGGAGATCGGACCGGTTTGCTCTCTATTAGGGAGCAAACCGGTTTGCTCCGGAAAATCACTCATGTATATATATATGTATATATGTATATATATATATATATGTACATATATATATATATATATATATATGTACATATATATATATATGTATATATATATATATATGTATATATATGTATATATATGTATATATACGTATATATATATGTATATATACGTATATATATATGTATATATATACGTATATATATACGTATATATATATGTATATGTATATATCTTTATTATATAAAACAATAGTTATATTTGGAAGCAAACCAAAAATTAGATCTGGACCGTCCAATCAAGGAGCCTCTAAAACTAGCCGTCGGATTCAAATGATCGGTCCTGCAAATAGCCAAACCCCCCAAGTAATCTCTCCCTCAACCCCACGGAATCCCGAGTCCCCCCTTACGCACAGATATTTCTGCCTGGCTGCATCTCCTCCCTCAACTCCATGGAGCTCTGCCCGAAGTTGAGCTCAGAGGCGTCGACGGCGATGGGAAAAATGAGGAACGGGCGGGGCTCAAACCGGAGCGGCTTGTCGGTGCTTCCTCCACCGCTGCAATAGACATGGCAGCGGATATACAGAGTTTCCTCGAAGTCTGCCGCGCCTTGCAGGACTCTGGCGGGCATGGTCTGGACTGCCCCTCCTTGCTCTCCTTTTTGCGGACGCAGAAAGAGAGACGGAGGCCGTTCATGGAGGCGGGCAGGAACTGAATGTCCACGATCTCGACGGAGACGAGGACGGAAAGGCAGTCCATTCTGTTGTGGGAGAGGGCGCGGAGCGGCTTCCAGCTCCATATACCCTTCTTCTTCATGTCGGCAATGACTTGCGACAAAACGGAAGGAGGAAGGGAATTTGTTGCAGGCGGGTGGGAAGCGGTGGTGCTTGGGTTGCGGTCGGGAGCAGACGGGGACATGGATAACCGGCGGTCTCGCCATCGGGCAACCCCCTACGGGTTCGCCGGTTGCCAGCGAACCTGCCGGTGGGGGCCGGTCAGGCCGAGCCGCCGGCGGGGGCTAAGGTAAATATGGGCAGCTGTTTTGGCGGAATAGGGAAGGGGGGGGGGAGGGGGGCCGCCGGGTTCCACTCTGGTATGAGGGGGAAAAAGGGGGGGGAGGGGGGGGGGAGAAAAAAGAAAAAGAGGGGGGAGGAGAAAAAAGAGGGGGAGGAGAGGGAAAGGGGGAGGGAGGAAGAAAAAAGAGGGCAAGGAAGAAAAAATGAAGGGAGGGAGAGAGGAATGCCCAAAGGTTCTCCACGGAAAACTTTTGGCCCCTCCGTGGAGAACCTTTGGGCTCTCCGCGGAGAGCCTTTGAGCTCTCCCCGGAGAGCCCAATGTCCGCGGAGAGCCAAACGGCTCTCCGCGGATAACCTTCATGCTACCTTAGCCAATATTGCGCTGAGTTTATTTAAACACCTTTCATTCACCCATTGAACAATCAATTGCTATTATAGACATATAATCAAATGTACATCTAAAATGTTTCCAAAATGACATCAATCATATACAAAATACTTGAAGATTTCTGCACAGATCTGGGCTCTATACACAGACATTTTTGTATGCCAGTCTGTGCAACTTGTCCAGCTTATGTCACCTGGCTTCGCTATATGCTCCATATACTTCATAACGAATACACCGCAGTCCACGGAGTTGTCCTGCTGTGGTATAACAGTACAATAGATGATATTCCACTTTGAGAACCCTGCGTGGACTTTTTTCACGGTCGCTTTCTGGAGCATAGCAACCTGCATTAACACAAATATATTAGTACATTAGTAACTACGTAATGTACACAACTACATTGCATGACATTGAACAATACTTACAGCCTTTTTAGCGGTATCTTTCCGCTTGGGGTTATGAAGTGAGTCATGCACTAGCAATTTCTTCTCTTTAACAAGACCCGCCAATAAGATCCAGTGTTGATTTAAACATACTGGCATTATAATTAATGGGATTTTGTTGAGATTCTCCTTTGTAATGTCCTGGACAAATGCAGTCACATCCTTCGCATCTGGCTCCTTGTACACAACGGTCTGAACCTATATAAATTGCAACATTTTATAGCAATAGAGACAGAATTAACAATGTACAAGCATAAGTAGAGATCATACCACAAAGTTAGGATTGATATAAACAAAAGGACGATACATTAATATATAGATAGATATATAGATATATAGATAGATATATAGATAGATATATAGATAGATATATAGATATATATATAGAAAAATTTTCCGGAGCAAACCGGTTTGCTCCCTAATAGGGAGCAAACCGGTCCGATCTCCCTCGAAAATGCATCAAAATGAACATATAATATATGAAAATTGACTGGCTCGATGAGACCTACAACTTTCATGTTAAGCACTTTTTCTAATTTTGAATGTATGAGATGGATTTTCGACCCGAAAAAATCTGGGCGTCCTTAGTCCCGTTTTTTGCCCAGATTTTTTCGGGTCGAAAATCCGTCTCATACATTCAAAATTAGAAAAAGTGCTTAACATTAAAGTTGTAGGTCTCATCGAGCCAGTCAATTTTCATATATTATATGTTCATTTTGATGCATTTTCGAGGGAGATCGGACTGGTTTTCTCCCTATTAGGGAGCAAACCGGTTTGCTCCGGAAAATCACTCTATATATATATAGATAGATAGATATGTAGATATATATATAGATAGATAGATAGATATATAGATACACATATACACATATATATTAATATATTTATACATATAGTACAGAACTGATTTCATTTGCCTACTACACTGGATTCAATTCAAAATACAATGTTTCAAATCCTGTGAAAGCTTTAGGTGCTTCTGTTTTCAGATCTCGTATGCACTTCGCTTGATTTCCTTTTCAAAGCTTTAGGTGCTATTATTGTTATTATATTTTTTAAGAAAGACAATGACGATTCATAGCTAACCCATGTGCAATAGTCATAGTACTGATGATGTCACAGTGCTTCGATGAAATTGGAAAACATGGATGGCCATGTGCAATGGTCATGGTATTGAGGATGCCAGACTGCTTACATGAAATTGGAAAACATGGATGCCAAATAATGAGATGCACCTTCTCGTGTAAGATTTTCGAGAATATCTGAGCCTTCCTTTGCGTAAATTGGATTTACTTTACCATTCATTACTCTCCTTATCTTACCATGTATGTTTCAAACTCAGGTCGCGTGACCTTCCTGCTGATGAAAGTCCCAATACGGCAGCGCAACACCCCTGCTACCTTCCCTGGGCCACTACTCTTCTTACCTTCTCTTCTTCGGCCAATCACCATGGTCTGCACGGGTTGGGGTTGCAATAGCCTTGGGTCCGGTCGCTGCCCTGCTGGGTTGTGTCGCCCCCCACCCCCCTGAAGGTTTTCTCTCCCCTGGAAATGGCCTCTTCCTTGGTCCTGAGGGGGTCCTCCTGGCGGCCTCCAGGTTGGTAGGGCGACTGGTGGTTGAGACCTCCAACCTTGCTCCTGCCCAACGGGGGGGTCCCTGGTGCCCCTAACTCCTTACTTCCTCATTCCTTGTTCCTTCCTGAAATCGATTCACATAGCTCCCCAACATCTCCCCCGACTTCTATTGAATCAAGAACAGAGTCTCCTCCCCCTTCCTCATCTTCTTCGAGGTGGAGAACCTCATCAAGAAGCTTCGGTGTAGGTCCTCAAAGTTGTTGATGGTACCTGGCGGGAGCTGGTGGAACCAGTTCATTGCCTTTCCCTGAAAAGTGATAGCGAAAAGTCTACACTTGAAGGCGTCCGTCATCTTCCCGACCGAGACGACGTCTTCAAACCACCGGAGATGCTGGAGAGGGTCATCATTGCCAGTGTAGTAAGATATGACAGGTTCCCTGAACCTGTCCGGAACAGGAGCTGAGATAATCAGCTCGTAGAAGAGACTCTCCCACCCTCCCTGGCGAGTCGGAGGCATTCTCCATACCTCCTCACCGGGGTAGCCGATCTCAGGAGGGTTGTTGAAGTGCACTTGCGCTTGGAGGCTCAAGCCTTCCTCTGAGGTTGGCTCCTTCCCTAGTCGACGTGCTCGCTCTGTTTCCTCCAGAGACGGCGAGGCAAGCAAGGGTGTTGGTGGTGTTGAGCACTCGCCCTGAGGGGAGAGTGCGACCCGCAAGAGCTCCGGGATCGACTTCCTGAACTCTTCGAAGTCACTCTTCTTCATGTACTCGCTAGGAGGGGCGAGTTCCCTGACTCGTTGCTCCCAGTCATGAGACCAACTCAGGTCTTTCTGAACCAGCTGCTTCCACGCTCCTCGCACCATAATGTTGAAACCAGAAAACTGGATTCAATGTTCGCAACGGGTATGCAGTTGACCCTTACTTCACATGTGTTAGAACGCGTGACCGGTCGCTGAGAGTCGAAGAACCTTGCAGCGAATGAAGACAAGAAGCCCTTGAGCTGCAGCGAGGAGGTCCCACCACACACCCGGAAGATCAAAGAGAGCTTCCCCTCCCAAGCCAATGTTGAGTCTGGGCACCCTGGAGAGCACTAAGGAATACCTTCCTGTCGACTAGTCGGACAGGGGGTAGGAGTGATAGCTCACAAGTAACACGTGAGGGAGAGGTTCAACAACCTCTTCCAAGGTGCCCATGTGGGTCTATTTATAGACTTCCTGAAAATGGTCTGCGGATAGTCAAAATGGTATGTCAATAGCCGGCTTCCGCTGTTTGAAAAATATGAACCGCGATACACTCCAACTTTCCCCTGGCGCTGGGCGAGTGTACCGAGGTCCACTCGCCCCCTTGCACTGGGCGAGTGGACGGGCGCCGGATGAGTTGACCGAAGTCCACTCGCGCACTCGCCCCCCATGAGCGCCAGGTGAGTGGACGGGAGTCCACTCGCCCACTAGTTGGGCGAGTAAACGGGAGTCCACTCGTCGACTAATCGGGCGAGTGGACTCCCTTCCACTCGCCCGACGCCCAAGGGGCGCGAGTGGACGGAATCCACATGATGCAGGCTACGCTCTCCGACAAGATCGCTACGAACACGCACACGTTCCCTCTCAACATTCCCAATTCTCTCCACAACTGATTTCATATGCTTCCTTCATATTTCCTGTGCCCGGTGGTGCTTCACTGAATTTAGATCCATTCTTCTCAATTTTGGGTAAATGGTTTTAACTCAAGTTTATTGTCGGGTACTATTATTAGTTTACACTTTTGGGAATTTCTACTTTTACAGATTCAGTAGATATATTTTATAATTCCTATGCCCGGTGGTGCTTCACTGAATTTCATATTTCCTAGGTCCAGTGCTGCTTCACTGAATTTACCTCCATTCTTCTCAATTTTGGGTAAACGGTTTTAACTGCAGCTTATTGCAAGCTACTATTATTAGTGGAAACTTTTGGGGGTTTCTACTTTTACAGATTTACTAGATATATTTTATGCATAACTGATTTCATTTGCCTACTACAGTGGATTCAATTCAAAATACAATGTTTACAATCCTCTCAAAGCTTCAGGTGCGTCTATTTTCAGATCTCAGATGCAGTTCTCTTGATGTCTTTTTCAAAGCTTTACGTGCTATTATTGTTATTATATTTTCTAAGAAAGGCAATGATGATTCATAGCTAACCCATGTGCAATGATCCTGCTATTGAGGATGTCAGAGTGCTTACATGAAATTGGAAAACAGGGATGCCAAGTAATGAGATGCACCTTTTCATGGAAGATTTTCGAGAATATCTGAGCCTTCCTTTGCGTAGATTGGATTTACTTTACCATTCATTACACTCCCTATCTTACCATATATGTTCCAAACTCAGCTTAAAGCACATGAAATAAGATACATTTCATAGATATTTTTAACTTCCCTGTGCTTCTTTGTTCTTTCACAAATACTGTTTCTTAATTTCATCTTCTCATTTTACATTAGCTAAACCTGTTCACCTAACATTTGCCGGTTTTTTCCCTAAACCAGCTCTATATAATCTTATTACTTCCCATCCTCCATCTTTCGCAACGACAACTTCTGCCTCCTACATTTGCACTTTCTCTCATTTTTGATATTACTCATAATTCAAACTTTCTGATACATGCTGATTTGAAAGTTCTGCCTTGCTCATTCTATTTTATTCTGAATCAATGTATAATATATAGGTGAAATAAAAATGAGAAGTATCTCTCAAAAATAGAAGATAGTAGATGGACAGAGTTCTTACATGTTACATGTTGCAGTTCACTCATTATGTTCTTATCCGGTTAGTACTACTGCATTCATCTACAAAAATTGTTTTACTGCTGACAAAAATGTATACCTAATATTGTACATTGTATAAGGCAATATCTGTGCACGCTTTCAAGAACCAAAGGGCTAAATCTGAGATTACCAAAGCAACCGTCAAATACAGAAGTTAAAATCAGGCTACCATTATTTCAGCATCTATTTGTTACTAAATATATGTCACTTTCGAATTGAGTTTAGATGAAAATTCAGATAGTTGTCATGAAATATTGACAGGCAAATGCATGACCGTGATGATAGCAATCTTGAGCTACCTTCATGTTCCAACCATAGTTTACCACTTACTATATCCTTCATGTTTAAATCTTTTTATACAATATCTTTTACATCTCTTAATGTTGGTAGTTGACAACAACACTACTGAACAACTCAATTGCGCCCTTCTTCGCCAATTCGGAGAGGTAGCATACCATGTCAGAGAGTATGAGCAGCCCGGACCTCGAGAGCTTTCCCCTATCGACTCAGATTTGAAAGAAAAGAGCAGCCACATTTATCAGGTAAAGAGTGGTAGGCCACTGCAATCATTGAAATTTTTTCGCTATGGTACAAATTTTTTCAGAAATTGCTGATTTCTAATAGGGGCTATGGTTACAACTTTTACATCAAGACTTCGCTTTCAATCTCTTCACTTTCTAAAAAAAAATTTCAGAACTTCCTGAATTTTACTAGGGGTTCGGGTTACAACTTCTGCATCATGAGTTACGTTTCAATCTTTTCATGGTCGTATAGATTATTTATTTGTGTTTGGAACTTCCAAAACATTTTTAGTGACTCAAAGTTTTGCATTTTCATCTTCTCTTATGCACAATTATTAATGTTTCAACACATCTACATGACTCCGCCATAATTTTGGGGTAAATAATTACCCACATTTGTCATCACTAAATTGATAATCGTAGCCTGATAAATTTCAGTTGCTGCAGCTATTTGGATATACCTTCCAATGAGAGGGCCACGAGAAACATTGCTTTATATTAGAATGAAGCATATTGCTTTACATTACATTACTATGATCATCAATTCATTGTATGTTACCCAATGTTGACTTTGTATTCTAAATATCCGCTACAGATTTGAATTCCAAAGCATTTCTACCACAGTGCACATGGGTACTTTTAAAAGAAAAAGAACGGGAAAAAGTGAACAGGGAAAAGGAAACAGTAGTTTTTTTCATTGCATTACTTAGCACAAAACATTACATTATATAGATAACAGGAAACTAATAAATGCATATTTAAAACTTAAACTGGTGGCAGGTGGCAGGCGGAAGCAAGACAGCAAGGCGGAAAAGTAAAGGCTTAATAAATGATAATTAGGCGTGAAGGTGGCTTGGATCAATTCCCAATACCCCCTCTTGATCCAAGCCGTCGACGACATTTAGGGCTTTTCTTAACTTCTGGAAGCGAGTTCTCCCGAGGGGCTTCGTCAAGATGTCGGCTAGTTGTTCTTCAGTGGGGCAAAATTTGACTTGGATCTTCTTCTTCTCTACCATTTCTCTGACATAGTGATACTTCAGTTCGATATGTTTGCTCTTATTGTGAAAAACAGGGTTTTTGGCGAGAGCTATTGCAGATTGATTGTCGCACTGGATAACTATAGCTTTTTCTATGTTCTTCTCATCCCCTTCTTTTTCTCCTTCGATCTCTTTATGGATTCTTTCAAGCCAGGCGGCTTCACAGGTAGCAGAACATAATGCCATATATTCGGCTTCAGTGGATGAAAGAGCTACAGTGTTTTGTTTCCTGGAGGACCAGGAAATGGCCTTGCTTCCTGCGAGAAAAACGAAACCTCCTGTGCTTTTTCTGTCATCGCAGGATCCACCCCAATCAGAATCACTATAACCTGTGATGGAGTTGCTGGCTTCATGTTGATATAAGAGACCGTAATTTTTTGTTCCCTGGATGTATCGGAGAATGCGTTTTGCTGCTAGGAAATGACTGATTTTGGGGCGGCTGACGAAGCGGGAAACGATGGCAACCGCGAGTTCGATGTCAGGCCGGGTGTTTGTGAGATATAAGAGGGATCCAACAAGACTTCTGTAGATTTCTTCATTCACATCTTCTTCCTCTTCTGCTTTGCTCAATCTTTCACCTTGAGGCATGGGAGTGGCAGAGGAGTTACAGTTTTCCATGGAAAATTTCTTGAGTAAATCAGTGACATACTTAGTTTGTGAGATAAAGATATGCCCTGGTCTTTGCATAACTTGGAGTCCGAGAAAAAACTTCAGTTGCCCCAGATCAGTCATTTCGTAGTGAGCTTTCATTTTCTCTTTGAAATCTTCTATCTCTCCTTCTTCCTCCCCAGTGACAATGAGATCGTCGACATACAAGCAAACAATGAGGGTTTTTTCTGCTCGTTTACGGATATATAGAGAAGCTTCATTGCCGCTACGAATGAAGGATTCTTTGCAAAGGTAGGAGTCGATGTGTTCATTCCAGGCGCGCGGTGACTGTTTCAATCCATAAAGGGCTTTGTGGAGTTTATAGACCTTGTGCTTTCCTTCTTTCTCGTAGCCCTGGGGTTGATGAACATAGACCTCTTCGGTGATGGTTCCGTTGAGAAACGCGGATTTGACGTCAAGTTGATAAATCTTCAGTTTTTGCTGAGCAGCGAAAGCAATGACGGATCGAATTGTTTCCATTCTGGCAACAGGAGCATAGGTCTCGTCGAAATCCCTGCCGGGAATTTGAGAGTAGCCTTTTGCGACAATTCTGGCTTTGAATTTTATCGGCACACCTTCATCATTTACTTTCGTTTTGAAGATTCATCATTTACTTTCGTTTTGAAGATCCATTTTAGTCCGATGACATCCTTTTCTGGAGGTTTATTTACAAGGCTCCACGTTTTGTTTTTTTCGATCATGAGCATTTCCTCATCCATTGCTTTTCTCCATTCTTCTTCCTTGGCTGCTTCTTCATAGCTTGTGGGGGTTTCTGAAAGTGTGGCAATGTTACAGCTTTCATAAATCTCTTTTAAGCTTCGAGTCTTTTTTGGCGATGATGAGCAAGGGCTTTGATCCACGGAGGGATTAATGGAATCCGAGGATTCAACAGAAAGAATAGGAAGGATGGTTTCTTCGGGAACAACCACTATTCCAGTGTTGTGCTCTGTGTCTGACAGCCATTCCCATTGTGAGAATTCATCAAAAACAACATCTCGTGAGATGATGAGCTGCTTTGAGGGAGGATGGTATAGGCGGTATCCTTTTGTTTCTTGGCTGTAGCCGATCATGATGCATTTTTTGCTTTTCTTGTCTAATTTCTCTCGCTTGTCTCCTGGAATGAATGAGTAAGCAAGGCAGCCGAAGATCTTGAGGTGAGAAAAGGATGGTTTTCTGTTGAAAATAGCTTCGAAAGGGGTGAGATTTGGTAGAGCTTTGGTAGGAGATCTGTTGAGGAGATAAACTGCAGTGTTGCAGGCTTCTGCCTAGAGGGCTTTGGGCAGCTGTTTGCAGTAAAGCATGGACCTTGCCATTTCCAGGATTGTGCGGTTCCGTCGTTCGACAATGCTGTTTTGCTGAGGGGTGTGTGGAGCAGTGAGTTCCCTGCGAATGCCATGCTCAGAGCAAAAAACATTGAATTCATTAGATAGGAATTCCCCTCCCCTATCACTCCTTATGGCTTTTATTTTTTTGTCTAACTGATTTTCTATCAGATTTTTGAAATGAACAAAATGCTTGAAAGCATCAGATTTGTGAGAGAGGAAGAAAATCCACATGAAACGAGAGAAATCGTCAACAATGAGAAAAAAATATTTGGCCCCTTGTTGTGTGGGTGTGGAGGCCGGCCCCCAAAGGTCAAGGTGGAGAAGGTCGATAGGATTTTTGCTTCTCCTGGAGGATTTATGGGGGAAGGGAAGACGATGAGCCTTTCCAGCTTGACAATCCTCACAAAACTCAGAGGTAATTTTGATAGAGGGGAAATCTGTGACCATTCTATTGCGGTATAGGCTTTGCATAGAAGCGAAATTTAGGTGGCCTAACCTTTGATGCCAGAGCATAGAGGTGGAGGATGAATTGCAGTAAAGGGCCATCTGAGTTTGAGTTGGGAAAATGATGGAGTAGACTTTGTTTTTGGTCATTGGCATGGATAAAATGAGCTTATTACTCCTTGGGTGAGTAATGCGGCAGCCCTCATGATCGAAAATGATAGAGTATCCTCTCTGAGTAAGTTGCCCAACGCTGAGAAGATTCTGAGTAAGATTTGGAACAAGGTTGACATTTGTGATGTACATGGGCTGTCCGGATGAGCTCAAAATTGAGATTGTTCCTCTCCCTTTGATAAGTTGGGAGGTTCCATCTCCCAAAAAGACTTCTGATCTATATGACTCATCAAGATTGATGAAGGAGTCTTTGTTGTGTGTCATGTGATTAGAGCATCCGCTGTCGACATACCATGTTTCATCTTGCCTGAGATCTCCACTGTTGGAAGTGTACAACATAGTATCTGGTGGCCCTTCTTCAAAAAATTTTCCATTGTCTTTGGGATAGGACCAACAGTCCTTCTCTGTGTGAGTTGGTTTTCTGCACCTTTTACACCTGAACATACAATCCTTGTTTTCATGATTGTTCTTTTTGCACAGAGTGCAAAAAAGTTGGCCTTGGTTTTGAGATGAACGACCTCTATCTCGCCCCTTAGAGGTTGAATGCCACAGATTTTGCTGATTTGTATTCCACGGGTTTTGTTGTTGTTGTTGAGGGTATGGTAGAAGAGGTGGTTGAGGTTGAGTGGAGAAGAATTGAGGTTGTTGGTAGGGAGAGGAGAAAGGGGTTTGTAGTAAGAGAGGAGAGGAGTGTGTAGTTTGTTGGTAAGGGAAGGAGTATGGTTGAGTTTGAGATGTGGCCTGTTGCTGAGAGGAATAGGCAGCATATTGGTGATTTGGGTGGTGTTGTGGCTGATGATGAGTTACGTTTGAGAAGTGAGTTTGGGGCTGGTCTTTGTCATTTGGATGAGAGAATGTTTGTTGATGATCAGGAAAGGTCAGGGTGTCAGGTTTTGAGCTGACTTTATCTTCTTTGGTGCAGGAAACAAAAAGTTTGTTTTGAAATACATCTTCAATGGGCATTTTACCTTGGTTGAGACGGTCTTCGTGAGACTGTAATGAGCCAATGAGGGCACTAGTGGAGAGAGTTTCAAGGTCGTTGGCTTCTTCAATGGCTGCAACAACGTGGTCGAAAATTTTGGGCAGACTCCTCAGAATACGAATCACAATTTGGGCGTCAGTGATGGTAGCTCCCAAATTACGAATTTGGTTGGTAATGTTGGTAATACGAGCATAGTATTCTTGGATTGTTTCGTTTTCTTGCATTCTGGTGGAGTCAAACTGTCTCCATAACGTGTTAACTTTTATGGATACAACCTTTTTTGACCCCTGGAATTCTTCTTTGAGGGTGTTCCAGGCGGCTTGAGCAGAGGTGGCGCCCATTATCCGGGGAAAGATGGAGTTGGCAACTCCGTTTTGGATGAGCATGAGGGCACGGGCATCCTTCATAGCTTCTTCTTTGCTGGGTTTAGGGGGAGTGCCTTCTGCACTTTTGCCAGAAGAGGAAGTGCCATTTTCTACAACATCCCAGAGGTCTTGCGAGATGAAAGCGGTCTTCATTTTGATGCTCCAATACTCGTAGAATTCTCCGGTGAAGGTAGATATGGTGGATGGGGTAGATGATGAAGCCATGGAAAGGTAGAAAAGACGAGATAGATGATGAACCGGATGGCTCTGATACCACTAAAAGAAAAAGAACGGGAAAAAGTGAACAGGGAAAAGGAAACAGTAGTTTTTTTCATTGCATTACTTAGCACAAAACATTACATTATATAGATAACAGGAAACTAATAAATGCATATTTAAAACTTAAACTGGTGGCAGGTGGCAGGCGGAAGCAAGACAGCAAGGCGGAAAAGTAAAGGCTTAATAAATGATAATTAGGCGTGAAGGTGGCTTGGATCAATTCCCAATAACTTTCTCTTCTTTAATTCCACCACTACAGCTGTATGTTTGCATTGTTTTAAATGCATGTGCTATCGAACACATTATATTTCGCATCAATATTAACTCAACTTTTACATATAAATCATGCTCATGGATAAAGTACTGATATCCGTTTTACTACTCATAAGATGGATGTCTTAAATTTCGTTACAAATTCTCATATTACAGGAACCGCTTGAGTGGCGAATGTGCGGCATCTATGTGCTTCAGTGGCAAATCTCTTGCTCACTGCGAACAAAATGATACTTAAACCTGAATGAGCAGCGTTATACCCAATCCAATGGTGAACTTTGCACTGCTGCCGGTTGTCGTGTCGATGGGAACATACAGTTGGCAAGGTGAGTTTATTGCAAAACATAGATATTTACTTCGTTATCGCAAGACAAACAAGCTGCTACGTGATTCTCTCCTGTCATCTTCATCAGGAAATATCCGATTCAGTACTGTTTTCACCCCATTTGCAGTTCTCTCTCCAACCCGTGCAAAATCCACTGCATGAAGCTCTTCATGCCGAGGATGTAAACAAGCACGTGAGAATATCATTTCTGCCAATTGAGTTTGAAGTTTCATATGGGAGTGGCAACAGAGAAAAAAACTGTAATTAATCTTTGTTTTCAGTAGAGCATTCATGGAGAATCATAGAGTCAGATGTAGAGCTCAATCTCCCTGCCACTGGCAGATGGGCATGCCACGGGTTTACGAAATATTTATACGGCGGCGGTGGCGGCAGGATGTTCGTTTCCGTTTTTCTGTTCGCGCTGTGGGGGGTGGTCGCAAGGACATTTTCCTGGGCCTATAGTTTTATTCTGATGACGATCATCATAATGATGGTGGATGACACTTTCAATGGTTTATTAAAGTGTGCCTGCTCTTCTGTTTACAGCTCCATCCTGTTCTCCTGCTCTGATCTACATCATGGAATGTTGTAGATCACCCACGGTAACATCTACGCCTTCATTTCTACTTCATTCTGTGCTCCAAAATTCCAGATATTACTGCAATCAAATGCTCCAAAATTTCCAAAATAGTTCTACAACCACTGCAGTAAACTCTCCAAAATTCCCAATTTTGACATTCTTCACTGTAATTGCTATTTAAGAGTTTGTTTATATGCTCAATAATACTCTCTGCTCTCCGATTTCACTCTTAGTTTCGCTATTTACAGGGTTTTTGTTTCTTTTCTTTCCTGGTAGAGCAACCATTATCGGTGTGCAAGTTCATAGATGAAATGAACTCAAGAATTCTTAAGATAATCATTTATGAAGTCCTTCATATATTTCATTACATTAAATAGCCCGATATAGTCAGCTATATGAAGTTCATTATCTGCAGACTTACATATGAGTTGATTATGATCATAGGTTCATCGATTTTATAAGTAGAATTTCATTTCATGTGGGTTTTCGTCAATTCCATCACGCATCTGAACAATATATTTGGAATTCAGCTCAATTCTAATTTTTGCGGGTTCTCGACATTGAAATCCAATTCCATCTAACCAAACTGACCCCAAAAGAATTGGCTCCAACTGCTTAACCTGTATTGCTTACGTTTTATTTACGCGCTATATGTTTGATATATACCTTCTATACTATTTCACATAAAATCGTTTTTTTATGAAATTTCAATTTTGCCCTTATAGGCATCTTCCCTGCAATACGAGCATCTTCGCACGGGCTACGCCCGTACTCGATGCTCTTCGGAGTGACAATACACTTGCAGCGACGGTACCTCTGCCCAAAGTCACGTCTTCTCGGGCGCTCGGTCAAATGACAGTGCGAGTAGAATACTGCGCTCGGGGGTGGCGAGCGGAGGGACAACCGTGCTGCAATTTCTGTGAGCCCAAGAGAAGGTTACTGCAAGCGGAGTGACGACCGCAGAGAGGGTGCTACTGTGGCCGGGGTACTTTCCTGCCCAGAGGTTTGCGAGTTGCACGATTGTCGTCGTGTTGCGGCACTGTCGAGGCGGGGGTACTGTCGCGCTTTGCACGGGGGTTCCCGTCGCACTGTTAGTTCACCGAGCGCCCGAGAAGACGTGACTTTGGGCAGAGGTACAGTCGCTGCAAGTGTACTGTCGCTCCGAAGAGCATCGAGCACGGGCGTAGCCCGTGCGAAGATGCTCGTATATATATATATATATATATATATATATATATATATATATATATATATATATACTAATTTAAAAAGAAATATAACGGTATCAAAATTGTGTAAATTATGTGAGACAAATGATAGATCTTGTCCGTCCATTATACTCATCACCGTCCAATTTGCAGCACCGCGTCACCTCTACTTTATTTTGAATCCCTTCCCGCCTTCCCCGAATACTTTATTTTGAATCATTTCGACTCGCAGCAGGTATCCCATCCCCATCTACCTCATTTTCGTGCTCCTCTACAAACCCTACCCCTCGCAACGCTTCGTGATCTGTGTTCAGCACAAACTCGCGCTGAATCAAATAGTGACGCCAGTGTTGAAGGGCCTGGATGATGGCGAAAAACTCAATATCATAAGTTGAATATCTAGTCTTCGCATCGTTCAGTTTCTCACTGTAAAATGTCACGGGTCGACCCTTTTGGCTCAACACAGCCCCAATTCCCACGTGAGATGCATCGCAATTGACCTTAAAAATCTTCTCAAAATCGGGGAGTGCTAAAACAGGAGTACTGGACATTTTCTCCTTCATGAGGAGGAATGTCTGCTCATCCTCAGTGATCCATATGAATTGCCCTTTCCGGAGGCAATCAGTAATGGGTGTTATGTGGGTGATAAAGTTGCGTATGAAACGACGATAGAATGATATTAATCCATGAAATCGGCGCGCCTCCATGAAGTTCTTGGGGTGGGCCAGGATTCTATCGCTCGGATCTTCTCCTGATCCACCTTGTTCCCGTCAGAAGAGACAATGTACCCTAAGAAGGTAAGACTGCTAGTCAAAAAGGTGCACTTTTACAATACTAAGCAATAGTCTCTTTAATAGGGGGTCCACCTCCTTAGTCATAATCTCGGCTCGAAGCTTTTCAGAGATCCTAGAGCGCTCCTCCACGAACTCCAGGGAATCCTTATACTCAGCAATTCCTTCGTCCTTAATAGCCTTGGTATCCGGCTCAAGAGAGAAAAGCCTCTCTACCTCGCCTCTCAGGAATCCCAGTTCGCCATCCTGACGAAACATGTCTCCCTGCAAATCTTTGACCAGTCGAGCAGCATCGTCAACAACAACTCTCTCTGCGCTAAGCTCACTCTGCAGACGCTCTATCTCGGAGTGGGCCTGGGCAAGATCAGACTCCAATTTGAGCCCACACGATATCTCGTGCTCCCTCTTCTTCTGGGAATCCTCCAAAGAACTCTTCGCGACACGTAGCTCCTCCAGAAGAACGAAATACCCGTCCTTCAGCCCAACGTAGCAATCATTCCAAGTATGAGCGACGATATTCATAACATCAGTCTGCAAAGGAAGAGGGAGATAAGAATCTTGGAAAAAGAAAACACATAAAAAGTAAATAATAAAAAGATATGGCTAACCGCTGAAGTCATCGCCCGTAACGAAGACGATACTCTCTTCGCCGTCATCAGTGGAGGAGGAGGAGGATCGCTCCGAGGAGGCGCTTCCGCCACAGGAGAAGCCGCGATCTCATCGCCAACGTCAATAGGAGTCACATCGGGCGCAACTCCACTGGTACATGCCTCGTCAGAACGGCTCTTCGGTGGAGGTGGAGAAGACACCATCTCCGAGCCTCCGCATCTGATGACAAACTTCCTCTTCTTATCGCGCGGTAAAGGAACGACGACACCACGCTCAGCATCCGACGAAAGCCCGACTAACAGTAATCTCTTCTCCTCGACAGAATGAGCCACGCCATGAAGAGCCTTCGATAAGTCATCATGATCTGGAAAACCAGGAAGAGGCTGGAATTCATTTTCTCGTCCCACTTGACGGTGGCAGCGGCCCGAAAGATTCCTCCAAAACTCTGGCAAGTCCCAGCGGTTGCGGACGTACCCGTATAAAGTGTTCCCGTGGCGATAATCATTTTTTTCCATAAAACGGAACCACCTCTCTTGTTGCTGCAAACATCAATCCGACCTCCCGGATCAGTGAAAATCTCACACCAATCTTTGAAAATCTCCAAAGAAAACAGCGAGCCATGCTCCCGAAAAAAGACAATCAACCCCATAATCCTCGTCATGCCGACTGGTGTAAACTGCGAAATAGGCACGACGCTGAACCTAAAAATCTCGATCGCCTCCTCCGACGGGGGGAAGCGGAACCCCGATTTTAAACAGCTCTCGGAGACAGTAATAAAGCCGGTCGGCGGATTCTGAGCACGTTTCTCCGGAAATGGTATCTTCACTTCGACGGACGATGGGAGTCTAAATCGCTTACGCCAAGCCTCAACACGCTCAACATTAAGCGTAGAACGCAACCGCATCGATTTTGATCGCGCTCCGTTCCTCGACGTCTGAATTAAGAGAGAAGAGAAAAAAAATAATAATAAATAACAATCAATAAATCTTAAATCCGCGCAAATTACCACCGCACAACGCGGTGGTTACTGCAAAAAGCGGAATAATATCGGCGCGATGAGAGGAAGAAAAATCACAAAATACCTCGGCCATGACTCCACTACAGCGTCCGGACCACACCAAAAGATAATAAAATCCTCGCACTTCTCTAAGCAATAGGAGTGAATTCCGAGGATTTGGGAGGCAATTGATAGGTCTTCATCCATTTTGTAGAGAAATTCGGGCTGCGTTTAGCCGAAAACCCCACTCCCCACTAAGATAGTGGAGGCATGGGCAAGGAGGAGGAGAAAAATCGCCCAAAACCGCCCGAGAACCACCACGCGCGCAGCAGCTCCGTGCGCTATCGCGCGCGGTACCGCCACGCGGTACCGCACGCCCGCGCGCGCGCAACCGCGCGGCACACGCGGTACCGCGCTCGCGCAACCGCCGGTTCTGCGCGGGCGCGGTACCGCCGGGTAGACGTAGAGTACTTGTCGCGCGATTGCGTGCGCGCGGCACCGCGCGGTTGCGCTCGCGCGCGGTACCGCGCGGGCATGCGCTACCGCGCGTGGTACCGCGTGGCGGTACCGCGCGCGATAGCGCACGGAGCTGCTGCGCGCGTGGTGGTTCTCGGGTGGTTCTGCAGCGATTTTGGGCGGTTTTTCTCCTCCTTCTTGCCCATGCCTCCACTATCTTAGTGGGGAGTGGGGTTTTCGGCTAAACGTAGCCCAGATTTCTCTACAAAATGGATGAAGACCTATCAATCGCCTCCCAAATTCTCGGAGTTCGCTCCTATTGCTTAGAGAAGTGCGATGATTTTATTATCTTTTGGTGTGGTCCGGACGCTGCGGCAGAGTCATGGTAGAGGTATTTTGTGATTTTTCTTCCTCTCATCGCGCCGCTATTATTCCGCTTTTTGCAGTAACCACCGCGTTGTGCGGGTGGTAATTTGCGCGGATTTAAGATTTTTTGATTGTTATTTATTATTATTTTTTTCTTCTCTTCTCTCTTCATTCAGACGTCGAGGAACGGAGCGCGATCAAAATCGATGCGGTTGCGTTCTACGCTTAATGTTGAGCGTGTTGAGGCTTGGCGTAAGCGATTTAGACTCCCATCGTCCGTCGAAGTGAAGATACCATTTCCGGAGAAACGTGCTCAGAATCCGCCGACCGGCTTTATTACTGTCTCCGAGAGCTGTTTAAAATCGGGGTTCCGCTTCCCCTCGTCGGAGGAGGCGATCGAGATTTTTAGGTTCAGCGTCGTGCCTATTTCGCAGTTTACACCAGTCGGCATGACGAGGATTATGGGGTTGATTGTCTTTTTTCGGGAGCATGGCTCGCTGTTTTCTTTGGAGATTTTCAAAGATTGGTGTGAGGTTTTCACTGATCCGGGAGGTCGGATTGATGTTTGCAGCAACAAGAGAGGTGGTTCCGTTTTGTGGAAAAAAATGATTATCGCCACGGGAACACTTTATACGGGTACGTCCGCAACCGCTAGGACTTGCCAGAGTTTTGGAGGAATCTTTCGGGCCGCTGCCACCGTCAAGTGGGACGAGAAAATGAATTCCAGCCTCTTCCTGGTTTTCCAGATCATGATGACTTATCGAAGGCTCTTCATGGCGTGGCTCATTCTGTCGAGGAGAAGAGATTACTGTTAGTCGGGCTTTCGTCGGATGCTGAGCGTGGTGTCGTCGTTCCTTTACCGCGCGATAAGAAGAGGAAGTTTGTCATCAGATGCGGAGGCTCGGAGATGGTGTCTTCTCCACCTCCACCGAAGAGCCGTTCTGACGAGGCATGTACCAGTGGAGTTGCGCCCGATGTGACTCCTATTGACGTTGGCGATGAGATCGCGGCTTCTCCTGTGGCGGAAGCGCCTCCTCGGAGCGATCCTCCTCCTCCACTGATGACGGCGAAGAGAGTATCGTCTTCATTACGGGCGATGACTTCAACGGTTAGCCATATCTTTTTATTATTTACTTTTTATGTATTTTCTTTTTCCAAGATTCTTATCTTGCTCTTCCTTTGCAGACTAATGTCATGAATAGCGTCGCTCATACTTTGAATGATTGCTACGTTGGGCTAAAGGACGGGTATTTCGTTCTTCAGGAGGAGCTACGTGTCGCGAAGAGTTCTTTGGAGGATTCCCAGAAGAAGACGGAGCACGAGATATCACGTGGGCTCAAATTGGAGTCTGATCTTGCCCAGGCCCACTCCGAGATAGAGCGTCTGCAGAGTGAGCTTAGCGCAGAGAGAGTTGTTGCTGACGATGCTGCTCGACTGGTCAAAGATTTGCAGACATGTTTCGTCGGGATGGTGAGCTGGGATTCCTGAGAGGCGAGGTAGAGAGGCTTTCCTCTCTTGTGCCGGATACCAAGGCTATTAAGGCCGAAGGAATTGCTGAGTATAAGGATTCCCTGGAGTTCGTGGAGGAGCGCTCTAAGATCTCTGAAGAACTTCGAGCCGAGATTATGACTAAGGAGGTGGACCCCCTATTAGAAGATGAGTGCGAGATCTCTTTCAAGAGAGGGATCGGGAAGACCCTTCGCATGGTGGAGAGAAAGCTCGGATGCAGCACGACCAGGCTTGGCGTTGGCGACCTTTCCGAGGAAGACTGTTCTGATGTAGATTTTGAGGGTTGATCGCTTTTGCCTCTGCTTGTCTGTATGTTTTGTTTTCCTTCGTTATGTGTCGCACTTTATTGTTTCTGCATTTGCGTGTCTTGTAGTGGAGTTCTGCAACTCTTTGGTTATGTTGATTGATGACTATTTTTTATCCGCCACCTATTTTTGTCTCTGCTTTTCTTGTTCCTTTGTAAGGTTAGTGGGGAGCTGGCCCCGAGTAACGGTGAAGGGCGGGCGCTTTGAACCGTGGGCGACCATGAGGGGGGCAGGCCCTGGTGGTGCCGTGATCTTACTACCGGGGTGAAGGGCGGACGCTTCGAACCGGGTAGCGCGAGATCACTGGGGAACTGGCCCCGGGTAGCGGTGAAGGGCGGACGCTTCGAACCGTGGGCGACCGTGAGGGGGGCGTGCCCTGGCGGTGCCGTGATCATACTACCGGGGTGAAGGGTGGATGCTTCGAACCGGGTAGCTCGAGATCACTGGGGAACTGGCCCCGGATAGCGGTGAAGGGCAGACGCTTCGAACCGTGGGCGGCCGTGAGGGGGGTAGGCCCTGGCGGTGTCGTGATCTTACTACCGGGGTGAAGGGTTGATGCTTCGAACCGGGTAGCGCGAGATCACTGGGGAGCTGGCCCCGAGTATCGGTGAGTAATTATAGAAGGATATATTGCGCGAGCCGAGGCTCGCGGCTTCTTCATACTATAATAATTGTAGAGGGACAGTTTGCGCGTGTCGAGGCTCACGGATTTTTCATAAAAAATTGCAGAAGGATAGTTTGCGTGAGTCGAGGCTCACGGCTTTTACACAATGTAAAAATTGCAGAAAGATAGTTTGCGCGAGTCGAGGCTTACGACTTTTACACAGCGGGGTAAGAAAATTACTGATAGAAGCAGCACAGGTTCTGCGCATTCCAAGTGCGTGTGATGGTCTTTCCTTACGCCGTTCTGAGTTTGAATGTTCCTGGCTTTACTATCGCGGTGACCACATAAGGTCCTTCCCAGGCCGGTGAGAGTTTGTCTTTCTGCGGGTCTTTCCCGGCTGCTTCAATGTTGCGCAGGACGAGATCTCCGGCGTTGATTGGCCTGGGCTTTATCCTTCTGTCGTAGAGCCGGGCTACGCTCCTTTGGTAGGTAGCGATGCGCTGGGCGGCGCTGTCTTGAGTTTCGGAGATTAAGTCGAGGTTTTCGCGAAGCAGTGCGTCGTTCTTGCTGGGATCGAAAGTCAGCATCCGGATGCTGGGTACTCCGATGTCGACGGGGATGACAGCCTCGGTCCCGTAGCAGAGGTTATATGGCGTCTCTCCCGTTGGAGTTCTCTCTGTCGCGCGGTAGGCCCATAGTACATTCGGGAGCGCATCCACCCATTGCCCCCCCCCCCCCCCCCCCCCCCCCAACTTCTTCGAGGCGCGTCTTCAACCCTTTGAGGATGGTGCGGTTGGTGACCTCCACCTGCCCATTTGTTTGTGGATGTGCTACGGCGGTGTGGCGGAGATTGATCTTCAGGTCTTCGCACATCTTGGTGAACGATTTCCTGGTAAACTGGGTGTCGTTGTCGGCGATAAATGTAGCTGGGATACCGAAGCGGCAAATAATGATCCTCCAGACGAACTGTTTGGCATTCTCCTCTGTGATCTTGGCTAAAGGCTCAGCTTCCACCCACTTGGTGAAGTAATCAATGGCTAGGATGATGAATTTTCTCTGTCCGGACGCCAGAGGTAGGGGACCGAGGAGATCAATTCCCCACCGCGCGAAGGGCCATGCACTCTGAAGCGTGGTGAGCGCGACCGGGGGCTGGTGAGGTACGTTCGCGTGAAGCTGACAGCTACTGCATTTGTGGACAAGCTCAGTTGCATCTTTTTTCATCGTTGGCCAATATAAGCCTTGGCGCAAGATCTTCTGGGCCAGCGCTTTTCCACCTAGATGCTCTCCGCAGACTCCTCCATGCACCTCTCTTAGGGCGTAGTCCGCTTCGCCTGCCGGTAAACACTTTAGATAGGGCCCTGAGAACGCCCGCTTGTAGATCTCCCCATCTATAATGGTAAACGATGCCGCTCGCATTCGTAATTTGTGCTCTTCTAGGAGGTCCTCGGGAAGGTACCCATGCTCGAGCTAGGCCCGTATGGGGGTCATCCAAGATGACTCCTCTTCATTGATGGTTGCAATTTCCCATGACCCTGGAATACTTGGAGCCACGATCTCTTCCACTCGGCGTCTTCGTGATTGATAGCTGGTGGGTGAAGTTGCCAGCTTAGAGAGCGCGTCTGCTCTAGAATTCTGTTCCCGTGGGATGTGCAGAATTTGGTACGACGGTATTTTCTGAAGGAGCGATTTCACGAATGTGAGGTACTGCGCCATTTGGTCATTCTTGGCCTCGTATTCTCCCTCAACTTGCGAGACTACAAGTTGGGAGTATGCGTGAATCGTCAGGCTCTCAGCTTTGCAATCGATGGCGAGCCGGAGGCCGGCGATCAGAGCCTCGTACTCTGCGATATTGTTGGTTGCTGGAATTTCAACCTGAGGCCATACTCCAAGGTAATCTCATCGGGGCTTATGAGAAGCAATCCTGCTCCAGCTCCTTCAGCTCCTGAGGCACCGTCGACGTAGAGAGTCCAACTAGGGGTGGTGATATCTTTGACAGGAGTCATTTATGGTGGAATGGTGTACTCTACAACAAAGTCGGCGAGTACTTGCGACTTGATGTCTGGCCGGGGTAAGAATTGGATGTCGAATTCGCCAAGCTCCACCGCCCACTTCACTAGTCTCCCTGAGACTTCTGGTTTCTGGAGGATTATTCGTAGCGGGAGTTGAGTTAATACTTTTACTGTATGAGCCTGGAAGTAGGGCCGAAGCTTCCTTGCCGAGAAGACGAGAGCTAAGACCGTTTTCTCCACCGCCGGATACCTGGTTTCAGTATCGGTGAGTACTTTGCTAAGGTAGTAGATTGGCCGTTGTACCCCTCCTTCATCTTTCACGAGAACTGAGCTGAGGGTTGTAGGCGAAACTGCCAGGTACAAGAACAGGGTTTCTCCGGGGATTGGCTTTGATAGGAGCGGTGGCGAGGCCAGGTATTATTTGAGAAGTTCGAAAGCCGTCTGGCACTCGTCCGTCCACTGGAACCCGGTGTGGCGCACTCCCCGGAGGATCTTGAAGAAAGGGAGGTACTTGTCTCCTGTCCGCGACAGGAAACGAGATAGCGCGACGATCCTCCCATTTAGGCATTGCACTTCCTTGATTGAACGAGGTGGAGACATGTCCTCCAACGCCTTGATCTTCTCGGGGTTGGCCTCAATTCCCCGATGGGTTACCATGAAACCCAGGAACTTCCCCGCAGTCACACCAAATGCGCATTTGCTGGGGTTGAGCCTCATTCGGAAGCGATGAAGAAGCTGAAAGCACTTTCCCAAGTCTTTCAAGTGGTTGTG